>CM038144.1:408752922-411152922 GCA_021437245.1 Aegilops speltoides | reverse complement strand
TGCAAACTAAGGGAGAAAAGCTCAATCGTTGAGCTTGTGCTCGAGATTACTGAGTGCAACAATCACTTGAATCGAGTGGGAGTCGATCTTCCGGAAGAGATAGTGATGTTTCTCCAAAGTCATTACCACCAAGCTGCTAGAGCTTTGTGATGAACTATAACATATCGAGGATAGATATGATGATCCTTGAGGTATTCACGATGTTTGACACATGAAAGTAGAAATCAAGAAGAAGCATCAATTGTTGATGGTTGGTGAAACCACTAGTTTCTAGAAGGGCAAGGGCAAGAAGGGATACTTCATGAAGCGGCAAATCAGTTGCTGCTCGGTGAAGAAACCCAAGGTTGAACCCAAACCGAGACTAAGTGCTTCGTGATAAGGGAATAGTCACTAGAGCGGAATTACCCTAGATACTTGGTAGATGAGAAGGTGGCAAGGTCGATAGAAGTATATTGGATATACATTATGTTAATGTGTACTTTACTAGTACTCCTAGTAGCACCGAGGTATTAGATACGGTTCGGTTGCTAAGTGTTAGTAACTCGAAATAAAGGCTACGGAATAAGCAGAGACTAGCTAAAGGTGAGCTGACGATATGTGTTGGAAGTGTTTCCAAGGTTGATGTGATCAAGCATCGCACGCTCCCTCTACCATCGAGATTTTGTGTTTGCGTTGAGCATAGACATGATTGGATTATGTCTATCGCAATACGGTTATTCATTTAAGGAGAATAATGGTTACTCTGTTCATTTGAATAATACCTTCAATGGTCTTGCACCTAAAGGAATGGTTTATTGAGTCTCGATCGTAGTGATACACATTTTCATGCCAAAAAGATATAAGATAGTAATGATAGTACCACTTACTTGTGGCACTGCCATATAAGTCATATTGGTGTAAAAGCGCATGAAGAAGCTCCATGTTGATGGATCTCTGCTCACTCGTTTTTGAAAAGTTTGAAGACATGCGAACCATGTCTTTTGGTGTATCGCATGAAGAAACTCCATGCAGATGGATCATTTGGACTCACTTGATTTTGAATCACTTGAGATATGCAAATCATACCACATGGGCAAGATGACTAAAAAGCCTCGTTTTCGGTAAAATGGAACAAGATAGCAACTTGTTGGAAGTAACACATTTTGATGTGTGCAGTCCAATGAGTCTTTGAGGCATCTGATGAATATCGTTATGTTCTTACTTCACGGTGATTCGAGTAGATGTAGAGTATATTTACTTGATGAAACACAAGTCTGAATTATTGAATGGTTCAAGTAATTTCAGAGTGAAGTTGAAGATCATCGTGACAAGAGGATGAAATGTCTATGATATGATCATAAAGATGAGTATCTGAGTTAGGAGTTTGGCACACAATTAAGACATTGTGGAAATGTTTCACAATTAATACCGCCTGGAACACCATAGTTTGATGGTGTGTCTGAACATCATAGTTGCACCCTATTGGATATGTTGTGTACCATGAAGTCTCTTATCGAATTACCACTATCGTTTATGGGTTAGGCATTAGAGACAACCACATTCACTTTAAATAGGGCACCACGTAATTCCGTTGAGATGACACCGTATGAACTATGGTTTAGAGAAACCTAAGCTGTCATTTCTTAAAGGTTTGGGGCTGCGACGCTTATGTGAAAAAGTTTCAGGTTGATAAGCTCGAACCCAAAGCGGATAAAATGCATCTTCATAGGACACCCAAAACGGTTGGGTATACCTCCTAATTCAGATCCGAAAGCAATAAGGATTGTTTCTTGAATCGGGTTCTTTCTCGAGAAAAAAGTTTGTCTCGAAAAGTGGAGTGGGAGGATGGTGGAGACTTGATATGGTTTTTGAACCGTCACTACAACTAGTGTGTAGCAGGGCACAGGAAGTTGTTCCTGTGGCACCTACACCAATTGAAGTAGAAGCTTATGATAGTGATCATGAAACTTGGATCAAGTCACTACCGTACCTCGTGGGGTGACAAGGATGCGTCTTTGCTTGAGTGGCACAAGAATCTTGTCTTGAAGGTCATGTTGCTAGACAACAATGAACCTCGAGCTATGGAGAAGCAATGGTGGGCCCAAATTCCGACAAATGGTTAGAGGCCATGAAATCCGAGATAGGATCCATGTATCAGAACAAAGCATGGACTTTGGTGGACTTGCCCGATGATCGGCAAGCCATTGAGATAAATGGATCTTTAAGAAGAAGACGGACGTGGACGGTAATGTCACCATCTATGAAGCTCGACTTGTGGCGAAGAGTTTTTCACAAGTTCAAGGAGTTGACTACGATGAGATTTTCTCATCCGTGGCGATGCTTAAGTCCGTCGGAATCATGTTAGCATTAGCTGCATTTATGAAATCTGGCAGATGGATGTCAAAACGAGTTTCCTTACCAGTCTTCGTAAGGAAAGGTTGTATGTGATACAATCCGAAAGTTCTTGTCGATCCTAAGGATGCTAAAAGGTATGCTAGCTCCAGCAATCCTTCTAAGGACTGGAGTAAGCATCTCGGAGTTGGAATATGTACTTTAATAAGATGATCAAAGATTTTGGGTTTATACAAATTTATGAGAAACTTGTATTTCCAAAGAAGTGAGTGGGAGCACTATAGAATTTCTGGTGAGTATATGTTATTGACATATTGTTGATCGAAATGATGTAGAATTCTGGAAAGCATATAGGGTTATTTGAAAAGTGTTTTCAATGGAAAACCTGGATTAAGCTACTTGAACATTGAGCATCAAGATATATGAGGATAGATCAAAACGCTCAATAGTACTTTCAAATGAGCACATACCTTGACATGATCTAGAAGGTGTTCAAGATGGATCGATCAAAGAAGGAGTTCTTGCTGAGTTGTAAGGTATGAAGCCAAGACTTAAAGCTCGACCATGGCGAAAAGAGAGAAAGGACGAAGGTCGTCCCTATGTTTCGACATAGGCTCTATAGTATGCTATCTTGTGTACCGCACCGAAGTGTGCCTTGCCATGAGTCGATCAAGGGGTACAAGAATGATCCGGGAATGGATCATTGGACAGCGGTCAAAATTGTCCTTGGAGTAAATAAGGACATGTTTCTCGCTTATGGAGGTGATAAAGAGTTCGGCGTAAAGGGTTACGTCGATGCAAGCTTTAACACCTATCCGAGTGACTCTGAGTAGCAAACCGGATACGTATAGTGGAGCAACCATTTGGAATAGCTCCAAGTGGAGCGTGGAAGCAGCATTTACAATATAACCTATAAATTTGCAAAGCACACACGGATCTGAAAGGTTCAGACCCATTGACTAAAACCTCTCTCACAAGCAAAACATGATCAAACCCCAGAACTCATTTGATGATGTTGGTCACATGGCGATGTGACCTGTGAGTGTTAATCACATGGCGATGTGAACTAGATTATTGACTCTAGTGCAAGTGGGAGACTGTTGGAAATATGCCCTAGAGGCAATAATAAAAGTATTATTATATTTCCTTGTTCATGATAATTGTCTTTTATTCATGCTATAACTGTATTATCCGGAAATCGTAATACACGTGTGAATACATAGACCACAATATGTCCCTAGTGAGCCTCTAGTTGACTAGCCCGTTGTGATCAACAGATAGTCATGGTTTCTGGCTATGGACATTGGATGTCGTTGATAACGGGATCACATCATTAGGAGAATGATGTGATGGACAAGACAATCCTAAGCATAGCACAAAGATCGTGTAGTTAGTTTGCTAGAGCTTTTCCAATGTCAAGTATCTCTTCCTTAGACCATGAGATCGTGTAACTCCGGATACCGTAGGAGTGCTTTGGGTGTATCAAGCGTCACAACGTGGCGGGTGACTATAAAGGTGCATTACAGGTATCTCCGAAAGTGTCTTTTGGGTTGACACGGATCAAGACTGGGATTTGTCACTCCGTGCAAACGGAGAGGTATCTCTGGGCCCACTCGGTAGTACATCATCATAATGTGCACAATGTGACCAAGGGGTTGATCACGGGATGATGTGTTGCGGAACGAGTAAAGAGACTTGCCGGTAACGAGATTGAACAAGGTATCGGTATACCGACGATCGAATCTCGGGCAAGTAAAATACCGCTAGACAAAGGGAATTGTATACGGGATCGATGAGTCCTTGACATCGTGGTTCATCCGATGAGATCATCGTGGAACATGTAGGAGCCAACATGGGTATCCAGATCCGCTGTTGGTTATTGACCGGGAGAACGTCTCGGTCATGTCTACATGTCTCCCGAACCCGTAGGGTCTACACACTAAGGTTCGATGGCGCTAGGGTTATAAAGGAAGCTTGTATGTGGTTACGAATGTTGTTCGAGTCCGGATGAGATCCGGACGTCACGAGGAGTTCGGAATGGTCCGGAGGTAAAGATTTATATATGGGAAGTCTGTTTTGGTCACCGGAAAAGTTTGGGGTTTATCGGTAGCGTCTGGGACCACCGGAGGGTCCCGGGTCCACAAGTGGGGCCACCTGCCCCAGAAGGCTGCGTGGGCCAAGTGTGGGAGGGACCAGCCCCTAGGTGGGCTGGGCGCCCCCCAAGGCCCAAGGCGTGGGAAGTGGGGAAGGGGCAAACCCTAGGCAGATGGGCCCTAAGGCCCACCCCAGGTGCGCCTCCCCTCTCTCCCCTCGCCGCCACCAGTTGGATCTGGAGGCTGGCCGCACCCCTTGGGGTGGGAAACCCTAAAGGCGCAGCCCCTCTCCCCTATAAATAGTGAGGCATAGGGCTGCCCGGAGAACACACAGAATACACGTGATTCGATCTACGCCTTTGGTTGCAGCCCTCTCCTCTCTCCAAGTACTCCTCCTCTCCCGTGGTGCTTAGCAAGGCCTGCTGGATTGCCACACTCATCCACCACCACCACGCCGTTGTCTGCTGCTGGATGGAGTCTTCCTCAACCTCTCCCTCTCTCCTTCTTTGGATCAAGGCGTGGGAGACATCGTCCGGGCTGTCACGTGTGTTGAGCGCGGAGGTGCCGTCCGTTCGGCACTAGGATCTCCGGTGATTTGGATCACGGCGAGCGACTCCTCAACCCGTTCTCTTGAGCGCTTCGCTTAGCGATCTACAAGGGTATGTAGATGCACTCTCTTTCTACTCGTTGCTGGTTTCTCCATAGATAGATCTTGGTGACACGTAGGAAAATTTTGAATTTCTGCTACGTTCCCCAACACTTTTAGGATTGACAAAAAAAATAGGTTCAAGATTCTAGGAGAAGCTGGATGAAGGTTTGATTCTCAAGATTCTATGAGAATCGGTCAAAAGAACTGGGCCTTAGTTTTCTTTTATCTACTTAACTTCATGCTTTGAATTTCTATTATGAACTTGCATTTTTTGTATTTTGGCTTTCCAACTTGGGGTCCCAATCTCTGCAATAATAGCACCCCAGCTATGAACGCTGTCGTGTGGCCCCGGCCTCACTTGTCATTAGCAGTACTGCACATGAAGTTGTTGTAGAGGATCTCAATCCTCCAACTGGAATACAACGGAGAATTTAGATCCCATGACAAAGACTTAGTTTTCGAAACATTGCATAACATAATGCGATTTCTCGAAATAATAATCACTAAAGAGACATAAATGAGCAAAATGAATTATAGACCATGCATATTTAGTTCATTTTAATTTGTTGCTCGGTCTCTCCTTTCCATCATATTCTCCTCATTTGAATTTCGGCATTCCAACTTTTAGTCCAGATCATTTGCAGTAATTGTACCAGAACTACGATTGTTGCCGTGTGTCCTTGACCCCTCACGTGTCATGGGCAGTGTTGGATGTGTAATTGATGTAGATGATCTCAATCCACCAACTTGCATACAATAGAAAATCTAGAGCCATGACAAAAACTTAATTTTCAAAACATTGCATAACAGAATATGATTTCTAAAGAATAATTATTATTAAAGGGACATAAATAAGCAAAATGAATGATGGATCATGCACATTTAATTTATATTAATTTGTTGTTGGGTCGCCTGATTTCATAATATTTCCTCCATTCCAACGAACAGGACTAGTGCGTATTTCAAGATTTAAATAATACTACATCTGTATCATAATATAAAACGTTTTTTAATAATATAAAACGTTTTTGCAGTTCTAATTAGACTAAAAAAACGTAGGGTGCAGAGGGAGTACTAGCATTTCGGGTGAACACAGCGAAACATTCTGATCATTTTGGCGCGTGGACATGGCCACGTGCACGCATGTTGAGACACTCCTAGGTGGGATTTTCATCACAGGCATGCATATTCGCCGATACACATATGGAAGGCACGGCCGGATCAAGGCAGAGGTTGCGGTGTGTGTCTCTCTCTTGATCCATCTTATCAGAGTTAATTATAGGTTGGTACCATACTTTAGCACCTACTCACGGATTGGTACCTACTTAAAAGTTTTGCAGTTCAGTACCAACTTAGGACCTAATTGTTGCAAAACAGTCTAAATCGTATACAACAATGTATTGACGTTGTATCTGACCGGCGGGACCCCCTGGCAGGTGCAGATGTGGCATGTTCTTTTACGAAAAAGACACTTAATTTTTATTTAATCGCGTATATACCCCTTGTTTGCCAGAAAAAGGTCCGGCCGAAAAAAACAAAAGTTCGCGCGCGCGCACCAGCCGAGATTCGACCCGACGACCAGGGGTGTGTTTGGTTGCCCGCATAAGGTCCAACCGGGCCCGCGCGGGAAGGATTTGACCTGTTTGGTAGTCCACATACACTATTGGGCCTGCATCACACGCTTCTTAAAGCACCTCTGGGCCTGACTCACTGGAAACGCACGAATCGGCAGTTTCTTGAGGCGAGCCCGAGCGGTGCTGCGTGGGCGCTGCGCGCACGCTGCAGCGTCTTGCCGAGAAGCCGCGCGTTGCTTCGAACGCCGACAATTATTAGCATCACTGCCCCTCACCGCTCCCTCTCCCCACTCTTCCCCACTCTCCCAACTCTCACCGGCGGCGGCGGCGGATCGGAGCAGAGGAAGAAGACCACCGGACTCCCTCATCGGCGGCGGCGGATCGGAGCAGAGGAAGAAGACCACCAGACTCCATCAATGGCGGTAAGCACTTCTCTCTGTTCGACATGCACGCTAGATTCGATCCACGGCGATAGATTCGATCCACGGCGGAGGGGAATGGGGAATAGAGGTAGATAAGCATAGGGGTAGTTCATACTAGTTCATAGCAGTTCATACAAGTTCATACATGCAAGATCGGAACGCATAATGTAGATTTCAGGATTAGGGGATAGGGGAATAGGGGGAAGGGGGTACATAACGGACGTCGGCTGGCCGCGGCGGCCGTCACCGGCGTGCGGAGCGGCTGGTCGAGCCGCTGGCCTTCATCTTCTTCTTCATCGCCGTGCGGGCCGGCGAGTCATCCTCGTCATCCTCAGCGGAGTCGAGGTCGATCTGCCAGGTAGGACGGACTGGCTCCGGCGCCCTAGCTGGCATGTGCATCGCCTCTTCTTCCTCCTCCTTAGGCTCCCCGCCGATGACCGCCGGCGGTGCGATAGCCATCTCCCAGTACACTGCGGCACGTCGGTCATTAGGAGCCCAGTAGGTCTTGTACTTGCACCACTTGTTCCTCTATTTAGGGTCGTCGGAGACGGCTTTGATTCATATTGAAATAATGATGTCAACGCCATCGCGCCCTTATTTGGGTCGAGAATCGGCGTCTTGACTCTTCTTTAGTGGCCTTCATGAGCACGACATTAGATTAGATTCGCATGTCGGTATGGAGCCAAAGTTCGAGCACACCTCCATGGTGTTCTCGAACTTAGTCGTCATGACCGTCCACCCGAGGAAGAAGGCCCTCTAGCCAATACCCCAAGGGAAGGGGTTGGCGTTGGAGCTGGAGCTAGAGATCATGGCGATGGAGAGGAGGAAGGTTGACAGTGAGAGAAGAGAGGGGATGGGTAAGTAGTGGTGGGCAGGGTGAGTAAATATAGGGGGGATGGAGAGGACGAGAAGAGTGACAGTCATGCCGTTTTGACTACAAGCTCTTAAATTAGCCATGAACTCTGTGCAGTGCCTGACTCCATGACTTGTGTGCAGATCGAGGATAGCAATGAGATGGGCACGGAGGTGCTCCCGACAGTTGACAAGGGCAAGCAGCCCCTTCACCCAATGCTCGACGAGGTTGAGCTACCGTCCACCGCCTAGGAAGACCCGAAGGCGCCTGAGGGTAGCGACGACGAGGGCATGGAGGAACCCCCCAGCAACAAGCGCCGCAACTACTGCCACTACAATCAGGAGAATGGCCCAACTCACTTCTGCAAGGTCATCCTTGCACCGAAGTTTGAGTGCATCCCCATGCCCTTGGACTTCACCAAGCACTTCATCGCGGTGCCGACGGAGTTCAAGCTCAGGAATAACACCGGCTGCTCCTGGAAGGTGACGGTCAAGCTGATGAACGGCAGGGTGACCCTAGATCAGGGTTGGGCCACCTACGCAGCCGTTCATCAGATCAACAGCTACATGGTGACGTTCAAGCTCCTCACTCCCGACACCCTCAAGGTCATCATCTTCGACGACGATGGCATTGAGGTCGTCAACAAGTGCAGGAAGCACGACGAAGCCTTCGCCGCCAAGGAGTAGGGCCGGGCCACCTCTTTCGAGCGTAGTATCGAGTCTGCTTTGAACATGTTTATGGTTTATGTGTAGCATTGTTATGAACTGTGGTACTGCTTATATCTGAATTATGCTAATTGATGCTCTGTTTATACTCTGTTGTGCTTATGATGTGTGCTGCCGAAGTGTGATAGTAACCTCACCAACTAGCCAAAGAGGTTACCACACATCAGGCCTTGCATACAACCAAACACCATGCCTTGGGTTTGTGCACTAACATGCAGGCAACCTAACACCAGGCAGTGTGGTTCAGCCCATGCAGGTAAGAGGGCATGCATGCAACCAAACAACATGCATATGGTGCATTTGAGGCTGCATTTGCATAGCCAGGTTGGGTGAAGAAGTGTATGCAATGCGGGTATTGTAGCGCATGACAACCAAACACGCCCCAGGTGTACGCAGCGCGTGGTCTTTATCGGCGTGCTACAGCAGACATCGTGCTAAATATACTACCCGTATGTCTATAACATTGTCATTCTGTTTTTTATAAAATAAATATTTTTTAATTCCACCGCGCGAGCCCGCCGGGATTCTTTTATAAAGTTCACCGTATTTAAAAAATGTTCATTTTATATATAAATAAGATAATTGTATATTAAAAAATGTTCAATATATATAGTAAACAATGTGATGGGCATTTTTCTCATATACGATACGCTTTTATACGATGAACTTTTCAATATATTGCAATGAATATATTTTTAATTATACAATGAGATAAACATTTTTAATATCATATAAATATTTTTAGTGTTATATAACATTTAATACCAAATATTTAATATACACATTTTTTAGTATCGCGTAAAAAATGGAATGACCCAAAGTATAAAAGGTTGCACGCGTGCTATATGAAGCAAATGTTGCAGTAGTGCAGCGGCAGGGAGTACCCGGATTCAAATACGGGTAGTATTTTTTTATTCTTTTAGTGTCGTACAAAAAACGGAACGGTCGAAAGTATAAAAGTGGTACGCGTGCTAGTTGACGCAAACGATGCAGTGGTCCAGCTTTAGCGAGCGCGTGTTACTAAGGGTTTAAATTTTTATTTTGTATTTTGTAAAATACGAAAACGTCCGATTGTATAAAAGGGCGTACGCGTGCAACTCCACACCGTACTGTAGCGCAGCGGTACCGAGCGGCGAGCGCTCTCTGCGAAAGCCTGGTAGCGAGTTCGAGGGCCTGTTTGGTTGGAGGCCTGAGCACTGTGCCTGAAAAATAATGCTGCCTGAGTGTTGCCTGAGGAGTTCGAATATTTTGTCTGGCCAGGCTAGTATAGTGTAAACCTGTTTGGTTGCTGCCCTGGCCTAGCGCCCTATTTTTTATTGCTTAAATACTAGTGATGGCTTTTGTTTAGTTCCAGGCAGCTGCTGCAGCACGTCAGGCGCAAGAAAAAGGAGGCCTGAGACAGGCTAACCACATTGCCTGTGCTAAGCGATACATTTTATCCTATATTTTATTACTAGGACAGGCTAACTACACTGCTAGGACGTATAGGCCAGGCAGCCATTCCTTCTCTCAGGCCAGCAACCAAACAAACCATAGGCGGGTTACAGGCAGGTGCTCAGGCCAGGCAATTTCTCTCAGGGTGGCAACCAAACAGCCCCCGAATCCCGGTTGGCGCGCGCGTTAAGGTTTTTAGTCGGCAGGACCCTTCCCTGGCTAACCAGGGATATATATAGGTGATTAAATAAAAACTCAGGGTCTTTTTCGCCAAAAATGCCACATCAGCACCTGACAGTGGGGCCCGCTGGTCAAATACATCGACAATACACTGTTATGCACTATTTAGACTGTTTTGCAACAATTATACCCTGAGTTGATACTGAACTGCGAAATTTTTGAGTACTGGTACCAATCCATGAGTAAATGCTGAAATGTGGTACCAATCCATTGGTGCTGAAATGTGGTACCAACATGCAATTAATTCATCTTATCATTCCGGCCGGCCTTCGTCATCATCATCATTAGATAACGTACGTGCTGCATATGTAGGAGGACCACGTCGCCTGGCCCCATCCATGATGCCGTTCTAACTGCGTCTCTTGATATATACGGATTACAAATCAAGCGTGTTCTTCTTCTTTGCCTTTTGTAATGGCACGACGTTTTTGCTCTAAACAAATGTACTCTGATTGATTTCCGGAAGCGTCCCGTGCACGGATCGTCACGGGATGAAATCAAAGGCAGCGCTCTGGTTTCCTACTGGCGGCTTCTGTTCTAGTAGTATATCCGTGGACAGACAGCGGCAGATGGCAAGAGGCCGAAACATACATGCATATCCAACGAGTGGGAACGGCACGCTTGGCCCTAAATATCTCTCGTGGATCAATTCGACGGAAAACTCGCTTTCGATTACGTTCATGCATATGCATGTCGTCGCGGCGGATGGCGACGAGTGAGCCTGCGCTGACTGCCTTAGCCGTGGGTGGCCAGTGCCTGGCACTAGTGACGACGGCGCTCACGGCTCTGGCCTCTGGAGCAGAACGTTTCCTCGTAGTACGTATGGCGGTCGCCGTTTTCGCTGTACGTGCTCTGCGCTTCTGCCTCACAACACTGTTGCTGTCCTGTAGCAGGCCACGTGACGATGGGTGAAACAAAAATACAAAATGTGCTGTTATTCCGGTGTGTGAAGCCTCCGACGAACTCGTCTGGGTCGGCCGCAAGAAGCAGGAAGACGGCGGTCATGCAGTTCAGACCTGAGGCCGGTCTCAGGGAGGACGAACTTGTCAAAGTTGCAGTTCAGTCATGCATGCATGCATGCACAGGAACGCGCGGCATGTGCGGGCCGGTGGGGAGTAGCGAGATGCAGCTAGCACATTCATTGTTTTTGATCGGGCATTAACAATTCCGATCCGGCCATCCGTCGACGGAGCTGGCGACCAGTGTCCGGCGGGTGTCCTCTTCTTCTTGGATTCCGACGTCTCTGTCCACACACAACGCCGACGGCCCTTCTCCGGCCCGTTTCCTTCCTCGTCAGCAGCAGGACGGACGACAAGATTCAGTTGCATGTAGGAGTATGAAACTGCGGACAGCATCACACTTGGACTGCACATGCATGGCCGGTCCGTCTCTGGCTCATAAGCGCGGCAGTACGACTGGACGTTTTTTTTCAAGAGTACGCCTAGGCGTACCATAGCTTTATAGAACGCAGAATTAAAATTACAAAAAACTACCACTAGTTGCAAACAATGAGCGTAGCACACACCACACCGCTCACAACCAAGTCCACAGACGGACAACACCGCAAAGAAAGCTACAACACAAAAGAGCCTATCCTCTACTGACACACACACCGTGTCTCGACCGACGCCGGACGCCTCCGAAGACCACCATCTTCCGTAGAACATTGCTTGTCGACGCACTATCCACTCCGAGCGCCTAAGAGGAAGTGGCAAGTGGAAGGCAGGCTTGCTCCGATCTAAGGAAAACACCATCTTGGAGACACCAGCGACGAGTGTACATTGCGCCACATAGGACCAACAGAGGACAACGACGAACACCGGAGGAGAGCAATAAGGACCCAGCCATGTCTCCACACACAAAGCTCCCAACAGAGATACGACGTCGAGGACGCCGCCAATGTGCCGATCCAACATCTAATCGAGGCTTTCGCCCGGAGACAGCCACCAACTCCAAGAGAGCGAGGGTCATGGCGCACATGCCTCGGCGACGCCTCCAAGAAGGGGATGACATCCACGGGTGCCATCGCCGCCGGCCCGACATAAGCCAAGCAAGATTTTTATCCACGCATCGCACATAACCACCATGCCTCCTAGAATTGGGGAACACCGTCTAATTAGCCTCGTACCTCCGCCACCGCAACTCTAAGCCGAAGTAGATGCAAAGCCGAGGACTGATGACCGGCTGCACGACCAAGAGGAACCCGACCACCGCACTAACTTCCAGCCTGAACAAGAGACCACAACCACCGCAACCTCCGGCAAGGTCTAGAACCGTCCGCAACCGCCGACGCCCACTCCAAAGGCCGGGCTTGCGACAGTCGGACCCGCTCCTCCACGAAGCACCAAGCGGCACCACCAGGAGAGCTCTGCAGCTCACCACACCGCACAGAGGTGACCGGCCACTCGCTGCTCGCCAAGACCCCATCTTGGCCAAGCCATCGCAGTGCTGCCACCACCAGCCTGTCTGTGGGTTCACTCCGCAGCCTCCAGATGATGCCGCCATCACCCAAGCACACCACTGCACTACTGCCATCTCCGTCCAAGCCCGCCGCCTTGCCAAGCTCCTTGTCGCGCATCCGCCACCAGCCTCCACCACCGGCAACATAGATCTGGCCAAAGCGAGCCCCGTCATGAGAGAAAAGCCAAGCCGCCACCGGCCCGCGCGCTCCGCCGCGACGACGCACCACCACCGGCTAGTGGCTGCGCCGCCCCACACCGCCACCGCCAGCAAGCACCATCCGCCGCGCCGGCCTTCAGGATCCGCCGTCCTGGACGAAGAAGAGGACCCCCGCGGCCCCTGCTCCAGCCGAGGGCGAAGGAGATCCCGCCCCCGCCAGCGGCAGCGGAGAGAGGGATCGGGTGGGGGTTGGTTAGAGGCGGCTAGGGTTGGGCGCGCCTCGCCCATGGGGGGACATGGGGCAAGCGAGAATGTTCCACTGGACGGGGTTGTGATTCGCTGACTTTACCTGGGTTGATTTAGGGCCACTCATGTGTGGGGCCCCAAACATGCTCACCCATTTGTCGGTGGCCCAAAGTCGGTTGATGTTACATCAGCCTATCTAGGCAGTTCTTGGATTTGTTCTGCTTTGGAAGGCCGGCCCCGATCCCGAATCGAGATGAAGGACTGTTTGGATTGTGACTATGTTTGCCTTATGTTGCCACATTATTTTTGCCACACTTGCATAGCTTGAGTTGCTTAAATTGTTAGCCACACTTTGGCTTGCCTAAGAGAATCTTGCCACACTCTTTGTGTCTATTACATGTCGGGTTCACTGCTCATAAAAAAATTTCTTGCCTTAGGTGTGGCTAGAACCAAACACCCACCTAACTTGGTCAAACTTGCCTAAGATGAGGTGTGGCAATACGTGGCTAGAAACCAAACAACCCCTTGTTGAATGTCACTCCCTCGCAACCCAGAAATGAATGGCATTTTCATCAGTTATTGTTGTTCATCTTTCTTTTTCATGCCATTTTCATTAGGGGAGAATTGTCTAGGCAATTAAAACGAGGATAAAAATGAAACAGTCACCATCATCGTCAGGGAACAATCAACAAGATTTCACTCACTAATGGGTCCAAAAAACACACGACCAAAATCAGGAATATAGTCGTCTTCAACAATGTAAATGTAAGAAGCGCATGCAAACACAGAGAAGTAAGAGGTAACACAAAGTATCCAACACCTTGATCCCCATTGTACACCAGTTGAAGATTGTTGATCATGTTGTGAAGCTTCTCTCGTGCCCATCTCATCTTTACGCCTTTCTCGAAGTAGCAGCATCCACTGGAATCACAGAGCGATTGATTTAGGGTGTGTTCGGGAGCCAAAGTATTTTGTAGTTTTTTTAAGAATACCGTGGTTTCTGAAAAAAACTTGGTATTCAATACTTTGAGCCGTTTGGATGAAAAAAATACTGCAGTTTAACAAACCCTGGTATCTCTAAAATTGTGGTATTTTTATAGTATATAAAAAGAGAGACCCCGACCTCTTTTTAAAAAAAGTGAGAAACGCTGACTGCTTGGTCTCTTTGTATCCAACTTCTGGCCATCAACGCCTGTGGTACATAGCTAGCCGATCGATTTGTCCAGCTAGAGGCGGAAGTACGCTTACAAATGACTACTTAGCCGTCGGCTGAAAACACATGGAGGCATGAGTTGCAGACGTAGATCTTGAGTGCATGTCTTAACTACGTCGGTCTTTGATTGATTACAAGAGACAACTCTACTACATATCCTAACATCTATGGAGTAGGAGAGAACATGCTCGTGCAAGGTTGAATGCATAAAAAAAGGTTGAATGCATATGGTTGCTATTAGTACAAGCTGATCTGTGAGTATAGCTGAATATGCATGCAACAACGTAACAATCCAAACCAAAGAAAACTCAGAAAAACTACCACTTGTCAAACACCTCGGCAGTTTTATCAAAATTGAGAAAAACTAAGATTTTTAGAAATTGAAGTATTTATTGCCAATGTATTGAAATACTTAGGTCTTGAAATACTATGATTTTGCAAAAACGGTGTTGCCAAACTAGGCCGGAGTAAAGTATTTGAGACTTTATTATTGAAACCAATTACGGGACATCCATATTGCCTAGAAAAGTGCCCCACACCAAATAGCATTTTTCAGTTTTCGAACCCAGCCATATTGCCTAGACAAGTGCCCCACACACCACCTAGCCAAATAGCATTTTTCAGTTTTTGAACCCAACCATATTGCCTAGACAAGCGCCCCACACACCACCTAGCCAAATAGCATTTTTTTTAGTTTTCGAACCCAACCGACATGAGCCCCATTCAAAGAAATTTTCAAAAGAAATCGGCAGCGCCTGCGGAAGGGGGTCCTGCTTTGGAACTATTTCCTCCAAAGAAGTTGGTCCATGACGTGAAAGTAGCAAGGTGGAACTGATGTGGTTGTGTTATCGTATAAGCTAGGTGCTTTGGTAGAATTATCGAGCAAAGGATGGAGTCAGCTCTGGTGGCCTTGTGGGTTAACTCGGCTAAGGAGGTGTCTCTCTTGGGCTCCTCCCACAGGCCAACTTGGAGCTCAACTTTGAGTCTTCTTCCTAGGAAAACAATGGGTTCAATGCGGTAAGGATGATGAAAGTGTTTGGTACCGTAGCAGCATGGGGACTTTGGCAAGCCGCAAGGCACGACATTGCATGCACCTTATTCCTTGCTCGGAGCACCTATGCAGTTTGAAGAGGCCAATACTACTTCTGGCACCGAGGGACATAGTGGACGGTTGGATAAGTCTCGACTACCAAGCACATTGAATATAGGTTGCCGAAGGATTTTTGAAAGTGCTAGTATTCGACTAGAGGGGGGGGGGGTGAATAGGAGATTTTTATGAAAGTCTTCAAAACAGGGGTGCTTTGAAGACAAACAATAAAAATGAACCTATTGATATGCAGCGGAAGGTAGACTACACTAGACAAGCCATAGTCAAGTAAGCAATATGGTGAAAGCACGAAAACTATCAGTAGCTAGGTAGTATGGATCAGGATGGAAGATAGTATGAAGCCAAATAGTAAACAGTCTTCACATAGTGAAGTCAATTAGATCAGGAAAAATGGGCAAAGACTTCACGAAGACAAACTGTAAGTAAAGTGAGAGAGGAAGGATAGAACCAGTTGCTGGGAGAGGACAAGGGATTTGTTGGACCAGTTCCAGTTGCTGTGACAACTATACATCTGGTTAGGGAGGCTGAGATTCAACTCAGAAGACCGTGTCTTCACCTTATTCCCCTTGAGCTAAGAACACTTAGTCCTCGCCCAATCACTCTGGTAAGTCTTCAAGAGAGACTTTCAAACCTTCACAGACTTTGTTCACCGGCAATCCACAATGACTCTTGGATGCTCAGAACGCGACGCCTAACCGGCTGGAGGATTCACAATCCTCAAGTGTAATAAGTCTTCAGATCACGCGGACAGAAAGACTTCAGTGATGCCTAACACTCTTTGGCTTTGGGTGTTTTGGGCTTTGTCCTTGCTGTCGGTGTCAAAACTGGCGGATCTCGTGTAGGGGGTCCCGATCTGTGCGTCTTAGGCTAATGGTAACAAGAGGCAAGGGACACGATGTTTACCTGGGTTCGGGCCCTCTTGATGGAGGTAAAACCCTACTTCCTGCTTGATTGATATTGATGATATGGGTATTACAAGAGTTGATCTACCACGAGATCGTAGAGGCTAAACCCTAGAAGCTAGCCTATGATGATTATGTTTCTGTCTCTAAGGACTAAACCCTCCGGTTTATATAGACACCGGAGGGGGCTAGGGTTTACATGGAGTCGGTTACAAATATGGAAATATAATATTCGGATCGCCAAGCTTGTCTTCCACGCAAAGGAGAATCCCATCCGGACACGGGGTGAAGTCTTGAGTCTTGTATCTTCACGGTCCAACAGTCCGGCAAAGTATATAGTCCGGCTGTCCGGATACCCCCTAATCCAGGACTCCCTTAGTAGCCCCTGAACCAGGCTTCAATGACGATGAGTCCGGCGCGCAGTTTGTCTTCGGCATTGCAAGGCGGGTTCCATCTCCGAATACTCCAAAGTACCTGTTGCAACGAACAGTGTCCAGCTTCCCATCAATGTTGTACTCCTTGGCTTCTGTGCTTCAATAATGACCATCTCCACGTGTCGAGCGAATACGAGGAGAGGCATTTTTGCATTTGCCACCCCCAGTCCGGCAGGAAAACCGTCTATTTGAAGAGACGGGGATTCTCAGATCAAAACCTCACCTTCTTCCCTTGAGCAAGCATCCGACAGAGCGCTCTGGAAAAAACCATTCCAACATGGCCGGTCGCCGCAGCTCCTCTTCCCGATCCCCTCGCTCCAAGCCAGGCGACTGAGAAGAGTGTTCGGTCCCTCAAAGTCGTTTGGTAAAGTTACAGACCCAAGGGTTCCTTCCGCCGGCGTTCATGGTCCCTGTCCGAGCCGGACTAGCCACCTATAATGGCGGGGAGCAAGCGGAGAGATCTCCTAATCCATCCCCGGGGGAGCGAATATGCCTTATCCCGCATCTGCTAAGAGGCGTCGGGTTTCCAATCCACCCATTCCTTCGCGGGCTCACAGGTTCTCGGCCTCCAGTTGCACAACTTCACCCCTGCCTCCATGCTGCACATAGCAGGATACGTCGCTCTTTGCAAACTATTCCTGGGCTGCGAGGCTCACTTCGGGTTATGGAAGAAGTTGTTCTGCCTCGTCCCTCGCAACCAGCGGGAATCCATATGTCAAGTGGGCGGAGCCGAAGTAAGGCACGTTGTCGAGACTGGATACCTATCTGGTACTCCCAAGAAGGCGCCAGAGAACTGGCCTTTGGAGTGGTTTTATGTCGATGACGTTCCCCTTCCGGATCCAGTCCGGACAGGTCTCCCTGAGTTCAGTAATGCTCCGCCGAAGGCACGTCGAAGTTGGCGCCCTCGGGGCCCCCAAGAGGACACCAGAGAAATACACTTCCTGATGAGCAGGATAAAGTTACTGGCCAAATCAGGGCTGACAATAGTCGAGGTTATGGCTATATGCATAATGCAGGGAGTAAAGCCGCTTCACTATCGGGGGAAGCCCATGTGGCACTACATCGGGGAAGATGATGCCACCCGCTATGGTCGTAAGGGTTCGGACTCCGCCACCGCTCTGGCGAGGATATTGTTTGATTTGTATAAAGGAGAAGAAGAAGAATTCCTTCATATTAAACCGCGGGATGGGTTTTCTATGTACAACCCCCCAAGCTGGGTAAGTCATCACCCTTTCCCGCGCTTCACTAATTCTGGCATCCTTCGTCAAGATTATTTACCTCGATATTTCTGAGCAGGGACTGAGGAGGGCCGTAGAAGGAATCTCCAGCCCCTCCCCGCAGCCAGAGGACCCCGGAAGGGCCTTTGATCCAGGAATCGAAGAAGACTCGGATATTACTGTGGAGCTCGTCAACGGGGTATTTTATTAGGCGAGCTGCGATGGCGCCTCAGTGGCAATTATCGCTGACTATCCCGGACTGCTACCTACATCGCGTGTAAGCAAAGCCAAAAAACCTTATCCTCTGAAGAGGACTTCTTTCTGATGCCACGCCTTATGCCTGGAATATCGTATTTTTGTAGAGACGACTGTCGGAACGCGGCCCGTGCCCCTGGGGGCTCGTCGGCAAAGGGCGTCCGGATCGGGCAGGCTTAAGAGGAAAGCGGTTAGGGCGGAAACGCCGCTACAGAGGTATGGTAAAAACCTACTCTGTGATTATTGTGTTTGAAATGTAATAGCGTCCTTTGTGTCCTGGCAGAAAGAGGACTAGCCGGACTATATCCGGAGATCCTGCCAATCACGCCTCCACCAGCCGGATTCCAGAACCGGCTTCAAGAGAGGAAGCGACGTGGGGCCGATGCCGAATTGTCCTCTGACAGAGGATGCTGATATGCTCTCCGCCATGAATTCCGAAGTAGAGAGCGCCATGAATCACCAGCGCCGACGGGCCGTACTTCACAACAACATCTTTTCCGAAGAGTCATTTAATGCTTTCAATTCGGGGGACGCATACATCCGAGCTGCTCAAGGCGGGCTTGCCCGAGCGACGAACCAGCATGCGAAAGATATACGGGTAAGAAAATTTGATAATCATGTATAGAAGTAGCCCCTGAGACTTAAAACGGTTGGAACAACTGTTTTAAGGATCAATTTATGCACAGGTCCTTGTAGATAAGAATTCCCAATTGTCTCGAGAGCTTGAGGATTGCAAGACCCAGCTAAGGGCCGCAGTTGCCAAACTAGAGGAATCCCAGAAGGCTTCATCCGGTAACATTTGTCTTAGTTGTACGGAAATGTACCGGTTAGTAAGTGGCTTGTATGATAAGTCTAACAGAAAATTCTGCAGACAATCCCGGGGTGAATCCGGAGGTCATAAGAGATAACGAGTCACATTTCCAAAGGCAGCTAAAAGCTGGCGAGCGTGTTCTTACGCAAGTTAGGCAAGAGAAGAACAATCTTCAAGATGCCAATGTCTAGCTGGGTGTCAAATTAAAAGATGTTCGCGCTCAGCCGGTTGACTCCGTAAAGGAGAACAGAAGGCTTCGTCGCGGCATTTATGGTGAGTGCCTAGACGAACTGTAGTACAGCTCGACGAGGAAGCCTATTTAAAAAGTTTATGTCTATAGGTATGTTGACGGGCCGCCCTGAAGAGGAGATGCCCGCGTCCGCAGGTGATATGCTGCAAGACCTATCACAGCTGCACGAGCGAGCTCGGCAGGTGATGCAGGGTATTGCCTAGGCCTTGTGGCCTTTCACCTCCCTACCAAAAGGCATGGGGGAGCTCGTGGATGTGCTCCAAGGAGCACGGCGGCGCTTTAGATTGTGGAAGATGTCAGCCTGCCGACAAGGTGCAAGAGAAGCCAGGGCCATGGTGAAGACGCGCTACACCAAGCTTGACCCGAACCATATGGCCGAAGTTGGACCGGCAGGGCCAGATGGGCAAGAAATTCCCGTTAGTCTGGTGTATGACCAGGTAGCATTAGCCGCAAAGTATTCCCACAGGATTGCAAGCTAGATAGCCTGTTGGACAGTATAAAGGAAGAATATAGTCAGTCCAAGTGAATATGTAATTCAATGGACATATGTAGTCCCTAACCGGATTAAAAATCATTTGTCATGGCGGACCTTTTCGCTTCAGCCCCTGGACCCGATAGTCCGGGGTGTATCTGAATAACCGCTCAGTTATGCAGAACCGGGGTATGCGTGGAAACCCTGCGTAGGGGTCATAAGTGCTTGAACAGACAAGTACCCAACTAGCTATGTTATACTACATGGATTGCAAGAAACATCTTCCAGGGAGAATAGTTCTGTTAGGGGTTCCTTTCCCTGGGTACGCATGCATCGATGTACATGTCCGGACTACGAACAGAGATGCAGGATACAAAACTTCTGGGGAGTTATGTTGTAATAAACGAAAGGAACATCTTTTGTTCACCGACCGAATATTCCCTTAAGAACGCTAGCTTTCGGCTTCACCCAGTCTGAGGTACACATCCGGCTGAACCGGCAGTAACAATCGCAGAGGTGCTCCCCTTATGCCCTAGCCGAATTAACGAGGACGTAGGGCATAAACACAAGAGCCAGGCAACCCAGCATGGCCTCATCTTAAGTCATATCGATGCATATAATGGTGAAGAAAAGGCACATATGGAAAAATAATGCATATGTGATAGTCAAAAAGCCATTAAAGTAATTATATTTAGCTTCCGTATAGGAAGCCCCCATGTATGGCTTACACACATAGTGCGGCCGGAGTCATCCGAGCATCCGCATTGTATTGAGTACTTTGTGTGAAGAAGGAAAAAGGTCGAGAAAGGAAAAAGGAGGGGACATAATTAAAAAGGAGGGGTAAGGAGACGAACACTGAGTTCGGCGCTAGGCGTAGAATCTCCAGAGTCTGGCCGCATTCCATGGGTTCGGCTCAAGTCTGTTATCGGATGCATTACATAGGCGGTATGCTCCTCCTGTGAGAACTTTATCAATAACGAAGGGACCCTCCCATTTAGGTTTGAGCTTGTCCTTCTTCTTCTCCGTTAGGCGTAGGACGAGTTCGCCAATATTATAAGTTTTGGCCCGCACTTCTCTACTTTGGTACCGTCGAGCCTGCTGCTGATAGAATGCGGAACAGGCTTTTGCAACGTCGCGCTCCTCCTCCAGGGCATCTAAGTTGTCCTGCCGATCTAACTCGGCTTCCTTCTCTTCGTACATGCGCAAGCGAGGCGAATCATGTATTATGCCGCAGGGTAGTACTGCTTCTGCACCGTACACCATAAAAAATGGTGTATATCCGGTGGTGCGATTAGGCGTGGTCCGCAGCCCCCAGAGTACGGAGTCGAGCTTCTCGACCCAGTGCGTGTCCGATTCTGTCAAGGATCGCACTAGTCTGGGTTTGATGCCGCTCATGATTAGAACGTTTGCACGTTCGACCTAGCCGTTTGTTTGGGGATGATAGACGAAGGCGTAATCGAGCTTGATGCCCATGTTTCCGCACCAAGTTTTCATTTCATCGGCTGTGAAGTTTGAGCCATTGTCAGTGATGATGCTGTGGGGGACGCCGTACCAGTGTACAACCCCAGATATGAAGTCTATCACCTGTCCGGATTCGGCCGTTTTGACTGGTTTCGCTTCTATCCATTTGGTGAACTTGTCCACCATGACCAATAAGTACTTTTTTCTTATGGCTTCCCCCCTTAAGGGGTCCGACCATATCCAGCCCCCAGACCACAAAGAGCCAAGTGATGGGGATTGTTTGCAGAGAGGTAGGTGGCATGTGGCTCTGATTGGCAAAGAGCTGGCAACCGACGCAGTGTTGGACGAGGTCTTGTGCGTCTGCTTGGGCTGTAGGCCAATAAAAGCCTGTGCAGAAGGTGTAGGATCGAAAGTATGTCTAGAGGGGGGGTGATTAGACTACTTGACAATATGAAAATTCAGCCTTTTGATTAAGACAAGTTTTTGGCAGATTCACGATAATGATCAAGTCAAGTATCACCCTACACATGCAATTCTAGAGTATTGGCAGCGGAAAGTAAATTGCACATGTAGTAAAGAGAGGTGGAGAAGAGCAAACGCAATTTGGAGACACGGAGATTTTTCTCGTGGTTCCGATAGGTGGTGCTATCGTCAATCCACGTTGATGGAGACTTCAACCCACGGAGGGTAGCAGCTGCGAGAGTCCACGGAGGGCACCCACGAAGGGTCCACGAAGAAGCAACCTTGTCTATGCCATCATGGCATCGCCCACGGAGGACTAGCCTTACTCGGGGTAGATCTTCACGAAGTAGGCGATCTCCTTGCCCTTACAAACTTCTTGGTTCAACTCCACATCTTGTGGAGGCTCCCAAGCGACACCTAACCAATCTAGGAGGCACCACCCTCCAAAAGGTAATAGATGGTGTTGATGATGATGAACTCCTTGCTCTTGTGCTTCAAATGATAATCTCCCCAACACTCAACTCTCCTCACTGATTTGGCTGTGGTGGAAGAAAGGTTTGAGTGGAAAGCAACTTGGGAAGGCTAGAGATCAAGCTTCATATGGTGGGAGTGGAGCAACTTGATCTCAACACAAGGGTAGGTAGTTTTCTTCTCGAAATGTAAGGTAGGAGTGGTAGTTCTTTCGATGGCTCTCTCACGAATGAAGAGGGGTGGAGGGTATTTATAGCCTCCACACAAAATCCAACCGTTACACACATTTGACCAATCTCGGTCGGATCGAAGTTGACAACTCGGTGAGACCGAAAGTTCAAATCTTGTGAGCGTTGGGATTTTAGTGGGACCGAAAATACAATCTCGGTGAGTCCGATTCTTCCAAAGACTAGGGTTTGCCAATCTCGGTGGGACCGACTTTATCATCTCGGTGACACCGATTTGATGACAGAAGGTTACAGAAGCTTGGCAACACTAGTTTCGGTGAGACCGAGTTTAGAATCGGAAAATCCGAAATTTCTAGGGTTTGGCTATATGGCTGAGGTGGTTCATCTCGGTGTGACTGAGTTTAGGAAATCGGTGGGACCGAGATTACTTATGAGTGTGTATTGGAATGAAAGATTGCTGATAGTTTGGGAGATATATCACTAAGCACTTTGAGCAACCAGATCATTAACATAACCTCATCCCCTTTTAATAGTATTGGCTTTCCTATAGACTCAATGTGATCTTGGATCACTAAACCAAAAATGGAGTCTTGAGCTTTTGCCAATGCTTGCCTTAGCATTTTGAGGGGTCCACATCTTCAGTCATAGCCATACCCATATCACTGAACTTTCTGAAATGATTCTCAAGAAGCTATTAGTTCAATGATATATATGTTGTTATTAATTACCAAAACCACCCGGGGATTAGTTGCACTTTCAATCTCCCCCTTTTTGGTAATTGATGACAACATATAGATCAAAGCTTCAACAAATGATATAATCAATGAATAATATAAATCGCTTTGAGAAGTATGTGATAAGCAAGAGCTCCCCCTAAATTTGTGCATTATTTAAGATTTGCGTTTGAATGCAAATGCACAATCGATTAGGATCATGAGTCACTCTTCCATGTCACATACATCTTGGTGGAGCGCACAAAATGATAAGAATGAATAGCATGCACCCAATCACCAAGACATGAGTAAATGGTCATACAAGATATGAATAGCATATGATAAGCATTAAGCACACATTAAGGCATAGTACGACCAAGCACTCATCAAAGTAGAGCAAACGTAGTATCAAACACACGGAATGTCTCAAAAATCTCAAAAGTATCTCAAAAAGACCGCAAAAGAACGAAAGAGCAAAAAGCGCAAAGACAAAGCACTCTCTCTCTCGAAGTTCTATGATCTATACAATTTCTCCCCCTTTGGCAACAAGTTACCAAAAAGTTCGAAAGGTATAGAGCTAAACGTCACTAGGGACTCTCTTGGCGGCTCTGTGCAGGTTGATGGAGTTGAGATGGCTGCATCTGCAAAGGCTTGGTGATGTCTGTGGAGCTGGAGGAGTGGTCACTGGAGCTGGAGCTGGAACTGATGGAGCTGTAGGAGGTGCTGATCCTGTAGCCACGTGTGCATCACTAGAATAGCAGTGATCGGGGTCTGGTAGGAACCAGAGCAGGCTGTTCATAATCATCTGGACTAGGTCATCCTGCATCTCACGCATGAGCTCTTCCTTCTCCTCTTTGCTTCCTCGATATCTGCCTCAAGCTTGTTGTGGTGACTTGCACTTGATCGACTTCACATCGAGCATGGATCTTGTCTTCAACAATCCTCTCAAGACTCTCCCGAGGCGCACAATGCTGGCGGCGTTGTTCAATCCTCTGGTAGCTTCAAGGAGCTGCTCTCCAACACTCTTGGGTTTAGCTGCTGCTTTGCTTCCTTCTCGACTTTAGCTTTCTTGGCAGCTTCAGATTTTGCTTGACCTTCAACAGACGTTGGGTCCTCCTCATCCATCACAACTTCATTGTCCTCATGCTCAGGCTGCGGTGGCAAGTGTGGTCTATCCAACAAGTAGGTGCCCGTGCCAAACTTGGCATTGATAAGCATCTGAATGTGCGGGCAAATCCACACGACCTCTTACAGTCTGCTGCGTCCTCTTGATAGTCTCAACTATCGGGTCCATCACCTTGAAAGGTGCCTTCGATCAAGTATATGCAGCATGTTGATAGAATACCCTCGATCATGCGATGATCTCGGACTTGGGCATCAAGGTATGCCTCAGAATTGTGTTAGTGGTAGGGAGACCTGCCTGGAGATGATACACTGAGCCGAGCTTCCAGATCTCCACATCCTTAGCTGGTACCTCATTGTACATATTGTTCTTCTTGGGAATACCATAGACATCAACATCATCTTCTCTTGACCTTTGGAGCATTCAGCGAGGCTGCCCATTCTTCAACAGTTGAAGAGAATCTTTGGCCTTGATCATCCATGTGATCTTACCATCCGGATAGAAATGAGTACATGTGGCATAGAATTGCATGATCATCTCATCATTCCAATCATGCCGACCGACCAACAAACTCAGCAACACCACATGCGAAGAAAGCTCTCATGCACATGTGGAAAGAAGTCTCTGTGCTCTTCACTTGTCAATATATGCCCGATCAACATATCTAGTATCTGCAACAATGGGCTTCTTGTCCATCAGCCGAGTCTCATAGAAGTTCTGCTTGCTCTCGGTGTGGAACCTTGGATCTCAGACAGTCCTTCTCCTCACAACATATGGATCAGCTTGTCTCCATAGCACGAGACCTTTATCCTTTCTTTCCTTCATGTTCTCAGCTCGAGGATGAGCATCATTGTGAATTGGCAATTTCGGCGAAGTTTCAAGAATCTGGTGCCTCATCATCGACTCATTGGTGGCACATTGTCTTTCTTCTTCTCTGAAGGTGGGATGTTCTGACAGTCTTCTTGGGCTTGGCATGAGGCTTGGCTTGAGCTGCCTTTCTTTGGAGCAGATGGCTTGGGCTTTGAAGGTGCTCCTGCCTTACGATGGCATCACCCATGAACTTAGACCTCGAGGAGGAGGTCAGGAGCTTCCTCATCCTCATCATCATCATCTGCTGCTTCATCATGCACAATCCTCTTCCTCTTGGAAGTTTTCTTCACCTTGCTTGAAGTTTCCTCTTCCATACTTAGCTTCTTAGCAACAATGGACTTCTTCACTTTACTGGTGCCTTTCTTGGTTTGCTGCCCTTGATGCTCTTTGGCAACCACTTTCCTCTTTGGCTTGGAGGAGATTTCTTCCTCAGCAATGAAATCAGAATCTTCTTCATCAGAATTCCTCTTCTTCTTGGCCCTGGTGGCTGCAGGAGGCAAACCACTTGGTGTGCTCCTCTCACCATCATCTGAAAAGCTGCTGGCCTCAGGACTAGTGCCTGCCTCTGGAATTTCAGCAATTGGTGACTCGGACCTGTTCGCTGTCACCGGCATCGACATGGTGACAACCTGTGAATAGATTAGGTGTAGGCGAGTAGAAGAGTTATCACAAACTACGTAAGATTTTGCAAAAAAATGAGTTCAAATTTCAGCTTTAGGTTTTCACAGAATGCATTTGGTCGGACCGAGTCTAAAATTGGTGAATCCGAAGTGTCCTAACAGAACCATTCACACCACTTTCGGTTGGACGAAATGGGTTTCGATCTTGCGAAAACACTAGGGTTTCACTAAATCCTCATTTCGGTCGCACCGATTTGCACAACTTCGGTTGGACGAAAAGTGCGATCTGTGGCCAGAGGCCAAATCGGTCATCTGAGAATGTAGAATCGGTCTCACCGAGATGTGTTCGGCGGAAACCTAACCCTAAAACTCTTACTCGAATTTCGTTCTAACGAACTAATCTGCTGGATAGGAAGATCTCAAACGTGGCAAGATGCTAGGCAAACCAATCGTGCATAGAATCGGAGGTTGAAGCACGAGAGGGATCGAAACTCACCCTAACTTGGTGGAGTTCCTCTCTGGCAACAGGCGCGAGAGAATGACCGTTGACGGCGGAGGAGACTGCGGCGGCGCCTGGCGGCAGCGGAGGCGATCCGAGACCACGGCGGCGGCAGCTACGGGTGTGGGTGCGGCGTTTGAAGTAGGAATCAATCGCGCGACCCACGAGTATTTATACCCCTCTGCTGTCGGTGGGACCGAGTTGTAAAACTTCGGTGGCACGAGATGGATAACTGCAGATTACACACTTGATCACGCCGAAAAGTACAACTTCGGTTTCACCGAGGTGAAAACCTAGATCAATCCAAGTGCTTTCGGTCTGACCGAGTTTGAGTGGGTTGGTCTGACCGAAATTACTTAGAAGGTTTTGGAAGTTAAGCTTTTGATGGATCGGTGGCTCCGAGTGCTCCTCACTCGGTGTGTCCGAAAAAGACTTGTTCAAAGTTTGTGATATAAGCATGAATAGAATTTGAGACAAGAAAGCATAGATAGCTAGGGGAGGAACTTAGGCATTCTTGTCCATCCATTTGGTCAGAAAAATCCAAAAGACCAAAGCAACAAATGGATGTCCTCGAATGGATAAAATCATGCATCCAACATGCTCACACAATAAGATAGCAAATGAAATATGTGTCAAACATGTACAATCAAAACTCTAGCTACTATCACACAATTTGTCGATGACTAGGTCATCTTTATATGAGTATATTGACTTAGGAGTCAAATGAGAACATTTGATCATAGGTCATACTCATCGTTTAAGCACAAGTGGGGTTACCACTTTTACATAAAGCATTGATGTGTTCACATCATTTGAAGATGCTTTAGCTCAATTCTTTAGAGCAAAGCTCCCCAGATGTGAGAACCCTTTTAAAGGGTCAAACTAACCTTGGGTTGTCGTAGAAGACTTCATGTAGATGTTGAAGATGTGGATGCTCAATGTTGATGAAGATCATCAAGAGTTGGGAGCAATCCTTTGGATTGGGCACTTTCAATACCTACATGGGTTAGTCCCACAAGGAACAAACAAGGATATCCATGGACATAGATTGAAGTTCACAATAGATGATGTCCATGAAAGCAATGATTACCTTGTCCCTTGACTTACCAACAAGAGGTTTGTGACTCCATGAACTAGTGCAAGATGTGGAAGTTGATTGCACAAGTTCTTGCCAAAATGAATGTGAGTGAAGTATGTTGGCGGAGTCACCCTCAAGAACTCTCTAGTTCTTCTTCTTCGGGATCCACATCATCTTGATGGGAATCCTTGGGGTTGTAGTTGAGCTTGAAGTAGAACTTGACGTTTCCTTGGGAACCCACTTGACCATGGCTTTAGGTGCTTCAATGAATGCATCAATCTCCTCTTGAAGCTTGTCCTTCCCTTTTAGCTTGTGGTCTTGTGGTGGAAGATCATCTTGAGCTTGTTCCACATTGGAAGAAGTAGGATCATACTTCTCCTTTTGAGAAACAAACTTTGGAGTGGGATATTGACCTTCTTCCCATTCAACACCCTCGGTGTTGAACTTTCGCTCAAAACCAATTCCTTGATTCTTCGGTGCCTTCCTTGCTTGCGAACAATTTCCTCAAAGTTCTTGCTTCCGCAAGGCTCTTGTAGACACCTTTCTCTATAATCCCTTTCAATAAACTATTTTCTTGCTCAAGTGTAACTTGGCTTGAAACATTGTTAGTGGAATCAAGAGAATTACTAGAAGCAACAATATTGGATTTAGCATGGTTATTGTTACTACTAGATGAAGAATTTTTCTTATGCTTGTCATGCTTAGTTTTAATAGGTGGCAAGAAATTAGACAAGAGAAGTCGTTTGGCAAGATATGAAGAACTCTTCTTTGAAGATCGTCATTGATAGCTTTTAGAAACTCATGTTCTTGCTCTAGATTGAGCTTCTCGAGCGTAGCTTCTCATGAGATCTTAGGAGCTCTCTATGATCTTCTTGAGTTGTTTCATGAGCTAACTTAAGAGTGTTTAGTTCTTTAGTTAGGCGCTCAATCTCCTTCATAGCATTGTCATTCAACTCTTCTCGACTATAAAGACTACTAGCATGTTCATCATTACTAGGCTCACTAGATTTGTCATGTAAAGCTCATCTTCACCAAGCAAGTCATCCTCATCACTATCAAAGTCAATAAATTCAGGGTGTGATACCTTGGGGCCTTTAGCCATGAAGCATCTTCCAATTCCCTCATTTGGTGAATCAAATAAGTCATAGGAGTTGGAGTTGGAGGACACGAGAGCAAGACCGGCAACACCTTCATCTTGGTGTAGTCGGAGTTGGAGTGATAGCTTCTTTGGAGTGATTGTCGGAGTCGGAGCCGGAGACCCATTCACCTACATGAGCTTGATGTTTTCTTCTTGTGTAGCTCCTTGATGACTTGTCTTTCCTCTCCGAATCCTTGCTTCTCCGAGAGGATCTTCGTTCATAACGATCATCTCTACTCCTTCTCTCTTTCGAGGTGACTCTTCTCTTGAGCTTCTTCTTCTTGGAGATTCTTCTCTTCTCTTGTGGGGAGCGAACACTCATTTGAGTAGTGTCCGGTCTTCCACAATTGTAGCAGCTTCGATCACGACTAGAAGATCTCTTTTCATCATATGATCTAGACTTTGAGCTTCTTTCCTTGCTTCTACTCTTGTAGAATTTGTTGAAGTTCTTCACCATTAGGCTTATCTCTTCATTGGAAACTAGCTTGTCACTTGAGGTTGTGGGAGCATCAATTGTAGCTTTGTAAGCACCACTTGACTTGTTGTGAAGCTCTTCCTTATCTTTAAGTGTCATCTCATGAGCAACAATTCTTCCAATGACTTGGTAGGCTTGAGATTCTTGTAGTTTGGCATCATTTGGATCAAAGTGCACACGGTGTCATACTTTCCATCCAAAGCTCGAGAATCTTCTTGATGATGAATCGGTCGGTCATTTCTTCGCTTCCTAAGCCAGCAATCTCATTTGTGATGAGAGCAAGCCTAGAGTACATTTCAGCGACTCCTTCACCTTCCTTCATCTTGAACTTGTCAAGTTGACCTTGAAGAACATCTAGCTTTGATTCCTTCACGGACTCGGTACCTTCGTGCATTTCGACCAAAGTATCCCAAATCTCTTTTGCATTCTCAAGGCGGCTGATTTTGTTGAACTCCTCGGGACACAAAGCATTGAAGAGAATGTCACAAGCTTGAGCATTGTTTTGCAACATCCGCAATTCATCCGCTGTAGCTTCACGATCCGGAACTTTCCTTCCTCGAAGAACTCACCTTGCAAGCCAACACAAATAATGCCCCATGCGGCGGGGTTATGTCCAAGAATATGCATTTTCATTTTATGCTTCCAACTAGCAAAGTTTGAACCATCAAAGTAAGGACCTCTCTGAAAATTACCCTCACTAGGCGCCATACTCTCCTAGGTTGTGAAACCAAGCTTATGGAGTCAATGCAATGGAAACCAATACAATGGAGACCAAAGCTACGATACCACTTGTAGGATCGAAAGTATGTCTAGAGGGGGTGATTAGACTACTTGACAATATAAAAATTCAGCCTTTTGATTAAGACAAGTTTTGGCAGATTCACGATAATGATCAAGTCAAGTATCACCCTACACATGCAATTCTAGAGTATTGGCAGCGGAAAGTAAATTGCACATGTAGTAAAGAGAGGTGGAGAAGAGCAAACGCAATTTGGAACACGGAGATTTTTCTCGTGGTTCCGATAGGTGGTGCTATCGTCAATCCACGTTGATGGAGACTTCAACCCACGGAGGGTAACGGCTGCGAGAGTCCACGGAGGCTCCACCCACGAAGGGTCCACGAAGAAGCAACCTTGTCTATGCCATCATGGCATCGCCCACGAAGGACTAGCCTTACTCGGGGTAGATCTTCACAGTAAGGCGATCTCCTTGCCCTTACAAACTTCTTGGTTCAACTCCACATCTTGACGGAGGCTCCCAAGCGACACCTAACCAATCTAGGAGGCACCACCCTCCAAAAGGTAATAGATGGTGTTGATGATGATGAACTCCTTGCTCTTGTGCTTCAAATGATAATCTCCCCAACACTCAACTCTCCTCACTGATTTGGCTGTGGTGGAAGAAAGGATTGAGTGGAAAGCAACTTGGGAAGGCTAGAGATCAAGCTTCATATGGTGGGAGTGGAGCAACTTGATCTCAACACAAGGGTAGGTAGTTTTCTTCTCGAAAATGTAAGGTAGGAGTGGTAGTTCTTTCTGATGGCTCTCTCCACGAATGAAGAGGGGGTGGAGGGGTATTTATAGCCTCCACACAAAATCCAACCGTTACACACATTTGACCAATCTCGGTCAGACCGAAGTTGACAACTCGGTGAGACCGAAAGTTCAAATCTTGTGAACGTTGGGATTTTCAGTGGGACCGAAAATACAATCTCGGTGAGTCCGATTCTTCCAAAGACTAGGGTTTGCCAATCTCGGTGGGACCGACTTTATCATCTCGGTGACACCGATTTGATGACGAAGATTCTGAAGCTTGGCAACACTAGTTTGGTGAGACCGAGTTCGAATCGGAAAATCCGAAATTTCTAGGGTTTGGCTATATGGTCGAGGTGGTTCATCTCGGTGTGGTGAGTTTAGGAAATCGGTGGGACCGAGATTACTTATGAGTGTATATTGGAATGAAAGATTGCTGATAGTTTGGGAGATATATCACTAAGCACTTTGAGCAACCAGATCATTAACATAACCTCATCCCCTTTTAATAGTATTGGCTTTCCTATAGACTCAATGTGATCTTGGATCACTAAACCAAAAATGGAGTCTTGAGCTTTTGCCAATGCTTGCCTTAGCATTTTGAGGGGTCCACATCTTCAGTCATAGCCATATCCATATCACTGAACTTTCTGAAATGATTCTCAAGAAGCTATTAGTTCAATGATATATATGTTGTTATTAATTACCAAAACCACCCGTGGATTAGTTGCACTTTCAGAAGGCCTTGCTGACAAGTGCCCGAGCCGCAGCGTGGTGTCCGCCGAGTCCGGCATGGATTTCAGCCAAGAGCTGCCGCCCTTCCTCTTCAGAGATGCATCTTTGGAGCACTCCGGTCGCACTTTTCTTATAGAGTTCCCCCTCATGGACTTTGTAGGCTTTGGAATGTCGCACGATGCAACGTGCTTCATTTTGGTCCTCGGGGAGCTCCTGCCTATTTAGGTAGGCCAAGAAAGGCTCAGTCCACGAGGCGATTACAACCATGATTTCATGGACCGAAGGTGTTATTTCGGTGGCGGAGCATCCGATTACGTCTAATGGTTCGGAATCTGGGGGTGTATTCGGATCCGTGCTAGTGTTGCCGGACTCCCCTTCCCATATCACAGATGGCTTGAACAGTCTTTCCAGGAATATGTTAGGTGGGACAGGGTCGTGTTTAGCACCGATGCGGGCGAGGATATCCGCCGCTTGATTGTTTTCTCGAGTCACATGGTGGAATTCGAGCCCCTCGAACCGAGCTGACATTTTGAGGATGGCATTACGGTAAGCCGCCATTTTTGGATCCTTGGCATCAAAGTCTCTAAATATTTATGATATTGCGAGGTTCCCCCCGCACCTCCAGGCGTTGAATGCCCATAGAGACTGCCATCCGAAGACCGTGCAACAGAGCCTCGTATTTGGCTGCGTTGTTGGAGTCTGTGTATAATATTTGGAGTACGTATTGGACCGTGTCTTCGGTGGGAGATGTTAGGACTACACCTGCTCCCAATCCGGCCAGCATTTTAGAGCCGTTGAAGTGCATGATCCAGTTAGAGTATGCACCGTACTCTTTAGGGAGTTCGGCTTCTGTCCATTCGGCGACAAAGTCAGCCAGTACTTGCGACTTAATGGCCCGCCGTGGTTTGTATGTTATGTCGAACGGAAGGAGCTCGATGGCCCATTTAGCAATCTGGCCCGTAGCATCGCGGTTATTTATTATGTCGTTGAGTGGTACTTCGGAGGCCACCGTGATCGAACACTCTTGGAAGTAGTGTCGTAGCTTCCGGGATGCCATGAAGACCGCGTATGCTATGTTTTTATAGTGTGGGTATCGGGATTTGCATGGGGTGAGGACCGTGGATACGTAATATACCGGCTTCTGGAGCAGGAATTTGTATCCGTCAGCCTCTTGTTCAACGACGAGCACTGCGCTTACAACTTGATGTGTTGCAGCTATGTACAATAGCATAGGTTCGCCAGTATTTGGCACTATTAGGACTGGATTACTGGCCAATAAGGTCTTTATTTCATCCAGTCCGGCCGCGGCTGCATCCGTCCACACGAAGTGTTTGGTGCGTTGAAGAAGGCGGTAAAGAGGTAATGCCTTTTCTCCTAACCGGGAGATAAAGCGGCTTAAGGCAGCCACGCATCCAGCTATTTTTTGGATATGCTTGAGGTCTGTTGGGATTGCCAACTGCGACAGAGCTCGGATCTTTGCCGGATTCGCTTCAATTCCCCTATTGGAAACAATGAAGCCGAGCAGCTTCCCAGAGGGCACGCCGAAAACACATTTTTCCGGGTTTAGCTTGATGTCGTATGTTCGAAGGTTATTGAACGTAAGCCTTAAGTCGTCTACTAGGGTTTCGACGTGTCTTGTTTTTATGACCACGTCGTCCACATATGTCTCCACTGTTTTGCCGATTTGCTTTTCCAGGCATGTTTGAATCATGCGATGATAGGTTGCGCCGGCATTTTTAAGCCCGAAAGGCATAGTGTTGAAGCAGAAAGGACCATATGGCGTTATGAAGGCCGTTGCAACTTGGTTGGATTCTGCCATCTTTATTTGATGGTATCCGGGGTATGCGTCGAGGAAACACAGTGAGTCGTGTCCTGCGGTGGCGCCGATGATTTGGTCGATGCGGGGGAGGGGGAAGGGATCCTTGGGGCAAGCCTTGTTGAGGTCTTTGAAGTCGACTCATAGGCGCCAGGATTTGTCCTTCTTTGGTACCATTACCAGATTTGCCAGCCAATCCGGATGCTTGATATCTCTGATGAATCTGGCCTCGAGTAGCTTGGCTAGCTCTTCTCCCATGGCTTGCCGTTTGGGCTCTGAGAAGCACCTAAGAGTCTGTTTGACGGGCTTGTATCCTTTCAGTATATTGAGGCTATGTTAGGCCAGCCTGCGTGGGATGACCGGCATGTCCGAAGGGTGCCAGGCGAAAATGTCCCAATTCTCGCGTAGGAAGTCTCATAGTGCAGCGTCCTTTGTGGGGCTAACCTGCGTCCCGATGGAAGCTGTCTTCGTGGGGTCCGTTGGATGAACCTAGAATTTGACTATCTTGTCTGTGGGTTTAAATGATGTGGACTTGGGTCGTTTGTCGAGTATCACGTCGTCCCTTTCCACTGTGGCGTGCAGCGTTGTTAGTTCTTCGGCCGCTAGGGCTTCGGATAATGCCTCCAGGGCTAGTGCCGCAGTTTTATTTTCGGCGCGGAGTGCTATATCCGGGTCACTGGCTAGAGTGATGATTCCATTGGGTCCGGGCATTTTAAGCTTCATGTATCCGTAATGGGGTATAGCTTGAAAGCTTGTGAATGCGTCCTGCCCTAAAAGGGCGTGGTATCTGCTGCTGAAAGGAGCCACTTGGAATGTGATTTCTTCGGACCTGTAATTGTCCGGGGTGCCGAATACCACATCGAGTGTGATTTTTCCCGCACATAGTGCCTCCCGACTAGGGACGATTTCCCTGAAGGTTGTGCCGCTCTGCTCAATGCGACTTTTGTCCATTTCCATCTTGCTGAGTGTTTCTTCATAGATCAAATTTAGTCCACTTCCGCCGTCCATGAGTACTTTAGTGAGCCGAAAGCCGTCCACGATTGGGCTAAGGACCAGTGCGGCAGGTGCCCGGACTATCTGGAATTGGGGTTAGTCTTCGGCACTGAAAGTTATTGCAGTGTCGTTCCACGAGTTTATTTTTGCCACGTCGTAAATTTCAGCGAGATTTTGATGGGCTTGCTTGCGCCTATTATTTGAGGCGAAAGTCTCAAAGACTGTCAATACTGTATTATTTTCTTTGGCGGGATGTTGTTCTGCTTTATGGCTTACAAGAAGATCCTCGCCACTTTTTGCTACCTGCCGGAGTATCCAACATGCTCTAAGGCTATGTGTTGGTGTAGTGTCCGGCATGCTGTGGAGTTTACATGGCCCATTGAGCCATTCTTCCAATACGGTTCCACGCCCTGGGGTGGGTTTAAGTTTCTTGGGGATTGGATCGGCTGACTTACGAGGGTTCGCCCATTTAGCTCGGACAAAGGTTTTAGTGAGAGCCAAACTATCCCAAAATTCTGATTGGGTTTTCCAGGCGCTTTCCATCGCACAGTACTTCTGTACTATGGTTGCTAAGTCAGCAAAGTGTACTATGTCACGGCGACTTATAGCATTAAGGATCCCTTTGTTAAATGCAGTTTTTGCGAAAAAGTGAGATCTGCGTCCTCCTCACGACAGTCCTTGACCTTGTTTAGCACAAGGAGAATCGGCCCGATGGCGATGCCTTGTCTCTTGGGGTTCTTATGCGATATGGGAGAGCGGTTTAAGTCCGGGTGGGTGGGTGTAGCTGAATCTGAATGCTGATCCGATCTAACGCCCTGGGGCAGGGGAGCTTCCGGGCTTCACAGCTCGGGATCCGGGGCGCTGCCCAATTTTTCTGGCCCGATACCCGATTCTAAGTCCGGGGTCTGGGTCATGTCTTCCCTTGAGCGGGTATCCGGCTCAGAGATCTCGGTAATCCGGACATAATTCGTCCTCAAAATAGAGGGATAATCCGTATGTGGCTCCTCCACTACCGCTATCTCGTGGGTGACTAGTGGGGATTTGATATCCCTTTGGTCGGGTTTAAGCTCGATCCGGTCATAGTCTGTGGCGACTCCCAAAGCGGCGATGCGATCCAAGAGCTCATTAAGGGAGGAGAGCTCCCTTGGATCCATCTGTTCGGCGAGCTCCGAATTGATGTGGAGGCTATTCGTGATGACCCGAGAGATCATCGTCGGCGCGACAGCCGATCGGGCGGCCATGACGAAACCACCTAGACGGAGAGTTTGGCCTACAACCAACGCTCCCCCAGAGGTGATGTTGTCCCTGACAACGAGATGAGCCATCGAGCCTTGCAGCGACGACACAGAGGAACTCTCAATGAAAGCACCAATGTCGGTGTCAAAACCGGCAGATCTCGGGTAGGGGGTCCCGATCTGTGCATCTTAGGCTAATGGTAACAGGAGGCAAGGGACACGATGTTTACCCAGGTTCGGGCCCTCTTGATGGAGGTAAAACCCTACTTCCTGCTTGATTGATATTGATGATATGGGCATTACAAGAGTTGATCTACCACGAGATCGTAGAGGCTAAACCCTAGAAGCTAGCCTATGATGATTATGATTCTGTCTCTAAGGACTAAACCCTCCGGTTTATATAGACACCGGAGGGGGCTAGGGTTTACATGGAGTCGGTTACAAAGATGGAAATATAATATCCGGATCGCCAAGCTTGTCTTCCACGCAAAGGAGAATCCCATCCGGACACGGGACGAAGTCTTGAGTCTTGTATCTTCGCGGTCCAACAGCCCGGCCAAAGTATATAGTCTGGCTGTCCGGATACCCCCTAATCCAGGACTCCCTCACTCGCAAGGATTTCTCTCTCAAAGGCTTCGGAGCTGGTTTGCTCTCACACGACAAAAGCCGTGGACTAACTCTGAGCAGCCACCAATTTATGGTGTAGGGGGTGGGTTATTTATAGCCAGGAGGCAACCCAACCTGATTTGTCCAAAATGACCCTGGGTCACTGTCGATGTCAAAACCGGCGGATCTCGGGTAGGGGGTCCCGAACTGTGCGTCTAGGCGGATGCTAACAGGAGACAAGGGACACGATATTTTAACCCAGGTTCGGCCCTCTCGATGGAGGTAAAACCCTACTCTGCTTGATTGATATTGATGATATGGGTAGTACAAGAGTAGATCTACCACGAGATCAAGGAGGCTAAACCCTAGAAGCTAGCCTATGGTATGATTGTTGTTCGTCCTACGGACTAAAACCCTCCGGTTTATATAGACAGCGGAGAGGGCTAGGGTTACACAGAGTCGGTTACAATGGTAGGATATCTACATATCCATATTGCCAAGCTTGCCTTCCACGCCAAGGAAAGTCCCATCCGAACACGGAACAGAGTCTTCAATCTTGTATCTTCATAGTCTTGGAGCCCGGCCAATGATGATAGTTCGGCTATCCGGACACCCCTAGTCCAGGACTCCCTCAGTAGCCCCCGAACCAGGCTTCAATGACGATGAGTCCGGCGCGCATATTGTCTTCGGCATTGCAAGGCGGGTTCTCCTCTAAATTCCATGTGCTTGCCGAGTAGTGTCCGGCTTCCTTATAAATGTTGTGCTCCTTGGCTTCTACGTCCAATAATGGCCCTCTTCCACGTGTCATGTGAATGCGAAAAGCCAGGGTATTTTTATGTTTTACAACCTAGCTGCGCGAATAAGCCGCCTATAAGAGAGGCGAGGATCTAGATCCGAATCACACCATCCTCCTTCCGCGAGTGTTCATCGAAGTGCCTCTGACAAAAGATCCACTCCATCATGGACAGTTGACGCGGCTCCTCCTCTCATGCTCCCAGCCCTCAGCCAGGAGATTGGGGGAGATGTTCAGTCCCGCATAGCGAGCTAGTGATGCTCCAAGCAGAGGGATATCTTCCCCCAGCCTTTATGGTTCCGGTTCGAGCCGGACTGGCCACCTACAAGGGGACTCGGATTTCCCGTACATCCGTTTCTCCGGGGGCTCCTGGAGTTCTATGGGCTCCAGCTTCACCACCTTACGCCTGCCTCCATCCTGCACATCGCGGGCTTCGTGGCCCTTTGCAAGTTGTTCTTGGGCATCGAGGCCCATTTTGCGCTGTGGAAGAGATTGTTTTGCCTCGTACCCCATTCTCACGAGGGGTCGATATATCAAGTGGGCAGAGCCGAAATATGGCGCATCGCCGGGACCGGATATCTATCCGGAACCCCGAAGAAGGCGTTCGAAGACTGGCCTTTGGAATGGTTTTATATGGAAGGCGCCCGCTGCGGACCCGATTCGGATCAGCCTCCGGAGTTCAACAACGCTCCTCTGAAACGCCGAGTTGGCGCCATGAGCCCTCAATGGGAGAATGATAGGGGCGTCCAATATCGATGGGCGGATAAGATTCTGGCTCATTCTGGATTGACCATGATTGGAGTCATGGCCACGTGCATCATGCGAGGGGTGCAGCCGCTCCAATATAGGGGCCACCCCATGTGGGATTTCAACGGGGAGGATGACGCCACCCGTCATGGCCGCAAGGGGCCGGGATCGGTTGCTGATCTGGCGAAGATCCTGTCCGGCTTGTACAAGGGGGAGAAGGAGGACTTCCTCCGCGTGAGTCCATTGAATGGATTCTCCATGAATAACCCTCGGAGCTGGGTAAGCGGACGTTTATCTATCCGATCCATATTCCCAAAGTTAAGTGTCTCACTTTGTGATTTCGACGCAGGAACTGCGCTGGGACATGGAGAATATACACAGCCCGGCTCCACAACCCGAGGATCCAGAACGATCTCTCGTTCCGGCCTCCGAAGAGGATCCGGACATAAATGTGGAGCTGATCGATGGGGTGTTCCACCAACTTAGCATGGACAATGCTTTGGTCGCCATCATGGCCGACTACCCCGGTTTATCTCTGGCTTCCCAGGTAACTGTGACCGGAGTCCTGATACCATGATTCATCCATGCTTATTTCCGACCACCGTATACTGATGGTACTCCGCAGGAGGTGCCTTTGAGACGGGAAGCCGAACCTGTGGCGGCTGACCAACAAGGGTCAGCTCGGCCCAGCAGGCGGAAGAGGAGTGCAGCGCGAATCGAGACGTCGCCGCAATGGTATGACGCACCACCGTGTTTAAAGGAAAGGTTCCGGGGAGGTATATTAACGCTCATGATTTTTCCAGGAGAAAGGGCGCTCGCCGGACTGTGTCCGGAGAGGTTGCCAATCGAGCCTCCGCCAGCCAGGCTTCAACGCCTGGTCCGGAGGGGGAGGCGAACACAAGGTGTGCGCCGGATGCTCCTCCAATGGAGGATGCCGACAAGCTGTCCGCTACCAGGTCTGAGGTGGATGCGCCATGAATTATAGGCGCCGCCGGACAGTTCTTCGTGACGCGTGTTTCTCCCCGGAGGCATTGAATGCCTTTAATGCGGGAGACGCGCATCTCCATGCCGCTCGAGATGGTCTAACCAAGGCCACGGAGCAGTATGTGAAGGACATACGGGTGAGTAATTTTGACAGTTATATATGCCAGTAGCCCCCAAGACTTAAAATAGTTAGAATAACTGATTTAAGGATTAGTTGTTTTGCAGGATCTTACGGAAAAGAATACCCACCTGTCCCAGGAGCTGCAAGAGTGCAAAGCCCAACTTGAGGCCGCGCTAGCCGCCGCAGGGGGAGCCAGAGAGACCCCCTCTGGTAATACATACTTCAAAAGATAAGTAATTTGCGAAGTGCGGCGTGTGTATAAGTCTGACAATAATATTGCAGATGGCGCCGACTAGATCCGGACAAGCAACACTCTGCGCCACCAAGGCGGCGAGAAGGTGCTTATGAGGTGCAGCAAGAGAGGAACAAACTCCAAGATGCCAACACCCAGCTGGGCGAAGAACTAAAAGATGTTCGGGCCCAGCTATCTGACTCCGTGAAGGAGAATCGGCGGCTTCATCGCGTCATTTACAGTAAGTGCTTGAGCAAACTCTTTTAAAAAGAAGAGTTGGCGAGGAAGTCGATTGACGAAATGTGTCTCAGAGGTGTGCTCACAGTCGTCCCGCGGAGAAATGCCGGTTCAATGGGTGACCAACTTCGAGCTGTTGCAACCGCATGCAAACGAGTTCGGCGGTAATGAGCGGCGCCGCCTGTGCCTTATGGCCGTCCGTCTCCCTACCCGAGGGTCTTGGAGGGCTTGTGGAGAAGCTTCAGGAGCTCGGCGGTGCTTCGTCTGTGGAAGATATCAGCTGTCGTCAAGGCACCAGGGAGGCCTGGGCCATGGTGAAGACGAGGTACACGAAGGCCGACCGAACCACATTGCGAGGTTGGGCCTATGGGGCCCGATGGGAAGGAGATCCTGTGAGCTTAATGTGCGGCCAAGTAGAGTTGGCATAAAAGTATTCAGCGGGATTGTAAACTAGACGATCGCTAGATGGTATTGAAAAGGAATACAATCAGTCAGGTTGACTATGTAATTTAAAATTACATGTAAAATGCCTTCTAGCCGGATTTTAGATCGTTTGTCATTGCGGACCTTTTCGCTTCAACCTCGGGACCCGACAGTCCGGAGTGTGTCCGAATACCCTCGCGGTTATATAAGAACCGGGGCATGCATGGAGACCAGGCGTAGGGGTCATTAGTGCTTTATCAGACAAGTGCCCAACTAGTTATGTTATATTACATGGTTAGTAAGAAACATCTTCCAGGGAGAATAGTTCCGTTAGGGGTTCCTTTCACAGGGAGGCATGCCCTAAAGTGCATGTCGGACTCGCAAAAAGCGGGAAAGCATCAGGGGGCAGATAAATAAATAGGTAAGAAATCATCGTTCAATTCACCGACCGAATATTCCCTTAAGAACGCTAGCTTCGGCTTCACCCGATCGAGGTACACATCCGGTGACCCGCGATGAATGATCGCGAGAGGTGCTCCTTTACCTCCTAGCCGAACAATCGGGGAGCGTGAGGTAAGCACAGAGCGAGCAACCCAGCTTGGCCAAAACTTAAGTCATATCGATGCATATAATGGTGGATAAAAGATACATGCGGAAGTGTGACACATGTGTTGGGTATAAGGCCCGTATAAATAAGCTTCTGTTAGAGAAGCCCCAAGGTATAATGAGTGCGGATAGCACGTCAAGTGTGTGCGAACAAAGCACAGATGAGCCACCGAAGGCTTGTGAAAGAAGAATAGAAAAAAAAGGAGAAAGAAGAGAGGGGCAAATAAGAGACAGTTAAATTATAAAATATAGATGGGGGAGGGAGACGAACTCAGAGTCTGGAGCTAGGCGTAGAATCTACGGAGACGGGCTGCGTTCCATGGATTTGGCTCGAGTCGGTTATCCGATGCATTTCGCAGATGGTACGCTCCGCCGGTCAGGACCTGGTCGATGATGAAGGGACCTTCCCATTTGGGTTTGAGCTTGTCCTTTTTCTTGTGTGGCAGGCATAGAACTAATTCACCAACATTATAAGTTTTGGCCCGTACTTCTCTGCTTTGATATCTTCGAGCCTGCTATTGATAGAATGCGGAACGAGCTTTTGCCACGTCGCGCTCCTCTTCTAAGGCGTCCAAACTGTCCTGCCGATCCAGCTCGGCTTCTCTTTCTTCGTACATGCGCACGCGAGGTGAGTCATGAATTATATCGCAGGGCAAAACTGCCTCTGTGCCGTATACCATAAAGAATGGTGTGAATCCGGTAGTGCGGTTTGGCGTGGTCCGCAGCCCCAGTCGGAGTCGAGCTCCTCTACCCAAAGGCGTGTTAGATTCCGTGAGGACCGCACTAACCAGGTTTGATGCGCTCATGATTAGACCATTCGCTCATTCGACTTGACCGTTAGTTTGAGGGTGATTGGTAGGCGTAGTCAAGCTTGATGCCCGTTTTTGCACGAGTTTAACCTCGTCGGTAGTGAAGTTCGTGCCGTTTTTCGGTGATGATGCTATGGGGGGCGCCATAACGGTGTACTACCCTAGATATGAAGTCTATCACAGTCCGGATTCGGCCGTTTTGGTAACAGCCTCTATCCATTTGGTGAATTTGTCTACCATGACCAATAGGTATTTTTGCTTGTGGGTTCCCCTTTAAGGGGTCCAACCATGTCAAGCCCCGGACCACGAAGGGCCGGTGATGGGTATAGTTTTGAGGCGGTGGGTGGCATGTGGCTTTGATTAGCAAAGAGCTGGCACCGACGCATCGTTGGACTAAGTCTGAGCATCTGCCGGGCCGTCGGCTAATAAAATCCTGTCTGGAAGGCCTTGCCTACAAGGGCCCGAGCTGCGGCGTGGTGCCGCCGAGTCGGCGTGAATTTCAGCGGAAGATTTCGCCCTTCCTCTTGGAGATGCACCTTTCAAGGACTCGGTTGTGCTTTTTATTATAAAGCTCTCCTCATGGACCTTGTAGGCTTTAGATCGCCGTACTATGCAGCGGGCCTCGTTTTGGTCTTGGGAAGTTCTGCTGATTAAGTAGGCTAGGAATGGTTCCGTCCACGGGGCAATGACTGCCATTATTTCATGGGCTGAAGGTGTTATTTCATTGGCAGAGCCATCGATTGTGTCAGAGTGTTCGGTGTTGGGCGGTGCGGTTGGTTCCGGGTTGTTGTTTCCAGATTCCCCTTCCCATAACACGGATGGCTTGAAAAGCCGCTCCAGGAAGATGTTGGGAGGGACGGTGTCGCGCTTTGCGCTGATGCGTGCCAACACGTCGGCCGCCTGGTTATTGTCTCGGGCTATATGGTGGAATTTGAGTCCTTCGAACCGAGCTGACATTTTTAAGACGGCGTTACGGTAGGCTGCCATTTTCGGATCCTTGGCGTCAAAGTCTCCATTTATTTGTGATATTGCGAGGTTTGAATCCCCGCGGACCTCTAGGCGTTGAATGCCCATGGAGATTGCCATCCGGAGACCATGTAGAAGGGCCTCGTATTCGGCTGCATTGTTGGAATCCATGTACATTATCTGAAGTACGTATTGGACTGTGTCTCCGGTTGGGGACATCAAGACGACGCCAGCCCCCAAGCCGGCCAACATTTTGGAGCCGTCGAAGTGCATGATCCAATTGGAGTATGCGCCGTACTCTTTAGGGAGTTCGGCTTCGGTCCATTCAGCGATGAAGTCGGCCAAAACTTGCGACTTTATAGCTCGCCATGGTTTGTAGATTATGTCGAATGGTAGGAGCTCGATGGCCCATTTTGCAATCCTGCCCGTCACGTCGCGGTTGTTTATAATGTCGTTAAGAGGTACTTCAGAGGCTACTGTTATCGAACACTCTTGAAAGTAGTGTCGTAGCTTCCGGGATGCCATGAACACCGCGTATGCTATCTTTTGATAATGTGAATACCGGGACTTGCATGGAGTTAGGACAGTGGATACGTAGTACACTGATTTTTGAAGAGGGAATTTGTGTCCTTCTGTTTCTCGTTCGACGACGAGCACCGCGCTTACAACTTGATGTGTTGCCGCGATATATAATAACATTGGTTTGCCCAAGTTGGGTGCCGCCAGGATCGGATTTGTTGCCAATATGGCCTTTATTTCTTCGAGTCCGGCCGTGGCGGCATCCGTCCATTCGAAGTGTTCGGTGTGCCGGAGGAGGCGATAAAGGGGTAATGCCGTTTCTCCCAAGCGGGAGATGAAGCGGCTTAGAGCTTCCATGCATCCAGTCAATTTTTGTATTTGTTTGAGGTCTTTTGGGATATCCAACTGTGACAGGGCTCGGATCTTGGCTGGGTTTGCTTCAATTCCTCTACCGGATACAATGAAGCCCAAGAGCTTTCGGTTGATGCGCCTAAAACGCATTTTCGGGTTGAGCTTAATGTCATATGCCCGGAGGTTGTCGAATGTGAGCCTCAAATCGTCTACTAGAGTTTCGGCGTGTTTGGTTTTGACGACCACATCGTCTACGTATGCCTCCACTGTTTTGCCGATCTGGGTTGCCAGACATGTCTGAATCATGCGCTGATATGTTGCGCCGGCATTTTTGAGCCCGAAGGGCATTGTATTGAAGCAGAATGGTCCGTATGGAGTAATGAATGCCGTTGCGGCTTGGTCTGTCTCCGCCATCTTGATTTGATGGTAGCCGGAGTATGCGTCGAGGAAGCACAATGAATCGTGCCCTGCGGTAGCGTCGATGATTTGATCGATGTGGGGAAGGGGGAAAGGATCCTTTGGACAAGCCTTGTTAAGGTCCTTGAAATCGACACACAGGTGCCAGGATTTGTCCTTCTTTGGTACCATTACCAGGTTTGCTAGCCAGTCCGGATGTTTTATGTCTCTGATGAATCCGGCTTCTAATAGTTTGGCTAGCTCCTCTCCCATTGCCTGTCTTTTGGGTTCGAAAACTCACCGAAGAGCCTGTTTGACTGTCTTGAATCCTTTTAGGATATTTAGGCTGTGTTCTGCCAATCTGCGTGGGACTCCTGGCATGTCTGAAGGGTGCCAGGCAAAGATGTCCCAATTTTCCCGAAGGAATTCTCGTAGTGCGGCGTCTACATCAGGGTGTAATTGTGCCCCAATGGAGGCCGTCTTTGTGGGGTCTGTTGGATGGACTTGGAATTTGACTATTTTGTCTGCTGGCTTAAAAGAGGTGGACTTGGATCTCTTATCGAGTATCACATCGTCCCTGTTTACCGTGGAGCGCAGTGCAGTAAGTTCCTCTACCGCTAGGGCTTCGGATAGTGCCTCTAGGGCTAGTGCGGCTGTCTTGTTTTCGGCGTGGAGTGCTATGTCCGGATCACTGACAAGAGTGATGATTCCATTGGGCCTGGGCATTTTAAGCTTCATGTACCCGTAATGGGGTATAGCTTGAAAAATTGTGAATGCCTCTCGCCCTAATAAAGCGTGATATCCGCTGATGAATGGGGCCACTTGGAACATGACCTCCTCGAACCTGTAATTGTCTGGCGAGCCGAACACCACATCCAGTGTAATTTTTCCTGTGCAGCGTGCTTCCCGACTAGGGATTATTCCTCGAAAGGTTCTGTGCTTCGCTCAATGCGGCTCCTGTCTATTTCCATTTTTTTGAAGGGTTTCCTTGTAGATGAGGTTTAATCCGCTGCCGCCATCCATGAGTACCTTAGTAAGGCGAAAGCCGTCCACTATTGGACTGAGGACCAATGCGGCTGGTGCTCGGGCTGTTCGGAATTTAGGTTAAATCGTTGGCGTTGAAGGTAATAACCGTGTCCTCCATGGATTTATTGTTGCTACTTGGTAGACTTGGCGAGGCTGCGGAGTGTTCGTTTCCGCATATTATTTGATGTGAAAGTCTCGAAGACTGTTAATACCGTACTGGTACCGCTGGGCTGGTTCTGTGGGGCTAGAAGCTCTTCGACACTTTTGGCCACCTGCCATAGTATCCAACATGCTCGAAGGCTATGTGTTGGAGTGGCGCCCTCATGCTATGGATTTCTGAGGTCCATTGAGCCATCCCTCTAAATACGGTTCCATGCCCTTTAGGGGTTTTGCTTTTGGTTTTTATCCCGGTGCTGAGCATGATGCACCCTTTTATTTCGGACTAGGGTTGTGTTCGGGGCCGGATTGTCCCAAAACTTGGTTTCGGTTTTCCAGGTACTCTCCATCGCGCAGTACTTTCGTACTTTGGATTCTAGGTCGGCGGAGCGTGTAATTTCACGACGACTTATGGCGTTCATGATTCCCTTGTCCGTGCAATTGTTGCAGAAAATTGAGATTGCACTTTCCTCACGGCGATCCTTTATCTGTCCATAACCAGGAGGAATCGGCCCGATAATGATGTCTTGTTTCAGCGGGCTCTTGCGGATTCGAGATAGATCGCTTGTGTTTGGGTGGGCGGGTGGAATTAAATTGAACCCGTCAATCTAAGGCTCAAGGGCGGAAAGTTTCGAACTTGGAACCTTGGATTGCTGGATGTTGTCCAACGAATCGGCCGCCTGCGACTTTAGGTTCGATGCTTGATCGGCGTCCGATCCCTCATGGGAATCCGGCATGGAGGATCGAGGAATCCGGACATAACTAGTCCTTAATATAGAAGAAGAGTCGGTGTCTTTGTTCCTCTACCACGTAAGCGTGGTGGGTAGCACAGGGAGAGTTGATCTCTCTCGGATCGGTTTTAAGCCCAATCGATCGTAGTCTGTAGTGACTCGAGTATGGCGATCACGATCCAAGAGATCGTTCTGGAGGAGAGCTCCGCCGGATCTAGCTGCTTGGCGAATTCGAGTTAGCGTGAAGATCGCTTTTGATGACCCGAGAGGTCATTGTCGGAGCGGCGGCGAACAGCGGTCATGAAAACCACCTAGCCGGATAGTTTGGCGGTGGCCAAAGCTCCTTTAACAGCGGTACCGTCTTTAAAGGCGGGAAGAGGCATCCTTCTGATTGCGGCGGCAGAGGAACTCTCAATGAAAGCACCAATGTCGGTGTCAAAACCGGCGGATCTCGGGTAGGGGTCCCGAACTGTGCATCTAGGCGGATTATAACAGGAGACAAGGGACACGATGTTTTACCCGAGTTGGGCCCTCTCGATGGAGGTAAACCCTACTCTGCTTGATTGATATTGATGATATGGGTAGTACAAGAGTAGATCTACCACGAGATCAAGGAGGCTAAACCCTAGAAGCTAGCCTATGGTATGATTGTTGTTCGTCCTATGGACTAAAACCCTCCGGTTTATATAGACACCGGAGAGGGCTAGGGTTACACAGAGTCGGTTACAATGGTAGGAGATCTACATATCCGTATTGCCAAGCTTGCCTTCCACGCCAAGGAAAGTCCCATCCGGACACGGGATTGAGTCTTCAATCTTGTATCTTCATAGTCTTGGAGTCCGGCCAATGATGATAGTTCGGCTATCCGGACACCCCTTAGTCCAGGACTCCCTCAGTCACTAAGGAACTGACACGTGTCCAATGGTCAGATTTCAAACATACGCGGCAGCATAGCTTGGGCTACAAGCAAGGCTGGCTCGTCCAACTTTGGATAAGATTTGCTCTCATTGTCTTCGCTTGAAGACATAGGATTTGGTTGAGCATGACATCAGTCACTCTAACTTTGTTCACTTGGACCCCACTTAACAGTACGGTGGTTCCTATGACTCAACAAAGAAGAAAAGGAAACTACAAAACAACTATGTCTTCGCACTCCATAGTCTTCATGCGATGTCTTCTCCTGTCATACTCTTCAATGCCAATATCTTCACAGACCACCATTGTCTTCAATGTCTTCACACATATTTAGGGGTCATCTCTGGTAGATAAACCGAATCAATATGGGACTACTACCTGTGTTATCCTGCAATTCTCACAAACACATTAGTCCCTCAACCAAGTTTGTCGTCAATACTCCAAAACCAACTAAGGGTGGCACTAGATGCACTTATAATCTCCCCCTTTTTGGTGATTGATGACAAACTGGTTGAAGTTTTCAACGAGGATAAAAGTATGTGAAAGTTTAGTGTTGTGAGTATTGTCTTCATACATATGACGAGGCTCCCCTTGAAGATGTGCACATAAATGATTTGCTTTTGAATGCAAATGCACATGGCAGGTTCTGTTTTGTGGAGGCCATCTTCAAAGTGTGAAGACAATACATTATGCATATAGAATGATAATGAAGATAATGATATGCATAATGGAAAATGGACGTCTGCAGAATGACTTTATGCGGAATTTATCATCGCAACACAGAGTAGCAGAAAAAGTAGCAGACGACCATCGAGTTGAAGTGTTACAACTCAAAGAACCAAATGTATCAAAAGACGAGAGTTGTAAAATTTGGCAAAATAATGCGGCCACCCATAAGGACCCGCTTGAAGACTATCAACTCATATGTTTCTCCCCCTTTTGTCAGTAATGACCAAAAAGGTTTGAAGACATAGAGCATATACTCATTCACAGAAGGAGCAGGTGGTGGAGCAGGGTCGACATTGGAGTTTGGTGGTGCAGAAGGGCCTGGTGCAGAGTCGAGATGCAGTGTAGCCATGGTCGGTGAAGTGGCGCCGTCTTCTTCATCGACGACATTCGCAACAACAGTTGTAGCCGAAGATCAATACTCAGAATCTTCAAGTGAGGGAGTGCGGCGCCAGCTTGCATTTGGTGGAGGACTGGAATTGAACTTGAAGCTTTTGGTAAAGCCGTCTGCTCGAAGATCGTCTGTAGAACAAAGCAGAGAGAGGCTCTTCCAGGACCGCCGAGCCTTCTGATGGGCAACAAATGAGTTCTTGGTGGCCAGATTGCAAATGCGATTGACATCCACTAAGAGACTATGCATCTGACGCTTCAGCCAGTCGTGGTGCTTGTCCTGCTTTTGATGTAAGGCCACAAGTAGCTCTCGATCATTGAGTACACGAGTACGCTTCCGAGGCCTTTGCGCAATTGTACTGGTAGTGGCTTTGGTATTTGCTCGGTGAGGCATACACACATTGCCAGCCAGAGGATAAGTAGGAACATCAGCATTTGGAACATGAACTCTTTCTATGGGTTGCGTGAAGCTTTGATGATCAGCGTTGTGAAGATATCTCGGCTCCTTGGCAAGCTCAGGGTAGATGGCTTCAACTGATAGATCAACCTCAAGCAGAAAGACAAGATGGTTGCGAGCTGAAGGCTGATAGTTGACAGTAGAATGAAGTTTGATTAGGCGCATTACCCACGGAGCATAAAACTTCATGCCAAACAGATCAATCCCAGATGCAACAAGTTGTCTGATGAAGAAATATTGGGAGTTGAATCTGATGCCATTGACAATATAGAATACCAGAGTCTTCATAGTGCCTTCAAGTTTGGCTTCAGAAGAATGTCCCTTGATTGGCCATAGAGTACACCTCAGTATATGATAGACTGTGCGGGGCAAGTACTCGAGGTCCTGGATAAAGAATTCCTTGGGATATTCTGCATCTTGAGGCAATGGCTTCATCATGCTGAGCATCTGACTCATATTGGGTTCAGGCCTCTGAAAAATGCTCTGCAGTCCTTCTATGTGACGTTGATGTCTTGAGCTTTAGCTTCATGGTGCACATCACCTGTCATCCACTCGAGGATCCATGTCTTTGGTTCCCGATTGTAGCAACGAATGTGAAGAGTGGCATAGAACTGCAACAGAAGCTCTTCATTCCAGTGCTCTTTGGTTGTGAAAAATTTCAGAAGGCCAGCATCCCAAAAGCAGCCCAAAGCTTCTTCAAGACAAGGGAGCCCAGCCATAGCTTCACAATCAAGGCGCATGTGAGGAAACATTCACTCTTGATTGTAGAGGACACATGAGTAATAGCTGCACTGTTGATGGCTCCAGAAGCGATCTGAAGAGATCTTTGGCTTCGAGTATGGATTCTTGTCATTGTCAAAGAAGGTGTTGTGTGCCCTAAAGCTGTTGACACTGAAAGATCCTGGTGATGTAGCAGCACCTGGATGCCTTGTCAGTCTTGGCTTAGGCTTCTGTACTTGTGGTCGCTGCTCCACATGATAGTCATATTGCGGTCCGGGACCAGTGGGAGGAACCAGGATTGGCCAGCGAACTGTGACCAACTCCCCATCATGGTTGTAAGCCGTTTCCATAGTGTGAGGCCTTGGGGGAGGAACAACGCCGTCAGTGGGGACCGGCGTCACAGAAGCTTCAGGATTCTCATTGGCTTAAGGCACAACATTAGCTTCAGGCTCCACATGATCTTCAGCCAAGACAAGGTCATTGGGTTCAGCAGTGTGTGTGGCAGCTGAGGGAGTCCTGGATTAGGGGGTATCCAGACAGCCGGACTATATACTTTGTCCGGACTATTGGAGTGTGAAGATACAAGACTCAAGACTCCGTCCCGTGTCCAGATGGGACTCTCCTTTGCGTGGAAGACAAGCTTGGCGATCCGGATATTGTATTTCCTTCTTTGTAACCGACTCTGTGTAAACCCTAGCCCCCTCCGGTGTCTATATAAACCGGAGGGTTTAGTCCTTAGAGAGACGATCACAATCATAATCATCATAGGCTAGCTTCTAGGGTTTAGCCTCTACGATCTCGTGGTAGATCAACTCTTGTAACACCCATATCATCAATATCAATCAAGCAGGAAGTAGGGTTTTACCTCCATCGAGAGGGCCCGAACCTGGGTAAACATTGTGTCCCTTGCCTCCTGTTACCATTAGCCTAAGACGCACAGATCGGGACCCCCTACCCGAGATCCGCCGGTTTTGACACCGACATTGGTGCTTTCATTGAGAGTTCCTCTGTGTCGTCGCTGCAAGGCTCGATGGCCCGTCTCGTTGTCAAGGACAACATCACCTCTGGGGGAGCGCTGGCTGTAGGCCAAACTCTCCAACTAGGCGGCTTCATCATGGCTGCCCACTCGGCTGTCGCGCCGACGATGACCTCTCGGGTCATCACGAATAGCCTCCATGTCAATTCGGAACTCGCCGAACAGATGGATCCGATGGAGCTCTCCTCCCTTAATGAGCTCTTGGATCGCATCGCCGCTTTGGGAGTCGCCACAGACTATGACTGGATTGGGCTTAAACCCGACCAAAGGGATATTAAATCCCCGCCGGCCACCCACGAGATAGCAGTAGTGGAGGAGCCACATATGGATTACCCATCTATTTTGAGGACGAATTATGTCCGTATCACCGAGCTCCCTGAGCCGGACACACGCTCAAGGGAAGACATGACCCAGACCCTGGACTTAGAATCGGGTATTGGGCCAGAAAAATTGGGCAGCACCCCGGATCCTGAGCTGTCAAGCTCGGAAGCTCCCCCGCCCCAAGGTGTTAGATCGGATCAGAATCCAGATTCAGCTACACCTACCCACCCGGACTTAAACCGTCTCTCCCATATTAGACAAGAGCCCCAAGAGACAGTACATCGCTACTGGGCTAGATTCCTCCTTGTGCTAAACAAGGTCAAGGACTGTCGTGAGGAGGACGCAGTCTCACTTTTCTGCAAAAACTGCACGAACAAAGGAATCCTTAATGCTATAATTCGCCGTGACATAGTACACTTTGCTGACTTGGCAACCATAGTACAAAAGTACTGTGCGATGGAAAGCGCATGGAAAACCCAAACAGAATTTTGGGATAGTCCGGCTCTCACTAAAACCTTTGTCCGAGATGAACGGGCGAACTCCCGTAAGTCACCTGATCCAATCCCCAAGAAACCAAATCCCACCCCAGGGCGTGGAACCGTATTGGAAGAATGGCTCAATGGGCCATGTAAACTCCAAAGCACGCTGGACACTACACCAACACATAGCCTTAGAGCATGTTGGATACTCTGGCAGGTAGCAAAAAGTGGTGAGGATCTTCTTGTAAGCCTTAAAGCATAACAACATCCCGCCAAAGAAAACAATATGGTATTAAACGTCTTTGAGACTTTCGCCTCAAAAAATAGGCGCAAGCGAGCTCATCGAAGCTCCGCTGAAATTTGCCACGTGGCACAAATAAATCCGTGGAACGACACTGCTATAACTTTCAGTGCCCGTGATGAACCTCAATTCCAGACAGTCTGGGCACCAGCCACTTTGGTCCTTAGCCCAATCCTGGATGGCTTTCGGCTCACTAAAGTACTCATGGACGGCGGAAGCGGATTAAACTTGATCTACGAAGAAACACTCAGCAAGATGGAAATTGATAAAAGCCACATTGAGCAAAGCGGCACAACCTCCAGGGGAATCATCCCTAGTCGGGAAGCACGGTGTGTGGGAAAAATCACACTCGATGTGCTATTCGGCACTCCGGAGAATTACAGGTCCGAAGAAATCACATTCCAAGCGGCTCCTTTCAGCAGCGGATACCACGCCCTTTTAGGGCGGGACGCGTTTACAAGCTTTCAAGCTATACCCCATTACGGGTACATGAAGCTTAAAATGCCCGGACCCAATGGAATCATCACTCTAGCCAGTGATCCGAACGTCGCACTTCGCGCTGAAAACAAAACCGCAACACTAGCCCTGGAAGCATTATCCGAAGCCCTAGCGGCCGAAGAACTAACAACGCTACATGCCACCATGGACAGGGACGACGTGATACTCGACAAGCGACCCAAGTCCACCTCATTTAATCCCGCAGACGAGATAGTCAAATTCCAGGTCCATCCAACGGACCCCACGAAGACAGCTTCCATCGGGGAACAGTTGAGCCTCACAATGGACACCGCACTGCGAGACTTCCTACGCAAGAATTGGGACATTTTCGCCTGGCACCCCTCGGACATGCCGGGCATCCCACGCAGACTGGCCGAACACAGCCTCAATATACTAAAAGGATACAATCCTTTCAAGCAGACTCTAAGGTGCTTTTTAGAGCCCAAACGGCAACCATGGGGGAAGATCTAGCCAAGCTACTCGAGGCCGGATTCATTAGAGGTATCAAGCATCCAGATTGGCTGGCAAATCTGGTAATGGTACCAAAGAAGGACAAATCCTGGCGCCTATGCGTCGACTTCAAAGACCTCAACAAGGCTTGCCCCAAGGCTCCCTTCCCACTCCCTCGCATCGACCAAATAATCGACACCACCGCAGGACACGACTCGCTATGTTTCCTCGACAGATACTCTGGATACCATCAAATAAAGATGGCAGAGTCCGACCAAGCTGCAACGGCTTTCATAATGCCATATGGTCCTTTTTGCTTCAACACTATGCCTTTCGGGCTTAAAACTGCCAGTGCAACCTATCAACGCATGATTCAAACATGCCTGGAAAAGCAAATCGGCAAGACAATGGAGGCATATGTGGACGACGTGGTCATAAAAACAAAACATGTCGAAACCCTAATAGACGACTTGAGGCTTACATTCGACAACCTCCGAACATACGAAATCAAGCTAAACCCGGAAAAATGTGTTTTCGGTGTGTCCTCTGGAAGTTGCTCGACTTCATTTTTTCCAATAGAGGAATTGAGGCAAATCCGGCAAAAATCCGAGCTCTGTCACAGTTGGCTATCCCAACAGAACTCAAGCATATCCAGAAACTAGCTGGATGTGTGGCTGCCTTAAGCTGCTTTATCTCCTGGTTAGGAGAAAAGGCATTACCTCTTTACCGCCTTCTTCGGTGCACCGAACACTTCGTGTGGACGGATGCAGCCGCGGCTGGACTGGACGGAATAAAGACCTTGTTGGCCAGTAATCCAGTCCTAACAGCACCAAATATTGGCGAACCTATGCTATTGTGCATAGCTGCAATACATCAAGTTGTAAGCGCGGTGCTCGTCGTCAAACGAGAGGCTGCCGGATACAAGTTCCCGCTCCAGAAGCCGGTATATTACGTTCCACGAAACTCACCCCATGCAATCCCGATACCCACACTATCAAAAGATAGCATACGCGGTCTTCATGGCATCCCGAAAGCTATGACACTACTTTCAAGAGTGTTTGATTATGGTGGCCTCCGAAATACCACTCAACGACATAATAAATAACCGCGATGCTACGGGCCGGATTGCTAAATGGGCCATCGAGCTCCTTCCGTTCAACATAACATACAAGCCACAGCGGGCCATCAAGTCGCAAGTATTGGCTAACTTTTTCGCCAAATGGATAGAAGCCGAACTCCCTAAAGAGTACGGCGCGTACTCTAATTGGATCATGCACTTCGACAGCTCTAAAATGCTGGCTGGACTAGGAGCAGGTGTAGTCCTGACGTCTCCCACCGGAGACACGGTCCAATACGTACTCCAAACATTATACACAGACTCCAACAACGCAGCCGAATACGAGGCTCTGTTGCATGGTCTTCCGATGGCAGTCTCTATGGGCATTCAACACCTGGAAGCACGTGGGGATTCAAATCTTGCAATATCGCAAATAAACGGAGACTTTGATGCCAAGGATCTGAAGATGGCGGCCTACCGTAATGCCGTCCTCAAAATGTCAGCTCGGTTCGAGGGGCTCGAATTCCACCATGTGGCTCGAGAAAACAATCAAGTGGCGGATATCCTCGCCCGCATCGGCGCTAAACGCGACCATGTCCCACCTAACATATTCCTGGAAAGGCTATTCAAGCCATCCGTGGTATGGGAAGGGGAGTCCGGCAACACTAGCACGGATCCGAACACACCCCCAGATTCCGAACTATCAGACATTATCGGAGGCTCCGCGACCAAAATAACACCTTCGGCCCACAAAATCATGGCTGTAATCACCCCGTGGACCGAGCCTTTCTTGGCCTACCTAAATAGGCAGGAGCTCCCCGAGGACCAAAATGAAGCACATTGTATTGAGCGGCGTTCCAAGGCCTAAAAGGACATGAGGGAGAACTCTATAAGAAGAGTGCGATGGGAGTGCTCCAAAGATGCATCTTCGAAGAGGAAGGGCGGTAGCTATTGGCTGAAATCCATGCCGGACTCGGCGGGCACCACGCCGCGGCTCGGGCACTCATCAGCAAGGCCTTTCGTACAGGCTTTTATTGGCCGACAGCCCGAGGAAACGCACAGGACCTTGTCCAACATTGCATCGGTTGCCAGCTCTTCGCCAATCAGAGTCATATGCCCCCTACCGCTCTCCAAACAATCCCCATTACATGGCCCTTCACGGTCTGGGGGCTGGATATGGTCGGACCCCTTAAAGGGGGAAGCCATAAGAAAAAAATACTTATGGGTCATGGTGGACAAGTTCACCAAATGGATAGAAGCTAAACCAGTCAAAACGGCCGAATCCGAACCAGTGATAGACTTCATATCCGGGGTTGTACACCGATACGGCGTCCCCCACAACATCATCACTCATAATGGCTCAAACTTCACAGCCGATGAAGTGAAAACTTGGTGCAGCAACATGGGCATTAAGCTCGATTACGCCTCCGTCTACCATCCCCAAACAAACGGCCAGGTCAAACGTGCAAATGGTCTCATCATGAGCGGCATCAAACCCACACTAGTGCTATCCTTGACAGAATCAGACACGCACTGGGTCGAGGAGCTCGACTCCATACTCTGGGGACTGCGGACCACGCCGAATTGCACCACCGGATATACACCATTTTTTATGGTGTACGGCGCGGAAGCAGTACTACCCTGCGACATAATATATGATTACGCCATCGCAGACGCATGTCTGAAGAGAAGGAAGCCGAGTTGGATCGGCAGGATAACTTAGATGCCCTGGAGGAGGAGCGCGATGTCGCAAAAGCCTGTTCCGCATTCTATCAGCAGCAGGCTCGACGGTACCAAAGCAGAGAAGTGCGGGCCAAAACTTATAATATTGGCGAACTCGTTCTACGCCTACCGGAGAAGAAGAAGGACAAGCTCAAACCTAAGTGGGAGGGTCCCTTCGTCATTGATAAAGTTCTCACTGGAGGAGCGTATCGCTTACATAATGCACCCGATAATAGACTCGAGCCGAACCCATGGAACGCGGCCAGACTACGGAGATTCTATGCCTAGCGCCGAACTCAATGTTCGTCTCCTTACCCCCTCCTTTTTAATTCTGTTCTCTCCTCTTTCCTTTCTCGACCTTTTTCCTCTTCACACAAAGTACTCAATACAGTGCGGACGCCCGGATCACTGCGGCCGCACTATGTGTGTAAGCCATACCTGGGGGCTTCCTATCCAGAAGCTAAATATAATTACTTTAATGGCTTTTTGTCCATCACATATGCGTTCTTTTTCCATATGTGCCTTTTCTTCACCATTATATGCATCGATATGACTTAATATGTGGCCATGCTGGGTTGCTGGCTCTTGTGTTTATGCCCTCGTTCCGTTAATTCGGCGGGGCATAAGGGAGCACCTCTGCGATTATTACTGCCGGTTCATCGGATGTGTACCTCGGTAGGGTGAAGCCGAAAGCTAGCGTTCTTAAGGGAATATTCGGTCGGTGAGCAAAAGATGTTCCTTTCATTTATTACAACATAAATCCCCAGAAGTTTTGTATCCTGCGCCTTTGTTCGCAGTCCGGACATGTACATCGTTGCATGTGTACCCAGGGAAAGGAACCCCTAACGGAACTATTCTCCCTGGAAGATGTTTCTTACTATCCACGTAATATAACATAACTAGTTGGGTACTTGTCTGTTCAAGCACTTATGAGCCCTACGCCTAGTTTCCACTCATACCCTGGTTCTGTATAACTGAGTGGGTATTCGGATACACCCCAGACTGTCGGATCCGGGGGCTGAAGCGAAAAGGTCCGCCATGACAAATGATTTTAATCCGACTAGGGACTACTTATGTCCATTGAATTACACAGTCACTTGGACTGACTATATTCCTCCTCTATACCATCCAACAGGCTATCTAGCTTACAATCCTGTTGGGAATACTTTGCGGCTAATGCTACCTGGTCATACACCAGACTCACGGTAATTTCTTGCCCATCTGGCCCCGGCGGTCCGACTTTGGCCATATGGTTCGGGTAAAGCTTGGTGTAGCGCGTCTTCACCATAGGCCAAGCTTCTCTTGCACCTTGTCGGCAGGCTGGCATCTTCCACAATCGGAAGCGCCGCCGTGCTCCTTGGAGCGTATCCACGAGCTCCCCCATGCCCTTCGGCAGGAAGCTTGAGGGCCACAAGGCCTGAGCAATGCCCTGCATCACCTGCCAAGCTCGCTCGTGCAGCTATGAGAGGTCTTCCAGCAAATCGCCTGCAGACGCGGGCATCTCCTCTTCAGGGCGGCCCGTCAACATACCTACAAATTAAAATTCTTTTAATATGCTTCCTTGCCAAGCTGTACTACAGTTCGTCTAGGCACTTACCATAAATGCCACGACGAAGCCTTTTGTTCTCCTTCACGGAGTCCGCCAGCTGAGCACGAACATCTTTTAATTCGACGTCCAGCCGGACATTGGCATCTTGAAGATTGTTCTTCTCCTGCCTAACTTGCGTAAGAACACGCTCTCCAGCTTTTAGCTGCTTTTGGAGATGCGAGTCGTTATCTCTTACGACCTCGGGATTCACCCTGGGATTGTCTGCAGAATTTTCTATTCGACTTATCATACAAGCCACTTACTAACTGGTACATCTCCGTACAATTGAGACAAATGTTACCAGATGAGGCCTTCTGGGATTCGTCTAACTTGGCAATTGTCGCCCTCAGCTGGGTCTTGCACTCCTCCAGCTCTCGAGACAATTGCTCATTCTTATCTACAAGGACTTGTGCATAAATTGATCCTTAAAACAGTTGTTCCAACCGTTTCAAGTCTCAAGGGCTACTGCTATACATGCTTATCAAATTTTCTTACCCATATATCTTTGGTATACTGGTCCGTCGCTCGGGCAAGCCCGCCTTGAGCAGCTCGGATGTATGCATCTCCTGAATTGAAAGCATTAAATGCCTCTTCAGAAAAGATGTTGTTGCGAAGTATGGCCCGTCGGCACCGGTGATTCATGGCGCTCTCTACTTCGGAATTCGTGGCGGAGAGCATATCTGCATCCTGTGTCAGAGGACAATGCGGCATCGGCCCCGCGTCCGCCTCCTCTCTTGAAGCCGGTTCGGGAATCCAGCTGGTAGAGGCGTGATTGGCAGGATATCCGGATATAGTCCGGCTATTCCTCTTTCTGCCAGGACACGAAGGACGCTGTTACATTTCAATCACAATAATCACAGAGCAGGTTTTTACCATATCTCTGTAGCGGTGTTTCGGCCCTAACCGCCTTCCTCTTAAGCCTGCCCGATCTAGACACCCTTTGCCGACGAGTCCCCAGGGGCTCGGCGCCGCGCTCTGACCGTCGTCTCTACAAAAATACGACACTTCAGGTGCAAGGCGTGGCATTAGAAAGGAGTCCTCTTCGGAGGATAGGTTTTTTTGGCTTGGCTTACACGGGATGTAGGTAGTAGTCCGGGATAGTCGGCGGTAATAGCCACCGAGGCGCCATCGCAGCTCGCCTGATAAAATATCCCGTTGACGAGCTCCGCAGTAATATCCGGATCTTCTTTGATTCCTGGATCGAGGGCCCTTCCGGGGTCCTCTGGCTGTGGGGAGGGGCTGGAGATTCCTTCTACGGCCCTCCTCAGTTCCTGCTCAAAAATATCGAGGTAAATAATCTTGACGAAGAATGCCAGAACGAGTGAAGCAGGGGAAAGAGTGGCGACTTACCCAGCTTGGGGGGTTGTACATAGAAAATCCATCCCACGGTTTAATGTGAAGGAATTCTTCTTCTTCTTCTCCTTTATACAGATCGGACAATATCCTCGCCAGAGCAGTGGCGGAGTTCGGACCCTTACGGCCACAGCGGGTGGCATCATCTTCCCCGTTGTAGTGCCACATGGGCTTCCCCCGATATTGAAGCGGCTGCACTCCCCGCATTATGCATATTTCCATAAACTCGACTATCGTCAACCCGTATTTGGCCAGTAACATTATCCTGCTCATCAGGAAGTGTATCTCTCTGGTATCCTCCTCTTGGGGGCCCCGAGGGCGCCAGCTTCGACGTGCCTTCGGCGGAATGTTACTGAACTTAGGAGACCTGTCCAGACTGGATCCGGAAGAGGAACGTCGTCGACATAAAACCACTCCAAAGGCCAGTTCTCCAGTGCCTTCTTGGGAGTACCAGATAGGTATCCGGTCTCGGCGATGCGCCATACTTTGGCTCCACCCACTTGACATAGGGATTCCCCATGGTTGCGAGGGACAAGGCAGAACAACTTCTTCCATAACTCAAGGTGAGCGTCGCAGCCTAGAAATAGCTCACAAAGGGCAACGTATCCTGCTATATGCAACATAGAGACAGGGGTGAAGTTGTGCAACTGGAGGCCATAGAACTCCAAGAGCCCGCGAAGAAATGGGTGGATAGGAAACCCGACGCCCCTTAGCAGATGCAGGATGAGACATATTCACTCCTCTGGGGATGGATTAGGAGATCCCTCCGCTTGCTCCCCGCCATTATAGGTGGCAAGTCCGGCTCGGACGGGAACCATGTACTCTGGTGGGAGAAACCCTTCGGTCTGTAACTCTATCAAATGGCTGTGAGGAACTGAACACTCTTCCCAGTCACCCGGCTTGGAGCAAGGGGAGCGAGAAGAAGAGCTGCGGCGGCCGGCCATGTTGGAATGGTTTTTCCGAAGCACTCTGTTGGATGATTGCTCGAGGGAAGAGGGTGAGGTTTGGATCCGAGAATCCCCGTCTCTTCAAATAGACGATCAGCTTGCCGGACCGGGGGTGGCAAATGCAAATATGGCTTGGTTCCTTGTATTCGCTCGACACATGGAGATGGTCATTATTGAGGCACAGAAGCCGAGGAGTGCAACATTGATGGGAAGCCGGACACTGTTCGTTGCAACAGGTACTTTGGAGTGTTCGGAGATGGAACCCGCCTTGCAATGCCGAAGACAAAACTGCGCGCCGGATTCATCATCATTGAAGCCTGGTTCAGGGGCTACTGAGGGAGTCCTGGATTAGGGGGTATCCGAACAATCGGACTATATACTTTGTTCGGACTATTTGAGCGTGAAGATACAAGACTCAAGACTCCGTCCCGTGTCCGGATGGGACTCTCCTTTGCATGGAAGACAAGCTTGGCGATCCGGATATTGTATTTCCTTCTTTGTAACCGACTTCGAGTAAACCCTAGCCCCCTCCGGTGTCTATATAAACCGGAGGGTTTAGTCCTTAGAGGTACAATCACGATCATAATCATCATATGCTAGCTTCTAGGGTTTAGCCTCTACGATCTCGTGGTAGATCAACTCTTGTAACACCCATATCATCAATATCAATCAAGCAGGAAGTAGGGTTTTACCTCCATCAAGAGGGCCCGAACCTGGGTAAACATTGTGTCCCTTGCCTCCTGTTACCATTAGCCTAAGACGCACAGATCAGGACCCCTTACCCAAGATCCGCCGGTTTTGACACCGACAGCAGCCTCAGTGTTCTCAACCTCCATATGGTCAATGACCAGAGGGTCTTGCACAATCACATTCTCCTCGAGAATGACTTGATCTGGGGCAGGGGGTGTGGCAACTATCTCTTCTCTTCTCTCTCTTTCTTCTTCATCGGCTGCTGCAGTCGGAATGTCTTTAGCAGCTTTGGCTTCAGACTCTGGAACCATCGCAGAAGGATTCTCTTGAGGGAACACTTGACGTGCCACTGCACTGGATTGTTGTGAATCTTCTTCTGGGATGGTTGACATGGAGACCGATGTCCTGAGACCTTTGCGAAGCCGTTGGAACACAGGCGATGCCTTTTGTGATGGAGTGGTCTCCATGTAGTTGTCGTCATTCAACCACTGGGTAGGTGACTTGCGCTGGTGGAGTGCGGGGTGTTTCATCATGAACAGGTGTCTCTTTTTCCGGGCGCTCAGACCATGAATCATCTTGAGCGATTGGCGTCAATGGACGACCAATGCTGATGTATTCATTATTCGTTGGAGCTGGCGATGATACCAACTGATGATCGAGTTGAGGAAGGACTTCATCATCAAAAACATTGTCTTCATGACCAATGTCTTCAGCTGCGTTGTGGTCAACATCTGAAACTTGTTCTTCTTCATGAGCCTTTGTGGAAGCAGGATGGTGGAGCACAACACGTCGTTTTTGATTTGTGGCGGCAGGAGGAGCAACTGAGATGGGTTCAACAATGAGTGGCTGAGAGGCCGCAACACGCTCTTTTCTTGAAGACTTAGTTTCCTTAGTCTTCAACTTCTTCTGGGAAGGGGCATCATCAGATGCGTCCTTGTGCTTGCGCTTCTTGGCTTTAGCTTCAGCTACCCTCGTCTTCTTCAGCTCTGAAGCTGCTGATGGGACATTAGGCTTCGAGCCAGTCATACTAGCAGGGAAGACAATGCAAGATTCTTCCTGCCTTGGTGCAGTTTGGGTCTCAGCAGGCTTCTTCTTCTTGGCATCCATCCTGGGATCGATTCCAGGGCGCCCAAGAGCTTTTTGCTTCTCTACTTCATTGTGAGCTTGAACGCATTTCTCAGCGAGATACTTCATGCGCTTGTGAGGGAGTCCTGGACTAGGGGGTGTCCGGACAGCCGGACTATCATCGTCAGCCGGACTCCAAGACTATGAAGATACAAGATTGAAGACTCCGTCCCGTGTCCGGATGGGACTTTCCTTGGCGTGGAAGGCAAGCTTGGCGATATGGATATGTAGATCTCCTACCATTGTAACCAACTCTGTGTAACCCTAGCCCTCTCCGGTGTCTATATAAAACGAAGGGTTTTAGTCCATAGGACAGACAACCATTACAACAATCATACCATAGGCTAGCTTCTAGGGTTTAGCCTCCTTGATCTCGTGGTAGATCCACTCTTGTACTACCCATATCATCAATATCAATCAAGCGGAGTAGGGTTTTACCTCCATCGAGAGGGCCCAACACAGGTAAAAACATCGTGTCCCTTGTCTCCTGGTACCATCCGCCTAGACGCACAGTTCGGGACCCCTACCGAGATCCGCGGTTTGACATCGACATTGGTGCTTTCATTGAGAGTTCCTGCGTAGTCGTCACCGATAGGCTTGATGGCTTCTTCAATCAACAACGCCGTCGGGTGAGACTTTTCTCCCGGACAGATCTTCGTATTCGGGCGGCCGCCTTTGCGGGCAATTCACTTGGCCATCGGAGCGGATCGAAGCTTCGCCCGGCCGTCGGTCGATTTGGAAACCTAAACCTCACGGCGGATATCCGTAGAGACTTGATCTTCGACGGATCCGATCCGAAGCCGAGCGCGCCGCACTGTCATGATGGGCACGATCTAGCTCTACCGCCGGACAGTACCTTGGAGGCCGCACACGAATCCGCTCCTACCCATAGTACGGAGTCGATCGCGCAGATCGAGGACGAGTGGCTGGACACCGCCTCGGGAGCTGCAACATCCGCGGCGATGGAGCCGAACACTGACCTTGTCCCCTATAAAGCTCGTGACTCCGAGGTGCCGGACTCCCTGCCGGACTCCAAACCTCCTGCGCCCCTGCCAATCGAATCTGATTGGGCGTCGATCATGGAGTTCACCGCTGCGGACATCTTTCAGCACTCACCCTTTGGCGACATCTTAAAATCACTAAAGCATCTCTCACTATCCGGAGAGCCCTGGCTGGACTACGGCTAGGATGGTTGCGATGCGGACGACGAAGAAATTCAAAGCCCACCCACCACCCACTTTGTAGCCACTGTCGACGATCTAACCGACATGCTAGACTACGACTCCGAAGACATCGACGGTATGGACGACGATGCCGGAGACGATCAAGAACCAGCGCTCACAGAACACTGGAAGGCCACCCCAACCCATGATGTATATATGGTGGATACCCCAAAAGGAAGCGATAACGAGGACCAACAGGGCGCGGCAAAGGATAATCCCGCCGATAAACAACCAAAACGTTGACGCAGACGCCGCCCTAAGTCCCGCCTCGACAACAACAGAGCTCTTAATGACCCAGCAATAGAGCAAGGCAAACCAGTGGACGACGAACATGCAACCAAGCAACCGTCCAAACAGGACGAATCGGATAATCAATCCATGCCCGGCGAAACCAACAGTCCAGACGACCTCACGCCGGACACACCACCGGAGAATAAGAGCCTTTGCAAAAGACTCGTCGCCACTGCAAGAAGTCTGAAGAAGGAAAAACGGAAGCTTAAAACAGCGGAAGACATACTCAGAATGAGGTGGAGCAAAGTGCTCAAAACCGTAGACAAATACGGCAATAGCCATCAATCAAAGAGTTACCCGAAGCGCAAGCTGCTGCCAGAATTTGACGAGGAAGCCATAGAGCCCCCACAGTCAAAAAACAAAGAGGCCGCCTGGCCGGATAGACGGCCAGATGATAGGCCAAAAATTACGAGCGGCACCGCACATAAGCCGACTCATGATCCTGGGAAAACAGATGGCCCAGCCAGGTCCATTTACGGGCCAAAAAAGAGGGTCCCAGGAAGCAACACAACACGCCAAGTGTTCGAAGACAGCGGCATACCGAAATACAGGGGCGCCGCACACCCACTATGTTTCACCAATGAGGTGCTGGATCATGAATTTCCAGCAGGGTTTAAACCCATAAACATAGAGGCTTACGACGGAACAACAGACCCTGGAGTCTGGATAGAGGATTATATATTACACATACACATGGCTAGAGGAGATGATCTTCACGCCATAAAATATCTACCTCTCAAGCTCAAAGGGCCAGCTCGGCATTGGCTCAAAAGCCTCCCAGAAAACACTGTTGGAAGTTGGGAAGAGCTTGAGGACGTGTTTAGACCAAATTTTCAAGGGACTTATGTCCGCCCTCCGGACGCAGACGATCTAAGTCATATAACTCAACAGCCCGGAGAGTCGGTAGCAAAATTCGGAACAGGTTCCTTACTAAAAGAACCAAATAGTCATTGTCCGGATCTTTGAAGCCTTAGCAGCTTTTAAACACAACGTCCGAGACGAATGGCTCGCCAGACACCTCGGCCAAGAGAAGCCGAGGACAATGTCCGCGCTGACAAGCCTCATGACCCGCTTTTGCGCGGGGGAAGATAGCTGGCTAGCAAGATGCAGCACCAGCGACCCAAGTACATCCAAGATCAGAGATGGAAAGGGAAAATCACGGCACAGAAAAGATCAGCGCCGGAATAAAGAGTAAAGCCCAAAGAACACAGCGGTCAACGCCGGATTCAAGAGCTCGCGGTCAAACAACAAAACACTGCCTCTTAAGGACAACAGTGATGAGCTATCCAACTTAAACAAAATTTTGGATCGGATAAGTCAAATCCACAGTACCCCGGGAAGGCCTGCTAACCACACCCACCGAGATTGTTGGGTTTTCAAACAGTCCGGCCGACTCAACGCCGAACACAAGGGGCTCGACGCACCAAGCGAGGACGATGACAAACCCCACCAGCAGGGCACCGGAAAAGAAAAGACTTTCGCACAAGAAGTCAAAACAGTAAACTCACTTCATGTGATAATACGGAAAAACAATGCGGCACCCGCTAAGATGGGTCTCGCACGGTCCACCCCAGCGGAACCTCGAGATTGGATGTCAAAACCAATCACTTTTGATCACCTGGATTATTCTAGAAGTGTTCGAAATGCAGGATGGACTGCTCTGATATTGGATCCTATAATCGACGGACTACAATTTACTCCCGATGGACGGCGGCAGCGATTTAAACCTGCTATATCCGAACACAATCCGCAAGTTGGGGATAGACCTTACTAAAATTCGACATAGCCGCACTTCCTTTAAAGGAGTGACGCCAGGCCCTTACGCCAAGTGCACAGGCTCCTTATTGCTAGAAGTTGTGTTCGGGTCACCGGACAACTTCCGACGCGAAGAGCTAATCTTCCATGTCGCCCCATTCAAAAGTAGCTATCAAGCACTATTTGGATGTGAAGCTTTTGTCCGCTTTAACGCCATACCACATTACGCATCTCTTACACTTAAAATGCCCGGTCCACGTGGCATCATTTCATTAAGAGGGTCATTCAAAGACCCCGGACACGGCTAGATGAGTCTGGTATAAATAAGCTAGGGGCTCCCTAGCCGCACACCCCTTCACAAGGGGCTGTGCGTATAAGTAATAATGAGCTAATACAGACCCAGCTTTATTCATTTATTATTAATATTTTTCATGCACTTTTTCGCATGATTTCCTTTCAAACTAAGTTCCTCTCTTTTTACAGATGAACAACGTGCATACCCGTCCAGGATAACGGCACAACGGAGACACAGGCGCAGACGTGCAGTAGGGACCCGTCGCAAGGATTCTTTTCAGATTAAGACCCTGTGTAAACCTTTTTTACTGTCTCTTGTTGCTATAATCCCCTGGTTTCTTATTATAACCAGAGTGGAGACTGACGTTTTGGCATCGGCCGTGTCAGAGGACCTCGCCTGTACCTGGACACTTGGGGCTTAGGGCATTGTTCTGCGCATTATTATAAAGACCGAACACCTTAGGGAGTGTTCGACGTCTCGAGTTAGGCCTTATATGCATCAGCTCCGAATCATGTCTTTGGTCAAATGTTGGGTTTGCCCGGCTCCTGTGTTTTGCTGCCTTCGTTCAGTATCATCGGCTAACGCGCACCGGAGAACTCTGCGATTGTGCCCCAGTTAATTTGGCGAGCACCTTAGTAGAGAAAGCCGAAAACTGACTGTCATGATACAGCGAGAGACTAGTCAACCACTCGATCGACCACCGGAATGTTTAGAATTCCTCCGCTTTGACGAAGGACCGTTTCCCGGTCAGGCACACACGCGCCCCAAATTCGGAGAGCGCGCTGCCCCCAGGGGCTATATCGTAGTCCCACCCTCGAACTCCAATGGCTAAGTGAAAGTGATAAAGTATCATAGTCCGGTTGCCTCGTTTGCTGCGCTACCACCTCCTTAACAGGACCGAGACGTCGGATTAAGTGTGAAAATGCGCTATTTTTGCGAACACCCCGCACATTGTGCGTGGGGCTGAAGCCAAGATCGCCATCTTTCGGGTTATACACACGTATACATAAACGACTGCATAGGAGATATTTCAATACTTGAACGCACAAGTATAAAAAGCGCTTACATCATAAACATTGTTTTACAAAATTAAACGTTCATTTGAACGTGACATTTTTTTAGCACTGCGACTCTATTACACGAGCACCACGCAGAACTTCCCCAAAATAGTGCTCGGCGGGTAACCGGCTTTCGTCCGAACCCTGGGTTGCAACATCGGTGGCATCCATCTCTGTCCAATATGTCTTCACACGGGCGAGGGCCATCCGCGCACCCTCTATGCAGGCCGACCGCTTCATTGCCTTGATATGCGGCACCGCCCCAAGAAACTGCTGCAATAAGCCAAAATAGCTCTTCGGCTTGGGCTTATCCGGCTAGACATGAGTCATGATATCCGTCATGGCAAGTCCGGACAACCTATTCAGGTCAGCCCATTCGGCCAATCGATCAGTCAGCGGAAGTGAACGATCCGGACTATGGAATTGAGACCAAAACAACTCTTCCATCTTGTGATCCTTCTGACTTCGGAAGTGCACAACGGCATCCGCCGCACTCGCCGCTAAGTCCATATATGGATCCTCCGGACCCCATAGCTGGCCAAGCTGAGCATACTTTGGATCCATAAATCTGCGGCGCAGCAGAAAAGGCTTGCCAGCCACAATGTCCCCGGCCTGGCGCAACTCCTCCTTTATAGCCCGCATTGCAGAATGGGCATCCTTGGCTTCGGTGGTGGCCTTCCCCAGGTCTTCTCGCTCCGATAGGCGCTCCTTTTCAAGAGCCTCATACGGTCGGTAGCATCCTTCAACTTAACAGCCATTTCGGCCATCTCTTCCCTGCTTCGGCAGTGTGCAGCCCTTTCGGCTTCTAACTCCTCGGCCGCCCTCGAGGCAGCCGCATCACTCCTTCTGGCTTGCTCCTTGGCTTGAACAAGTTCGTCCCGAAGGCTCTCCACAGCAGCGGCACCATCTGTGTCAAGCACAAATATTGTAAGAGGTGGGCTTTGGCTCCCTAAATACGTGACTGCGGAGAAACAACTTACCTTGCGACTCATCAAGTCGCTTGTTGACTAGCGCGATGTCCGCATCCGCAACATTGAGTTGCCGCATTAATTCAGCAACTCCGTCAGTCCGGCTAGCCTCCGGACTATCCGCCACCTGCACAGGAAAGGCGACACTCAATACCTGCGATTTTGATCCTCGACACGCTGTCGCTTTCGACAACCTACCGAGTCTCAGGGGCTACTATCTACACAGGGCGCACTTTATGTGCAAAACTGTCAAAAAGGGGTGTTACTTTTACATGCCTCAAACCCCGCCAGCAAACTCCTGACGGCATTATGCAATCCGCTTTCGGCGGACGAAATCCTTCCAATCACCGTACTCATCAATGCACGGTGATCTTCTGAGATGGACGCCCTCTCAAGCAGATCCTTCAGCTCCCCCGGCCGAACACTAGTCGGCGCCGAACTCTTCGGCTCTACCGGGCTCGGGGATACCCTCCGTGATGACACTTTAGGCTCGTCCGCCCTATCTGACGCCGCAGCGGACGAAGGCATCTCGCTCTGCACCATCTCTGGACGAAGATCCCCCAAAGATGAGCTCATCTGAGAAGGTCGGAGATCCGAACTACAAGGTAAAAATTCGGTTATCCTCAGAAGCACAAATAGGGATGTCTCTTATTACCGAGCTCTCTTTTTTCTACTTACGGCTCGTTGGAGGGCTGATGCTTTGGGGGAGACTGTGCGGCCGGGGCCTCCCCGGACGCAGGACCCTCTGGTGAAGACTTCTTCCCCCGCTTAGGGGCTTTGGCCTCCGGGTCTCCAGAGGCGGTCCTCTTCTCCCATTGGAGGGAGGGATTCTCGATCCCCCCCTTTTCAAGAGCCTCCTTGGTCGAGGCGGTAGCTCCCTTATTTTCCCCTCCGCCTTCTTCTAAAGGCGCAACTTCCAGCATCTGGACCAGCACGGGATCCGGCGCGGTCTCTAGGAGGGGGGCCGGACACCGTATCAGCTTTGCTTGCGCTATCCACTCCTGTTGAAGGATAACGGGTTAAAGGGCGAATTGTAGAAAGGCAAACAGACGGTACGTCCGAACACTGAGCTACTTACTTGAGTATCCGGGCGATTGCAGCTTAGGCCAGCGTCCTCGGTCAATTTTGGACACACCGCCCGTGATCCGAAGAACAACTCGTACATCTCCACGGGTGTCGTACCCATAAAGTGTTGGATAATCCATGGTCCCTCCAGATTGAACTCCCATAGCCGGAGAGGACAGCATTTGCAGGGCAGGAGACGCCTAATCAGCATAACCTGCATCACCATGACCAGATCGATCTCCCTCGCTTGGAGGTCTCGAATCCGGCCCTGCAATAGGGGCACGTCCTTTGATGGCCCCCAGTTGAGCCCTTGGTTGACCCATGACATCAATCGTCGTGGAGGTCCCGGGCGGAATAAGGGCGGCGGTTTCTGCCTGCTGCCCTTCGAAGAGGTGATATAGAACCACTCCCGCTGCCACAGGCCGAGCTCCTCTTGGAAGGAGCCCTCGAGCCACGGGGCATCGGCCCTCCTGCTTACGGCCGCCCCGCCGCACTCTGCTCGACGCCCCCCGATCATCTTCGACTCCACATTGAAGGTCTTCAGCCACAAGCCGAAGTGGGGGGTGACATGGAGGAAGGCCTCGCAGACGACAATAAATGCGGAAATATGGAGGATGGACTCCGGAGCCAAGTCGTGGAATTCCAACCCATAGTAGAACATGAGCCCTCTCACAAAAGGATCCATCGGGAAGCCTAAACCCCGACGGAGGTGGGATACAAAGATGACGTACTCGCCGGGCTCGGGGGTAGGGATGGCCTGCCCTTCGGTAGGTAACCTGTGCGAAATCTCGTAGGACAGGTACTTGGCCTCCCGCAGCTTTAGCACGTCCTCCTCCGTGACGGAGGAGGGCATCCACCGGCCCTGAAGGTCAGAACCGGACATTGTTGAAGTTTCGAAGCGCTCGAATCTGGGGCTCTGGGTGTTGGAACTTGGAGCAAGGAGAAGATTCAATGGAGGATTGAAGAAAAGAAACGAGCCTTGGTCCTATTATAAAGAGGGGGAATACCAAGAGCCGTCTCCGTGACCATTCGGGACTCGCCTTCGATAGAGGGGGCGTGGCGACGGGCGCGGTTGGGTTACCCACGTCCGTATTGATGAGAATCCCGGAATAAGGGGAACACGATCTATGCTTCGACAAGACGTGCCAAGGAAACCGCTTCGCTAAACACGCTGAGGTGGTATAATAAAAAACGATTCAAGTAAAGGCTTGGTAGTGGCGTGACGTCATGCTACAAGATCGTCGTGATTGAACTTGTGTACATAATATTCTCTCTACGGTGGAATGTGGAAATTATTTTGCAGAGCCGGACACTATCCTGGTGTTCACAATCTTCTATGGATTATTCGGAGGAGGAACCCGCCTTGCAATGCCGAACAATATGCGCGCCGGACTCATTGTCATTGAAGCCTGGTTCAGGGGCTACTGAGGGAGTCCTGGACTAGGGGGTGTCCGGACAGCTGGACTATCATCGTCAGGCGGACTCCAAGACTATGAAGATACAAGATTGAAGACTCCGTCCGTGTCCGGATGGGACTTTCCTTGGCGTGGAAGGCAAGCTTGGCGATACTGATACGTAGATCTCCTACCATTGTAACCGATTCTGTGTAACCCTAGCCCTCTCCGGTGTCTATATAAACTGAATGGTTTTAGTCCGTAGGACAGACAACCATTACAACAATCATACCATAGGCTAGTTTCTAGGGTTTAGCCTCCTTGATCTCGTGGTAGATCCACTCTTGTACTACCCATATCATCAATATCAATCAAGCAGGAGTAGGGTTTTACCTCCATCAAGAGGGCCCGAACCTGGGTAAAAACATCGTGTCCCTTGTCTCCTATTACCATCCGCCTAGACGCACAGTTCGGGACCCCCTACCCGAGATCCGCCGGTTTTGACACCGACAGCTTGCGTGAGCTTTTAGCTTCAGTGCGCTTCTTGTGGAACTCCTCCTTGAGGTCATGCAACATCTTCTTGAAGATTTGAACATCTGCCACGCTGAGCTTGGCCATGCTCTGCTTGAAGTGAGCCTTCTCGTAATCAATCTTGTTCTTCATTTCAACAATCTTTTGAGCCAAGGCCAATTCACCAGCAATGGCTCCATGGAAGGTGACGTTGATGTCCACAAGGAGCTGAAGATCATCAATACTGATGTCCTAGTTATCGAACCACTCATCGATGAAGTTATTCAGAATATCAACAACAAAGAGGGGTAGATCATTGAAGATTTCTGCCTCTTGCTTGCTCTTGATAAGCATTTCTAGAGCATCATCACCAATATCTTCATCACTGGACAGATCAATGGCTTCATCTTCATTGCGCAGAACAACAAACGGAGTCAGAGGTTGCCCAGTGGCCTTCTTGGACAATGGCTTCTTGGTCCTCTCGGACACATGAGATAAGTCTTCAGACTGCACACTGGATTCAGGCGGTGCAGTCTTTAGAGTCTTCCTTGTTGAAGCTTTTGGTGAAGAAGATGGTTTTGAAGCTTTTGCCTTCTTTTTCTTCTTCTCCTTTGGAGGCGAGGGAGCATCGTCAGAATCAGCTTCATCACTTGATTGATCCACTGCTGCTCTCTTAGCAACAATGTGAGATAGAAGCCCATCAAAATTGGCAAAGGGGCCATATATGTTCTCATTAGCTTCACGTGTCCCATCAGACCTTGGAGCGGAGGGGCCAGGGCCTAATTTGAGGCCAAACTCCTTGTGGTTCTTGGCAGCTGAATCTTTAGCAAACTGATAGTTGCACTTGAACAGATCGTTGTGACGACACCGTAACAGAGAAGATGGGTCAGCGGCTTTAGGCGGTGGTCCTCTGACCATGCACGGATAAAATTTCCGCTCAATAGCTTCAACCTTGCTCTTTGGCACCAAGCCACGGTAGAGGCAGTCACCCCATGGCCGCTTGATGGCATTCTTTTCAGCGTATTCAAGCGTGACGAACCTGTACTTGAACCATTCCTCATCCCAATATCTTTGGATCCACTAAATCCGGTTCTTACACTGATTGTAGTTTTCTTCGTGATCTGACTTGTACTGCTGATACAGATCAGGAGGCAGATCGAGTGCAGTGTTGTCACGGTGTTGCCTACCACCCTTGAGTGCAGACTTCTCTAAAGCCATGATATTCAGACTGATTGGCTTCAGCATAGTGAATGACTTCCGTCTGCTGGTCAGACAAGAACTGGCTTCAGGTGATTCAATGTGACGCTGTAAGTATTCTGCAAATGAACGCAGACTATGAGAACCAAAGGATTCTCCCACGGACATGTAACTATGACAACATTAGAGATGCGATGTAAGGGGAAGAGGTCATATGCATTCTTAGAAGATTTTGAAGATAAATCAGTTTAGAAGGCATTGACCTCATAGTGCAAAGACATTCACTTATTTGGAGAGAGTTGGTTCCAGACTTGTACGAATCCATGAATAAGTACAAGTGAGGAATCTAACTAGTTATGAAGCATAAGTGAATATACTTGGCATGGTATGAGATGCAGAAGAGAACAAATCCATATTTGAAAGTGAAGAAACCACTTTTGGTTGAAGTGGACGAATTTGATAGATCTAAAAGGTAGTAAAAAGTAAGATTTAATTACCGCAGACAAACTTCTAGACGGGTTGGAAGAGAAGTTGAGCAGTTCAATCTCCCGCGCACTAACTTGGTGGTGGAAGACACCTATGGCGGCGACGGAGAGGACGAGGTCCGCGGCCGGCGTGAGGACGGCGTCGAAGAAGTCGCGGCAGCTAAGCGCTTCATCTTCGACGTCGACGCGAGCTAGCGGAGGCGCTAGGGTTTGTGGGAGGTGACGAGGTGGAAGAACAGGTATTGACCACACGGGTGAGTATTTATAAGGAGGAGGGCGGCGGAGTGCAATTACGCAGGTGCCCCTGGCAGTTCACATCTGAGAGACATGTGGCATGCATGCAACTCATTGAAAGTTGTTCCATGTTCCCACGCACGCCTGGATTGTCGGGTGGTCGTTCCGGCTTCTCCAGTTTTCAGGCAATAAGGATGCAACATTAAAACAGATTGAATGTTTGTCAGATTGTACTCAGAGAAGACAATCGACAGGTTTCAATAGAATGCATATGATTTGGACAGATAGTATTGAGGTAGAAGCACAGAATAGGATAGGATCCGATCACATTCACTTAGATCACTAAAGATTCAAGAATGAAGATATAGAGGACAAAACACAAATGTATATATGAAGACCAACTCAAAATTGTGAAGATAAATCATGAAGACAAATCAATGTTGAAGACAAACCAAATGCGAGGACTATGCAACCATAACGCCAAGAGAAACACTTCAATAAGAATTTGGTGGTGGCGTTACCCACTGTATAGGAAGTATTAGACCCAGACACGGCGCACAATTATCGTGGCGCTCCGAAGTCAAAATTCCACATTAATGTTTTCACACTCAGAGGGTAAGTCTTCATTAATTGAAGATATATGTTACTTCGTGTGTTGCACATCTAAGTCATTAACAAGCATAAGCATTAGGATGTGTGTCCAATTACAGGACATTTGAGGATTCTAAGATATTTACCTCACACCGCAACTTGCAAAATCTTTTCTCATCCAAGGGCTTAGTGAAGATATCTGCCAATTGCTCTTCAGTGTTGACGTGAATGATATCAATGTCTTCCTTGTTGACATTATCTCTGAGAAAGTGATGACGGATCTGAATGTGCTTTGTCTTTGAGTGCTAAACTGGATTCTTGGAAAGCTTGATGGCGCTTTCATTGTCACAAAAGAGTGGTACATTCTTCGTGTTGATGCCATAGTCCTTGAGAGTTTGCTTCATCCATAGAAGCTGAGCCCAGCATGATCCAGCAGCAATGTATTCAGATTCAGCAGTGGAGAGTGATACACAATTCTGCTTCTTTAAAGACAAACAGACAAGTTATTGACCGAGAAAGTGACATGTTCCTGAAGTGGACTTGCGATCAACCTTGTCACCAGCATAATCAACATCAGAATACCCAATCAAATCAAATGTTGAGCCCTTTGGATACCATAATCCTATCGTTGGGGTGTAAGCCAAATATCAAAGTATTCGCTTCACTGCTAGGTGATGCGACTCCTTTGGTGCTGCTTGGAATTGGGCACACATGCAAACTCTAAGCATTATATCTGGCCTAGATGCACATAAGTAAAGTAAGGAACCAATCATGGAGCGGTATACCTTTTGATCAAACTTTTTACCATTGTCGTCAGGACCCAGATGAATTTTGGTTGGCATTGGCGTCGTGTATCCTTTGCAGTCTTGCATTCCAAACTTCTTCAGGCAATCTTTGAGGTATTTCTCTTGTGATATGAAGATGTCATTCCTCTGTTGACGGATTTGAAGACCAAGGAAAAACTTCAGCTCACCCATCATGGGCAACTGATATTGTTCTTGCATCATGTGCCCAAACTCATCATTGTATCTTTTGTCAGTGCAGCCGAAGATAATGTCATCCACATAGATTTGACACACAAACAGTTCACCCTCATATGTCTACGTGAAGAGTGTCGGATCTAGAGAACCAGGTTTGAAGCCTTTGCTCCTCAGGAAGTCTTTGAGTGTGTCATACCAAGTGCGAGGAGCTTGTTTGAGGCCATACAGTGCCTTGTTGATCTTGTATACCATGTCAGGATGGTTTGGATCTTCAAAGCTAGGTGGTTGTGCAACATACACTTCTTCAAGCTTTCCATTGAGAAATGCACTCTTCACATCCAGTTTGTACAGAAGAATGTTGTGGTGGTTGACATAGGCTAGCAGTATGTGAATCGCTTCAAGCCTAGCCACGGGAGCAAATGTTTCATCAAAGTCAATCCCTTCTACTTGAGTGTAACCTTGAGCAACTAGACGAGCCTTGTTTCTGACAACTTGACCATGCTCATCTTGTTTGTTGCGATAGATCCATTTAGTGCCAATGATATTGTGCTTGCAAGGATCAGGACGCTTGACCAGTTCCCATACATTGTTTAGCTCGAACTGATGAAGCTCTTCTTGCATAGCTTTAATCCATTCAGGTTCCATAAAGGCTTCAGCAACTTTCTTGGGTTCAGATATAGAGAAAAATGCAAAGTGCCCACGGAAATTTGCTAGTTGTGTTGCTCTTGAACGAGTGAGTGGACCAGGTGCATTGATGCTATCAATGATCTTCTCAATTTGTACTTCTTTTGCAACACGGGGATGAACTGGACGGAGATTTTGCCCTTACAAATCATTGTCTTCAGCTTCATCATTGACTTCAGGCTGAGCATTGTCTTCAGGTTGACTTGGTGCAATGATGAGTTTGTCTTCAGCCTGAGCTTATGAAGGTATGATTTCTCCAGTACCCATGAGCTTGATAGATTCACTAGGAGGGACTTCATCTAGCACATTTGGCAGGTGCTCTCTTTGCAAGCCGTTAGTCTCATCGAACCGCACATCCACAATTTCAACGACTTTGTAGTGAAAGAGGTTGAAGACTCTGTAGGAGTGCGAATCCTTTCCGTATCCCAGCATAAAACCTTTATGTGCTTTCGGTGAAAATTTTGAAGTGTGATCCAGCACCTAGCACCAAATACTCTAAAGTAACTGACGTTTGGCTTCTTACCAGTTAGGAGCTCATATGATGTCTTCTTTAGAAGCTTGTGAAGATAAACCCGGTTGATGACACGACATGCAGTATCAACGGCTTCAGGCCAGAACTTCCTTGGAGTCTTGTACTCATCAAGCATCGTTCGAGCCATCTCAATGAGGGTTCTGTTCTTGCGCTCCATGATGCCATTCTGCTGAGGTGTGTAAGGGGCTGAAAACTCATGAGTGATGGCCAGTGTATCATGATAAGTGTCGAGGCCGTGTTCTTGAATTTTGTGTTGTTGTCACTTCTGAGGTGCTTGATCTTGATGCCAGAGTTCGTCATGGCACGATTGGCGAATCTTCTGAAGACATCCCGCACTTTAGTCTTGTAGAGAATTATGTGCACCCATGTATATCTTGAGTAATCATCAACAATGATGAAGCCATAGAGACAAGTAGTGGTAGTAAGAGTAGAGTAGTGTGTATGGCCGAATAAGTCCATGTGAAGCAGCTCAAAGGGTTGTGATGTCGTCATGATTGTCTTCGAGGGATGCTTGGCCCTAGTCATCTTCCTAGCTTCACAGGCACCACACAGATGATCTTTCTTGAACTTGACACCCTCGATGCCAACAACATGCTTCTTCTTCGTGAGAGTGTACAAGTTCCTCATACCAACATGCCCTAGCCTCCGATGCTAGAGCCAGCACTCTAAACTTTTGCTAGAAGACATACGACTAACTGTGGTCCTGCTGAGAAATCTACCATATACAGATCATCTTTTTGATACCCTTCAAAGACTAGAGATTTGTCAGATTTCATAAGGACAAGACAAAGATATTTTCCAAATATGACAATCATGTTCAAATCACATAGCATTGACACAGACATTAAGTTGAAACCAAGGGATTCAACAAGCATCACTTTATCCATCTGCTGATCCTTTGAGATTGCAACTCTACCAAGACCCAATACCTTGCTTTTACCAGTGTCAGCAAATGTGATGTGACTTTTATCAGACGGGCATAGGGTTGAATCCATCAGAAGATTTCGATCACCAGTCATGTGGTTGGTGCAGCCACTATCCATAATCCATTCTGAAGCCTTTGGTGTCATATCCTACAGTACAGTTTGGGGGATAGGCTTCACCAAGAGAGTTGTGAAGCAGAAACATTAGACGAACAAGTGGAACGTGAAAGTTCAAATCTTGGTTAGGATAAATAGGATGATTGTCAAGGTATCTCGGGATGAAATACATAGTAAGACCATTTTGACATTTTATCTTGCGTCCCACAAGACATTTAAGGTCCCCAACATAAGCATCAGACGCCTTTGATTTCTGGCTGGAGACCTTTCCCTGCAAAAGAGAGTTAAGTTTTCTTAACCACCCACATCTTCAGGGGTGGCTTAGAAGCAATGAGTCTAAGTGCAGCATCTGAGAACTTCGGCTTTGGATCCCTAGCAAATAGCCTTGCAGAAGGTGAATAATACTCAGAAGAATAAGTAGAAAAGTTCTTACACTTATGAATATAGCGGTTTGACGAAACACACTCATATTAAAAAGTCTGAGTATGGTTTCCCTGCAAGACATTGGTGTTAGGGTGACTCAGGTGAGTCCTCTGTCTGTATGAAGCCTTTGGACCATATGAAGCCTTTGGTCCGGGATTTGTCTTCTTCTTCCAGGGTGGTGTCATGATGACATTCACGGGAGGACTTTCAAGACAACTTTTGGGTACCCAGATCTTCTTAAGAGGAGGTCCATCCTTGTAGTTAGTTCCAATATATCCTGCAAACACTTTACCATTCTGATTCCTGAACAGTTTATACTTTGCATCAAAGGATTCATCAATGATAATTGGGTTAGCACTAGTGAAGCCAGATAAGGTAGATGGGTCCACTGAAGGTTCCTTAGCAGCAACCCATGTGGTTTTGGGGTACTGCTCAGGCATCCAGTAGGAACCATCAACATTCATTTTCCTCTCAAACCCAACACCCTCTTTCCTAGGGTTTCGGTTCAGAATCTGCTTTTTGAGGACATCACATAGTGTCTGATGCCCCTTGAGACTTTTGTACATTCCTTTCTCAAGCAATGACTTCAACCTGGCATTCTCATCAGCAATAGTAGTGGTGTCCTCGGTAGAGGGGTTAGTTACCACATTAGCAGTCGAAGATATTGCAACAGTAGCAGCAGTTGAACATTCAGCAACAGAGACAACATTATCATGCTCAAGACATTTTAGACATGGTGGTTCAAATCCTTCCTGAGTGGAACTGATCTGTTGAGCGCGAAGTGACTCATTCTCCTTTTGAAGATCTTCATGAGCCGATCTCATTTTCTCAAGCTCTTGCTTCCTTCGAAGATAATAATAGGAGAGCTTTTCATGAGAAGTTGAGAGCGTTTCATGACGACTTTCAAGTTCCTCATACTTAACATGAAGATTTTTAATGTCTTCAATTAAGGACTGAGTTCAGGTCATTTCCACGTCCAACAGGTCATCGCTTTTGTCTAACAACTTTTGAATATGTTCCATGGCATTCTGTTGTTCAGTTGCAATTTTAGCAAGTGTTTTGTAGCTAGGTTTAGATTCACATTCAGAGTCATCTTCACTTGATGTTTGAAAGTAAGCATCGCGTGAGTTTACCTTGGCACCACGTGCCATGAAGCAGTAGGTGGGAGCAGAGTCATCCTCATCCTTGGCATCAGTGTTGGTGACGAGGCCATTGTCTTCAGTGTTGAAGATGGACTTGGTGACATACGCAGAAGCTAGAGCCAGGCTTGCTACTCCAGAATCAGATTCCTCTTCAGACTCCACCTTTGAATCCATCTCCTTGCCAACAAATGCATGAGCCTTGCTTGATGAGCTCTTCTTGTGTGATGAACACTTGGAAGAAGACTTTGAGGATTTCCTCTTCTTCTTGTCATCAGAATCATATTCCTTGCTCTTCTTCTTTGTCTCATTGCCCACTATGGACACTCAGAGATGTAGTGACTAGGTTTCTTGCACTTGTGGTAGGTTATCTTCTTGTGATCACGAGTGGAAGCTTCATCATTTCTTGAGCTGGATCTTGAAGATTTTCTGAACTCTTTCTTATTGGCGAACTTCTGGAACTTCTTCACAAGCATAACAAGCTCCTTTCCAATATCTCCAGGATCCCCAGAACTGCAGTCAGATTCTTCTTCAGATGAGGAGACAACCTTTGCCTTCAAAGCGCGAGTGCGGCCATAGTTGGGACCATAGATATCTCTTTTCTCAGATAGCTGGAACTCATGTGTGTTGAGCCTCTCATGTATGTCAGACGGATCGAGAGTCTTGAAGTCAGGGCGCGCTTGAATCATCAGGGCCAGGGTGTCAAATGAGCTGTCAAGAGATCTCATAACTGTCTTGATGATTTCATGCTTGGTGATCTCAGTGGCGCCGAGTGCATGAAGCTCATTGGTGATATCAATGAGGCGATCAAATGTGAGCTGGACATTCTCATTGTCATTTCTCTTGAAACGGTTGAAGAGATTGCGAAGAACACTGATCCTTGAATCTCTCTATGTTGAGACGCCTTCGTTGACCTTGGAGAGCCAGTCCCAGACTAGCTTCGCAGTTTCCAAAGCACTCACACGACCATACTGCCCTTTGGTCATATGACCACAGATGATGTTCTTGGCAGTTGAGTCCAGTTGGATGAACTTCTTGACATCAGCAGGAGTAACACCTTCACCGGCCTTGGGAACGCCGTTCTTGATGACAGACCAGAGATCGACATCAATGGCTTAAAGATGCATACGCATCTTATTCTTCCAGTAGGGGTAATCAATGCCATCGAAAACAGGGCACACAACGGAGACCTTGATTATCCCTGCAGTCGACATAGCTAAACTCCAGATGGTTAAACCGAATCACACAGAACAAGGGAGCACCAGGCTCTGATACCAATTGAAAGTGCTAGTATTCGACTAGAGGGGGGTGAATAGGCGAGTTTTATGAAAGTCTTCAAAACAGGGGTGCTTTGAAGACAAACAATAGAAATGAACCTATTGATATGCAGCGGAAGGTAGACTACACTAGACAAGCCATAGTCAAGTAAGCAATGTGGTGAAAGCACAGAGACTATCAGCAGCTGGGTAGTATGGATCAGGATGGAAGATAGTATGAAGCCAAACAGTAAACAGTCTTCACACAGTGAAGTAAATCAAATCAGGCAAATGGGCAAAGACTTCACGAAGACAAACTATAAGTAAAGTGAGAGAGGAAGGATAGAACTTGTTGCTCGGAGAGGACAAGGGATTTGTTGGACCAGTTCCAGTTGCTGTGACAACTGTACGTGTGGTAAGGGAGGCTGAGATTCAACTCAGAAGACCGTGTCTTCACCTTATTCCCCTTGAGCTAAGAACACTTAGTCCTCGCCCAATCACTCTGGTAAGTCTTCAAGGGAGACTTCCAAACCTTCACAGACTTTGTTCACCGGCAATCCATAATGACTCTTGGATGCACAGAACGCGACGCCTAACTGGCTAGAGGACTCACAATCCTCAAGTGTAATAAGTCTTCAGATCACGCGGACAGAAAGACATCAGTGATGCCTAACACTCTTTGGCTCTGGGTGTTTTGGGCTTTGTCCTTGCAAGGATTTCTCTCTCAAAGGCTTCGGAGCTGGGTTGCTCTCCGACAAAAGCCGTACACTAACTCTGAGTAGCCACCAATTTATGGTGTAGGGGGTGGGCTATTTATAGCCAGGAGGCAACCCGACCTGATTTGTCCAAAATGATCCTGGGTCACTAAGGAACTGACACATGTCCAACGGTCAGATTTCAAACACACGCGACAGGCTTGGGCTACAAGCAAGGTTGGCTCATCCAGCTCTGGATAAGATTTGCTCTCATTATCTTCACTCGAATACATAGGATTTGGTTGAGCATCACATCAGTCACTCTGACTTTGTTCACTTGGACCCCACTTAACAGTATGGTGGTTCCTATGACTCAACAAAAAAGAAAAGGAAACTACGAAACAACTATGTCTTCGCACTCCATAGTCTTCATGCGATGTCTTCAGTGCAAATATCTTCACAAACCACCATTGTCTTTAATGTCTTCACACATTTTTAGGGGTCACCTCTGGCAGATAAACCGAATCAATATGGGACTACTACCTGTGTTATCCTGAAATTCTCACAAACACATTAGTCCCTCAACCAAGTTTGTCGTCAATACTCCAAAACCAACTAGGGGTGGCACTAGATGCACTTACAATTTTGGGGAATTGCCAAAAGATAATAGCACAAATAAAGTCACCCCGAGTAGGATGTGCAAGAGAATATGGAGTCATATATGAAGATGTTCAAGAAGCCGCTTATGCCAACAGTGATGTAGGTCTCAGTGGAGGTTACATTTGATCGCTTTCTTCAGAAGGTTAGGTACATGTGCAACTCCTGTTATAAGAGCACAAGAGTGATATTTAGGTCGCGTAGGTAGGCTTGGTAGATTACAATTTTATTTTTGTGGTCTTGGGCCTACACTCCCTCGTATCCAGGTCGAACGATGTGCCTTGATGGCCGGTAGTGTGTGCGTGTGATGTTTTTGCCAATTTTCCTTAGCCTTGCATGGTTTTTGTGTATAATTTCCCTCATTAACCGGACCAAATCTCTTTCTGTTTTATGTAATGTGGGAGCTCCCCCCTTTCGTCCAGGTTCTGTAAAAACAATTGGCAGTCTCGCTCACCCTGATGCATTTTAGCATACCACCAGTTAAATTCGAAAAGTATGCTTACGCGAACCAACCTATGGTTGGATGGTTATGATGACAGTGATATCCCCAGCCCACCAGGGTTCAAATCCTAACTTGACACCGGTGCTCGTATTTTGCTAGATTTATTTCAGGTCTTCCAGCGATGTACAATCAGTGGGATGAGATATTCTCGTTAACTATGAAGGCGTCTGTAGCGACTTCATCAATATCAAGATGATGTGTCGGCTCAATCTCTCAAAGGTTCTTATAGGGGTAGGGTATGCGTATGTGCGTTCATAGGAATGAGAGTATATGCGTATGTATGATTGTCTACGTTTGTACTATGTTAAGAAAAAGTATGCTTGCAAGCAATCTCACTTGGACACGCTGTTGATTTGTGATCCACCACAATCTAAATTTAACCCCTCCAGCACATCAAACAAACGCTGGTTTTTGTTTCAGTTTTTCTTTTAGTATACAAGCTCTTAGAGCTAAAGTTTCTTTAAGAATTTGCAAATTTTACTAATCAACAGAAATAAACATTAGGATACATATTGGATCATGCGATTGTCCTAGCCACATGTGACGATCCTGATCAAGACCTATTTTCATGAAATACTGAACCCAGCTAGTGGCTACCTGAACCACAAATGTGCAGCTCAATCACAAGCTCTGAGTGGGAGATACAAGCTTAACTGTTGCGTCTATAATTTTTTGTGCTCACAGTCCGAGCACCAAGTAGAGAGCCACAGAGACACAGACCCAACCCACCAGTAAATTTTCTTCGGCTGAATCCCAAATCTAGTTTATTGTGACTAGTGATAATTATTTTGTATTGTAAAAATCAAAACAAAAGTCTTTTGAATTGGTGGCCTGTATGCATGTTAATTAGAACCTATGTTTACACACCCTTGATAGGAAGAACACCACATCCCCTAAAAAAAGTACTCCCTCCGTCCGGAAATACTTGTCATCAAAATGAATAAAAGGGGATGTATCTAGATGTATTTTAGTTCTAGATACATCCCTTTTTGCCCATTTCGATGACAAGTATTTTCGGACGGAGGGAGTAGAACACATTTTCTTCAAAATAAGAGGAACAGACCATGGCATCTTCAATCAGAATAAAAATAATACCAAGTCTTAGAAGGATTTTTGACGGGATAGATCACGATCCCCCCGTCCCTGACAACCCCTGTTGCAACGCGCCTGAGCGACGCGACCAAAGCGTCACCTATGACGCCCCATCTCCCGCACGGCTCGTTGCCATGCCGTCGTCCCTACATGACAGGAGCACCGCCATCACACATGCATTTGCGACCACCGCTTGTAGAAGATGATCGCCACATAGTACTGCTCCACCAAGGAGACACCCCTTGAGGGAGCGGTGGCAAGATCCAAATAGAAGGGTGCGGTGTTCCCTAAACAGGGATTGAAAGGATGGGGAGGATTTCACAGGTCAAGGGAAATGCATCTTTAGGGCAACTCTAACCGATCCCTATATATAACAGAGGATCTGACGGAGCAAAACCTTAATTGAGTATTTTTACTCCACTAAAATTTGGCACCTAGCCAATCCCCTATATATAACGAAGTAAAATTCAAATTTGCATAATAGTTCAACCTAAATTTAACTCATTATCTTGACAACCTAAATTTAAACTAAAATTAAACTTAAAACTAGAAATAAACATAAACTAAAACTAAACTAATCTTCAGCCTTATCCTTGCCATCGTAGAGATCGAGCATATCTTGCCTCGGCATGCCACCGTCCAAGGGGTCTGGGGCCGGTGCTGTCATCACCAGAGTCGGGGAAGATGCACCGTGATGCGGAGCATCATTCGATCATCCCCATGGACCTTCCATCGTCTCACCAAGCACCAAGAGGACCCATGACTAGAGCACGAGCTAGAGCTCTCGAGACAGAGGTGACTTCTCTCCTTAGTGATACCTCATTTGATCCTCTCGAGGCATGGCTACTACCTAAGTCCGGAATGTTGTGCATGATTAGGTACCAACAGGACCCTCCCGACAATGTTCATGAAGATGGTCAAGACACCAAGTCCACGGACGAAGAGAACCAATGGAAGAAGGCGAGAACAACCTCCAGGCCCCGGACATCCGGCCATGGCCCCGGACATCCGGCCCCTGGAGATCTACTTGGATAGGAATCGGCAGAAGAAGCTACAGGGACCGTACATTCGGCATCCAGCCCGGACATCCACCCCCCACCGGAATTCTGGCCTCCAGTCCGGACATCCGGAGGTGCCATCCAGGGAGTACAAAAGCTTGTCCCGGCAGCCCGGACATCCGGCTACCTCACCGGACATCCGACCCCTCCGCGCGAACATCCGACCCCGTCCATCCAAAGAGCCGCAACACCAACTCCACCAGCCCGGACATCCGGCCCGTCAGCCCGGACATCCGGCCCGTCGCGAGCGCCCGGACATCCGGCCCGATGCCAGGACATCCGGTCCCCTCCTGCCTGCGTGCAGTGCCTTAGGGGCGTGTCCCATGTACCCCTTCGCCCCGTAAACTATATATATTCCTCCTCAACCTACGTTTTAGGGTTAGCATTGTGATAGCTCATTTGAGATAGAGCATTGCTCATCCGTACCGGATCTACTCCTCGTGAGGGACCACACCTCTTCTGAGAAGATCCATCCGGATTCAAGGCCTCCATCCAGAGAAGACAATCAAGACCTCCTCACGGAGAAGAACGGTTACCCTTGTATCGTCCCTTGTTGACTTTGGATCTCGTGTTACTTTGTTCCTTGATGATCTAGCACTTGTGTGATCAATTTCGTGTTGGTTGAGTGTTTCTCTTGTTTTCCCCTCGTGATTTCCCTCATGTTCTTCCGCGCATTCTTCGTGTTTCCCCGTAGGATCCACTCCAAACGTGAAAGATCGGCCCCTAGGGTTCCGCCCTACATCATCTTGGTATCATGAGCCACGTTGATCATGTTTTTGGAGCTCCTACCCCGTGTTTTCTAGCTTGATTTTGTTGTTTTCGTCCTAAATCTGAAAATTCCCCACCAAAAATAGACCCAATTTTTTTTGTGATTTGTTGGTGTGATGAAGTTTTGTTGGATTTGATCCATGGATCTGCTTTGCACCGAGTGGATCTAGCTTTTCTCCATCTCTCCCGCGATTTCCGTCCACCAATTCATCCGAATTTTGCCCCGGAGTTACCCTTTTTCCCGTGGAGTTCATTGTGTTCGTCCCCGATCCAGGAGCCCGGACATCCGCCCGTGTCCACCGGACATCCGGCAGCTGGCCCGGACATCCGGCCCCTGGCAGCAGCAACTCCATCCCCCGCGCCCATTTCCGCCTAGTTTCGCCCAATTTTGCCCTGGTGCCCACGCTTACTTCCGCATACCACCACCAATTTCCACAAGCACCACCTCCGCTAACCATTACCTCCTATGTCGATTTTAACACGTTTGGGGTCTTTGAGATTTTGGGTTGTGGTTCCCGTGTCCTATTGTGTTTCGGCTATATAGGTACGGTTCGACGTCAACATCACCACCTCTCATCTCCATCGACTACTCATCATCGTCAAGGACGGTAACTTCGACGACATCTTTGTCATACCTTGCAATTGCATTGATACCCACATGTCCTTACATTTGTGTAGCTTACCCATCGAGACTAGCCATTGAGTATTGCCGGCAACGTGACTTGTGCACATTAGTGATCATACTCCATAGCATACATACCACACCATAGTGGTGCATACGTTGACATCATCTTTTGTGTCACCAAGTTGTCATAGCATACACAATTGCTATCTTGGTTCGTGAAGTTTTGCATGAGAAAAGAGCTCAAGAGTGAAAGAGCCACCCAAGCGTTTAAGCAAAGAGGAAAGATAAGCAAAGGGCTTATAAGCAAGAAACATAGCATCATACTACATTAAGATTGTCATACTCGATCATCTTGGATCATAGCACCGAAATACCATACATATAGCATACTTGGGATAGAGGTTGTTGCATTTTTGCCTAGTAGGTTGTGCACAAGTTCTGTATCCGCCTATTGTGCAATCGTGCTAGCGTCTCTCGTGTATTGTGCAACAAGAGCATTTTCGTGGATTCCACATTTTGGCTCATTTGGTTTGCACAATCCCACTTATCTATTTGCGTGTGTGTTTCCGTGTACCTCACTTGTTCTACTTGTTGCATTTGCAAATTTGTGAATCTTTTCCAACATTATTGAAGCTCACTTACAATTGCATCAAATTTTGTGCCACCATCCTAACCAAGCTCCACCATCAGCTTTTACTTGTGTAGGTGTGAGAACTGACAAGAATTGGTACCAATAGTGCTATTTCATTGTCCGCATTTGAGTGAACTTGATTCATCGTCAACATCGGTCAAGGTACATTGGTATCAGTTCTTCTCTTTCTACTACTCACATTTTGCTTGGAATGATGGATAGACCAAGTACTTCTACCAACCCACTCTTCATAGAGCAAGATGATGACATGTCATCATACGTCACCAAGAGCCACGTCTTTGGTGCACAACGAGCATTGCATCAAGAGCAACAAGCGATGACCGACCGCATCGACAACCTCGCCACCGACTTGCGACTCTCCGAGCAACGTACCAAGGACTACTTCGACAACAAGCTCGACGCTCACATGCAAGAGAACGATGCAAGGATGGACGAGATCCACGCTTTGTTGGTGAACCGTCCTCCTTCAACTTCTTCATACTCAAGACGGAGCCGCTCAAGTCGACACTCCGACGACTCCTTCTCCGGCTCAAGTACACCATCATCGAACATTCTTCGACGAGCTGCGCGTCAAGACCGTCATGCATCTCGCAATCCTCTACACGAGAAGCATTCACAAAAGCAAGTTGATGAGCAAGTACTTAGTCCTCCACCATACCAAGTTGCTTTTGCACAAGCTCAAGATCGAGAACGACAACGGCGCCAAGAGGAAGAACGAGCACGTCAACACCAAGGGGAACAAGACGCCGAGGCTCAACATCTTCAACAACAACAACGTGAAGCGCAAGCTCTTGAGGCGCAATGTGCCCTTCAAGAATCAAGTCGAGCAATCGCCAACCACAATCGCGAATGGCGCAATCAAGAGGAAGCCCTTCGAGAAGAAATCCAAGAGAGGAACTACCAACCTCGAGGGCAACGTCAAGTTCCTCAAGCTCCTCCTCAAGCTCGTCAAGCTCCATCTCAACCTCAAGTTCAACAAGAGCAAGTTGATCATGGACTTCCTCCACGCCAAGAGCAACATGAGGATGAGTACCCTCACCGTCAAGGACGTCATCATCACCATCGCCAACAACACAATGAAGAGCAACGCTATGGCAAGCTCAAATTCACAATGCCCAAGTTCAATGGAAGCAATGATCCCGAAGAGTACCTCTCATGGGCATTGAAGGTCGACAAAATCTTTCGTTTGCACAACTATGAGGAAGAGAAGAAGATCGCTATGGCATCACTTGAGTTCCAAGACTATGTGCTAATATGGTGGGAACAAGTCCTTGAGCGCCGACAAGCAAGAGGTGAACCTCCAATCACCACTTGGGCTCAAATGAAGGAAGTCATGCGAGCACGTTTTGTGCCCACCTACTACAACCGCGACCTCTTCAAGAAACTCCAACTCCTCAAGCAAGGAACAAAGAGTGTTGAAGAATACTACAAGGAAATGGAGATAGCCATGATTCGAGCCAATGTCAAGGAAAATGATGAGCAAACAATGGCACATTTCTTGAATGGACTCAATCACCCCATCAAGAAGATTGCCGACTTCTAACCCTACTCCAACCTCATTGAGCTCGTGCATCAAGTGACCAAGGCGGAACGTCAAGTGCAAGATGACTTCAAGTACGCCAAGTACTCGTCCAAGACCTACGGCTTATCCAACAACCAAGCTTCAACGACTCCTCCAACTTCTACCTCAACCAAGCGATCTCCACGCAACGACGGCAAGTCAAGTTACAAGAAAACTTTGACAAGTTCAAGTCGCCTTCCTCCTACTACAAGCAACTTCAAGCCGCGTGCTTCGTCATCTACTCCGACCGATGAGACCGTCAAGACAAGCTCCTTCAAGTGTTTCACTTGCGGCAGCCAAGGCCATAAATCCTATGAATGCACAAACAAGCGCACCATGATCCTCAATGATGATGGAACCTATGACTCCATGAGTGACGAGGAGATGGAAGCCCTTGAGCAAGTGGCCATGCACCGGTGAGTGAGTGAGGATGAACATGATCAAGTCTTTTGTGATGAGGATTCGAGCCCCAATCTCGTTGTCTCCAAAGTCTTGATTCTTCAACATCAACAAGAAGAAGACCAATGATGCCACATCTTCCACACAAAGGCCGGCATCAATGGAAGGTCCGTCAAGGTCATCATCGATTGAGGTAGTTGCCATAACTTGGCAAGTGAAGAGCTATGCTCCAAGATTCAATTGGTCAAGTTGAAGCACCCGCACCCATACAAAGTCCAATGGCTAAGTGACTCCGGCACTATACGAGTTGAGCATACGGTCCAAGTATCCTTCAAAATTGGTGCATATGAGGACACTTTGGAGTGTGATGTCGTCCCAATGTCCGTTTGCCACCTCCTTCTTGGTAGTCCATGGCAATTCAATCGTGGTGTCATCCACAACGGGCGCACCAATCATTATTATCTTCAAGATGAAAGGGAATGAGTATGTGCTACGACCTATGTCTCCTAGTCAAGTGATAGCCGACAAGCAAGCCACCCATCAAGAGAGAAGAGAGAGAAAGTGATCCACCAAAAAGTGAGTGAGAGCCACAAGCCAAACTTGAGCGCCTCTTCGCCTAGAGAGAAAAACCTAGTCCTATTTGCCACAAAAAGTGAGATGAGAGAAGTGTGTGAGAACCCATCGAGTGTTATGCACTTTGTCCTTGTGTAAAAGGATGGGGACCCAAAAACTAACACCTCTCACGAGCTACCTTTAGTGTTTCAATCTCTTTTGCAGGAATTCCAAGATGTTTCCCCCGACGAGCTACCTCTGGGTCTACCTCCTCTACGAGGCATTGAGCATCGAATCGACCTCATCCCCGGAGCGCCCCTACCAAACAAAGCTCCATACCGTGTCAACCCCGAAGAAACTAAGGAGATCCAACGACAAGTACAACAACTAATCGACAACGGTCATGTACGTGAAAGCTTAAGTCCTTGTGTCGTTCCGGTTATACTTGTTCCTAAGCAAGATGGAAGTTATCGCATGTGTTCCGATTGTAGACCCATCAATGCTATTACCGTTCGTTATAGGCATCCCATTCCTCGCCTAGATGATATGCTTGATGAACTTAGCGGTGCCGCCTTTTTCTCGAAAAATGACCTTAAAAGTGGCTATTATCAAATCCGCATCCAAGAGGGTGAGAGTGGAAAACCGCTTTCAAAACCAAATTTGGCTTATACGAGTGGTTGGTTATGCCTATGGGTTTATCGGAAGCCCCCGGTACTTTCATGCGTCTTATGCATTTTGTGCTTCGACCTTATATTGGAGTGTTTGTTGTGGTTTACTTTGATGATATTCTTGTGTTTAGCAAATCCATGAAAGAGCATCTAAAGCATGTTAGGGCTGTTTTGCAAACGCTTCGCAAGGAACGTCTTTATGCCAACATGAAAAAGTGCATGTTTGGTGTTGACAAACTTGTTTTCTTGGGTTTTGTCGTTTCTTCCAAGGGTGTCCATGTTGATGAATCTAAACTTGAAGAAATTAAAACTTGGCCCCAACCCACCAATTTGCAACAAGTGCATAGCTTTCTTGGTCTTGCAGGTTTTTACCATCGCTTTGTGAAGGATTTTAGCACTATTGCCGCTCCTTTGCATGCCTTGAGTAAGAAGAATGATCCTTTTGTTTGGGGATCTTTGCAATCCACCGCTTTTGATGAGCTCAAGTCTTTGCTTACTCATGCACCAATTGTTGCTTTGCCCAACTTTGACAAAACGTTTGAGGTTCATTGTGATGCAAGTGGTACCGGAATTGGCGGAGTGTTGATGCAAGAACAACGAGCCATTGCATACTTTAGTGAAAGCCTCGCCGGTGCTCAACTTAACTATCCCATCTATGACAAAGAATTCTTTAGTGCAGGTGCTACATGTTTGGGAACATTATATTTGACCTCATGAGTTTGTCATCCATACCGATCATGAAACGCTTAAGTACTTAAGAGGTCAAACTAAGTTGAACAAGCGTCATGCCAAATGGAGTGAATTTATTGAATCTTTCCCCTATGTGATCAAGTACATTAAGGGTAAGGAAAATGTAGTTGCAGATGCACTTTCACGCATATGCACTCTTGTCACTAAATTTGAGTTGAATGTTATTGGCTTTGAGCACATAAAAGACTTGTATGCTAATGATCCATCTTTTGCTACTCCTTATGCAAAATGTTTGACGCATACATCTTGGGAACAATATTAAATCAAGGATGGTTATCTTATGAGAGCTAACAAACTATACATTCCCGAATCTTCTCTTCGTTTGCTCCTTTTGCAAGAGGCTCATGTAGGTGGACTCATGGGACATTTTGGACGCGGCAAGACATTCGCCACGCTCTCAAATAACTACTTTTGGCCCAAGATGTTCCGCGACATATCCCGCTTCACCAACCGATGCTCTACATGTCGCAAATTTAAGTCTAAAGCTCAATCCCATGGTCTTTACATGCCTCTTCCTATTCCTTATCAACCTTGGGAAGACATTAGCATGGATTTTGTACTTGGTTTGCCTATAACTCTAAATGGCAATGATTCCGTGTTTGTTGTTGTGGACCGATTTTCTAAGAAGGCACATTTCATTCCTTGCAACAAGATAGATGATGCTTCACACGTTGCAAATCTCTTTTGTAGGGAAATCTTGCGCCTCCATGGAGTACCAAAGACAATTGTCTCCGACCGTGACATCAAGTTCTTGAGTTACTTTTGGAAAACGCTATGAGCCAAGCTCGGAATCAAGCTCTTGTTCTCATCCGCTTACCATCCTCAAACCGACGGTCAAACAAAGGTGACGAACCATACACTCTCCACTCTACTTCGCGTGTTGATAAAGAAGAACATCAAGGAGTGGGAGGAGTGTCTACCCATCGCCGAGTAAGCCTACAACCAGGCAAGACATTCAACGACCGACAAGTCCCCCTTCGAGGTCGTCTACGGCTTCAACCCGTTGTCCCCATTGGACATTCTACCTCTTCCTCTACAAGAGCGCACCAACCTCGACGAAGTGCCCGTGCAAGCTACATCAAGAAGATGCATGAGGATACAAGGCACACCATTGAGCGCCAAGTAAAACGACCCACAACAAAGCTCAACATCAACAAGCATCCCATTATATTCAACATTGGAGACCTCGTGTGGCTACACCTTTGCAAGGGCCGCTTCCCCAACGAACGCAAGTCCAAACTTCTCCCTCGAGCCGATGGACCCTTCAAGGTGCTAGCACGCTACAACAACAACGCTTACAAGATCGATCTCCCACGTGACAAGTACAACGTGAGCGACATCTTCAATGTCTCCGATCTCTCCCCGTACCATGGTGATGAGGATTTCGATCCGAGGTCAGATCTTTCCCAAGGGGGGGAGATGAGGCGGAGCATCCTTCGGTCATACCCATGGACCTTCCATCGTCTTACCAAGCACCCAGAGGACCCATGACTAGAGCACGAGCTAGAGCTATCGAGACCGAGGTGACTTCTCTCCTTAGTGATACCTCATTTGATCCTCTCGAGACATGGCTACTACCTAAGTCCGGAATGTTGTGCATGATTAGGTACCAAGAGGACCCTCCCGACAATGTTCATGAAGATGGTCAAGACACCAAGTCCACGGACGAAGGGAACAAATGGAAGAAGGCGAGAACAGCCTCCAGGCCCCGGACATCCAGCCCCTGGAGATCTACTTGGACAGGAATCAGCAGAAGAAGCTACAGGGACCGGACATTCGACGTCCAGCCCAGACATCTGCCCCCCCCACCGGAATTCTTGCCTCCAGCGCGGACATCCGGAGGCGCCATCCAGGGAGTACAGAAGCTTGCCCCGACAGCCCGGACATCTGGCTGCCTCACCGGGCATCCGCCCCCTCCTGAAGCACCGGACATCCGGCCCCTCCGCGCGGACATCCGGCCCCGTCCATCCAGAGAGCCGCAGCGCCAACTCCACCAGCCCAGACATCCAGCCCGTCGCGAGCGCCCGGACATCCAGCCCGATGCCCGGACATCCGGTCCCCTCCTGCCTGCGTGCAGTGCCTTAGGGCCGTGGCCCATGTACCCCTTCGCCCCATAGACTATATATATTCCCCCTCCACCTACGTTTTAGGGTTAGCATTGTGATAACTCATTTGAGATAGAGCATTGTCATCCATACCGGATCTACTCCTCATGAGGGACCGCACCTCTTTGGAGAAGATCCATCCGGATTGAAGGCCTCCATCCGGAGAAGACAATCAAGACCTCCTCTCGGAGAAGAACGGTTACTCTTGTATCGTCCCTTGTTGACTTTGGATCTCGTGTTACTTTGTGCCTCGATGATCTAGCACTTGTGTGATCAATTTCGTGTTGGTTGAGTGTTTCTCTTGTTTTCCCCTTGTGATTTCCCTCGTGTTCTTCCGCGCGTTCTTCGTGTTTCCCCGTGGGATCCACTCCAAACGTGAAAGATCGGCCCCTAGGGTTCCGCCCTACATCACACCGCCACTCCTCGACGTCGAACTCCTTCTCGTCTTGACTGCCGCCGTCGCCGCCTTGCGCCTCGTTGTCGAAGATGACGATAACCTCCCCGTCGACCCCCCGCTCCGCCTTCACGAGCGCCGAGTGCTGGTGGCGGAGGACCGCCATGTATTCCTCGCCTAACGGTCCTCCCGAGCCATCATCGCCGTGGAACCGGATCCACTTCTTCATGTGGAACCGGATCTGCCACCGGGACGAGGTGGGCGGGCACCGTAACCCATGGAAATTTGAGCCTCGCCGCCTCGCTGTTGAACCGGATCTGCCACTGGTCATATTCCAGGCCGGCGAGCTTCGACATGTGGAATGACCCGATCCACTTCTTCGTTTGGGTCTCCCGGTCGGTGATCTCCGCCACCCAAGTCCCGCACGAGTGCTGGCAGACGCCGAGGTATTTCCTTTGTGGATGCTATGACGGAGGAGGTCCGGGAAGTCAGAGATGTGGGCATGGGGCGTGGCGGCAACATGAGGATATGGTGCGGCGGGCGTGCGGTGCCGATCCGAGCTGCGGATTGGTGGTGGGGAGCGCTGGCCATGCGGTCTGGCCATTCGGAGCAGGGGGCGGTCAAGGATCGGCTGGGGCGGGGGGAAGGTGCAGCGGGGATGAGGGAGGAGGAGAGGCGTGGGATTTTACTCGGCCGCTGAGCGGTGGAGGATAAATAGGGAGGTTGGGCGCGGTTGAGGATAAATTTTTCTCCACTAATGTTGATTGGGGATCGACTAGGTACTGGTAAGAGGAGTAAAACCGAGATTTTACTCCTCTAACATGTTATTGGGGATCGGTTAGAGTTGCCCTTAGACACAAAGCACTGAAGGAAACATGCCCTAGAGGCAATAATAATGTTGTTATTTATATTTCCTTATATCATGATAAATGTTTATTATTCATGCTAGAATTTTATTAACCGGAAACTTAGTACATGTGTGAATACATAGATAGAACAGAGTGTCCCCAGTATGCCTCTACTTGAGTAGCTCGTTAATCAAAGATGGTTAAGTTTCTTGACCACAGACATGTGTTGTCATTTGATGAACAGGATCACATAATTAGAGAATAATGTGATGGACAAGACCCATCCGTTAGCTTAGCATAATGATTGTTAAGTTTTATTGCTATTGCTTTCTTCATAACTTATACATATTCCTCTGACAATGAGATTTTGCAACTCCCGAATACCGGAGGAACACCTGTGTGCTATCAAATGTCACAACGTAACTAGGTGATTATAAAGATGCTCTACAAGTGTCTCCGGAGGTGTTTGTTGGGTTGGCATAGATCAAGATTAGGGTTTGTCACTCCATGTATCGGAGAGGTATCTCTGGGCCCTCTCGGTAATGCACATTACTATAAGCCTTGCAAGCAATGTGACTGATGAGTTAGTTACAGGATGATGCATTACAGAACGAGTAAAGAGACTTGCCGGTAATGAGATTGAACTACGTATGAGGATACCGACGATGGAATCTCGGGAAAGTAACATACCGATGACAAAGGGAATAACATATGTTGTTGTTGCGGTTTGACCGATAAAGATCTTCATAGAATATGTAGGAACCAATATGAGCATCCAGGTTCCGCTATTGGTTAATGACCGGAGATATGTCTCGGTCATGTCTACATAGTTCTCGAACCCGTAGGGTCCGCACGCTTAACATTCGATGACGATTTGTATTATGAGTTATGTGTTTTGGTGACCAAAGTTTGTTCGGAGTCTCGGATGAGATCACAGACATGACAAGGAGTCTCAAAATGATCGAGAGGTAAAGATTCATATATTGGAAGGTAGTATTCAGACATCGGAATGGTTTCGAGTGGTTCGGGTATTTTACCGGAGTACCGAGGGGTTACCGGAACCCCCCGGGGAAGTATTGGGCCTACATGGGCCTTAGTGGAGAGAGAGGAGGGTCGCGCCCTGATACGTCCATTTTGCATCATGCTTTTATATCAATATTTATTGCATTATGGGCTGTTATTATACATTATATCTCAATACTTATGGCTATTCTCTTATTTCACAAGGTTTACCATGAAGAGGGCGAGTGCCGGCAGCTGGTATTCTGGCTGGAAAAGGAGAAAACATTAGAAACCTATTCTGCACTGCTCCAAAAATCTTGAAAGTCCACGAAACTTATCTTTGGAATTTATAAGAATTATTGAGCTAAAGAAACACCTGAGGGGCCCCACACCCTGGCCAGGAGGGTGGGGGCGCGCCCACCCCTACTGGGCGCGCCTCGTGTCTCCTGGGCCCCCTGGTGGCCCTCTGGTGTCCATCTTCTGCTATATGAAGGCTTTTACCCTAGAGAAAATCGTGGGCAAGCTTACGGGACGAAACTCCGCCGCCACGAGGCGGAACCTTGGCGGAACCAATCTAGGGCTCCAGTGGAGCTATTCTGCTGGGGACACTTCCCTCCGGGAGGGGGAAATCATCACCATCGTCATCACCAATGATCCTCTCATCGGGAGGGGGTCAATCTCCATCAACATCTTCACCAACACCATCTCCTCTCAAAACCCTAGTTCATCTCTTGTATCCAATCTTGTATCAAAACCACAAATTGGTACATGTGGGTTGCTAGTAGTGTTGATTACTCCTTGTAGTTGATGCTAATTGGTTTACTTGGTGGAAGATCATATGTTCAGATCCTTCATGCATATTATTACTCCTCTGATTATGAACATGAATATGCTTTGTGAGTAGTTACGTTTGTTCCTGAGGAAATGGGTGAAGTCTTGCTACTAGTAGTCATGTGAATTTGGTATTCGTTCGATATTTTGATGAGATGTATGTTGTCTTTCCTCTAGTGGTGTTATGTGAGTACCTGACACTTCACCATTATTTGGGCCTAGAGGAAGGCATTTGGAAGTAATAAGCATATGATGGGTTGCTAGAGTGACAGAAGCTTAAACCCTAGTTTATGTGTTGCTTTGTAAGGGGCTGATTTGGATCCATATGTTTAATGCTGTGGTAAGGTTTACCTTAATACTTCTTTTGTAGTTGCAGATGCTTGCAATAGGGGTTAATCATAAGTGGGATGCTTGTCCAAGTAAGGGCAGTACCCAAGCACCGGTCCAGCCACATATCAAATTATCAAAGTACCGAACGCGAATCGTATGAGCGTGATGAAAACTAGCTTGATGATAATTCCCGTGTGTCCACGGGAGCTCTTTTCTCATTATAAGAAATTGTCCAGGCTTATCCTTTGCTACAAAAAGGATTGGGCCACCTTGCTGCACTTTATTTACTTGTTACTCGTTACAATTTATCTTATCACAAAACTATCTGTTACCTACAATTTCAGTGCTTGCAGAGAGAACCTTACTGAAAACCGCTTATCATTTCCTTCTGCTCCTCGTTGGGTTCGACACTCTTACTTATCGAAAGGACCACGATAGATCCCCTACACTTGTGGGTCATCAAGACTCTTTTCTGGCGTCATTGTCGGGGAGCGTAGCACTTTTGGTGAATGGAACTTGGTAAGGAAACATTTATATAGTGTGCTGAAATTTTCTGTCACTTGTTACTATGGAAACTAATCCTTTGAGGGGCTTGTTCGGGGTATCTTCACCCCGACCAGAAGAGCAAAGAGTTGCTCCTCAACCTACTGAACCTATTGAAAATATTTACTTTGAGATTCCTTTGAGTATGATAGAGAAACTGCTAGCCAATCCATTTGCAGGAGGTGGAACATTGCATCCCGATTTACACCTTATCTTTGTGGATGAAGTTTGTGGATTATTTAAGCTTGCAGGTATTCCTGATGATGTTGTTAAAAGGAAGGTCTTCCCTTTATCTTTGAAGGGAGATGCATTGACATGGTATAGGCTATGTGATGATACAGGATCTTGGAATTATAAACGACTGAAGTTGGAATTTCACCAAAAGTTCTATCCTATGCATCTTGTTCATCGTGATCATAATTACATATATAATTTCTGGCCTCGTGAAGGAGAAACCATCGCTCAAGCTTGGGGGAGGCTTAAGTAAATTTTATATTCATGCCCCAATCATGAGCTCTCCAGAGAAATGATTATTCAAAATTTTTATGCTCGTCTTTCTCTCAATGATTGCAACATGCTCGATACTTCCTGTGCTGGTTCTTATATGCTGAAGAGTATTGATTTCAAATGGGACTTATTGGAAAGAATTAAACGCAACTCTGAATATTGGGGTTCTGATGATGGTAAGGAGTCAGGTATGACACCTAAGTTTGATTTGTTAAATCTTTATGGATACCGATGCTTTTTGTGGATTTAGCGCTAAATATGGACTTGACTCTGAGATAGTAGCTTCTTTCTGTGAATCTTTTGCTACTCACATTGATCTCCCTAAGGAGAAGTGGTTTAAATATAATCCTCCCATTGAAGTAAAAGTAGTTGCACCTATTACAGTTGAAGAAAAGACTGTCACCTATAGTGATCCTATTGTTGCTACTACTTATGTTGAGAAACCTCCTTTTCCTATTAGGATAAAGGATCATGCTAAAACTTCGACTGTTGTTCGTAAGACTAATACTAGGGCTTATACACCTCCTGAGCAAATCAAAGTTGAACCTAGTATTTCTATGGTTAAAGATCTCTTGGATGATGATTTAGATGGGCATGTTATTTATTTCTTTGGTGAGACTGCTAATATTGTTAGACCGGATACTAAGATACATAGACCTGTGGTAGGCATGCCTGTTATTTCTGTTAAAATAGGAGATCATTGTTATCATGGCTTATGTGATATGGGTGCTAGTGCTAGTGCAATACCCTATGACTTATATAAAGAAATTATGCATGACATTGCACCCATTGAATTGGAAGGTATTGATGTTACTATCAAACTTGCCAATAGAGATACTATTTCACCAATTGGGATTGTTAGAGATGTTGAAGTCTTGTGTGGGAAGGTTAAATACCCTGCTGATTTTCTTGTTCTTAGTTCTCCACAAGATGACTTTTGTCCCATTATTTTTGGTAGACCCTTCTTGAATACAGTTAATGCTAGGATTGATTGCGAAAAGGATACTGTCACAATTGGCTTAGAGGGTATGTCTCATGAGTTTAATTTTGCTAAGTTTCATAGACAACCTCGTGATAGAGAATCACCAAGTAAGGATGAGATTATTGGTCTTGCTTCTATTGCCGTGCCTCCTACTGATCCGTTAGAACAATATTTGCTAGACCATGAAAACGATATGTTTATGAAGGAAAGAAGGGAAATAGATAAAGTGTTCCTTCAACAGGAACCTATTCTGAAACATAACTTTCCCGTTGAAATTCTAGGGGATCCCCCTCCACCCAAGGGTGATCCCGTGTTTGAACTCAAACCATTACCTGATAATCTTAAGTATGCTTATCTTGATGAAAAGAAAATATATCCTGTTATTATTAGTGCTAACCTTTCAGAGCAAGAAGAAGAAAGATTATTGAAAACTCTAAAGAAGCACCGCTCTGCTATTGGGTATACTCTGGATGATCTTAAGGGCATTAGTCCCACATTATGCCAACACAAAATTAATTTGGAGGATGATGCCAAACCAGTTCCTAAGATGAAAGAAGTGGTAAGAAAGGAGATACTAAAGCTCCTTGAGGCAGGTATAATTTATCCCGTTGCTGATAGTGATTGGGTAAGCCCTGTCCATTGTGTTCCTAAAAAGGAGGTATTACGGTTGTTCCTAATGATAAAGATGAATTGATATCGCAAAGAATTATTACAGGTTATAGGATGGTAATTGATTTCGTAAATTAAATAAAGCTACTAAGAAAGATCATTACCCTTTACCTTTTATTGATCAAATGCTAGAAAGACTATCCAAACACACACATTTCTGCTTTCTAGATGGTTATTCTGGTTTCTCTCAAACACCTGTGTCAGCTAAGGATCAATCGAAAACTACTTTTACTTGCCCTTTGCTTATAGACGTATGCCTTTTGGTTTATGTAATGCACCTGCTACCTTTCAAAGATGTATGATGGCTATATTCTCTGACTTTTGTGAAAAGATTTGTGAGGTATTCATCGATGATTTCTCCGTTTATGGATCCTCTTTTGATGATTGCTTGAGCAACCTTGATCGAGTTTTGCAGAGATGCAAAGACACTAGTCTCGTCTTGAATTGGGAAAAGTGCCACTTTATGGTTAATGAAGGCATTGTCTTGGGGCACAAGATCTCCGAGAGAGGTATTGAAGTTGATAAAGCTAAAGTTGATGCTATTGAAAAGATGCCATGTCCCAAGGACATAAAAGGTATAAGAAGTTTCCTCGGTCATGCCGGTTTTTATAGGAGGTTCATTAAGGCCTTTTCTAAAATCTCTAGGCCTCTGACTAATTTCTTGCAAAAAGATATCACTTTTGTCTTTGATGATGATTGTGTAGAAGCATTTGAAATACTTAAGAAAGCTTTGATCACTGCACCTATTGTTCAGCCACCTGATTGGAATTTACCCTTTGAAATTATGTGTGATGCTAGTGATTATATTGTAGGTGCTATTCTAGGGCAAAGAGTTGATAAGAAATTGAATGTTATCTAGTATGCTAGTAAGACTCTTGATACTGCCCGGAGAAATTATGCTACTACTAAAAAAGAATTCTTAGCAGTTGTGTTTGCATGTGATAAGTTTAGACCTTATATAGTTGATTCCAAAGTTACTATTCACACTGATCATGCTGCTATTAAATATCTTATAGAAAAGAAAGATGCTAAGCCTAGGCTCATTAGATGGGTTCTCTTGCTCCAAGAATTTGATTTGCATATTATTGATAGAAAGGGAGCTGAGAACCCCGTTGCAGACAACTTGTCTAGGTTAGAGAATGTTCTTGATGACCCACTGCGTATTGATGATAGCTTTCCTGATGAACAATTAGTAGTCGTTAATGCTTCTCGTACTGCTCCTTGGTATGCTGATTATGCTAATTATATTGTTGCTAAATTTATACCTCCTAGTTTCACATACCTGCAAAACAAAAGGTTCTTTTATGATTTAAGACACTACTTCTGGGATGACCCACACCTTTATAAAGAAGGAGTAGATGGTGTTATTAGACGTTGTGTACTTGAGCATGAACAGGAACAGATCCTACGCAAGTGTCACTCTGAATCATATGGAGGACACCATGCTGGTGATAGAACTGCACACAAGGTATTGCAATCCCGTTTTTATTGGCCTACTCTCTTTAAAGATGCTCGTAAGTTTGCCTTATCTTGTGATGAATGTCAAAGAATTGGTAATATTAGTAGACGTCAAGAAATGCCTATGAATTATTCTCTTGTTATTGAACTGTTTGATGTTTGGGGCTTTGATTATATGGAACCCTTTCCTGCCTCTAATGGTTATACACATATTTTAGTTGCTGTTGATTACGTTACTAAGTGGGTAGAAGCTATTCCAACTAGTAGTGCTGATCATAACACTTCTATTAAAATGCTTAAAGAAGCTATTTTTCCGAGGTTTGGAGTCCCTAGATATCTTATGACTGATGGCGGTTCACATTTTACTCATGGTGCTTTCCGTAAGATGCTTGCTAAGTATGATGTTAATCATAGAATCGCATCTCCTTATCATCCACAATCTAGTGGTCAAGTAGAGTTGAGCAATAGAGAGCTCAAATTAATTTTGCAAAAGACTGTCAATAGATCTAGAAAGATTTGGTCCAAAAAACTTGATGATGCATTATGGGCCTATGGAACTGCATACAAAAATCCTATGGGTACGTCTCCGTATAAGATGGTTTATGGAAAAGCATGTCATTTACCTCTAGAACTTGAACATAAAGCATATTGGGCTATTAAAGAGCTCAACTATGACTTCAAACTTGCCGGTGAGAAGAGGTTGTTTGATATTAGCTCACTTGATGAATGGAGAACCCAAGCCTATGAGAATGCCAAGCTATTGAAAGAAAAAGTCAAACGTTGGCATGACAAAAGGATACAGAAGCGTGAGTTTAACGTAGGTGATTATGTGTTATTATTCAACTCTCGTTTAAGATTTTTTGCAGGAAAACTTCTCTCTAAATGGGAAGGTCCTGATGTTATCGACGAGGTCTATCGTTCTGGTGCCATAAAAATCAACAACTTCGAAGGCACAAGTCCGAGGGTGGTGAACGGTCAAAGAATTAAACACTGTATCTCAGGTAATCCTAACAATGTTGAAACTAATATTATTGAAACCGTAACCCCGGAGGAATACATAAGGAACACTTTCCAGAACGTTCTAGACTCCGAAAAGGAATAGGTATGTGGTACGGTAAGTAAACCGACTCCAAAACAATTCTAATGGCAATTTTTATTAGTTTTGGAATATTTAAGAATTTTAGGAAGAAAGAAGTCCAGGAAGGACACGAGGCCTCCACGAGGGTGGAGAGCGCGCCCACAATTCCTGGGCGCGCCCCCCTATCTCGTGGCCACCTCGTGTGCCTCCCGGACTCCGCTTTCTTGCACGTAACGTATTTTGGTCGGTAAAAATACATTATATAAACTCCTGAAGGATTTGACCACCGTATCACGCAATTATCCTCTGTTTTCGTTTTGAGCTGTTTCTATTGCAGATCTAGGGCACCACGACGTCACCCTCCTTCAACAATGAAGACAAGGATGCTTGGCTATTGAAGATAGAGCTGAAAAGAGAAGAACCGGAAGAGATCAACAAGGATGAAGGGATCAAGAAGGCCTTGGAGGTTCAAGCTCCGACGGTGAAATAAGAAGACATCCCTCAACCCTTACCTAACCTCTTTACTCCAACTGAGATTTAAGCTTTCAAGATAATTGAGTTAGCTCGCATAAAGAATAAGTATCTCACACAGGAGAATATTTTGCTGAAGGATCATATCACCAGACTCAAGGGCGTTATCCGCAAGTTCGAAGAGCTTTTACGCTCGATGTGCGACTATCCACCATCATCATCACCACCTCCATCACCTCCGAGGACATAATCACATGGGTATGGGCACTCCCCTTGGCAACTGCCAAGCTTGGGGGAGGCGCCCCGGTATCGTATCACCATCACACTCCTATCTTTACAGTTTTATTTAGTTTGATCCTTTTAGTAGTATCTTGATCTAGTAGATTGAAATTTTAGTGTCAAGTAGTTTTGAGTTTTGCTTTGTGATCTCTTTATGTAATCGAGTCCGTGAGCTATCTATAATGAAGATTAGTGTTGAGTCAAGGGCTTTGCTATCTTGCTATGATCTTGAGAAAGTAGAGAATAAAAGAGTTCATATTGATCTTATGGTTAGTGATGACTTCACACATAGAAAGTATGAGGCATAAAAGTTGTTGAGAGATGATAAACGTAGTTTTGGTCATCGTTGCAATTGATAGGAAGTAATAAGGAAAGAGAGGTTTCACATATAAATATATTATCTTGGACATCTTTTATGATTGTGAAGCACTCATTAAGTATGACATGCTAAAAGAGTTGATGTTGGACAAGGAAGACAACGTAATGGTTTATGTTTTCTCACATCTCAGTGAAAGTATATTGTCATTGACCTTCCAAACATGTTGAGCTTGCCTTCCCACCTCATGCTAGCCAAATTCCTTGCACCAAGTAGAGATACTACTTGTGCTTACAAATATCCTTAAACCCAGTTTTGCCATGAGAGTCCACCATACCTACCTATGGATTGAGTAAGATCCTTCAAGTAAGTTGTCATGTTGCAGGCAATAAAAAATTGCCCTCTAAATATGTATGACTTATTAGTCCAGAGAAAATAAGCTTTATACGATCTTGTTATGAAAGCAATAAAACCGACGGACTGCATAATAAAGGTCCACATACAAGTGGCAATATAAAGTGACGTTCTTTTGCATTAAGATTTCATGCATCCAACCCTAAACGCACATGACAACCTCTGCTTCCCTCTGCGAAGGGCCTATCTTTTACTTTATGTTTTTACTTTTTGCTTGAGTCAAGGTGATCTTCACCTTTCCCCTTTTCATTTTATCCTTTGGCAAGCTCCCTGTGTTTGAAAGATCATGATATATATATCCAATTGGATGTAAGTTAGCATGGACTATTATTGTTGACATCACCTAAAGGTGAATACATTGGGAGGCAACATGATAAGCCCCTATCTTTCTCAGTGTCCGGCTGAAACTCCATAACCACAAGTATTGCATGAGTGTTAGCAATTGTAGAAGACTGCATGATAGTTGAGTATGTGGACTTGCTGAAAAGCTCTATTCTTGACTCTTTCTGATGTTATGACAAATTGTAATTGCTTCAATGATTGAGATTACAGTTTTTAGCTTCCAATGAAGTTTCCGAACCATACTTGACATTGTGAATTGATTGTTACTTGAGCATAAGAAGTCATGACAAAAATCTATTTATGCTGCTGTTATAAGAATGATCATGATGCCCTCATGTCCGTATTTTATTATTATCGACACCTCTATCTCTAAACATGTGGACCTATTTTTCGATATTGGCTTTCGCTTGAGGACAAGCGAGGTCTAAGCTTGGGGAGTTGGTACGTCCATTTTGCATCATGCTTTTATATCAATATTTATTGCATTTTGGGCTGTTATTATACATTATATCTCAATACTTATGGCTATTCTCTCTTATTTTACAAGGTTTACCATGAAGAGGGGAATGCTTGGCATGGAATTCAATGGAAAAGGAGCAAACATTAGAAACCTATTCTGCACTGCTCCAAAAATCCTGAAACCCCACGAAACTTATTTTTGGAATTTATTAGAATTATTGAGTGAAAGAAACGCCTGAGGGGGCCCACACCCTGCCCAGGAGGGTGGGGGGCGCTCCCACCCCTACTAGGCGCGCCCCCTGTCTCCTCGGCCCCCTGGTAGCCCTCCGGTGTCCATCTTCTGCTATATGAAAGCTTTTACCCTGAAAAAATCGTGGGCAAGCTTACGAGACGAAACTCCGCTGCCACGAGGCGGAACCTTGGCGGAACCAATCTAGGGCTCCAGCGGAGCTGTTCTGCCGGGGATCATCACCATCGTCATCACCAACGATCTTCTCATCAGGAGGGGGTCAATCTCCATCAACCTCTTCACCAGCACCATCTCCTCTCAAAACCCTAGTTCATCTCTTGTATCCAATCTTGTATCAAAACCACAAATTGGTACCTGTGGGTTGCTAGTAGTGTTGATTACTCCTTGTAGTTGATGCTAGTTGGTTTACTTGGTGGAAGATCATATGTTCAGATCCTTTATGCATATTATTACTCCTCTGATTATGAACATGAATATGCTTTGTGAGTAGTTACGTTTGTTCCTAAGGACATGGGTGAAGTCTTGCTATTAGTAGTCATGTGAATTTGGTATTCGTTCGATATTTTGATGAGATGTATGTTGTCTTTCCTCTAGTGGTGTTATGTGAACGTCAACTACATGACACTTCACCATTATTTGGGCCTAGAGGAAGGCATTGGTAAGTAATAAGTAGATGATGGGTTGCTAGAGTGACAGAAGCTTAAACCCTAGTTTATGCGTTGCTTCATTACGGGCTGATTTGGATCCATATGTTTAATGTTGTGGTTAGGTTTATCTTAATACTTCTTTTGTAGTTGCGGATGCTTGCAATAGGGGTTAATCATAAGTGGGATGCTTTCCCAAGTAAGGGCAGTACCCAAGCACCGGTCCACCCACATATCAAATAATCAAAGTACCGAATGCGAATCATATGAGCGTGATGAAAACTAGCTTGACGCTAATTCCCATGTGTCCCCGGGAGCTCTTTCCTCATTATAAGAAATTGTCCAGGCTTATCCTTTGCTAAAAAAAGGAATGGGCCACCTTGCTGCACTTTATTTACTTGTTACTCGTTACAATTTATCTTATCACAAAACTATCTGTTACCTACAATTTCAGTGCTTGCAGAGAAAACCTTACTAAAAACCGCTTATCATTTCCTTCCACTCCTCGTTGTGTTCGACACTCTTACTTATCAAAAGGACTACGATAGATCCCCTACACTTTTGGGTCATCAGGCCCCCCCCCCATGGCAGTCCGAATTGGACTAGGGGAGGGGGCGCCCCCTTTCCCTCTCCCTCTCCTTCCGTTTCCCCTCTGGTAAGAAAGGAAAATGCGGGGGGCGAATCCTGATAGGAGTGGAGTCCTAGTAGGACACCCCCATGGCGCACCCCTATTGGCCGGCCGCCTCCTCCTCCCCTCCTTTACATACGGTGGCAGGGGGCACCCCATAGCACATCAATTGTTCTCGTAGCCGTGTGCAGTGCCCCTCCACAGTTTACTCCTCCGGTCATAGCATCATAGTGCTTAGGCGAAGCCGTGCGCGGATCACATCACCATCACTGTCACCATGCCGTTGTGCTGACGGAACTCCCCCTCGACCCTCTGCTGGATCAAGAGTTCGAGGGACGCCATCGAGCTGAACGTGTGCTGACCATGGAGGTGCCGCGTTTGGTACTAAGATTGGTTGATTCGTGAAGACGTTTGACTACATCAACCGCGTTAACCTAAAGCTTCCGCTTTCGGTCTACGAGGGTACATGGACACACTCTTCCCCTCTCGTTGCTATGCATCTCCTAGATAGATCTTGCATGGGCGTAGGAATTTTTTTGAACTTGCATGATCCCCAACAGTGGTATCAGAGCCAGGTCTATGCGGAGATGATATGTGAAGGAAATATGCCCTAGAGGCAATAATAAAGTTATTATTTATTTCCTTATTTCATGATAAATGTTTATTATTCATGCTAGAATTGTATTAACCGGAAACATAATACATGTGTGAATACATAGACAAGCATAGTGTCACTAGTATGCCTCTACTTGACTAGCTCGTTTATCAGAGACGGTTATGATTCCTAGCCATGGACAAAAGAGTTGTCATTTGATTAACGGGATCACATCATTAGGAGAATGATGTGATTGACTTGACCCATTCCGTTAGCTTAGCACTTGATCGTTTAGTATGTTGCTATTGCTTTCTTCATGACTTATACATGTTCCTGTAACTATGAGATTATGCAACTCCGCTTACGGAGGAACACTTTGGGTACTACCAAACGTCACAACGAATCGGGTGATTATAAAGGAGTACTACAGGTGTCTCCGAAGGTACATGTTGAGTTGGCGATTTCGAGATTAGGTTTTGTCACTCCGATTGTCTGGAGAGGTATCTCTGGGCCCTCTCGGTAATGCACATCATTATAAGCCTTGCAAGCAATGTGACCAATGAGTTGGTTACGGGATGATGCATTACAAAACGAGTAAAGAGACTTCCCGGTGACGAGATTGAACTAGGTATTGGAAACCGACGATCGAATCTCGGGCAAGTAACATACCGATGACAAAGGAAACAACGTATGTTGTTATGCGGTTTGACCGATAAAGATCTTCGTAGAATATGTAGGAGCCAATATGGGCATCCAGGTCCCGCTATTGGTTATTGACCGATAATAGTTCTAGGTCATGTCTACATAGTTCTCGAACCCATAGGGTCCGCACGCTTAAGGTTTCGATGACAGTTATATTATGAGTTATGAGTTTTGATGTACCGAAGGAGTTTGGAGTCCCGGATGAGATCGGGGACATGACGAGGAGTCTCGAAATGGTCGAGACGTAAAGATCGATATATTGGACGACTATATTCGGAGTTCGGAAAGGTTCCGAGTGATTCGGGTATTTTTCGGAGTACCGGAGAGTTACGGGAATTCGCCGGGGAGAAGTATTGGGCCTTATTGGGCCCTGCGGGAAAGAGAGAGGGGCTGCCTAGGGCAGGCCGCGCGCCCCCATGGCCTAGTCCGAATTGGACTAGGGGGAGGGGCCGCACCCCCTCCTTCCTTCCCTTCTCTCTTGCCCTTCCTTGTCTCCTACTCCTAATACATGGAAGGACTCCTAGTTGGACTAGGAAAGAAGGAATCCTACTCCCGGTGGGAGTAGGACTCCCTTGGCGCGCCCTCCTCCTAGGGCCGGCCTCCTCCTCCCTTGATCCTTTATATACGGGGGTAGGGGAGCACCCCATGAGACACAAGTTGATCTACGGATCGTTCCTGAGCCGTGTGCGGTGCCCCCTTCCACCATATTCCACCTCGGTCATATTGTCGCGGAGTTTAGGCGAAGCCCTGCGCCGGTAGAACATCATCATCGTCACCACGCCGTCGTGCTGACGAAACTCATCTCCGGAGCCTTTGCTGGATCGGAGGGCCGGAGATCGTCATCGAGCTGAACGTGTGCTGAACTCGGAGGCTCCGTATGTTCGGTGCTTGGATCGGTCGATCGTGAAGACGTACGACTACATCAACCGCGTTGTGCTAACGCTTCCGCTTACGGTCTACGAGGGTACATGGACGAACACTCTCCCCTATCGTTGCTATGCCATCACCATGATCTTGCGTGTGCGTAGGAATTTTTTTGAAATTACTACGTTCCCCAACAATATGCACGAGTAGAATAGAAAGAGTTGTGGGCTATAATAGTCATAATGCTTACCACCAACGTCTTATTTTGATTCGCGGTATTGTTGGATGAAGCGGCCTAGACTAACATTACATGACCACGTTCATGAGACCAGTTCTACCGACGTGCTTTGCACACAGGTGGCCGGCGGGTGTCTATTTCTCCAACTTTAGTTGAATCTGTTGGGGAACGTAGTAATTCCTAAAAAATTCCTACGATCACGCAAGATCTGTCTAGGAGAAGCATAGCAACGAGCGGGAGAATGTGTCCACGTACCCTCGTAGACCGAAAGCGGAAGCGTTATATCAACGCGGTTGATGTAGTCGTACGTCTTCACGATCCGACCGATCCTAGCACTGAGCGTACGGCACCTCCGTGTCCAGCACACGCTCAGCTCAATGACGTCCCTTGTACTCTTGATCCAGTTGAGGTGAAGGGAGAGTTCCGTCAGCACGACAACGTGGTGACGGTGATGATGAAGTTACCGGCGCAAGGCTTCGCCTAAGCACTACGATGATATGAGTGATGAAGGAAATATGCCCTAGAGGCAATAATAAATTTATTATTTATTTCCTTATATCATGATAAATGTTTATTATTCACGCTAGAATTGTATTAACCGGAAACATAATACATGTGTGAATATATAGACAAACAGAGTGTCACTAGTATGCCTCTACTTGACTAGCTTGTTAATCAAAGATGGTTATGTTTCCTAACCATGAAAAAGGAGTTGTTATTTGATTAACAAGATCACATTATTAGTTGAATGATCTGATTGACATGACCCAATCCGTTAGCTTAGCACCCGATCGTTTAGTATGTTGCTATTGCTTCCTTCATGACTTATACATGTTCCTATGACTATGAGATTATGCAACTCCCGTTTACCGGAGGAACACTTTGTGTGCTACCAAAAGTCACAACGTAACTGGGTGATTATAAAGGTGCTCTACAGGTGTCTCCAAAGGTACTTGTTGAGTTGGAGTATTTCGAGATTAGGATTTGTCACTCCGAATGTCGGAGAGGTATCTCTGGGCCCTCTCGGTAATGCACATCACTTAAGCCTTGCAAGCATTGCAACTAATGAGTTAGTTGCGAGATGATGTATTACGGAACGAGTAAAGAGACTTGCTGGTAACGAGATTGAACTAGGTATTGGATACCGACGATCGAATCTCGGGCAAGTAACATACCGATGACAAAGGGAACAACGTATGTTGTTATGCGGTCTGACCGATAAAGATCTTCGTAGAATATGTAGGAACCAATATGGGCATCCAGGTCCCGCTATTGGTTATTGACCGGAGATGTGTCTCGGTCATGTCTACATTGTTCTCGAACCGTAGGGTCCGCACGCTTAAGGTTTCGATGACAGTTTTATTATTAGTTTATGTATTTTGATGTACCGAAGGTTGTTCGGAGTCCCGGATGTGATCACGGACATGACGAGGAGTCTCGAAATGGTCGAGACATAAAGATTGATATATTGGATGGATATATTTGGAAACCGGAAAGGTTCCGGATGAGATTGGGATCATACCGGAGTTCCGGGAGGTTCCCGGAACCCCCCCCCGGAAAGTATATGGGCCTTATTGGGCCTTAGTGGAAGGGAAGGAGAAGGAGCAAAGGAGGGGGCGCGCCCCCCCAAGCCCAATCTGAATTGGGAAGGGGGCCGCCCCCACTTTCCTTCTTCCCTCCCCTCTCTTCCTTCCCTCTCCAACTCCTAATAGGAAAGGGGGGCCAAACCTACTTGGAGTAGGTTTGCCCCCCTAGGGCGCGCCTCCCCTCTTGGCCGGCCCCCTCCTCCTCTCCTCCTTTATATACGGGGGTAGGGGCACCCCATAGACACACAAGTTGATCATCGTGATCGTTCCTTAGCCGTGTGCAGTGCCCCCCTCCACGATATTACACCTCGGTCATATTGTAGCGGTGCTTAGGCGAAGCCCTGCGACAGTTGAACATCACGATTGTCACCACGCCATCATGCTGACGGAACTCCTCCCCGTACCTCTGCTGGATCGGAGTTCGGGGTGCGTCATCGAGCTGTACGTGTGTCAAGAACTCGGAGGTGCCGGAGTAACGGTACTTGGATCGGTTGGACCGGGAAGACGTACGACTACTTCCTCTATGTTGCGTCAACGCTTCCACTTCGGTCTACAAGGGTACGTAGACAACACTCTCCCCTCTCATTGCTATGCATCACCATGATCTTGCGTGTGCGTAGGAATTTTTTGGACATTACTACGTTCCCCAACAGTGGCATCCGAGCCTAGGTTTTATGGTTTGATGTTATATGCGCGAGTAGAACACAAGTGAGTTGTGGGCGATATAAGTCATACTGCTTACCAAAGATGTCATACTTTGGTTCGGCGGTATTGTTGGATGAAGCGCCCGGACCGACATTACGCCAGACGCTTACGCGAGACTAGTTTTACCGCCGTGCTTTGCACACAGTGACTAGCGGTGTCGGTTTCTCAACTTTAGTTGAACCGAGTGTGGCTACGCCCGGTCCTTGCGAAGGTTAAAACAGCATCAACTTGACAAACTATCGTTGTGGTTTTGATGCATAGGTGAGATTGGTTCTTGCTTAATCCCGTAGCAGCCACGTAAAACTTGCAACAACAAAGTAGAGGACGTCTAACTTGTTTTTGCAGGGCATGTTGTGATGTGATATGGCCAAGACGCGATGCTATATTTTATTGTATGAGATGATCATGTTTTGTAACCGGGTTATCGGCAATGGCAGGAACCATATAGTTGTCGCTTATTGTATGAAATGCAACGCTACAGTAATTGCTTTACTTTATCACTAAGCGGTAGCGATAGTCGTAGAAGCAATAGATGGCGTAAATGACAACGATTCTATGATGGAGATCAAGGTGTCGCGCCGGTGATGATGGTGATCATGATGGTGCTTCGGAGATGGAGATCACAAGCATAAGATGATGATGGCCATATCATATCACTTATATTGATTGCATGTGATGTTTATCCTTTATGCATCTTATCTTGCTTTTTTGACGGTAGCATTTTAAGATGATCTCTCACTAAAATTATCAAGAAGTGTTCTCCCGAGTATGCACCGTTGCCAAAGTTCGTCGTGCCTGCACACCACGTGATGATCGGGTGTGATAAGCTCTCGTCCATCTACAACGGGTGCAAGCCAGTTTTGCACACGCCGAATACTCGAGTTAAACTTGACGAGCCTAGCATATGCAGATATGGCCTCGAACACGGAGACCGAAGGGTCGAGCGTGAATCATATAGTAGATATGATCAACATAAGATGTTCACCATTGAAAACTACTCCATCTCACGTGATGATCGGTTATGGTTTAGTTGATCTGGTCACGTGATCACTTAGATGACTAGAGAGATGTCTGCCTAAGTGGGAGTTCTTAAGTAATATGATTAATTGAACTTAAATTTATCATGAACTTAGTACCGATAGTATCTTGCTTGTCTATGTTGATTGTAGATAGATGGCCCGTCTTTGTTGTTCCATTGAATTTTAATGCGTTCCTTGAGAAAGCTAAGTTGAAATATGATGGTAGCAACTACGCGGATCGGGTCCGTAATTTGAGGATTATCCTCATTGCTGCACGTAAAAATTACGCCCCGAAGCACCGCTGGGTGCCAGTGCCTGCCGCTAATGCAATCGACGATGTTAAGAACGTCTGCGAGCAAAGCTGATGACTACTCGATAGTTCAATGTGCCATGCTTTACGGCTTAGAACCGGGACTTCAACGACGTTTTGAACGTCATGGAGCATATGAGATGTTCCAGGAGTTGAAGTTAATATTCCAGAAGAATGCCCGGATTGAGAGATACGAAGTCTCCAATAATTTCTATAGCTGCAAGATGGAGGAGAATAGTTCTGTCAGTGAGCACATACTCAAGATGTCTGGGTATTATAATCACTTGATTCAACTGGGAGTTACTCTTCCGGATGATAGCGTCATTGACATAATTCTCCAATCACTTCCACCAAGCTACAAGAGCTTCGTGATGAACTATAATATGCAAGGGATGGATAAGACGATTCCCGAGCTCTTCGCAATGCTAAAGGCTGCGGAGGTAGAAATCAAGAAGGAGCATCAAGTGTCGATGGTCAACAAGACCACTAGTTTCAAGAAAAGGGCAAAGGGAAGAAGAAGGAACTTCAAGAAGAACAGCAAACAAGTTGTCGATCAAGAGAAGAAACCCAAGTCTGGACCTAAGCCTGAAATCGAGTGCTTCTACCGCAAGCGATCGTCACTGGAAGCGGAACTGCCCCAAGTATTTGGCGGATAAGAAGGATGGCAAGGTGAACAAAGGTATATGTGATATACATGTTATTGATGTGTACCTTACTAGAGCTCGCAGAGCACTGGTATTTGATACTGGTTACATTGCTAATATTTGCAACTCGAAACAGGGACTACGTATTAAACGAACACTAGCAAAGGACGAGGTGACGATGCGCATGGGAAATGGTTCCAAAGTCGATGTGATCGCGGTCGGCACGCTACCTCTACATCTACCTTCGGGATTAGTATTAGACCTAAATAATTGTTATTTGGTGCCAGCGTTGAGCATGAACATTATATCTGGATCTTGTTTGATGCGAGACAGTTATTCATTTAAATCAGAGAATAATGGTTGTTCTATTTATATGAGTAATATCTTTTTATGGTCATGCGCCCTTGAAGAGTGGTCTATTTTTGATGAATCTCGATAGTAGTGATACACATATTCATAGTGTTGAAGCCCAAAGATGCAGAGTTGATAATGATAGTGCAACTTATTTGTGGGACTGCCGTTTAGGTCATATCGGTGTAAAGCGCATGAAGAAACTCCATACTGATGGTCTTTTGGAACCACTTGATTATGAATCACTTGGTACTTGCGAACCGTGCCTCATGGGCAAGATGACCAAAACACCGTTCTCCGGTACTATGGAGAGAGCAACAGATTTGTTAGAAATCATACATACAGATGTATGTGGTCCGATGAATGTTGAGGCTCATGGCGGATATCGTTATTTTCTCACCTTCACAGATGATTTAAGCAGATATGGGTATATCTACTTAATGAAGCATAAGTCTGAAACATTTGAAAAGTTCAAAGAATTTCAGAGTGAAGTTGAAAATCATCGTAACAAGAAAATAAAGTTTCTACGATCTGATCGTGGAGGAGAATATTTGAGTTATGAGTTTGGTCTACACTTAAAACAATGTGGAATAGTTTCGCAAATCACGCCACCCGGAACACCACAACGTAATGGTGTGTCCGAACATCGTAATCGTACTTTACTTGATATGGTGCGGTCTATGATGTCTCTTACAGATTTACCGCTATCATTTTGGGGTTATGCTTTAGAGACAACCACATTCACATTAAATAGGGCACCATCAAAATCCGTTGAGACGACACCTTATGAACTATGGTTTGGCAAGAAACCAAAGTTGTCGTTTCTTAAAGTTTGGGGCTGCAATGCTTATGTGAAAAAGCTTCAACCTTATAAGCTCGAACCCAAATCGGAGAAATGTGTCTTCATAGGATACCCAAAGGAGACAGTTGGGTACACCTTCTATCACAGATCCGAAGGCAAGACATTCGTTGCTAAGAATGGATCCTTTCTAGAGAAGGAGTTTCTCTCGAAAGAAGTGAGTGGGAGGAAAGTAGAACTTGATGAGGTAATCTGCACCTACTCCTTGTTGGAAAATAATACATCACAGAACCAGTTTACGTGGACGCCAAAACCAACTAGTGAGGAAGTTGATGATGATGATCATAGAACTTCAGGTCAAGTTAATACAGAACCTCATAGGTCAAACAGAGTAAGATCCGCACCAAAGTGGTACGGTAATCCTATTCTGGAAGTCATGCTACTAGATCATGATGAACCTACGAACTATGAAGAAGCGATGGTGAGCCCAGATTCCGCAAAATGGCTTGAAGCCATGAAACCTGAGATGGGATCCATGTATGAGAACAAAGTATGGACTTTGGTTGACTTGCCCGATGGTCGGCAAGCAATTGAGAATAAATGGATCTTCAAGAATAAGACTGACGCTGACGGTAATGTTACTGTCTACAAAGCTCGACTTGTTGCAAAAGGTTTTCGACAAGTTCAAGGGGTTGACTACGATGAGACCTTCTCACCCGTAGCGATACTTAAGTCTGTCCAAATCATGTTAGCAATTGCCGCATTTTATGATTATGAAATTTGGCAAATGGATGTAAAAACTGCATTCCTGAATAGATTTCTAGAGGAAGAGTTGTATATGATGCAACTAGAAGGTTTTATCGATCCAAAGGGAGCTAACAAAGTGTGCAAGCTCCAGCGATCCATTTATGGACTGGTGCAAGCCTCTCGGAGTTGGAATAAACGTTTTGATAGTGTGATCAAAGCATTAGTGTTTATACGGACTTTTGGAGAAGCCTTTATTTACAAGAAAGTGAGTGGGAGCTCTGTAGCATTTCTAATATTATATGTGGATGACATATTATTAATTGGAAATGATATAGAATTTCTGGATAGCATAAAGGGATACTTGAATAAAAGTTTTTCAATGAAAGACCTCGGTGAAGCTGCTTACATATTGGGCATTAAGATCTATAGACATAGATCAAAACGCTTAATTGGACTTTCACAAAGCACATACCTTGACAAAATTTTGAAGAAGTTCAAAATGGATCAAAGAAAGAAAGGGTTCTTGCCTGTATTGCAAGGTGTGAAGTTGAGTAAGACTCAAAGCCCGACCACTGCAGAAGATAGAGAGAAAATGAAAAATGTTCCCTATGCTTCAGCCATAGGCTCTATCATGTATGCAATGCTTGTGTACCAGACCTGATGTGTGCCTTGCTATAAGTCTAGCAGGAGGTACCAAAGTAATTCAGAGTGGATCATCGACAGCGATCAAGAACATCCCGGTACCGAAAAGGACTAAGGATATGTTTCTCATATATGGAGGTGACAAAGAGCTCATCATAAATGGTTACATTGATGCAAGCTTTGACACTGATCCGGACGATTCTAAATCGCAAACCGGATACGTGTTTACATTAAACGGTGGAGCTGTCAATTGGTGCAGTTCAAAGCAAAGCGTTGTGGCGGGATCTACGTGTGAAGTGGAATACATAGCTGCTTCGGAAGCAGCCAATGAAGGAGTCTGGATGAAGGAGTTCATATCCGATCTAGGTGTCATACCTAGTGCATCGGGTCCAATGAAAATCTTTTGTGACAATACTGGAGCGATTGCCTTAGCGAAGGAATCCAATATTCACAAGAGAACCAAGCACATCAAGAGACGCTTCAATTCCATCCGGATCTAGTCCGTGGGAGACATAGAGATTTGCAAGATACATACGGATCTGAATGTTGCGACCGTTGACTAAGCCTCTTCCACGAGCAAAACATGATCAACACCAAGACTCCATGGGTGTTAGAATCATTACTATGTAATCTAGATTATTGACTCTAGTGCAAGTGGGAGATCAAGGAAATATGCCCTAGAGGCAATAATAAAGTTATTATTTATTTCCTTATATCATGATAAATGTTTATTATTCATGCTAGAATTGTATTAACCGAAACATAATACATGTGTGAATATATAGACAAACAGTGTCACTAGTATGCCTCTACTTGACTAGCTTGTTAATCAAAGATGGTTATGTTTCCTAACCATGAACAAGGAGTTGTTATTTGATTAACAAGATCACATCATTAGTTGAATGATCTAATTGACATGACCCATTCCGTTAGCTTAGCACCCGATCGCTTAGTATGTTGCTATTGCTTCCTTCATGACTTATACATGTTCCTATGACTATGAGATTATGCAACTCCGTTTACGGAGGAACACTTTGTGTGCTACCAAACGTCACAACGTAACTGGGTGATTATAAAGGTGCTCTACAGGTGTCTCCAAAGGTACTTGTTGAGTTGGAGTATTTCGAGATTAGGATTTGTCACTCCGAATGTCGGAGAGGTATCTCTGGTCCCTCTCGGTAATGCACATCACTTAAGCCTTGCAAGCATTGCAACTAATGAGTTAGTTGCGAGATGATGTATTACGGAACGAGTAAAGAGACTTGCTGGTAATGAGATTGAACTAGGTATTGGATACCGATGATCGAATCTCGGGCAAGTAACATACCGATGACAAAGGGAACAACGTATGTTGTTATGCGGTCTGACCGATAAAGATCTTCGTAGAATATGTAGGAACCAATATGGGCATCCAGGTCCCGCTATTGGTTATTGACCGGAGACGTGTCTCGGTCATGTCTACATTGTTCTCGAACCGTAGGGTCCGCACGCTTAAGGTTTCGATGACAGTTTTATTATGAGTTTATGTATTTTGATGCACTGAAGGTTGTTCGGAGTCCCGGATGTGATCACGGACATGACGAGGAGTCTCGAAATGGTCGAGACATAAAGATTGATATATTGGATGGATATATTTGGACACCGGAAAGGTTCCGGATGAGATTGGGATCATACCGGAGTTCCGGGAGGTTACCGGAACCCCCCGGTAAGTATATGGGCCTTATTGGGCCTTAGTGGAAGGGAAGGAGAAGGAGCAAAGGAGGGGGCGCCCCCCCCCCAAGCCCAATCCGAATTGGGAGGGGCCGCCCCTTTCCTTCTTCCCTCTCCTCTCTTCCTTCCCTCTCCTACTCCTAATAGGAAAGGGGGGCCAAACCTACTTGGAGTAGGTTTGCCCCCCCTAGGGAGCGCCTCCCCTCTTGGCCGGCCCCCTCCTCCTCTCCTCCTTTATATACGGGAGTAGGGGCACCCCATAGACACACAAGTTGATCATCATGATCGTTCCTTAGCCGTGTGCAGTGCCCCCCTCCACGATATTACACCTCGGTCATATTGTAGCGGTGCTTAGGCGAAGCCCTACGACAGTTGAACATCAAGATCGTCACCACGCCGTCGTGCTGACGGAACTCCTCCCCGTACCTCTGCTGGATCGGAGTTCGGGGTGCATCATCGAGCTGTACGTGTGTCAAGAACTCGGAGGTGCCGGAGTTACGGTGCTTGGATCGGTTGGACCGGGAAGACGTACGACTACTTCCTCTACGTTGCGTCAACGCTTCCGCTTCGGTCTACGAGGGTATGTAGACAACACTCTCCCCTATCGTTGCTATGCATCACCATGATCTTGCGTGTGCGTAGGAAATTTTTTGAAATTACTACGTTCCCCAACAAGTGAGGTGTGTAACTTTGGAGGGGGGCACCACACACGGCTAAGACAAATCTTGTGTGTCCTTTGGGGTGCCCCCTGCCCACGTACATAAAGGAGGGAGGAAGAGGAGGCTGGCCCTAGAGGGAGCGCGCCAAGGGCGGGAGTCCTACATTCGGACCAGCCCATGGGGGGCGCGGCCACCCCTTGAGGCCCTTCTCTCCTTTCCCGTACGGCCCATTAAGGCCCACTACTTCCCCCGGCGAATTCCTGTAACTCTCTGGTACTCCCAAAAATACCCGAATCACTCGGAACCTTTCCGATGTCCGAATATGGCCTTCCAATATATCGATCTTTATATCTCAGCCATTTCGAGACTCCTCGTCATGTCAGTCATCTCATTCGGGACTCTGAACAAAATTCGGCCATCAAATCACATAACTCATAATACAAATCGTCATCGAACTTTAAGCGTGCGGACCCTACGGGTTCGAGAACTATGTAGACATGACCGAGACACATCTCCGGTCAATAACCAATAGCGGAACCTGGATGCTCATAGTGGCTCCTATATATTCTACGAAGATCTTTATCAGTCAAACTGCATAACAACATACATTGTTCCCTTTGTCATCGGTATGTTACTTTCCCGAGATTTGATCGTCGGTATCATCATACCAAGTTCAATCTTGTTACCGGTAAGTCTCTTTACTCGTTCCATAATACTTCATCCTGCAACGAACTCATTAGTCACATTGCTTGCAAGGATTATAGTGATGACTATTACCGAGAGGGCCCAGCGATACCTCTCCGAAACACGGAGTGACAAATCCTAATCTCGATCTATGCCAACCCAACAAACACCTTCGGAGACACCTGTAGAGCATCTTTATAATCACCCATTTACGCTGTGACATTTGATAGCACACAAAGTGTTCCTCCGATATTCGGGAGTTGCATAATCTCATAGTCTGAGGAACATGTATAAGTCATGAAGAAAGCAGCAACAATGAAACTGTAACGATCATAATGCTAAGCTAACAAATGGGTCTTGCCCATCACATCATTCTCCTAATGATGTGATCCCATTCATCAAATGACAAGACATGTCTATGGTTAGGAAACATAACCATCTTTGATAAACGGGCTAGTCAAGTAGTGGCATACTAGGGACACTTATGTTTTGTCTATGTATTCAACATGTACTAAGTTTCCGGTTAATACAATTCTAGCATGAATAATAAACATTTATCATGATATAAGGAAATATAAATAACAACTTTATTATTGCCTCTAGAGCATATTTCCTTCAGTCTCCCACTCGCACTAGAGTCAATAATCTAGTTCACATCGCCATGTGATTTAACACCAATAGTTCACATTGTCATGTGATTGAACACTCCATAGTTCACATCGCCATGTGACCAATACCCAAAAGGTTTACTAGAGTCAATTATCTAGTTTACATTGCAATGTGATTAACACCCAAAGAGTACTAAGGTGTGGTCATGTTTTAATTGTGAGAGAAGTTTAGTCAACGGGTCTGTCACATTCAGAGCCGTATGTATTTTGCAAATTTTCTATGTCTACAATGCTCTGCATGGAGCTACTCTAGCAAATTGCTCCCACTTTTAATATGTATCCAGATCGAGACTTAGAGTCATCCAGATTGGTGAAAAAGCTTGCATCGACGTAACTCTTTATGATGAACTCTTTATTACCTCCACAACTGAGAAATATTTCCGTAATCCTCTTAGGTAACTAAGGATAAATTTGACCGCTATCCAGTCCTCTTAGGTACCCCCTTGCCAAACTCATGGCAAGGTACACAATAGGTCTGGTACACATCATAGCATACTTTATAGAACCTATGGCTGAGGCATGGGGAATGACTTTCATTCTCTTTCTATTTTCTGCCGTGGTCGGGTTTTGAGTCTTACTCAACTTTACACCTTGCAATACAGGTAAGAACTCCTTCTTTGACTATTCCATTTTGAACTACTTCAAAATCTTGTCAAGGTATGTACCCATTGAAAAATCTTATCAAGTGTCTTGATCTATCTCCATAGATCTTGATGCTCAATATATAAGCAGCTTCACCGAGGTCTTTCTTCGAAAAACTCCTTTCAAACACTCCCTTATGCTTTCCAGAAAATTCTACATCATTTCCAAACTACAATATGTTATTCACTTATACTTATCAGAAAGGCTGTAGTGCTCCCACTCACTTTCTTGTAAATAGAGGCTTCACTGTAAGTCTGTATAAAATTATATGCTTTGATCAACTTATCAAAGCATATATTCCAACTCCGAGATGCTTGCACCAGTCCATATATGGATTGGTGGAGCTTGCACATTTCGTTAGCACCTTTAGGAATTAAAAAACCTTCTGGTTGCATCAGATACAACTCTTAATTAATAAATCCATTAAGGAAAGCAGTTTTGACATCCATTTGCCAAATTTCATAAAATGCGGCAATTGCTAACATGATTCGGACAGACTTTTAAGCATCGATACAAGTGAGAAAATCTCATTGCAGTCAACATCTTGAACTTGTCGAAAACATTTTTGCGACAATTCAAGCTTTGTAGAATTTGAGCTTTGTAGATAGTAACACTACTATCAACGGCCGTCTTTCTCTTGAAGATCCATTTTATTCTCTATGCCTTGCCGATCCTCGGGCAAGTCAACCAAAGTCACACTTTGTTCTCATACATGGATCCCGTCTCAGATTTCATGGCCTCAAGCCATTTCACGGAATCTAGGCTCATCATCACTTCCTTATAGTTCGTAGGTTTGTCATGGTCTAGTAACATGATTTCCAGGACAAGATTACCATACCAATCTCGTGCGGAACGTGTTCTCGATGACCTACGAGGTTTGCTAGTAACTTGATCTGAAGCTTCATGATCATCATCATTAACTTCCTCACTAATTGGTGTAGGCATCACTCGAACTGATTTCTGTGATGAACTACTTTCCAATTCAGGAGAAGGTACAATTACCTTATCAATTTCTACTGTCCTCCCACTCACTTCTTTTGAGAGAATCTCCTTCTCTAGAAAGGATCCATTCTTAGCAACGAATATCTTGCCTTCGGATCTATGATAGAAGGTGTACCCAACAGTTTAATTTGGGTATCCTATAAAGACGCATTTCTCCGATTTGGGTTCGAGCTTATCAGGTTGAAACGTTTTCACATAAGCATTGTCACCTCAAACTTTAAGAAACGACAGCTTAGGTTTCTTGCCAAACCACAGTTCATACGGTGTCGTTGATGACCCACAAGTGTAGGGGATCATTCGTAGTCCTTTCGATAAGTAAGAGTGTCGAACCCAATGAAGAGCAGAAGGAAATGATAAGCGGTCTTCGGTAAGGTTTTCTCTGCAAGCACTGAAATTGTAGGTGATAGATAGTTTTGTGATAAGATAAATAGTAACGAGTAAAAAGTAAATAAAGTAAATAATGTGCAGCAAGGTGTCCCAATCCTTTATGTAGCAAAGGATAAGCCTGGACAATTTCTAATAAAGAGAAAGGAGCTCCCGAGGACACATGGGAATTATCGTCAAACTAGTTTTCATCACGTTCATATGATTCGTGTTCGGTACTTTGATAATTTGATATGTGGGTGGACCGGTGCTTGGGTACTGCCCTTACTTGGACAAGCATCCCACTTATGATTAACCCCTATTGCAGGCATCCGCAACTACATTAGAAGTACTAAGGTAAACCTAACCACAACATTAAACATATGGATCCAAATTAGCCCCTAACGAAGCAACACATAAACTAGGGTTTAAGCTTCTGTCACTCTAGCAACCCGTCATCTACTTATTACTTCCCTATGCCTTCCTCTAGGCCCAAATAATGGTGAAGTGTCATGTAGTTGACGTTCACATAACACCACTAGAGGAAAAGACAACATACATCTCATCAAAATATCGAACGAACACCAAATTCACATGACTACTAATAGCAAGACTTCACCCATGTCCTCAGGAACAAACGTAACTACTCACAAAGCATATTCATGTTCATAATCAGAGGAGTAATAATATGCATTAAGGATCTGAACATATGATCTTCCACCAAGTAAACCAATTAGCATCAACTACAAGGAGTAATCAACACTACTAGCAACACACAGGTACCAATTTGTGGTTTTGATACAAGATTGGATACAAGAGATGAACTAGGGTTTTGAGAGGAGATAGTGCTGGTGAAGATGTTGATGGAGATTGACCCCCTCCCGATGAGAGGATCGTTGGTGATGACGTTGGTGATGATTTCCCCCTCCCGGAGGGAAGTGTCCCCGGCAGAACAGCTCCGCCAGAGCCCTAGATTTGTTCCTCCAAGGTTCCGCCTCGTGGCAGCGGAGTTTCGTCCCGTAAGCTTGCCCACGATTTTTTCCAGGGTAAAATCCTTCATATAGCAGAAGATGGACACCGGGGAGCCACCAGGGGGCCCAGGAGACAAGGGGCGCGCCTAGTAGGGGTGGGCGCGCCCCCACCCTCCTAGACAGGGTGTGGGCGTCCTGATGTATTTCTTCCGCTCAATAAATCTTATTAATTCCAAAAATAGGTTTCGTGGAGTTTCAGGATTTTTGGAGCAGTGCAGAATAGGTTTCCAATGTTTGCTCCTTTTCCAGCTGCCGGCATTCCCCCTCTTCATGGTAAACCTTGTAAAATAAGAGAGAATAGCCATAAGTATTGAGATATAATGTGTAATAACAGCCCATAATGCAATAAATATTGATATAAAAGCATGATGCAAAATGGACGTATCAACTCCCCCAAGCTTAGACCTCGCTTGTCCTCAAGCGGAAGCCGAAATCGAAAAATATGTCCACATGTTTAGAGATAGAGGTGTCGATAAAAATAAAATACGGACATGAGGGCATCATGATCATTCTTATAACAGCAACATATATAGATTTTATCATATGATTTCTTATGCTCAAGTAACAATTAATTCACAATGTCAAGTACGGTTCAAAAACTTCATTGAGAACTAACAAACTATAATCTCAGTCATTGAAGCAATTGCAATTTATCATAACATCAGAAAGAGTCAACAATAGAGCTTTTCAGCAAGTCCACATACTCAACTATCTTGTGGTATCTATAATTGCTAATGCTCACACAATACTTGTGGTTATGGAGTTTCAGCCGGACACTGAGAAAGATATAGGAGCTTATTGTGTTGCCTCCCAACGTATTCACCTTTAGGTGATGTCAACAATAATAGCCCATGCTAGCTTACATCCAATTGGATACATACATACATACATACATACATACATACATACATATATATATATATATATATATATATATCATGATCTTTCAAACACAAGGAGCTTGCCAAAGGATAAAATGAAAAAGGGAAAAGTGAGGGTCACCTTGACTCAAGCATAAAGTAAAAACATAAAGTAATAGATAGGACCTTCGCAGAGGGAATCAGAGGTTGTCATGTGCTTTTATGGTTGGATGCACAAAATCTTAATGCAAAAGAATGTCACTTTATATTGCCCCTTGTATGTGGACCTTTATTATGCAGTCCGTCGCTTTTATTACTTCCACAACAAGATCGTACAAAGCTTATTTTCTCTGCACTAATAAGTCATACATATTTAGGTAGCAATTTTTATTGCCTGCAACATGACAACTTACTTGAAGGATCTTACTCAATCCATAGGTAGGTATGGTGGACTCTCATGGCAAAACTGGGTTTAAGGATATTTGGAAGCATAAGTAGTATTTCTACTTGGTGCAAGGAAATTGGCTAGCATGAGGGGGAAAGGCAAGCTCAACATATTTGGAAGGCCAATGACAATATACTTTAACTAAGATGTGAGAAAACATAGACCATTACATTGTCTTCCTTGTCCAACGTCAACTCTTTTAGCATGTCATACTTAATGAGTGCTCCCAATCATAAAAGGTGTCCAAGATAATATATTTGCATGTGAACCTCTCTTTCCTTATCACTTCCTATTAATTGCAATGATGACCAAAACTACGTTTATCAACTCTCAACAATTTTTATGCCTCATACTTTCTATGTGTGAAGTCATCACTAATCATAAGATCAATATGAACTCTTTTATTCTTTCTACTTTCTCAAGATCATAGCAACATAGCAAAGCCCTTGACTCAACACTAATCTTTATTATAGACTAGTAAGTATGCACGTGCAACGCACGTATCATACAGTTATGAAATAGAGAGAAAATTGGATCGCAGAAAGGAGAGCGGTGGCATAAGTGTCGAGGGAGGAGGATCAATTATTGCGATGGCCATGCCTACAGGTTTCCTTGGTATTTCCAAGCTAATTTTAGTGGATCCTTTGATTATGTTGGACTATTGTAGAAAAGATTATTGGGAACTTTTTGTGTGTGTAAAATCAGTAATCAATAATTGGGAAACATGTCTATGTTGGATGGAAGAGGTAAAAGAAATTTCCAAGGTAAGACCTGAAGCTTCCTTGAACTGAATGTTGGTTATGCAAGCAGTCAAAGTTAGGATCTAGCGTGTCAGTTATGCACTCTGAAAAATGTAAATCTTTGGACTTGTCTATCAAGTCAAGGATACATGATCCAACTATCGACATACTTTATAAAATCTGTCAGCACACTATCTATAATAAATATAGCGAAAGCAAGCACATGTAAGCACAATGTCTAAAAATGTCAAACTGTGTACAGGTCAAGTTTACACTAAAAGTAGAAATAGATTTTATGCACTATAAATGACAAAATCTACTAGAATCTACCAACAAAGCTTAAAGGCACGGATTGGCAATATATATTTCTGAACCGAACATGACATAAACTGGCAATATAACCTCACGCCACAATTTGGAATTAAATATGATGGTACATGACATTAACATTAAAAGTAATGTTAAAGAAATTTCAAGTAATCTGACAAAAATAGAATATCATACTCCTATTTTTCACTCTTGTTTAAGGGAAATAAACTTTTTTTTACATGACAGGGAAGACAAATGACACATGCTCCTTTTCAGTGGCAAAACAGTTTCACTCCTGAAGATAAGTGTTGGAAACATGCACATGTTCTTATTTGACACCGAACAAGCGATTGATTACTTCCAAGATACAGGACCAAAAGTCATGAAACATCGCAGTGAATCCGTATCACATCAATTTGGATTTTCCCTTTCATATCTGCATAGTGTAAAGTTGGATCAGATTGTGGTATTTATATGTAATTTAGCAAGAGTTCTACCAAGCTATTAACTATAGAATCCATATTTATTTCTTAGGTAAACATTGATATTATTTAGGAGTGAAAGACATACCTGACCCCACAAATTATTTTTGGAATATAAATTGATTAATATTAGTAGCAAGTTAGGAAAGTCATGTATGTGGCTAATCAGTAGTTAGGAAGGTCATATCTCCATAAGCGATAGGTAAATACTTCATAATTCACAACATGAAACCATGTCAGACTTGTAAACACATTTCGTAAATCAAAAACCATCTAAAAAAATTTCAGAATTTGTTGGCGTGCCCACATGTATTTAAATAAAATGATGATTCAAATAAAAAAATAAAAAAAGCTAACAAAGTATGGTTGACTACAAAATAGCTTGAATAAATATCAATCAAAGAAACGAACCTGCATCATCCCTCTAAAACATCTCTATAGACAATATTCTTGGTGCCTTTTCCTGATTTATCAATCTGTTTGTTCGGCTTGGCCAAAATTCGCGACGTCTGCCTTGATACACCCCTTGACAAGGCAACATACAGCTGACCATGGGAGAACACCGGCTCGGGAAGATAAATGCCAACATTTGGGATGGTTTGGCCCTGCGCCTTGTTAATGGTCATTGCAAAACTTAGGCGGATGGGGAATTGTTTCCTCTTAAGCTTGAAGGAAAGCGAGATGTCCTCCGATGGCGACAAAGGGATCCTCGGTATAAAGACCCTCTTCCCAACATGTTGCCCACCAACAATCTCTGCATCAATTGCATTATCTTGGAAGGCTCTAATCATTAGCCTTGTTCCATTGCAGAGGCCATTGTGAGGGTCGAGGTTCCGTAGCAGAATGACGGGGCAATTGACCTTCACTTTCAACACATGTGGTGGCAATCCATTTGGGGTGAGCTAATTCACAAAGTCAATCGGGTAATTGTTCGAGTATTCATCCTCAATAGAGTTGAAGCTATGGTATACCTTCTCTTGGCCAGGAAACATGTCAATCATCTTGGAATTCAGCTCATCAACATAGTCATTCTTCGTGGAAAGAATAGCACGCGAGCTCATGTACTCTCCCAATTTAGCATTGGCACTAAGAGAGGGGAAAACCTCTTTGATTAGCCTATTGAATGCGGTTTCATCATCAGTATGACCGATCACAATGTCCTCAGGGAGACGCACATAGTCATCACCTGTCGTTTCTACGGTTCCATTGCCAATCCTTAAGAGATACTCAGAGAACAAAGGGTCAGCTTGTGATCTCATGTTACGTGTAAGGTTTATCTTATGAATCTTCTACCATATATAGGATCTCTGATTGTAGCATCTGTGATCTCAGCTTTTGTCCCTTTTGGAACCACCGAAGGACCTGCCTAAAATCTCCACCAAAACGCACAATCTTCCCCCCAAAAGGCAAATCACTTCCCATGATATCTTGTAGTGACCTATCAAGTGCCTCAACTGCTTGACGCTTTGTCATGGCAACTTCATCCCATATTATCAAGGCCGCCTCTTTCAGAATTCTGCTGCACCACTTTGCTTTGTGAAACCACACATGCTGTTGTCGGTGAGTTTAATGGGTATTTTGAACCTAGAGTGTGTAGTACGCCCTCCAGGTAATATCAAGGCTGCTATACCTGATGTAGCAGTGGCAATGGCTATCTCACCCATCGAACGCACCTTAGCAAGCAATGCCTTGAACAAATCGCCTTCCAAAGCCTCCTGGAGCATCGAGAAAGAAGACTTGGCTTCTTTTGTTCATGATATGGTCCATGATGTCATTGAATCCAGCTAGTTGCTCACTATTTAAAGAGTTGATAAGATCAATATGTTCTTGGTCCACACCGACCTTCCTCTCCTCTCTAACCTCCATGCACTCATCGCCTAGAAAAGCATTTGTATCAACCAGCTCCAGAAGGCCATAGGTTTTAATATCCTTCCCCATGGAATGCAACAAATCCGTGATGTCTCTAAGGACCATCTGCTCAAGTATTGCCTCGTTGGGCTGGGAACATCGGTAATCCTCAGACATCGACTCCAGGTGTTTGTCCCACAACTCTCGGATTTTTGTAACCTCACAAAATACTAAGATAGTGGCAAACAAGCGTCTAAGAGCACAGGGCATCTGAAATGTGGCAGCTTCAGCCAGGCAGTGATCAAGTGATTTCTCGTGCTCAATTAATCCTAATTGTTCACACGATTCTCTAAAAGTAGAGCATGTAATGCCTCGCACATTTTTCAAATCATCATATGATGTCGCACCTCGGACATGATTCAAGAGCACCCGCAAATAGTACCTCTCCTCCTCAGCAGGGTGTGCATACACAATTCTACCAATCTGTGGCCTTTGTTTTCTTTTATACCATCTCTTCTTTGATTTATCCCATCTGAAGTGTTCCGGAAATTCTCTGTACAACCATTGTCGTGCATAAGGATTCTTTCGATTCATTTCGAAGTACTCAGTAAGCATGGTTCCAGAAGAAGATGGCTTATCAACAACATCTTTCAGATTCTCATCGGCTTTAAATGCGACCATGTGCATGCCTGGCAAATGAAGATGCAACTGCAAGATTGAAGGACTAATTCCAAACAGTTTAAAGCGTAAAATCTTGTTGATAGCCTCTGGAGGTGATACATATCGTGCATCTCGGTATTGTCGGATCTCATTAATGACGCCCCCATTGTTGATGACATCCTGCTCAAATGAAAATGATGTTCGGTCATGTCCCTTGTAAATGTACTTGAACAAATACTTCACTGCCTTGATGCTCGAGCAAGCTTCTACATTGATGTGGCAGTTGTACTTCATGAGAAGAAAGGGGTTGTAAGGCACCACCCACCTATTGTCCAACTCTGCTCCTCTCACTTTTACTCGACGTCCATCATCCCTCCTCCTATATATTGGATATGAGTCCTTACCCTGTTGTGTAGCAGGGCAAAACTCCCGAGGATAGTGAAAATGACACTGCTCCTCAATCATGCAAGCACATTTTTTATTGAGGACACCACATGGCCCGTGCAACATGTGTTTTATGACTAGAGCATGTAGGATAGGGTATTTATCTTTATCAGGTATTTCTGCTGATATGACTCTGTCATAGTCATCTGGAGTCTTTAACTTGCTACCTGCCTTCATGATTAGAAGGATATGTTCGTGTGGGAGCCCTCTTTTCTGAAACTCGGTCACATGAACATAGGCCACAACCTCGCCAAAATGCTTCTTCTTGATGAGTAAGTCCATCAAATCTCACTACTTTGCTTTGTACACTCTTGCAACCAGGTCTGGTTGATCATGTGGTAGTTGTCCGGGCATCAGCTCTATTGTTATCTCCTCCCAGTATGGGTTGCATGTCATTGTGATGAAGTAATCTGGTTTACCCCATCGCTGCACTATGGCAATTGCATCTAGGAACCTTCTCGCATATCTCTATCACCACCAGAAATGTCCTTGGGAGCACAATCCGCTTACCAATCCGATCACCACATGACTCACTCAAGAGCGGTCGTGTCTACAAGACCCTACATAGAAGATACATAATGCATGCACTAAGAATACCGAACTATATATTAAAAGTGAGGTCGCTAATGTCATATAAAAACAACCCCAAGAATGGTACCTGGTAGAGGTCCGCGCGTATAATCTTCTGATTTTCTGGCTTGGAGTACCAATCCAGCCTCATTGTCTCGATCTTAATGTACGTATCAACGGCCCATTGTTGGAAAAGGCGCCCCCCGAATAGGACGATGTTAAAAAGCTTCTTCCTGATCATCAGCTTGAAGCAATAATACTCCCTTGCAGATACATATTTTCTTGATTGAACAGGTTCGTCCTCCTCGTCCTGGTTGTCCTCGTTATCGTCTGAATGAAGATTCATAACATTAAACAAATGGGAGACCCTTAAAATAGATGTGTCCAAGTGATGAAACTTACCTGGGGGCAAATCAGCCACGTGGTCATCAATTTGTTCAGAATTATCAAATGTAGTTTGCATTGTGTCATAATCTATTTCTGTTAAATTAACACTTGTAAGCAAGTCAGTAGACCGTTCTTGACCTTGTTCTGAACTACCAGCTAGACCGTTTAAACATAAGAAGTTCAGAATATTAGTTTTTGTTGTTGTTTTAATTGACCATGTTACAAATTTGTAACTATAAAATCATACCCGTGTTAGACTCATGGCCTTCATCTTCTTGTGTAGGAACATATGGCAACCATTGATTCCAACCAGTCTCCCCACCAGGAAAGAATAATGGATACGCCAAAGGGTCATAACAACCATAGTATGCACTAATATACAAGGGACGCTCTCCCGATCCATGCACTAAAACATGACGATCAAAGCAGCTACGTGTGTTACCCCTTCAACCCATATTGCAGCAACCTCGAAGTTGTCGGGCATTGTACTCGTCACGATCCGTGGTTATATCTGTGTTTATTTCAATTCTATATTCATCAAGGCTTGTCAAGAACCAACATTCTGAAAAGTCTGCACGTAAGGGTTGTGTTGTAGTATACTTAGAATTTTGCGAATGAGATCAATATTAAGATCGGGAGACCTCTGGACCCGGTGCGCCAAGCTGTCATCCGTATCATAAATATATAGTTGCAAATGTCGCGAACCATGTTCACCATGAACCAAATGATCCAAACGGTGGTACAGTTGTCCATGTGCACGGAATGTATATATCCCAAAGGCTCGCCGCAAAGGTTGACTCATTGGTCGAGTGTCACTCCAAGACTCGTGAATTAGAAGTGTGAGTTGAAATACCTTATGTTATCTCTCAAATATTTAGCATCATCATCATCCCGACTTGTAAACAATCGTTTCAACTCAACAGGCACATCTGGAATAGATATGCTTACTTTTCCTTTTCTACAACAGAATGCAGGCCCCTCGTATTGAAATCACATTGCTCCACAATAGCTGCAATCTTTAACTTTCCTCAAAACATGGTGCTTCTTTGGCAGGTTATGGTAGGCTTGGTTATCATCGGCATAAAGGAGGATGCCATCAGCAGCTACTCAGTATGATTCAAATTGGACATCTGGATATGTAAATTTAATTAATTTACATGTTTGAAATGGCAGAGTATTTTGTTGGTAAATCAAGTCAGTTGTAGAGATGCTTACATTGTTCAGTGAACATCCTTGCTTCATCATCAAGCTCATCTTGTGAGTGTTCTCCATGGTGTATGGCCTCCAAGTGTTCTAGTGGGAAAGATAGTCATTCCACGACCAAGAGAATGTAAATTACACACTTTTACGTGTTTGGCCAAAGGGCGCAAAAAAATGCACGCAACAATATACATACCACGAAAGTTGGATGTTTCCTCGTGGGGCTCAAGTATTCCGTAGGGATCTTCACCGGTGCTTGTCTCTGGCGAATAATTGGCAAGAATTCATTATTGAAGATAGTACGTTATGGAAAACATCCAGATATTAAATACTAAAATATTTACCCACAAGAGCTTCACGCGGATCGGTAGCACTGGACATATTGACAGGTCTTTTTTGTCTGTTTATTTGCTGCATCTCGTACATATCATTTCTGTGCAGCCAATCAGAATCTTCACTCGTATTGATATTCGCATTTGTCTGCAAGGTACATCCAAGGGTAGGCTCACCTACGGGTATAACACAGATGATCTTTAATCACTATATTGTTACAATCTGTGAAATAATATTATGTGACATGTACCTGGGGACATATCAGAGTTGAAGTTTGATGCTACAACTTTGCTCCTCATTTTGCTGTAGTCGCGTTTCTTCTGCAAGAGAGAAGACATTTGTTCGGGACTCATTGAATTGTATCGGACTCTCTCACGCAACCTTTTTTTCTGCTACACTTTGCTTGAGAGACGATGGAACTAAAAGGCTCCCAAATTATCTTTGATCTGATCATAAAATTGAACATAAGAATACAAATTATGGACTAAAATAAGAATATAGTTATGAGCACGCATAGAAGTCTTTACCTGCGCTGCCACATCTAGTTTCAAAGCCTTCATGGAAGGTTTGTACAAAACTATCACTTTGAATTGCACTCGGGGCGGAGTTGGTATTGATACATATAGTGTCAGCAATGACTGGAGAACAATGAAGTGTGCCATCTTTGAAACATGTTGCATTAACATCTGTAGGTGGCAAAATCTCTAGCATTATTCAATTTTTAGTACATGTTTGATAACACAAGAATAGTAATGTGTGCACCTTGCGTCAAACTTGATTGCTGCAAGTTTGCATTTGTAATGTCTGATAAAGTGCAATCGGATGCGCTATAGGTTGAGATTTTTGGTTGGCAACATGTGGTCTCACCACCGATTTTGCTGAATATACATTTAATTTGAACAAGAAGAATTATATATATTTATAGCTATACAACAATATAGAGTTGCGGGTGATACCAGGTGTCGGTGTCAAAACCGGCGGATCTCGGGTAGGGGGTCCCGAACTGTGCGTCTAGGCGGATGGTAACAGGAGACGAGGGACACGATGTTTTTACCCAGGTTCGGGCCCTCTCGATGGAGGTAAAACCCGACGTCCTGCTTGATAAATATTGATGATATGGGTAGTACAAGAGTGGATCTACCACGAGATCAAGGAGGCTAAACCCTAGAAGCTAGCCTATGGTATGATTGTTGTAATGTATGTTGTCCTACGGACTAAAGCCCTCCGGTTTATATAGACACCGGAGAGGGCTAGGGTTACACAGAGTCGGTTACAATGGTAGGAGATCTACATATCCAGATCGCCAAGCTTGCCTTCCACGCCAAGGAAAGTCCCATCCGGACACGGACGGAGTCTTCAATCTTGTATCTTCGTAGTCTTGGAGTCCAGCGGATAATGATAGTCCGCTGTCCGGACACCCCTAGTCCAGACTCCTCAAGAGTCCCGAACCATGCTTCAATGACGATAAGTCCAAATACAGATATAGTCTTCGGCGTTGCAAGGCAGGTTCTCCCTTCAAGTTCCATGTACCTGCCGAACAGTGTCCGGCTTCACCATAAATACTGTGTTTCTCGGCTCCTGCGCCCAATAATGGTATTTTTCCACACGTCGCACGAATGCGAAAAGCCAGGGTGTCTTTTACTTTTCACCCCCTAGTCGTGCGAGTCGTTCGCCTACAAAAGAGGCAAGAATCCAGATCCAAACCACACCGTCTTCCTCCCGCGAGTACTTCATCGAAGCGCCTTTGACCTAAAAATCCATTCCATCATGGACCGTCGACGCGGCTCTTCTTCTCGCGCTCCCAGCCCACCGCCAGGGGAATGGAGGAGGTGCTCTGTTTCGCACAACGAGCTAGTGAAGCTCCAAGCGGGGGGATATCTCCCTCCGGCCTTCATGATCCCGGTTCGAGCCGGGCTGGTTACTTATCAAGGTGGGAGGCAAGCGGAGGCTACCCCAAGCCCCAATAAGGGGGAGCAAGTATGCTTCGTCCCCTATCTGATAAGGGGACTCGGATTCCCAATACATCCATTCCTCCGCGGGCTCCTGGAGTTCTACAGACTCCAGCTCCACCACCTCACGCCCGCCTCTGTCCTGCATATCGCGGGCTATGTAGCTCTTTGTGAGCTATTCCTGGGCATTGAGCCCCATTTTGCATTGTGGAAGAGGTTGTTCGCCTGCACTCCGCTCTCACAAGGGGTCCATATATCAAGTGGGCGGCGCCAAATATGGCGATCGCCGGATCGGATACCCATCCGTACTCCCAAAAAGGCGTCCAAGACTGGCCTCGAGTGGTTTTATATAGGAGACGCTCCGCTGCCGGACCCAGTCCGGATCGGCCTCCCGGAATTTAGTGCTGCTCCTTTGAAGAAGCGCCTCAGCTGGCGCCCACGGAGCCCCCGATTGGAGGAAGACAAGAGCGTCCATTACTTGATGGGCTGAATAAGATTGCTGGCCCATTCTGGGTTGACCATGATTGGAGTCATGGCGATATGCGTCATGCGGGGGGTTCAGCCACTGCAATACAGAGGCCACCCTATGTGGGATTTCAACGGGGAAGACGATGCTACCCGTCATGGCCGCAAAGGGCCGGATTCGACCGAGGACCTGGTGAAGGTCCTGTCCAGTCTGTACAAGGGGGAGAAGGAGGACTTCCTTCGAACGAACCCTTCGAATGGGTTTTCCATGAACAACCCTAGAGGATGGGTAAGCGAACACCTTTAAAGGCTCAACCCATGCTTTCGAAGTTTAGGCTTCTTACATTATGTCTTCGGTGCAGGATCTACGCCGGACTGTGGAGGACATGGTAAGTCCTGCTCCACAACCCGAGGATCTGGAAAGATCCCTAGATCCGGCCTCCGAAGAGGATCTGGACATCGAGGTGGAGCTGATCGACGGGGTGTTCCACCAGCTCAGCATAGACAATGCTTTGGTCGCCATTACGGTGGACTACCCCGGACTATGTCCGGCTTCCCAGGTGACCGCGACCGAAGTCCGGACACCATTATCTCTTCCCTGCCCATTTCTAACCTTCGCGAACAATGGTATTTTGCAGGAAGCGCCTTCACGGCGGGAAGCCGAGCCCGCGGCGGCTGACCAACAGAGGCCAGTCCGGACCAACAGGCGAAAAAGGAGCACGGTGCGGATGGAAACGTCACCACAATGGTATAGCTCATATTTGAATTTTCAGAGCAACGTTCCTAGGAAACGCCTGAGTGCTCATGATCTTTGTAGGAGAAAAGCGCCGCCAGATCAAGGGCGCAGGTTGCCGATCCAACCTACACCGCCAGCCCAGCGCCCGCCCGAGGGGGAGGCAAGCGCAGACGCGGCCGGGTCCTTCTCCAACGGAGGACACCGACAGATCGCTCGCCACCAAGTCCGAGGTGGAGAGCGCCATGAACCATAGGCGCCACGGACAGATTTCATGAAGCGTGCTTCTCCCCGAGGCATTGGATGCCTTTAACGCAGGGGACGCAGATCTCCGTGCTGCTCAAGATGGTTTTACCAGAGCCACGGAGCAAAGATGTGAAAGATATACGGTAAGGGAATTTTAATGGTTGTATATACCAAGAGCCCCGAGACTTAAAGTAGTTATGATAACTGATTTAAGGATCATTTGAAAACGCAGCACTTACCGAGAAGAATGCCCACTGTCTCGGAGCTGCAAGATTGCAAGGCCCAACTTGAGGCCACACTTTGCCGCCGCAGAGGAGACGCAGACCCCTCCCGGTAACACATTTTATTAATAAATATAAGCGCCATGCGGCGTGCGCGCAAGTCTAATAATGACATTGCAGGTGCCGCGGACAAGATCCGGATAGGCAAGATTATCAGCGCCACCAAGGCCGCGACGATGTGCTAAATAGGGTGCAGCAAGAAAGGAACAAGCTCCAGGATGCCAACGCCAAGCTCGGAGAAGAGCTTAAGGGCGCTCGGGCCGAGCTGTCCGGCTCCATTAAGGAGAATCACCGGCTTCGTCGCGGCATTTATAGTGAGTGCTTGAGCGAACTCCTTTTAAAAGAAGAGTTCGGCGAAGAAGCGAATTGACATAGTTTGTCTTGTAGGTATACTCACAGGTCGCCCTGCGGAGGAGATGCCCGTATCAACGGGTGATCAACTTCCCGAGCTGCTGCAACTGCTCGAACGGGTTCGACAAGCAATGAGCGGTGTTGGGGATATTACCACAAGGTGTAAACCGGCCAGCTTGGGCCGGGTTAGCTCCGTTAGTGGTGTAATCGCAGAAAGGCCCAAGGCCTGTAGTTGGTTTAGAACTTGTAGCCGTAAACCGGCCTGATGTATGACTTGTATTGTAAGTTAGAATAGAGAGATACCAACCGGATACGAGTATGAACCGTTGGGACTCTACTTAATCGACGGGCGCCACTGTATATAAGGGGCGACCCGGCGGCGTTCAAGGACGATAACCACAACTCGAGCCTAGGCGGCTTATTTTGCTCCCTAGCCATCGAGACTACATCAATTCCATCACAACTAGACATAGGCTTTTACCTTCATCGAGGGGCCAACTAGTATAAACCCACGGTTCTGTGTGTCCGCTTTAACCCTCGCAAGTAAACCCAGAGCGATGGCTCCACGACTAAGTCCTTACGCTTAGGACATCCGCCGTGACAAATCCATCGACATTTGGCGCCCACCGTGGGGCTATCGCACGATGGTTTGACGATCTTGGAGGGCAAGCTCAAAGGACTCGGGCTACGCCGTGGCCGGATGACCAAGAGTCGTCGCGCCGGATCTACATCGACGACGCCGGATGGGGTCCCGAGGCCGATTCAATCGAGTATGGATACCGGTCCCTTCGCGCATACACGCTTTCATTGGCAAGATCGGGGAGCCTGGGCCTGAGCCGGACATCTGCACCGACCTCATCGAAACGGCTCGGTGCGCGCAACCCACCCAGGTTAAACCGGCCGTGAAGCATGTCTTCGTTGGAGTTACCAATGGAGAGGAATACGACGCCGGTTCAGAGCACGGTAGTGAGACCGTCGTTTATTCGGGCGATGAATCTTCAACAGGAGAGACCGAGTCATTGTACCAGCTGCAGGATGATATGATCAGGGGCAGTTCCGACGGTGAAAGTATTCCGTGCCCCCCAAGCGAGTTAAACCGGGTTGGTGTATTCATGGCCGGTACGCAGGCAGCAAACCTCTCTTCAACCACAGCAGAATGCTTTCCGGTTCAACAACGGCAGCAGGGGCAGGGGGCCCGGTGCGCCCGCCGGTTCAAATTCTGTCAGATCTGTTCGATGCATTAGCAGCGCTTATGGCGGAGGACAGCCCAGCTGATCAGGAGGCTCATAATGCAGAAATTGCAAAGGTGAAAGAGCAGATCACGCAAGCCAAAGCGGATCTAGCGGCGGAAAAGGAGCGTATGGCCGCAGAGCGGGCCGCTTTAGATGCACAAGCTTACAAACTCATGCTCGACCAGAGTGCGTTGCAGGAGGTGCTAAAGCGGAAGTATAGATCACGCCTGCCGTCAGGATTTGACCCTAGAAATCTCTTTCAGACCCCGGGAGCCGGACCAAGTAACCCGCCCCAGCACAGGGAAGTAAACCGGATTAAGGCAACAAGAGCAGGAGCGACGGTCCAACCGCGCCTGATGGAGCCTCCACAGCAGAACATGGTGGTTCCCCCACCGGTACAGACGCCCCTGGGTCATTATTCTAATCCCATGGACAACCTTGTTGCAGCCGCTGCATGATTGGAGGCGATCCCAGTCGAAGGAGATTCCCCACAAGCAGTCGAGACACGCCGGGTTAAGGAACTCCTCCGGACTGCACTGATACAGCAGGAGGCATATTCATACAGCCGTGATCGGATTCACTCTACACCCCGCCCGAGCCGGAGTTACAGCAGGCGCATGGACGAACCGGCCATATCAAGCAACGCGCGTGACCGTGAAGTGGCCCGAGGCAATCACCAGACAGGTGGTATTCGTGATGCTCAGGAGGTAGTGGATCGGGCCCGGGCACGTAGGGAGGCCGAGTTAGCAAGACAGATGGTGCGGATCAACACACACCGTTCGCCTACCACCTTCACTGGCCGGAGTCGATCCGCTTTAGGGGTGCCCTATTTAATCCCCGCCCTACGCAATGTGCGCCCGCCTAAGGATTTTAAGGGCCCGCGCAAGGTGCCGAATTACACCGCAGATCTGTCCCCGAGGCGGGTTGAAAGTTATGAGATGGCCATGCAGATGCTAGATGTTGATGAAGCCGCATGTGCAAAGTATTTCACCATGATGATGGAGGGCACAACCTGCATTTGGTTGAAAAGCTTGCCGCCCAATTCCATCACCATGGGGCCGATTCGGCCCGCTTTTATCCGAATTTCAAGGATACATGTAAGCAGCCCAAGTCCATAGTAGACCCGGCAGCTTGTGTTCGTGAAGAAGGAGTCAACAACCCGCTGGGTACGCCGTGTGTCCGAGATTTTGCACTCCTCCGACCGGATCAATGCCGACTCGGCGATCATAACATTAGAAGGCAACCGCCGTTTGAGCCTTTGAAATTGAAGCTGGGACGATGAAGCGGTTCTCGCAATGATATGGGAACCCTCATGGCCATGGTAAAATATGCCGATTCGCACAAGTACCAAGGATCCCGGGCGGACGATGATGACGCAGGAAGGGAAAGAAGAACGCAACCCAAGGGGCAGAATTTCAAACCGGCGGTCATGGAACGGGGCAAGCGCAAGGTCGATGGCAATCCGGATTTCAGATTCAACACTAATGCGCAGGATGAGGGTTCGCGCGCAGAGGCAAGGCGAATCGGGTCCAAATCCCAATACAAACCGCTTGAATTACTTGTTGAACCAGCCTTGCCCCAAGCATGGGACGAAGAGTCCCCGTCGAACCATCTCGAAAGATCTTATATTATGCAGAGTTCAAGAACTCCAACGCGCTCCGTATGACCAGGATCGAGGCGTTCAGATCCGGTTTCCATGGGCCGGTCAAGACGGAGCTTCCGTTCAGTGGCCTAGTCAAGGCAATCACCATAGCCAGATGACCAGAGTGGCCGGCAAAGCAGCAGCAGCAGCAATAAAGCTATCGAGCCAACCAAAGCAGCTTGAATGGTGGGCGATTCATGTTTTCACAACCAGCTTGGACAAGCGGATCGGAAGCTTCACAAACGGGCAAGAACTCGTTGAACCGGCTTTGCCGCGGTATTTGCGCTGGTCGAGCAGCCTATCGTATGGAGCAGAGGGACCATCCCCGGGTTGATAATCCGGTCACCGGCATTGGTGGTAGACCCTCAGGTAGGGGGTTATAAGTTTACTAAGGTACTTATGGATGGAGGAAGCAGTATCAATATATTGTACTATGAAACTTTCCGTCGCATGGGTCTCACAGACAAGGATCTCAGACCGTCCAATACGGTGTTCCATGGTGTAGTACCAAGCAAATCTGCTTATCCTGTTGGTAAGATAGCCCTAGATGTGGCCTTTGGAGACGAACACGATTCCCGGTCTGAAAAGTTAACTTTTGAGGTGGTAAAACCGAGCCCATATCATGCCTTGTTTGGACGACCAGCTTATGCTAAGTTCATGGCACGACCTTGTTATATTTACTTACAGCTCAAAATGCCGGGTTACAAAGGGACGATAACAGTGCACGGAAGCCGCCGAGTCACTTTGGAGTGCGAGGAAGGAGATGCAGCTTATGCAGAGGCGGTCTGTGCTACTAAGAGTTGAAATTTATAAGGACAATGTTGATCCGCAGATATGACCCTTTGAAGAAACCCACTACAGAGCATGAATCGACTCTGAAGTTTAAATCGGCAATGAGACCAAGCTTGTTGACTTCGTGCAAAGCGATTCGCCCAAGCAGTTCATCGTCGCTGCCAACCTCGATCCCAAATAGGAAAGCGCTACCATCGAAGTTCATCCGTGAGAACCGGATATCTTTGCATGGAAGCCATCCGACATGCCAGTGTACCGAGGAACTCACGAGCACACACTTAATGTGGATCCTAAGTACAAACCGTGAAACAGTTCCTCCGCGGTTTAATGAAGAGAGGCGCAAGGCCATTGGGGAAGAAGTAGCCAAGCTTCGGGCGGCTGGTTTTATCATTGAGGTGTTTCATCCAGAGTGGCTTGCTAATCCGGTGCTGGTCCTTAAGAAAATGGCAATCGGGCGATGTGTGTGGACTACACAGATCTTAACAAGGCTTGTCCAATGGATCCTTTTGCTCTCCCCGCATTGATCGATTATTGATGCCACGGCAGGATGTGAGTGTTTAAGTTTTTGGACGATACTGGATATCATCGATCAAAATGGCGTTAAGGACCAGGAGAAGACGGCGCTCATAACTCCCTTTGGAGCCTTCGCTATGTATCTATGCCTTTTGGGCTCAAGAGTGCCTGTGCTACTTATCGCTGGTGTGTATGAATTGCTTGCATACGCAGATTGGCGAATGTGCATGCTTATGTAGATGACATTATGGTGAAATCAAGACAAAAGGAGACACTGGTGGAAGATTTGAAGGAAACCTTCGACAACTTGCGCATTTATAAGATGATGCTTAATCCGGCCAAGTGCGTTTTTGGTGTTCCGGATGGCAAGTTATTGGGGTTCCTGGTGTCTAACAGAGGAATTGAGGCTAATCCGGAGAAAATTAAAGCCATCACTTCCTTGGCTAAACCAAAGTGTATCAACGATGTTCAGCGTCTGGCGGGCCGGATTGCTGCGTTGAGCCGGTTTATCAGCCGCCTCGGAGAGAAGGCCATTCCCTTATACCAGATGCTGAGGAAGACAGATAATTTTGTCTGGAGTCCAGCTGCTGACGAAGCTTTTGAGGATCTAAAGCAGCAATTGGCTAACCCGCCTGTTCTTGCGGCTCCGGTTGACAAGGAACCGCTGTTGTTATATGTGGCAGCCAATGCTCGAGCTGTGAGCATAGCCATTGTGGTAGAGCGCAAGGAGGCAGGAAAGGAATATCCGGTTCAACGGCCGGTTTATTATATCAGTGAGGTGCTTATTGAGTCCAAGCAGAGATATCCGCATTGGCGTAAGCTAGTCTATGGTGTTTTTATGGCCACCGAAACTCAAACAATATTTCCAAGGGCATCCTATTACAAAGGTTAGTTCAGCTCCTTTGGGTGACATCATACGTAACCGGAGGCGATCGTCGGATTGCAAATGGGCCATCGAGCTTGGGCCGCATGGGCTAAAGTATACACCGCAAGACAAAGAAGGAAGTCACAAGCACTTGTTGATTTCATTAATGATCGGACAGAGTTACAAGCACCGAGGAGAAGCCGATCACACATATCGGACTATTCATTTTGACGGATCCAGCAATTGAAGGCTCGGGGCTGGAGTCGCTTTTAACTTCCCCACGAGGTGATAAGTTTTGTTACGCTTCTCCGCTTAATGTTCCCTTGTACTAATAATGCAGCTGAGTACAAGCCTTGGTCCATGGTCTCCGGATGGCTAAGGAGATGAACTTAAGCCGGGTTAAGTGCTTTGGTTACTCGGACCGGTGGCTCAGCAAGTATCCGCACTTGGGATTCTATGGACCCCTCATGGCCGTGATATCGCCGGAAGTGGATAATATCGCAGGTTGCTTCAAGGGCTATCAAGTGGATCATGTGGATCGCCGAAGAACGGCGGCGATGCTTTAAGCCGTTGGGTTCTCAGCCAAACCGTCCCACCTAATGTCTTTCTCGACGCCTTACACAACCCGTCGGTTCAGCTCCCCGGTGAAGCGGATTTGGCTATTCCCGATCCGGAGGCTCGGTTGGTGGCAGATTACATGCTATTCGGATTGGACAATTCCTTACCTTGATATGACTCGAGGGGAGTTGCTGACAATGAGGTTCCGCCGCATGATAACCCGCGCCCAAATCTATGACGATTCTTAATGGTGAGTTACATCATTGCAAAGTGTCGTATGCGTTTCAAATACTGTGTTTCTCCCGAGGAAGGCTGTGAAATTTTAAAGGAAATCCATGAAGGGATTGTGGACATCACGCCGTTCAAAGTCCCTCGTGGCGGCCCGCCATGGATTTTACCGGTTGACCGCCCATGCCGATGCGGAGGATTTGGTTAAACGGTGTGATGGATGTCGGTTTTCAAGGCGTGCTCATATACCGCCCAAGAACCGAGGATGATCCCAATAACGTGGCTGCCGACTGGGGCTGGATATGGTTGGACCCTTTAAACGATCCAAAGATAAGAAGACCCACCTTGGTGGCAGTGGACAAGTTCACCAAGTGGGTTGAAGCGAACTCGCCGCAAGTGTGATGCGCAACAGCGGTGCAGCTTCATCAAAAGGTGATTTTCCGTTTGGCTTTCCACACAAGATCATTAATGACAATGGCACTAATCTGTCCAAGGGGCTATGAAAGAGTTCTCGTGAACGTGAGCATATCAGCTTGACGTGTCGCCGCGAGTACATCCCCAATCCAACGGGCAGGCGTAACGTGCTAATCAAGAAATCTTACGAGGCATCAAACCCCGACTTCGTTCCGCTACGAGAGAACACCAGATGTCGGGTTGAAGAGCTCCCATCGGTGCTATGGAGTATCAATACTACGCCAAATCGATCCATCGGATATACACCTTTCTTCATGGTTTATGGAGCAGAGGCGCTTCTCCCGGGATATCAGCACGATTCGCCTCGTAGCGGCTTATGTTGAAGCGACAACGAGGTGGCGCGACAGACGCTTTGGACCTATTAGATGAGGAGCGTGATCCGCAGCCGCCGCTCGGCGATTTACCAACAAGATCTTCGCTCGTATCACAGCCGCCGAAGTTAAAACCAGAGCCTTTCAGAAGGAGATTTGGTGCTTCGCCTCATCCAAGACCGCACAGATATGCACAAGTTATCCTCGCTTTGGGAAGGACCCTTTGTGGTCAAGAAGAATCTACACAACGGTTCCTACTATCCGTTGATATTCGAGAGCGTAAAGACTCACGACATCGAGGAGGAGACCAATAGGCCGTGGAATATAGCTCATCTTCGACCTTACTACACTTGAGTCATCGGCTCGCTTTATGTACATAGCATGACAATGTATATATTATCTTCGATATAATAAAAATCGGAGCCTCACTAAAGCGGGTCTCTGCTTTTCTTCTCATGTGTGGTTACATGGAGTGTTTCTGTTTTTAAAGCGGCCTCCGGTTTACCCCTTGATAGTTATATTTATCACTTGGGGGCTTGGTCGTGTCCGAACCAATGCAACACCTCTTGATAGGCGAAAGCCACCAGATCATTTGGGGACACGGTCACGTCTGAACCGGTCACGCCTCTTGGTCGGCCAATAGGGCCAGCGCTATTTGGGGGCTTGGTCGAACCCAACCAATGTCATGCCACTTGGCCGGGCGACTCGCCAAGAGTCTTTGGGGACCTGGCCGACTAGCACCATCGCTACGCCTTCGGGGGGCTTGGTTGCGTCTGACCATGGTAATGCCATCTGACCAGCTCCATGAAGCTTTACTTTTGCAAAGAGTTATTGCCTTTGTTGCTATATTTTCATATAGTTGGTATTCGATTTTGTTGCGCTTTCAACCCGACGAATATTTTTATCCGTTTAGCTGTCAAGAATAAACCGACAGACACGGTTTGGTATTACACCAAGTTTTTATCTGCCCGGTTTACCTTCTTCCGCTCATCCTCATGGAGTAACATGGGGCTTGTGCCGATTCAAAGACGACTATATGGGAGTTATTGTCTCCCTGCACGGTCATGGCTTTTAAGGCCTCCGCTTCAAGATTGGCTACGCCAGCTTCATGCCCAGATACAGCAGGTATTTGTATCACATACTAATTGATTTTCGATACGTATATATATTGGATGCCATAAACCGGCTGGCGGTGTCACCACCGCCGAGGTTCAACTTTTCGGTTGCAGGGAGTATGAATCAAACAAAAGTTTCATCTATGCATGAAGGCATATCCAGGCAGCAAGTTTTCACTAAGGCTATTACAAGGCAACACAATGCCCAAATGAGATCATTGTTCTTTGGGTAAACAGCCCACGACAGTTGTTTAAACCGGCTACCGGTTCAAGATCGCTCCTCATCTTCCGCCGCTTCAAAGATCTTCATCTCTACCCATCGGCCGGAAATCCACAAGAGTCCAACGATTCCCATTAGCGCTTGGAAAACAGCCTCTTCGTGAATCAAAGACGACGGTTCATCGTCGGGTGCGTAAGTATGCTTACGGATTGAGGGATCAAGTTTTCCGTTCAAAGGTTGGGGCGGACACACGCTTGTTCTCGCTTCATTATATTGGGCTTGGTAGTGCTCCAAATTGGCTTCTTCGCCAATTGACAAGCCAGCGCGCATCGCACGGTTTATCGCCTCGCAAGTCCTCTTCGCTGAAGTCCGAGCCATCTTCCTTCACGCTGGGATAGCCTTGAGCTGCTTCCACAGATCAAAATCCGCACCCATGCCTTGGCTCGGATCAAGGCGCTGATGGCTCGGTTCGTGGCAGCAGATTTCTTCACCTCTTCAATCCGGGAAGGAAGGATGGATAACCGTTCGTAGTATCTTGAATCGTGGACGGCGCTGGATTGTTATGTGACATTGTGGTGATAACGCTACTGGGCTCCGTATATAATCGCTCAACTAAAGTGTAGACAGCCTTCGCTTCTTCCGCACGCCATTTCCCAAGTGCCCAACGATGTGCTCGCATACAATAACAGGATAGTTTTAAACCGGATTAATGATGCAGCAGAATAACATATCACACTTGTTCACTGTGGAGCTTATCAAGATGGCTGCAGTCATAGAATGTACTTGCCGCTTCACGGCCGCCGATCATCCACCACCGGTTTAAGGGCAGCTTCAGATTTTCTCGCCTGCTTGAGCAAATTGGCTTTTTCAAAGGGCCAAGGCTGCCTGCTCTTTCTTCATGCTTTCCTTCACCTGCTCAAGAGCGGTCAAGGCACCGTTAACTCTTTCTTTGCCTTCTCTGCTTCGCCTGCTGGGTTTTCAAAGCTGCCTCAGAATCGGCAATCCGATCATCCTTGATTTTCACCTCACCAGCGATTGATAGTATGATCAGCCAACAATTCAAGTTAAAGTCTCAACCACACAACACAGTTATATGCTTGACACTTGGGGGCTAATGTACCTTCAATCTTTCTACTGCTAATATATGGCAAAGTCCCAAGCTCAATACGAGTATTCAACTCGGCACTTGGGGGCTAATGACTATTTGATTCTACTAATGTGTTGTCAGGAAGTTTTTTGGAGTACCGGTTTAAGTATGCATCGTTAAACCGGCCCTGGTGGTTATGAGGGAAGATTGCAAAATCTATCAAAGAAAATTATCAAGTCCCGGTTTGATCAAAGATAACAAACCGGCCCTTGGGGGCTACAAGGACTACTATACTGGTAACAAGGAAAGGAGTGTTACCTCAAACTTGTCCCTCATTAATTTCTCCAAGCCAGCTTCATAGTCACGGCCATCAGAAGCCGGTTCAGATATCCGTAATGAAGGTCTTGGGCGCCAAAGCGCATATGTTTCCAGCCCACATCCCATTTTCCTTTATTAAAAGTGGAAGAGTCCTCTTCACAAGATGCCGGGTTAAAGTCGCAGGATTCCCGATTCAGAGCGCCCATTCCAAGAATCACAACGCCATCATCTTTCGACTCGATGGATTGTGTGGCACGGCTGTTTCAAGAGGATTGCGAGGCTTCTCAAACCGCATAAAGGCAGGTGTGGATCAACAGATATTGAAATATTCACAGCCTCTCTTCAGAATAACCTCTTCTTGAACCGGAGGGTCGCTGGGAATATCTTCGTAGCAAAGTTTTCAAGATCCGCGCTTTTTCATGATCCAAGCGGCAGCCTCTTCAACTGTTTTGTCCAAGCGAGCCTTCTTGCTAGGCTTCGTTTGGTTCTCAAAAAGCAACGAGTCAGGAACAAGGCGTACACATTACAGAAGATATCGAAAAGTATATGGCCGTTTTGACCTACCCGACGGCTATTTTCAATGGCGGTAGCTGAGTGGCAGAGGATTCGCCAGAGGATGAATGGGAAGTAACCTGATAATCGGAGTCGGACGGATTAAGAGGTTGACTAAGAGACCCGCTTGAAATTTAAAGCAATAAAAGGGTCGGAAACCTCGGTGCGGCGCTTTCAACCGGCTGTTGGGTAAACCGCAGAGGTAACTACCGTCCGTCAGTGCCGGGTTGTGCGGCGAGCTTCCTGTTGTTGTGTCTTCATAACAAGTTTGGGATCCAAGTAAGCAAGAGGATGAGAAAAGTTAACTTTCCGGATTGCCCGGCGAAATTTTGGAGAAGGCAAATTCGTTGAATCGGAAGAAAGAATGGTTACCTCAGCAAATCCTGCGTTGCTGGCTTCAGCGTCATCCTGACAAGCATCGTCATCAATAAGACGTGTAAAAAACAAGCCAAGAGAATCAAGTTCCGGATTACCCACATCATCGTCAATGGCCGGGTCAGACGAAGCAGTAGTCTTTCTCTTGTGGGCGGATTTCTTGACAACTTTTGTTTTGGGCCGATTTGGCCGCCCAGCTTTGTCCGCTTTGTCTTGAGAGAGTTTCTTGCTCCAAAACGGATTATCGCCCTGGATCAGAAATAATTGAGAGTTGGACATATGAAAGTAACAACGGGTCTTTATGATGGCACAATGTAAACTTACCGCAGTGGTGCGCAGGTGCAAGAAGGAGCCAAGCCGGTTTGAGCACGTAGATGCTCCGGTTCATTCAGATTTTCCTCATCAATCCGTGAATTTCATCTTCGCATAGCCCAGCTTGGTGTGTCGGAGTGGGTCATCGACGCCAAGATATCGCACATCAAACCGAACGCCGCTCAAAGGTAGTATGCCCCAAGATAACCAACAGCGTGCAAGATCAATTCCAACAAACCGCTGGCCATAAAGGCTCGGAGCTTGGACAGTTAGGGGCATATTTGCTTCTCTCTTTGGCACCAATCTTTGAGGAAAGGGATGAGTATTGCTTAGCCGCCCGACGGAAGCCGTAAAGGATTTTCACCTTCGTGAGAAGTATCTTTGCAGAGAACCAAGTCGCATTCCACTCTTTGGGGTGAGTGTGGAGTTTGACGGGGATAGGTGATCTCCTTCCTCTTCGGATAGCCATACCGCCTAATTCTCAGATTGGGGCCATGCAGAATTCAGGTCGACGGTTTAGGTGGAAGAGATCTCTCAACAGCTTCAATGAAGGTTCCTCTTGCAGATATAAGCTTGACAAAGACTTGAAAGTGGCACAAAGTTGGTAACGGAGTTGGGGCCAATGTCTTGGGGACGGAGCTGAAAATTGGCCATTACGTCCCGGTAAAATTTTGACCTGGGCGGTTTGAAACCCCAGGCCAGATGATCCGCGAAAACTACGACCTCCCCTTCCTGAGGTGTGGGAGGACATTCCTCTCCAGGAACCCTCCAATGGATTGTGTTTTGGTCATCTAAAGCGCCAATTGATACCAGTTCATTCAATTGTGTCTCGGAGACGCGGGAAGGAACCCAGTTGCATTCGTACACCTGTTTGGCCATGATAAGATCTACAAGGAGAAGGATCCGGTTTAAGAAAGTGCTTATTACAGAGTGATTGATCCAAGTTATGATAAACCGGAGGCGGTTTCTATAAATCAGTTCATTATGATATGATGTCAGATGTGTTCTGGTGGTTCAACAAGGGGACTAATGGTGCACCTATGCCGGTTTAGCAGCTTTTATTATGGTGAGTTAAACCGCCTAATCTTGGCTTTGGAGATAATTGAAGTCATGGACAGAAACAGGTTTCACAAAATTTCATGTTTACTACGGATCAAACGCGGGTTTTCAGAAAACATTAAATGCGCCGCGGAAGTAAAGAAGAAACGGAAGTGGACCATAAGGCGTATGTATATATGCAGAGGATCCATGGGATTAAGATGAGAAAGTACAGCGGATACGCAGGAGTCGCCATTGGTACGTAACAAGATTCATAGCATGGTTCAAGGCTAAAAACATGAAAACGCACGAAGAACATGGTATGAAGCTCAACCCTAGAAACAGATCTAAATGCGTAAACAGATTGAAGAAGGGAAGAAGCTACCGAACAGAGGAGATGCGGAGAGAGGCCGCAGTGTTCGGGCACGCCCAAAGTTGATGCAGCGCCTAGGATGAAGCGAAGTCGATGACGATGGCGGAGCTCCAAGGGCAGCGGCGTAGAGGAAGACGAAGAGGAAGCGAAGGAGGAAAAGAATGACCCTTCGTCCTATTTATAAGGCAAGAAGCTAGGTCAAGCGCTGCGGAATCCGTGGATTGCTATTAAGGAAGGCGTTATAAAGGATAAACTTCAAGATGACGCTATGCCGGTTTACAAGAACTGAAGCAACGATGTCATGCCGGTTTACAAGAACTGAAGCAACGATGTCATGCCGGTTTACAAGGATCAAGCAACGATGACGTGGCGGTTTATTAAACAAAAGAAGATGTCCAAGATATGTGTTCGTGTGAAGGATTGACATGAACCAGTTCAAATCAACTGGGCCTAATGTTAGGGATATTACCACAGGTGTAAACCGCCAGCTTGGGCCGGGTTAGCTCCATTAGTGGTGTAATCGCAGAAAGGCCCAAGGCCCGTAGTTGGTTTAGAACTTGTAGCCGTAAACCGCCCGATGTATGACTTGTATTGTAAGTTAGAATAGAGAGATACCAACCGGGATATGAGTATGAACCGTTGGGACTCTACGAACCGACAAGGCCACTGTGTATATAAGGGGACGACCGCCATGCGTTCAAGGACGATAACCACAACTCGAGCCTAGGCGACGCTTATTTTGCTCCCTAGCCATCGAGACTACATCAATTCCATCACAACTAGACGTAGGCTTTTACCTTCATCGAAGGGGCCGAACTAGTATAAAACCCACGTGTCTTTGTGTCCGCTTTAACCCCTGCAAGTAAACCCGTAGCGATGGCTCCACGACTAAGTCCTTACGCTAGGACATCTGCCGTGACAAATCCACGACAAGCGGCGTTGTTCAGTCTTTATGGCCAGCCCTCACCCTACCCAAGGGCCTCGGGGAGCTTGCGGAGAAGCTGCAGGGAGTGCGGCAGCGCCTGCTTGTGGAAGATTTCGCTTGTCATCAAGGTGCCAGGAGGCTTGGGCCATGGTGAAGACGCGGTATAAGAAGGCGGATCCCAACCATATGGCCGAAGTTGGACCGGTGGGGCCCGATGGGAAGGAGATCCCTGTGAGTTTAGTATACAGCCAAGTAGAGTTGGCTGCTAAGTTTTCCCAACAGGACTGTAAGTTAGACAGCCTGTTAGACGGGATTGAGGAGGAATACAATCAATAAATTTGACAATGTATGTTTTCCTTTGAAGTGACATGTGAAATGCCTTCTAGCCGGATTGTAGATCGTTTGTCTTTGCCGACCTTTTCGCTTCAACCTCGGGACCCTAGAGTCCGGAGTGTGTCTGAATACCTTTCTGGTTAAGAAACAACCGTGGTGTGCATGGAGACCAGGCGTAGGGGTCATTAGTGCTTTATCACACAAGTGCCCAACTAGTTATGTTATATTACATGGTTAGTAAGAAACATCTTCCAGGGAGAATAGTTCCATTAAGGGTTCCTTTCGCTGGGAGGCATGCCCTAAAGTGCATGTCCGGACTACAAAGAAAGCAAGAAACATCCGGGGCAGATAGGTAAATAGGTAAAAGTCATCTTTAAGTCACCGACCGAATATTCCCTTAAGAACGCTTAGCTTTGGCTTCACCCACCGAGGTACACATCCGCCGACCCGCAAGAATAATCGCAGAGGTGCTCCTTTACCTCCTAGCCAAACAATCGGGAACGAGGGGTAAGCACAGAGCCAGCAACCCAGCTTGGCCAAAACTTAAGTCATATCGATGCATATAATGGCGAGTAAAAGGTACATGTGGAAGCTTGACACATGTGCCGGGTATGAAACCTGTAATTGAGCTTCGTAAAAGAAGCCCCAGAATAATGAGTGCGGATGGCACATCATGTGTATGCAAAAAATGCGAAAATAGGCCCATAAGGGCTTTTAAATAAAAAGGCATAAAAAGAGAAACAAAAGACAGCCGAAGTGTAAAAGTTTGGACGGGGGAAGGGGACGAACTCTTAGTCCGGCGCTAGGCATAGAATAGTCGGAGGCGGGCTGCGCTCCATGGGTTCGCTCGAGTCGGTTATCCGACGATTTCAGACGGTATGCTCCGCCGGTCGACTTGATCGACAATGAAGGGCCCTCCCATTTGGGCTTGAGCTTGTCCTTTTCTTGTCCGCAGCGAGAACTAGTTCACCAACGCTGTAAGTCTTGGCCTGTATCTCGCTTTGATATCTTCGGCCTGCTGCCGATAAAATGCGGAACGAGCCTTCGCGACGCCACGTTCTTCCTCCAATGTGTCCAAGCTGTCCTGCCGATCAAGCTCGCCTCTCTTTCTCATACATGCGCACTCGAGGTGAGTCATGAATAATGTCGCAGGCAAGATTGCCTCTGCGCCGATACCATAAAAATGGTGTGAATCCGGTAGTATGGTTGGGCGTTGTCCGCAGCCCCCCGAGTACGGAGTCAAGCTCCTCGACCCATTGTGTGTCGGATTTAGTAAGTGACCTCACTAGTCCGGGTTTAATGCCGCCATTATTAGACCATTTGCTCGCTCCACTTGACCGCTGGTTTGAGGGTGATAAACCAAGCGTAGTCGAGCTTGATGCCCGTATTTTTGCACCATGACTTAACCTCGCCGGCTGTGAAGTTCGTGCCGTTGTCGGTGATGATGCTGTGGGGACTCAGAACGGTGTACTACCCCGATATAAAGTCTATCACTGGTCCGGACTCGCTGCTTTGACCGGTTTGGCCTCTATCCATTTGGTGAATTTATCCACCATGACCAATAGGTACCTTTGCTTGTGGGTTCCCCTTTAAGGGGTCCGACCATATCAAGCCCCTGCATCATGAACGCCGTGTAATGGGTATGGTTTTGAGGGCGGTGGGCGGCATATGGCTCGATTAGCAAAGAGTCGACAACCAACGATCGCTGGACTAAGTCCTGCGCGCGCCTGTGCCGCCGGCCAATAAAATCCTGCACGGAATGCCTTTCCTACAAGGGCCCGGCTGTTGCGTGGTGTCCGCCTAGTCCGCATGAATTTCAGCCAGAGGTTTCGCCTTCCTCTTCGGAGATACACCTCAAGGACTCGGTTGTACTTTTCTTATAAAGCTCTCCCTCATGGACCTTGTAGGCTTTCGATCGCGGACTATGCAAATGGGCCTCGCTTTTGGTCTTTGGGAAGTTCCCGCCTAAGTAAGTAGGCTAGAAAGGTTCTGGCCCACGCGCGATTATCGCCATTATGACGGGCTGAAGGTGTTATGTCATCTCGCTGAATCACCGATTGCGCGGTTTTTCCGGTTTGTCACTACCGGCTCCTCCTCCCATAGTACGGATGGCTTGAAGAGCCGCTCCAGAAGATATTTGAGGGACAGCATCACGCCGCACCGATGCGTGCAAGACGCCGGCCGCTTGGTTATTGTCTCGGGCTATGTGATGGAATTCAAGTCCTTCAAACCGAGCTGACATTTTTAGGACAGCGTTGCGATATGCTGCCATTTTCGGATCCTTGGCGTCAAAGTCTCCATTTATTTGGGATATTGCAAGGTTTGAATCCCCACGCACCTCTAGGCGTTGAATGCCCATGGAGACTGTCATCCGGAGACCACGTAACAGGGCCTCATATTCAGCTGCATTGTTGGAGTCCGTGTACATTATTTGAAGTACATACTGAACTATATCTCCGTTTGGGGACATCAATACGACGCCAGCCCCCAGTCCGACCAACATTTTGGAGCCGTCGAAATGCATAGTCCAGTTGGAGTATGCGCCGTACTCTTTAGGAGTTCGGTTGTCCATTCGGCGCATTTAAGTCAGCCAAAACTTGTGACTTTATAGCTCACGAGGTTTGTAAGTTATATCGAATGGTAGGAGCTCAATGGCCCATTTTGCAATCCTGCCTGCTATGTCATGGTTATTTATAATGTCATTGAGTGGTACTTCAGAGGCCATCGTTATCGAACACTCTTGAAAGTAGTGTCGAGCTTCCGGACGCCATGAACACCGTGATATGCTATCTTCTCGATAGTGCGGATAACGGATTTGCGAGGGGTTAACACAAAGGATACATAATACACCGGTTTTTGAAGAGGGAATTTATGCCCTTCGCTCTCGCTCGACGACGAGTACCGCGCTTACAACTTGATGTGTTGCGCGATGTATAACAACATTGGTTCGCCCAGATTGGGCGCTGCCAGACCGGATTGGTTCCCAATATGGCCTTTATTTCTTCGAGTCCGGCGGTGGCAGATCCGCCCACTCAAGTGTTCGCAAGGCCCGAGGAGGCGATAAAGGGGCAGCGCCTTTTCTCCTAGACGGGAGATAAAGCGGCTTAGAGCTGCCATGCATCCTGTTAATTTTTGTATTTGTTTGAGGTCTTTTGGAATATCCAACTGTGACAGAGCTCGGATTTTAGCCGGGTTTGCTTCGATTCCTCTACCGGATACAATGAAGCCCAACAGCTTTCCGGCTGGTACGCCGAAAATGCATTTTTCCGCATTCAGCTTGATGTCATATGCTCTGAGGTTGTCGAATGTGAGCCTCAAATCGTCTACTAGAGTTTCGACGTGTTTTGTTTTGACGACTATGTCGTCTACGTATGCCTCGACTGTTTTGCCGATCTGGGTAGTCAGACATGTTTGGATCATGCGTTGATATGTTGCGCCGGCGTTTTTAAGTCCGAAGGGCATCGTGTTGAAGCAGAATGGTCCGTAAGGGGTGATGAATGCCGTGGCGGCTTGGTCTGCTTCGCCATCTTGATTTGATGGTAGCCGAGTATGCGCCGAGGAAACACAACGAATCGTGTTTCGCCAGTAGCATCGATAATTTGGTCGATGCGGGAGAGGGAAGGGATCCTTTGGGCAAGCCTTATTGAGGTCTTTAAAATCGGCTACGAGGCGCCAGGATTTGTCCTTCTTTGGTACCATTACCAGATTTGCTAGCCAGTCCGATGTTTGATATCTCGATGAATCCGCTTCCAATAGTTTGGCTAGCTCTTCTCCCATTGCCTGCCTTTTGGGTTCGCAAAATCGCCAAAGAGCCTGTTTGATCGGCTTAAATCCTTTTAGGATGTTTAGGCTGTGTTCGCCAACTGCGTGGGATTCCGGCATATCCGAAGGATGCCAAAAGATGTCCCAATTTTCCCGGGAATTCACGCAAAGGCGGCGCCTACTTGGGTTCAATTGTGCCCCAATGGAGGCCGTTTTGTTGGGTCCGTTGGATGGACCTCGAATTTTGTTATTTCATCTACTGGTTTGAAGGAGGTGGACTTGGATCTTTTATCGAGTATCACATCGTCCCTGTTCACCGTGGAGCGCAGCATGGTGAGTTCTTCTGCCGCTAAGGCTTCGGATAGTGCCTCAAGGGCTAGTGCGGCTGTCATGTTTTCGGCGCGGAGTGCTATGTCCGGATCACTAACGAGAGTGATTATTCCGCTGGGCCCAGGCGTTTTGAGCTTCATGTACCCGTAGTGAGGTACTACTTGAAAAATTGTGAATGCCTCTCGTCCTAATATGGCGTGATATCCGCTGCTGAACGGGGCCACTTGGAACGTGACTTCTTCGGATCTGAATTGTCCGGCGAGCGAACACCACATCGAGTGTGATTTTTCCGTGCAGCGCTTCTCGCTAGGGATTATACCTCTAAAGGTTGTGCTGCTTCGCCAATACGGCTCCAATCGATTTCCATTTTTGCGAGTTTCCTCGAAATGAGGTTTAGTCCGCTGCCGCCATCCATGAGGACTTTTGTCAGTCGAAAGCCGTCCACTATGGGACTAAGTACCAGTGCGGCTGGCGCTCTGGCTGGTCGGAATTTAGGCTCGTCGCTGGCGTTGAAGGTAATAGCTGTGTCGTTCCATGGATTTGCTGTTGCTACTTGGTATACTTCGGCGAGTCCGCGGATTGTTCGCTTTCGCATATTGTTTGATGCGAAGGTCTCAAGATCGTTGATATCGCATCGTAGTGTTGGAGTGGTTTCCGAGCTAGAAGCTCCTCGCCACTTTTGGCCACCTACCGTAATATCCAACATGCTCGGGCTATGTGTTGGGACGGCTCCTCTCAGACCGTGAAGCTTACAGGTCCATTGAGCCATCCCTCCAAAGACGGTTCCGCTTCCCTTATTGGGTTTTTGTTTTTTCGCTTTTGCATCCGGGCCTCGATCGAAGGCGCCCTTTTCTTTGGATCGGGTTTGGGGCGGATTATCCCAAAATTGATTTTCGGTTTTCCGAAACTCTCCATCGCACAAGATTTCGCATTATGGATGCCGATCGGTGAAGCGCGTAATTCTGCGACGATCAATGGCGTTTAGTATTCCCTTGTCCGTGCAGTTATTTGCAGAAGATTGAGATTGTGTTTTCCTCTCGGCAGTCCTTTATCCTGTCCATGACCAGTAGGAATCTGGCCCAGTAGTGATGTACTGTTTCAGCGGGCTCTTGCCGAATTAGAGATAGATCGCATATGTCTGGGCGGGTGGGTGGACTTAAATCCGGATCCCTGCCCATCTTGGGGCTCAAAGGCCGAGGGGTTTCCGAATTTGGAAGCTTGGTTTGCTGGACACAATCCAACGAGTCCGGAGCGATGCATGATTTTAAGTTCAATGCTCGATCGAAGTCCGTCCCTCCACGGAAATCCGGCATGGAGGGTTCGGGAATCCGGACATGAATAGTTTTCAATACAGGTAAAGAGTTGCCGTATTGCTCCTCTACCACTGCGACGTGGTGGGTGGCCCGGGAGAGTTAATCTCTCGGATCGGTTTTAAGCCCAATCTGGTTGTAGTCCGTGGCGACTCCTGTATATGCGGCGCGATCCAAGAGTTCGTTAATGATGAGAGCTCCATTGATCCAACTGTTTGGCAGCTTCGGCCGACGCGAAGATTGCTTCGACGACTTGAGAAGTTATTGTCGAAGCGGTGGCCGGACAGCGGTCATAAGAAAACCACCTAGCCGGATAGTTTGGCCGGCGGCCAAGGCCCTTCGGCGAAAAAACACCGCCTTTGAAGACGGGTGGAGGCATCCGCCTATCGGTGACGACACGGAGGAACTCTCAATGAAAGCACCAATGTCGGTGTCAAACCGGCGGATCTCGGTAGGGGGTCCCGAATTGTGCGTCTAGGCGGATGGTAACAGGAGACGAGGGACACGATGTTTTTACCCAGGTTCGGGCCCTCTCGATGGAGGTAAAACCCTACGTCCTACTTGACTAATATTGATGATATGGGTAGTACAAGAGTGGATCTACCACGAGATCAAGGAGGCTAAACCCTAGAAGCTAGCCTATGGTATGATTATTGTAATGTATGTTGTCCTACAGACTAAAGCCCTCCGGTTTATATAGACACCGGAGAGGGCTAGGGTTACACAGAGTCGGTTACAATGGTAGGAGATCTACATATCCGTATCGCCAAGCTTGCCTTCCACGCCAAGGAAAGTCCCATCCGGACACGGGACGAAGTCTTCAATCTTGTATCTTCGTAGTCTTGGAGTCCGGCGGATAATGATAGTCCGGCTGTCCGGACACCCCCTAGTCCAGGACTCCCTCACCAGGTGTTACAAGCGCTCCAACCGAATCATTGTTTTCTGAGTTAGCCGCGTCTCGTTTTCTTTGACGTGCCTGTCGCTGCTTCAGTAGGTATTCGACTCTCTTTTCTTCACTCATTCGAGCATACCAACCTTGACCCCTTGGTTTTTTCTGGGCCGGTAGAGTAACATCCGAAAATTCAGCAATATTTGTGTGCGGCGTGCCTCCATTATCACTCTGCCCTGTCATAATGGAAACATCGCAAAGTACTACTCCCTCCCGTCCATAATAAGTGTCACCATTTTAAACTATATTTGATAAGGAAATACGTGTGTGAATGTACTAACCTTTTCCATTCCTATTTGAGCCATCTGTATGAGGAATCATTTTGACAACTCCATCATTTGCAGCTATAAATTAGACAATGATGTACCTTAGTTTAAAACTGCGACACTTACTTTGGACCGGAGGAAATATTTGATAAAGAAAAATGTGTGTGAACGAACTAACCTTTTCCATTCCTATTTGAGCCATCTGTGAGAGGAATCATTTGGATAACTCCATCATTCACAACTACAAATTAGACAATGATGTCAGTTCTGAGGTTTTGTCAGACACAGAGAATAATATCAACCATGGGTCCGCAAAGTGCACAAACATGGACCTTTTGCAAACCTGTTTGTTACATTAGTAAACGGAGCACGTTCGCTCTGAACCAATCCGCTAGATGGTGTAGATGACTTAGTTGCATCTTTTTTTTGCCTGGCGTGCTATTCGTAGTTTCTTTAGGTATTCTGCTTTCTTCTCACCGGACAGACGAGCGTACCACCCTCCACCATTGCTCTGATTATTCTCCAAACCAGTACATGATTCCAAATTCTGCAACAAATGGACTTTGAATCTTGATTAGCAAACAGAGAATAGTTATCACCGAAGAGCACTGAAGAAGGGAACATATAGGACGTTAGTTGGCTGTGAGCCCACTCAGATTCAGATTTGAATAATGCTCTCATGGATGACTTTTGCAAAGTTAAAAGAATTGATAGTGCACAAAAAATCATCACTGATTTTCTGAGATGGAGAACATAAAGTAGCACTTCTGAATTGAAAAATCTAATGTATTGTTCATAGACGTTATGTCAGTTTGTTAGGTAGATGTAACTCGGCTCCAAAGTTTGTAGAAAGCCAAGCGCAGCACACTACTGCCTTTTTAATTAATCTTTTCAAACTGTTATTAGTAATCACCTACTTCCAGCTAGCACACTCCGAAGCCTTTAATAATCAGTACAACACATTCTAAAAGATCTAACAATTTGAGGGATAACAATGACAGTGATAGTTCGGGTTGAATTTATTTGGTCAATTACCGCACCTTCAATTATGTTGATCGGTCCATGGATTTGATCCCGGCTGCATATCTTACATAACACGTCCGCTTGCCCGCCGCTTTCGTCGACGTAGCCGCTCAGGCTGTTTGAAACATCCGCAAAAGATCAATATAGAAAAATATGTTGATTCGTAATGCTTCGCTTAAACAAGCGAGAGGCGGGTTAATTGATATATTGTAGACAATGTCGAGATTGAGAATTTAGGGCCGGGGCCCTTCGAGGCTCTTAGTATAAATGTGTAATAGTAGTTAACATACGAGGAGACATGCTCGAGATCTAACAATGAGAGGGAAAGACGGTTTATTTAATAAGCAAACAAATAAAAGCGTATATCGCCAATGCATACCGAGCGAGCTGATCAAGCATATCCAACTTGTACCATTGTGACAACATTGCTACAGAAACATGCATCTCTACTACAACACCGTAGTAAGTACGAACTACAGGCTTTAAACAGTAAGGCCGTGGCATATGCTATAGGAAATCAGCGTGTACGAGCAGTTTAATTAGGATTATCATCAAGTTTGAGAAATTAACAGTACATGCGAAGGCATAGGTCGCTGGATGCAACTGCGTAAGGAGACATGCTCGTACCTATCGTGGCCGCATAGCGTTGCAGGCCCACGTCGCTGTCATTCCTCAGGACGAGAAGACCAGCAGAGTCAAACCAAGAGTCGAGCCGTCGAAGAGGCCGAACACTCAAACAGGTGAACGAAAAGAAGGAAGTGACGGAAGTCAAGGAACGATCGGAATCAAGGTCAGGGTCTGATTGATCATGTGATCCAAACAAACAGGGAAACCAACGATTTGGTTTCCATGTTATTCTCTGCCTACATGCGAACATGGGCCAGGACTTTTTCTTATTTCCTTCTATGTACGCAGTACACAAGGCTGAGTTAAAAAAACATGATGGTGTAGATCATGGTAATTAATGTTAATTGATATTTTCCTTCTATGTACGTAGCACACAAGGCTGAGTTTCAGAAGGAAAAAAATATCATGGCGTAGATCATGGTAATTCTTGCTAATTGATATGATTAAAATAGGTCCAGGTTGGAGCGAGATCGTGGTAATTATTGCGTAATTATGAAATATGATGGCGTAGATCATGGTAATTCTTGCTAATTGATATGATTAAAATATGCCTTAGGTTGGAGCGAGATCGTGGTAATTATTGTGTAATTATGATGGCGTAGATCATATGGTAATTATTACGTAATTATGATGGCAAATGATGTGATACAACATTGAGGCAATCCGGTCCATTGAGAGATGGCGGATGTATGGTTGAGATGTAATGTTTCTGCCACAACTCGATTGTTTAATAGTAGTAGAGATAGCTCACGGACTCGATTACAAAAAGAGATCACAAAGCAAAACTCAAAACTACTTGATATCAAAACTTCAATCTACTAGATCAAGATACTACTAAAAGGATCGAACTAAATAAAACAGTAAAGATAGGAGTGTGATGGTGATACGATACCGGGGCACCTCCCCCAAGCTTGGTAGTTGTCAAGGGGAGTGCCCATACCCATGTGATTATGTCCTCGGAGGTGGTAAAGTAGGAGTTGTTGCAGATGTGGGTTTGTTCCTCAATTTACGCCTGAGTATAATATTTTGCTCCTTTAGGTCCTCGATCTCCTTCTCAAGGCTTAATACTCTTTTGCATAATTCCTGTTTATTTTCCTGCAAGAGACAAAAAGGGATAAACTCGATCTTTGGCTTCTTTACTCTATCAGGGAGGCTTGACTTTTTAAACTCCACATGCATGTCCCTAGGTTGAGGTAATGGGGCTTCATCTTCATCTGAACTCATCTCCTCCTTTACTTTAGGCTCATAGTCTTCCTCTTCTTCAGAGGTCCAGCCATCATGCTCCAAGTCCCCGTAGACCTTAGTGTCTATGAGGTAATCAGCCACATAACTTCCCCCTTCCGAATCCTGAGACGACATATTGCTCTAAATCTGTAACAGAAACAGCTCGAAACGAAAACAGAGGGATATTTGCGTGATACAGTGGTCAAAATCTTCGGGAGTATATATAATGAATTTTTACCGACCAAAATACGTAACGTGCAAGAAAACGGAGTCCGGGAGGCACACGAGGTGCCCATGAGACAGGGGGCGCGCCCAGTAAGGGTGGGCGCGCCCTCCAGTCTCGTGGAGGCCTCGTGTCCCTTTCGGACTACTTCTTTCTTCCTAAAATTCTTAAATAATCCAAAACTGTAAAAATTGCCATTGGAATTGTTTTGGAGTCGGTTTACTTACCGTACCACATACCTATTCCTTTTCGGAGTCTGGAATGTTCTGGAAAGTGTCCCTTATGTATTCCTCCGGGGTTACGATTTCAATAATATTAGTTTCAACATTGATAGGATTACCTGAAATATAATGTTTAATTCTTTGACCGTTCACCACCCTCGGACTTGTGCCTTTGAAGTTGTTGATTTTTATGGCACCAGAACGATAGACCTCCTCGATAACGTAAGGACCTTCCCATTTAGAGAGAAGTTTTCATGCAAAAGATCTTAAACAAGAGTTGAATAATAACACATAATCACCTACGTTAAACTCACGCTTTTGTATCCTTTTATCATGCCAGCATTTCACTTTTTCTTTGAATAACATGGCATTCTCATATGCTTGGGTTCTCCATTCATCGAGTGAGCTAATGTCAAACAACCTCTTCTCACCGGCAAGTTTGAAGTCATAGTTGAGCTCTTTAATAGCCCAATATGCTTTATGTTCAAGTTCAAGAGGTAAATGACACGCTTTTCCATAAACCATCTTATATGGAGACATACCCATAGGATTTTTGTATGCAGTTCTATAGGCCCATAATGCATCATCAAGTTTTTTGGACCAATTCTTTCTAGATCTATTCACAATCTTTTGCAAAATTAATTTGAGCTCTCTATTGCTCAACTCTACTTGACCACTAGATCATGGGTGATAAGGAGATGCAATTCTATGATTGACATCATACTTAGCAAGCATCTTACGGAAAGCACCATGAATAAAATGTGAACCACCATCAGTCAAAAGATATCTAGGGACTCCAAACCTCGGAAAAATAACTTCTTTAAGCATTTTAATAGAAGTGTTCTGATCAGCACTACTAGTTGGAATAGCTTCTGCCCACTTAGTAACGTAATCAACAGCAACTAAAATATGTATGTAACCATTAGAGGCAGTAAAAGGTCCCATATAATCAAAGCCCCAAACATCAAACGGTTCAATAGCAAGAGAATAATTCATAGGCATTTCTTGACGTCTACTAATGTTACCTATTCTTTGACATTCGTCACAAGATAAGACAAACTTACGAGCATCTTTGAAGAGAGTAGGCCAATAAAAACCAGATTGTAGTACCTTGTGTGTAGTTCTATCTCCAGCGTGGTGTCCTCCATAGGATTCAGAGTGACACTTGTGTAGGATCTGTTCCTGTTCATGCTCAGGCACACAACGTCTAATAACACCATCTACTCCTTCTTTATAAAGGTGTGGATCATCCCAAAAGTAATGTCTTAAATCATAAAAGAACTTTTTCTTTTGCTAGTATGTGAAACTAGGCGGTATAAATTTGGCAACAATGTAATTAGCATAATCAGCATACCAAGGAGCAGTACGAGAAGCATTAATGACCGCTAATTGTTCATCAGGAAAGCTATCATCAATAGGCAAAGGGTCATCAAGAACATTCTCTAACCTAGACAAGTTGTGCTCAGCGGGTTCTCATCTCCTTTCTATCAATAATATGCAAATCAAATTCTTGGAGCAGGAGAACCCATCTAATGAGCCTAAGCTTAGCATCTTTCTTTTCCATAAGATATTTAATAGCAGCATGATCAGTGTGAATAGTAACTTTGGAATCAACAATATAAGGTCTAAACTTCTCACATGCAAACACAACTGCTAAGAATTCTTTTTCGGTAGTAGCATAATTTCTCTGGGCAGTATCAAGAGTCTTACTAGCATACTGGATAACATTTAATTTCTTATCAACTCTTTGCCCTAGAACAGGACCTACAACATAATCACTAGCATCACACATAATTTCAAAGGGTAAATTCCAATCAGGTGGCTGAACAATAGGTGCAGTGATCAAAGCTTTCTTAAGCATTTCAAATGCTTCTACACAATCATCATCAAAGACAAAAGGAATATCTTTTTGCAATAGACTAGTCAGAGGCCTAGAGATTTTAGAGAAGTCCTTAATGAACCTCCTATAAAAACCGGCATGACCAAGGAAACTTCTTATACCTTTTCTGTCCTTGGGACATGGCATCTTTTCAATAGCATCAACCTTGGCTTTATCATCTTCAATACCTCTCTTGGAAATCTTATGCCCCAAGACAATGCCTTCATTAACCATAAAGTGACACTTTTCCCAATTCAGGACGAGACTATTGTCTTCGCATCTCTGCGAAACTCGATCAAGGTTGCTCAAACAATCATCAAAAGAGGATCCATAAACGGAGAAGTCATCCATGAATACCTCACAAATCTTTTCACAAAAATCAGAAATATAGCCATCATGCATCTTTGAAAGGTAGCAGGTGCATTACATAAACCAAAAGGCATACGTCTATAAGCAAAAGTGTCGAAAGGGCAAGTAAAAGTAGTTTTTGATTGATCCCCCGCTGACACACGTATTTGAGAGAAACCAGAATAACCATCTAGAAAGCAGAAATGAGTGTGTTTGGATAGTCTTTCTAGCATTTGATCAATAAAAGGTAAAGGGTAATGATCTTTCTTAGTAGCTTTATTTAATTTACGGAAATCAATTACCATCCTATAACGTGTAATAATTCTTTGCAGGATCAATTCATCTTTATCATTAAGAACAATGGTAATACCTCCCTTTTTAGGAACACAATGACAGGGCTTACCCAATCACTATCAGCAACGGGATAAATTATACCTGCCTCAAGGAGCTTTAGTATCTCCTTTCTTACCACTTCTTACATCTTGGGAATCAGTCATCGTTGAGGATCTCTAACTGGTTTGGCATCGTCCTCCAAATTAATTTTGTGTTGGCATAACATGGGACTAACGCCCTTAAGATCATCCAGAGTATATCCAATAGCAGCTCGGTGCTTCTTTAGAGTTTTCAATAATCTTTCTTCTTCATGCTCTGGAAGGTTAGCACTAATAATAATAGGATATATTTTCTTTTCATCAAGATAAGCATACTTAAGATTATCAGGTAATGGTTTGAGTTCAAACACGGGATAACCCTTGGGAGGAGGGGGATCCCCAAGAATTTCAACGGGAAGATTATGTTTCAGCACAGGTTCCTGTTTAAAGAACACTTCATCTATTTCCCTTTTTTCCTTCATAAACATATCATTTTCATGGTCTAGCAAATATTGTTATAACGGATCAGTAGGAGGCACAACAATGGAAGCAAGACCAATAATCTCATCTTTACTAGGTGGTTCCCTATCACGAGGTTGTCTACGAAACATACCATCTAAGCCAATGGTGATAGTATCTATTTCACAATCAATCCTAGCACTATCTGTATTTAAGAAGGGTCTACCAAAAATAATGGGACAAAAATCGTCTTGTGGGGAACCAAGAACAAGAAAATCAGCAGGGTATTTAACCTTCCCACACAAGACTTCAACATCTCTAACAATCCCAACTGGTTTAATGGTATCCTTATTAGCAAGCTTAATGGTAACATCAATGTCTTCTAGTTCAACGGGTGCAATGTCATGCATAATTTCTTTATATAAATCATAAGGTATCGCACTAGCACTAGCACCCATATCACATAAACCATGATAACAATGATCTCCTATTTTAACAGAAATAATAGGCATGCCTACGACAGGTCTATGTATCTTAGTATCTAGTCTAGCAATATTAGCAGTTTCATCACAGAAATAAATAACATGCCCATCTAAATCATCATTCAAGAGATCTTTAACCATATCAATATTAGGTTCAACATTGATTTGCTCAGGAGGTGTATAAGTCCTAGTATTACTCTTACGAACAACAGTCGAAGTTTTAGCATGATCCTTTATCCTAACAGGAAGAGCAGGTTTCTCAACATAGGTAGTAGGAACAATAGGATCACTATAGGTGATAGTCTTTTCTTCAACTGTAATAGGTGCAACTACTTTTACTTCAATGGGAGGATTATATTTAAACCACTTCTCTTTAGGGAGATCAACGTGAGTAGCAAAAGATTCATAGAAAGAAGCTACTATCTCAGAGTCAAGTCCATACTTAGCGCTAAATCCACGAAAAGCATCGGTATCCATAAAACATTTAACGCAATCAAACTTAGGTGTCATACCTGACTCCTTACCATCGTCGGAACCCCAATCTTCAGAGTTGCGTTTAATTCTTTCCAATAAGTCCCATTTGAAATCAATAGTCTTTAGCATATAAGAACCAGCACATGAAGTATCGAGCAGGTTGCGATCATTAAAAGAAAGCCAAGCATAAAAATTTTGAATAATCATTTCCCGGGAGAGCTCATGATTGGGGCATGAATATAACATTGACTTAAGCCTCCCCCAAGCTTTAGCGATGCTTTCTCCTTCGCGAGGCCAGAAATTATATATGTAATTACGATCACGATGAACAAGATGCATAGGATAGAACTTCTAGTGAAATTCCAACTTCAATCGTTTATAATTCCAAGATCTCGTATCATCATATAGTCTATACCATGTCAATGCATCTCCCTTCAAAGATAAAGGGAAGACCTTCCTTTTGACAACATCATCGGGAATACCTGCAAGCTTAAATAATCCACAAACTTCATCCACAAAGATAAGGTGTAAATCGGGATGCAATGTTCCATCTCCTGCAAATGGATTAGCTAGCAGTTTCTCTATCAAACCCGAAGGAATCTCAAAGTAATTATTTTCAAAAAGTTCAGTAGGTTGAGGAGCAACTCTTTGCTCTTCTGGTCGGGGTGAAGAAACCCCGAACAAACCCCTCAAAGGATTAGTTTCCATAGTGACAAGTAACAGAAAATTTCACCACACTATATAAATGTTTCCTTACCAAGTTCCACTCACCAAAAGCACTACACTCCCCGGCAACAGCGCCAGAAAAGAGTCTTGATGACCCACAAGTGTAGGGGATCTATCATAGTCCTTTCGATAAGTAAGAGTGTCGAACCCAACAAGGAGCAGAAGGAAATGATAAGAGCTTTTCGGTAAGGTTTTCTCTGCAAGCACTGAAATTGTAGGTCATGGATAGTTTTGTGATAAGATAAATAGTAACGAGCAACAAGTAAATAAAGTGCAGCAAGGTGGCCCAATCCTTTATGTATCAAAGGATAAGCCTGGAGAATTTCTAATAATGAGAACGGAGCTCCCGAGGACACATCGGAATTATCGTCAAACTAGTTTTCGTCACGTTCATATGATTCGCGTTCGGTACTTTGATAATTTATATGTGGGTGGACCGGTGCTTGGGTACTGCCCTTACTTGGGCAAGCATCCCACTTATGATTAACCCCTATTGCAAGCATCCACAACTACAAAAGAAGTATTAAGGTAAACCTAACCACAACATTAAACATATGGATCCAAATCAGCCCCTAACGAAGCAACGCATAAACTAGGGTTTAAGCTTCTGTCACTCTAGCAACCCATCATCTACTTATTACTTCCCTATGCCTTCCTCTAGGCCCAAATAATGGTGAAGTGTCATGTAGTCGATGTTCACATAACACCACTAGAGGAAAAGACAACATACATCTCATCAAAATATCGAACAAATACCAAATTCACATGACTACTAATAGCAAGACTTCACCCATGTCCTCAGGAACAAACGTAACTACTCACAAAGCATATTCATGTTCATAATCAGAGGAGTAATAATATGCATTAAGGATCTGAACATATGATCTTCCACCAAGTAAACCAATTAGCATCAACTACAAGGAATAATCAACACTACTAGCAACGCACAGGTACCAATTCGTGGTTTTGATACAAGATTGGATACAAGAGATGAACTAGGGTTTTGAGAGGAGATGGTGTTGGTGAAGATGTTGATGGAGATTGACCCCCTCCCGATGAGAGGATCGTTGGTGATGACGTTGGTGATGATTTCCCCCTCCCGGAGAGAAGTGTCCCCGGCAGAACAGCTCCGCCAAAGCCCTAGATTGGTTCCGCCAAGGTTCCGCCTCGTGGCGGCGGAGTTTCGTCCCGTAAGCTTGCCCACGATTTTTTCCAGGGTAAAAGCCTTCATATAGTAGAAGATGGACATCGGGGAGCCACCAGGGGGCCCAGGAGACAAGGGTGCGCCCAGTAGGGGTGGGCGCGCCCCCACCCTCCTGGACAGGGTGTGGGCCCCCTGATTTATTTCTTCCGCTCGATAATTCTTATTAATTCCAAAAATAGGTTTCGTGGAGTTTCAGGATTTTTGGAGCAAGTCAGAATAGGTTTCAATGTTTGCTCCTTTTCCACCTGAATTCCAAATGCCAAGCATTCCTCCTCTTCATGGTAAACCTTATAAAATAAGAGAGAATAGCCATAAGTATTGAGATATAATGTGTAATAACAGCCCATAATGCAATAAATATTGATATAAAAGCATGATGCAAAATGGACGTATCGGTCATCTCAACGGATTTAGATGGTGCCCTATTTAACGTGAAAGCAGTTGCCTCTAATGCATAACCCCAAAACGACAGTGGTAAATCGATAAGAGACAGCATAGATCGCACCATATCTAATAAGGTACGGTAACGACGTTCGGACACACCATTACGCTGTGGTGTTCCAGGTGGCGTGAGTTGTGAAACTATTCCACATTGTTTTAAATGAAGACCAAACTCGTAACTCAACTATCCGCCTCTGCGATCAGATCGTAAAAACTTTATTTTCTTGTTACGATGATTTTCTACTTCACTCTGAAATTCTTTGAACTGTTCAAATGTTTTAGACTTATGTTTCATCAAGTAGATATACCCATATCTGCTCAAATCATCTGTGAAGATCAGAAAATAACGATACCCGCCGCGAGCCTCAACACTCATCAGACTATATACATCAGTATGTATTATTTCCAATAAGTTAGTTGCTCGCTCCATTATTCTGGAAAACGGAGTCTTGGTCATCTTGCCCATGAGGCATGGTTCGCAAGCATCAAGTGATTCATAATCAAGTGATTCCAAAATCCCATCAGCATGGAGTTTCTTCATGCGCTTTACACAAATATGACCTAAACGGCAGTGCCACAAATAAATTGTACTATCATTATTAACTTTGCATCTTTTGGCATCAATATTATGAATATGTGTATCATTACGATCGAGATTCAATAAACCATTCACATTGGGTGTATGACCATAGAAGGTTTTATTCATGTAAATAGAACAACAATTATTCTCTGACATAATAGAATAACTGTATTGCAATAAACATGATCAAATCATATTTATGCTCAACGCAAACACTAAATAACATTTATTTAGGTTCAACACTAATCTCGAAGGTAGAGGGAGTGTGCGATGGTGACCCTATCAACCTTGGAGTCACTTCCAACACACATCATCACCTCGCCCTTAACTAGTCTCTGTTTATTTTAAAACTCTTGTTTGGAGTTACTACTCTTAGCAATTGAACTAGTATCAAATACCAAGGGGTTGTTATAAACACTAGTAAAGTACACATCAATAACATGTATATCAAATGTACCTTTGTTCACTTTGCCATCCTTCTTATCCGCCAAGTATCTAGGGGCAATTCCGCTTCCAGTGACCATTTTCTTTGTAGTAGAAGCACTCAGCTTTAGGCTTGGGTTTAGCTTTGGGCTTCTTCATGGCAGTGACAACTTGCTTTCCATTCTTCTTGAAGTTCCCTTTCTTTCCCTTGCCCTTTTACTTGAAACTGGTGGTTTTGTCAACCATCAACACTTGATGCTTTTCTTGATTTATACCTTCGCCGATTTTAGCATCACAAAGAGCTTTGGGAATTTTTTCGTTATCCCTTGCATATTATAGTTCATCACAAAGTTCTAGTAACTTGGTGATAGTGACTGGAGAATTCTATCAATCACTATCTTATCTGGAAGATTAACTCCCACTTGATTCAAGAGATTGTAGTACCCAGACATTCTGAGCATATGCTCACAAGCTGAGCTATTCTCCTCCATCTTGTAGGCAAAGTACTTTGTCAGAGGTCTCATACCTCTTAACAGGGGCATGAGTCTGAAATACCAATTTCAACTCTTGGAACATCTTATGCTCTGTGTCGTTCAAAACATTTTTGAAGTCTCGGTTCTAAGCCGTAGAGCATGGTGCACTAAACTATCAAGTAGTCATCATACCGAGCTTGTCAAACATTCATAACGTCTGCATCTGCTCCTGCATTAGGTCTGTTCACCTAGCAGTGCATGAAGGACATAATTCTTCTGTGCAGCAATGAAGATAATCCTCAGATCACGGACCAAGTCCGCATCATTGCTACTATCATCTTTCAACTTATATTTCTCTAGGAACATATCAAAAAATAAATGGGGAGCTACATAGCAAGCTATTGATCTACAACATAGATATGCAAATACTATCAGGACTAAGTTCATGATAAATTAAAGTTCAGTTAATCATATTACTTAAGAACTCCCACTTAGATAGACATCCCTCTAGTCATCTAAATGATCATGTGATCCACATCAACTAAACCTTGTCCGATTATCACGTGAGATGGAGTAGTTTTCAATGGTGAACATCACTATGTTGATCATATCTACTATATGATTCACGCTCGATCTTTCGATCTCAGATTTCTGAGGCCATATTTGCATATGCTAGGCTCGTCAAGTTTAACCCGAATATTCTGCGTGTGCAAAACTGGCTTGCACCCGTTGTATGTGAACGTAGATCTTATCACACCCGATCATCACGTGGTGTCTCAGCACAAAGAACTGTCGCAACGGTGCATACTCAGGGAGAACACTTATACCTTGAAATTTACTGAGCGGTCATCTTATAATGTTACTGCCGTATTAAGCAAAATAAGATGCATAAAAGATAAATATCACATGCAATCAAAATATGTGACATGATATGGCCATCATCATTTTGTGCCTTTGATCTCCATCTCCAAAGTACCATCTTGATCTCCATCGTCACCGACATGACACCATGATCTCCATCATCTTGATCTCTATCAACGTGTCGTCACATGGTCCTCCCGCCAACTATTGCTTTTGCAACTATTGCTATCGCATAGCGATAAAGTAAAATTATATGGTGCTTGCATCTTATGCAATAAAGAGACAACCATAAGGCTCCTGCCAGTTGCCGATAACTTTAAACAAAACATGATCATCTCATAAAACAATTTATATCTCATCACATCTTAACCATATCACATCACAACATGCCTGCAAAAACAAGTTAGACGTCCTCTATTTTGTTGTTGCAAATTTTACGTGGCTGCTACGGGCTTCTAGCAAGAACCGTTCTTACCTACGCATCAAAACCACAACGATTTTTCGTCAAGTGTGATGTTTTAACCTTCAACAAGGACCGGGCGTAGTCACACTCGATTCAACTAAAGCTGGAGAAACAGACTCCCACTATCATGAACACGGACATGTAATGTCAGTTTGGGCCGCTTCATCCAACAATATCGCCGAATCAAAGTATGACATGCTGGTAAGCAGTATTACTATTATCGCCCACAACTCTTTGTCTTCTACTCGTGCATATAACATCTACACATAGACCTGGCTCGGATGCCACTATTGGGGAACGTAGAAATTTTAAAAAAATTCCTACGATCACGCAAGATCTATCTAGGAGAAGCATACCAATGAGCGGGAGAGTGAATCCATGTACCCCTGTAGACCAAAAGTGGAAGTGTTATATCCACACGGTTAGTCGTACGTCTTCACGATCCGACCGATCCTAGCACCGAACGTACGACACCTCCGTGTTCAGCACACGTTCAGCTCGATGACCTCCCTCGTACTCTTGATCTAGTTGAGGTTGATGGAGAGTTCCGTCAGCACGACGGCGTGGTGACGGTGATGATGAAGTTACCGGCGCAAGGCTTCCCCTAAGCACTACGACGATATGACCGAGGTGTGTAACTATGGAGGGGGGCACCGCACACGGCTAAGACAAATCTTGTGTGTCCTTTGGGGTGCCCCCTGCCCACGTATATAAAGGAGGGAGGAAGATGAGGCCAGCCCTAGAGGGGGCGCGCCAAGGGGGGGAGTCCTACTTGGACTCCCAGTCCAAGTAGGATTCGCCCCCCCCCCCTTCCTATTCCAATTAGGAGAAGGAAGGGTGTAGGACTTTGAGAACAGGTGTCTAGAGGGGGGGTGATTAGACACTAAGTACCAAAGTCATAGTTTTTAAGATTCTTTAAGTTTAAGTGGAGTTTAGGCACGAATTTAACAATCACAATACATATCAAGCAAGCATGCAAAGAGTATATGAGCAGCGGAAAGTAAAGCATGCAACTTGCAAGAATGTAAAGGGAAGGGTTTGGAGGATTCAAATGCAATTGGAGACACGGATGTTTTTGGCGTGGTTCCGATAGGTGGTGCTATCGTACATCCACGTTGATGGAGACTTCAACCCACGGAGGGTAACGGTTGTGCGAGTCCACGGAGGGCTCCACCCATGAAGGGTCCACGAAGAAGCAACCTTGTATATCCCACCATGGCCGTCGCCCACGAAGGACTTGCCTCACTAGCGGTAGATCTTCACGAAGTAGGCGATCTCCTTGCCCTTACAAACTCCTTGGTTCAACTCCACAATCTTGTCGGAGGCTCCCAAGTGACACCTAGCCAATCTAGGAGACACCACTCTCCAAGAAGTAACAAATGGTGCGTTGATGATGAACTCCTTGCTCTTGTGCTTCAAATGATAGTCTCCCCAACACTCAACTCTCATTCATAGAATTTGGATCTGGTGTAAAGAAGATTTCAGTGGAAAGCAACTTGGGGAAGGCTAGAGATCAAGATTCATATGGTAGGAATGGAATATCTTGGCCTCAACACATGAGTAGGTAGTTCTCTCTCAGAAAATGTATGCTGGAAGTGTAGGTTCAGTCTGATGGCTCTCTCCACGAATGAAGAGGAGGTGGAGGGGTATTTATAGCCTCCACACAAAATCTAACCGTTACACACAATCTACCAAACTCGGTGGGACCGAATCAACAAACTCGGTCAGACCGATTCAGTAAACAATGTGACCGTTAGGGTTTTTGGTGGGACTGACATGCAACTTGGTGAGACCGATATGATTAGGGTTAGGGCATAACGTAATCTCGGTAAGACCGATTACACAAACTCGGTGAGACCGATTTTGGTAATGAGCTTTCCAGAGAGTTGGTCAGGCAAACTCGGTTTGACCGATTACACAAACTCAGTGGGACCAATTTTGGTAATGAGTCAACCAGGAAGTTTGCATTGTAATCTCGGTAGCACCGATTGCTCAAACTCAGTGAGACCGATTTTGGTAATGGACATACACAGAGATATTACAATCCCATCTCGGTGAGACCGAGATCCCTATTGGTGAGACCGATTTGCCTAGGGTTTGTGGCAGTGGCTATGACATCCAAACTCGGTGGCGCCAGATAGAAAGAATCAGTGGGGCCGAGTTTGACTTAAGGTTTAGGACACTTGTGTGGAAGTGGGAAAGTAGTTGAGGGTTTTGGAGCATATCACTAAGCACTGTGGAGCAAGAAACTCATTAAGCAACACCTCATCCTTTCTTGATAGTATTGGCTTTTCCTATAGACTCAATGTGATCTTGGATCACTAAAATGCAAAATGAAGAGTCTTGAGCTTGAAGCTTGAGTCAATCCTTTGTCCTTAGCATCTTGAAGGAGTTCCCACATCCTTTAGTCCATGCCATTCCATTGTTGAACTTATCTGAAATATACTAGATAAAAGTGTTAGTCCAACAAGAGATATGTTGACATTAATTACCAAAACCACCTAGGGAGCACTTGTTCTTTCAATCTCCCCCTTTTTGGTAATTGATAACAACATACATCAAAGCTTTAGATAAAGATATAAAGAATAGTAAGTAAAGCTTTGGAAAGACATGTAACAGGCATAGGCTCCCCCTACATGTATGCAATCATGTAAATATGGAATATAGAAGCATGTGAGAGCATAACCATGATAGAGTAGGCAATGTGTTACATGTATCTTGGCCATATGCATCAGAGCAAAGAATATTAAAGAGAATACCTTCATGCCCATGAGTCCTTCTTGCAAACTGTATGTACATCAACAAGAATTCCTCATACACATGATTGTGATGCATATACTTACCTTGTAGTCTTGAGTTGGCTCAGGATGGAATGAACCTGCGTAAACAAGGTTAGATAACACAGATGCACCTACTAGCCAGAGCAAACAAAAGAAACCACAAGAATACCAAGACTGGGATGACATGTAGAGAGTGAGTACTAAGTACCACATTGGATTAGACATGTCCCCAAGAGTAAAGATATGCAATGAATTTAAATGATTTCTTTCCCTTAGATGTCTTGCTCCCCCTGAATCTAGGATGGGATACTGGGAGAAGATAGGGAATCGAAAATCAGAGCTGAAAGATATGATTGATGAACAGAGCTAATGCAAGCTAATGCAAATAAGCACAACAGATCATATGAACATGTCTCTCCCCTCAAGAACACATGTGGCATCTCTCCTCTTGAACACCAAGCATTTGGGATCCTTGAGAAATACTTCTACTTAAGTATTCTCTCCCCCTAAAGATCTCTTTCTCCCCCTAAGGATCTCTCTCCCCCTTGAGGAGGTGATGAACTATTTCTCTGATGTGATCTCTCTCTAAATGATAAGCTTTGATGTGATCTCTCTCTCCCCCTTTGACATCAATTTCCAAGAAGGGCTTTCTAGAATCTGTCGAATGGGTTTGGTCCTTGAGACACAGCACAAAGCAATGATAAAAATGTGATGCTTGTAGAGGACAAGATTCATTGAGTGGAGCTGGATCAAAAGAAACATAGAATATGTGGCAAACTGTTTTTCCTAATGTGAAATCGGTGGCACCGAGTAGTATGCTTTGGTTGTACCGAAAGGATTCCGTTGGACCGAAAACAACAAATCGGTGAAACCGAGTTCGTCGCAGAGAAAACACTTGTCACCTTAGCTCACTAGACTGGTAAGATCTCACAAGGATTTGCAAGGAATTTACTGAAAGATATGCAAGGAATTGGATGCAGAAAATGCAGAGCAAACAAAAAGAAATCTAGATGAAGTTTTTTTTGAAAGGGGAAACAAATATGCATGAGACAAATGCAAAAACACAGAAAAGAATACACGAGAACTTCATCTAGAGATGGTCGGAGACAAAGTCACCTATGTTAGAGTATATTGACTTAGGAGTCAAGTGAGATCACCTGATCATAGGTCATACTCATCGTTTAAGCTCAAAATGGGGTTGCTATTTTTCGTTTAAGCATCTTGATGTATTCACTGAAGGAAATATGCCCTAGAGGCAATAATAAAGTTATTATTTATTTCCTTATTTCATGATAAATGTTTATCATTCATGCTAGAATTGTATTAACCGGAAACATGATACATGTGTGAATGCATAGACAAACAAACATGTCACTAGTATGCCTCTACTAGACTAGCTTGTTAATCAAAGATGGTTATGTTTCCTAACCATGAACAAGGAGTTGTTATTTGATTAATGAGGTCACATCATTAGCGAATGATCGATTGACATGACCCATTCCCTTAGCTTAGCACACGATCGCTTAGTATGTTGCTACCGCTTTTATCCATGACTTATACATGTTCCTATAACTATGAGATTATGCAACTCCGCTTACGGAGGAACACTTTGGTGCTACCAAACGTCACAACGAATCGGGTGATTATAAAGGAGTACTACAGTGTCTCCAAAGGCGATGTTGGGTTGGCGTATTCGAGATTAGGTTTTGTCACTCCGATTGTCGGAGAGGTATCTCTGGGCCCTCTCGGTAATGCACATCATCGAAGCCTTGCAAGCACTACAACTAATGAGTTAGTTGTGAGATGATGTATTACGGAACGAGTAAAGAGACTTGCGTAACGAGATTGAACTAGGTATTGGATACCGACGATCGAATCTCGGGCAAGTAACATACCGATGACAAAGGAACAACGTATGTTGTTATGCGGTCTGACCGATAAAGATCTTCGTAGAATATGTAGGAACCAATATGGGCATCCAGGTCCCGCTGTTGGTTATTGACCGTGAATAGTTCTAGGTCATGTCTACATTGTTCTCGAACCGTAGGGTCCGCACGCTTAAGGTTTCGATGGCAGTTATTATGAGTTTATGTATTTTGATGTACCAAGGAGTTCGAGTCCGGATGTGATCACGGACATGACGAGGAGTCTCGGAATGGTCGAGACATAAAGATTGATATATTGGAAGCCTATGTTTGGAGTTCGAATGGTTCCGGCGAAAACGGAATTTATCGAGTACCGGAGGTTACCGAACCCCGGGAGGTAAATGGGCCTCGATGGGCCTTAGTGGAAAGGAGAAAGGGCCAGCCCTAGGCAGGGCGCGCCTCCCCTTCCCTAGTCCTATTAGGACTAGGAGAAGGGCCGCCCCTCTCTCTATTTCCCCCTCCGGAATCCTAGTCCAACTAGGATTGGGGAATCCTACTCAGAGGGAGTAGGACTCCTTGGCGCGCCAAGCTTGGCCGCCGCCCCCTCCCCTTGGCTCCTTTATATACGGGGCAGGGGGCACTTGGGACACACAAGTTGATCGTGAGATCGTTCCTTAGCCGTGTCGGTGCCCCTCCACCATATTCCACCTCGGTTATACTGTCGCAAGCTTAGGCGAAGCCCTGCGCCGTGAAACATCAAGATCGTCACCACGCCGTCGTCTTGTGGAACTCTCCCTCGACACTCGGCTGGATCGAGTACGAGGGACGCCATCGAGCTGTCGTGTGTCAAGAACTCGGGGCGTCGGAGTGACGGCGCCGGATCGGTCGGATCGCGAGGAGAACGTCGACTACTTCCTCTACGTTGTGATCGCTTCCGCTTGGGTCTACAAGGGTATGTAGACAACACTCTCCCTCTCGTTGCTATACATCACCATGATCTTGCGTGTGCGTAGGAAAATTTTGAAATTACTACGTTCCCCAACAAAGGGGCATCCGAGCCTAGGTTTTTCTATGGTTTGATGTTTTGCACGAGTAGAACACAAGTGAGTTGTGGGCGATACAAGTCATACTACCTACCAGCATGTCATACTTTGGTTCAGCGGTATTGTGAGATGAAGCGGCTGCACCGACATTACGCGTGACGCTTACGCGAGACTGGTTTCACCGCCACGAGCACTCGTTGCTTAAAGGTGACCGGTGGGTGCTGCTCTCTCACTTTAGTTGAACTGAGTGTGCTCGCCGGTCCTTGAGAAGGTTAAACGGAGTCTATTTGACGAAGTATCGTTGTGGTTTTGATGCGTGGGTGAGACTGGTTCTTGCTTAAGCCCGTAGCAGCCACGTAAAATTTGCAACAACAAAGTAGAGGACGTCTAACTTGTTTTTGCAGGGCATGTTGTGATGTGATATGGTCAAGACGTGATACTATATTTTATTGTATGAGATGATCATGTTTTGTAACCGGTTATCGGCAATCGGCCGGAGCCATATGGTTGTCGCTTATTGTATGCAATGCAATCGCTTCAGTAATGCTTTACTTTATCACTAAGCGGTAGCGATAGTCGTAGAAGCATAAGTTTGGCGAGACGACAACGATGCTACGATGGAGATCAAGGTGTCGCGCCGGTGGCGATGGTGATCATGGTGATGCTTTGCAAGATGGTGATCATGAAGCACAAGATGATGATGACCATATCATATCACTTATATTGATTTGCATGTGATGTTTATCCTTTTATGCATCTTATCTTGCTTTGATTGACGGTAGCATTATAAGATGATCTCTCACTAAATTATCAAGAAGTGTTCTCCCGAGTATGCACCGCTGCCAAAGTTCGTCGTGCCTGCACACCACGTGATGATCGGGTGTGATAAGCTCTCGTCCATCTACAACGGGTGCAAGCCAGTTTTGCACACGCAGAATACTCGGGTTATACTTGACGAGCCTAGCATATGCAGATATGGCCTCGGAACACGGAGACCGAAAGGTCGAGCGTGAATCATATAGTAGATATGATCAACATAAGATGTTCACCATTGAAAACTACTCCATTTCACGTGATGATCGGTTATGGTTTAGTTGATTTGGATCACGTGATCACTTAGATGACTAGAGGATGTTTTTCTAAGTGGGAGTTCTTAAGTAATATGATTAATTGAACTTAAATTTATCATGAACTTAGTACCGATAGTATCTTGCTTGTTTATGTTTGATTGTAGATAGATGGCTCGTCTTTGTTGTTCCGTTGAATTTTAATGCGTTCCTTGAGAAAGCAAAGTTGAAAGATGATGGTAGCAATTACACGGATCGGGTCCGTAACGAGGATCATCCTCATTGCTGCACGTAAGAGCTACGCCCCGGATGCACCGCTAGGTGACAGCTCGCTCTTTGGAGCAACACCGGATGTTATGAGCGTCTGCGAGCAAAGCGATGACTACTCTATAGTTCAAGATGTGCCATGCTTTACGGCTTAGAACCGGGACTTCAACGACGTTTTGAACGTCATGGAGCATATGAGATGTTCCAGAGTTGAAGTTAATATTCCAACAGAATGCCCGGATTGAGAGATATGAAGTCTCCAATAAGTTCTATAGCTGCAAGATGGAGGAGAACAGTTACATTAGTGAGCATATACTCGTAATGTCCGGGTACTACAATCACTTGACACAATTGGGAGTTAATCTTCCGGATGATTGTGTCATTGATGAATTCTCCAATCACCGCCACCAAGCTACAAAGGCTTCGTGATGAACTATAATATGCAAGGGTTAGTAAAGACTATACCGAGCTCTTCGCAATGCTAAAGGCTGCGGAGGTAGAAATCAAGAAGGAGCATCAAGTGTTGATGGTCAATAAGACCACTAGTTTCAAGAAGAAAGGCAAAGGGAAGAAAAGGGAATCTCAAGAAGAACAACAAACAAGTTGTCGCTCAGAGAAGAAACCCAAGTCTGGTCCTAAACCTGAAATCGAGTGCTTCTCTCGCAAGCGATCGTCACTTTGAAGCGGAACTGCCCCAAGTATTTGGCGGATAAGAAGGATGGCAAGGTGAACAAAGGTATATGTGATATACATGTTATTGATGTGTACCTTACTAGAGCTCGTAGTAGCACTGGTATTTGATATTGGTTACATTGCTAATATTTGCAACTCAAACAGGGACTACTGATTGCTTAACTCGCAAAGGACGAGGTGACGATGCGCGTGGGAAATGGTTCCAAAGTCGATGTGATCGCGGTCGGCACGCTACCTCTACATCTACCTTCGGATTAGTTTTAGACCTAAATAATTGTTATTTGGTGCTGCGTTGAGCATGAACATTATATCTGGATCTTGTTTGATGCGAGACGGTTATTCATTTAAATCGAGAATAATGGTTGTTCTATTTATATGAGTAATATCTTTTATGGTCATGCACCCTTGAGGAATGGTCTATTTTGATGAATCTCGATAGTAGTGATACACATATTCATAATGTTGAAACCAAAAGATGCAGAGTTGATAATGAAAGTGCAACTTATTTGTGGCACTTGCCGCTTAGGTCATATCGGTGTAAAGCGCATGAAGAAACTCCATCTTGATGGACTTTTGGAGTCACTTGATTATGAATCACTTGGCACTTGCGAACCGTGCCTCATGGGCAAGATGACTAGAACACCGTTCTCGGTACTATGGAGAGAGCAACAGATTTGTTGGAAATCATACATAGATGTATGTGGTCCGATGAATGTTGAGGCTCGTGGCGGATATCGTTATTTTCTCACCTTCACAGATGACTTAAGCGGATATGGGTATATCTACTTAATGAAACATAAGTCTAAAACGTTTGAAAAGTTCAAAGAATTTCAGAGTGAAGTTGAAAATCATCGTAACAAGAAAATTAAGTTTCTACGATCCGATCGTGGAGGTGAATATTTGAGTTACGAGTTTGGTCTACATTTGAAACAATGCGGAATAGTTTAGCAACTCACGCCACCCTAACACCACAACGTAATGGTGTGTCCGAACGTCAGAATCGTACTTTACTAGATATGGTACGATCTATGATGTCTCTTACTGATTTACCGCTATCGCTTTGGGGTTATGCTCTAGAGACACCGCATTCACACCGAATAGAACACCGTCGAAATCCTTGAGACGACACCTTATGAACTATGGTTTGGCAAGAAACCAAAGTTGTCGTTTCTTAAAGTTTGGGGATGCGATGCTTATGTGAAAAAGCTTCAACCTGATAAGCTCGAACCCAAATCGGAGAAATATGTCTTCATAGGATACCCAAAGGAAACAGTTGGGTACACCTTCTATCACAGATCCGAAGGAAAAACATTTGTTGCTAAGAATGGATCCTTTCTAGAGAAGGAGTTTCTCTCGAAAGAAGTGAGTGGGAGGAAAGTGGAACTTGATGAGGTAATAGTACCTTCTCCCTTACTTGAAAGTAGTTCGTCGCAGAAACCGGTTTCTGAGACACCTACACCGAGTAGTGAGGAAGTTGATGATGTTGATCATGAAACTTCAGATCAAGTTACTGCAGAACCTCGTAGATCAACCAGAGTAAGATCCGCACCAGAGTGGTACGGTAATCCTGTTCTGGAAGTCATGCTACTAGATCATGATGAACCTACGAACTATGAAGAAGCGATGGTGAGCCCAGATTCCACAAAATGGCTTGAGGCCATGAAATCTGAGATGGGATCCATGTATGAAAACAAAGTGTGGACTTTGGTTGACTTGCCCGAGGGTAGGCAAGCAATAGAAAACAAGTGGATCTTCAAGAAGAAGACCGACGCCGACGGTAATGTTATCGTCTATAAAGCTCGACTTGTCGCAAAAGGTTTTCGACAAGTTCAAGGGATTGACTACGATGAGACCTTCTCACCCGTGGCGATGCTTAAGTCCGTCCGAATCATGTTAGCAATTGCCGCATTTTATGATTATGAAATTTGGCAAATGGATGTAAAGACGCATTCTGAATGGATTTACGGAAGAAGAGTTGTATATGATGCAACCGAAGGTTTTATCGATCCAGAGGGAGCTAACAAAGTATGCAAGCTCCAAATGATCCATCTATGGACTGGTGCAAGCATCTCGAGTTGGAATAAACGCTTTGATAGTGTGATCAAAGCATTTGGGTTTGTACTGCACTTTTGGAGAAGCTCAGTATTTACAAGAAAGTGAGTGGGAGCTCAGTAGCATTTACGATATTATATGTGGATGACATATTGCTGATCGGAAATGATATAGAATTTCTGGATAGCATAAAGGGATACTTGAATAAGAGTTTTTCAATGAAAGACCTCGGTGAAGCTGCTTACATATTGGGCATTAAGATCTATAGAGATAGATCAAGACGCTTAATTGGACTTTCACAAAGCACATACCTTGACAAAGTTTTGAAGAAGTTCAAAATGGATCAAGCAAAGAAAGGGTTCTTGCCGTGTTACAAGGTGTGAAGTTGAGTCGACTCAATGCCCGACCACTGCAGAAGATAGAGAGAAATGAAAGATGTTCCTATGCTTCAGCCATAGGCTCTATCATGTATGCAATGCTTGTGTACCAGACTGATGTGTGCCTTGCTATAAGCCTAGCAGGAGGTACCAAAGTAATCCAGAGTGGATCATCGACAGCGGTCAAGAACATCCCAAATACCGAAAAGGACTAAGGATATGTTTCTCGATATGGAGGTGATAAAGAGCTCATCGTGGCGGTTACGTTGATGCAAGCTTTGACACCGATCCGGACGATTCTAAATCGCAGACCGGATACGTATTTACACTAAACGGAGGAGCTGTCGGTTGGTGCGTTCTAAACAAAGCGTCGTGAAGGGATCTACATGTGAAGCGGAATACATAGCAGCTTCGAAGCAGCTAATGAAGGAGTGCGGATGAAGGAGTTCATATCCGATCTAGGTGTCATACCTAGTGCATCGGGTCCAATGAAAATCTTCGTGACAATCTCGAGCAATTGCCTTAGCAAAGGAATCCAGATTTCACAAGAGGACCAAGCACATCAAGAGACGCTTCAATTCCATCCGGACTTAGTCCAGACCGAGACATAGAGATTTGCAAGATACATACGGATCTGAATGTTGCGCACCCGTTGACTAAGCCTCTTCCACGAGCAAAACATGATCAGCACCAAGACTCCATGGGTGTTAGAATCATTACTTGTAATCTAGATTATTGACTCTAGTGCAAGTGGGAGATCAAGGAAATATGCCCTAGAGGCAATAATAAAGTTATTATTTATTTCCTTATTTCATGATAAATGTTTATCATTCATGCTAGAATTGTATTAACCGGAAACATGATACATGTGTGAATGCATAGACAAACAAACATGTCACTAGTATGCCTCTACTAGACTAGCTTGTTAATCAAAGATGGTTATGTTTCCTAACCATGAACAAGGAGTTGTTATTTGATTAATGAGGTCACATCATTAGCGAATGATCGATTGACATGACCCATTCCCTTAGCTTAGCACACGATCGCTTAGTATGTTGCTACTGCTTTTATCCATGACTTATACATGTTCCTATAACTATGAGATTATGCAACTCCGTTTACGGAGGAACACTTTGGTGCTACCAAACGTCACAACGTGAATCGGGTGATTATAAAGGAGTACTACAGTGTCTCCAAAGGCGATGTTGGGTTGGCGTTTCGAGATTAGGTTTTGTCACTCCGATTGTCGGAGAGGTATCTCTGGGCCCTCTCGGTAATGCACATCATCAAGCCTTGCAAGCACTACAACTAATGAGTTAGTTGTGAGATGATGTATTACGGAACGAGTAAAGAGACTTGCCGTAACGAGATTGAACTAGGTATTGGATACCGACGATCGAATCTCGGGCAAGTAACATACCGATGACAAAGGAACAACGATGTTGTTATGCGGTCTGACCGATAAAGATCTTCGTAGAATATGTAGGAACCAATATGGGCATCCAGGTCCCGCTGTTGGTTATTGACCGTGAATAGTTCTAGGTCATGTCTACATTGTTCTCGAACCGTAGGGTCCGCACGCTTAAGGTTTCGATGGCGATGCTTATTATGAGTTTATGTATTTTGATGTACCAAGGAGTTCGAGTCCCGATGTGATCACGGACATGACGAGGAGTCTCGAATGGTCGAGACATAAAGATTGATATATTGGAAGCCTATGTTTGGAGTTCGAATGGTTCCGGCGAAAACGGAATTTATCTGAGTACCGGAGGTTACTGGAACCCCGGGAGGTAAATGGGCCTCGATGGGCCTTAGTGGAAAGGAGAAAGGGCCAGCCCTAGGCAGGGCGCGCCCCCCTTCCCTAGTCCTATTAGGACTAGGAGAAGGGCCGCCCCTCTCTCTATTTCCCTCCCGAATCCTAGTCCAACTAGGATTGGGGAATCCTACTCCCGAGGGAGTAGGACTCCTTAGGCGCCAAGCTTGGCCGGCCGCCCCTCCCCTTGGCTCCTTTATATACGCAGGCAGGGGGGCACTTGAGACACACAAGTTGATCGTGAGATCGTTCCTTAGCCGTGTCGGTGCCCCTCCACCATATTCCACCTCGGTTATACTGTCGCGAAGCTTAGGCGAAGCCTGCGCACGGTGAAACATCAAGATCGTCACCACGCCGTCGTGCTGACGGAACTCTCCCTCGACACTCGGCTGGATCGGAGTACGAGGGACGTCATCGAGCTGTACGTGTGTCAAGAACTCGGGGGCGTCGGAGTGACGGCGCCGGGATCGGTCGGATCGCGAGGAGAACGTACGACTACTTCCTCTACGTTGTGATCGCTTCCGCTTCGGGTCTACAAGGGTATGTAGACAACACTCTCCCCTCTCGTTGCTATACATCACCATGATCTTGCGTGTGCGTAGGAAAATTTTGAAATTACTACGTTCCCCAACATTCACATCTTGTCGAGTTGCTTTAGCTCATGACTTGGAGTAAAGCTTCTCTAAGATGGAATAACATACCTTGGTTGGTGGTGGTGTCCATGTAGTTGAACTTGTGTGGGTTGCTCAAGGTTGATGTAGCTCATCAAGAATTTGTAGCAGCACTTGGAATTTGAGTCCATCTACCTACATGGGTTAGTTCTTGCAAGGAAGAGCACTTGTGTATCAAAAAATGACAATCATGAAGCTCAACATAGAATTTGTCAAAGGATATGTTTGAATGGTTTCGTGTTTCCTTGTCTTCAACCACCATAGTGTAGAAGCTCGGTGATGTAGAGATTGCTCAAGATATGAGTAGGTTACAATCTCATGGAATGTGATTCCACCAAGTACCTACAAGGGTTAGATAACATGCAAGATGCAAATATATCCAACACATAAGATTTTCATCATAAGAGAAAAATATCAAGGATTAGTCATAAGCTCATGTCTTGCATGTATCCAATGGAGTTTCTACTCCAAGTTTGAAGCATCAATGATGTTCAATTCTCCTCTTAACCTGCAAAACACTTTCTCATCAAGAGGTTTAGTGAATATATCCGCTAATTGCTTTTCGGTGCGAACATGCTTAAGATCAATGTCACCCTTGGCAACATGATCTCGAATGAAATGATGACGAACTTCAATATGCTTAGCTCGAGAATGTTGCACAGGGTTGTGACCAATTTTGATAGCACTTTCATTGTCACAAAGCAATGGAACATGTCTCACATATATCCCATAATCTTTAAGAGTTTGGGTCATCCAAAGTAATTGAGCACAACATGAACCAGCGGCAATATATTCCGCTTCGGCGGTGGATAAGGATACCGAGTTTTGTTTCTTGGAGGACCAAGACACAAGAGATCTACCAAGAAATTGACAAGTACCCGAAGTGGACTTTCTATCAAACTTGTCTCCGGCATAGTCCGAGTCGCAATAGCCAACAAGATCGAAAGAGGCCCTCTTAGGATACCAAATGCCAAAATTTGGTGTATGGATTAAGTATCTCACTAGCCTTTTCACGGCCTTAAGATGACATTCTTTAGGAGCGGCTTGATATCATGCACACATGCACACACTTAGCATGATATCGGGACGTGAAGCACATAGATATAACAATGAACCAACCATAGAGTGATAAACCTTTTGATCAACCGGTTCACTATCTTTGGTCAAATCAAGATGTCCACTAGTACGCATGGGTGTAGACATACCTTTGCATTCTTGCATATTGAACTTCTTGAACAAGTCCTTGGTGTACTTCATTTGAGAAACAAAGGTACCTTCCTTAGTTTGCTTGATTTGCAACCCAAGGAAGAATTTGAGTTCACTCATCATAGACATCTCAAACTTCCCCGACATTAGCTTCCCAAACTTTTCACTAAAATAAGGGTTAGTTGATCCAAATATGATATCATCAACATAGATTTGGCACACAAATAGTTCTCCATTAACCATTTTAATAAAAAGAGTAGAATCAATTTTCCCAATTTCAAAGCCTTTTTCAATAAGGAACTTGGTCAAGCATTTATACCATGCTCTAGGAGCTTGTTTAAGACCATAAAGAGCTTTGTGAAGTTTGTAAACATGATTGGGTTTCTTAGGATTGACAAAGCCGGGAGGTTGTTTAACATAAAATTTCTCCTCTATTTCACCATTTAGAAAAGCACTTTTAATGTCCATTTGGTACAAGGTGATATCATGATGATTAGCATAGGCAAGTAAGATGCGAATGGACTCAAGTCTAGCAACGGGAGCATAAGTCTCACCATAATCCATACCTTCGACTTGTGTGTAGCCTTGGGCGACGAGACGTGCTTTGTTGCGAACTACTTGTCCATCTTCATCTTGCTTGTTGCGAAACACCCATTTGGTACCGATGATGTTGTGGTTGTTGTCGGGCTTCTCAACCAATGTCCAAACTTGGTTCCTCTCAAAGTTATGTAGCTCTTCATGCATAGCATTTATCCAATCCGGATCTTCCAATGCTTCTTCAACCTTCATAGGTTCAATGCTAGAGATGAAAGAATAGTTTTCACAAAAGTTAGCTAAACGAGTTTTAGAGCGAGTGATTCTCCCGGTTTGAATGTCATTGTAGATTTGCTCGACGGGATGATCTTTAGCAATTGTTGCTCGAATTCGTGAAAGCTTTTGCTTGGGTGTTCGTTGAACATCTTCTTCATCTTGTTCTTCTTCTTGGCCTTCTTCATTGTTGGCGTTATCGTTCTCTTGTCGTGGTGGAGAAGGAGTTTGTTGACGTTCACCTTGATGCACTTCCTCGTTTTCTTCATCTTGGTGTGTCCCACTTGTGGATGCTTCCGTATCAACTCTTGGTTCACCTTGTCGTGAAGTAGAAGCTTCCACTTGGACGGACGACGTACTCTCCTTCACCTCTATTGGACGGACCTTGCCAATAGACAAGTCTTGGATTGCTTCCGAAGGATCTTTGTCTCCTACATCAATTAGCAATTGCTCTACTTGCGAGCCGTTAGATTCATCAAACTTCACATCTACCGTCTCTTCAACCTTTCAGGTGAAATTGTTGTAGACACGGTAAGTGTGAGAGTTTGAGCCATAACCTAGTAGGAAACCTTCATGAGACTTAGGAGCAAATTTAGAACGACGATGCTTATCAAGAATGTAGCACTTTGAGCCAAATACTCGAAAGTATCCAACTTGGGGTCTATTACCGGTGAGGAGCTCGTATGCCGTCTTGCCAAGTAGCTTGTGAAGATACAAGCGATTTGTTGCATGACAAGCTATCTCAACCGCTTCTGCCCAAAAGTGCTTCGGTGTCTTGTACTCATCAAGCATCGTTCTCGCCATTTTGATGAGTGTCCGGTTCTTCCTCTCAACAACTCCGTTTTGTTGAGGTGTGTATGTAGCCGAGAACTCGTGTGAAATCCCTTCTTCGTCAAGAAAGGTGTCCACATTTGCGTTCTTGAACTCCGTTCCGTTGTCGCTGCGAACCTTCTTGATCTTCACTCCAAATTGATTTTGGGCCTTCCTAGCGAAGTTTTTGAAGATCTTTTGAACCTGCGATTTATCATCGAGAAAGAACACCCACGTAAATCTTGAAAAATCATCAACTATAACTAGACCAAAAGAATTTCCACCGAGACTCTTGTAAGAGTTGGGACCAAAGAGATCCATGTGAAGTAGCTCGAGTGGCCTCCTTGTGGTCATGATGTTCTTCACGGGATGCCTTCCTCCAACCTGTTTACCTGCTTGACAAGCACTTCAAAGTCTATCCTTGTCAAATATGACATCATTAACTCCAAGGACATGATTTCCCTTAATAAGCTTGTCAAGGTTTTGCATACCAACATGACCTAATCGTCTATGCCATAACCAACCTTTTGAGGATTTAGCAATGAAGCAAGTTTTAGGTTGAGCCTTTTTTGTGAAATCAACAATGTATAGATCACCTCTACGCACACCGGTAAAGACCATTTTATGATTGTCTCGACGAAACACTTGGCAATCTACTTCAATAAATAGGACATTGAAACCGAAATCAGCAAGCCTAGATACTGAAAGTAAGTTGTATCCAAGAGATTCAACGAGCATGACATTTTGTATGGAGCTATCATGTGATATGGCCACCTTACCGAGGCCAATCACCTTACCCTTTGAGTTGTCACCGAAAGTGACATACTTTCGAGGACTATCATTATCAGCAAGCTCACGAAACATGTCTTTATCTCCGGTCATGTGATCGGTACATCCACTATCAAGAACCCATTCCTTTCCTCGACATATATCCCGAAGATTTGCCATAAGACCAAAGTGTCTCATTGCATCATCAAGATCAAGTCACTATCATCATCCTCATCATAGTATCCATGTTCAACATCGTCATGTGGTGGATCAATTCCTAGAGAGGGTGATTCGTTAGAGTGAGTTTGACAATGATCTTGCTTATGAATTTTTATAGCTTCAGAAATAATATCACTAATAATTCCAACATCTCCTTTGGCACGCATAAGGTTTGTAAGCTCAAATAGACAATCACCAAACATAGGATCACTAGTATTCATCTTACTCAAAGCAATAGACTTATGAAGAATTTCATCAAGATTTTTCAAGGAATAATTTGGAAAGCGTTCCTCAAGAAATTTCCATATGGTGCAGGCACACTTAAGAGTAGGCAAACATCCAATCAAGTTTCTAGGCAATCCTCTAATAATAAGTTCGGCAGTTCTAAGATTCCTAATCATGTCAATTGACTAATCATGGGTAGGATGCATAGGATCAACATGAGGTGCACAAGGGCTAGCAATGTACTTGTTCAAATGATATTGATTGAAAATTACAAGCATCTCATTTTTCCACTCATGAAAATACTCTCCATCAAGAATAGGCACTCTATGTCTAAGACTCCCCAAAGTAGACTCATCCATCTTCCTCCAATGGTGATTAAACCAAGGCAATGGAGACCAATGCTCTGATACCACTTCTATGACCATGAGAAGAGGTGTCTAGAGGGGGGTGATTAGACACTAAGTACCAAAGTCGCAGTTTTTAAGATTCTTTAAGTTTAAGTGGAGTTTAGGCACAAATTTAACATTCACAATACATATCAAGCAAGCATGCAAAAAGTATTATGAGCAGCGGAAAGTAAAGCATGCAACTTGCAAGAATGTAAAGGGAAGGGTTTGGAGGATTCAAACGCAATTGGAGACACGGAGTTTTTGGCGTGGTTCCGATAGGTGGTCCTATCGTACATCCACGTTGATGGAGACTTCAACCCACGAAGGGTAATGGTTGCGCGAGTCCACGGAGGGCTCCACCCACGAAGGGTCCACGAAGAAGCAACCTTGTCTATCCCACCATGGCCGTCACCCATGAAGGACTTGCCTCACTAGCGGTAGATCTTCACGAAGTAGGCGATCTCCTTGCCCTTACAAACTCCTTGGTTCAACTCCACAATCTTGTCAGAGGCTCCCAAGTGACACCTAGCCAATCTAGGAGACACCACTCTCCAAGAAGTAACAAATGGTGCATTGATGATGAACTCCTTGCTCTTGTGCTTCAAATGATAGTCTCCCCAACACTCATCTCTCTCTCATAGAATTTGGATCTGGTGGAAAGAAGATTTGAGTGGAAAGCAACTTGGGGAAGGCTAGAGATCAAGATTCATATGGTAGGAATGGAATATCTTGGCTTCAACACATGACTAGGTAGTTCTCTCTCAGAAAATGTATGCTGGAAGTGTAGGTTCAGTCTGATGGCTCTCTCCATGAATGAAGAGGAGGTGGAGGGGTATTTATAGCCTCCACACAAAATCTAACCGTTACACACAATCTACCAAACTCGGTGGGACCGAATCAACAAACTCGGTCAGACCGATTCAGTAAACAATGTGACCGTTAGGGTTTTCGGTGGGACTGACATGCAACTTGGTGAGACTGATATGATTAGGGTTAAGGCATAACGTAATCTCGGTAAGACCGATTACACAAACTCGGTGAGACCGATTTTGGTAATGAGCTTTCCAGAGAGTTGGTCAGGCAAACTCGGTTTAACCGATTACACAAACTCGGTGGGACCGATTTTAGTAATGAGTCAACCAGGAAGTTTGCATTGTAATCTCAGTAGCACCGATTGCTCAAACTCAGTGAGACCGATTTTGGTAATGGACATACACAGAGAAATTACAATCCCATCTCGGTGAGACCGAGATCCCTATCGGTGAGACCGATTTGCCTAGGGTTTGTGGCAGTGGCTATGACATTCAAACTCGGTGGCGCCGGATAGAAAGAATCAGTGGGGCCGAGTTTGACTTTAGGTTTAGGACACTTGTGTGGAAGTGGGAAAGTAGTTGAGGGTTTTGGAGCATATCACTAAGCACTGTGGAGCAAGAAACTCATTAAGCAACACCTCATCCCTTCTTGATAGTATTGGCTTTTCCTATAGACTCAATGTGATCTTGGATCACTAAAATGCAAAATGAAGAGTCTTGAGCTTGAAGCTTGAGCCAATCCTTTGTCCTTAGCATCTTGAAGGAGTTCCCACATCCTTTAGTCCATGCCACTCCATTGTTGAACTTATCTGAAATATACTGGATAAAAGTGTTAGTCCAACAAGGGATATGTTGACATTAATTACCAAAACCACCTAGGGAGCACTTGTGCTTTCAAAGGGAAGGAGGAAGAGGGGAGAAGTAAGGAGGGGGGCGCTGCCCCCTCCTAGTCCAATTCGGACCAGCCCATGGTGGGCACGCGGCCACCCCTTGAGTCCCTTCTCTCCTTTCCCGTATGGCCCATTAAGGCCTACTACTTCCCCCGACGAATTCCCGTAACTCTTCGGTACTCCGAAAAATACCTGAATCACTTGGAACCTTTTCGATGTCCGAATATAGCCTTCCAATATATCGATCTTTACCTCTCGACCATTTTGAGACTCCTTGTCATGTTCGTGATCTCATTCGGGACTCCGAACAAACTTCGGTCATATAATTCATAATACAAATCGTCATCGAACATTAAGCGTGCGGACCCTACAGCTTCAAGAACTATGTAGACATGACCGAGACACATCTACGGTCAATAACCAATAGAGGAACCTGGATGCTCATATTGGCTCCTACATATTCTACGAAGATCTTTATCACAAACCACATGACAACATACGTTGTTTCCTTTGTCATCGGTATGTTACTTGCACGAGATTTGATCGTCGGTATCATCATACCTAGTTCAATCTTGTAACCTGCAAGTCTCTTTACTCGTTCCGTAATACTTCATCCTACAACTAACTCATTAGTCACATTGCTTGCAAGGCTTATAGTGATGAGTATTACCGAGAGGGGCCAGAGATACCTCTTCGAAACACGGAGTGACAAATCATAATCTCAATCTATGCCAACCTAACAAACACCTTCGGAGACACCTGTAGAGCATCTTTATAATCACCCATTTACGTTGTGACATTTGATAGCACACAAAGTGTTCCTCCGGTATTCGGGAGTTGCGTAATCTCATAGTCTGAGGAACATGTATAAGTCATGAAGAAAGCAGCAGCAATGAAACTGTAACGATCATAATGCAAAGCTAACGAATTGGTCTTGTCCATCACATCATTCTCCTAATGATGTGATCCCGTTCATCAAATGACAACACATGTATATGGTTAGGAAACATAACCATCTTTAATAAATGAGCTACTCAAGTAGAGGCATACTAGGGACACTTATGTTTTGTCTATGTATTCACACATGTACTAAGTTTCCAGTTAATACAATTCTAGCATGAATAATTAACATTTATCATGATATAAGGAAATATAAATAACAACTTTATTATTGCCTCCAGACCATATTTCCTTTAGAATTGAATTTGACTACGGTCGGTCCTTGTTGAAGGTTAAAACTGCACACTTGACAAAAAATCGTTGTGGTTTTGATGCGTAGGTAAGAATGGTTCTTGTTAGAAGCCCGTAGCAAACACGTAAAACTTACAACAAAAAAGTAGAGGACGTCTAACTTGTTTTTGCAGGGCATGTTGTGATGTGATGTGGTCAAGACATGATGCCATATAAGTTATTGTATGAGATGATCATGTTTTGTAAAAGTTATCGGCAACTGGCAGGAGCCTTATGGTTGTCGCTTTATTGTATGAAATGCAATCGCCATGTAATTGCTTTACTTTGTCACTATGCGGTAGCGATAGTTGTTGAAGCAATAGTTGGCGTGACGACAACGACACTACGATGGAGATCAAGGTGTCAAGCCGGTGATGATGGAGATCATGATGGTGCTTTGGAGATGGAGATCAAAGGCACAAGATGATGATGGCCATATCATGTCACATATTTTGATTGCATGTGATGTTTATCTTTTATGCATCTTATTTTGCTCAGTATGGCGGTAGCATTATAAGATGATCCCTCACTAAATTTCAAGATATAAGTGTTCTCCCTGAGTATGCACCGTTGCGACAGTTCGTCATGTCGAGACACCACGTGATGATCGGGTGTGATAAGCTCTACGTTCACATACAACGGGTGCAAGCTAGTTTTTCACGTGCAGAATACTCAGGTTAAACTTGACGAGCCTAGCATATGCAGATATGGCCTCGGAACACTGAGACCGAAAGGTCGAACGTGAATCATATAGTAGATATGATCAACATAGAGATGTTCACCATTGAAAACTACTCCATCTCACGTGATGATCGGACATGGTTTAGTTGATTTGGATCACGTGATCATTTAGATGACTCGAGGGATGTCTATCTAAGTGGGAGTTCTTAAGTAATATGATTAATTGAACTTAATTTATCATGAACTTAGGCCTGATAGTATTTGCATATCTATGTTGTAGATGAATAGCTCGCGTATATCTCCCCTGTTTTATTCTTGATATGATTCCTAGAGAAAAATAAATTGAAAGATGATAGTAGAAATGATGCGGACTAGGTCCATGATCTAAGGATTATCCTCATTGCTGCATAGAAGAATTATGTCCTTGATGCACCGCTAGGTGATAGACCTATTGCAGGAGCGAATATAGACGTTATGAACGTTTGACACAACTCGGTATGATGACTACTTGATAGTTTAGTGCAACATGCTTTACGGCTTAGAAGCGGGACTTCAAAAACGTTTTGAACGCCACAGAGCATATGAGATGTTCCAAGAGATGAAATTGGTATTTCAGTCTCATGCCCGTGTCGAGAGGTATGAGACCTCTGACAAGTACTACTTTGCCTACAAGATGGAGGGGAATAGCTCAACCAGTGAGCATGTGCTCAGAATGTCTGAGTACTACAATCGCTTGAATCAAGTGGGAGTTAATCTTCCAGATAAGATAGTGATTGACAGAGTTCTCTAGTCACTATCACCAAGTTACTAGAACTTCATGATGAACTATAATATGCAAGGACTGACGAAAACGATTCCCGAGCTCTTCGCGATGTTGAAATCGGCGAAGGTAGAAATCAAGAAAGAGTGTCAAGTGTTGATGGTTAACAAGACCACTAGTTTCAAGAAAAAGGGCAAAGGGAAAGAAAGGGAACTTCAAGAAGAATGGCAAGCAAGTTGCCACTCCCGTGAAGAAGCCCAAAGCTGAACCCAAGCCTGAAACTCAGTGCTTCTACTGCAAAGGAAATGGTCACTGGTAGACGAGTTACCCCAAATACTTGGTGGATAAGAAGGATGGCAAACTGAACAAAGGTATATGTGATATACATGTTATTAATGTGTAATTTACTAGTGTTCATAGTAACCCCTGGGTATTTGATACCGGTTCAGTTGCTAAGATTAGTAACTCAAAACAGGAGTTGCAGAATGAAACAAAGACAAGTTATGGGCGAACTGACGATGTGTGTTGGAAGTGATTCCAGGGTTGATACAATCACCATCGCACACTCCCTCTACTTTCGGGATTAGTGTTGAACCTAAATAAATGTTATTTGGTGTTTGCGTTGAGCATGAATATGATTAGATCATGTTTATTGCAATACGGTTATTCATTTAAGTGAGAGAATAATTGTTATTCTGTTTACATGAATAAAACCTTCAATGGTCATACACCCAATATGAATGGTTTATTGAATCTTGATCGTAGTGATACACATATTCATAATATTGATGCCAAAAGGTGCAAAGTTGATAATGATAGTGCAACATATTTCTGGCACTGCCGCTCAGGTCATATTGGTGTAAAGCGCATGAAGAAACTCCATGCTGATGGGCTTTTGGAATCACTTGATGCTTGCGAACCATGCCTCGTGGGTAAGATGACTAAGACTCCGCTCTCCGGAACAATGGAGCGAGCCACTTGGAAATAATACATACTGATGTGTGCGGTCCGATGAATGTTGAGGCTCGCGACGGGTATCGTTATTTTCTGACCTTCATAGATGATTTGAGCAGATATGGGTATATCTACTTAATGAAACATAAGTCTGAAAATTTTGAAAAGTTCAAATATTTTCAGAGTGAAGTGGAAAATCATCATAACAAGAAAATAAAATTTCTATGATCTGATCGGAGGAGGCAAATATTTGAGTTACGAGTCTGGTCTTCATTTGAAACAATGTGGAATACTTTCACAACTCACGCCACCTGGAACGCCACAGCGTAATGGTGTGTCCGAACATCGTAATCGTACTTTATTAGGTATGGTGCAATCTATGATGTCTCTTACCGATTTATCGCTATCATTTTGGGATTATGCATTAGAGACAGCTACATTCACGTTAAATAGGGCACCATCTAAATCCGTTGAGACGACACCGTATGAACTATGGCTTGGCAAGAAACCTAAGCTGTCATTTCTTAAAGTTTGGGGTTGCGATGCTTATGTGAAAAAGCTTCAGCCTGATAAGCTCGAACCCAAATCGGAGAAGTACGTCTTCATAGGATACCCAAAAGAAACTGTTGGGTACACCTTCTATCACAGATCCGAAGGCAAGATATTTGTTGCTAAGAATGGATCCTTTCTAGAGAAGGAGTTTATCTCGAAAGAAGTGAGTGGGAGGAAAGTAGAACTTGATGAGGTAGTTGTACTTTCTCTCGAATTGGAAAGTAGTTCATCACAGAAATCAGTTCCAGTGATTCCTACACCAATTAGTGAGGAAGCTAATGATAATGATCATGAAACTTCAGATCAAGTTACTACCGAACATCGTAGGTCAACCAGAGTACGTTCCGCACTAGAGTGGTACGGTAATCATATTATGGAAGTCATGTTACTAGACATGAAGAACCTACGAACAATGAGGAAGCGATGATGAGCCCAGATTCCGCAAAATGGCTTGAGGCCATGAAATCTGAGATAGGATCCATGTATGAGAACAAAGTATGGACTTTGGTTGACTTGCCCGATGATCGGCAAGCCATAGAGAATAAGTGGATCTTCAAGAGGAATACGGATGCTGATAGTAGTGTTACTATCTACAAAGCTAGACTTGTCGAAGAAGGTTTTTGACAAGTTCAAGGTGTTGACTACGATGAGATTTTCTCACTTATAGTGATGCTTAAATCTGTCTGAATCATGTTAGCAATAGCCACACTTTATGAAATCTGGCAAATGGATGTCAAAACTGCATTCCTTAATGGATTTCTTAAAGAAGAGTTGTATATGATGCAACCAGAAGGTTTTGTCGATCCTAAAGGTGCTACGATCCATCTATGGACTGGTGCAAGCATCTCGGAGTTGGAATATACACTTTGATGAGGTGATCAAAGCATATAGTTTTATACAGACTTGCGGTGAAGCCTGTATTTACAAGAAAGTGAGTGGGAGCACTACAGCCTTTTTGATAAGTATATGTGAATGACATATTGTTGATCGGAAATGATGTAGAATTTTTTGAAAAGCACAAAGGAGTGTTTGAGAGGAGTTTTTCAAATAAAGACCTCAGTGAAGTTGCTTACATATTGGGCATCAAGATCTAGAGAGATAGATCAAGACACTTAATAAGACTTTTGATGAGAACATATCTTGATAAGATTTTGAAGGAGTTCAAAATGGATCAGTCAAAGAAGGAGTTCTTACCTGAGTTGTAAGGTATGAAGTTGAGTAAGACTCAAAACCTGACCACGGCAGAAGATAGAAAGAGAATGAAAGTCATTCCCTATGCCTCAGCCATAGGTTCTATAAAGTATGCTATGTTGTATACCAGACCTATTGTGTACCTTGCCATGAGTTTGGCAAAGGGGTATAATAGTGATCCAGGAGTAGATCACTAGACAATGGTCAAAATTATCCTTAGAAGAATAAGGAAATATTTCTCGGTTATGGAGGTGATAAAGAGTTCATCGTAAAGAGTTACGTCGATGCAAGCTTTGACACCGATCTGGATGACTCTGAGTCTCAGTCTGGATACATATTAAAAGTTGGAGCAATTAGCTAGAGTAGATCTGTGTAGAGCATTGTAGACATGGAAATTTGCAAAATACATACGGATCTGAATGTGGCAGACCCGTTGACTAAACCTCTCTCACAAGCAAAACATGATCACACCTTAGTACTCTTTGGGTGTTAATCACATGGCGATGTGAACTAGATTACTGACTCTAGTAAATCCTTTGGGTGTTGGTCACATGGCGATGTGAACTATGCGTGTTAATCACATGGTGATGTGAACTATTGGTGTTAAATCACATGGCAATGTGAACTAGATTATTGACTCTAGTGCAAGTGGGATACTGAAGGAAATATGCCCTAGAAGTAATAATAATGTTGTTTTTTGTATTTCCTTATAGCATGATAAATGTTTATTATTCATTCTAGAATTGTATTAACCGTAGACTTAGTACATGTGTGAATACATAGACAGAATAGAGTGTCCCTAGTATGCCTCTACTTGACTAGCTCGTTAATCAAAGATGGTTAAGTTTCCTGACCATAGACATGTGTTGTCATTTGATGAACAGGATCACATCATTAGAGAATGATGTGATGGACAAGACCCATCCGTTAGCTTAGCATAATGATCGTTAAATTTTATTGCTATTGCTTTCTTCATAACTTATACATATTCCTCTGACTATGACATTATGCAACTCTCGAATACCGGAGGAACACCTTGTGTGCTATCAAATGTCACAACGTAACTGGGTGATTATAAAGATGCTCTACAGGTGTTTCCGAAGGTGTTTGTTGGGTTGGCATAGATCAAGATTAGGATTTGTCACTCAGTGTATCGGAGAGGATCTCTAGGCCCTCTCGGTAATGCACATCACTATAAGCCTTGCAAGCAATGTGACTAATGAGATAGTTACAGGATGATGCATTGCGGAACGAGTAAAGAGACTTGTCGGTAATGAGATTGAACTAGGTATGAGGATACTGATGATCGAATCTTGGGCAAGTAACATACCGATGACAAAGGGAATAACCTATGTTGTCGTTGCAGTTTGACCGATAATGATCTTCGTAGAATATGTAGGAACCAATATGAGCATCCAGGTTCCGCTATTGGTTATTAACCGGAGATATGTCTCGGTCATGTCTACATAGTTCTCGAACCCGTAGGGTCCGCACGCTTAACGTTCGATGATGATTTGTATTATGAGTTATGTGTTTTGGTGACGAAAGTTTGTTCGGAGTCCCGGATGAGATCACGGACATGACGAGGAGTCTCGAAATGATTGAGAGGTAAAGATTCATATATTGGAAGGTAGTATTCGGACATCGGAATGGTTTCGAGTGGTTTGAGTATTTTACCGGAGTACCGAGGGGTTACCGGAACCCCCCGGGGACACTACAAGAAATATGTCAACTTATGACCTTCTGTCAGTGACCCTCGAAGAATTGGTCATAAATCTATGACCATTTTAGACCAATTGGTCAAAAGCTGTTCAGGGGGCTCCAAACCCTGAACCATTGCGACCATTTTGGTCAGAAAGGTCGTAATTTCCTTACACGAAATGGTCACAAAGCAAATAGTGCTAGTCCGCTGCCTTATTTCTAGTTGTTAACGACCAATATAGATGGTCATAGCCTTGTAAATTGTGGTGGGTTGCTATGACTAGGCGCCACCTCATCAGTTTTGCCTATGTGTCATGTCCATGTGGCGATTTTGCCCTAGGTTGTGAAGCAACCTATATTTCTATCATTCCCAAAATTCCCAAAAAAATCTCATAAATTCTTTGGGTCATATCTTCGTCAAATATGTAAAAACCTTCCTTGCCTAGTTCAAAAATAATTCAAAAATATTCATTTTCCTATTTTGTTCAGAGTAACAGTTTGTGAAGGAAGTACCACTTTGGCATGTCCAAATAGTATCCATTTTCTACAGTGCTTTCCTATGCCCAAATAACCATCCTCCACCAAATGCCAGCTCAATCCATTCATTATTTTGAGCCGAGCTTCAACATTCAGATTTATGTCCGGTGTGGTGGTTTGCAAAGCAAGTACCACCTAGGCTCCTCCTTTTGAGCTGAAAATTTGTGAAAACGGTCTTCTTAGTAACTGATCATCCTCAGCCAAAACTCACGCCCATTATCCATGTACATTTCCCGCACCACTAATCAAACACTTGGCTGCTAATTCATGTTTGAGCATCGATTGGTCTCCTCATGAGAATCTTATGTTGTAATTTTCTTCCTAGCACCAACCTGGGGAGTGCCCAACCCACTAGACATGCCTAGGCCGCCCAGAACACATGGCAACGCCACGGTCACGCGGTGACCACGCGAAGGGCATGCGAAGTTCTGGCAGCTCTAGAGTTGGGGCCCTCGCCACCGCCCAAACCTTGACGATCGCCACCAAACCATGTATTTATGATTAAATAGGTCCTTATGTAACTAGAAATGATTTTTGGAAAAATACATAGCAAACTATGAGGCAGCTGCAGTTCAAATTTGACCGCTTCCAAATGAATCAGTAAATTTGTCTTTTTCACGAGAGGTGGATCAAAATTTTTACACCAGACAATTTTGTCAATTGTGCATTAAATATGGCCTAGTATTTTATAAAATGATTTGGTCCAATTTTGCAACAATTATTTGGTAGTTCCTTCACAAAAAACCTCCTTTCGGCACTCGAAAAATGGAAAATGGTTTTTTCGTCCAACGAAAATGAAAACTTCCTTAGGCAACATTGTTTGCCATTCCATTATGCACCCTTGTGCACAATATGAGATCATTTGAACAAACTATGCCATGAATGTGGCCATAAGATTGATCATTTGGCTTGAAAGCCATGAATCTTCACACTTGATAGCTCATTTCTGAGAACACTTTTTTAAAATAATTACCGTATTACAAGTTTATTATTTTTCCTGCAAACTTGGTCACATATAATGACACAATGTGAAGGTTTTCCAATTTTTTGATTTTTTTTGAATTTTTTATGCCCGTTTCAAAATGCGGTCAAAACGGCGGGCTTGACCGTTCCTAGCTAGTGGTTGAATCTTGGAATTTTTTTGGTGTTTCTATGATTAAATAGATACTTCACTACAAGAAATATGCTATCTTGTGACCTCCACTATTGGTCACTGAAAGGTCATAGTTTTTCATTTGTGACCTTTTTGTGACCAAAAAGTAAGGTCAAAAGTCGAGGTCATTAATCGACTATAGCGACCTTCATGTGATATGTAAAAGGTCGTTGGTTCTTTGACCAAATTTTTGGTCACTAGCAACCTCCCTGAGCCACGTAGGCATCCAAATGTGGCAAGCTGATGTGGCACAAGATTCAGCCGGTCCAATTAGGTGTTTTAGATGGGCCGAGCCCATTAATTCAACCTTTTATTATTTTTTTCCTTGGTAATTCGGTGGCTTCATGGGCCAAGCCCAACGTGGTAGCCTTTTTTATTGTTGGCCCGTGGCCTTTTATTATTTATTGCTTTTCTATTTCAGCCATTATATATTCAAGTTGGTCCCACTAGTCAAATGGATCCCACTTGTCATGATCATCTCTCAAATTGGTCCCACATGTCAGAAATGTACAAATTTGATGATTATTTTCATAAGTGGACCCATTGGTCAAGTTTCCATTTCACAAGTTTTGGATCACATACATAATCAAAAAGAACACATGAATTTCATCAAATATACCAAGAAATAAATCTATTACAATCTTTACAACACATATATGCTACAATATGCTACTCTTCACTAAGTAGAACTTGACGGCTTCACACTTCACGGCTTTACACTTGCTTCACACTTCACACTTGAGCATCTCGTAAAGAGGAACAACCACAAATTTAAATCTCAATTGCAGTATAGGCCATATGCGAAGCAGTTCAAAGTTGAAACAACTCAGAGCAGCAGCTTCTCGTGAGAGCAACTTTGCACAAAATAGAGCCTTCAACATGTTCAGATCGGAAGAGAAAAAATGAAACAAAAAAGAACCTACCATGGTGTCACTCACACACGAGGGAGCAGCTCTCCTCTCTCCATTCCCTTACCTTGGAACTAGAACCAGCAGCAAGTAGGTTATCACTTGTTCCACCAAAGGAGAAGCTAAACATTTCGTGCGAGGGCCACATTTAGCAAAGATATCTGCACAAATTTAGAGAACGGTGAATGGTTGGATACGAGAAAATGCAAGTATATTTTGATTTAGAAATAGTGAAGCACTAATTACCTATCTGATGCAGTGAATGTAAATACCAGATCAAAACTATGCTAGTGAATCCAAGAGAAGAGATTATGTCCAAGGGCGGCAGGACACGATAAAACAAAACAACAAGCGAATCGGGATTATTTCTATGTCAATGTGGAAGGAATTCATATTTGGCTAGGTTCATAAATAAATGCAATGGATCTATTCCAAAATTAGTAAGAAAAACACTACTCCATATGTCATTGTCCAGGTTGCACTTTGCATCATGTCATCTCATTTTACAGAAAAGAAATTAACATCTCATGTCATCATGTCATTGTCCATCGCTGTATTTTGACTAATGTCATCAAAGGAACCAGGACCATGTACAAAATCAAGAAGATTTTTATAACAAAACGAAGGAAGGACTTGAGCAGCCACGTGATGTGCGTGCATTTGGTACAAGGAAAGCTCATTCTTGTGCCACACTCTTTCCCAAGATTGGGTATGAAAGAGTTGTGAAGGCTGCTTTGCTTATGAGATTCGCATAAAGTAGAGAACTACAAAACAAGCTATTGACCATCCTCTTTGGTAGCAAGGACATAAAGATAATCACTTAATAAGATAAGAAGCGGATATGAATAAATCACATAACTATGTACAATTCAATATCCCACCGAGAGTGAACATGTATTCAACATTTCCTGCGATTCAATACATGCACGATGATTCACAAAGAAAGCTATATATAGCTGTACAAACATGCATGAACAGGGAATCACTATAACCTATGCAAAGACAAGCACATATATGAACTCAAAATAATGCCCAGCTAGACCAAAAGAAGCTGCATTAGTCGGAATCGAGCGACGGACCGACAATGACGATCATGCGCTTGTTCAAACGGCAGCGTTAAAGGGACGCGATTTTGGGGGCAGCGAGGAGGCACGCTCGGCTCACCTAACAACCGCCTCTGCCACGACAAGAGCCGTGCTGTCGAGTTCCGCAGCCACCAACTAGCGCCGCTTCGCCGCCATGATCACCACCTTCGCCGTCGACGCGGAGGTGCTGCCGGACCAAGAAAAAAAGAGGAGGCGTCTCGAATAAGGCGACGGAATCCAATAATGGACATCACATTTGCCAACTAATTAACTATAGCATGCTACTGAAACATTTCATTAACAAATTTGATTCAGAACTAGCTTATTGACTATGACAAAAATGCTTAGAATAAAAATCGATAAGAGTTCCACTATTTGTTTCCATTTTCTTGGTAGGAATAGATACATACATAGATAGATACATACATAGATAGAGTCACGGTGAAGTGCCATATCCTATTGGGGCCAAGACAAAACCATGACCCCAAGGTCCATATCCAGCAATGAGATAGCCAAGCACATATGACACTTGATTGGCAACATTCAATGAAGGCGAGGGCGATCAAAAAACAGACTTAAAGGGTTTCCTTGGATGAAGAAGTTGCATGTATACCAGCTAGTGTTCAAAACTAACGATTCTGATCCTCACTTGATTGAGAATTTCATGAGCTACAGCCTCTACAGGAGTGGAAGCAAGTGATGCATTAGCTGTTGAGGAGCTAGCGAGGCAAAAACAGTGGGTGGATTGATGTTTGTGCAAGCAAGCAAGCAATGAAAGCAATCGAGCCAAGCAATCCGGTAAGATCGGGCACATGGCGCAGCCACCAAATTCAATTTTAAAACGGAGGCGGCACATGGGGAGTAGTACTTGCTGGCTAATAAGCGCTTGATATGCTACAACAACACAAGCATACTACTAGTACCCAAAATCAAGAGCAAAAACTGCGCAGACATCGCTAACACATTTGGGAGCGAAAATCTGGTGGACGGGGACTTCTTATGTCGTTGTTGTTTGGTCCCGTCGTGGAGAAGCAATGCGGTGCGGTAGCGAAGGAACTAGCGCTGCGGTGAAGGCCCAAAACGAATCAATCGCCACCAACCCGAGCCCGACGGATTGCTAGCCCAAACCACGGACCAAACCCAATCAATCAAGAGCCGAGCCGCCGAACGAAAAGAGAGCAGCTAGGGCGAATGAGAGCGGCGAAAGGGGAGGAGGAGGAGGAGAGGATAAGGGGGCAATCGAATAGGTCACCGGATCGAGGAGATGTTGCCGTGGAGGTTGTCGAAGACACGCTGATGGAGCAATGATCGTAGTCGCCGTCTGACAGCACAGTCGGCGGCGGCGGCATGAACACCGACCGGCTGCTCCCCTCCGCCGCCACCGCCCCTGCGGTCAAGATTTGCCCATCGCCCCTTCCCCTCCGTGGTTCGGCGTGCGTCGGCGGGCGAGAGGATGACCACCTTCCGCAGCAGTCTTTGGGGCGCGGATCTCAGCAGCTCTGTGTGTGTCGCGCCGGTGTAGTCTTGGTCGATGGAGAGGCGAGAGGAGGAGGGCGGCGAGCTCACGGAGGAAGGTGGCCGACGCGTGCAAGAATGGAGGAATTGGATCTGGAGCGGGAGGGATTGGATCAAGGGCGGAGCGGCGGCCGGAGTGGGAGAGGATCTGAGTTAGGGTTGGGTGGTTGGGCTGCGGGGAGGGTGGTGGGGGATCGCGAGACATGCAATTTTTTCCTTGGCATTTTAGATGCAAAGGCAACAGCCAATCACAAGCGAGGCCACGGATCCCTCCTTTAGAACAAATCTTGACCATTCGCTTCTCATACATCCAACGCTCCAAATCTCTCCCCAGATCCAACACTTCTCTCTCTCTCTCTCTTTCTTCTTTTCCTTTTTTGACAAATTTTGGCAACAAAAATGAGGTTTTCTTGAATAAACAACCATCTTTTTTGCAAAACGGCATCACTATACTTTTCAAATCATCTCATATTGTGCATAAGGGTACATCTTAAAATAATAAGCAATGTTACCGAAGAGAGTTTTTATTTTCTTTACACAAAAAAATCATTTTCTATTTTCGGAGTACCAAAAATCAGTTTTCTTTGTTTCAAAATTATAAATATTGTGTACAAGGGTGCATCTTGGGATTCCAAACAATTTTGCCTAAGGGAGTTTTCATTTTCTTTGGACGAAAAATTCATTTTCCATTTTTTCGAGTCCCCAAAATGAGTTTTTTTGTGAAGGACCTATAATATATTTGTTGCAAATTTGGACCAAATGAATTTTATAAAATACTAGGCCATATTTAATGCATAATTGACCAAATAGTTTGGTGTCACAAGCTTTGATCCACCTCTGGTGAAAAAGACAAATTGTCGTCGATTCAGTTGGAAACGGGTCAAATTTGAACTGTAGCTGCCTCATAGTTTGCTATTTATTTTTTCCAAAAATCATTTCTAGGTACATAAGTATCTATTTAATCCGAGAAACACCAAAAAAGTTCCAAGATTCAAGCACTAGCTAGGAACGGTCATTCCGCCGTTTTGATTGCATTTTGGAGCAGGCATAAAAATTCAAAAAAAATCAAAAATTTGGGAAACCTTCGCATTGTGTCATCATATGTCGCCAAGTTCCTAGGAAAAGTAACAAACTTGTGTCGGCAATTATTTTAAAAAGTGTTCTCGAAGCGAGCTATCATGTGTTGAGATCAATGGCTTTCAAGCCAAATGATCAATCTTATTGCCACATTCATGGCATAGTTTGTTCAAATGATCTCATATTGTGCACAAGGGTGCATATTGGAATAGCAAACAATGTTGCCTAAGGAAGTTTTCATTTTCGTTGGACGAAAAAACCATTTTCATTTTTCGAGTGCGAAAGGAGGTTTTTTGTGAAGGAACTACCAAATAATTGTTGCAAAATTGGACCAAATCATTTTTATAAAATACTAGGCCATATTTAATGCACAATTGACAAAATGGTTGGGTGAAAAAGTTTTGATCCACCATGATGAAAAAGACAAATTTCTGATTCATTAATTTGAAAGCGGGTCAAATTTGAACTGTAGCTGCCTCATAGTTTGCTCTTTATTCTTTCCAAAAATCATTTCTAGGTACATAGGTATCTATTTAATCATAGAAACACCAAAAAATTCCAAGATTCAACCACTAGCTAGGAGCGGTCAAGCACGCCGTTTTGACCGCATATTAAAACAGGCATAAAAATTCAAAAAAATCAAAAATTGGAAAACCTTCGCATTGTGTCATTATATGTGACCAAGTTTCCAGGAAAAATAATAAACTTGTAATACGGTAATTATTTTAAAAAGTGTTCTCGAAATGAGCTATCAAGTGTGAAGATTCATGGCTTTCAAGCCAAATGATCAATCTTATGGCCACATTCATGGCATAGTTTGTTCAAATGATCTCATATTGTGCACAAGGGTGCATATTGGAATAGCAAACAATGTTGCCTAAGGAAGTTTTCATTTTAGTTGGACGAAAAAACCATTTTCCATTTTTCGAGTGCCCAAAGGAGGTTTTTTGTGAAGGAACTACCAAATAATTGTTGCAAAATTGGACCAAATCATTTTTATAAAATACTAGGCCATATTTAATGCACAATTGACAAAATGGTCTGGTGTAAAAATTTTGATCCACCTCTCGTGAAAAAGACAAATTTCTGGAATTCAAATTTGAAGCGGGTCAAATTTGAACTGCAATGCCTCATAGTTTGCTATGTATTTTTCCAAAAATCATTTCTAGTTACATAAGGACCTATTTAATCATAAATACATGGTTTGGTGGCGATACGTCGAGGTTTGGGCGGTGGCCGAGGGCCCCAACTCTAGAGCGCGTAAACTCGCATGCCCGCCGCGTGGTCACCACGTGACCGTGGCGTTGCCATGTGTTCTGGGCGGCCTAGGCATGTCTAGTGGGTTGGGCACTCCCCAGGTTGGTGCTAGGAAGAAAATTACAACATAAGATTCTCATGAGGAGACCAATCGATGCTCAAACATGAATTAGCAGCCAAGTGTTTGATTAGTGGTACGGGAAATGTACATGGATAATGGGCGTGAGTTTTGGCTGAGGATGATCAGTTACTAAGAAGACCGTTTTCACAAATTTTCAGCTCAAAAGGAGGAGCCTAGGTGGTACTTGCTTTGCAAACCACCACACTGGACATAAATACGAATGTTGAAGCTCGGCTCAAAATAATGAATGGATTGAGCTGGCATTTGGTGGAGGATGGTTATTTGGGCATAGGAAAGCACTGTAGAAAATGGATACTATTTGGACATGCCAAAGTGGTACTTCCTTCACAAACTGTTACTCTGAACAAAATAGGAAAATGAATATTTTTGAATTATTTTTGAACTAGGCAAGGAAGGTTTTTACATATTTGACGAAGATATGACCCAAAGAATTTATGAGATTTTTTTGGGAATTTTGGGAATGACAGAAATATAGGTTGCTTCACAACCTAGGGCAAAAACTGCCACATGGACATGACACATAGGCAAAACTGATGAGGTGGCGCCTAGTCATAGCAACCCACCACAATTTACAAGGCTATGACCATCTATATTGGTCGTTAACAACTAGAAATAAGGCAGCGGACTAGCACTATTTGCTTTGTGACCATTTCGTGTAAGGAAATTACGACCTTTCTGACCAAAATGGTCGCAATGGTTCAGGGTTTGGAGCCCCCTGAACAGCTTTTGACCAATTGGTCTAAAATGGTCATAGATTTATGACCAATTCTTCGAGGGTCACTGACAGAAGGTCATAAGTTGACATATTTCTTGTAGTGCTTATTTACCTAGAAATGATTTTTGAAAAAAATAAAGAGCAAACTATGATGCAGCTGCAGTTCAAATTTGACCGCTTCCAGCTGAATCGGCGGAAATTTGTCTTTTTCACGAGAGGTGGATCAAAACTTTTTCACCCAACCATTTTGTCAATTGTGCATTATATATGGCCTAGTATTTTATAAAATTGATTTGGTCCATTTGTGCAACAATTATTTGGTAGTTCCTTCACAAAAAACCTCATTTCGCACTTTCGGAAAATGGAAAATGGTTTTTTCGTCCAACTAAAATGAAAACTTCCTTAGGCAACATTGTTTGCCATTCCAATATGCACCCTTGTGCACAATATGAGATCATTTGAACAAACTATGCCATGAATGTGGCCATAAGATTGATCATTTGGCTTGAAAGCCATGAATCTTCACACTTGATAGCTCATTTCTGAGAACACTTTTTTAAAATAATTACCATATTACAAGTTTATTATTTTTCCTGCAAACTTGGTCACATATAATGACACAATGTGAAGGTTTTCCAATTTTTTGATTTTTTGAATTTTTATGCCTGTTTCAAAATGCGGTCAAAACGGCGGGCTTGACCGTTCCTAGCTAGTGGTTGAATCTTGGAATTTTTTTGGTGTTTCTATGATTAAATAGATACTTATTTACCTAGAAATGATTTTTGAAAAAAATAAAGAGCAAACTATGATGCAGCTGCAGTTCAAATTTGACCCGCTTCCAACTAAATCGTGGAAATTTGTCTTTTTCACGAGAGGTGGATCAAAACTTTTTCACCCAACCATTTTGTCAATTGTGCATTATATATGGCCTAGTATTTTATAAAATTGATTTGGTCCATTTGTGCAACAATTATTTGGTAGTTCCTTCACAAAAAAACCTCATTTCGGGCACTCGGAAAATGGAAAATGGTTTTTTCGTCCAACGAAAATGAAAACTTCCTTAGGCAACATTGTTTGCCATTCCAATATGCACCCTTGTGCACAATATGAGATCATTTGAACAAACTATGCCATGAATGTGGCCATAAGATTGATCATTTGGCTTGAAAGCCATTGATCTCCACACATGATAGCTCGTTTCTGAGAACACTTTTTAAAAATAATTACCGTATTACAAGTTTATTATTTTTCCTGGAAACTTGGTCACATATAATGACACAATGCGAAGGTTTTCCGATTTTTTGATTTTTTTTGAATTTTTTATGCCCGTTTCAAAATGCGGTCAAAACGGCGGGCTTGACCGTTCCTAGCTAGTGGTTGAATCTTGGAATATTTTTGGTGTTTCTATGATTAAATAGGTACTTATGTACCTAGAAATGATTTTTGGAAAAAATAAAGAGCAAACTATGAGGCAGCTATAGTTCAAATTTGACCCGTTTCCAACTGAATCGACGGGAATTTGTCTTTTTCAAGAGAGGTGGATCAAAACTTTTTACACCCAACCATTTGGTCAACTGTGGTTTAAATATGTCCTAGTATTTTAGAAAATTGATTTGGTACAATTTTGCAACAATTTTTTGGTAGGCCCTTCACGAAAAAACCTCATTTCGGGCACTCGAAAAATGGAAATTTGTTTTTTCGTCCAAAGAAAATGAAAAATTCCTTAGGAAACATTGTTTGCCATTCCAAGATGCACCCTAGACACTTTGTCAAAACATTTCTTTAATTCTTTATGCCAATTTCAAAACGCGGTTAAAACCATGGGCATAACTGTCAGTAGCTGCGGGTGGAATCTTACAAAACTCATAGTGTTACGTGATGAAATATATACATGTGTACCTAAAAATGTTTTTTGGAAAAACAATGAGCAAACTATGAAGTTGTTGTAGTTTAAATTTGACCCGTTCCTCGATTTGGTACAAGTTGGTTTAAATGGCCAAAAAGGCTAGAAACGATCGGAATGCATACAAGTTGGTTATCATCCATAAAATGTGGTATAACTTTGAGTGAAATTTTAGTGGTTCCATTTTGCAAAATATTATTGATAGTTGCTTCATAAACCCCTTTATTTCTAGCACTTAGGGACTATATTTTAAATTACACCCTGAATCTCCAACCAATCAGGACATCTCCCCCGGATCACCCTACCTTAGGCGATCTGAACCGTCCGATCGTCCCGGATCCAATGGCACACTCGACCCCCTCACCGTCTCACCCAACTAACCCTAACACAACCCGCACCACTCGTCCTCTCGTCCCCCTCCCTTCCTCCTACGCACCACAGCCGCCGCCCTCTCCCTTCCTCAGATCTGGATCCGCCACCGCCCCCAAACCCACCCCCCGTCGATGACCCTCACCGTAGACGTGGTGCTATGGCGCCGACCTGAGCGGTACTCCTAGCGACCGCCGTCGCCTCCTAGATCCTATTCCACGGCGGCTCGGTAACACGGCCGTGTCGCCGGCAGCCGACATGCTTTTCCTCCTCCCGGTCGTCTTTATGACGCATGGTCCAGGGCGCGCCTCCTCGGCCACAAGGCTCGCGACGCAGCAATTGGCTCTGCAGGCGGGCGAAATCTCGCCTCCGCGGCTCCAAGGCTCGGCACTCGGCGAGGGGACGCGTGAGGAGGACGAGATGGGGTGCTGTTCGATCGCTTCACAGCGTGGGGCGACGAGCCAGCAGACCGCCGCGCCCGCGCCCAGCTCGTCTCTTCCTCCGTCATCCCCATCCCCAAGGTACTTTCCTCTCCCGTTCGCCCACGAACCCGTCTTGTTCCGGGCACAGATCAGCTAGCCGGGGTGTGTAAATTCGCCGTGATTGGTTATTTTGTTTGTTTTTGATTCCGATGCAGGCTTGATCGGGTTGGCGGCTAGAGGAGGGCGCCGCCATCCAGGAACGCGTTGTCGGCCGTGTTCCTGCGCGAAGGTCTGCATTTCCCCCCTTCCAATTTTGTGTTTCTCCTTCTCGAGCCGAGGTTCTGATTTGATTTTGTGCCATCGGTGAAGACGAGGATCGCAGCCACGAGCTCGGGCCGGACCGGGACGCTGGGGCAAGAGGGTGGATCCGAGCTCATGCACGAGGAGGTATGCCGATAGGTTCTGCGAATCTGGGCCCGATTCAGATCTGCTTCCTTGCTAGTCTATTCTCGAGCTGTATCTTGCCACTTGAGACCTAAATTTTGTCTCACTAGTGACGTATGTGCATCGGTTTCAGCATTTTCAAGACACAAAGAGGATTATGTCTTTATATGCATGATGAGTTGATTATTGTGGCGTTAGCGCTGTCACGATTCACACTCGCTAACCGCCTAAAAATGCAGCATTGCACCATTTTCAGTTTGTTTGATGCCAAAACAGAACCATTGCTGAATGAAATGCTTGTTTGATGTCACCATTGTTGCTATATTCTTTCTAGTGCTGTATTCTTAACAATCTGAATTCAGCCCAATGATATTATAAATGTGGCGCTCCTGGCTATGCATTCTTTATTGTGCTCTCATGATACGAGGTGGAACAAGAGAAAGAGATTTTACTGTTTAACTCTTTGTAGCAGTTTCTAAATGGCATATCTTCCTCAATGCAGTGCGCAAAGAAGTTAACGGGGTTGAAGACTCCGTGATTATCCGCTTCGCTCAAGCGCCGCCGTTCCTCTTATCGGGAATGCTTGCTTATGCTATTTAGTTTTGTTTGTTGAATTAATCATAAATGGTTGAATTTTTTGTAATTCAAAGCTGCTGAATGATGTAGTTAGTTTTGTTTTATTGCTGCATTAGAATTACAGCAATCGTCCTAGTCTTGTTTTGTTGTAGACATGGCATTGTTAGAACTTGGATGCAGATTTTCATCAATCGCTTCGTGATTTTCCACAAGAAAATGTATATGCATCACTTATTCTATTTTAAACTTCATCATGGTATGGTGCATTTCTATTCTCTGGCTTGATTCTGCTGACACTAGCATGCTCTGCTTGTTTTGGAGCCCAACCATGGACTGTATGTACTAAGCTAGCTCAAGCACACACACAACCAACTTGATTTGCCTCGCTCTCTTGTTACATTATATTACTTGGAGTTCTTGTAATGCTTTTGCACACTACATTTCATCAATTACCGAAATTTAGTTGCATGTCCAACACAACCACGTAAAGAAACACTAGCAAAGACTATCGCCTATGCTTGATTTCTGCGATAAACATGTTATCTCAAATTCGTAATGATGTTAACTAATGTGAGTTTGTGCACTTGATGTTTTATACTTGGAAGACAAATGAACTTGTTTTGGTTATATCTCTCCTCATTAATTATGGGCAATTTCCTTCTTGCAAATTATATATGTTCTGCTTTTGATCTATCTCTCTTCCCAGTAATAAAAGTATGTGCATTGGTTGATATTTAGTATTCGTATGTCTAGTTCACGATGATGGTCACTTGCGCGAGGCACCGATATTTTGGTGTCTAGATATTCGTCGCCGATAACTAAGCATTCGTGTTTTCCTCCCGGATCTCTTTGCTCGAACCATGATACCATGACCGCTGTTTTCTTGATGTCACCCCTCGATCTGATTTGTGTGATTTGACCCCACAAAGAAAGCCAAGGACACAGGCGAAGGTTTAGCTACCGCCGGACTCCAAGCCTCACCGTAAAGCCCGATAAATTTGTGTGATGATTCTTTGAAACAGTTGCCATAATGCCTGTTCTCGTGAGTAGGCGCAATGAAATACTATGTCGAACTCACTTGCATGCAATCTTGATGATGTTAGATTGTGCTTTCATGATTTGTTCATTTATTATGTCTCGCTTGAAATACAAGTCCCATGAAATATGTCCGAACTCACTACATGCAATCTTGATGATGTTCAATGTGCTTTGATATTCTCTTCATTTATTATGTCTCGCTTGTATATACTACATCTTTGTTGTTGTTGTTCTTGAAACCAAATAAATTATCTACATGAAATAGAGCTTAAAATTTGTGATGAAGATCACCATACTAGTATGAGGTGCCTTTTGCATTTCTCTGTTTGTCTTGCTATTACTATGGCATGCATTATCTGTGTTTAAATTTTGTTTGTTGCTTGGATCACTAAGGATTTTGGTACCTTTTTATGTCTTGTGTACTAGCGCTAAAATCTTACAAACAAAATACATCTTTCTTTTGAATAACAATATATGAGATTAGCAAGAAATTATATGGTTTTAATTTTGGCGCTGACCTTGTTTGTATGTGTGATATACATTAATGTATGCTGTTATTATTTTTATTATTTTATACATTAATGTATGCTGTTATTATTTGCATGTGTGATGCTTTCATTGCTTTTTCTGCTTTCCTCCTCGATTGATCTATTCATGTAATGTTACATTCTTGTAGGAAGGCAAGTTATCGCACTTTGGAGAACTTGCCCATCGAAGGAGCAATGAAGACATTGTTAGGACAAGACTAGATGTGCTCCTCGTGTTGAACAATGTTATTTAGTAGTGAGATAAGGCAAATTATGTAGACATTGTTAGGACATTGTTAGGACAAGATACAGATGTACCAAATCTGCGTGTTGAACAATTCTGTGTAATGAAATTTTGTATTCCTGTGTACATGTTGCTTTAATGCCGTTGTGAAAATTACTCAATTGCCATGATAGTCTTTGGCCTGAATAGGCCATGACCCGTAAATAAGCGTGGCACAAATGTGGTGCTGGGGTGAAAAGGCCATGGCCAAACAATATTTTTCTAGAAGGAAAAAACTAATAAGAAATGCATTATAAGAGGCCATGGCCCGTAAATAAAAGGCTAAAATGTGGGCTTGGCCCATGTAGTCAACTAAATTAATAGGAAAATATATACATTAAAAGGGCGAATTGTTGGGCTAGGCCCATGTAGAAAATCGAATTGGACCGGGCTGAATCTTGTGCCACATCGACTTGCCACACCGGATGCCTCGTGGCACAGGGAGGTTGCTAGTGACCAAAAATTTGGTCAAAGAACCAACGACCTTTTACATATCACGAGAAGGTCGCTATAGTCGATTAATGACCCTCGACTTTTGACCTTCATTTTTGGTCACAAAAGGTCGCAAATGAAAAACTATGACCTTTCAGCGACCAATAGTGAGGGTCACAAGTTGACATATTTCTTGTAGTGGGAAGTATTGAGCCTACATGGACCTTAGTGGAGAGAGAGGAGGGCCGCAAGGGGTGGTCGCACGCCCCCCATGGCAGTCCTAATTGGACTAGGGGAGGGGGCGGCGCCCTCGTTTCCCTCTCCCTCTCCCTCTCCTTCCTTTCCCCCTCTGATAAGAACGAAAAAGGGGGGGCGAATCCTAATAGGAGTGGAGTCCTAGTAGGACTCCCCCCATGGCATGCCCCTCTTGGCCGGCCGCCTCCTCCTCCCCTCCTTTATATACGGGGGCAGGGGGCATCCCATAGCACATCAATTGTTCTCTTGGCCGTGTGCGGTGCCCCCCTCCACAGCTTACTCCTCCAGTCATAGCGTCGTAGTGCTTAGGCGAAACCCTGCGCGGATCACATCACCATCACCGTCACCACGCCGTCGTGCTGACGGAACTCTCCCTCGACCCTCTGCTGCATCTAGAGTTCAAGGGACGTCATCGAGCTGAACGTGTGTTGAACACGGAGGTGCCGTACGTTCAGTACTAAGATCAGTTGGATCGTGAAGACGTTCGACTACATCAACCGCGTTAACCTAACGCTTCCGCTTTCGGTCTACGTGGGTACGTAGACACACTCTTCCCCTCTCGTTGTTATGCATCTCGTAGATAGATCTTGCGTGAGCGTAGGTATTTTTTTGAAATTGCATGCTACGTTCCCCAACAAGCACAACAATGCATGGAGCATGAGAGGATGGAAGAAAGACATGTTTATCATTAACTGTTGGGGCATGTCTAGATATAACCATGGTAAGGTAGTATTGTAGATTCTATGTGACATACAGACATGCATGGATACAACAATACTCCCACATGATCCCAAATATAATTGGGGCGTTTCAGAGTTACTGTTAGTCGAGCATTTTAGGTGGCCACCATTATAGAAAAATCGCAGCATATATGTAGATAATAACAAACCATGACTACTAGATCATTATGAATTGCGACAAATGTATTTTTCTTTCATGCGGGAAAATGGAAGTCGCTATAGAAAGTAAAGGACTACCAACTCCAGCTTCATGTTCAAGAACTAGCAGTTCAAGACGATAGCGTCGGCGTGGCGGCGATGGCGTCAGCGTGGTGGAGGCATCGGTGTGGTAACGGTCCTTGTGCTCTTATCCCATCACAGCAATGATCTGCATGATCGGTCTTCCTCGATCTGGCCGCCGACGTGTTCCGGAACTACTGCGAGAGATCTTGCCCAAGGATATCTGGATTGAATAGAATCCGGTCGTGCGTGTCCATATCAGCCTATGCGGCTCCAGGAGGGCGCGTGCGAAGCTCTGTTGTTTGTTGACACCATGGGACATGTCGGTATTTCGATTTCCATAGAAAACAATGGAGAAAGTCATGGTTGTTGAGATCGGAGGATCAGTAATGCGGAGGGGGCTTTGATGGCGATGGGTCAGCCAGGTGTTTGATAACTTTCAGAAGCAGCAGTGACAAGTGGGGGTGGCAACACTGGAGGATTTCATTTTTGGTGGTGCTCCTCGAGTGTCGAGTCATGACTTTCAGGGTGAAAACCTAAGGTTTGACCTTCATTGGTTGTGCCTGGCAATTGCCTTACTGAAAGTATTGTTTTAAGAGCTCGGATTTTCTTTGGGGTGAAAACCTAAGATCTGGGATCGGGCGACGCCGGAGCTTATGCACCGTTTCCTTCTTGAAGGCGTCAGCTTTGGAGACTTTTTTGTTTTCTGGGTGTTGTCTTTGGTGATGGTTTATGTGCTGCTGCTGAGAGAAGTTGATCACTATGTCAAGATATTTTTTTTTCGGATTGTGTGCATCCTGGATGTCCCCAAAACATTTTGTTGGTGCTGGGTGTAATTGATATTTTCACGATATTAATATATTCTTAAAAAACAGTTCAAGACTGCATCCAAGAACTAAAGACGGAATTGTTCGGACAATAAAAAAGATTCGAGGTGAAACATTCTTATTTGGCCTCATGTTCAATCCTCTCCCAAGTCCCAAGGCCGCAAACTGTTCCTGTAAACGAGAAGCACGGTCACAATAGGCGGTGCGCAATACACGAAGAGCAGGAACTTGAGCACCGGGGTTAAAGTTCGTTTATGTGCAGGCCTGCGGCGTTGTCCTTGTTGTTGTGTCTTGGGTTGGAGCAGCGGGAGCAGCTCCTCCCGCTTGGCACGCTCGCACGCGTCCATCTTCAGCAGCGCGTAGAGCAGCTCCGCCTTCTTCTTCTCCACGTGCTCTCGGAGTCCCTCGGGTCCCAGATTATCCAGATGGGACTTGCTAGCATCCGCTGCTGGACCCGCGCACGAGCTAAATAGGCGAGATTTAATGACCGGCCGCTGTGCCGGACGTCCGATGATCCGCCGTGGGGAAGGAAGCCTACGGAGGAGCAGCTCGGGATCCACCTCCACGGCTGGCCAGGCGGGCGGGATAGCCGGCGGCGAACGCCGTACGACCTTCCACGCTAGAGATCTGATCGCCGTCATCGTCGACGTGTGTCCCCGCGCTGCTCGAGCAGTGCCGTTGGAAATCTCACGTCTAAGATTACTTTGTTAGATTAATTGCTTATAAATTAAGCTACTATTTGGGATTTAGTTAGGTTACTTGCTTCGCAAGGCAAGTATGTAATTCTTGGCGAGTAACCATATGATTATTTGGCTCTCTGACAACATATGCACTTCCATCTGAGTATATATACCGACTTCTATCATCGATTAAAATGATTAGACAGACTTAAAAATAAGTTGAATAAAAGAGGAACTACGCTTAAATTAATGGTAGAGGTGATGCTCGAATCTGGGCTGGCTAGACCACCACAACCGTCTTAAATCCCGCGCATTATCTAGAGATTGCGGAAAAAAAATATGGTGTACAATGGATTGTCTCTTAATCTTGTCATACTAATTCTTAAAAGGACGCGTCTAGGGGGTGGCCATTGGCTCGTTAGTCATCCGTAGTGGCCAGCCGTATATGGAAATATTTTGTCTCCTCTAATCCAAACTAGGAAACGTATCATGTGAACTGGAAAAAAGAAAAAAAGGTATCCATGTGAAGATGTGTGAACGCTTTTAATCTGGATTTTAGAATTTTTAAAAAGTCATAACTTTTGAACCAAACATCAAAACTAAGATCCGTTTTCACCGCTGGAATCCTCGTGACGTGCTCTTCGAAACTAGATCCCGCATGACTATGTTTCAATGAAATTTTTGATGTGCAATTTATTCTCCGTTTTATGCAACTGACTAGCCGTCGGTGTGCAACTACCTCAGAGCCGACGTGCAATTTTCCCCCGTACTCATGGACATGCAGTTTTCATTGTTGAAGCCTTCACCTCAAACTATCCCCTACAAGTGAGATGTGCAACTTCGCCTGCTGCACTTGCCAATTGCCTAGCAGTCAGTGCACAAATTTTCCCTCTGCCCGCGGATGTGTAGTTTTGACTGTTCACTGCCTTGACCAACTGCCTAACAGTGGATGTGCAACTTCGTCTGTTGCCACGGCCAACTATGCCAACAAGAGCGTGCAACTCTACAATTGTTCATGTGCGACAATGACACCACACGTGGCAACTCCCGCAACCATGATTGTGCGACTATGCCCCGAGCATGTGCAACTCTCGCAGTCGTGCATGAACTACTATCCGACGAGAGTGTTCAATTCCGCTCTGTGCGTAAGAAACTATGCAGACCAGGGTGTGCAACTCCACAGTCACACGTGAGCAACTACTCCGTCGTGCGTGTGCAACTCCTCGGCCTAGTTGGCCGAGGAGAGTGTGCAACTCGACAATTATGCTTGTGCGACTATGTCAAAGAGAGTGTGCAACTCCTGTAGCCATGCGTGAGCTACTATGCCAAGAAAAGTGGGCACATTCGAAATCGTGCTTGACAAACTATGCTATGAGAGTGTGCAACTCAGCTCTGTGGTCCCGTGTGTGCAACTATGCCCCCGCGCGTGTGCAACCCCCATAGTCATGCATGAAGTACTATGCCGATGAGAGTGTGAATATCCGCGGCGTGTGGGTGCGACTATACTGACGAGAGTGTGCAACTCTATGGTCATTATGTGTGATTGTGTGGGCGAGAGTGTGCAACTTCGCGGTCGTGCGTGTGTGACTATGCGATAAAGAGTGTGCAACTCCACTGCCTTGTGTTTGTGACTATGCCGACGAGAGTGTGTGACTCCACAGCCGTGCGTTAGCTACTATACGCCGACGAGAGTGTGCAACATTGAGCCCGTGCGTGAGCTACTACGCCAACGAGAGTGTGCAACTCTTACACCTGTGTGCGCGACTATGCCACCACACGTGTGCAACTCCACATTCATGCATGAAGTACTATGCCGACGAGAGTGTGCAACTCCCGGAGCCAAAAGAGTGGACACCTATGCAGACGAGACTGTGCAACTTCATGGCCGTGCCTGTGTGACTATGCAGACAACAATGTGCAACTCCGATGTCATGCGTGTGCGACTATGCCGATGAGAGTGTGCAACTCTGCGTCCGTAAGAGAGCTACTACGCCGACGAGAGTGTGCAGCTCCGTGGTCATGCATGTGCAACTTCCGCAGTCGTGCATGAGCTACTATGCCGATGAGAGTGTGCACCGTGCTACGCGTGTGCGACTATGCTGACAAGAGTGTCCAACTCCACGGCCGCCTGTGTGCGATTATGCCGACGAGAGTGTCTAACGCCCTGGCCGTTTGTGTCCGACTATGCGGACGAGTGTGCTACTCCGCTGCCATGCGTTTGCGACTATGCTGACGAGAGTGTGCAGGTCCGCGGCCACGCGTGTGTCACTACGCCAACAAGAGTGTGTAGCTCCGTGGTCCTGTGTGTGTGCGACTATGCTATCATGCGTGTGCAATTCCCGCAATCATGTTTGAGCTATTATTCCAATGAGAGTGTTTGACCACCTCAACTACCCTTGCCAATGAGATTTGCAACTTCATCTGCGCCCCGCCAATCGCCTACCCAACAAGTGCAACCGTCACGCCCGACCGATAGCCTACCAAATTGTTGTGCAACTTTTTTCGTTGCCCGCCAATCGCCCGCGATTGACGTGCAACTTCCCCCTATTCCGTCGATGTGCATATTACACCAATTTTAACTACCCCTTATCGTATGAGATATACAACTTCGTCTGCTGCCATGGCCGAACTGTCGCAGTTGATGTCCGGCTTTCTTCCCATCCTATGGACACTCCTGCCCCAACTACCCCTAACAATATGATGTGCAACTTCGGCAGCTATCCCGGCCAACCGTCTAACAGTCCATGTGCAACTCTAAAAGCATGATTGTGCAACTTCTTCTGCTTAATCATGAAATGTGTTTGCTCCTATTAGAGAGAACAACTTTGATGCAAACTAAATCAATTTGTTGCTGAAAAAGCTAATATCATTAAAATACAAAAAAGAGATACACAAACATAATTTAAGGTACCAAACATTTAATGCGAGCGTGACACGTCATCTAGCCAACTTAGTATCGCTCTCTATGAAACATTCCAATGATCATATTCAACTGCGCCGGCTTCAATCTCTGATTCTCCGCGAGGAGTATCGATTCCCCATCTCAATCTTTGATCTGAGCTCGAACAACTGAAGATTATGACAGCCGTGGTCGAGCATGACGAGAACGGAGCCTGGGGCGGTGCTATACGGGGTGGCGGCGAGATGTCCGCGGTCGAGGCACACAGCGGCCTTGGCAGGGAGCGGAACACAACCTACTCTTCCTTCCTAGAGCCATCGCTGGCGAGATGGTCGTGGCCGAGGCGGATGGGCGAAGTCGTGGTGGCAGCTATTTCCGTCAATATGGCCGCGACCGAGGCGGATGGGCGCGGCCGAGCCGGACCTACAGGCTCGTGATGGACGCGGTCGAGGAGGACGGGCGGGCTCGGGGTCGCCTCGAGTTCCATCTTGACGGGATCTATGGGAAAATGATAGGAAAAGGAAAAAAGGAAAAAAAGGGTGATTGGTGGGGTTCAAGTGATTTTAAGGGTCTATTTTGGGTATCTATTCGAAACACTCTGTTTTGTACCGTAAACTATTTTTTGGTGTACGTGAAAATGATTTTGTGGTACATGATTTTACATTATCTGCTAAAGATGCTCTTAATATCATCATATGTGTGCAACTTCCCGAAGCTTGTATCATGAAACGATTATATTTGCAACTACAACCACTACAAATGCCAACAAAAAATTGAGTAACAAAAGAGGATGTTTTCATCACACATACTTTCTATTCATGATTAAAAAAGTATGGTTGAGACAGTTTGACCAACTGTCTAATGAACGACGTGCAACTTCGTCTGTTGTCTCGGCCAACTGCCTAGCAGTCGATGTGCAAGTTTTTTTCACTATTTGGTTATGGATGTGTGGTTCTCACCATATCGACTTCGTTTACTTTCTGGACAACTGCAGGAACGTGAGTGTGCAACATCACCTGCTTGCCCTAAAACTATTGTGCAAAAAACGCCGTAAGCATGTCAACTTAGCATTGCATATATCATTTAAAGGAAAAAGATGTACCAAACAGAATGGAGCTCCATAGAGGGTAACAATTCCAACTAGAATTAATTTGTATAGATCGATTTGATCTCTATTCATACACACAACAAGGGAGATGAATTCGACACTATGCGACATGAATTCAATCAATCAGTCTTGGAGCTACTAGATTTGCAGCACTTCATGTGTCAGCAACGATTGATTAGCTCATCTGCACGCACACGTATCTATCACCGAGCAGCCTCCTCTCGTTTACCAGCAACTCTGGCTCCAGCCTCTTAGGCCTTCCACAGCGTAGCCGGTGCCAAATACATCAAAAGGCAGCCACCTCATCACCGGTGCCCAAAATTGCTTTTCAGGCATCGATCTCACAGCGTAGGGCTTCGGTAGGAAAAAGATTCTGGGACCCATATGATAAACAAGTACACCACGCTGCTGTGTATTGAGCAAAGAGAGAGAAGACATTTGCTATTCAAAGTTGAGAGTTAATAGTATTTTATTGGCTGGAGGAATTAGGCATCGGTGCTCCTACTTGCTCCGATGCCATGAAAATTTTGTTGGGGCACCGGCCTCACAACGTGAGGGCACCGGCTATCGGAGCCAGAAGTCAATTTGGCACCTCTTTTGGCCTACATAGTGGAAGGCCTTATGTCCTTCTGCACCGAGCAGGCCTCCTCTGCTCTTCTCCATCCAGCCAGCTCCACCATGAGTCCGCCACCGCAGCGAAGCCTGCAAGCTGCATACACAGTGCTCAACCCGACCACCATGGATCCAACCACCGCGCCGCCCCTACCCCTGCTCCTCAATTTGGCCCTCCTTCTTCCCATCCACGGTGATGCTGCATGCCACCTCCTCGTCATCCACACCCAGCCATGACGAATTTGGTTGTGTATTCGTTTGACGAATCCACACCGCATTCTTCTTTCCGCCCCACGGTCGCCGTCTCCCGAGCAACCTACTATCCACGCTGCTCCGGCTCCATGGCCTCCGTCTCCATTCTCTAGCAGCCGTAGTCTTGTTCCAGATCAAGGACAAGCTCATTTCCCGCTCCTGTATCTGTGCTTCCTCCGACCGCTCCAGCTACATCCAAGACCGTGCTTCCTCCTCTCCCAACCGCTGCAGCACGCCTGGACCTCACGGCGGCCGCTGCTCCCTTCCCCCTTCCTTCGTCCACAGCTTCCTTCGCCCTCCACCCAGCCTCAATAGATCCGATACGGGTGGGTACGCGGGCACCAGATCCGGTGTGTACGCGAGCGGCGACGCTCATCCCCTACTTGCGGCGGCCGGTGCAAGAGGATTGGAGGCGGCCGGCGCGAAGTGTGGTGGCGGCCGAGCCAGGGGGATGGGGATGAAGGTTGTGGAAGGGGTAGATAGCGACAAACCCAGTCGTTGTGCGGTTGATAGCGCCAGACCAGGTAGCACCTGGCCCACGCGTGTGGCAATTCGTGTCAGGATCGAGCGGCCAGGAGTCGGCCGCTCTTTCCCTCCAAATAGTGCGTATGCACTTTTTAGATTTTAGGTTCTTAAAAATATATTTATTCCCAAAATATGATGGGAGATTTGCTCCTAAGAGATTTTCTTTTAATTAAGAGAAGAAAAAATCTTGTGATTTCTCTTTACTCCATCTTATGCCCATCCCACATCTGGGCTGGATATGGAGCGGACCTGATGCCACCGCCACATTAGACCGGCCCACGCTGGCTCGAGGAGGGAATCGAATCCTCGACATCGTGGTATGTAGCCACGCACTCTAATCCTCTGACTTACAGGCCAAGTTGTCTCCACCGAATCTCTTCCTGGGGTACCCCTTCATTTTAGGACAACAGGATGAGAAAGCGCCTTTGCCTCACGCCGTCCCCACCTTGTCGCCATAAATACCCTACCCGGACGGTAAACCCTAGTCAAACACCCACTCTCTCAACCACTCAACTCCACTGTCTGTCCCCCCTTCCTCCCCTCTCTCCTCCACCATGGCCCACAACAAATCCGACATCGAATCCGCTGAGATCGAGTGGGAGGTGCTCGCCAGGGAGGACTACAGCTTGTCCTCGTCGGACAACAAGGAACTCACGTTCCACATTGCTCTCCTCCACTAGCAGGTGGACAGGGGCGGGAGCTCCTCCTCAACGGCATCCTTGATGCCCTGAAGGGGCAACCACAGCTCCGCGCCGGCCCACACCTTCCCCTGTCAGGCGGCAAGGCGGCCGATTGGGCCCTGCACCGACAACGCCTGCTACTCCCAAGCAGCGCGGGGTGCTTGTGCCTGCATCACCGAGGATGCGGCTGTGGCTACCGATTGTGAAGTTCCTCATGTTGCATGCATTTGTATAGACTTGGGGGCGGACATTTGAGGACGACGGTTGCGGGCGAGAAAAAATATGGGGTGCCTGTTTTCACGCCGAATATGCGATACTATCCTAAAGAGACTCGAAGGTCCCACCAAGGATAGAACCGCATATTGATACGCTTTTGCAAGGTGGATATCATTACATCAACATTACATAATAGATGGGGATACATACAAAAGGCAAACAATGCCACATGAATACATCAATACACCCCCATAAGATCAACATCCGACTACGGATGAAACACAAACAGAAGCTCAAACGACATCCACCCTGCTAGCCCAGGCTGCCGACCTGGAACCTATCCCCTGATCGAAGAAGAAGCGGAAGAAGAACTCCAAAACAAGCAACATCGCTCTCACGTCAAGATCATCGCATAACCTGCACCTGCAACTGTTGTTGTAGTAATCTGTGAGCCACGAGGACTCAGCAATCCCATTACCATGGGTATCAAGACTAGCAAAGCTTAATGGGAAAGGAAGGGGTAAAGTGGTGAGGTTGCAGCAGCGACTAAGCATATATGGTGGCTAACATACACAAATAAGAGCGAGAAGAGAAGCAACGGAACGGTCGTGAAGCTAGCAATGATCAAGAAGTGATCCTGAAGTCCTACTTACGTCAAACATAACCCAAAACCGTGTTCACTTCCCGGACTTCGCCGAAAAGAGACCATCACGGCTACACACGCAGTTGATGCATTTTAATTCGAATCTGGTGTCAAGTTATCTACAACCGGACATCAACAAATTCCCATCTACCACATAACCGCGGGCACGGCTCTCGAAAGTTTATACCTTGCAGGGGTGTCCCAACTTAGCCCATCACAAGCTCTCACAGTCAACAAAGGATATTCCTTCTCCCAGGAAGACCCGATCAGTCTCGGAATCCTGGTTTACAAGACATTTCGACAATGGTAAAACAAGACCAGCAAAGCCGCTCGAATGTGCCGACAAATCTTTATAGGAGCTGCACATATCTCGTTCTCAGGGCACACCGGATTGTCCAAACTTCCGGTAGGCCAGCCCAGAGTTGCCCCTGGTGGCCACCGACGGATGACAGGTTGTACCAACACTCACGACGAGCACTGGACAGGGGCGGGGGGGGGGGGGGGGGGTAAATAAAGATGACCCTCGGGCTCCGGAAACCCAAGGGAAAAAGGGCTAGGTGAGGCAAATGGTAAAACCAAGGTTGGGCCTTGCTGGAGGAGTTTTATTCAAAGCGAACTGTCAAGGGGGGTCCCATAAATCACCCAACCGCGTAAGGAACACAAAATCAAGGAACATAACACCGGTATGACGGAAACTAGGTTGGCAAGAGTGGAACAAAACACCAGGCATAAGGCCGAGTCTTCCACCCTTTACCAAGTATATAGATGCATCAATTAAATAAGAGATATTGTGATATCCCAACATAATCCTGTCCATCATGGGGCAAACTTCAACTTCACCTGCAACTAACAATGCTATAAGAGGGGCTGAGCAAAAGCGGTAATATAGCCAAGCAATGGTTTGCTAGGAAGGGTGAAAAGGTTAGAGGCTGACATGGCAATTTGGGAGGCTTGAAGAGCAAAAGATAGGTAGCGCAGCATAGCGATAGAACGAAGCAACTAGCATAGCAATGATAGTAGTGAGATCCAAGGTGACGGTCATCTTGCCTGAAATCCTGCTAGGAAGAAGAACGAGTCCATGAAGAAGATGAAGCCACGAAGACGAACCAAGCGTAGACGAACGAATCCTCACGATCGCAATGAAACAAAAACTAACGAGAAGGAGCACAACCAGAAAGAAGCAAACAACAAGGTAAACGCACAACACGTAAACATGGCATGATGCACAATCAAGTATGATGCATGTCCGGTTTAATGAGGCATGACATAGAAAAGCGCAACAAACAATACTACAAGTTAAGTGGAGCTCAATATGCAACGAGTTGCATATTGACAAAACCCCACATTGACATATTTAGTTTAATCTCGTTTAAGCTACCAAACAATATTAAATGTTGTTAAACATGGCAAGAGGTGAAGCATAATTAAACTACCTATCTAGGCAAGTTTAAATGAGGCCGGAACAAACAAACAACAATTCCAGAAAATCCCCATGTCTATATTTCGAATTTGGTACTGTTCTGTCCTAAACCATATTTTATAGTTGTTAAGCATGCAAAACAATGCCACCATGTGAAACTATGCATTTTTTCACCCCATTTACATATAAAGTTTATTTAAAACCGAGCTACGGTTATATAGTTATGAAATAAATCATTTTAACATGGCATTTAAGCAAATTAATTCAAACAGCAAGGTTAATTATTTTTAACATGGATGAAAGTTGGATATGTGAAAGTACATGAAATTCTAAGCATTTCACATATAAGACATGTTTCATTTGGATGCATGGATATTTAGATATGAGCAATGCAATTTTAATGGCATTTCTAAAAATATGCATGCACTGGATATGTGACAAAATCACAGAATGAAAAAAAAACGTCTACGGGCCGAATGCAACGAACTGTGCAAAGCCCAAGATGGACCTGGCCCGAAATGGATGAGTGAGTGTGCGTGTGTGCAAAATAAAAGAAACAGAGCAAAACAGGGGCAACTGGGATTTGAACACAAGACCTCCCGGATGCGAGCGCGTGTGGCTGATCAGCTGGGCTACAATGGATAGGCGACATTGGATGGGTTCGGCTCTAGATGACACATGCTCTCAAACTGATCTGGACTGAAGAATCAACGAACAGAGAGCAAAAAGGAAAATAGGGGCGCTTGGGATTTTAACCCCAGATCCCACAGATACATGCATGCGCTGTTAACTAGATGGGCTATGATAGAAATCTACTAACAAATGCCTTACACACAACATGAACTACGCTCTGGCGTTGATCTGACGAAACTGCCAACGGAAACAGAGATGGCTCGCTCTGTGGCCGTGGCTGGACGCAAATGAGCAGCGAAACTTGCTGATGCAGCAAGGGTGAGTGTGCATGTGGAATAACTGAAACAACAACAACAACAAAAATGAAAAGGGAGGGAGAGCTGGGTTTGAACCCAGGACCTAACGGATGGATGCAGCGTGGTGCGAACCACTGCGCTGCCATGGCTTCTGTTGATAGGAAAGGGCGCGGCCTTCATAGCCCAGGGTCGAGCTTCTCTGTTTAGACAGAGAAGACGACGGCTGCAACGACGGCGCCGGCGAGGGCAGCCGTGGCGATGGCGGGGGTTGAGAGGCCGCGACGGGCGTGCGGAATAGGCTAAGGAGGTGCGCGTGCGTGCGGAGGGCTGCGGGAGGAGTCCAGAGCGTGAGCCTCGAGAAGAAGCTCGTCTCAGGCCACGACAAAGCGCGGCGATGCAGCGGCGAAGCCGGGCGCGGCGAGGCGAAACAGAGGGGCGGCGGCTGAGTGCGTGTGAGGATGCACACAAAAGAGGCCTTTACGGTTCCCCGGTTAACCGTTGGAGTATCAAATGGACTCCAAATGGAACGAAACTTGACAGGCGGTCTACCGGTGGTATCCCAAGGCCGCTTGGCAAATCACGGTCCATTCCGAGAATGTTTAACACCCGCTCACAACAGGAGTCAAAAGGGGGACGCCGGAGGACATAGGAGTGCCGGACTTGCAAACGGACAACGGGGAAAAAGCTCGGATGCATGAGACGAACACATACGCAAAATGAGATGCACAAGATGACATGATAAAATGCAACACGCAAGCAAATGACATGGCAACGACGGCGAATAACTGGCAGACACCTGGCGCATCGAATCCGGGGCGTTACACCTGTGCATTGTCCGCAAACGCGTCCGCGGACGTGTAGGCCCTAAACTAGGTAATTTTGCTTGCAGAGGGTATTTACTTTGGTAAATGTTTGCGCATGACCGATTAGACGAGTCTTGGGCCGGTCACGTCGCGTTCGATCCACAAGGATCGTGCGTCTATCATGCATGGTCTCCCCCAGATTTTTCTCTCTGCTTTATCTTCTTCCCTACACCGCTCGACGGACCTCCTCCTTCCCCCCACCCCCCCGGCGCGATCACCACCGCCCAGTGAGCTCGTGCGCCCCCTGCTAACCAACACAGAACCAAAACCCGCTGCCTTTTTGCAGGCTCTCCGCGCGCTTTCAACACCCCGTCTGCTTTTCGTGCAGAGAGACAACGGCGGGATCGGTGGTCGCCATGGCAGCCATGCACAGGCCGAGCACTGGATGCTACTGGCGGCGCGTCGATGGTCGAACTACGACCGCAGAACCCGAGGTTGAAGATCACGGTGATCGCGCTACCGAACCGGGCGTCGGGGCTACAACCACGGTAAAAATTTGCTGGAACCTCCCGACGTCGGGGTTACAACCACGGTGGATTTTTGCTGCAATCGCATTGAACATCTTTTTTGGCTGGAGCCGTGACCGACGCACTGAGGAGCTACAAGCCCTTTGACAGAAGTTACAACCATGGATGATGCCTGCGACAACAAATGCTACGGCCATGGACGGGCGTTCGATCCACGCGGCAAGGATAGCGACAAACGCGTTGAGGAGCTGCAGCTTGGTGCCGCCGCACAAGAAGGCGGGGGGACAAAGGGGAAGAAGACGATGTGAGAACCAGATCAGGCGGTTGTATTTCGCTAAATCAAGTGATTGTGCGACGGCCGGCCCAAATTTGGACCGGTCAACTGGCGACTAGCACCCGGCATTTGCTTTTCACTTCAAACATAACAAATTTGTTAATTTTGTTCGGAGTATTAAAGAAGATAGAACAGACAAATGTATACCTAGCACAAAGTCCAGCAGAAACTCTATCCGAACAACTGGGTCAGGCCGCCACGTCACCCCTCAACCGTAAAGCGAGCCTTTTCCTCACCCTTGTCCTCGCGGAAGACGCGAGCTCGACCTTTCTGTTAGTACTACTACCTGCTCCACGTCACAGGACCCCATCCGAGGCGTCGGCTCCCGATCCGACGGCTTGGAGGGCCAACGACCCGCTGTCCCGCCTCGTCCCCCCACCTGCTGCTCCCGTGCGTCTCCCTCTAAAACCCACGCGCTCCTCTTCCTGCACTCTCCTCTCGTGTTCCTCGGCATCTCCCTCCCTCCTTCCTCGGCCTTGGGTCTCACGCCCTCTCGTCAACCGCGGCGGCGGCGGCGGCGGCGAACAGCGTTCCTCTCTCCTCGGCGTCGGGTCTCCCGTCGGCCAGGTAAGGCCTCTTGCTAATGCCTCCTCGCCCTCCCGCTCCCGCCTGGATCTTCCAGCCTGCAGCTTCAGAGTTTCAGATTCGGCCGTTGCTCTTTAGAATTGTGATTTCGCATCGATTAGCTGCATGATGAGACACGCCGCTGGTCCGGTGGTATGGAACAAGTGTTTACACGGTAGTGTTATTAGCTAAATTTGTCTGGCATCCGGCCTTTCTTCTTCGTCGGGATTGGGAAGGTAGGATGTAGGCTGACGATCATTGCGTACAGAGCAGACATCATAACATCAATCTGAGTCGTTAGGCTTTCCTATTTCCCATTGGTGAGAGTTACGTGTGCGAACTACTAGTTTTCCCCGATCAATTATTCGGCGTGTGATTCATCTCTATATGTTACTGAGATGGACAGGAAAACGATTCAGATGTTTGCGAACCGTAGGCTTTATTTCGTGCAGATTGGTTCTAGCCAGCGTTTGCTCGTGTGATTTGGAATTGTGATGATTATTTGATGCATCGAACATAGAATTCTGCCTGCACATTTTGAAGCAGGACTCCTGTGATGATCTATACTGTACTCTGTTTGTGTTTTATCTTGAAATTTAAGCTTACTGTACCCTGAATGTAAGTAAGATGTTACAATGTTGGTAGTTTCACTTGTGTTCCAGTCAAATAGACCACATCCTGCTTAACTTAATCATAATCAATTGTTGCCTGTGGTGCTTGAGGGTATCGTGAAATTTCCTATATATTACTTTGTACTTCAGTTTTCTGTTTGCATCGAGAAATGTTGATTTATTTTTCTTTTCCTCAACACAGGACCATGGCTGGCGGTTTTAGAGTGCTGCATCTTGTCAGGCCCTTTCTGGGTTTCTTACCGGAAGTACAGAGTGCTGATAGGAGAATTCCATTCAGAGAGAAACTCATCTACACCGTTATTTCCCTCTTCATTTTCCTAGTGTGCAGCCAGCTCCCGCTCTATGGCATCCATTCAACTACTGGAGCTGACCCTTTCTACTGGCTGCGTGCTATTCTTGCGTCGAACCGTGGCACTGTTATGGAGCTGGGTATCACTCCAATTGTGACATCTGGGATGGTAATGCAACTTCTGGTAGGATCCAAGATCATTGAAGTTGACAACAGTGTGAGAGAGGATCGTGCACTTCTGTAAGTACTAAAATGGCAAAATCTCCTTGTTTTATACATGCTGATTGATTATGTTCCCATAATCTGATCAGTAAAAAGTCTAACATCTATTCAAGGAATAACAAATGGAAGTAGTTAAAGATCCCTCACTATTGTTTCCTGTATCAGATGATGGCCCTCTGATGCATAGTACCTTTTTCTTACTCAGGAATGGTGCACAAAAGTTGCTTGGTATCCTGATTGCTATTGGAGAAGCCGTGGCATATGTCTTGTCTGGAATGTATGGCAGTGTAAGCCAACTAGGAACAGGGAATGCTATTCTCATTATACTTCAGCTTTTCTTTGCTGGCATCATTGTCATCTGTCTGGATGAACTTCTCCAGAAAGGATATGGTTTGGGTTCTGGCATTTCTCTATTCATCGCTACCAACATCTGGTAACCTTACTGAGCTTTATTTCTCTTCTGTCATTCAAATATTGGTCAGTGATGCCTTGGCTCATGGTAAACTTGTGTCATACAGTGAGAATATCATCTGGAAGGCGTTTAGCCCCACAACCATCAACAGTGGACGTGGTGCTGAATTTGAAGGGGCTGTCATTGGATTGTTCCATCTGTTGATTACCAGAACTGACAAAGTCCGTGCTCTGCGGGAGGCTTTCTACCGCCAGAATCTTCCAAACGTGACCAACTTACTTGCTACTGTCTTGGTCTTCCTCATTGTTATCTATTTCCAAGGCTTCCGTGTTGTGCTTCCAGTGAGATCAAGGAATGCCCGTGGGCAGCAGGGTTCATATCCAATTAAACTGTTTTACACATCGAATATGCCCATCATTCTGCACTCTGCGCTGATTACCAACCTCTACTTTATATCTCAGGTACTAATGTTGATTCCAGTGCTTTTGTTCTAAATTGCTGTATGTATGTGAAAGTGCTAACACGTTATTATTGCTATTGCAGCTTCTTTACAAGAAGTTCAGTGGCAACTTCCTGGTTAACCTTCTTGGTATATGGAAGGAATCTGAGTATTCAGGCCATTCTATTCCCGTTGGTGGTCTTGCATACTATGTAACTGCCCCATCAAGGTGGATAACTAGTTTTTTTTTACATTAACACCTACCTGTTCTTATCATGCTTTTGGTTTCTTTTACTCCGTGACAACACACACTGTTCTTGATATACTTATCTGAACATGTTGGAAACCGTGCAGTTTGGCTGATGTTGTCGCAAATCCATTCCATGCGCTGTTCTATGTGGTCTTCATGCTGTCAGCTTGCGCTCTCTTCTCAAAGACGTGGATTGAAGTTTCTGGTTCATCAGCGAGGGATGTTGCTAGGCAGCTCAAGGTAAATGCACTTTGTACATATAGCATGGACTCCCTCTGTCCCAAAATATGTGTTTTAACTTTGAACTAGCTTTAGTACAAAGTTGTACTAACGTTGACACTTATTTTGGGACGGAGTGAATAGTTGCTAATTCTAGTTGCATATAGTTTTAATTATGTTTTGGCATATGTCCTACCCGTTAAACAGGTGGAAGTGAAGTTCTTCCATCTAATTCTTACTTTTACTTGCTCTGTTCCATTGTAAATTGTAGTTTGTACTCTCTCCGTTTCTAAATATAAGACCTTTTAGATATTTCGATGCAGACTACATAAGGAGCAAAATGAGTGAATCTACACTCTAAAATGTGTCTATATACATCCATATTTAGTCCGTATTGAAATCTCCAAAAGGTCTTATATTTAGAAATGGAGTACAAATTATTCAAAATGTCACTGATTGATGCCATTTTGTATTTTACATTTACCCATAGGATGCCACAAGAAATTACATAGACAAGGCTGGCTTTTAGTCCTCTATGATGCAAGATCTGTATCTGTCATTTATTGTCTTTGTAAGATTGTGTCAGTAAATATTATCGTATATGGTACTGTATTACACTGTATTGTTCTGAAGTCTGAACAGTAACATGTTGTTTGGTATGAGCACGATCTAGCTTTATCATACAATACATTTGAAGTACAGCAAATGAAGAATCTACAGCTGATTTTTAGATAGATTGTTGCACCACTAACATTAGGCTTAAGGGACTTTGTTTGCAAGAATATTTGTGAGGGGCATTAGTTTACAATGCCATTAGTTTGTGTATCTAGTATTTTTGTACAAGATCTGTTACCATTATTATTTGCCGTCTGAGCTTAGAAGCTTCAGTCATATGCTAGGGGCATCTATACATTATCTACTCCGATCCGTATTACTGGTGTTAGCTACATCCGCAACTAGACAAATCTAAGACAAGTACTTCCTCCGTAAAGAAATATAAGAGCGTTTAGATCACTAAAGTAATATGAATCGGAGGGAGTACCATTTGTAGCTACAGTCCTAGTTAACTAAAACTGTTATGTGCACTGGTCTACTGCTTATAGTTGGTTTTGCACATGAATTAATCACTACGCAAGAGCTACCTGAAATCTTCTAACTTTGGCAACTGAACAGGAACAACAAATGGTGATGCCAGGCCATCGCGAGTCAAACTTGGAGAGGGAGTTGAACAGATACATCCCCACTGCTGCTGCATTTGGAGGAGTCTGCATTGGCGCGCTGACTGTCCTGGCTGATTTCATGGGTGCAATCGGTTCAGGAACCGGTATACTGCTCGCGGTCACCATCATATACCAATACTTCGAGACGTTCGAGAAGGAAAGGGCGACCGAGCTTGGTTTCTTCGGCTTCTGATCAAGGACTTCAATATGGTGTTATTGCTAGCTGGATCTTGTTGCAAGCCGTGATACTGTCTGGGGACCTTGGATTTAGAAATTGTAGCAGAGTCTGCGTGTGTGTGTGTTTTGAGGCGCATGGTGGTATGTACATCGGCCAAGTGCAGCCATGGCCAATTAGCCACCATGTGTTTGTGTTCAGTGGTCTACTGAGTTTTGGCTATCTTAGTAACCTGATATGTTGCAGTTACTTTTGAAGTAAAATTGTACATTAGTTTTCTTTGTTTTGGGGCAATCCTCCGTAGTCCATACTAACCTCTCTGAATTTGCCAGGAGTTGCTAAACCTTCTGATATATGGTTAACTGCATCCGAGAATGTCTGCTGAGTAAAAATTGATATGCTAGATGACTGAACATGATTCCAACTCGAAGTGTCATGGTGATGGACGCTCCAAATTATTACTACATCCTAACTGGGTTTTTAAAACATCAAACTTCTTTAAGTTTGATCACGTCTATAGAAAATGATTTTCTTTTTGAATAAAAGGATTTTCCCCCGATTCCCAGATTGATTGAAAACAACGAAGCATCATGTGTCCTTGAATCAAGATGACCTGGTCTTTGTTAGTCTGGGTTCATGGATCTGCTTGGATTTAGTTAGTCTGTGTCCGTGGATCAACAAGTTTGGATCCTTGTTTCTCTTCATCAGCGACGGTCGTTGTTTTGGTGCATTGGTTTTTTTTTGGGTCTTTGGCACAACGACTTTCCGACTGTCTACAACAAGGTTTGTCCGAACTCGGTGAAGAAGGGTGACGATGGTTTTTTTTTTTTAGAAAAGGAGGATGACCCCCGGCCTCTGCATCTGGGCAATGCATACGACCACTTTATTAATTATTCTCACAAGACCTTACAAAGTCATACAACAGTAAGACTGAAGCTACGGTCTAAGCAACAACTGTTGCTACGCCTATCCAATTGATGAAAGGGCGCTGATAGTCTGGCCTAATACCAAACAGACATCGCAGCCAAACCTAAACATCTAAGACCGATGTCCCAACTAGGGCCTTTGCACGGTATGGGGCACCTACCGATCCGGCGCACTCCTCAACCAGGGCGCTGCGGGTATGGGACCGCCAGCCACCGCCACAAGTCCATCTTGAGAGTCTTTATTGCATCTACCGTGCAGTCTCTCGCCATCGACGCCACCACGACGCCGGACAACGTCGTCCTCTCCTGCGAGTCCATCCTCCCACATCGAACTCCGAATCCGCACTGCGCCACGCCGTCCAGATCCATCGCCATCAATGTATGGATGAAGCACCGCTCCACCAAAGAAGCCGTCCGTTGGTCCCGCGAAGCCGAGTGCACCTCCAAGAGTGCCGCCCCAAGGGGATTCACGACACATGATTGCCGCCAACATCCGATCAGCTGATCTAGGGTTTCCCCCGGAGGTATTGAGTGGAGTTGGGAGCTTCACCTCGATGGTGCCTTCATGAAAGGAAACGATGATAAGGGCATCATCATCACCGGCTCCAGCCATCGACCGAAGATCAGGCTTTCACCTGGATCTGTCCCAAGAAATCCACCCAGCAACCTGTGCACCGTCTCGACCGCCTTCAAAGCCCCAGATCCAGCCGCCTAGATCCGGCGACCAACCGCAGCAACAGTGCCACCGTGGGATCTCTGGCGCGCGCCATTTGCTGAGTGTGCCACCACTGGAGCCTAGGAGGAGGCTCCCCCCGCCTCGCCAAGCGCGAGAGCCGAGAAAGGATCCGCGCTTCGTCACCATCTCGATCCGAACCAATCCATAGCGGATCGTCGTCACAGATTAGCGCTTTGGGCGGGGACCGCACCACGCCATGCCGCCGCGAAGCCCGAAGCCACCGGCCGCCACACTCGAGGCCGCCGCCGATCGAGCAGAACTTTGCGCGCCACGGCCAAGTTCCGCCGCCGCCAACCGGCCAAGCCGCCGGTCACTGCAGGACCATGCGAGCACAGCCAGCCGGCCGACCAACTCCGACGAAGAAGAAGGCCACCACCACCAAGCCTAGGGCGGCGCCCGAACATCCTCGTGTTGCGAGATCAAGTCCAGAGCGGTGCCCGCCGACGGCGATTGAGATCGGTAACTGGCGAATTAGCCCGACATGATTCAAGGCCATATCCGCCGTTCTTTGGTGTCGTCCTCCCCGCCGCCGCACCACTTCCATGTCGCCGCCGATCTGGCGGAGAGGCGCGCCTCCCCAACGGACGAGATCCGAGGAAAACCGCCGCCCGCCACGCCACAAGGGCTTTCCTGTGGCGCCGGCGGCAGTGGCGGAGAAGCGGAGGAGGGCGAGGCTGGAGGAGGGGCGGGCTCTCCCGGTCTTGAAGGCCGCCGCCCGCGGGGAGGGACGTAAGAGAGGGAGGGAGATGGATATAATTTCTATTACTTCTTGTGTTGTTTGTACTGCAATCAGGTTCGATGAATAAATCAGAATATTTTCTGGAAAAAATATACAATTTTCAAAGTTTAGGGCCTCATTTGGCATTTCGTCTTGGAGCCCTAAATTCCTGGAGACGGCCGTAGTATCCACCTGACGAGTCAACATCCACCTCCAGCTCCGCCTGCATCTGCAGCTGACTGCTCGCCTGCAGGGCTAGGTGCGTCGTCGTCGTTGATGTCATGGATGCTCGGCCGCTTGCACTCGTTGCGGCGTAGCTTCTGCTGCCTGATGCTGTACTTTTGGTAGTGGCTCGCGATCTGGGACGCGTTCCTCGTCGGCACGAACTCCCGGGCCAGCTTCTGCCACTTGCCTACGCCGTGTTCTTTGATCCCCGCCAAGAACAGCCTGCGGATACTCAGGTGAATCAGCATTGGTCGGGGGCTCGGGGACGAGGTGGGTAATTCCCTCGTTTGATTCTTGTGCCAAGAATTCAAAATTAATGATAAAACAACATCTAAGAGTTGAAGCTAATTAAAATGGAAATGCAAAAAATCTCATGTCAAATTTAGGCCCGGCTTGGAGTCACTCCAACTTCTAAAAATACGAGGAGCTATGGAGCATCTGTTTTCAGCTCCGTGCTTCTTTAACTCCAGCTCCGAGAACGAAGTGGTGGAGTGGCGGGTCTCCGACCAGGGTCTTTAGGCATGGCAAATTAAACTTTTTTCATGGCAATTTATATTGATGGAATGATGTCAAATTTAATTTGCAAGCACGTTATTTTCTTACAAAAAAAGAACTAGGACACCATGCTCGTTTTTGAGGGACACCATGCTCCTTAGCTAAACTGTTCATCTACACATCCGGAAAATATAAAAAACCTAAAACGTTCATCCTCGACGAACACAATTTGTCGTAAAAAATGTTTGACTTGTCATGCTTAAAAATCGGATATTCCTTGGATACTTGGGTTCAATTCAAAAGCAATTCCATAAAGAAAGGCTAACAAGGCAGGCAGTTGCGAAATAGATTAGGTCTCGTAGCACGACCGGTTACTTACCTATGCTCGTCTGGGGTCCATGGCACGGCTCTGTTTTTCTGCTGGGCAGAGTCCTTCGTTTTCCTTCCACGTTTCCGCGTCACGCCCAGCATATCGCCGCCAGCCGAGCGCGCCGGTGCGCCAGCGCCCTCTCCAACCCCGGCCCCTGCCGACGCCGCCTTGCCGTCTGCCGGTGCGCCAGCATCCTCCTTTCCACCGGTCCGCTCACCATGGCCGACGGCGAGCACCGCCAGCTCGCCGCCGGTCAGCGCATGGCCAGCAGGCTGCTGCGAATCCCACTCGGGCGGCGTCTCCACCCGTGGCGCCTCAAGCACGCGCCGCAGCTCGGCAGCCACGGACTCGTACCGCCGGCGCGCCTCGTCCGGAGTCTTGTCGCCGAGGTGCACGGCGATGCGATCCCATTGCGGGTACTCCATGCGAAGGAGCAGCAGCTCCAGCAGCTTGTCCTGCTGCCGCGTCCAGCCGGACGGCTCGGGCGCCGGCGGGTGCGAATTAGTGGCTGGTGGTGGCGGGTCGCCGTGCATGGCTGAGGAGGCTGGTGGTTGCTGGACGCCGTCGTCAGTGCACGCGTGGTATATGGAACGTCGTTGTAGGCTGGCGTCTTTTTATATTTGTGCAAGTTAAAGCTCCTGGCGGCGGCGGCGGCGGCGGCGGACACCAGCGTTGTTAACCGTTTAGGCACGCAGTTTAGGGTTTCGAAGAAAAAGAAAAAACACACGATTTTGGGATGAATCCGACCCAGCGGACCGATTCTTCTCTCTCGACCGGTCTATCGCACCCGCCTCCACAGCGAGGGTTCCCCGTCTGCACCGCCAAATACTACACGACTAAATTTCGTATTTTGACCATTTTCTGATAATTAATGGAGAAATTTAGGATCCGGTCCTTTTGCTACCGGGTTCATGACGGTAGGGTGTAACAGCCTACCGCTAGGGACCTTGGCGGTAGGAAACATCACTACCGTCAAAATAGGCTGGCGGTAGCCTACAACTCTATAGCCAAGGTGTTGAGTATATTGTGTACGTGTATATTTGTGTGTAGGGTCCACCTCCTGTTTTTTTTGTATAGTTGAGGTTGTGGCACTACGTTTTATATATACGTGCTGGTGCACCGATCAATACATCGAGATTACCTGACCCATAACTTGTCCTTCTACATGATATCTATCGCGAAGACGCTTCCATCGCCGCCATCGCCGCCGCTTCTTTCGCCGCCGTCATTTGCCGCCGCCGCCGCCGCCGCATCCTTCCTTCCGGTCCGTATTGCCGCCTCTTGTCTGTCACCTCTCTCCACCACCTCGCCACTTGCTTGCCACCGCCTCTCTCCAAGGCCACGCGCAACTTGCTCTGCTTCCGCTAACGCCCAAGCCCCTCCCTCCCTCCCCCGGCGCCGCAACCCTCCCTCCCTCCCACCAAGCCGCACCGCACCACCCCGTCTCCCTCCACCCGCGACGAGTCCCAAACCCTCGCCATGAGCTCCTCCTCGTCCACCGTTTCCAACCCGTTCGCCGGTCCCGATGTCACTCTCGTCCGCGACCTCAACATCCATGAGCGTGTTCCGGTCAAGCTTGATCACACCACCGCATCCTACTCCGCTTGGAAGCGGTATTTTTCGCTTGTGTTTCGTGAGTACCTCCTGCACGGCCACGTGGACGGCACCGTGGACTCGGCACTCATGATCAACGAGGAGGAGTGGATGATCCTCGACGCCACCATCATCCGCTGGTTCTACCTCACCATCTCCAGCGACCTCTTCCACACCGTGGTGGACGACGAGGACGACGCCTATGTGATCTGGACCAAGCTCAACAGCCTCTTCACCGACAATCGGCTGCAGCGCAAGGTCCTGCTCTATGGTGAGTTTTACGGGTGCCAGCAACTTGACTCATCCATCGATGATTTTTGCATGCGCCTCAAGAAGCTCACCGATGAGCACCGTGATCTCGGGGAAAAGATCGGCGACGAGCTCCTCATCAGCACCCTCTCCGGCGGCCTCAACGAGGATTTCGAGAACGCCACCTCCAACCTCACCCTCATCCCGGAGCCCACCTTCGCCAAGGTGGTCGCGTACCTCAAGTTGGAGGAGCGTCGGATGCGGGTGGAGCGGACTCGCTGCCCACACCGCCTCGTCGCGAGCACTGCGAAGGTTCGGCCCGCCACGCCGCGCCCGACGCCGCCCAGCCGGCGGCGCCCGCCTTCCCGCCAGGCTTCCCTGTAATGCCCCGGATTCGATGCGCCAGGTGTCCGCCAGTTATTCGCCGTTGTTGCCATGTCATTTGCTTGCGTGTTGCACTTTGCCATGTCATCATATGCATTTCATATCATGTCATCATGTGCATTTCATTTTGCATTCGTGTTCGTCTCTTGCATCCGAGCATTTTCCCCGTTGTCCGTTTTGCAATCCGGCACTCCTGTGCTCCCCGGCGTCCCCTTCTTCTCTTCTGTTGTGAGCGGGTGTTAAACTTTCTCGGAATGGCCCGAGGTTTGCCAAGCGGCCTTGGTATAGCACCGGTAGACCGCCTGTCAAGTTTCGTGCCATTTGGAGGTCGTTCGGTACTCCAACGGTTAACCGGGTAACCGCGAAAGCCTCTTTTGTGTGCAGCCCAACACCCCTTCCAAAGTGGCCCAAAACCCATCTAAGTCTCTTCCATGCTCTCGGTCGTTCGATCACGATCGCGTGGCCGAAAACCGCTCCTCATTTGGACTCTCCTAGCTCCTCTACCTATAAAACTAGACCTCACGAAATTCGCGGATCAAATCCCCTAACCCTAGCTCCTTCTTCCTCCAGCGCGCCCGACGCGTCCTCCGGCGCCGGACACGTCCGCCAGCCGCCCATGCAATCCGCGTCTGCCACGTGGCATCTCCGCCGCCGCCGCCGCCGCGTCCGGCGAAGCCGGATCGAGGCCCGCCCGGCCTTCGCTTGCCGCCCGGGCCATACAGCGCCCGCGCCGCCGCCTCCAGCGCGCCGCCTCCTCCCGCCAGTGCCCGCCGCCGCCTTGCACCGCCCGCTGCCCTCGCTTCGCCGGCGGTCAGCGTCGCCACTGGGACCTCAAGGCCGTCCCTTTCGCCGCAGCGCCCGGCCGCGCCTGCCGCCCGCTTCCGCCGCCCGAAACCGCCGCCCGTCGCCGCCAGCTCCGCCCGCCGTCGCCCCTCGACTCCGCCCGCTTCTTCCCACGCCCGCCTCGCTCCGCTTCGTCCGCGCGTTCCGTTCCATCGCGTCGCCGGCCATCCTCGGCGAGATCCGGGCGGCGCCGCCGATCCGGCCCCGCGAGCATCTCCGGCCTCCCAAGCGCCTCGGCCCCGACTCTGGCGAAGTCTCCGGTCGCCTCGAGAACCGTGCCCGCAGGTTGACCCCCCCGATTTGACTGTCCCTGTTATTCTATCTTTATCATGTCATGTTCATGCCATCACATCTCTGCATCCGTAGCTCCGTTTTGTGCGTACAATATGTCAAATTGTTCGCCTCGACGAGTACTTCATTTCATTCCATTGCATCATTTTCATTTGGGTTCATCTTGATGCCCAAATGTTTGTTGGAAGAGTGCATGTTGATGTTAATCATTAAACTGTTATAACTTGCTCATTTATCATTTTGCCATGATTGATGTGTGCATCCTATGAGTATGAGCTCTACATGAATGTTGATCTATGCCATGCCATCTTTCCAGGGGTGCCAACGATGTATTTTTGTGAGTTGTGTGCTGAGTGTATCAAGCTTGCTAAGTAGGGTAGTTCTTTGTTCTTGTTTTCTGACAGATTCTCATTATATTTTGTTGCTATGTAAACATGCTTCTACTAATCATTCTATGCATAATCTGGAGATGTCCTATAAACATGTTTTGATCTACATGTCATGCTCTATCCATTCACGCCCTTGGTTGCAATTATAACCTGCTGTAGCTTGTTGTAATCGTGCTCCAAAGTTGCTTGATAATGTTGTTGTCAGCCTGTTAACATTAAGTTCACTTGTTCCCATGTGTTTTGCTAGTGATCCATGTACCCTATGACCTTGCTCTTGCCATGCTTAGCTTCACGAACATGTCTTCTTACTGTTGGTTGCCTTGCCATGCCATGTATTGCTCTGTAGTGAGTGGTTCAAGCTCACGAACATGCCTACTTATTGTTGTTCCTACCATGTATGAATCTGTAATATAACTTGCCATGTTTACATGGGTGCCATCATATTTTCCGTGCCCTTTTGGCTCATGGTCAGTAAGGGACTTTTGATCTATGCAATTAGTAGATTCATGCCATGCCTTTGTTTGCCATGATATGTTCCTGTAACATGTTGTTTGCTTGCTCTAAACATTGCAACCTGATGTTATTTCCTGATAAGTCTGAAACTGTTATTATTTGCAATATCTCCATGTCTTTTTGAGCATGTTCTAGTTGTTTCTGGAGATAGCTCAGTGTTCATGTCTTGTCATGCTTTACCTGTACTTCATGCCCATGCCTTTTGTTATTATGTTGAGATGCTGTAGCATGTTGTTTTGATGCTTGCAAGATGCCTAGTTGCTGTTATGGACAGATTGTTGTTATGACTTGTATAGTGTGTGTGTGTTGCACCGTTGCTCCGTTTTGAGTGTGCTCTATATGAAACTTGCTTGATTTTGCATGTAGTTCCATATTATCATGTTGCATCCTTGTTTTGAGGTGTTTGCTTGATGTTTGGGTGCATTTTGTTGGGGAACGTTGCAGAAAATTAAAATTTTTCCTACGGTTTCACCAAGATCCATCTATGAGTTCATCTAAGCAACGAGTAACGGGAGAGAGTTTGCATCTACATACCACTTGTAGATCGCGTGCGGAAGCTTGCTTGGTGATGATGGAGTCGTACTCGAGCGTGATTCAGATCACCGATGCCAAGTCTTTGAGCAGACAGCACCTCGCGTTCAACACACGTGCGGAGACGAGCGGCGTCTCCTCCTTCTTGATCCAGCAAGGGGAAGGAGAGGTTGAGGAAGACGGCACCACCGGCAGACGACGGCGTGGTGATGGTGGTGATGCAAGATTCAAGGCAGGGCTTCACGAGCTCTCGGAGGAGGAGATGTGTTGGGAGGGAGGGCTGCGCCTTGGAGATGTGTACTGCAGCCCCTCCCCCCCTTATATAGGCCCCAGGTGGCGGCCCCTAGAGATCCAATCTCAAGGGGCGGCCAAGGGGTGGAGTGCCCCCAAGCCGGTGGGCGCCCCACCCCTAGGGTTTCAACCCTAGGCGCGAGGTGGGCCTAGGGGCGCACCAGCCCCTGTGGGCTGGTTCCTTCCCCTATGGCCCATGGGGCCCTCCGGGATGGGTGGCCCCACCGGTGGACCCAGGACCCTTCCGGTGGTCCCAGATTTTGCTTGTAACCCCAAACTTTCCCGATGGCGAAACACCACTTCCTATATATTATTCTTTACCTCCGGACCCTTCCGAACTCCTCGTGACGTCCGGGATCTCATCCGGACTCGAACAACATTCGGTATTCACATACTAGTCTTCCTACTAACCCTAGCGTCACCGAACCTTAAGTGTGTAGACCCTACGGGTTCGGAGACACGCAGACATGACCGAGACGACTCTCGGGCAATAACCAACAGCGGGATCGGATACCCATGTTGGCTCCCACATGCTCCTCGATGATTTCATCGGTTGAACCACGATGTCGAGGATTCTATCAAACCACAGATGCAATTCCTTTGTCAATCGATGCGTTACTTGCCCGAGACTCGATCGTCGGTATCCCAATACCTCGTTCGGTCTCGTTACCGCAAGTCACTTTACTCATCCGTAATGCATGATCCGTGTACAACACCTTGGTCACATTGAGCTCATTATGATGATGCATTACCGAGTGGGCCCAGAGATACCTCTCCGTCATACGGAGTGACAAATCCCGCCTCGATCCATGTCAACCCAACAGATACTTTCGGAGACACCTGTAATGCACCTTTATAGTCACCCGCTTATTCGTTGTGACGCTTGATACACCCAAGGCACTCCTACGGCAACCGGAGTTACACGATCTCATGGTCGAAGGAATAGATACTTGACATTGGCAAAGCTTCTAGCAAACGAACTATACGATCTTTTATGCTAAGCTTGTGATTGGGTCTTGTCCATCACATCATTCTCCTAATGATGTGATCCCGTTATCAACGACATCCAATGTCCATAGTCGAAACCATGACCATCCATTGATCACAACGGCTAGTCAACTAGAGGCTCACTAGGGACATATTGGGGTCTAAGTGTTCACACGTGTATTATGATTTCGGATAACACGGTTATAGCATGAACAAAAGACAATTATCATGAACATTGAAATATAATAATACTTTTATTATTGCCTCTAGGGCATATTTCCAACAGTCTCCCACTTGCACTAGAGTCACTAATCTAGTTACATTGTGATGAATCGAACACCCATAGAGTTACGGTGTTGATCATGTTTTGCACGCGAGAGAGGTTTAGTCAACGGATCTGCGACATTCGGATCCGTGTGCACTTTGCAAATCTCTATGTCTCCATCTTGAACATTTTCACGGATGGAGTTGAAACGACGCTTGATGTGCTGGTCTTCTTGTGAAACCTGGCTCCTTTGCAAGGGCAATAGCTCCAGTGTTGTCACGAAGAGTTTGATCGGCCCCGACGCATTGGGTATGACTCCTAGGTCGGTGATGAACTCCTTCACCCAAATTGCTTCATGCGCTGCCTCCGAGGCTGCCATGTACTCCGCTTCACACGAGATCCCGCCACGACGCTCGCTTGCGGCTGCACTAGCTTCTCGCTCCACCATTCAACATATACACGATCCGGTTTGTGACTTAGAGTCATCGGATCCGAGTCGAAGCTAAGCGTCGACGTAGCCTTTCTGACGAGCTCTTCGTCTCCTCCATAAACGAGAAACATGTCCTTTGTCCTTTTCGGTGCTTCAGATATTCTTGACCGCTGTCCAGTGTTCCTTGCGGGATTACTTTGGTATCTTGCAACCAAACTTACGGCAAGGTTTACATCGGTCAGTACACAAAGATGGCATACATAATAGATCCTATGGCTGAAGCATAGGGATGACACTCATCTCTTCTTTATCTTTTGCAGGTCGGTGGTCGAGCTGAGCTCGGTTTCACACCTTGTAACATAGGCAAGAACCCCTTCTTGGACTGATCCATTTTGAACCTCTTCAAAATTTTATCAAGGTATGTGCTTTGTGAAAGACCTATGAGGCGTCTCGATCTATCCCTATAGATCTTGATGCCTAATATATAAGCAGCTTCTCCAAGGTCCTTCATTGAAAAACACTTGTTCAAGTAGGCCTTAATGCTGTCCAGAAGTTTTGTATCATTTCCCATCAAGAGTATGTCATCTACATATAATAGGAGAAATGCTACTGAGCTCCCACTCACTTTCTTGTAAACGCAGGCTTCTCCATAAGTCTGCGTAAACCCAAACGCTTTGATCATCTCATTAAAGCGAATGTTCCAACTCCGAGATGCTTGCACCAGTCCATAAATGGATCGCTGGAGCTTGCATACTTTGTTAGCGTTCTGAGGATCGACAAAACCTTCCGGCTGCATCATATACAGCTCTTCCTTAAGATGTCCGTTAAGGAATGCCGTTTTGACGTCCATCTGCCATATCTCATAATCATAGTATGCGGCAATTGCTAACATGATTCGGACGGACTTAAGCTTCGCTACGAATGTCTCGTCGTAGTCAATCCCTTGAACTTGTCGATAACCCTTAGCGACAAGTCGAGCTTTATAGATGGTAACATTACCATCCGCGTCCGTCTTCTTCTTAAAATCCATTTATTTTCTATCGCTCGCCGATCATCGGGCAAGTCTGTCAAAGTCCATACTTTGTTTTCATACATGGATTCTATCTCGGTTTCATGGCCTCAAGCCATTTGTTGGAATCCGGGTCCGCCATCGCTTCTTCATAGTTCAAGGTTCATTGTTGTCTAGCAACATGATTTCCATGACAGGGTTGCTGTACCACTCAGTGCGGAACGTGTCCTTGTGGACCTTGAAGTTCAAGAGTAACTTGATCCAAGTATCTTGATCATCATCAATGATTTCCTCTTGATGGGTGTGGGCATTACAGAACGGTTTCTGCGCGGCACCACTTTCCGTTCGAGAGGTAGTACTTCATCGAGTTCTACTTTCCTCCCACTTACTTCTTTCGAGAGAAACTCTTTCTCTAGAAAGCATCCGTTCTTAGCAACAAAGACTTTGCCTTCGGATCTTAAGTAGAAGGTATACCCGACAGTTTCCTTAGGGTATCCTATGAATACGCATTTTTCCGACTTGGGTTCGAGCTTTTCAGTTGAAGTTTCTTGACATAAGCATCGCATCCCCAAACTTTCGAAACGATACTTAGGTTTCTTCCCAAACCATAATTCATACGGTGTCGTCTCAACGGATTTAGGCGGAGCCCTATTTAAAGTGAATGTAGCTGTCTCTAGAGCGTATCCCCAAAATGACAAGTGGTAAATCGGTAAGAGACATCATAGACCGCACCATATCCAATAGAGTGCGATTCGACGTTCGGACACACCGTTTATTTGAGGTGTTCCAGCGGCGTGAGTTGTGAAACGATTCCACATTTTCTTAAGTGTGTGCCAAATTCGTGACTTAAATATTCTCCTCCACGATCGATCGTAGGAACTTTATCTTTCGGTCACGTTGATTCTCCACCTCACTCTGAAATTCCTTGAACTTTTCAAAGGTCTCGGACTTGTGTTTCATTAAGTAGACATACCCATATCTACTCAAGTCGTCGGTGAGAGTGAGAACATAACGATATCCTCCATGAGCCTCAACGCTCATTGGACCGCATACATCGGTATGTATGATTTCCAACAAGTTGGTTGCTCGCTCCATTGTTCCGAGAACGGAGTCTTGGTCATTTTGCCTAAGAGGCATGGTTCGCATGTGTCAAACGATTCATAATCAAGAGACTCTAAAAGTCCATCAGCATGGAGTTTCTTCATGCGCTTGACACCAATGTGACCAAGGCGGCAGTACCACAAGTATGTGGGACTATCGTTATCAACTTTACATCTTTTGGCATCCACACTATGAACATGTGTAATATTACGCTCGAGATTCATTAAGAATAAACCATTGACCATCGGAGCATGACCATAAAACATATCTCTCATATAAATCGAACAACCATTATTCTCGGACTTAAATGAGTAGCCATCTCGTATCAAACGAGATCCAGATACAATGTTCATGCTCAAACTTGGCACTAAATAACAATTATTGAGGTTTAAAACTAATCCCGTAGGTAAATGTAGAGGCAGCGTGCCGACGGCGATCACATCGACTCTGGAACCATTCCCGACGCGCATCGTCACCTCGTCCTTCGCCAGTCTCCGTTTATTCCGCAGCTCCTGCTGTGAGTTACAAATATGAGCAACGGCACCGGTATCAAATACCCGGAGTTACTACGAGTACTGGTAAGGTACACATCAATTACATGTATATCAAATATACCTTTGGTGTTGCCGGCCTTCTTATCCGCTAAGTATTTGGGGCAGTTCCGCTTCCAGTGACCCTTCCCCTTGCAATAAAAGCACTCAGTCTCATGCTTGGGTCCATTCTTTGACTTCTTCCCGACAGCAGACTTACGGGCGGCAACATCCTTGCCGTCCTTCTTGAAGTTCTTCTTACCCTTGCCTTTCTTGAACTTAGTGGTCTTATTGACCATCAACACTTGATGTTCCTTTTGATTTCAGCCTCTGCGACCTCAAGATCGAGAACACTTCAGAATGGTCTTTACCATCCCCGCATGTTGTAGTTCATCACGAAGCTCTTGTAGCTTGGTGGGGCGATCGAGGATTCTGTCAATGACCGCCTCATCTGGGAGGTTTATGTTCACCGGGTCATACGGTTGTGCAACCCGGACATCTTCGGATGTGCTCACCGACGTAACTGTTTTCCTCCATCTTACAAGCTGAGAACTTGTCGAGACATCATATCTCTCGACCGGGCATGAGCTTGGAAAACTAGTTTCAGCTCTTGAACATCTCATATGCTCCGTGATGCTCAAAACGCTTTTGGAGCCCGGTTCTAAGCTGTAGAGCATGCCGCCTTGAACGAGGGAGTAATCATCGAGCGAGTCCGCCAGACGTTCAAATCGTCTTTGCAAAGGCTTTGGGAGAACAGTGGGTCACCTAACGGTGCTTCTAGGACATCTTGTTTCTTGGCAGCTATGAGGATGATCCTCGTGTTCGGACCCGATCCGTATAGTTCTGCCATCATCTTTCAGCTTGGTTTTCTAGGAACGCGTTGAAGTTCATGTTGACATTAGCGTTGGCCATTGATCTACAAGACATATTTGCAAAGGTTTTACACTAAGTTCATGATAATAAAGTTCTTAATCAAAATTACGAACTCCCACTTAGATTAGACATCCCTCCGGTCATCTAAGTGTTACACGATCCGAGTCGACTAGCCCGTGTCCGATCATCACGTGAGACGGACTAGTCATCATCGGTGAACATCTTCATGTTGATCGTATCTTTCATACGACTCGTGCTCGACCTTTCGGTCTCCGTGTTCGAGGCCATGTCCGCACATGCTAGGCTCGTCAAGTTAACCCTAAGTGTTTTCATTGTAAATCTGTCTTACACCGTTGTATGTGAGCGTAAGGATCCATCACACCCGATCATCACGTGGTGCTTAGAAACGACGAACTGTAGCAACGGTGCACGCTTAGGGGAGAACACTTCTTGAAATTTTATAAGGGATCATCTTATTTACTACCGTCGTCCTAAGTAAACAAGATGTAAAAACATAATAAACATCACATGCAATTATATATAGTTGTGACATGATATGGCCAATATCATCAAGCTCCATTGATCTCCATCTTCGGGGCTCCATGATCACCTTGTCACCGGCTTGACACCATGATCTCCATCATCATGATCTCCATCATCGTGTCTTCATGAAGTTGTCACGCTAACGACTACTTCTACTTCTATGACTAACGCGTTTAGTAATGAAGTAAAGTAGTTTACATGGCGTTCTTCAATGACACGCAGGTCATACAAAAAATAAAGACAACTCCTATGGCTCCTGCGGTTGTCATACTCATCGACATGCAAGTCGTGAATCCTATTACAAGAACATGATCTCATACATCACAATTCAACATTCATCACAACTTCGGCCATATCACATCACATGATCAATCGCTGCAAAAACAAGTTAGACGTCCTCTAGTTGTTGTTTGCATCTTTTACGTAGCTGCGATTGGGTTCTAGCAAAACGTTTTCTTACCTCGAATCACCACAACGTGATTTTGTCAACTTCTATTTACCCTTCATAAGGGCCCTGTTCATCGATTCGCTCCAACTAAAGTGGGAGAGACAGACACCGCCACCACCTTATGCAACTAGTGCATGTCGATCGGTGGAACCGGTCTCACGTAAGCGTGCGTGTAAGGTTGGTCCGGCCGCTTCATCCCACAATACCGTTGAGCAAGAAAAGACTAGTAGAGGCAAGTAAGATGACAAGATCAACGCCCACAACAAATTGTGTTCTACTCGTGCATTAGAGAACTACGCATAGACCGGCTCATGATGCCACTTTGTTGGGGAACGTTGCGTAAAATTAAAATTTTTCCTACGGTTTCACCAAGATCCATCTATGAGTTCATCTAAGCAACGAGTAACGGAGAGAGTTTGCATCTACATACCACTTGTAGATCGCGTGCGAAGCTTGCTTGGTGATGATGGAGTCGTACTCGAGCGTGATTCAGATCACCGATGCCAAGTGTTTGAGCGGACAGCACCTCCGCGTTCAACACACGTGCGGACGGCGGCGTCTCCTCCTTCTTGATCCAGCAAGGGGAAGGAGAGGTTGAGGAAGACGGCACCACCGGCAAGACGACGGCGTGGTGATGGTGGTGATGCAAGATTCGGCAGGCTTCGCGAGCTCTCGGAGGAGGAGATGTGTTGGGGAGGGAGGGCTGCGCCTTGGGAGATGTGTCTGCAGCCCCCTCCCCCCCTTTATATAGGCCCCAGGTGGCGGCCCCTAGAGATCCAATCTCAAGGGGGCGGCCAAGGGTGGAGTGCCCCCAAGCCGGTGGGCGCCCCACCCCTAGGGTTTCAACCCTAGGCGCGGGGTGGGCCTGAGGCGCACCAGCCCCGTGGGCTGGTTCCTTCCCCTATGGCCCATGGGGCCCTCCGGATGGGTGGCCCCACCGGTGGACCCAGGACCCTTCCGGTGGTCCGTGCTTTGCCAGAACCCCAAACTTTCCCGATGGCGAAACACCACTTCCTATATATTATTCTTTACCTCCGGACCCTTCCGAACTCCTCGTGACGTCCGGGATCTCATCCGGACTCGAACAACATTCGTATTCACATACTAGTCTTCCTACTAACCCTAGCGTCACCGAACCTTAAGTGTGTAGACCCTACGGGTTCGGAGACACGCAGACATGACCGAGACGACTCTCGGGCAATAACCAACAGCGGGATCTGGATACCCATGTTGGCTCCCACATGCTCCTCGATGATTTCATCGGTTGAACCACGATGTCGAGGATTCTATCAAACCACATATGCAATTCCTTTGTCAATCGATGCGTTACTTGCCCGAGACTTCGATCGTCGGTATCCCAATACCTCGTTCGGTCTCGTTACCGCAAGTCACTTTACTCGCATCGTAATGCATGATCCGTGGCCAACACCTTGGTCACATTGAGCTCATTATGATGATGCATTACCGAGTGGGCCCAGAGATACCTCTCCGTCATACGGAGTGACAAATCCCGCTCGATCCATGTCAACCCAACAGATACTTTCGGAGACACCTGTAATGCACCTTTATAGTCACCCGATTACGTTGTGACGTTTGATACACCCAAGGCACTCCTCGGCAACCGGAGTTACACGATCTCATGGTCGAAGGAATAGATACTTGACATTGGCAAAGCTTCTAGCAAACGAACTATACGATCTTTTATGCTAAGCTTGTGATTGGGTCTTGTCCATCACATCATTCTCCTAATGATGTGATCCCGTTATCAACGACATCCAATGTCCATAGTCAGGAAACCATGACCATCCATTGATCACAACGGGCTAGTCAACTAGAGGCTCACTAGGGACATATTGGGGTCTAAGTGTTCACACGTGTATTATGATTTCCGGATAACACAGTTATAGCATGAACAAAAGACAATTATCATGAACATTGAAATATAATAATACTTTTATTATTGCCTCTAGGGCATATTTCCAACACATTTTGCATCAATGCCATGTTTAACTTGTTTTGCTCATATCTTCTATGCCGTAGCTCCGAATCTAATGAACTTTATATGTAACTTGACTAGAATCTCGTGTAGATCATCTTGGTGCATCTTAACTTGCTATTTAACAACTTGAACATAAGGTTTATTCAGTTCTGGACCAATTTCGAAATTTGCATATGAGGACTTACCGGAATTGTTATATGTTGTTTCCGGCCTCATTTAAACTTGCCTTGATATGTTGTTCTTGTTTGCATCATCTCTTGCCATGAGTAGCTTCATGTAGCTTTGCCATGCATCATGCTTGTTTTGCATCATGCCTTGTTCATGTGTGGTGTGTTTACCTATGTTGTGTGCTTCTTCTTGTTAGTTCCTGTTTCGTTGCGATCGTGAGGATTCGTTCGTCTACGGTTGGTTCGGCTTCATCCGTTCCTCTTCTTCATGGACTCGTTCTTCTTCTTTGTGGGATTTCAGGCAAGATGACCGCTACCCTGGATCTCATTACTATCATTGCTATGCTAGTTGCTTCGTTCTATCGCTATGCTGCGTTACCTATCATTTGCTCTTCAAGCCTCCCAAATTGCCATGAACCTCTAACCTTTGACACCATTCCTAGCAAACCGTTGTTTGGCTATGTAACCGCTTTGCTCAGCCCCTCTTTTAGCGTTGCTAGTTGCAGGTGAAGTTGAAGATTTCTCCATGGTGGACAGGGTTATGTTGGGATATCACAATATCTCTTATATTTATTAATGCATCTATATACTTGGTAAAGGATGGAAGGCTCGGCCTTATGCCTGGTGTTTTGTTCCACTCTTGCCGCCCTAGTTTCCGTCATACCGGTGTTATGTTCCCGGATTTTGCGTTCCTAACGCGGTCGGGTGATTTATGGGACCCCGATAGTTCGCTTTGAATAAAACTTGTCCAAAGAAGGCCCAACCTTGGTTTTACCATTTGCCTCACCACCACCTACCTTTCCTTGGGAGTAATTAACCCAAGGGTCATCTTTATTATAGCCCCCCGGCCGTTGCTTGTATAAGCGTTGGTCCAAACTAGAGCACCGTCTTGGGACCATTCCTTGGCAACTTGGATTCGCTTGGTACCAGACGCTTCGCTTATCCGGTGTTGCGAGAGCGAGATATGTGCAGCTCCTATCGGGATTGTCGGCGCATCGGGCGGCTTTGCTGGTCTTGTTTTACCATTGTCGAAATGTCTTGTAAACCGGATTCGAGATCGATCGGGTCTTCCCGGAGAAGGTCTATTCCTTCGTTGATCGCGAGAGCTTGTCATGGGCTAAGTTGGGACACCCTGCGGTATAAACTTTCGAGAGCCGTGCCCGCGGTTATGTGGCGATGGGAATTTGTTAATGTCGGTTGTAGATAACTTGACACCAGATCCAAATTAAAACGCATCAACGCGTGTGTAGCCGTGATGGTCTCTTCTCGGCGGAGTCCGGGAAGTGAACACGGTTTCTGTGTTATGTTTGACGTAAGTAGGTGTTCAGGATCACCTCTTGATCATTGCTAGTTCACGACCGTTCTTTGTTTCTCTTCTTGCTCTCATTTGCGTATGTTAGCCACCATATCATGCTTAGTCGCTGCTGCAACCTCACCACTTTACCCTTTCCTTCCCATTAAGCTTTGCTAGTCTTGATACCCATGGTAATGGGATTGCTGAGTCCTCGTGGCTCACAGATTACTACAACAACAGTTGCAGGTACAGGTTTATGCGATGATCATGACGCGAGAGCGATGCTTGCTCGCGTTGAGTTCTTCTTCTTCTTCGATCAGGGGATAGGTTCCAGGTCGGCAGCCTGGGTTAGCAGGGTGGATATTGTTTGAGTTTCTGTTTATGTATCATCCGTAGTCGGATGTTGATCTCTTGTATAATGTATTGTTGTATTTGTGTGGCATTGCATGCCTTATGTATGTATCCCCATCTATTATGTAATGTTGATGTAATGATATCCACCTTGCAAAAGCGTCTCAATATGCGGGTCTATCCTTGGTGGGACCTGCGAGTTCCTTTTGGATAGGGTCGCATATTGGGCGTGACATTCCCGCCAAGACTGCTGCCCCTTCCCACCACCCAGCCGGCGCCAACGGGGTCGTCGCGGCGGCCATCGCGGTGGCCGCAAGCAGGGGGGCGCAGGTGCTCAGGGAGGAGCGGCCCGCCCACCGCAGCAGGCTTCTCAGCCGGCCCCGTGGTACGCCGGCCAGAACCCATGGACCGGCGTTGTCCACGCCTACTCCATGCCGGTTCCTCGGGCCCCTGCCCCGGGCATTCTCGGCACCCGGCCACAGCCACACCAGGCGTACTACGCCGCGCCGCAGCCCTACGCGGCGCCCTATGGTCAGCAGCCGCCGCTGCTGCCCCTGACGGCCGCGCCGCCTCTCCCACCGGCACCGTGGGACCCGGCCCTCCTGGCGGCTCTCCACAACACTCCTTCCCCATCCAGCTACACCGGCGGCGGTGACTGGTACATGGACAGCGGCACCACCGCTCACATGGCGGCGTACCCCGGTAACGTCCACACCGTCCATCCTGTCCACACCTCCAACCGCATCACCGTCGGTGACGGCTCTTCCCTTCCCATCACCCATATTGGTCATACATATTTTCCGTCTAACTCCACTCCTATATCCATGTCTAATATTCTAGTTTCTCCTGAACTTATTAAAAATCTTGTTTCTGTTCGTTCTCTTACACGTGAAAATCCGGTTACCGTTGAATTTGGCGAATGTGGTTTTTCTGTTAAGGACCCTCGCACGCGGATGGTGCTCCACCGATGTGACAGCCCCGACGAGCTCTACCCGGTTCACTCCGCCACCTCCACCACTTCCGCCGCCCCTGTCGCTCTCGCCACCGGAGTGGATCTTTGGCATGCTCGCTTGGGTCATCCTAATCCTGCCACCCTTCGCCACATACTTCGGAGTTTTTCTTTCATGTGTAATAAGAACGAGGATCACTCGTGTCATGCATGTCGCCTCGGCAAACATGCTCGTCTTCCGTTTAGGGCTTCTTCTTTTGTTGCATCGTACCCGTTTGAGTTAATTCATAGTGATGTTTGGACATCTCCTATTGCCAGTAATACGGGCTTTCTTTATTATCTTGTCATACTTGACGATTTTTCGCATTATGTGTGGACCTTCCCGTTGCGCAGCAAGTCGGATGTTATATCCACTCTCGCCGCCTTCTACTCTTATGTTCTCACGCAGTTTGGTCGTCCCATTCTCGCGTTGCAGACAGACAACGGGAAGGAGTTTGAAAACCTCGCTGTTCGTAATCTTCTCACCACACATGGCACGATCTTTCGTCTCACTTGCCCGTACACCTCGCAGCAGAATGGTCGTGCTGAGTGCATCCTTCGCACTCTCAATGACTGCGTTAGGACTCTTCTCTTTCATGCCAATGTGCCTCCGCGCTTTTAGCCTGACGCTCTCGCCACCGCTTCTCTCCTCATCAATATCCGCCCATGTCGTACTCGCGGGAACTTTACACCTTATCATCTTCTCTTTGGTGCACCCCCTCTTATGATGGGCTTCGCATCTTCGGCTGCCTTTGCTACCCTAGCATCACCGCTACTGCGCCTCATAAGCTTGCACCCCGCTCCGTCGCCTGCATCTTTCTCGGCTACCCACCTAACACCAAGGGCTATCGCTGCTATGATCCCTTCACCCATCGTGTTTTCACCTCCCGACACGTTTACTTTGATGAGATGGTGTTTCCGTTTTAGCAGCAGGTACCCCTTGTCGTCTCGTCACCGCCGGCCCTTCGACGACTCCGTCAGGTGGACGGTCCCGTCTGGCCCGTGGATCGCCTCCGGGCTTTGGCGGTCCTCGCGCCCTCACGCTGGCGCACACCCCCTCGGCCGGCTTTGACGGCGCAGCTGGCGCCCCCTCTTCACCCGCCGCCCCCGACTCGGGCGCCGCGGGATCGGCGCTGCTTGGGCTCGGCCGCCTCTTCCGCGGCCTCGGCGCCCGCCACCTCGCCCGGCCACGACGCTGGCCTCCTCGCCGCCCACGGCGCGGCTACCTCGCTGGCCCTCACGGCTCCGGCGCCGGCCGCCGCCGGCCCGGCGGCGCTGCCGCCTGCCGGTGGCTCCGACGGCGCCGCCTGGCCCAGTCACATGCGCTCGTACCGGCGTTCATCGTCCGAGCCTCCGGTACTCGAGCGACGAGTACGTCCTCGCCGCCTCCACCGCGGAGCCGTCGCCCATTCCCGCATCCGCTCGCGCCGCCCTCCGCGATCCTCACTGGCTTGCAGCGATGCAGGAAGAGTTCGATGCTCTTCAATGGAACCGCACCTGGACCCTGGTTCCCCGGCCTCCTTGCGCCAACGTCATCACCGGCAAGTGGGTCTTTCGTCATAAGACCCGCTCGGATGGTACTCTCAAGCGCTACAAGGCTCGCTGGGTGGTCCGCGGTTTTCGCCAGCGCGCTGGAGTGGACTTCACTGAGACGTTTGCCCCGGTTGTAAAACCGGGCACGATCCGCACCGTCCTCCAGCTCGCCGTATCCCGCGGCTGGCCTGTTCACCAGATGGATGTCTCCAACGCCTTTCTCCATGGCCATCTTGAGGAGTAGGTGTATTGTGAGCAACCCACTAGTTTCGTCGACGCCTCACTTCCCGGCCATGTGTGTCTGCCGTCTCGCTCTCTTTACGGGCTCAAGCAGGCACCCCGCGCCTGGTACCAGCGGATCGCCGGGTTTCTTCAAACACTGGGCTTCAGCGTTACTCGCTCGGACGCCTCACTGTTTATCTATCGCCACGGTGACACGACTGCATATTTGTTTCTTTACGTTGATGACATCATCCTGACGGCCTCCTCCGCAGCTGTTCTTCAGCAGATTACTCTCCGGCTGCGTGACGAGTTTGCTATGAAGGACCTGGGTGCTCTACATTATTTCCTTGGCATTGAGGTCGTTCGGCGTCCGGACGGTTTCTTTTTTCATCAGCAGAAGTATGCACATGAGCTTCTTGAGCGTGCTGGCATGCTCAACTGTCACCCTGTTGCAACTCCTGTTGACACGAAGGCCAAGGTCTTTGCTCTTGAGGGCTCGCCTGCGTCGGATGCTCCTTTCTACCGGTCTATTGTCGACGCTCTTCAATATTTGACTCTCACCAGACCGGATCTTCAGTATGCCGTTCAGCAGGTGTGTCTCCACATGCACGCCCCTCGTGACTCTCATTGGACTCTCGTGAAGCGGATCCTTCGTTACATCCGTGGCACGATGACCCCCGGGTTGACACTCACGGCGTCTACTTCTCTGGAGATGGTGGCCTACTCCGATGCAGACTGGGCCGGCTGCCCCGATACTCGTCGGTCCACCTCTGGCTAATGCGTCTACCTCGGTCCTTCACTCATCTCGTGGTCGTCCAAGCGACAACCCATGGTTTCGCGCTCCAGCGCGGAGGCCGAGTACCGAGCTGTGGCCAAAGCTGTTGCCGAGTGCACCTGACTACGACAATTACTTCAGGAGCTGCATCACGACGTCTCCCAGGCTACGGTTGTCTACTATGACAACGTTTCTGCGGTGTACCTCTCCGCCAACCCCGTTCATCATCGCCGGACTAAACACATTGAGCTGGACATTCACTTTGTGCGCGAGCAGGTGGCTCTTGGACGCATTCGGGTTTTCCATGTGCCGACTGCCCAACAGTTCGCCGATGTGATGACGAAGGGACTGCCGACTTCTACCTTCGAGGAGTTTCGTTCCAGTCTTTGCGTCACTGGCGCCGCTTTGACTGCGGGGGGGGGGGGGGGTGTTGAGTATATTGTGTACGTGTATATTTGTGTGTAGGGGCCACCTCCTGTTTCCTTTGTATAGTTGAGGTTGTGTCCCACCTATGTACTTATATATACGTGCCTGGTGCACCGATCAATACATCGAGATTGCACAGCCCATAACTTGTCCTTCTACACAAGGTGTCCGCCGATAGGTGCGAGCATGCACTCTGTCTTATACTTAGGAAAAAAATTTGCTAGGGTGTGCAACCCTACCACCAGGGACCTTGGCGGTAGGCTATTGTACCCTACCGCCATGGACCTGGCGATAAGAAAAAGGTCAGATCCCGAAATTTTTGCAAGACAGGGTTAGATCTCGATCAAGTTTCAGAAAAAAGGGTCAAAACACAAAATTTAGCCACACTACACACCTCCGCCGCCTCTTGCTTCTTCTCGAGCACCACCTCGCCCCGCCCCCAGCTTGCATGACTGCCCTCGCCCCGCCTTGCTCCTGCTCCCCAGTCTCATCATCCCTCGTCCTCACTCTCATAAGGCGGAATGTCGATGATGAGAACTTCCTTCTCAAAGCTTTCGTCCCGCTTAAAATATAAGCAGCCACACAATAAAGTACACGGTCCAAACGATACAATATAGTGGGGAGACACACTTACAAAACAAATAAAAAACATGAAACTAGAACAAACCCAACACCAAGTCGAGGCCCGACCAAAGACACCTGAGCACCACGACAACACCCTCAAGAAGGTGACGGCGCGAAGCATCACCGTTGCCGAGTCCAACCACGGACTAGAGTTTTCACCCGGCGCTCTCGCACATGGACGAGGCCCACGACGCCATCTTCAAGAAGCACGCGACACCCACGGGCGCTGCCGGCGCCGGTGCCAGAAACGCAAAGCCTTCGCTTGGACACTCGCCACCACCAAAAGTGGTCTCCCAATCACCACCGCGATGAGGGGCGGCTCATCCACACTAGATCTGGGCACTGCTAGAGCAGACCAGGGCCTCCCGCTACTACACCCCTTGCCAACCGTGGAGCCCGTCATCTAGGACCACCGCCTCGACATCCATGCCCCTACGCACCGCCAACCATCGCCATCACGACCACCCAACCCCAATAGTAGAAGTGAAAGGCACCGCCTTCACCTCCAGCCTGGCATCAGTCACTGAGCTTGGGTCAGCGTTCCCACCTAGGGAGTGCCCACACCTGCATCCCCTGTCAGTTCTGGTGGATAGCCTAGTGACTACCGACGGCTGCTACAAAGCCCGCTTAAGCGGCGCTAAATCTAAGATCAGACGACGATCCGAACGATGATACAGTCGTGCGCAAAGAGGGAAACCCAGACCGACGCCACCAACCGGTAGCAAGCAAGAGGACCATAACGCGAAGGATTGCGCCAGCGCAGACCAAGTCAGCCCCCAATACCTGCGTGCCGTCGGACATTGTCCAGCACCATTGACCAGGAACCCCGCCACCACCCTTACACTAACGCCATTACGCGTGGACGTCTCCCCAAACAACCCACAAACCCTAGCTCAACATTGGCAGAGATGGCCTAGGGCCCGGTGGTGCCTTTGGCCAACTGCGGGACACCACCACCAGGAGGAGCGAAGACTACCGCATCAGATCTGGTCGTTTAGATGCCGACGGGGACCCCCAAGGCAGTCGGCAACTCTCTAGCCGCCCGGGCAGCCGTAAAAGGCCAACCTTGCCCTCCATAGCCACCTAGCTCCCCACCATCTCCAATCAAGAAGAGGTCCGCTAGGCGACCGCCGGTCCCCATGCCCACAACCAATGTAAGCAACAACCGGAGCAACGCACGCGTCTCAGCTCCCCCCCCCCCCGCGCCCAGGCCCCTCCAGCACGCGCACCACCCCGCGCGACGCCCATGCCCGGTTGCCGCCACTTCCACGCAACGCACCAGCCCCCACCCGAATATGTGCCACATCCGACGCGGGGACTCTGTCCCGGTGAAATCCTAGCTAGCAGATCCCGGTTAGCCACCGGTCGCCAGCCGCCTCCCGCGTTGCCCGCCTGGACACCAAATCGAGGCTCCCAACGACGCCCGCATCCGCCAAAGCACAACCTCGGGCAGCCGCCGCGCACCACGCCCACGCGCCTTCCGCCGCCATTCGCACCGCAGCGCACGCCAGCCGTCATGCCGCCTGATGTGGTCACCTATTACAGTTAGGGTCAAGGACCCATCATTCGGGACCCACATGGGGCCTGTCACCATCATAGGAAGGTCCTTGGACCAGGCCAACATTCGGATGCATACATCAGGAAGTCCACTCTGACAGATCGACGACACTCGGACGACCACACGTCACTCGGCTGATGGACCACCACTCGGGCATAGAAGGCATGAGGATGTCGTGGGAGCTGCAACGGTCGAGGAATCCTAAGACATCCACTAACTAGAGTTAAGGCTACCGTTACCTGTAACTGCTGTAGTAGAGGCTCATTACACTAGTAACTGACTCATTTAATGTCATTAATTGCCTTGGTGGCATGGGAGACATGGTGTTGCAGAGCACTCTATATAAGCCGCACCCCCTTTGCATAGATAGGCACGAGCAACCTTTGTAACCATACATATCAAATCAAAGTAAGCCTCACGCATGAGACGTAGGGCTTTTACCTCCATCGAGTGAGGGGCCTGAACTCGTTAAACACCGGGTGTTACACCTGCGCCGTAGCTAGGCTCTGCCTCTTTATTCGTACCCCTAGTACTCATTGTCAGGATCATAACCCCGACACCGCCGGGCCTGCACAAGCAAGGAGCCCCACTCGGCCATGCTGTCCCGCGCCAGCCACCCGGACCAAGCGAGGGGAAGAGGCTTCCTGCCGCCGGCGGCACCTCCAGGGCTTTGCCCCGCGGCTCTTGCCGACGACGGCAGGGGAGGGGGCGGGAGGATGGGGGAGTGACTAGCAGCTAGGGTTGGTCCTCTCGGTCGCCCGCGGGGGCGACACGAGAGGAGAGGGGAAAGTTCCATGTCTGATAGCATAAATCTAGCACCGTTGTTTATGTCTCCAACGATGAGAACTTCAAGACATGTTTCAAGGTGTAGCAGCACACACGACTATCTTCCCGACATGAATACCAAGGTTTACAAGAATTATTGAAACAAGTTCGTGAGTATATGAGTTTTGCAACTCTTATTGGATGGTAAAATGGGTCCAGACTGCTTGGTCCGCAAGGATGCGGGCTTGAGGGTGAGATGCCCACTACAAACATATCTTCATCGTGCGAACTAACTTGTGGTTGGATGGTTAGAGGAACAGTGTTATCCCCAGCTCACCAGAGTTCAAGTCCTAGTGCTCGTATTATTCATGAATATTTCAGCATTAAATCTCAAGATGATATGTGGGCTAAGTATTCCGAAGGTGCTCATAGGGGTAGGGTGTGCGTGTGTGCATTCATAGGGTGACTGTATGTGCGTTCGTATGAACACTTGCGTCTGTACTGTGTTAAAAAAAAACATATCTCTATCGTGAACCGATGCACGTGTCACATTACTCTAAACCAATCTCAGCGTGGGATAAACAAAACTGGTGATTCTATGTGAACGAGACGTACCCCTTCCCTGATGAGTTCAAAACCGAACCATACAACCTGTATGGTGATCAGTACCATCCAATCTCCGGCTTTTATGTCTTACGGGAGTGAAATTAGCACTCTCATGGTCGATATGTCCGAGTGGTTAAGGAGACAGACTTGAAATCTGTTGGGCTTCGCCCGCGCAGGTTCGATCCCTGCTGTCGACGTATCATTCCTAGTTAGTCATTTTTTTCCTATTCCTTTCCCTTTCCCCCTTTTCTTGTCAGGCCCAATAATAACTGCTCATGATCGCGCCTCACACGCGTATTGCACGAACAATGATAAAAAAAGGCGTATTGCAGGAACCTCAGGGCTGACTGCCTGCACAAACTAGGAAATCAGAACCACCTTCATTTACAAATCAGAACACTACGCTCTTCAAGTTGTTTATCATATCTCTAGGGATATCAGTGGCGTGGCTCACAAATCGTCTGCTCATCTGTTTTTTACTCGATCAATAGAACCATGCCTTAATAAGTCAGCTCATAGATCCTGGCCTACTGGGTATAAACAGTTGTGACGTTCACAGCAAAAAAAAAAAAAAAGTTGATTGAAAAAGCTCAGCCAAATGGACCCTGACTAGAACCAGTTGTGACATCCACAACAAGCATAGGAGAGACAGATATGAGAGTGCAGGCACGGCAACGGCACGCTGGTTCACTAATGCGCAGTGATATTACATCATTCTAAAACAAAATCCCAGCACCTGATAAAACCAATCATGGATGGAACAAACAAATTTCCTTTTGTGACAAGTTAAAACTGACTCGTAGTACAAATCTTGTCACTCACCAAGTCACTGCTCACTAGTGCTACTTTTTTGTCGGTGAAAATGAAGATCGAAGCCCTGCCAATGGCGAGCAAGTCGGTGTTCATCTCACGAGCAATGTCAACTGAACCATATATAACTGTGACTTTCGGCCCCTGAGTAAGTAACACTAGAATTCCCAACCAACATCACGCTCCTTCCTGACGACTTCTAGTAGTCTAGCGCAAGGCGAAAGGGTTGATACGTAAGCTGAAAAAATAGTACAGTATACTTTTTTCCAGTCTTGCTGAATTTCAGCATGTAATATTTGTAAATTCCAATCACCTAAAATCGCACATCATATGTGGAAAAACTAAAACATCCTTGTGATATGAATGCCCACAATCGTGAACGTACTTTGCTAATTGGCCATTGGGTTGTTGAGTGTCTCAACCGGCGCTTGGTCTCCGTGAGTGTGTACTTCAGCTCAGCGGGAGACCTATTTCGAGATCGGACATGTCACACATTCCAAACAAGCACAATTTTGACATGTCCAATCCATTATTGCGTAAATCCAAGAGCTATCGGAGCCATGTAATAAGTAGAAAAAATAACCATTTAAGCAGCAGACTGCTTCCCGGTGACATGCTCTGTTTTCAGAAAAATGTTCAGGCGACAACCAACCATACATATACTTCTCTCAGACATCAGTATATCACAGTCACAGAACATGACAATTGCTGGGTGTCTTGGTGATTTTCATCAAATCAAATAGGCAATTGCAATTTGCATCGATGATGAGAAACAAAGAGATCCAGCCAAAATAAAAAATGAGAAGCAATAACTGAGAACAATCTCGCATGTTCAACAAAACCTCGATTCAGATAATATTCATCGATTCTGAGTACAAGATTTGCCCAACGAACAAACAAATGCATGACAATTCGAGATTTATACAAAGAGAATCCAATCTGTCACTCCTGTCAATATCCTCGCTGACGTCCGCCGCGGTTGATCCGGCTGCCGCTGCTCCTCTGGTACGGATGGTGGCGGCAGCGCGCTGTAGACGTGGTCGACTCTGCTTCTGACGCCAGGGGCGATGGAGGCGGCGTGCTGGGCGTGTAGTCCGGCGACGCGGCGCTGCTGGAAGGAGTTGACGGTGTGTAATACGGCGACGCGCACGACTCGGCGTCAGACACTACCAGTAGGGACGGAGGCGGCGTGCTGGGCGTGTAATCCGGCGAAGAAGCGCGCCCGGGAGGAGTCGACGGAGTGTAGTAAGGTGATGTAGGAGCGTGCTCTGACGGTGTCAGGGGCGTGTAGTCTGGGGACGCGCCGCGCGGAGGAGACGGCATCATGAAAGCGAGCCGAACAGGGCTCGACGAAGTGTAATCAAGCGACCGCGAAGGGCTCGCCGGAGTGTAGTCCGGGCTCGACGGTGTGTAGTCGGGGCTCGCCGGAGTGTAGTCCGGGCTCGAGGGAGTGTAGTCCGGCTCCGGCGACTGCAGGGGGCTCGACGGAGTGTAGTCCTTGGAGCTCGTGAGCGGCGAAGGGCTCGATGGGGCGTACTCCTCGTGGTCGTAGTAGCCAGCAAACGACGGGTTGCAGCACTCGCCGCCGCAGCCGAAGCCCAGGTAGAAGGGGGCGCGCTGGGACTCACCCGGGGTGTACGACGGCGGGAAGAATCCGGATGCGAGCGCCATGGTCGCCGTTTGGAAGTGGCCGGCGGGATCTACAACTAGAGCGCGCGCGTGCGTGCGTACGATGTGGAGAGAGGCGGAGGAGGGGAAGAGCGCGATCCAATCAGTCGGGGCGGAGGCATAATATAGCCGCGTGACTGCGTGGCGGCCACGCACGCCTCCGAGTTCGTCCCGAGTCGGATTCGAAATGCCGAGCTCTACCATGGCGCCAACGCAACACGGCGGTCACGTCTCCGAGTTCACCCCGGAGCCCATAGCATAACGCAACGCGGCTGAGTCTGTCACGCATTCAGTTCAAGGGCAGTACAAACTTCTGCGATCAATTTTGATAGCAAAACCGATTTTGATATTGTTTCTCTTTTCGCTTTGATTCCTATCGCTTTCGGCGTCTTCAGGTGAGCTCCTACTCCCGGTGACTTGTGTCTCGGCACTTTAGGTTAATTGCTTTGCTATGACTTGTGATCTCAGCACTTTAGGTTAATTGCTTTGCTATGTGCCACAGATAGCTCATGTGTTGCATTTGCCATGGCTATTATAGACAGACAGTAATGACTGTGTTCCTAGGTTTAGACAGACAATGTCTTTCATGCCATTTGTTCAACATCAGACAGCATTTGCCATTTGCCACATGTTCAGTTCAGTAGGGATGCTATGCTAGTAATTCGTTCCTTTTCTTCTAAAATTGACAAATTTATCAGTCTCTCTTCCCTGGGTAATGATGAATGGATTCTTGATGGCCGCAGATAAACACCTGCAACGGTTTCTACTGTGACTACTTCAGCCCCAACTCCACCTGTAATGTCTGAATTTTGTTACTGATGATGATAACAGTAAAGTTTGTGCACTGTAAATTGACATATGGAAGTAATCTGCTAATCTGAATTTTGTTACTGATGATGACAGTAAATTTTTGCACTGTAATTTGTTAATCTGGACAGCTCAGTAGTTAGTACATTCAGTTAACCAAAGTTTAGTTCTTGTGCACTGTAATTTGTTAATCTGTTACTCCATTTGTTACTGAATTTGCTCTTGGGGTTTAGTAGTGAGATAGAACATGCATGGTCCAGCATTCAGTTGGAGTATTGCCTAGGTTCAATTAGGTTCAGTAGTGCTCCTAGGTTTAAGAGCATCTCTAATAGACGGTCCAAATGTAAAAATACCTAATTTTTGGACCTTCTGAACAGAAAACGCTGCTCCAACAGACGGTCCATATGTAAAAAAAATTGGATCGCGGCCTCCCGGCGATGTAAAATACAACACCTCGCGGTGCAAATTTGCATCACGAGATACAACTGGTCCAAATTCGACGACTGCCCGCCAACGCTCAACCGGCCTTCATTTCATTTCACAGCCGCGTCCGTCCGCCCACCCGGACACCAGTTGGCCGGAATCCGCCGCCGCCACCGCTGTCGCCGCCACCGCCCTAAATCGCCGCCGCCGCCCTTGCTCCGTCGCCGGAAGCCGTCTCGCCGCCGCGGCGTCGCCGCCGAATCGGGAGGCAACAGCGGTGGGATTCGCTCCTCCGGCGGTCCGGCCGCCCTGTGAGGCCTCTGCTGGGTCCTTAGGCCGCCGCCCACCTCCGCTGCCGCCGCTGCTAGCTAGCCAGCCCGTTGCCACCGCCTCCCGCCCGCCGCCGCACGACTAACCCCATCCGGTGAGCCGTCGCTTTGGCCGCGTCTGCGGCCGTACCTGCATCACTTCGTGGTGTTCGTGTCGGCTGCTGGCCGCCTCCGTCGCTGCTGGCCGGCAAAGGAGCACGTACAGGAGAGCTCGTGCTCCGGCCATGGCGACCACGGACGAGCACGAGAGCGGTGGCAAACGACACCAATTGAAGGGGGGAATAGGGGGACTGGGAGAGGAGCTCATCACGGGGAGAATGGCGCGCTCGGGGAGGTCGGGGAGAGCTTGATGGCGACGGATTTGACGAAGGCGGCCGACGTCCCGAGGTTGAAGAAGACGATCAAGGCGATTTTACATCTTCGTTTTGGACCATTTGTTGGAGTTGCTCTTTTACATCTCCGATTTGGACCATCTGTTGGAGTTGAGCATTTTTCGGAGCTTCAAAACGCACTTTTGGGCGGTCCATATTTTACATCTCTGGTTTTGGACCGCCAAAATTTGGACCGTCTATTGGAGATGCTCTAATAGCGTTGCTCCTGTGCTATACTTTGACAGCCTGGAGTATTATTTCCAAATTGTAGTAGTAGTGACCATGTAGTGTAGTGACCAGTAGTGTAGTGCAGTGCAGTGTACTGTAGTTCCCGCTCCTCTCAAATTGGGGTATGTAGTGTAGTGTAGTTCCCTCCTCAAAATATTCTAAATTGTTCAAATTAATTCAATTATTCCAAATTATTTAAAATAATCCAAATAATTCAAATTAAATCAAGCAATCCAAATTAAACCAACTAACCCAAATTATCCAAAATAGTCCAAATTATTCAAAATAATTCAAATTAAACTAATTAACCCATTAGTCCAAATAGTCCAAACTAGTACAGTATGGTAAGATATTATAAAAAAGGATTTCTATTTCTGTGCCCCTCCTTCCTTAGTTGTGCTCAGTTTTGCCCCGCCCACTTAATATTGCTCACTCCCCCCTCTACTCACCTCTGCCTCACAAAAGGCCAAATGGTGCCTTGCCGTCGGGTCAATGCCATTGACCGTTACTTCGCCTGGTACTGACGCATGGGACCCTTGAAAGGCTGACAAGTGGGACCGGCTAGTAGACGGTTGGGTGATACGTCCATTTTGCATCATGTTTTTCTATTGTCATTTATGTTGTTTTATTGTATAATAATGTTTTATGGAGTAATTCTAATGCATTTTCTCTCATAATATGCAAGGTACGCACAAAGGGGGAGAATTCTGTCAGCTGGAAATCTGGACCTGAAAAAGCTACGCCAGGCTACCTATTCTGTACAACTCCAAATGAGCTGAAACTTCCTGAGGATTTTTTATGAAATATTTAAGAATTATTGGAGTCAATAAGTACCAGAGGGGGGCCACCAGGTGGGCACAACCCACCTGGGCGCGCCAGGAGGCCCAGGTGCGCCCTGGTGGGTGCTGCCCTCCTCGGCCCACCTCCGGTGCCCATCTTTTGGTATATAAGTCATTTTGACCTAAAAAAAATAAGAAGAGGACATTCGGGACGAAGCGCCGCTGCCTCGAGGCGGAACTTGGGCAGGAGCACTTTTGCCCTCCGGCGGAGCGATTCCGCCGGGGGAACTTCCCTCCCGTAGGGGGAAATTATTATCATCATCATCACCAACAACTCTTCCATCTTGGGGAGGGCTATCTTCATCAACATCTTCACAACACCAACTCCTCTCAAACCCTAGTTCATCTCTTGTGTTCAATCTTTGTACCAAAACTATAAATTAGTGCTTGTGGGTGACTAGTAGTGTTGATTACATCTTATAGTTGATTACTATATGGTTTATTTGATGGAAGAATATATGTTCAGATCCATTATGCTATTTAATACCCCTCTGATCTTGAGCATGTTTATCATTTGTGAGTAGTTACTTTCGTTCTTGAGGTCATGGGAGAAATCATGTTGCAAGTAAGCATGTGAACTTGATATGTGTTCGATATTTTGATGATATGTATGTTGCCATTCTCTTAGTGATGTCATGTGAACGTCGACTACATGACACTTCGCCATATTTGGGCCTAAGGGAATGCATTGTGGATTAGTTATTAGATGGTGGGTTGCGGGAGTGACTGAAGCTTAAATCCCACTTTATGCGCTATTCCATAAGGGACCGATTGGATCCAAAAGTTTAATGCTATGGTTAGAATTTATTCTTAATACTTTTCTCGTAGTTGCGGATGCTTGCGGGAAGGTTAATCGTAAGTAGGAGGCTTGTTCAAGTAAGAACAACATCTAAGCATCAGTCCACCCACATATCAAATTATCGAAATACCGAACACGAATTAAGCCAACATGATGAAAGTGACTAGATGAAATTCCCGTGTACCTCTAGAACACTTTGCTTATCATAAGAAACCATTTTGGCATGTCCTTTGACTCAAAAGGATTGGGCTACCTTGCTGCACTTTTTTTACTACTATCGTTACTTGCTCGTTACAAATTATCTTGCTATCAAACTACTCCGCTACTTACAATTTTAGCACTTCCAGACATTACATTGCTGAAAACCACTTGTCATTTCCTTCTGCTCCTCGTTGAGTTCGACACTTTTACTTATCGAAAAGACTACAATTGACCCCATATACTTGTGGGTCATCAAGGCCATTTTCTGGCGCCGTTGCCGGGGAGTGAAGCGCTCTTGGTAAGTGGAAATTGGTAAGGAAACATTCTTACTACGTGCTGAAATTTATTTTCACTTGCTACTATGGAAAACAATCCTTTGAGGGGTTTGTTCAGGGTATCTTCACCTCGACCGGAACCACAATTAGTTGCCCCTCAACCTACTGCACCTACTGAAAATATTGAATATGAAATTCCTTCGGGTATGTTAGAACAACTGCTAGCTAATCCTTATGCAGGACATGGAACCGAACATCCTGATATGCACTTGATATATGTGGATGAAATTTGTAGATTGTTTAAGCTTGCAGGTTTGCCCGGAGATGAATTTAAGAAGAAGGTTTTCCCTCTATCTTTGAAGGGAAAAGCATTGACATGGTATAGGCTATGCGATGATATTTGATCTTGGAACTGGAACCGTTTGAAATTGGAATTTCATCAAAAAAAATATCCCATGCATCTTGTTCATCGTGATCGGAATTATATATAATTTTTGGCCTTGTGAAGGAGAAAGTATCGCTCTAGCTTGGGGGAGGCTTAAGTCAATGTTATATTCATGCCCCAATCATGAGTCCTCAAGAGATATTATTATTCAGAATTTTTATGCTCGACTTTCTCGTAATGATCAATCCATGCTCGATACTTCTTATACTGTTTCTTTTATGAAGAAGACTATTGAATTCCGGTGGGATCTTTTACAAATTATTAAACGCAACTCTGAAGATTGGGAACTCGATGAAGGTAAAGAGTCAGGTATTAAACCTAAGTTCGATTGTGTTAAATCTTTTATGAATACCGATGCTTTCCAAAAGTTTAGCACTAAATATGGACTTGACTCTGAGATAGTAGCTTCCTTTTGTGAATCTTTTGCTACTCATGTTGATCTCCCTAAGGAGAAGTGGTTTAAATATCACCCACCTATTAAAGAAGAAGTTAAAGAATCGGTAAAGGCTAAAGAAGAAACTATCATTTACAATGTTGATCCAGTTGTTCCCACTGCTTATATTGAAAAACCACCTTTTCCAGTTAGGATGAAGGAACATGCTAAAGCTTCAACTGTGGTTAATAAAAGTTATGTTAGAACACCCAAACCATCTAAACAAATCAGAGTTAAACCTAGTGTTGCTATGGTTAAAGATCTCTTAGTTGATAATATCGATGGGCATGTTATTTACTTCTGTGGCGAAGCTTCTAGAATTGCCAAACCTGAAGGAAAAGATAAACATAGACCAGTTGTTAGCATGCTTGTTGTCTCAGTTAAGATAGGAGATCATTGTTATCATGGGTTATCTGACCTAGGTGCTAGTGTGAGTGCTATTCCTTTCTCCTTATATCAAGAAATTAAAGATGAAATAGCACCTGCTGAAATAGAAGGCATAGATGTCACTATTAAACTTGCTAATAGAGATACTATATCACCAATTGGGATTCTTAGAGATGTCGGAGTCTTGTGTGGGAAAATAAAATACCCTACTGATTTTCTTGTTCTTAGCTCCCCACAAGATGAGTTTTGTCCCATTATTTTTGGTAGACCTTTCTTGAACACCGTCAATGCTAAAATAGATTGTGAGAAACAAACTGTCGGTGTTAGCTTTGGTGATGAATCTCATGAATTTAATTTTTCCAAGTTTAGTAGACAACCTCATAAGAAAGATTTGCCTAGTAAGGATGAAATTATTGGTCTTGCTTCTATTGTTGTGCCTCCTACTGATCCTTTGGAACAATATTTTCTAGACCATGAAAATGATTTGCATATGCGTGAAAGAAATGAAATAGATAGAATCTTTTTCGAACAGTGACGTTTGATTAAACACAATTTGCCTATTGAAACCCTAGGAGGTCCTCCTCCACCTAAAGGTGATCTTGTGTTTGAATTAAAACAATTGCCAAACACTTTGAAATATGCTTACCTTGATGAGAAAAAGATATATTATGTTATTATTAGTGCTAACCTTTCAGAACATGAAGAAGAAAGATTATTGAAAGTTCTAAGGAAGCACCGGGCTGCTATTGGATATACTCTTGATGATCTTAAGGGCATTAGTCCCACTCTATGTCAGCACAAGATTAATATTGAACCTGATGCTAAACCCGTTTTTGATCACCAACGTCGGTTAAATCCGAAGATGACAGAAGTAGTAGGAACGGAAATATTGAAACTTCTGGAAGCGGGTATAATCTATCCTATAGCTGCTAGTAGATGGGTAAGTCCTGTTCATTGTGTCCCTAAGAAGGGAGGTATTACTGTTGTTCCTAATGATAAGAATGAGTTTATTCCACAAAGAATTGTCATGGGCTATAGGATGGTAATTGATTATAGAAAATTAAGTAAAGCTACTAGAAAGGATCATTATCCTCTGCCTTTTATTGATCAAATGTTAGAAAGATTATCTAAGCACACACATTTTTGCTTTCTTGATGGATACTCTGGCTTTTCACAAATACCTGTTTTACAATCTGATCAAGAAAAGACCACTTTTACTTGTCCTTTTGGAACATTTGCTTATAGACGTATGCCTTTTGGTTTATGTAATGCACTGCTACCTTTCAAAGATGTATGACTGCTACATTCTCTTGATTTTTGTGAAAAGATTGTTGAGGTTTTCATGGATGACTTTTCTGTTTATGGGAAGTCTTTTGATGATTGTTTAAGCAATCTTGATTGAGTTTTGCAGAGATGTGAACAAACAAATCTTGTCTTGAGTTGGGAGAAGTGCCACTTCATGGTTAACAAAGGTATTGTTTTGGGCCATAAAATTTCTGAAAGAGGCACTGAGGTGGACAAAGCCAAGGTTGATGCAATTGAGAAAATGCTATGTACTAAAGATATCAAAGGTATTCGTAGTTTCCTTGGTCATGCTAGTTTATATAGGAGGTTCATCAAAGGCTTTTCTAAAATTTCTAGACCTCTTACGAATCTTTTGCAAAAGGATATTCCCTTTGTGTTTGATGATGATTGTTTAGAAGCTTTTGAAACACTAAGAAAGCCTTAATTACTGCACCTGTTGTTCAACCACATGATTGGAACTTGCCTTTTGAGATTATGTGTGATGCTAGTGATTATGATGTTGGTGCTGTTCTAGGACAAAGAGTTGATAACAAACTGAATGTTATTCATTATGCTAGTAAAACTCTAGACAGTGCTTAACAAAACTATGCTACTACTGAAAAAGAATTCTTAGCAGTGGTGTTTACTTGTGATAAATTCAGATCTTACATTGTTGATTCTAAAGTAATTGTTCACACCAATCATGCTGCTATAAAATATTTTATGGAAATAAAGATGCTAAACCTAGACTCCTTAGGTGGGTTCTTCCGCTACAAGAATTTGATTTGCATATCACTGATAGGAAAGGAGCAGAGAACTCCGTAGCCGATGACTTGTTTAGGCTTGAAAATATTCTTGATGACCCACAACCTATTAATGATAGCTTTTCTGATGAACAACTAGCTGCAATAAATGTTTCTAATAGTACACCTTGGTATGCTGACTACGCTAATTATATTGTTGCTAAATACATAACGCCTAGCTTCACTTACCAACAAAAGAAAAAATTCTTCTATGATTTAAGACATTACTTTTGGATGACCCACATATTTATAAAGAAGGAGTAGATGGTATTATTAGACGTTGTGTACCTGAGCATGAACAGGAACAAATCCTATGGAAATGTCGTTCTGAAGTTTATGGAGGACATCACGCAGGAGACAGAACCGCTCATAAGGTATTGCAATCTGGTTTTTATTGGCCTACTCTCTTCAAAGATGCTCGTAAGTTTGTATCATCTTGTGATGAATGCCAAAGAATAGGTAATGTCGGTAAGCGTCAAGAAATGCCTATGAATTATTCACTTGCTATTGAACCATTTGATGTTTGTGGATTTGATTTCATGGGACCTTTTCCTTCCTCTAATGGGTATACACATATTTTGGTTGTTGTTGATTATGTTACTAAGTGGTAGAAGCTTTTCCAACCATTAGTGCTGATCACAACACCTCTATTAAAGTGCTTAAGGAAGTTATCTTCCCAAGGTTTGGAGTCCCTAGATATTTAATGACTGGTGGTGGTTCACACTTTATTCATGGTGCTTTCCGTCAAATGCTTTAAGTATGATGTTAACCATAACACTTTTGCCCTTGTTTTGGACTCTAACATGCATGATTTGAATGGAACTAACCCAGACCGGCGTTGTTTTCAGCAGAATTGCCATGGTGTTATTTTTGTGCAGAAATAAAAGTTCTCAGAATGACCTGAAACTTCACAGAGTCACGTTTTGGAATTAATAAAAAATATTGGCGAAAGAATCAACAGAAGGGGACCCACACTGTCGGTGTCAAAACCGGCGGATCTCGGGTAGGGGGTCCCGAACTGTGCGTCTAGGCGGATGGTAACAGGAGACGAGGGACACAATGTTTTTACCCAGGTTCAGGCCCTCTCGATGGAGGTAATACCCTCGTCTGCTTGATTAATATTGATGATATGGGTAGTACAAGAGTAGATCTACCACGAGATCAAGGAGGCTAAACCCTAGAAGCTAGCCTATGGTATGATTGTTGAGATGTAATGTTGTCTCCTACGGACTAAAGCCCTCCGGTTTATATAGACACCGGAGAGGCTAGGGTTACACAAAGTCGGTTACAATGGTAGGAGATCTACATATCCGTATCGCCAAGCTTGCCTTCCACGCCAAGGAAAGTACCTTCTGGACACGAGCCAGAGTCTTCAATCTTCTATCTTCGTAGTCAGGAGTCCGGCGGATATTGATAGTCCAGCTGTCCGGACACCCCTAGTCCAGACTCCTCGGTAGCCCCGAACCGGGCTTCAATGACGATAAGTCCAGCGTGCTTGTAGTCTTGGCGTTGCAAGGCGGGTTCTCCTTCAAATTCCATGTTCTGCCGAATAGTGTCCGCTTCACCTCGAATCTTGTGCTTCTTGGCTTCTACGCCAAATTATGGCCCTCTTCCACGCGTCGCATCGAATGCGAAAAGCCAGGAGCTCTTTACATTTTACCCCCAATCGTGCGGGTCACCGCCTATTAAAGGGGCAGGGATCTAGATCAAACCGCACCATCTTCCTCCCAGCGTATACTCCATCGAGCGCCTCGACCACAAATCCATTCCACCATGGATCGTCAACGCCGCTCTTCCTCACGCGCTCCCAGCCCATCGCCGGGATTGGGGAGGTGCTCTATTCGCACAACGAGCTAGTAAAGCTCCAAGCGGAGGATTGCTCCTCCGGCCTTCATGGTTCGGTCCAAGCGGACTGGTTACTTATCGAGGTGGGAGGCGGGCGGAGGACACCCCAAGCCCCAACAAGGGGAGCGGGTGTGTTTCATCCCCTATCTAATAAGGGGCTCGGTTTCCAATACATCCGTTCCTCCGCTGGCTCTGAAGTTCTACGGACTCCAGCTCCACCACCTCACGCCCGCATCAGGCTGCACATCGCGGGCTATGTAGCTCTTTGTGAGCTATTCACGGTATCGAGCCCCATTTCGCATTGTGGAAGAGGCTATTCTGCCTCGTGCCCCGTACTTACCAGGGGTCCATATATCAAGTGGGCGGCGCCGAAATATGGCGCATCGCTGGGACCGGATACCTATCCGACACCCCCAAGAGGGCGTCCAAGATCGGCCCTCGGGTGGTTTTATATCGTAGACGCTCCGTTGCCGACCCAGTCCGGATTGGCCTCCGGAGTTTGATGTGCTCCCTTGAAGAAACGCCTCGGTGGCGCCCATGAGCCCCGTTTGGAGGAAGACAAGAGCGTCCATTACTTGATGGGCCGGATAAGATTAATGGCTCATTCCGGCTTGACCATGATTGGAGTCATGGCGACGTGCATCAAGCGGGGGGTGCAGCCGCTGCAATATAGAGGCCATCCCATGTGGGATTTCAATGGGGAGGACGATGCCACCCGACACGGCCGCAAAGGGCCGGATTCGACCGAGGATCTGGTGAAGATCCTGTCCGGTCTGTACAAGGGGGAGAAGGAGGACTTCCTTCGTCCTAACCCCGTGGATGGGTTTTCCATGATCAACCCTAGAGGATGGGTAAGCGAACACCTCAAAAGGGTCTTTACCCGTATCTTCGAAGTTCAAGCTTCTTACATTACGTCTTCGGCGCAGGGTCTACGCCGGACTGTGGAGGATATGCTGAGTCCTGCTCCGCAACCCAAGGACCTGGAAGGATCCCTGGGTCCGGCCTCCGGAGAGGATCCGGACATCGGGGTGGAGCTAATCGACGGGGTGTATCACCAGCTAAGCATTGATGATGCTTTGGTCGCCATTACGGCGGACTACCCCGGGCTAAATCCGGCATCCCAGGTGACCAAGACCGAAGTCCGGACACCGTTATCTTATCCTTGGCTACTTCTGACCTTCACGAACGATGGCTTTTTGCAGGAAGCGCCTTTACGGCCGGGAGCCGAGCCTGCGGCGGCCGACCTACAGAGGCCGGTCCGAACTAGCAGGAGGAAAAGGAGCGCCGTGCGGGCGGAATCGTCACCGCAGAGGTATGGCTCGTGTTTGATTCTTTTGAGCAACGTTCCAAGGAAACTTCTAAGCGCTCATGATTTTTACAGAAGAAAAAGCGCTCGCCGGATTGCGAGCACATGAATTGCCGATCCCACCAATACCAGCCGGGCTCCCGCGCCTAGACTGGAGGGGGAGGCAAGCGCAAGACGCGAACCGGATCCTACTCCAACGGAGGATACCGACAGACTGTCCGCCACCAAGTCAGAGGTGGAGAGCGCTATGAATCATAGACGCCGCCGGACAGTTTTTCAAGAGGCGTGCTTTTCCCCTGAGGCATCGGATGCCTTCAACGCAGGGGACGCGCATCTCGGGCTGCCCAAAATGGTTTTACCAGTATACGCAGCAAGATGTTAAAGACATACGGGTAAAGATATTTTAATGGTTGTATACACCAAGAGCCCCCGAGACTTAAATTAGTTATGTTAACTGATTTAAGGATCATTTGAAATTTCGTGCTCTTAACGAGAAGAACGCCCAAATGTCTCGGGAGCTGCAAGATTGCAAGGCCCAACTTGAGGCTGCACTTGCTGCCGCAGGAGGAGACGGAAAGACCCTCTGGTAACACATTTATATAAATTAATATAAGCGCTGTGCAGCATGCGTCGAAGTCTAACTAACGACATCAGAGGCGCCACGGACAAGATCCGGACAGTAAGCGCCATCGCGCCACTAAAGGTCGGCGAGAATGTCTTGAACAGAGTTCAGCAGAAAGGAACAAGCTCCAAGATGCCAACGCCAAGCTCGGAGAAGAGCTGAAAGGCGCCAGCCGAGCTGTCCGCTCCGTCAAGGAGAATCAGCAACCGCCGCGACATTTATAGTAAGTGCTTGAGCGAACTCTCTAAGGAAGAAGAGTTCGCGAGGAAGCGATTTGACATAATATGTCTTGTAGGTGTACTCACGGGCCATCTGCGGAGGAGATGCCCATATCAATGGGTGATCAACTTCCGAACTGTTGCGCTTGTTCGAACGAGTTCGGCAGCAATGAGTGGCGCCAGACAGTTTATGGCCATCCTCGCCCGCCCGAGGGCCTCGGGAGCTTGCAGAGAAGCTACAGGAGTGTGGCAGCGCTTGCTTTTGTGGAAGGTTTCGACTTGCCGTCAAGGTGCCGAGGAGGCTTGGGCCATGGTGAAGACGCGGTACAAGAAGGCGGATCCCAACCATATGGCGAAGTTGGACGGTGGGGCCCGACGGAAGGAGATCCTGTGAGTTTAGTGTACAGCCAGTAGAACTGGCTGCTAAATTTTCCCAACGGGATCAGAAACTAGACAGCCTGTTAGGCGGGATTGAGGAGGAGTACAATCAATAAACTTGACAATGTATGTTATCCCTTAAAAATGACATATGAAATGCCTTCTAGCGGATTGTAGATCGTTTGTCGTTCCGACCTTTTAAACCGACCTCGAGACCCTAGGGTCCGGAGTGTGTCCGAATACCTTTTGGCTAATAAATAACCGTGGTATGCATGGAGACCAAAGCGTAGGGGTCATTAGTGCTTTATCGGACAAGTGCCCAACTAGCTATGTTATATTACATGGTTAGTAAGAAACATCTTCGAGGAGAATAGTTCCGTTAAGGGTTCCTTTATTTGGGGTGGCATGCCCTAAAGTGCATGTCGAGACTGCCAAGAGAGCGATAAAACATCCGGGGCAGATGGAAAAAAGGTAAAAATCATCTTTTAAATCACCGACCGAATATTCCCTTAAGAACGCTTAGCTTTCGGCTTCACCTACCTGAGGTACACATCCGGTGACCCGCAAGAAACAATCGCAGAGGTGCTCCTTTACCACCTAGCGAACAATCGAGAACGTGAGGGGTAAGCACAGAGCCAGCAACCCAGCTTGGCCAAAACTTAAGTCATATCGATGCATATAATGGCGAGTAAAAGGTACATGTGGGCGTGACACATGTGTTGGGTATAAAACCCGTATAGTTTAGCTTCGTAAAAGAAGCCCCAGAATAACGAAAATGATGGCACATCGTATGTATGCAAAAATGCGAAAATATACCCCGAGGGGCTTGTTAATTTAGAAGAAAAAAAAGGAGGACAGCCGAAATGTAAAAGGTTGGACGGTGGAAGGGGACGAACTCTTAGTCCGGCGCTAGGCATAGAATCGTCGGAGTCGGGCTGCGTTCCATGGGTTCGGCTCGAGTCGGTTGTCCGACGCATTTAAATGAAACGATGCGCTCCGCCGGTCAAGACTTGATCAATAATGAAGGGCCTTCCCATCCGGCTTGAGCTTGTCCTTTTTCTTGTCCGGCAGCGAGAACTAGTTCGCCAACGTTATAGGTCTTGGCCCGCACTTCTCTACTTTGATATCTTGGCCTGCTGGCGATAAAATGCGGAACGAGCCTTCACGACGCCACGCTTCTTCCTCCAATGTGTCCAAGCTGTCCTGCCGATCTAGCTCGGCTTCTCTTTCCTCATACATGCGCACCCGAGGTGAGTCATGAATAATGTCGCAGGGCAAGACTGCCTCTGCGCCGTATACCATAAAAAATGGTGTGAATCCGGTAGTACGGTTAGGCGTTGTCCGCAGCCCCCAGAGTACGGAGTCAAGCTCCTCGACCCATTGGGTATCGGATTTGGCGAGTGACCTCACCAATCTGGGTTTGATGCCGCTCATTATTAGACCATTTGCTCTTTCCACTTGACCGTTGGTTTGAGGGTGATAGACTGACGCATAGTCGAGCTTAATGCCCATAATTTTGCACCATGACTTGACCTCATCGGCCGTGAAGTTTGTGCCGTTGTCGGTGATGATGCTGTGGGGGACTCCGTAACGGTGTACCACCTCTGATATAAAGTCTATCACTGGTCCGGACTCTGCCATTTTGACCGGTTTGGCCTCTATCCATTTGGTGAACTTATCCACCATGACCAATGGTATTTTTTCTTGTGGGTTCCCCTTTAAGGGTCCGACCATGTCAAGCCCCTGCACATGACGGCCGTAATGGGTATGGTTTTGAGGGCGGTGGGTGGCATATGGCTCGATTAGCAAAGAGCGGCAACCAACGATCGCTCGACCAAGTCTGTGCGTTTCGAGCCGTCGACCAATAAAATCTGCGGAATGCCTTTCCTACCAGGGCCGGGCTGCTGCGTGGTGTCCACCTAGTCCGCATGGATTTCAGCCAGAGGTTTCGCCCTTCTTCTTCGGAGATACACCTTTGAAGGACTCGGTAGTACTTTTCTTATAAAGTTCTCCTCATGGACCTTGTAGGCCTTCGATCGCCGGACTATGCAATGGGCCTCATTTTGGTCTTCGGGAGTTCTGCCTAAGTAAGTAGGCTAGGAAAGGTTACATCCCACGCGGCGATTCGCCATTATATCGTGGGCGGATGGTGTTATGTCGTCTGCTGAATCACCAGTTGGTGCGGCTTTCTGCGGTTTGTTGCTACCGGACTCCTCTTCCCATAGTACGGATGGCTTGAAGAGCCGTTCCAGGAAAATATTTGGAGGGACAGTATCACGTTTCACACTGATGCGTGCCAGGACGTCGGCCGCTTGGTTATTATCTCGGGCTATGTGATGGAATTCGAGTCCTTCAAACCGAGCTGACATTTTCAGGACAGCATTACGATATGCTGCCATTTTCGGATCCTTGGCATCGAAGTCTCCATTTATTTGGGATATTGCAAGGTTTGAATCGCGCACCTCTAGGCGCTGGATGCCCATGGAGATCGCCATCCGGAGACCATGTAACAGGGCCTCGTATTCGGCTGCATTGTTGGAGTCCGTGTACGTTATTTGAAGTACGTATTGGACTGTATCTCCGGTGGGGGACGTCAGTACGACGCCAGCCCCCAGTCCGGCCAACATTTTGGAGCCGTCGAAGTGCATAGTCCAATTGGAGTATGCGCTGTACTCTTTAGGTAGTTCGGCTTCAGTCCATTCGGCGACGAAGTCAGCCAAAACTTGTGACTTTATGGCTCGTCGAGGTTTGTAGGTTATGTTGAATGGCAAGAGCTCAATGGCCCATTTTGCAATCCTGCCCGTTGCATCGCGGTTATTTATAATGTCATTGAGTGGCACTTCAGAAGCCACTGTTATCGAACACTCTTGAAAGTAGTGCCTGAGCTTCCGAGACGCCATGAACACCGCGTATGCTATCTTTTGATAGTGCGGGTTAACGGGATTTGCAGGGGGTTAACACAGTGGATACGTAATACACTGGTTTTTGAAGAGGGAATTCATGCCCTTCTGTTGCGCGTTCGACAACGAGGACAACGCTTACAACTTGATGTGTTGCCGCGATGTATAACAACATTGGTTCGCCCAGAGTGGGCGCAGCCAGGACCGGATTTGTTGCCAATATGGCTTTTATTTCTTCGAGTCCGCAGTATGGCGGCATCCGCCCACTCGAAGTGTTCGTCGCCTTTAGGAGGCGATAACGGGCAACGCCTTCTCTCCTAAACAGAGATAAACGGCTTAGAGCTTCCACGCATCCCGTTAACTTTTGTATTTGCTTGAGGTCTTTTGGAATATCCAATCTGCGACAGAGCTGGATTTTGGCCGGATTTGCTTCAATTCCTCTACGGATCTGATGAAGCCCAAAGAGCTTTCCGGTGGTACACCAAAACACATTTTTCCGGATTCAGCTTGATGTCATATGCTCTAAGGTTGTCGAATGTGAGCCTCAAATCGTCTACTAAAGTTTCGACGTGTTTTGTTTTGACGACTACATCGTCTACGTATGCCTCGACCGTTTGCCTATCTGGGTAGCGGACATGTTTGAATCATCGCTGATATGTTGCGCCGCGTTCTTAAGTCCGAAGGGCATCGTGTTGAAGCGTAATGGTCCGTATGGAGTAATAAATGCCGCTCGGCTTGATTCGCTTCGCCATCTTGATTTGATGATAGCGAGTATCGTCCGGGAAGCACAACGAGTCGTGTCTGCCGTGGCGCCGATAATTTGATCGATGCGGGGGGGGAAAGGATCCTTTGGGCAAGCCTTATTGAGGTCTTTGAAGTCGACCGAGGCGCCAGATTTATCTTTCTTTGGTACCATCACCAAATTTGCTAGCCAGTCCGGATGTTTAATGTCTCTAATGAATCCGGCTTCCAATAACTTGGCTAGCTCTTCTCCCATTGCCTGTCTCTTGGGCTCGGAAAATCGTCGAAGAGCCTGTTTGACTGGCTTGAATCCTTTTAGGATGTTTAGGCTGTGCTCTGTCAACCTGCAAGGGATTCCGGGCATGTCTGAAGGGTGCCAGGCGAAGATGTCCCAATTTTCCCGAAGGAAATCGCGCAATGCGGCGTCAACTTCGGGGTTCAACTGTGCCCCGATGGAGGCCGTTTTTGTTGGGTCTTTGCTTTTTGGATTTTGCATCTGGGCCTGATTGTGAGGCGCCCTCTTACTGCGGGCTGGGCTTGGGGCCGGATTATCCCAAAATTGATTTTCAGTTTTCCGGAAACTTTCCATCGCACAGTACTTTCGTACTATGGACGCCAGATCGGTAAAACGCATAATCTTGCGACGATCAATGGCGTTCAGGATTCCCTTGTCCGTGCAGTTATTGCGAAAGATTGAGATTGCGTTTTCCTCGGCGGTCCTTTATCCCGCCCATAACCAGGAGGAATCGCCCATAATGATGTAATTGTTCGAGGGCTCTTGCCGAATTAGAGATAGGTCGCATATGTCCGGGCGGGTGGGTGGAGTAAAATCCGGATCCCTGCCCATCTTTGGGCTCAAAGGCGAGGACTTCGGATTCGAAGCTTGATTTGCCGGAGACAGCCCAATGAGTCCGGAGCGACGATGATTTTAGGTTCAATGCTCGATCGAGGTCCGCTCCTCCGCTGGAATCCGGCATGGAGGGTTCGGGAATCCGGACACGATTGTTTTCAACAACGGCAACGAATCGCCGAAGTTGTTCTTCTACCACTTCGACGCAGGGTAGCCCGGGAGAGTTAATCTCTCCCGGATCGGTTTTAAGCCCGATCGATTGTAGTCCGTTGACGACTCGAGGCGGCGATGCGATCCAAGAGCTCGTTAACAGACGAGAGCTCGATTGGATCTGACTGTTCGGCAGCTTTAGGGCTGACGCGAAGATTGCTTTTGATGACTTGAGAAGTCATTGCCGAAGTGGCGGCCGGACAGGCGGTCATAAGAAAGCCACCAAGCCGGATTGTTTGACCGGCGGCCAAAGCCCCTCCGGCGAAAACACCATTTTTGAAGACGGGTAAAGGCATCCGCTCTATCGGCAACGACACAGAGGAACTCTCAATGAAAGCACCAATGTCGGTGTCAAAACCGCGGATCTCGGTAGGGGGTCCCGAATGTGCGTCTAGGCGGATGGTAACAGGAGACGAGGGACACAATGTTTTTACCTGTGTTCAGCCCTCTCGATGGAGGTAATACCCTCGTCTGCTTGATTAATATTGATGATATGGGTAGTACAAGAGTAGATCTACCACGAGATCAAGGAGGCTAAACCCTAGAAGCTAGCCTATGGTATGATTGTTGAGATGTAATGTTGTGTCCTATGGACTAAAGCCCTCCGGTTTATATAGACACCGGAGAGGCTAGGGTTACACAGAGTCGGTTACAATGGTAGGAGATCTACATATCCGTATCGCCAAGCTTGCCTTCCACGCCAAGGAAAGTACCTTCCGGACACGAGCCGGAGTCTTCAATCTTCTATCTTCATAGTCTGGGAGTCCGGTGGATATTGATAGTCCGGCTGTCCGGACACCCCCTAGTCCAGGACTCCCTCACACACCCTGTCCACGAGGGTGCAGGGTGCCCCCCCTAGGGCGCGCTCCTACCTCATGGCTCCCCTGGACCACCACCAACCTCAACTCCAACTCTCTATATTCATGTTCACGGAGAAAAAAAAATCAGAGAGAAGGATTCATCGCGTTTTACGATATGGACTCACCGCCAAGCCCTGTTCTTCCTCGGGATGGCTGATTTGGAGTCCATTCGGGGCTCCGGAGAGGGGGAATCTGTCGCCATCGTTGTCGGTGTCAAAACCGGCAGATCTCGGGTAGGGGGTCCCAATCTGTGCGTCAAGGCTGATGGTAACAGGAAGCAAGGGACACAGATGTTTACCCAGGTTCGGGCCCTCTCGATGGAGCTAAAACCCTACTTCCTGCTTGATAAATATTGATGATATGGGCAGTACAAGAGTAGATCTACCACGAGATCGTAGAGGCTAAACCCTAAGAGCTAGCCTATGATGGTATGATTGTAATTGTGATCGGCCTTCTAAGGACCAACCTCTCCGGTTTATATAGACGCCGGAGAGGGCTAGGGTTTACATGGAGTCGGTTACAAGAAAGGAAACACAATATCCGGATCGCCAAGCTTGCCTTCCACGCCAAGGAGAGTCCCATCCGGACACGGGCCGAAGTCTTGAGTCTTGTATCTTCACGCTTCAATAGTCTGGACGTTGTACAGAGTCCGGCTGTCCGGATACCCCCTAATCCAGGACTCCCTCAGTAGCCCCTGAACCAGGCTTCAAGACGATGAGTCCGGCGCGCAGTATTGTCTTCGGCATTGCAAGGCGGGTTCCTTCTCCGAATAATCTGAAGTAATTATCGAACACTTGAATCGTGTCCGGATCCACAAAATGGTCTTCACATGCCACCGTAGAGAGAATGATATTTCACAAACGCAATCGCTGACAACTTTTTCTGATGACATGACATGTTATTACGGTTGGATCATCATTCGAAACGTTTTCCCACAACCAGCTACAGCGCATATTACGAGGCAATTTCTTTGACACGTTGTCGGTGTCAAAATCGGCGGATCTCGAGTAGGGGGTTCCGAACTGCGCGTCTAGGCGGATGGTAACAGGAGACGAGGGACACAATGTTTTTACCCAGGTTCAGGCCCTCTCGATGGAGGTAATACCCACGTCCCGCTTGATTAATATTGATGATATGGGTAGTACAAGAGTAGATCTACCACGAGATCAAGGAGGCTAAACCCTAGAAGCTAGCCTATGGTATGATTGTTGAGATGTAATGTTGTGTCCTCACGGACTAAAGCCCTCGGTTTATATAGACACGGAGAGGCTAGGTGTCGCGACCGATGGGTGGCGCGGCACCTATGGGGCCGGGCCCTTTGTGTGTTGATGCGGGGCGGAGGCTGCGGAGGAGAGCGGATCGAGGCGATGCACGCGGGATTTTACCCAGCCGGGCGCGATGGTCGCAGAAACCCTCTTGCTGCATTGTGTTGTATTAGATCTTGCTCAAGGATGCGAGCAAGCGGTGGAGTGGTGTGTGAAACCGCCGAATCCCAGCGCTAGAGTTGCTGGGGTTCAACCTTCACGCGAGTGGTGAATGATCCCTCGCGAGAGTAGCCGGTCGTGGAACCCCCTCTACGTTGTGCATGGGCCTCCTTTTATAGGGCAAGGGGTCACCGACAGGTGTCAACGTGAGGTAGAGGGGTAAAAACGTAAAAGTGGTGGTAGTTGGAGCAGTCGGGAACAAAGGATTCTACCTACTTTTGACAGAGGGGACAAGAGCATTAAATGCCCGTCGCCGTCGCCCCAAAAGCTCCCGCCATTGCGTCTCCTTCGCCACGGCGGGCCAGCCACCACCGTGGAGTGCCACCGCATTCCTCATGCAAAGCCACCACCCGCCACGCGTCTCGGAGAAGGCCGGAGGCGGCGCGCGTGGCGATGAGCTGGAGTGCGGCACGAGCATACCCCTCCCGGCAAGTACCTTGCGGGGCCTTGATCTTGCCGGGCCGGGGCTTGTCGGGCTCTGTGACTTGCCGCTCCCGGGTCCTCGCCCGGAGGCGCGCAGCAGCCGTGGCGTGTCTTCGTGATGTGATCTTCTAGTCCTCCCGGCGAGCTCCTCTCGCCGGGGATCTGCAGAGAGTAATGTAGCCTTGAGCACGAATGGCCTTCCCGGCAAGCTCCTCTTGCCGGGTCTTGAGCTTCTATCTTATATACTTTGTTCTTGAGCGGCTTGGTGTGAGCGGAGATGGTCTCCGGCAAGCATTTGATGGATCTAGCTGCGGGAGGCTGGGGCTGCCCGTGCACAAGTTGGGGTACTGAGGTACCCCTACCTTAGTACACCGACAGGAGCCCCCGGGCCTGGGCCATACACGGTGCCGAGCGCTGTTGGGCCAGGCCCAAGACAGTGCACGGGCGCACGAAGCCCACGGCGCGTCGAATCCACTTCCGCCTCTGCCGCCTTCCCGTGCAGCAGCACGCGCCGATTGCGGCGCCGTGGGATAGGACGTGCCCACGTCCCTTAATGAGGAGGCGGCAACGCGCCCCACTTCCCCATAAAATCGGAGGAAGCAGGCGCGGTTCCCCTCCATTGCTTTCATTGCTTCTTCTTCCTCCGCCAGAAAACCCTCCTCGCGCTCCGCCTCCGCACCTCCTCCGCTGTTTCTTTCGTCCGCGGCGTCGTCGGACCCTCATCCCCCTTCCCTCGCCGCTGCCGCTATGGCCCCGAAGACCAGGAAGGGGAAGGAGAAGGCGGAGGGCACCAAGAAGGAGAAATCCGAGCAGGCGGAAGAGCTCGCCAGATCACGGAGGAGAACATCGCCTTTCCCGCCGCGCTCGGCGTGGGCGAACTCGGGGCAAGTACTTCTTGTTACGGTCCAGAGGACCTCAGCACATCCTCGGACCAGCGCCCACCCTACCGATCTCATGGACAACTATCCCGGCGGGTACCATTTCTTCGCAGCTTTCTTTCACTGCGGTCTTTGTCCTCCTTTCTCTGAATTCTTCTGTACCATTATGCACACATATGGCTTCCACCTTCTCGATTTCACCCCCAACGCCGTCCTCACAATGGCGGTTTTCGCACATATGTGTGAGAACTTCGTGGGGATCCACCCAAATGTAGCTCTGTTCAGGCATTTCTTTACCCCGAGAGCAGAGCCCGGCTCCCCCCTCTCCGGAGGGATTTCTTGGGTTTTCCGTCTGAACTCAAGAGGTCAGATTGCTTGGGAGCTCCGCATCAAGTGGGAAGAGTGGCGCTAGTGATGGTCTTGGATCGTCGAGGACGAGCCGCAGCCTTTCACCAGCGCCCTTGATCGCCCATCGAGGGGGCAGATTGGGCGAGCTGGACTCGACGACGTCAAGCTCGACGCTGCCCTCATCCGGATCGCCGCCTCCGTCCACGCTGGGCTGTCCATTGCAGCGGTGGCGCAGACTTTCTCCGTCGCCGCCAGCCCCCTCCAAGACGAGAAAAAAGGCCGGCTGGGGTATGGCGGCGGGGATATAATGAGGCTGCGCACGGGCTGAACTTCAATTTCACGACTGGAGCTGAGGGGATGGTCCGGGAGCTCTTTATCTGACCCGCCCATCGAGTGGTTCGAGCTTCCCGGGAGTGGTGCCCCTTGCAATAACGTGGCCGGATCGTCTCCTCGCCATGATGCCCGCGTGTGACTCCCCACGGCGTGGGCGTTCATGGATTCCGCTGAGCCGTCGACATCATCGGCTTCTTCGACACCCTCGAGGAGGTGGCGAAAAATAAGGGCGAGATCCGCGGGCTGACCACGGGACACCACGGATCGAAGATCGCGTACATAGCCTCTCGGGCTGAAGAGGCGCTAAGCGCCAGCGGCGGAGAATCGATTACGCCCGAGGAGGAGGCTGCGGAGAAGTCCTATCAAGCGGAGGCGGCGGAGATCTGCGGTTGCTGAAACTTCCTCCCGGCGCTTGCCGGGTCCCTTCTCTGAGGCACTCCGGGATCCACGGAATCGTGGCTGAAATCGCGACAGCGGTGGTGCTGCCGAGGGAGCAGAGGCGCCGGAGGAGCCGGGCGCCAAAGGTAAAGGGGTCGCAGCCAGGGTGCGAGCCAGCGAGCCAGCCGGGCGAGGAGGAGGGGAAACGTCGCGATCGCCCGATGATGCGGCGGGTCCACGGACCTTTATGGCGACAGCGTCTCCTCGTCGTCGAAACCTCCCGCCTCGTCAGGCGAGCCCCAAGCGATCTCCGCTGAAGCGCCTCCGTAAGGCTGCGGCGGAGGTAAATCATAAGCCCCGGCAAGCTGCCAGCTCGCCGGGCGCGCGAGCTTCCTGGGAGTCGAGCCGTCTTGGAGCGACCAGCGCGCCAGATGTGGCGGAGGTGGCCGGCAGGCCACAACAAAAGCGCCCATAAGTCGGCGCCCGAGTGGTCGAGGCCTCCTCGGGCGGGGCGGCGGCTCCGCCCACTTCTCGGTCTCGACCGCCCAGGGCGGGTCTTCGCAGCCCCAGCCCGAGGACCGCCAAGCGCTCGAGAGGGCCTTCGTCTCCCGCCTCACACCGATGCATCCCAGTGCGGTGCTTCTTCGCCTTGGCGAAGGCGGCGAGGAGGAACAGGAGTGAGTCCCCAAGACCTTCATCTTCTTAAATTTCGCCTTGGTCATTCTTGATGCTAATCTTGCTTTTGTATTGTCTTGGGACCTTGGTGGCGCGGGCGCGAAGACCAAGGTGCCCGTGGTCGAGATAGCGGACGACTCGCCCGTCGAGGCGGAGACGCTCCGGACCGAGTTTGCGGACCAGCGCCGTCGAGGAGCAGCCCCAAAGCAGCCCCAGCGTAAGTTTGGGTTCCGCACCTTAAGCTTGCGGGTACATCGATAGCTTTATCTCGTCCCAATATCTTGATGTGTTTGTCTTGACTTGCGAGGATGGAGCAGCGACAACAGGAGCATCCGGAGGTCGCCCCGAGGAGCAGCAGTCCCTCCATCCCGCCAAGGCGGATTCCCGGCAAGGGAGGCGTCCGACAAGGCGGGTACTCCGCCAAGGCGAGTAGCCCGACGAGGGCGGCTGCTCCGGCAAGGATGGTTCCCGCAAGAGAGCCTGCCGCTGAAGACGTCCACCAAGGTAAGTTCTGCGACTTCGCCTTCCCGGTGTTGCCTCTTTTTGGATATTTGCTTGAACCGCTTTTGCTCTTCCTTTCTTCTTCTAGACCCTTCCCCGGGCGGATGGAGACGGAGGTCGTCGTCGGGGAGGAGGAGGGCGTGCATGGTGGCGGCGATGGTGCTCCTGGCTGTCGAGGACGCCGCGGGAGCCGCCAACCCTACGCGCCGGAACTGCCTCGGCTTCGGCGCGCGCGCGGAGAGGGGGCAAGCGCACCACCGGCCGGAGGCTGCGGGGCGTCAGCGCTGTGCGGTCGCCGACCCCTCCGTCGAAGCGAAGCGGCCCGGCTGCTACCGAAGCCCCAACGGCGTCTTTATCCAGATGCCGTGGGCTTCCTCGTCATGGCGCCAGCGGGCGAGGCCTTGACGGGAGATCCGCCTCGCGGGTTTGAAAGTCGTCGAGGGCGGCGGGGCAGTGGGCCCGATGAGGAGAAGCTGCTTCACGGATCTGGCCCTTTACGGCCCGGCGGCGGCTTGCTTCGGGAGGCCCTTGCCGCCAAGGCCTCCGAGGAGATGGAGAAACGCGGCGGAGCTCCGCACCGCCAATCAAGCTGCTCTCCGCGAGGTGTCGGGCGCGAGCAGCTTCGCCGGGCGATATGAAGAGTGGCTGTTGGAGAAAGCCGAGGCCGAGGAGCAGCGGCTCGCCGGGGAATGGAGCTGTCCCGGCGAGAAGGGGAGCTCAACCAGCTGAAGGTTGCCCTCGGCGCCCATGAGGAAGACCTCGCCCGCTCGGGAGCAAGCCCTTGGCGGGGAGTTGAAGGAAGCGAAAAACGCCGCTGCGGCGCGGAGGCTGCCAAAGAGGATCTACGCCGCCAGGTCGCAAGAATGGAGGAGCTGTTGAAGGTGGACTCGGAGAAGATCGCGGCGCTTCGCCACGGAGCGAGAAATTCACTCACACCAACTCGAGCTCCAGCGTCTTGCTGAGAAGGGCGACGAGCTGAAGGCCGCCAAGGATTCCGTCGAGGATCTTGAGCGAAAGTTTCTGTTGATGGACTCGCTTCGGCGCTGCCGGGCGAAACCAAAGCAAGGAAGAGCTCCGTGAGGAGCAATCCTTAGTGGCGGCGCCATGAGCAGCCGAGGACTTCCGCCGCATCGTTGAGATATGGACCGAGGAATTGGTGTCTTCCGCAACCGCCATTGACCAGAGGCTGCTGGCGCTGAAGTTGGAGCACCTCATTTATTCCCGGATCAAACCTCGCTCACGAGTGCCAAGCTCAGCCTCTTCTTGAAGTCGCGCCAGCTCTCGCAAATCTGCGGACGAAGAAGATCCCCGCGCCTTCGCCGAGGAGGCGCTTTGTTGTCTTGCTGGGAACCATGGGCGCGTGCTTGGCGAAGATCGTATACCGCAACCCGGTATAAACCTCTCAATGTCCTTCAGCGGCTTGCCCGACGCGACATGGAGGCCTTGAAGGAGCAGGTCGCCCACATCATCGCCAAAGTGAACAAGATCCCGGGATGGAGGCGGCCGCGTAGACTAGGCCTTTTTTATCTTTGTTTCCTTTTCTTCTTTGCTGCAGTGTCGCTCTGAACTTATTAGTTACGCGACAAGTTATCCTTTGTAGGATATTTACCTTTATTTCGATCAATGATCGCAGAATCAACTCCTTGTTTTGATTCTCAACTCATGCGCTTCAACCTTATGCTTCTAGGAAAGACTTGCGGCAAGGGACAAGGTCTTACCGGCAAGCAACCTTGCCATGACGATCGCCACACTTAACTTGCGAGTCGACTCGAGCGCAAGATAAGAACCACGGTAATCCGTCGGTGAGGTTCCTCGAGCACAGGTTTTCCATACAAGGTGTGGTTGTTCAAGGAAGGCAATCTCAAAATTTAAAATTTTGAGCTGCGCAAATCCGACAACTTAGCTTTAGTGACTGCTTGCGTTCTCCGTGCAGCTTCTCTTTCTTGAACAGCACTTGGAGTGCTTGGTTCATCCTTCATTTCCTCCCCGGCAAACTTGTGCGGGAGGAACATTTCTTTTGCTTAAGAAATAAGGAGAAAAAAAAGAGGGGCAGACACGTAGCTTTTGGCGTGCTATTGCTTGCTCGGACATGCGTGCCATACGGAAAGATGCCAAATAACTCATGCAAATAGCAAAGAAGAGCATGGAAAAAAGGCAAATAACGCAAGACACGGAAACTTTATTGTCTGCACGGGTCTGCGCCCGGCTTTGTACAAAGGGTTACATGCAACGGCGGCAAGCTTTTGTACAAAAGGTGGTTGCGGAGCGGATCACGGCAACCGCGCCTTACGGGTAGAACTTGCGAAGATGCTCTATGTTCGGGAATTACTCACTGGCAAGCCTTCTTGGGTCTCGAGTCGGACGGCGCGGGTCTCGTGACTTGTCTCACCCGATAAGGGCCTTCCCGCCAAGCGTCAACTTGTTGGAATTCTTGGCGGACTGAACACGCCGAAGAACAAAGTCGCCTTCCTCGAGGCTCTGGCTTTGACCTTGCGGCTATGGTAGCGGCGCAAGGCTTCTTGGTATCGAGCAGCTCGTCTGACAGCACAGAGACGTCCCCTCCTCGAGGAGCAATCGTCATCTTATCGCGCTTGCTCTTGCTCAAGCTCATCATAGCGAGCACTCGAGGAGATCCGTATCTGATTCCGTGGGGAGAACTATTCGCTCCATAGACTAGAGCAAAGGGTGTCTGCGCCTGTGGCTCGGTTTGGTGTCGTTCGATTGACCAAAGAGCGCCGGCGCTCCTCTATCAATTTCTTCCGCACTTGCGCGGCACAGCCGAAAGTTCTTGTCTTGAGTCCGCGCAGCACTTCCGCGTGGCCCTTCTGCTTGACCGTTGCTCCTTGGGTGAGCAATGAGCAAACAGACCTTGGCGCCAAGGTCTTGGACATATTGCATGAAGGTGCGGTACGGTGAATTGTGTACCGTTATCGGTGATAATCCGGTTGGGGATCGAAGCGACATACAATCGACTGAAGAACTTGATTCTTGTTGTCTTGTCACCTTTCTCACAGCTCTACTTCGGCCACTTTGTGAACTTGTCATTGCTACGTACAAGTATTCAAAGCCCCGACAACGGGGAAGGGCGAGGATGTCGAGCCCCAGATCGAAGGGCGGGACAAAGGATTGTTTGGAGAGCTTGGTGGCTGATGAATTTGCTTTGCATGGGCCGACACGCCGCGCTTGGTTACTAGTGCGGTTGCATCTGGAGGGCTTCTTGCCAAAGAACCCTTGCCGGAAAGCCTTTCCGGCAAGTGCCCTCTTGCCAATGTGGTGGCGCGGGTGCCTCCGTGAATCTCTCGCCAACAGCTGTTGTCCATCTTCCCTAGAGATGCACTTCAATCGACACCATTGAGCCTTCTTACATGCAGCTCGTTGTCCACGAACTGGTACATACTTGATTTGTCTGGTTATCTTTTCTATCTCTTGAGTCGTCGGGAAGTTCTCCGGTTTGCAAAAGCAGACGATCTGCTGCGCCCATGCCGGAGCTCGGGGCTCGACGGCAAGGACTAAAGGCATGAGGGCCGCTGCGGGAACCTCCGCTTCTACGGCAAGGATCTCTGGCTCCGCCGGAGCTGAAGTTCCCCCGGCAAGCTTGCCGGGGCAAGGCTGTCGGGAACACTTGCCCGATCGCCTGGATCGATGATCGGCGGGAGCAGATTGTTCCTCATCGTTCTGGAGGTTGATCATGGGGACCTTGGCGGCGGCCTCAGGGAGGTCCGCCGGCAAGTAGTCGCCGGATATCAACTTTCTCTTCTTGGACTGCCCAATTGATGGCGCAATCGGAGGGTTGAGTCAGCTTGAGCAAGAAGGTCCTGGTTCCACAGTAACTTCATTGAAGCACACTTTGAAAGGCCGTCTGCAATTTCGATTACGAGCTCTCGGAATGTGTTCCATCTGCAGACCTTCAAAGTGCTCCTCAAGCTTCCTCACTTCATCTACATAGGCTTCCATCAAAGGGCTCGATAGTTCTTGTTAACTTGCGGACCACCAAGGGAATCTCCCGCACGATCAACTTCTTGATCCCAAGTTGGCCCGCAATCTGAGGCGGCAAGCAAGCCCTCGTATTCAGCGGTGTTGTTTGTCGCTTGCTCTCTTGGGAAGTGCATCTGGATAACATACTTGAGGTGTTCTCCGGTGGGTGCGATGAGTCTGACGCCGCACCGGCGCCTTGTAGGAGAAGGCACCATCGAAGTACATTACCCATTCACTCGTCGCTCCTTGTGCGGGTGTACTTGTTTCTTGAACTTCTTCATCGGTGTTGGGGTCCACTCGCTATAAATTCTGCGAGCCCGGCTCTGTATGGTTGAAATACTTTCAAACTTGAGTCGGCTCGACAACTCAGTGCCCACTCAGCGATCCTGCTGTTGCTTCGGGTTGTGCAATATCCTTTTCAGCGGAAGCGGTGACCACTGTTATCTCGTGTGCTTGGAAGTAATGGCGCAGCTTTCTTGAGGCCATGAGAAGGCCGAAAAGCAATTTTTGTACACCAGAGTATCTTGATCTGGCTCCCTGGAGAAGGGAGCTTACAAAATACACCGGACGCTGCACCATCTTTTTCCGCATCTCACCTTGCTCCTGCGCAGGGCTGTCCTTGCCGGGGCTGGGGCTTGTCGGAACAGCCCCCTGCTTGTCGCTGGGCTGGCTTGCCGGTGGTGCAGCCTCCTCGTCGGACTCCTCTCGCTACTAGCGCAGCACTAACCACTTGGTTGGTTGCCGCTAGGTATAGCAAATTTCTCCTGTGGTTTAGGTGCGACAAGTATTGGAGTGGAGGACGGTAATGTTTCAAGTCTTGCAGCATTGTCTCCGCTTCGAGTCCACTTCATGGGCCCGCCTTCTTCAAGATTTTGAAGAAGGGCAGCCTTCAGCGAACTTTGAAATGAACCTCTTGAGGCAGCCACACAACCTGCGAGCCTTGACATCCTTGACCGCTTTGGGGCTTGGATCTGCTCGATGGCTTTAATCTTATCGGGGTTGGCTTGATCCTCTCTGCGACACAAAGAACCGAGAAGCTTGCGGAGGGAACCCCAAAGACGCACTTCTCGGGGTTCAATTTTAAGCGTATCCTGCGCAAGTTCGGAATGTCTCTTCTAAATCTTGAATCGGTGTATCCTTGCTCTTGCTCTTCACCACGATGTCATCCATGTAGCTTCTACATTTACGTGGATCGTGGCTCAAAAGCGGTATACACTACCCTGCATAAGCGTTGACCTGCATTCTTCAGCCCAAATGGCATGCGTGTGAAGCAATAGGTGCCACATGGAGTGATAAGCGCGGTTTTCTCTTCATCTTCTTTGGCCATGAAGATCTGGTGATAGCCGAGTGCACGCATCAAGAAAGCGAGTAGCTCACATCCGGCGGTGGAGTCAACAATCTGGTCGTCTTGCGGCAAGAGGCGGATCCTTGGGACATGCTTTATTCACATCGGTGAAGTCTATACATAGTCTCCATTTCCCATTGGCCTTGCGCCACGACAAGCGGGTTTGCTAGCCACGTCGGATGGATCACACCTCGACTAGGCCTGCTGCCTCTAGTTTCTTGATTTCTTCATTGATGAACTCTTGGCGTTCCACGGCTTGTTTCCTCACTTTTTGTAGCGGGCGCGCGCATGGGGCAAGCGGCAAGCTTGTGCTCAATGCCTTCACAGGAACACGGGGATGTCGGATGGTTGCCATGCAAACACGCCGACATTCGCCGCGAGAAAGCAACGGCGCTTTCCTATTCTTTGTCAGCGTGGCAGCGATGGTGAAGGTACCGCCCGGTGCCGTCCTCCTGGCGGACACCTTCTTGGTTGCGGTGGAGCAGCCATTCCTTTTTATCCTTGCGGTGGAGCTCGGCGGGCGTCCTCGCTAGCGCGCAACACTCGAAGAAGTGCGATTGCGAGTGGGCCGGGCGCTTGCCGTGTTGGTCTTCGTCTTTTTCCTTTGGGAACTTCAGCGGCAAGTGCATCGCTTGCGGCCGCCGCGGCCGCATCGGTAAATCTGGTCGGTGCGAGATAAGCGCGTCTTTCTTGTCGCTGCGGACGGTGATGGCGCTGCTCGGACCGGCATCTTGAGCACGTTGTAGGCGTAATGGGAAGCCGCCATGAACTTGGCGGGGGAGCCGTATCCCATTGTATGGCAACGGAATATCGACAACGTCGAAAATGCGCCTTCGGTTCTGAAGTTGACCTCCCGCCAAAGGTCACCGGCAAGGTGATTTTTCCCTTGGGCTTGCTCCTCCCGGGTTGATTCCTTGAAGGGCGGTCTCTTGAGCTTCGTCATCTGTGATTTGGAGTTTCTTGATCACAGGCGAGGAAATCAAGTTCAGCCCGGCCCCGCCGTCGACCAACATCTTGGTGACCTTGAGGTTGCGGATGGTGGGCGAGACCAGCATCGGCAGGCACCCGACCGCGGTGGTGCGGTCGGGGTGATCCTCAAGATCGAAAATGATGGGCGTCTTGGACCATTTGAAATCTGCGTGACTCCATGGGCGGCTCTGCCGCATTCACCTCACGTGCCCCTTTGCTTTAGTTGGCGGTGAGAGGTGTGTGTGGCGCCACCGTCAACGCCGCAGGACCTCCGTGGCCTTCGGAATTCCTGCTCCTTGTCATCCTCATCCTCCACGTCCTCTTCGCCGTCCTCTTCATCCTTGTCGCGGCTCAGAAGGTCGATCGCCTTATCGCCGCTTGGCCTTCCGGAGGTCCTCCCGACCGGCGAGCGGCCGCTTCTTGCTCGGTTCTCCTCCGCCACCTTGGGCCCTCTCCTTGTCGCGCCTCTCGTACTCAGCTTTCTGCTGCTCGGCGAGATAATCGGCAGCTTGCGATTGTAGAGGTCGTGGCCTTTGGTGCGATGGATTTTGCGATATTGCTTGCGGGGCGCCACAGCTTGTCGGCTGCCGCCCGCGAGGCAAGCTCCTTGCGGAACTGCCAACTTTGTGTTTGCTTGGCGGGAGCTTCCTTGCGGACTTTTCGATGGCAAGCACCTGTTCCTTGTTCTTCTTCACGGAAGACCTATCGCGGCGCTTCTTTGCGGGCGGCGTCGTCGGTCGCTCCCTCTGCGCCAACATCCTCCCGAAGCCTCCTCCCCTCTTCGCGCGTGCGCATTTATCAACCAGGGCATAAAGTTCGTGACATCCGGATCTTGGTCATCGCCATCTCTTCACGCATGCGGCGGTTCGCATACGTTCGGTGGAAACAGCGGCGATAACCGCGGCGAGGTGGAGCGTCGAGATGTTGTGTTGCACACGGCTGAAGCGTTGGATGTACTTGCGGGGATTCTCCTTCCTTACAGGCCAAAATGTGGAGATCACTTTCTTGGCGTGGGGTTTAATGGCCGCCCGGTGAAGGCACCAACAAACCGATGACAAAGATCCGCCCAGAGAAATGGAGCCCTCCGGCAAGTGCATAAGCCAGAGCGAGCGTTCGGCTGAGCCTGGCGGGAAATGGTCGCCGAGAATCTTCTCGTCGCGTCCCCGGCAGCCTGCACGCGATGGTGTAGATCTTGAGAAACTCGAGGGTGTGTCTTGCCGTCGTACTTCTCGATGCGTCGGGCTTGAAGTTTTTCATGCTGGAGCCCTTTGGGCCTTGCCGCATTCACGGGTGAGCAGCAGCAGCTTACCGTCTGACAAATCGCTGGCTCGCCCGGCGTCGCCGCCAGCAGTGCTCCAGCTCTGGTCAGATTATCGCCCGAGTCTCGGCGGCGCTCGATCGTGGTCGGGCATCTTCGCCGCCCGCTCGTCCGAGGACTGGCGTTGATCTCGGCGGGCCCGTGGGTCCGCGATGCCGTGAAACCGTCGTCGGCGTTATTCGGCAGTAGCGTCTTTCGTTCTGCGGCGGGAGTGCACGGTAGTTGCACCCCGCGGTCTTATCGCCGCGAGCCTCGCCTTCCCGCTTGCGCGCGCGAGCGCGAGCTGTGACCAGCAATCGTTGTTGGCGAAGGCGACGAGGCTCAGATGGTAGCCCTCGATCCTCGACCTTGTCCGCCGCCGGGAAGTCGAGAGCATTCTTGCTCGTGGCGCTTCGCGAAGTGGAGAAAGCGGGAAGCGGCGGCGAGGCGGGGCGCGCTGGGCTTCCGCGGTGTTGGAAGGAGGCGAGGTCTGTCCGGCGCCGCCGCTTTGCCGTGTCGGGCGAAGTCCGGAACATCTCGCGAGCCGCCGGCGCGTCCCTGTTCCAACAAGCGGATACCACCTCCTGCGGTATGGCGCTGCTTTGGTCGTCGTCTTGCGCCGAGATGGGCGTGGATCTCTGAGGCCGGCGTGGTCCTCCGTCTGTCCACAGATCTGGTGGCACCGCGGCGCCCTCGCCGGTGTCCACCCTTCCACGGCGTCTCCTCCGCTTTGCCGTTAGCTCCGGTGGCGGCGGGAAAACGGAGATGGGTCTGCGACCCTCGGCTCTCGTCTTGAGGCCATAAGCGCGATTGTCGATGAAAGCTGGCGATGAAGGCTGGAGAGTTGATGAAAAGTCTTTGGCCTTGAAGCCGGATCAGGATTCGCTTCAACGTCGGCGCCCCCTAGGCGCGCCCGAGATGTCGCGACCGATGGGTGGCCGGCACCTATGGGGCAGGGGCCTTTATTGTGTTTGTGCGGGCGGAGGCTGCGCGGAGAAGCGATCGGCGATGCGCTGGGATTTTACCCAGCCGGGCGCGATGGTCGCGTAAACCCTCTGCTGCATTGTGTTGTATTAGATCTTGCTCAAGGATGCGAGCAAGCGGTGGAGTGGTGTGTGAAACCGGCGAATCGAGCGCTAGAGTTGCGGGGTTCGAACCTTCCGCGAGAGTGGCGAATGATCCCTCGCGAGTAGCCAGTCGTGGAACCCCTCTCGTTGTGCATGGGCCTCCTTTTATAGGGCAAGGGGTCACCGGCAGGTGTCAGCGTGAGTAGAGGGTAAAAAGCGTAAAAGTGGTGGTAGTTGGAGCAGTGCGGGAGCGATGGATTCTACCTACTTTTGTGAGAGGGGACAAGAGCATTAAATGCCCGTCGCCGTCGCCCCAAAAAGCTCCCCGCCATTCGTCTCCTTTAAGCCACGGCGGGCGAAGCCACCACCGTGGAGTGCCACCGCATTCCTCATGCAGCCTGACCACCCGCCACGCGTCTCACGGAGAAAGGCTGGAGGCGGCGCGTGGGCGATGAGCTGGAGTGCGGAGCACGTAGCATACCTCCCGGCAAGTACCTTGCAGGGGCCTTGATCTTCTTGGGCAGGGCTTGTCGGGACTCTGTGACTTACCGCTCCCGGGTCCTCGCCCGGAAGCGTTGCGGCGCAGGCGTGTCTTCGTGATGTGATCTTCTAGTCCTCCCGACAGGCTCCTCTCGCCGGGGATCTGCAGAGTAATGTAGCCTTGAGCACAGAATGGCCTTCCTGGCAAGCTCCTCTTGCCGGGGTCTTGAGCTTCTATCTTATATACTTTGTTCTTGAACGGCTTGGTGTGGAGCGGAGATGGTCTCCGGCAAGCATTTGATGGATCTAGCTGCGGGGAGCTGGGGCTGCCCGTGCACAAGTTGGGGTACTGAGGTACCCCTACCTTAGTACACCGACACTAGGGTTACACAGAGTCGGTTACAATGGTAGGAGATCTACATATCCGTATCGCCAAGCTTGCCTTCCACGCCAAGGAAAGTACCTTCCGGACACGAGCCGGAGTCTTCAATCTTCTATCTTTGTAGTCAGGGAGTCGGCGGATATTGATAGTCGGCTATCCGGACACCCCTAGTCCAGACTCCTTAGTAGCCTGAACCAGTCTTCAATGACGATAAGTCCGGCGTGCATAATGTTCGGCATTGCAAGGCGGGTTCCTCCCTTGAATAATCCGGAGAAGATAATGAACACCGGATAGTGTCGGCTCTGCAAAATAATTTCCACATTCCTAACGTAGAGAATAAAACATATACACCGATCCAATCTCGACGTATTATGCGGCGTGACATCACACCGACACCAAGCCTTTGTTTGAATTCTTGTACCACTTCAAAGACGTTTAGCGGCGGTTTCAGCACGCGTCTGTCGAGGCAGATCGTGCTCCCCTTATTCCGGATTCTCATCAATACGTGGGTAACCCAACGCGCCATTGATGGTGGCGCTTGGGAGATAAGCGAGTTTTACCGGGCGGTGAGGGCGCATAGTTTTGTCGCCTATATATAAGGGATAAGGATTTACCTTCTCACCTCGCCTTCTTCCTCCTTTGCTTATCCATCCTGCGAACTCAAGCTCCAACGCCCAAGCTTGGCGCATCTCACCTCAACCCTTCTTGAATATGTCCGGAGGGAGGCAAATGGATGGCCTCCACCGCTAAGGAGGAGGACATCACCAAGCTGCTGCGACGCGGATACCTTTCCAGCGACATCGCGCGCCGGCTGCCCGATGCGGGCAGCTCATCCCCACCCGGGGCCTCATGAGAGGTCGTCTTCCTCCCCACTTCCTTCGCGGACTGGGCTTTCCGCTCCATCCATTCGTCCGGGGCTCATGTTTTACTACGGCTGGATTTCCACGATCTGGCGCGAACCGTCCTCAACATCTCGGCGTTTATCGTGTGTGCGAGGCCTTTCTCGCATCCGGCCCCGCCGGCTGTGGCTCAAGACCTTCAACGTTAAGCGAAGATTGTGAAGGGGCGCAAGCGGAATGCGGAGGCGCCATGTTGGGCAAGTTGCCTAACGTCCCTTGGCTAGAAGGGACCTTCGTGGACTCCGTCAAGGGGTGGCAATCGGGGTGGTTCTATATCACCGAGCCGCGCAAGCCCACATGGGCGGCGGCCCCGATTTAGATCTGGAATCCCTCGCAGCTCACCTCACGGAAAGAAAGGGCTTGCAATGGGGTGATCCGGTGGAGGTGGCGGGACTTGAGCCTGCATCAAGAAGCTGGTGAGCAATGGGCTCGGCTCGTCGGCGTGGTCAGGTCATGCTCCTCGGCGGACTCTCCCATGCCAAGAAAGGGCATTTAATCGTGGGAGTTTAATCCGGAACAGCACCAGACGTTGGCGGGCTCTTGATACAACGTCTGAAGGTGCACGGAGGGTGCTGTTCAAGAGCGCCGATCGCCCGCATCTGCGACCGAAGACCGCGGATTCAGCTCGCAGTCTCCGACTGACGGGGTAAGTGATTCGACCCCATTACGGGACACTTGTAGTAATTAGATTGACTCTAGCGAGGTTTTTAATCTGCCTCTTCCTTTGACGAGGAATGGATGGAGAAGGCCGAGCTGCTCATCGACCGGCTCCCATACGGAAGAACCGGTGGATGCCCATTTAGCAAGGCTGCTGGTTCCGGCACCATCGTGGTGCCGAGAAGAAACCCAAGAAGGTGGCGCGAGGACTTGCAAGAGTTCCCAAAATCGAGCGTCGGCGGCGGCGGCGAGACTCCTCCGGAGGCGAGGAGGAGGAGGAGGAGTACTCTCTCCGAGGAGGAGAGAGGAAGAAGGCCTCCCCACCGGGCGGCGAAGGTCAGAGAGGAGAACTATCCCCGGACAGTTTACCAACATCAGCGTTGGCGAGGACGAATGGCCTCCAAGGGCCCGGCGTCCGGCGAGGATCGTAAAATATCCGGATCATTCATATGCCGTATATTGTATGTCACGTAATGTCCTTCTAATGCCGCATTGTTCCTTTAGTCCGGCCGTTGGCGACTTTCCCGACTCGATGGCGGGTCGTTGGCGCCGTCGGATGTAATTCCATCGGCTGCCTCTACCCCACGCGCCCGAGGCGGCAAGCGGAATCCTGAGGGGACGCGCGCGGAGGAGGCTCGGGCGCCGTCGAGCAACCCGGACTTTGTGCGGACTCTACTCCGGAACTCAGGCGGTTCGAGTCCGCAAGCAGCCCCCCTCGAAGAGGGCGGACCGTGACGCCGGCGCCTCCGTCCAACCGAGGCACGGATAACTGCTAGAGGCACTCAAAGGCGCCTCCATCAGGAAGAACACCGCACTCTCATGAGTGCGGTGATTGAAAGGTCCATCTCGCCAAGGGCGGGCTGACTTGGCTTCTGCAACAACCTTCTAACGAGGCTTTGAGGTAAGAAGGTTAAAATTAAGTAATATAATACCGCATAGACGGTAGCCGATGCTTAGTCCGGTGTTGGAAAGAAAAGCGGACTAAGGATCTAACAAGAGAGATCGTGGGGTTGTTAAAAAATATGTCGATATGGGTTTGCAGGCTCTGCGCTGTTGACCTCTGCCGCGTGCTTGAGGTCGAGGTCGCTGAAGAAAGATCTTGGCGGTCGGAGCAAGAGCTCGGCCATGCCAAGAGGCAGCTCAAGGAAAAAGAAGGTGAATAACACCACTTTAAATAAGTACCTTATAGAAAAGGGTTTTGGTTGCAAACAAGATTAACAAGGATAATATATGTAATCTGAGGGCCACTAACGAGGTGGCAGCCACAAGGATGCCGTGTCCGTGGCGAGCATAATCTGACCCTGAGCGGACTGAGCGAGAAAAGCAAGAAGCGCTGGTGGCGGAAGTTCGGCAAGAGCTCCAGGCTCTCATGGAAAAACATGAGAGTTTGGGCGTGACTCAAGACTCGAGTCGAGCTTGCCTCGGCTCTCGATAGGGCCGAAATCCGCCAAGGCCGAGGCCCGAAGGCCCATATGGAAATAGAGGACATGAAGAAGATAGCGGCGGGTAAGGCGTTTTTCATGCGAGCAAGCATGTTAATGTAAATTACGGATACTTACCCGAATTCGGAGCTCTCCAGGGGCATTTGCAGATCTGCCGCGTAGTGCGTCTGATGCAGCTGCATTCTATCGTGGCGAGGAGGGAGCTCAGCGGAGAAGGTCTTACGGTCTCGATCTGCTGAGGCGGCCATCCGTGTGCCCAGCGACCGGTTGAAGCGGTGGTCGAACTCCTAAGGTGGTGAGGAGGCCATGAAGGGCCTCACAGTCCGGTTGTGGCGTGGGCGGCCATGCACAGCAGCTACTGGCCTAGTCGGCGGCTAGTGGATGCATGCCCGGGCTGGATGTGATCAGCGATCCGCTTTGCATTGAAAAGCGCTTCGTCGGGCCCTTGCCCGCATAAAAGGTGCAATGGGGCAAGCTGGATGCGGGCTTCTCACGGATCCGCGCCGCCCGAACAAGGAGCACCGTCGCGGGCGATATTATAAAGTTGTCTGAAGGGAGCCCGCGATATGCGGATGAGTGCCCCTTAATGTAATCCTTGAGTGAACTCGCTGTGTGTTTATCACATGCGCTGAAAACTTCGTTTATATGCGCCATGAAACAACGCTTTGTTGAATTTAAAATATTACCTTCATGCGGCCGTTTGTTAATCGAGAGATGGCAAGTCGTTGGCTTGCCCCCCAAGCCACAGTCTTTGGGGTGTTCGGTGATAAACTTGAGCACTCTTGTTCCCATCTTTGGGTCCATCTAGGGAGGCGCTCAACACGATGAATAAAGCGACGGACTTATAGTGCTTGAACACTCTCCTTAGCCATAGAATTCTATAATTTTAAATTTGGCGAAGCCCCTGGTATTGGAAGACCGAATCCGGGCGCTATCCGCATATCGTCGGACATCATCCGAACTTCGCTCGGCGGCATGAGTCTTTAGGGACCGAAAAGACCTCTCGAACAGCGACCGATCTCTTGCCTTATCATGCCGATCAGTTTTAGCTTTCTCCTCGAGGCGTTAACCCGGCTCAACCAGGCGCAATCGCAGTGGTTCTCCAGTGCTACCTTAGCCGCCGAGCGGGCGTAAGGTACCAAAACATGGGAGCCGGCAAACCCAACTATTGACCCAAGACATGATTGAGCTGATTCATATAATGCTATAAGTTAGGGTGCCGCACTTAGGAAAGTGTTCGGACTTAATCACACCATAATCTGGGGAATGAAGCCCTGGTGTATTCGGCCGTACCACGATATCTGGTGCAAGATGTCGTATGATGAACATTTATAAAGATAGCATAATTGCAATGAAAAGGTAATGAACTTGCAAAAGGAAGTGCTGCGTTATTTATGAAAGGAGGTCTGCTAATAAAGCGGACTGATACAAATAGTCTTGATAAGCAAGGGATTTGGACTAATTTGACATGTCCCCTCTCGAGGGATAAGCTGCAGACTTGGTGTATGTAATCGAATTTAGTGCTCGTAATGGAGACCACACGAGTGTTAAATGCAGCCTTCTTTGATCCTGACTATTGTCTCGTGAGTTAAACAAGTTTGCCGGACGAGGATTCATTTAGTGGAGTCCTGTATAAAAAAGGAAAAGATAAGAAATAAAACCAAGGGGCGCTAGCACGAGCCCTGGTGTGGTCGAAACCGCACTCTTTAATCCTTGTGGTTAAGCCCCTCCCTGCGCCCATGGTATCTCCAAAGCGTAATGATGTACGCGAGTGTTATTCTCGTGATCATGCGCTGGGCGAGGGTGGCGGCCGCATTACTCTGGCGATGCTCGATCGCGCCCGGTGGTCTTGGTTAGTGTTGCTCGGTAGCGCTTTGATGCATCCGGCTTTTAATTGCGGACTAGAGAATTGCCGTGAAAGGCTGCTCGTACTTCGCGCGAGAGCGCTGTATGTTCCTCCGTTCGGAGGGCGTTCCGTATTCCCATTGACCGTAATGACTCCGCGAGGGCTGGCATCTTGAGCTTTAGGTATGCATAATGCGGCACCGTGTTGAACTTTGCAAGCGCGTTCGTCCGAAGCAGGGCATGATAGCCGCTACGGAGCGGGACTATATCAAAGATTAACTCTTAAGCCGGAAATTATCCGGGATCCGAAGACCACTTCGGTGTGTGAACTGTCAGAGTTGGCTTCCACTCCGGGATGACACCTTTAAAGGTTGTCTTAGTAGGTTTGATCCTGGATGGGTCTATGCCCATTTTGCGCCTTTGTGTCTGGTAAAGCGGGTTCAGGCTGCCGCCACCGTCCATCGGGACTCTTGTGAGGTGAAATCCATCGGCGATTGGGTCTAGGACCAATGCGGCGAATCCGCCATGGCGTATGCTGGTCGGATGGTCTCGTCGATCAAAAGTGATCGGACGGAGGACCATGGATTGAACTTGAGGCGGCATGGCTCCATCGCATAGACGTCCCGTAGTGCGCGCTTCCTCTTCCTCTTGGGTATATGGGTCGCGTAAATCATATTCACCGTCTGCACTTGTGGGGGGAAACCCTTCTGTCCTCTGTTGTTCGGTGGCCGGGTCTCTTCCTCGTCGTCGCTATTTAGCCCCTTGTCGTTGTGTTCGGCAATTAACTTGCCAGCCTGCTTGAACACCCAACAATCTCTATTGGTGTGATTAGCTGGCTTTTCGGGGGTACCATGTATCTGGCATGAGCGGTCGAGTATTCTGTCCAGATTGGACGGGCCCGGAGTTGTTCTTTTAAATGGCTTCTTCCGTTGACCGGGTTTGGAGCCTCGGAATCTGGCATTGATCGCCAGATCCTCTTTGTCATCGCCGTTATCTGGCGTTTGTTTTGATTCGGCGTGACCTGCCGTGATTGTCCTTAGTGTCGGACTGCGGAATTTTTGCGGAGATTGTTGCTGCGGGCTAGCCACTATCCTCTCCGCAAAAGCGGGTCATTAACGATGTGAGGGATGCCATGGATTTGGCTTCTCCTGCCCGGTGCGGGCTAGCCATTCGTCCCGAATGTTATGTTTGAAGGCTGCAAGGGCCTCCGCATCCGGACGGTCGGCGATTTGATTTTTCTTCGTCAAGAACCGTGTCCGAATTGTCCGGCGATTAAATCAGGCTGCTGAATAATGTGGCTTAGGTCATCGGCGTCTGGTGGTCGCACGTATGTACCTTGAAAGTTATCAAGGAACGCGGCCTCTAGGTCTTCTAACACCCAATCAACTCTGTAGGCAGGCTGTTAAGCCAATGCCGAGCTGGTCCTTTAAGCTTGAGTGGGAGATATTTGATGGCGTGGAGATCGTCGCCGCGGGCCATATGGATGTGGAGAAGATAATCTTCGATCCACACCGCGGGGTCTGTTGTGCCATCGTAAGATTCGATTTTCACGGGTTTTAACCCTTCGGGGATCTGATGATCCATTACTTCATCAGTGAAGCATAACGGGTGTGCGGCACCCTTGTATTGAGCAATATCGCGACGCAGCTCGAGGGAGCGCTGTCTGCTATGTTTGGCCCGGCCGGCGTTATGTCCGGCGCGACGGTATTCGTCGTGGGTCATAGGGCGCCCACGTGATCCATAGATGGATCTGGATTGTCTTGCTTTGTCCTCCAAGATGTCTCGCAAGTCCGGCGTGTTCCTTTTGGCCGTACTCTTGGATCGATGTCGAGTGCGGTCTTGGCTGGGGTCTGAATGCCTCTCTGTCGCGACCACGGGTGGTCGGTCAGCCATGTCGTCTTGCTGGTGATAAAGGTATGTATGCTTCCTCCTCTAATCGGGGGAGCAGCTTGCGTCTTGGGTAACTTTTGGAGGGGAGTTCGAGTTTATACTCTTCGGCTGCGAGGACCTCGGTCCATCAATCGGCTAGCAGATCTTGATCAGCTTGAAGCTGTTGCTGCTTTTTCTTTAGGCTATTTGCCGTGGCTATGAGCCTGCGCCTGAAGCGCTCTTGTTCGACGGGATCCTCGGGTATGAAGAATTCATCATCGTTGAGGCTCGCCGTCTTGGGAGGAGGCATATAGTTATCATCCTCAACCCCTTAAATGCGCCATACATCACGGGGCTTGCTTCTGCGTCCTCTGTGGCTGAGTCTTGCGAGAGGGATCGTCTTCGGCACTCTCCGGAGTGTTATTATCTCCCGCGCCGGCATCTCCATTCTTGTTGTGGCGGGATTTAGAGCGGCGCCACGGCGCCGGCGTTTAAGCTGCTTCTTTAGAGATCTTCCTCCGCTGCTTTTCGCCATCCCTTCTTTTGGGGTATCCACCATGTAGGCGTCATATGGCGAGGTGGCCTTCCATGCCTGTGGGCGCTGGGTCTGATCGTCTTCTCGGCATCATCGTCCATAGCGTCGATGTCATCGAGTCGTAGTCTAGCATGTTGGTTAGATCTCGGCGCTGGCTACAAAGTGGGAGGTGGGTGGGCTCTGAATTTCTTCATCGTCCGAACTCAATCGTCACGCCATAGTCCGCCAGATTCTCTGATAGCGAGAGATGCTTGAGAGAATTCAGGATACCGCCAAAAGCGAGTGCTGAAAGATGTCCGCGGCGGTGAATTCCATAACCGGCGCCCAATCCGGTTTAATTGGCAGGGGCGCGGGAGGCTCGGAGTCTGGCGTCTCGGAATCACGAGTTTCACAGGGGACGAGATTGGTATGCGGCTCCATCGCCGTAGATGTTGAAGCCCCCAGGGCGGCGTCTATCCACCTGCCCCCGTCATGGGCAATCGGCTCCGGGCTAGTAGCCGGAGCGGGTTCGAATCTGACCTCCAAAGCCTTTGTCCGGTGGCAGAGCTAGATCATGCCCATCGTCACAGTGCGGCGCGCTTGGATGTGGCTCGAGTCCGTCGAAGATCAAGTCTCCGCGGTCATCGACCGTGAAGTTCAAGCTTCCAAATCTGACCTGACGGCGAGGGGCGTAGCCTTCGATCTGCTCCAGATGGCCAAGGGAATTGGCCCGCAGTGCAAAGCCGCCCGAATCTGAAGATCTGTCCGGGAGAAAAGTCTCACCACGGACAGCGTTGATGGTTGAAGATGCCATCGAGCCTATCGGTGGCGACACGGAGGAACTCTCAATGAAAGCACCAATGTCGATGTCAAAACCGGCGGATCTCGGGTAGGGGTTCCGAACTGTGCGTCTAGGCGGATGGTAACAGGAGACGAGGACACAATGTTTTTACCTGAGTTCAGGCCCTCTCGATGGAGGTAATACCCTCGTCTGCTTGATTAATATTGATGATATGGGTAGTACAAGAGTAGATCTACCACGAGATCAAGGAGGCTAAACCCAAGAAGCTAGCCTATGGTATGATTGTTGAGATGTAATGTTGTGTCCTACGGACTAAAGCCCTCCGGTTTATATAGACACCGGAGGCTAGGGTTACAGTCGGTTACAATGGTAGGAGATCTACATATCCGTATCGCCAAGCTTGACTTCCACGCCAAGGAAAGTACCTTCCGGACACGAGCCGGAGTCTTCAATCTTCTGTCTTCGTAGTCTGGGAGTCCGGCGAATATTGATAGTCCGGCTATCCGGACACCCCCTAGTCCAGGACTCCCTCACACGTCTTGTCAAAGCAGAGATCGTGTCCCCTTATCACGGGATTCTCATCAATACGGGTATGGGTAATCCCACCACACCATCAATCATGGCGCTTGGGAAGCAAGCGATTCCCAACGGGCAAGTGGGGAGGCGCACCGCTTTCGTCGCCTCTATAAAGGGATAAGGTTTCCTCATTTTTACCCACGCCTCCTTTCTCCCTTGCCCACTCTTGCCCCCTCGAGCTCCAGCGCCCAAGCCGAAGTCTTTCTCCGCACAGCTAAACATGTCCGGAGCAGGAGGCAAGTGGGTGGCTTCCACCGTCAAGGAGATGCATGTCACAAATCTTCGGGCGGCTGGATACTTGACCGCAGACATAGAGCACCGACTACCGGACGCCGGGCAGGTCATTCCGACCCCAAGACCCCACGAGAGGGTCGTGTTTGTTGCCCACTTTGTCCGTGGACTGGGATTTCCACTTCATTCCTTCGTCCGCGGGCTTATGTTTTACTACGGGCTAGATTTCCATGATCTAGCCCCAAATTTCATCCTCAACATCTCGGTGTTCATCGTCGTATGCGAGGCCTTCCTCTGCATCCGGCCTCACTTTGGCCTGTGGCTGCAAACCTTCTGCGTGAAGCCGAAGATTGTAAGCGGCCAGCAAGCGGAGTGTGGAGGAGCGATGGTGGGCAAGATGCCTAATGTCACCTGGCTCGACGGCTCCTTTGCGGAGACCGTAAAAGGATGGCAATCGGGGTGGTTCTTGTAATGCCCCGGATTCGTTGCGCCAGGTGTCCGCCAGTTGTTCGCCGTCGTTGCCATGTCATTTGTTTGCGTGTTGCATTTTATCATGTCATCATGTGCATTTCATTTTGCATACATGTTCGTCTCATGCATCCGAGCATTTTCCCCGTGGTCCGTTTTGCATTCCGGCACTTCTATGTCCTCTGGCGCCCCCTTTTTGCCTCTTCTCTTGTGAGGGTGTTAAACTTTCTCGGAATGGCCCGAGGTTTGCCAAGCGGCCTTGGTATAGCACCAGTAGACCGCCTGTCAAGTTTCGTGCCATTTGGAGGTCGTTTGATAGTCCAACGGTTAACCGGGTAACCGTAAAAGCCTCTTTGTGTTGCAGCCCAACACCCCTTCAAAGTGGCCCAAAACCCATCCAACTCCCCTCCATGCTCTCGGTCGTTCGATCACGATCGCGTGGCCGAAAACCGCTCCCCATCTGGACTCTCCTAGCTCCCTCTACCTATAAAACACCCCTCCCCCGAAATTCGCGGATCAATCCCTGTCCAAACCCTAGCCTCTTCCACCTCCGCGCGCCGGACATGTCCCTCCCGCCCGGACACGTCTCCGCCGCCCGCCCGAATAATCCGCGACCGCCCGCGTGGCGCTGCCGCCTCCGCGCCCTGGCCCGCCCATAAGGCCATGAGCGGGCCCGAGGCCGAGCCGCCGCCGCCCGATCCCGGGATCGCCGCCGCCATCTTCGCCTTCGCCGCCCGGCGTCACTGCCCCGCGCCCGCCGCCGCCTCCTCGCCTCCGCGCTGGCCTCCGTCGCTGCCGCCTCGGCCGGCAGCGCCGCGCCGCCTCCGCCGCGCCGAGCCGCGCGCCTCCTGGCGAGCTTCTGCCGCCGCCCCTCCGCCTCCGCTCCCGCCGCCGCCGTCCGCGCCCGCCGCGCCGCCGCCGCCAACGCCGCCCGTTGCCGCATCCTCCTCACCAGTGCCTCCTCCCACCGCCACCGGCCCCGTCCGCTCCGGCGAGGTCCGGCCGACCTCGGGAGTCGCGCCCGAACCCTAGATTCAAAACGGAGGTTGACCCCGATTTCCCTAAGTCCCGAATATTTTGCATAATCATGCCATGTTCATGGCACCATAACTTGTTGCATACTGCTCCATTTCGTGTGTGTAATATGTCAAATTGTTCGCCTCGACGAGTACTTCATTTCATTCTATTGCATCATTTTCATTTGAGCTCATCTTGATGCCCAAAATGCTGTTGGAAGAGTGCATGTTGCTGTTAATCTGCTGAAACTGTTATAACATGCTCATTTGTCATTTTTGCCATGTTTGATGAGTGCATCCTATGAGGTTGATGTCTACATGTGTTTTGATCTATGATATGCCATCTTTCCAGGGGTGCCATACATGTATTTTTGTGAGTTGTGTGTTGAGTGTATCAAGCTTGCTAAGTAGGGTACTTGCTGTTGCTGTTTTGCTAGACTGTTTCTGTTATATCTTGTTGCTATGTAAACATGCTTCTACAAGTCACTCTATGCATAATCTGGAGATGTTCACTAAGGATGTTTTGTTATACATGTCATGCTCTATCCATTCATGCCCTTGGTTTCAATTATAGCCTGCTGTATCTTGTTCTAATCTTGCTCCAAAGTTGATAAATGATGTTGCTGTCAGCCTGTTAACATTAAGTTCAATGTTTCCATGATTGTTTGCTAGTGATCCATGCACCCTATGACCTTGATCTTGTCATGTATAGCTTCACAAACATGTCTTCTTACTGTTGGTTTCCATGACATGCCATGTATTGCTCTGTGGTGAGTGCTTCAAGCTCAGCAACATGCCTACTTATTGTTGTTCCTGCCATGTTTGAATCTGTCATATAACTTGCCATGTTTACATGGGTGCCATCATATTTTCTGTGCCCTTTTGGCTCATGGTCAGTAAGGGACTTTTGTTTTATGCTATTAGTGGATTCATGCCATGCCTTTGTTTGCCATGTTAAGTTCCTGTAACATGTTTTTTGCTTGCTCTAAACATTGCAACCCGATGTTATTTCTGCTAAAGTCTGAAACTGTTATTATTTGCAATCTTTCCATGTCCTTTGGAGCATGTTCTAGTCTTTTCTGGAGATAGCTCAGTGTTCATGTTTTGTTATGCTTTACCTGTACATCATGCTCATGCCTTTTGTTCTTATGTTGGGGTGCTGTAGCTTGTTGTTTTGATGCTTGTAATATGCCTAGTTGCCGTTTTGGACAGATTGTTGTTATGACTTGTATAGAGTGTATGTGTTGAACCGTTGCTGCGTTTTGAGTGTGCTCTGTATGAAACTTTCTTGATTTTGCATGTAGCTTCATATTATCATGTTGCATCCTTGTTTTGGGGTGTTTGTGTGATGTTTGGGTGCATTTTGCATCAATGCCATGCTTAACTTGTTTTGTTCATATCTTCTAGGCCGTAGCTCCGAATTAAATGAACTTTCTATGTAACTTGACTAGAATCTCGTGTAGATCATCTTGGTGCATCTTAACTTGATGTTTAACAACTTGAACATAAGGTTTATTCAGATCTGGACCAATTTCGAAATTTGCATATGAGGACTTACCGGAATTGTTATATGTTGTTCCCGGCCTCATTTAAACTTGCCTTGATGTGTTGTTCTTGTTTGCATCATCTCTTGCCATGAGTAGCTTCATGTAGCTTTGTCATGCATCATGCTTGTTGTGCATTATGTCTTGTCTATGTGTGGTGTGTTTACCATGTTGTGTGCTTCTTCTCGATAGTTCCCGTTTCGTTGCGATCGTGAGGATTCGTTCGTCTACGCTTGGTTCGTCTTCGTGGCTTCATCTTCTTCATGGAATCGTTCTTCTTCCTTGCGGGATTTCAGGCAAGATGACCGCTACCCTGGATCTCACTACTATCATTGCTATGCTAGTTGCTTCGTTCTATCGCTTTGCTGCGTTACCTATCATTTGCTCTTCAAGCCTCCCAAATTGCCATGAACCTCTAACCTTTGACACACCTCCTAGAAAACCGTTGTTTGGCTATGTTACCGCTTTGCTCAGCCCCTCTTATAGCATTGCTAGCTGCAGGTGAAGTTGAAGATTGCTCCATGGTGGACAGGATTTTGTTGGGATATCACAATATCTCTTATTTAATTAATGCATCTATATATTTGGTAAAGGGTGGAAGGCTCGGCCTTATGCCTGGTGTTTTGTTCCACTCTTGCCGCCCTAGTTTCCGCCATACGGTGTTATGTTCCCGGATTTTATGCTCCTAACGCGGTCGGGTGATTTATGGGACCCCCGATAGTTCGCTGAATAAAACTCCTCCAGCAAGGCCCAACCTTGGTTTTACCATTTGCCTCACCACCACCTACCTTTTCCCTTGGGAGTAATTAACCCAAGGGTCATATTTATTATAGCCCCCCGGGCCAATGCTTGTCTAAGTGTGGTCCAAACTAGATCACCGTGCGGGACCATCCCTTGGCAACTTGGGTTACGTCGGTACCTGTACGCTTAGCTTATCCGGTGTTGCCCTGAGAACGAGATATGTGCAGCTCCTATCGGGATGTCGGCGCATCGGGCGGTCTTGCTGGTCTTGTTTTACCATTGTCGAAATGTCTTGTAAACCGGGATTCCAAGACTGATCGGGTCTTCCTGGGAGAAGGAATATCCTTCGTTGATCGCGAGAGCTTATCATGGGCTAAGTTGGGACACCCCTGCAGGGTTATAAACTTTCGAGAGTCGTGCCCGCGGTTATGTGGCAGGTGGGAATTTGTTAATGTCCGGTTGTAGATAACTTGACACCAGATCCGAATTAAAATACATCAACCGCGTGTGTAGCCGTGATGGTCTCTTCTCGGCGGAGTCCGGGAAGTGAACACGGTTTTGGGTTATGTTTGACGTAAGTAGGAGTTCAGGATCACCTCTTGATCATTGCTAGCTTCACGACCGTTTCGTTTGCTCTCTTCTCGCTCTTATTTGCGTATGTTAGCCACCATATATGCTTAGCCGCTGCTGCAACCTCACCACTTTACCCCCTTCCTTTCCCTTTAAGCTTTGCTAGTCTTGATACCCATGGTAATGGGATTGCTGAGTCCTCGTGGCTCACAGATTAATACAACAATAGCTGCAGGTACAGGTTATGCGATGATCATGACGCGAGAGCGATGTTTGCTTGTTTGGAGTTCTTCTTCTGCTTCTTCTTCGTTCAGGGGATAGGTTCCAGGTCGGCAGCCTGGGCTAGCAGGGTGGATGTCATTTGAGTTTCTGTTTGTGTTTCATCCATAGTCGGATGGTGCTCTTATGTAATATGATGATATTGTATTCGTGTGGCATTGTGTGCCTTTTTGTATGTATCCCCATCTATTTATGTAATGTTGATGTAATGATATCCACCTTGCAAAAGCGTTTCAATATGTGGGTCTATCCTTGGTGGGACCTTCGAGTTCCTTTTGGATAGGGTCGCATATTGGGCGTGACAGTTCTACATCACCGAGCCGCGTGGCGCCAATTAGGCGGCGGCCCCCGAATTCAGATCTGGAGCCCCCATGCGGCTCACCTCCTGGGAAAGGAAGGGCCTGTCCTGGGGCGAATCTACGGAGCTGACCGGACTCCAGACCTGCATCAAGAGCATGAAGGACAAGAACATCAAGCTTGTCAATGTGATCCAGGTCATGCTCGTTCGCCGGATTCTGCCATGCCAAAGGCGGGCATTCAATCTGTGGGAGTTCGTCCCGGCCGAACACCAGACGCTCCGAAAGCTCTACGACATGACGCACAAAGGCGCATGGAATTTGTTGTTCAAGGCCTCCGAAGTACCTCCTCCCACATTCGAGGACCGCGGGCTTCATGCCGCGCGGGCTCCTAGTCAGGTGAGTTCTCAGACTACCATCAGATTCGGTTCTTCCCCATATATTCATGGGAGTGCCTTAAGTAGTCAAGCACATTTGTTCAGGATTATGTGGAGACAGCGGAGCATGTTTACTGTCCGGCTCCGTTGCCAGAAGGCCCAGCTGATGCTCTCCTGACAGAGATGCTGGTCCCGGCACCGTACAAGGTGCCGGAGAAAAAGGCCAAAAAGAAGGCCCTGGGGACCCGAAAGGGTCTTCGGTGTAAGATTATGCCAGAAGCCCCGTCCGAAGAAGACGAGGCACACTCCTCCCAAGAAGGGGAGGAGGAAGAAGAAGAAGAAGACGCCCCATCCGGAAAGGATGAGGGGCCCGGGGAGGCGGACCAGGGGGCCGAAAAAGGCCCTCGTCGTAGGGTCATTATACCCCTGTCGTCTGATGACGACGAGACAGATTCCTCCCGCGGAGGCGGGGGGAATCAGGAAGAGATTCTACCTCCCCATACTGGGGAGAGAAGAAGAGGAAAGCCGCCCCAGAAGGGGAGGCTGGGGCGTCCAAGAAGGGGAAGGTGTCCCTTCCGGACTACTCTGCCACGGCCGCTCTCAGCGAGGAGGGGTGGCTGCCCAGGGGGAAGCCCCCAGTGCGATCGTAAGTGTCCGCACTCCATCATAACTTCACTCTATAGCTTTTGTTTAACGCCAAACGTATGTGCAGTCCGGCCAGGGCTCACCCCGAGGTATCTTCCTCCGGGTCCCTGAGCGGTTCGGAGATGAATTCGCTTCCGACAACCACTACTCCTCAACCCGCGGATGACACAAAGGTGTTGTCCCGGAGGCTCCCAGAGCGGGGGGAGGTGACTTTGGAGACACCCTGAGGCGGCGTCCCAGATGTCGGACACGCGGGGTTCAAGATCCCCGTGGATCGTGTCGATGAGAGCCACGGTAGGCCGGGCTCACCAACATCGCCCCGTAACCTTCAATGGTTCTCAACTCAAAGTGACAGCCCTCGTTAGGGAGGGCGCGATCGCATCAAGGACTTCCGCGCGCCGAGGCACCGGTTGTTCTGCTGGAAGCCAAGGGCGCTTCCATGCACGAAGAGCACCGTACTCTTATGAGTTCGGTGATTCGGAAGGTTTCGTTCGCCAAGAGCGGATTAACCGAAGCTTGCACCAGCCTCTTGACAGGCTTTGAGGTAAGTAAGAAATATGTGTAAAATTACCACCCGATAGGTAGTAGCCCCTGATACTCTCTTTGGTGTTTGGAAAGAAAAGCCAAACAGAGGGTCAATTATAATCCGCAGGAGTCTAATAATAAGTATTCGTGTGAATAAGCAGGTTGTGCTGCTTGTCGCTTTGCCTGTCTCGCCGAGGTTGCTAAACCAAGCGGGACTCGAGCAGTGCAGGAGAGCTCGGCCTCATGAAGAGGAAGCTTGAAGAGAACAAGGGTAAGTGATTCCTCTCTCTTATGTATTTGAGGATAGACAAAATTGGCTAGTCTAATGCCAAAGTGTCGTGATTGTGTGACAGGGGCCACTGCTAAAGTGGCGTCCTTGAAGAAAACACTGTCCGAGGCCGAAGACAAGGCGGCCTTGGAATGCCAGGAGCGCGAAAAGCAAAGTGCTAGAGTGCGTGAGGTACAGCAAGAGCTCCGGGACTTTGGCAAGAAGTGCGAGTCCGTGGAGCATGATTTGAAGATGAAAGAGGCCAAGCTTGCGAAGGCCCTTGTGAGTTTGAAAGATGCCAAGGCCGAAGCCGAGAAGGCACAACATGAGATCCAGGAGGCCAAAAAGATAGCAGTGGGTAAGAAGTTTTTTATGCAAAGCAAACATGTGAAGGAGGCGTTTCTTTTACTTACTCGAATTTGGAGCTCTCCAGGGGCATTCGCAGATCTGCCACACAACAGACGACATCAAGCGAGTTCTACCGTGCCCGGAGGGGAGCTCAACGGAGAAGCTGTTCGGTCCCAAGATGTCAGGCCGAACGTCTAATGCCTCTGAGTGACCAATCAAGCAGCTTGGTCGAACTCCAGTATGGCGGCGAATCGGCTATGGAAGGTTTCATAGTCCGGATGTGGCCTGGTGAGCTCCTCCCCAGTAGCTACTTTGGCCTGATCAAGCGGATGGTGGATGCCTGTCCGCGGCTTGAAGTGATCAAGCGATTCGTTTGCATCGAGGGTGCCCGCCGGGCCTTTGCTCGCGTCAAGGTGCATTGGGGCAAGCTGGATGCGGAGAAGCTGGTCAAGGATGGGCCGCCGGAGGGCAAGGCGCATCGCCATCCCGAGATGTACTATGATGGCGTTATGAAGGGTGCTCGTCTCGTGGCTGATGAATGTACCAAGGACACCATTTTTGAATGAATTCACTTATGTCATGTTTGTAATTTAAGGACGAAGTTACTTGCGCTATGTAGCGCTTTTGTTATTTAAAATATTACCTTCTGTGCGACTGCTTATAAATTTCTGAAAGTAGGCCAGTCGTCGGCTTCCGGCCCCATGTAACTAGTACTGGGGGGTTCGTGGAAAACCCGAACACTCTTTATCCAAACGTTTGGTCCCTTAAGGAGGTGCCCGGTGCAGCGAACAAGGCAATCGGACTATGCGGCTTTATAACTTTCACTTAGCCATAGAAGTCTACAATTTTAAATTTCGGCGAAGCCCCTAGAATCCGGAAGGCCGAGTTGGGGCGCTATACACGCCTAGATCGGACGAAGCCGATTTATCGCCTAAAGTGGGAAATCTCTAAGGATTTTAAGACCTCTCGAATAGCGACCAGCTCTCGCCACATCATGCCGGTCAGTTTTCGGCTTTCTCTACTGAGGTGCTCGTCCGAAAGAACGGGGACACAATCGCAGTAGTTCTCCCTGCGCCACCTTAGTCGATATAACGGAACGTAAGGCACCAAAACAAGGGAGCCGGGCTATCCCAACTGTGGACCCAAGACATGATTCGGAGCTGATGCACATAGTGCTATAAGTTCGGGGTGCCGCACTGTTGAAAGTGTTCGGACTTTACTTGCCATATTACAGGGCATCATGAGAAGCCCCTGGCGAACTGACCGTACCAAGGTGTACGGATGCAATATCGAATGAACATTTATAAGAGGAAAAAATGCTCGAATAAGAATAATAAGCTGACGCTATATATGATCTCCCATTGACAAATAATACGTTTAAGCGTATGTTTACAATGGATGCATTAAGAGGAGATAAATAGGACTATTTGACATGTCCTATCCAGGGGCAGGCTGTGTACAGATAGATAAAGCAGGTATAGTGATCGTAAATAGATTCCACCTGGGTATTTCCTTCTGCGCACAACGTCTGTTGCCTCCTTAGATGACTCTCCCATGTGAGTCCGGCAATTCGGCTCTTCTGAGGATGCTGCACTAATGCGGTGTCCTGAAAGGTAAGAGGGAAAGATTATGAAGGTATTGGGCGGTTACCCGCACTATTGACTGAGTCGTTGATGCGCCTCCGCCTATGCCCATGGTATCTTGAGTGCGAATTGTGTACGCCGCACGAATGCTACTTTGAAGGGGCTTGAGCGAGGCGGATCGCTAATCACGCTCTTGGCGTTCTGATGATCCTATTGCGGGTGCTCCGGACTCGCTTGATGGTGCTCGGGTTGTCGCCGGATTGATTTTTTCGGAGTAGGCCGCATTGTACTTCGCCATGAGGGCTGCAGATGCTCTTCTGCTCAAGGAGCGGTCCATATTTCCATTGATAGTGATGACCCCGCGTCCTGGCATCTTGAGCTTGAGGTATGCATAATGTGGTACCGCATTGAATCTAGCGAATGCGGTTCGTCTGAAAGCAAAGGCGTGGTAACCACTACGGAAAGGGACGATATCAAAGATTAACTCTTCGCTCTGGAAGTTGTCTGGGGATCTGAAGACCACTTCCAGTGTTATAGAGCCCGTACAGCGGGCCTCTACTCGAGGAATTACACGTTTAAAGGTGGTTTTGGTGGGCTTGATCCTTGAAGGGTCAATGCCCATTTTGCGCACTGTGTCCTGATAAAGCAGGTTCAGGCTGCTGCCGCCGTCCATAAGGACTCGCGTGAGGTGGAATCCATCGATGATTGGGTCTAAGACCAATGCGGCTGAGCCGCCGTGATAGATGCTAGTAGGATGATCCCTACGATCAAAGGTGATCGGACAAGCTGACCATGGGTTGAATTTGGGGGCGACTGGCTCCATCGCATAGACGTCTGGTAGCGCCCGCTTTCGTTCCCGCTTGGGGATGTGAGTGGCGTAGATCATGTTGACCGTTTTCGCCTGGGGGGGAATTTCTTTTGTTCCCCCGTATTCGGACGCCGGGGCTCTTTCATCATCTTTGCTGTGTAGCCCCTTGTCCTTGTTTTCGGCATTTATTTTGCCGGCCTGTTTGAACACCCAGTAGTCCCTATTGGTGTGGTTGGCTGGTTTGTCCGGTGTGCCATGAAGTTGGCACGAGCGCTCCAGTATGCGGTCCAGACTGGATGGTCCCTGATTATTTCTTTTGAACGCCTTTTTCCGCTGACCTGACTTAGATCCGTTGAATCCGGCGTTGACTACCGTGTCTTCAGTGCTGTCACTGTTGTTCCGTCTCTTATGTCTGTTACGCCGTGGCTTGCCGTTAGTATTGCGGCCATCCGAAGTGCCGGAATATGGCGTGGCGCTGCGGGCCAACAGCTGTCCTCACCCACGCAGAAGCGGGTCATTAGTGTTGTGAGAGCTGCCATGGACTTGGGTTTTTCCTGGCCGAGGTGTCGAGCAAGCCACTCGTCACGGATATTATGCTTAAAAGCCGCCAGGGCTTCGGCGTCCGGACAATCGACTATTTGGTTCTTTTTAGTTAGGAACCGAGTCCAGAATTTCCTAGTTGACTCTCCGGGCTGTTGAGTAATGTGGCTCAGGTCATCAGCGTCCGGTGGTCGCACATATGTGCCCCGAAGTTGTGAGGAATGCGCCTTCCGTGTTTTCCTAACTGCCAATGGAATTTGTCGGGCAGTCTGTTTAACCAAAGGCCGAGCTGGTCCTTTAAGCTTAAGGGGAAGATACTTGATGGCATGTAGATCATCTCCGCGTGCCATGTGAATGTGGAGAAGGAAATCTTCGATCCATACTATGGGGTCTGTTGTGCCATCATATGATTCGATGTTTACGGGTTTAAACCCTTCTGGGAATTCATGATCCATTACTTCGTCAGTGAAGCAGAGGGGGTGTGCGGCGCCTCTGTGACGAGCTATGTGGCTACACATCTCGAATTGGTCTGGGTTGCTGTGTTCGGCCCGGCCGGACTTGTTGATGATGTATCCGGCCCGATGATCATCGTCGTGCGTTGGGGCGCGCCCCCGCGATCCATAGATCGATCTTGGCTGTCCTGCTTTGTTTTCCAGAATATCTTGCAGGTCTTGCCTGTTGCCCTGGGCTGTAGTGTATAGGCTTGGGGGTGCGGGCTGGTATTCGGGCTGATATCCGTTTATCCCGCCACGGGTGGCCGGTCACCGCTTACGCCGAGTCCATATTCCTCGGCCGCCGGACTTCACCCATCATGTCGCGGAGCAGGTCTTGATCAGCTTGGAGTTGCTGCTTCTTCTTCTTCAGCTCCTCGCAGTGGCTATAAGCCCTCACGCTGAAGCGCCTTACTCCACAGATCCTCGAGCACGCCAACTCGCTGCCGCCGAGGCTAATCTCGCTCTTCGGAGGGGGGCATGTAATTATCCTCCTCCGGGTATCCGCCCGCCGCCGTTTTCTTACGGGCTGACCTGCTCATCTTCCTGTTCGGCCTGCTCGAAGGCGGGCTGGTCAGGGTTGTATTCCTCTTCGGCGCCATCCGGATTGCCTTCGTCTCCGAGGCCAGTATTGCTGTGGCGGGGCTTGGAGTGGCGCCGATGACGCCCATGCTTTGCTTTTCTTCCTGAGGGGTTATCCTCCATTGCCTCGTCGCCGTTGGTTTCTTTCGGAGTGTCCACCATATATATGTCATATGAGGAGGTGGTCGTCCACCGCCCTATGAGCGGTGGCTCCTGTGATTCTCCTGCACCGTCATCCATACCGTCGATGTCTTCGGAGTCAAAGTCAAGCACGTCGGTTAAATCATCGACCGTGGCAATGAAGTGGGTGGTGGGTGGGCAACGAATTCCGTCGTCGCCTTCTTTCCACTCAAGCTGGACATAGTTCGGCCTAGAGCCTACCGACAAAGAGAGAGACTTTAGTGAATTCAGCATCTCGCCAAAGGGCAAGTGCTGAAAGATGTCCGTAGTGGTAAACTCCATTACGGGAGCCCCGTCTGGCTCAGCTTGCTCAAGGGTCTGCGGACCGGAACCAACAACCGGATGAGAGTCCGGGGGTCCGAAGTCACAGGCTTCCTCAGAAGTGAGGCATGTGTTTGGCTCCATCGCCGACGAGGGTACGACCTGCGGGGCGGGGTGTAGCCCTCCGTCCTTGGGCAACGCAATCTGCCCCGGATTTAGATCCGAGGCTTCTGCCGGGGTGATATCCCGAGCATCTTCCGACTGCAGGTCTAAGCCGTGCTCATCGTGACTGTTCGGCGCTCCTGGCGCAGGCCCGAATCCCTCGAAGATCAAGTCTCCGCGAATATCCGCTGTGTATTTCAAGTTTCCGAACCTGACCTGGTGGCCGGGGGCATAGCTGTCGATCTGCTCCAGATGGCTGCGAATTATTCGCAGCCAAGCCGCCAACACGAAGATCTGTCCGGGGAGAAAAGTCTCACCCAGGACCATGTTGTTGACGATTGGAGGCGCCATCAAGCTCTGTAGCGACGACACAGAGGAACTCTCAATGAAAGCACCAATGCCGGTGTCAAAACTGGTGGATCTCGGGTGGGGGGTTCTGATCTGTGCGTCAAGGCTGATGGTAACAGGAAGCAAGGGACACAGATGTTTACCCAGGTTCGGGCCCTCTCGATGGAGGTAAAACCCTACTTCCTGCTTGATTAATATTGATGATATGGGTAGTACAAGAGTAGATCTACCACGAGATTGTAGAGGCTAAACCCTAAGAGCTAGCCTATGATGGTATGATTGTGAATGTGATCGGCCTTCTAAGGCCAACCTCTACAGATTATATAGACACCAGAGAGGGCTAGGGTTTACATGGAGTCGGTTATAAGAAAGGAAACACAATATCCGGATCGCCAAGCTTGCCTTCCACACCAAGGAGAGTCCCATCCGGACACGGGCCAAAGTCTTGAGTCTTGTATCTTCACGCTTCAATAGTCCGGACGTTGTACACAGTCCAGCTGTCCGGATATCCCCTAATCCAGGACTCCCTCAATCGTCATCATCAACCATCCTCCATCACCAATTTCATGATGCTCACCGTCGTGTGTGAGTAATCCCATCGTAGGCTTGCTGGACGGTGATGGGTTGGATGAGATTTACCATGTAATTGAGTTAGTTTTGTTAGGGTTTGATCCCTAGTATCCATTATGTTCTAAGATTGATGTTGCTATGACTTTGTCATGCTTAATGCTTGTCACTAGGCCCCGAGTGCCATGATTTTAGATCTGAACCTATTATGTTTTCATGAATACATGTGAGTTATTGATCTTATCTTTCAAGTTATAGTCACCTACTACGTGTTATGATCCGGCAAATCCCGGAGTGACAATAGTCGAGACACTTCCCGGTGATGATCGTAGTTTGAGGAGTTCATGTATCCACTAAGTGCTAATGCTTTGGTCTGCTACTCTATTAAAAGGAGGCCTTAATATCCCTTAGTTTCCAATAGGACCCCCCTGCCACGGGAGAGTAGGACAAAAGATGCCATGCAAGTTCTTTCCATAAGCACGTATGACTATATTCAGAATACATGCCTACATTACATTGATGAACTGGAGCTAGTTCTGTGTCACCCTATGTTATAATTGTTGCATGATGAATTACATCCGACATAATTATCCATCATTGATCCATTGGCTACGAGCTTTTCACATACTGATCTTTGCTTAGTTACTTCTCTGTTGTAACTGTTATGATTGCTACAAAACTGCTACTGTTACTTTGGCCATCGTTACCATTACTTCCATACTACTTTGCTACTAAATACTTTGTTGTAGATATTAAGTCTTTCAGGTGTGGTTGAATTGACAACTCAGCTACTAATACTTGAGAATATTCTTTGGCTCCCCTTGTGTCAAATCAATAAATTTGGGTCGAATAATCTACCCTCGAAAACTGTTGTGATCCCCTATACTTGTGGGTTATCAAGACCTTTTTCTAGCACCGTTGCCGGGGAGCATAGCTCCATTCTTTGAGTCACTTGGGATTTATATATGTTGATCACTATGAGGAACTTGAAAGATGAAAGAACCAAGATTTTCCCCTCAACTACGAGGGGAGGTAAGGAATTGTCGTCTAGCTCCGCACTTGATTCACCTTCTATTTTGAGTAAACTTGCGACACCTACACCTGCTATTGATTTTGATATGTCGCATGTTATTGAGGATGCCACTTATGTTATGCATGATGCTTATGATGATACTACTTCTCTACTTGATAATACCGTTCCATTAGGTGAATTTCTTGTTGAACAACTTGCTAGGGTTAGAGAGAATGCAATTACCGAAACTGATGATATTAATGAAAGTGATGATGAAGATTCTCCCCCTAGATATGAATTACCTGTTCTACCTGAGGGTTATGTTATGGATGAAGAAACTGCTAGAGACTTTCTCGCTTGCAATGATAGATATGATCTTAAGAAATTGTTAGCTAAGTTGAAAGAGAAGTCTTTGAATGCTAGAATGCAATATGACCCTCCTTTTGCTACTTCACCTATCTATGTTACTAATAAGGATTGTGAATTCTCTGTCGATCCTGAGTAAATTACTTTGGTTGAATCTGATCCTTTCTATGGCTATGCATCTAAAGCTGTTGTGGCACATCTTACTAAATTGAATGATATAGCCACCCTATTTACTCATGAGAAAAAAATCCGCTATTATTATATCCTTAAATTGTTTCCTTTCTCATTAAAGGGTGAGGCTAAGATATGGTTTAATTATCTTGCTCCTAGTTGTGTGCATAGTCCCCAGGATATGATTTATTACTTCTCTGCAAAATATTTCCCCGCTCATAAGAAACAAGCTGCCTTGAGGGAGATATTTAATTTTGTACAAATTGAAGAAGAGAATATCCCACAAGCTTGGGGGAGGCTTCTCCGATTACTTCATGTTTTGCCTGATCATCCTTTCAAGAAAAATGAAATACTTGATATCTTTTATAATGGACTAACTGATGCTTCCAGAGACCACCTGGATAGTTGTGCTGGTTGTGTTTTCAGGGAAAGAACTGTTGAGCAAGTTTAATTGCTATTGAATAATATATTGAGTAATGATAATGATTGGACACTTCCTGGACCAACCCCTAAGCCAACTCCGAAGAAAAGGGGTATACTATTTCTCAGTCCTGAAGATATGCAAGAGGCAAAGAAATATATGAAAGAAAAAGGTATTAAAGCTAAAGATGGTAAGAATTTACCACCTATTGAAGAAATACATGGTCTTGATAACCCGACACAGGTAGTAAAAGTAAATTCTCTCTATAGATTTGATAAGGGTGAAATCCCATCTACTAAGTTTGCTAGTCAATGCTTAGATGAGTTTGATAATTTTATTGTAACTTCAATGCTTATGTTGGTAAACAATTGAAATGTAATGCTTATATGGTTGAACACTTGAGTGATTATATGTCTAGAGTTAAAGGTGACCTTAAGCTTATTAGTAAACATGCTTCCATGGTTACCACTCAAATAGAACAAGTACTGAAGGCACAAGATGATTTGCTCAATGAATTAAATACTAAGAACAACGATAATGTTGTTAGAGTTATGACTAGAGGTGGTAAAATGGCCCAAGAACCTTTGTATCCTGAGGGCCATCCTAAGAGAGTTGAGCAAGATTCTCAGAGAACTAATGTTGATGCACCTAGTCCTTCTAAGAAAAAGAAAATGAAAAATGATAGGACTTTGCATGCATCTAGTGAACCTGTTATAAACACACCTGAGAATCCCAATGATATTTCTATTTCTGATGCTGAAACACAATGTGGTAATGAACATGAACCTAGTGATAATGTTCATATTGATGCTCAACCTAGTAATAACAATGATGTAGAGATTGAACCCGTTGTTGATCTTGATAACCCACAATCAAAGAATCAACGTTATGATAAGAGAGACTTAGTTGCTAGGAAACACGACAAGGAAAGAAAACTATGGGTTCAGAAGCCCATGCCCTTTCCTCCTTAGCCATCCAAGAAAAAGGATGATGAGGATTTTGAGTGCTTTGCTGAAATGATTAGACCTATCTTTTTGCGTATGTGTTTGACTGATATGCTTAAAATGAATCCTTATGCTAAGTATATGAAAGATATTGTTACAAATAAAAGAAAGATACCGGAAGCTGAAATTTCCATCATGCTTGCTAATTATACTTTTAAGGGTGGAATACCAAAGAAACTTGGAGATCCAGGAGTACCAACTATACCATGCTCCATTAAAAGAAACTATGTTAAAACTGCTTTATGTGATCTTGGAGCCGATGTTAGTGTTATCCCTTTCTCTTTTTATCGTAGACTTGATTTGAATAAGTTGACACCTACTAAAATCTCACTGCAAATGGCTGATAAGTCAACTGCTATACCCATCGGTATTTGTGAGGATGTGCCTATTGTGGTTGCAAATGTTACTATCTTAACGAACTTTGTTATTCTTGATATTCCCGAGGACGACAGTATGTTTATCATCCTTGGTAGACCTTTTCTAAATACTGCAGGGGCTGTTATTGATTGCAACAAAGGCAATGTCACTGTTCATGTTAATGATAATGAGCATACGGTACACTTACCGAAGAAACAACCTCAAGTTCATAGTATCAATTCTATTGGAAAAATTTCAACGATTACTATTGGAGGTTTTGAATTCCCTCTTCCTACTGTTAAAAAGAATTATGATATTCTTATTATTGGGGACATGCATATCCCCATTGTGGTAACCTAGTGTTATTCGAAAACTCTCCTATTTCATACTATTCGGAAGAAGTTTGTTAACAAGACTTGATCAACCTTGTTAGTGTATTCCTTTTGATGAGCATGAGATGGATGAAGTTAGAAAGCACAACTCTTTGTACCAACCTTTTACTTTCTGTTATTTAGATTTAATAAAGCAAAAATAGCATTTTCTGTCTGTTTTCTGAATTATCCTTGCAATAAAAAATACCCCAAAAATAAAAGTTCTCCATATGCCTTGAAAATTGAGTATGATTTTTTGTAGAATATTTGAGAATTTCTGGCACTTAGAACACACCAGGGGGACCCACTGAGGGAGTCCCGGATTAAGGGGTCCTCGGAGAGCCGGACTGTATACTTGGTCCGGACTGTTGGACTATGAAGATACAAGATAGAAGACTTCGTACCATGTCCGGATGGGACTCTCCTTTGTGTCGAAGGCAAGCTTGGCAATTCTGATATGTAGATTGCTTTCTCCATAACCGACTTTGTACAACCCTAGCCCCCCGGTGTCTATATAAACCAGAGGGTTTAGACTTCTAGGGTTTAGACACAACAATCATAATCTCATGGGCTAGACTTCTAGGGTTTAGCCATTACGATCTTGTGGTAGATCAACTCTTGTAATACTCATATTCATCAAGATCAAACAAGCAGGAAGTAGGGTATTACCTCCATAGAGAGGGCCCGAACCTGGGTAAACATCATGTCCCCCCGCCTCCTGTTACCATTAGCCTTAGACGCACAGTTCGGGACCCTCTACCGAGATCCGCCGGTTTTGACACCGACATTGGTGCTTTCATTGAGAGTTCCACTGCGTTGTCATCTGAAGGATTGATGGCTCCATCAATCATCTACAACAGCGCAGTCCAGGGGGATCTTCCTTCCCAGACAGATCTTCGTATTCGGTGGCTTCGCACTACGGGCCAACTCACTTGGCCATCTAGAGCAGATCGATAGCTACGCCCCTGGCCATTAGGCCAGATTTGGAAGCCTAAATTTGTGGCCGATATCCGTGGAGACTTGATCTTCGACGGGTTCGAGCCCATGACGGCTGTCCCGGGCCACCATGATGAACATGACCTAGATCTGTCATCTGGGCGTGCGTAGGAGATAGCGCCTGTGACCGCCCTGGCCTTAGAACTGGAGTGGACTGCGTCGTCCGAAGATGGGAAGCTTAGCCCGGCCACAGAGGCCGCAGACTCAGCGGCGCTCGAGCCGCACACAGACCCAACATCGAGCTGGGCTTGTGTCACCGGAACCTCGGACTCGTCTTTGGCCATGGGTTTCGGACCGCGTGCATCCGGATCCGTCGAACCTGATTGGGCGCCAGTCTTGGAGTTCAGCTCCACGGAAATCTTCCAACACTCGCCTTTTGGCGACGTATTAAACTCATTAACATCCCTCTCCTTGTCGGGGGACTCTCGGCCGAACTATGTCCGACTCGAGTGGGAAGCGGACGATGAAGAACTTTGTTTCCCACCCACCACCGACTTCATAGCCACTGTCAACGACTTAACCAACATGCTCGATTATGACTCCGAAGACATCAACGGTATGGACGACGATGCCGGAGAGGAGCAGGAACCACCGCATGCAGGGCGTTGGACAGCCACCTCCTCGTACGACATATACATGGTGGATACACCCAAAGAAAACAACGGCGGCAATGAAAATCCAGTCGAGGATAAACCTCTTGAGACATAGCCAAAGCACCGACGTCAGCGACGCCGCTCTAAGCCACTCCATAGTAAAAACAGCAATACCATCACAGGAGAAAATAACACTTCGGACGATGCCGAAAACAATGAAGACCCCGTTGAGCCAACCTTCGAACAGGAGGAACGGGAGGATGGGTGAGTCAGCCCTGGCGAACGGGCCATGAACGAAGACTCGGAGGATAGTAATTACCTTTCGCTCTCCGAGGATGAGGTGAGCCTCGGTGATGAAGACTTTATCATGCCTAAGGAGACCGCCGAGTAGGAGCACTTTAAGCGCCGGCTAATAGCCACTACAAGGAGCTTGAAATAGAAAAAGCAGCAGCTTCAAGGTGACCAAGATCTGCTCAATGAAAGAGCGACTGATGTCCTGGAAGCCGAGGAATATGGCCTCGAGTGCCCAACCAAAAGCTACCCGAAGCGCAAACTGTTACCACAATTCGATGACGAGGCGCTGGAGCCCGTCCTACCAAGGTACAATGCGGCTGACCGACCACCACGTGGCCGGGACAAAGCGGCACCTCGAGCTGAACACTAGCCCGCACTGCCTCGCCGAACAAATAGAAATACAACAGCTCGGGGATATACATACATGACCTGCGGTGCAACTTGGAAAACAGAGCAGGTCAGACAAGATCAATCTATGGATCACGGGGGCGTGCCCCGATGCGCGACGATGGCCATCTGGCTGAACGTGACAAATATAATCACGTCCGCTTCCCAAAACCGCAGACAAACTCCATCCGAGCTACGTCATGACTTGGCCCGATATAGAGGCACCGCACACCCCCTTTGCTTCACTGACGAAGTAATGGGACATGATTTCCTAGAAGGGTTTAAACCCGTGAACATCGAATCATATGATGGCACAACAGACCCTGCGGTATGGATTGAGGATTTTCTTCTCCATATTCATATGGCCCGCGGCGATGATCTTGACGCCATTAAATACCTCCCGCACAAACTCATGGGACCAGCTAGGTACTGGTTGAACAATCTGCCCGAAAACTCCATTGGCAGCTGGGAGGACTTGAAGGACGCCTTCCTCGACAACTTCCAAGGCACATATGTCCGCCCTCCGGATGCCGATGACTTAAGTCACATAATCCAACACTACAAAAAAAAGACACATCCATGACATTTTGGGCCGAACAAATTTTTTTCTGTCATACATATGACACTTCTATGACGATAATTGTGACAAAACCCGGTATCATCATAGATGTGGTGGGCTCCTACTTCTATGACAAAAAATCATGACAGAAAATGGGCTTTTCATCCTGGGCGGGCCGAAGACGCAGCTGCATGACATTCTTTGGGCCGTCCATGACGGAAAAACCGTGGTAGAAGCGAGGGGGAGGAAAATTTCGGGGAGTTCCCGGTTACGGTGGGAGGTCGGGGGCCGAGCGATGCGTGTTTCTCTCGTACACGTACGCGTGTGTGTGCGAGGCGTTGGCTCTAACTAAACCCGAGCGAGGCGTTGGGCTCTAATGAACTCGAAAGGACAGACTGCAGGCTACGCGTTACTGAACCCGAGCGATCGATCGATGGTTGTTAACTGAACCCGATCGAGCGATTCTTCGCCATCGCCGCTAATCAAGCCGATCGATTGGATGAACAGTGAGTGTTGCAGGGGGGGTTGGATGAACAGTGAGTGGTGGCGTTGCCTCTGGATGAACAGGACCCCGTGGTTTGGGAGGGCTTGATGAACAGTAGACGGTGGAGGGGTGCCCGTAGAGGGGCGGTTGAACAGGACCCCGTGGTGTGGAGGGCTGGATGAACAGTAGACGGTGGAGGGGTGCCCGTGGAGGGGTGGTTCAGCAGGAGCCGGTGGAGTAGCGTGCGGTGGAGGCTGGATGAACAGGAGCCCGTGGAGGCTGGAGGAGGTCGACGGTAGCCCGTGGAGGCTGGAGGAGGTCCACGGTGGAGATGACAGTATCCCGTGGAGTCCCGTTTTGCGGTACGCCATACCCTCCCCCCGATGAACAAGACCCCCGTTTCGACCGTAGGAGGTCCGTTTCATCCGTTTTGCGGTACGCCACACCCCTCCCGATCAACATGAGCCCCGTTTCGACCGTAGGAGGTCCATTTCTCCGTTTAGCAGATGCGCCACACCCTCCCGATCAACAGAACCCCCGTTTCGACCGTAGGAGGTCCGTTTCCTCCGTTTTGCGGTACGCCACACCCCTCCCGATCAACAGGACCCCGTCCCGAACATAGCAGGTCCGTTTCCTCCGGTGTGCGGTACGCCAGGCCTCGATTCCATTGACTGTTCCATCCAAGCCCTCCCGATGAACACGACCACGCATTCCGTTCCGACCCAGCCGGTTGGCTCCCACGCGTTCCGTTGCCTCTCGATGAACATGACACATTCTGTTGCCTCCCCATGAACACAACGCATTTCGTTGTCTCCCCATGAACACGACGACAACGTTGTTTCTCCGTTCCGACCCAGCCATGTACGTATGCGCGAGTAGGCGTTCGAGACCCTGCCCATATGTACATACGTGGCCGTATTTTCTTTCTTGCACCCTGGCCCCTGTACGTATGTGTACATGCTAAGTTTGCGCCTCTACTACGAGATGTACGCGCCTCTACTACGACACGTGCATGCCTCTACATCGACCAGTATATATGTACATACACATTCGCGACCAGAATGACAACGCTACGTACGCTTTGACTAGGTGGGTCCCAACTGTCAGGCACTTCCTTGCGTGCGAAGATGTAGCTGGTGGGTCCTAGCAGTCAAGGGGGCGAATTGTTTTTTTGCCCGGACGCACTTCCTTGCGTGCGAAGATGTAGCTGGTGGGTCCCAGCAGTCAGGGGGCGAATCGTTTTTTGCCCGGACGCACTTTCTTGCGTGCGAAGATGTAGCTGAAGGGTCCCAGCAGTCAGGGGGGCGAATCGTTTTTTTCACGAAATACGGTGGCCCATCTGGTGGGTCCCAGCTGTCAGGTGGAGGAATAATTATTTTGCACATAATAAGGAGGCACTTCCTTGGTGCGGCCGTGGACCAAGCTGTCAGCCTCTCCACGTACAGTCCACGTCCGATGGAAGCCGTTCCTTGACCACGTTGACCACGCCACGCCGAGAGCACCAGGGCGGTGGACGACGGCGAGGCCTAGGAAGGGGACGACGCGGAGCCGGGGAACACGCGGTAGTGGATGCCCACGTGTAGAGGAGTACGAGGGTTCACTGGTTCGTTGCGGTGTGAGGCTGTCGTCGCTGCAGAATAACAGGGGGTGTGGGTGAGTAGAGGGATGGTCTGGCCAACGGTGGGAGTAGTAGGGGCAGTGAGGCCTCCGCCGCATCGCAACCGGCCACGGGAGGCAGGAGCATGAGGCACGACCGGCGCTGGTTTGGGCGGCTGGAGCAAGAAGACTAGAGGTTGAATAAGCACTACGGCCATTGGATGGACATCGTACGGCCACTGGGGCTAGAATCATGCATATTGACTAAGTTGACAAAGCCCTCCTTCCCCGTCAACTTAGTAGGCCCACAAGTCAGCCTGCCACTATACTGGGTCCCAGCTAACAGGCGGAGTATTCATTCTTTTGTGCGTAATAAGGAGGCACTTCCTCGCGTGCGAATACATAGCTGGTGGGTCTGAGCTGTCAGCGGCGGTAACATTTTTTTCGCGAAATACAGAGGCCCTTTCGGTAGGTCCCTGATGTCAGGTGGAGGAATCATTATTTTGTGCGTAATAAGGAGGCATTTCCTTGCGTGCGAACGTGGACCCAGCTGTCGGCCTCTCCACGTACAGTCCACTTCACATGCATGTCGGTCGTTGACCACGTTAACCAGGCCGCACCAAGAGCACCAGGGCGATGGACGATGGCGAGGCCTAGGAAGGGAATGACACAGAGGCAGGGAAGACTCGGCAGTTGTTTCCCACGCACAGGGGAGTACGACTGTGCGAGGGTTTACTGGTTTGTCATGCACCAGACAGGCCCTTCTCTTGCCAGGAGGTGAGCTGCATCGGGACTCTGGATCGGAATGCGCGGGCCGCCGCCCAATTGGTGTCGCGCGGCTCGGTGATGTAGAACCACCCCGACTGCCACCCTTTGACAGTCTCCACAAAGAAGCCTTCGAGCCAGGTGACATTGGGCATCTTGCCCATCATGGCGCCTCTGCACTCTGCTTGTTGGCCGCTCACCACCTTCAGCTTCACATTGAAGGTCTTCAGCCATAGGCCAAAGTGAGGTGGGATGCGGAGGAAGGCCTCGCACACAACAATAAATGTCAAGATGTTGGGGGCCAAATCATGGAAGTCCATCCCATAATAGTACATCAGTCCGCGGACGAACAGGTGGAGGGGGGATCCTAGCCCGCAGACGAAGTGTGTGAGGAACACCACCCTCTCTTGGGGCTCCGGGGTGGGGACGTTTGTCCCTTGGCCGGAAGTCGATGACCGATGTCCTTGGCCAGGTACCCGGCCTCCTGGAGCTCCTTGATGTCCTTCTTATTGATGGAGGAGGCCATCCACTTGCCTCCAGCTCCAGATATGGACATGATTGGAGTGCTTTTTTGGGCGGAGAAGGCGAGAGCTTGGGCGCTGGAGCTCGAGAATGGATGGGCTGAGGAAGGAGAAGGCATGGGTGAACAAGGATGAATCCTTATCCCTTTATAAAGGCAGTAAAAGCCATGTGCCTCCCTGCTCGCTTAAAATCCACCTATTCCCCAAGCGTCATGCAGATGACACGGTTGGGATACCCATGCCTATATTGATAAGAATCCTGTGATGAGGGGACATGATCTCTACTTTGACAAGATGTGCCAATGAAACCGCACCTTGAAATACGGAGCGGCAGGCTAAAAACGGTTTGAATAATGGCCGGGCAGTGGTGTGATGTCACGTTACAAAAAGTTGTCAGTGGATTGGACTCGTGAAATATTATACTCTCTACGGTTGTGTGTGGTACTTGTTTTGCAGAGCCGGACACGTGTTTTATGTTCGGAAGGCTATGTTGGAACATTCGGAGGAGGAACCCGCCTTGCAATGCTGAAGACAATCTGCGCGCCGGACTCATCGTCATTGAAGCCTGGTTCAGGGGCTACTGAGGGAGTCCCGGATTAAGGGGTCCTCGGACAGCCGGACTGTATACTTGGTCCAGACTATTGAACTATGAAGATACAAGATAGAAGACTTCATCCCGTGTCCGGATGGGACTCTCCTTTGTGTGGAAGGCAAGCTTGGTGATTCAGATATGTAGATTCCTTTCTCTGTAACCGACTTTGTACAACCCTAGCCCCCCGGTGTCTATATAAACCGGAGAGTTTAGACTTCTAGGGTTTAGACACAACAATCATAATCTCATAGGCTAGACTTCTAGGGTTTAGCCATTATGATCTCATGGTAGATGAAATCTTGTAATACTCATATTCATCAAGATCAATCAAGCAGGAAGTAGGGTATTACCTCCATAGAGAGGGCCCAAACCTGGGTAAACAGCGTGTCCCCCACCTCCTGTTACCATTAGCCTTAGACGCACAGTTCAGGACCCCCTACCTGAGATCCGCCGGTTTTGACACTGACACCCACCATTTGGTCATGAGGGTGGAGGGTGAGGGAGTCCTGGATTAGGGGGTATCCGGACAGCCGGACTATATACTTCGTCCGGACTATTGGAGCATGAAGATACAAGACTCAAGACTCCGTCCCGTGTCCGGTTGGGACTCTCCTTTGCGTGGAAGACAAGCTTGGCGATCCAGATATTGTATTTCCTTCCTTGTAACTGACTCCATGTAAACCCTAGCCCTCTCCGGTGTCTATATAAACCGGAGAGGTTGGTCCTTAGAAGGCCGATCACAATTACAATCATAATCATCATAGGCTAGCTCCTAGGGTTTAGCCTCTACGATCTCGTGGTAGATCTACTCTTGTACTACTCATATCATCAATATTAATCAAGCAGGAAGTAGGATTTTACCACCATCGAGAGGGCTCGAACCTGGGTAAACATTGTGTCCCTTGCTTCATGTTACCATCAGCCTAAGATGCACAGATCGGGACCCCCTACCCGAGATCCGCCGGTTTTGACACCGACATTGGTGCTTTCATTGAGAGTTCCTCAGTGTCATTGTTGCAAGGCTTGATGTCTCGTCTCGTTGTCAAGGACAACATTACCTCTGGGGGAGCTCTGGCTGTAGGCCAAGCTTTCCAACTTGGCGGCTTCGTCATGGCCGCCCCATCGGCTGTCGCGCCAACGATGGTCTCTCGGTCATCACGCATAATCTTCGCATCAATTTGGAACTCGCCGAACAGATGGATCCGATAGAGCTCTCCTCCCTTAATGAGCTCTTGGATCGCATCGCCGCTTTGGGAGTCGCTACGGACTATGACCGGATCGGGCTTAAACCCGACCAAAGGGACATTAAATCCCAGCCGGCCACCCATGAGATAGCGGTAGTGGAGGAACCACATACAGATTACCCCTCTACTTTGAGGACGAATTATGTCCGGATCACCGAGCTCCCTGAGCCAGACTCCAGCTCAAGGGAAGACATGACATAGATCCCGGGGTATTCGGCCGGAAAGATCGGGCAGCATCCCGGATCCCGAGCTGTCAAACTCGGAAGCTCCCCTGCCCCTAGGTGCTAGATCGGATCAGAATCCGGATTCAACTACGAATACCCACCCGGATTTAAACCGTCTCTCCCATATCAGACAAGAGCCCCAGGAGACAGTACATCGCTACTGGGCCAGATTCCTCCTTGTGCTAAATAAGGTCAAGGACTGTCGCGAGGAGGACGTAGTCTCACTTTTTCTGCAAAAACTGCACGAACAAAGGAATCCTTAATGCTATAAGTCGTCATGACATAGTACACTTTGCTGACTTGGCAACCATAGTACAGAAGTACTGTGCGATGGAAAGCGCCTGGAAAACCCAAACAGGATTCTGGGATAGTCCGGCTCTCACCAAAACCTTTGTCCAAATTAAACGGGCGAACTCTCGAAAGTCGGCCGATCCAATCCCCAAGAAACCAAAGCCCACCCTGTATGGGAACCGTATTGGAAGAATGGCTCAATGGGCCATGTAAACTCCATGGTACGCCGGACACAACACCAACCCATAGCCTTAGGGCATGTTGGATACTCCGGCAGGTAGCAAAAAGTGGCGAGGATCTCCTTGTAAGCCATAAAGCAGAACAACATCCCGCTAAAGAACGCAATACGATACTAACAGTCTTCGAGACTTTCGCCTCAAACAATAGGCGCAAGCGAGCTCATCGAAGCTCCGCTGAAATCTGCCATGTGGCAAAAATAAATCCGTGGAATGACACTACTATAACCTTCAATGCTAGTGACGAACCTCGATTCCAGGCCATCCGGGCACCAGCCGCTCTGGTCCTTAGCCCAATCGTGGACGGCTTTCGGCTCACTAAAGTACTCATGGACGGCGGAAGCGGATTAAACTTGATCTACGAAGAAACACTCAACAAGATGGAAATTGATAAAGGCCACATTGAACAAAGCGGCACAACCTTCAGGGGGATTATCCCTAGTCGGGAAGCGCGGTGTGCGGGAAAAATCACACTCGATGTGGTATTCGGCACCCCGGAGAATTACAGGTCCGGAGAGATCACATTCCAAGTGGCTCCTTTCAGCAGCGGATAACACGCCCTTCTACGGCGGGACGCGTTTACAAGCTTCCAAGCTATACCCCACTATGGGTACATGAAGCTTAAAATGCCCGGACCCAATGGAATCATGACTCTAGCCAGTGATCCGGACGTCGCACTTCGCGCCGAAAAGAAAACCGCAGCACTAGCCCTGAAAGCATTATCCGAAGCCCTAGCAGCCAAAGAATTAACAACACTGCGATCCACCGTGGACAGGGACAATGTGATACTCAAAAAGCGACCCAAGTCCACCTCATTTAAACCCGCAGACGAGATAGTCAAATTCTAAGTCCATCTGACGGACCCCACGAAGACAGCTTCCATCGGGACATAGTTGAGCCCCGCAATGGACGCTGCACTGCGAGACTTCTTACGCGAGAATTGGGACACTTTCGCCTGGCACCCATCGGACATGCCGGGCATCCCACGCAGATTGGCCGAACATAGCCTCAATATACTAAAAGGATACAAACCTGTCAAGCAGACCCTAAGGCGGTTCTCAGAGCCCAAACAGCAAGCCATGGGGGAAGAGCTAGCCAAGTTACTTGAGGCCGGATTCATCAGAGATATCAAGCATCCGGATTGGCTGGCAAATCTGGTAATGGTACCAAAGAAGGACAAATCCTGGCGCTTATGCATCGACTTCAAAGACCTCAACAAGGCTTGCCCCAAGGATCCCTTTCCCCTCCCTCGCATCGATCAAATCATCGATGCCACAGCAGGACATGACTCGCTGTGTTTCCTTGACGCATACTCCGGATACCATCAAATAAAGATGGCAGAGTCCGACCAAGCTGCAACAGCTTTCATAACGCCATATGGCCCTTTTTGCTTCAACACTATGCCTTTCGGGCTTAAGAATGCCGGCACAACCTATCAACACATGATTCAAACATGCCTGGAAAAGCAAATTAGCAAAACAGTGGAGGCATATGTGGACGACGTGGTCATAAAAACAAGATATGTCGAAACCCTAATAGATGACTTGAGGCTTACATTTGATAACCTCCGAACATACGACATCAAGCTGAACCCTGAAAAGTGCGTTTTCGGTGTCCCCTCGGGGAAACTGCTCGGCTTCATTGTTTCCAATAGAGCAATCGAAGCGAATCCGGCAAAAATCCGAGCTCTGTCGTAGTTGGCTATACCAACAGACCTCAAGCACATCCAGAAACTAACTGGATGTGTGGCTGCTTTAAGCCGCTTCATCTCCAGGTTAGGAGAAAAGGCATTACCTCTTTACCTTCTTCTCCGGCGCACCGAACACTTCGTGTGGACGGATGCAGGCGCGGCCGGACTGGACGAAATAAAGACCTTATTGGCCAGTAATCCTGTCCTAACAGCGCCAAATATTGGCGAACCTATGCTGTTGTACATAGCCGCAACACATCAAGTTGTAAGTGCAGTGCTCGTCGTCGAACGAGAGGTTGACAGATACAAATTCCCGCTCCAGAAGCCGGTTTATTACGTATCCACGGTCCTCACCCCATGCAAATCCCGATACCCACACTATCAGAAAATAGCATATGCGGTCTTCATGGCATCCCAGAAGCTACGACACTACTTTCAAGAGTGTTCAATTACGGTGGCATCCAAAGTACCACTCAATGACATAATAAATAACTGCGACGCTACGGTCCGGATTGCTAAATGGGCCATCGAGCTCCTTTCGTTCGACATAACATACAAACCACGGCGGGCCATCAAGTCGCAAGTACTGGCTGACTTTGTCGCCGAATGGACAGAAGCTGAACTCCCTAAAGAGTACGGCGCATACTCTAACTGGATCATGCACTTCGACGGCTCCAAAATGCTGGCCGGATTGGGAGCAGGTGTAGTCCTGACGTCTCCCACCGGAGACACGGTACAGTACATCCTCCAAATATTATACACAGACTCCAACAATGCGGCCGAATATGAGGCTCTGTTGCATGGTCTTCGGATGGCAATCTCTATGGGCATTCAACGCCTGGAAGTGTGCGGGGATTCAAACCTCGCAATATCACAAATAAACGGAGACTTTGATGCCAAGGATCCAAAAATGGCGGCCTACCGTAATGTCATCCTCAAAATGTCAGCTCGGTTCAAGGGGCTCAAATTCCACCATGTGGCTCGAGAAAACAACCAAGCAGCGGACGTCCTCGCCCGCATCGGCGCTAAATGCGACCCTGTCCCACCTAACATATTCCTGGAAAGGCTATTCAAGCCATCAGTAGTATGGGAAGGGGAGTCCGGCAATACTAGCACGGACCCGAACACACCCCCAGATTCCGAACTACCAGACATAATCGGAGGCTCCACCACCGAAATAACATCTTCGGCCCACGAAATCATGGCTGCAATCGCCCCGTGGACTGAGCCTTTCTTGGCCTACCTCAATAGGCAGGAGCTCCCCGAAGACCAAAATGAAGCATGTTGCATCGTTCGACGTTCTAAAGCTTACAAAGTCCATGAAGAGGAACTCTACAAGAAAAGTGCGACCGGAGTGCTCCAAAGGTGCATCACTGAAGAGGAAGGGCGGCAGCTCTTGGCTGAAATCCATGCCGGACTGGACGGACACCACGCCGTGGCTCGAGCACTAGTCATCAAGGCCTTCCGTACGGCCCGAGCAGACGCACAGGACCTTGTCCAACACTGCGTCGGTTGCCAGCTCTTTGCCAATCAGAGTCATATGCCCCCTACCGCTCTCCAAACAATCCCCATAACTTGGCCCTTCGCGGTCTGGGGGCTAGACATGGTCGGACCCCTTAAAGGGGGAAGCCATAAGAAAAAAAATACTTATTGGTCATGGTGGACAAGTTCACCAAATGGATAGAAGCCAAACCAGTCAAAACAGCCGAATCCGGACCAGTAATAGACTTCATATCCGGGGTCGTACACCGATACGGCATCCCCCACAGCATCATCACTAATAATGGCTCCAATTTCATAGCCGATGAAGTAAAAACTTGGTGCGGCAAAATGGGCATTAAGCTCGACTATGCTTCCGTCTACCATCCCCAAACAAACGGTCAGGTCGAACGGGCAAAGGGTCTCATCATGAGCGGCATCAAGCCCAGACTAGTGCGATCCTTGACAGAGTCGGACACGCACTAGGTCGAGGAGCTCGACTCCGTACTCTGGGGGCTGTGGACCACGCCGAATCGCACCACCGGATGTACACCATTTTTTATGGTGTATGGCGCGGAAGCAGTATTACCCTGCGACATAATACATGATTCGCCTCGCATATGCATGTACGAAGAGAAGGAAGCTTAGTTAGATCGGAAGGATAACTTGGATGCCCTGGAGGAGGAGCGCCACGTCGCAAAAGCCTGCTCCGCATTCTATCAGCAGCAGGCTCGACGGTACCAAAGCAGAGAAGTGCGGGCCAAAACTTATAATATTGGCAAGCTCGTTCTACGCCTACCGGATAGGAAGAAGGACAAGCTCAAACCCAAGTGGGAAGGTCCCTTCGTCATTGATAAAGTTCTCACCGGAGGAGCATACCGCTTACGTAATGCATCCGATAACAGACTCGAGCCGAACCCATGGAACGCGGCCAGACTCCGAACATTCTACGCCTAGCACCGAACTTAGTGTTCGTCTCCTTACCCCCTCCTTTTTAATTATGCTCCCTCCCTTTTCCTCTCTCGAACCTTTTTCCTCTTCACACAAAGTATTTAATACAGTACGGACGCCCGGATCACTCTGTCCGTACTATGTGTGTAAGCAATACCTGGGGGCTTCCTATTTAGAAGCTAAATATAATTACTTTAATGGCTTTTTGCCCATCACATATGCATTTTTCCATATGTGCCTTTTCTTCACCATTATATGCATCGATATGACTTAAGATGTGGCCAAGCTGGGTTGCCTGTGTGTTTATGCCCTACGTTCCCATTAATTCGGCTAGGGCATAAGGGGAGCACCTCTGCGATTGTTACTGCCGGTTCAGCCGGATGTGTACCTCAGACTGGGTGAAGCCAAAAGCTAGCGTCCTTAAGAGAATATTATGTCAGTGAACAAAAGATGTATTCATTTATTACAACGTAAACCCCCAGAAGTTTTGTATCTTGCGCCCTTGTTTGCAGTCCGGACATGTGCATCATCGCATGCGTACCCAGGGAAAGGAAACCCTAACGGAACTATTCTCCTTGGAAGATGTTTCTTACTATCCATGTAATATAACATAACTAGTTGGGTACTTGTATGTTCAAGCACTTATGACCCCTACGCCTGGTTTCCACGCATACCCCGGTTTTGTATAACTGATCGGGTATTCGGACACACCCCGGACTGTAGGATCCAGGGGCCGAAGCGAAAAGGTCCGCCATGACAAATGATTTTAATCCGGCTAGGATAGGGGTGGAATTCGAGCCGAGTCGAGCCAGCTTGACTCGACTCGCTAAAGCTCCTTTCATTAACGAGCTAGCTCGACTCGACTCATTACTATAACAAGCTCAAATCCAAGATTGGCTTGACTCGTATAACTCACGAGCTGGCTCGTTTAGCTTGTTAAGTTCGTTAAAGATATGAACATAAAACCTTATAAATATGAATAAAAGATTAATTAGGAATTTAACATGTACACATATGGACATGTACATGAGAGTCTCCTGGGAGGCTGGGCCTTGAGCGGCTGGGCCTTGTGCTAGGCGCAATGTGTCTAGTGATTGTTTTTTTACTACCCCTAAAAAACCACGGATTGTTTTACCGAGCCTAACGAGTTACATGAGTACTCGTGAGATCGGCTCGTTTAACTTGGTCCATAAACGATCTTAAACTAAAGCTCGGCTTGACTCATTATTGTTCAAGTTTAAGTCGATTCGAGCCGAGTCACGAGCTACTCATTTAGCTCGCAAGCTTCAAGCTCTTTTTCCAGCGCTAGGCTAGGGACTACTTATGTCCATTGAATTACACAGTCACTTGGATTGACTATATTCCTCCTCCATACCATCCAACAGGCTATCTAGCTTACAATCCTGTTGAGAATACTTTGCGGCTAACGCTACCTGGTCATATACCAGACTCATGGGAATTTCTTGCCCATCTGGCCCCGCTGGTCTGACTTCGGCCATACGGTTCGGGTCCAGCTTGGTGTAGGCGTGTCTTCACCATAGCCAAGGCTTCTCTTGCACCTTGCCGGCAGGCAGAAATCTTCCACAATCGGAAACGCCGACGTGATCCTTGAAGCAAATCCACAAGCTCCCCCATGCCATTCGGCAGGAAGCTTGATGGCCACAAGGCCTGAGCAACGCCAGATCACCGCCGAGCTCGCTCAGTGCAGTTGAGAGTTCTGCAGAATCGCCTCGCAGACGAGGGCATTTCCTCCTCGGGGCGGCCCGTTAACATTCCTGCAAGTAAAATTCTTTCAATATGCTTCCTCGCCGAGTTGTACTACAGTTTGTCTAGGCACTTACCATAAATGCTGCATCGAAGCCTTCTGTTCTCCTTTATGGAGTCCGCCAGCTGAGCGCGGACGTCTATTAATTTGACGTCCAGCCGGACATTGGCATCTTGAAGATTGTTCTTCTCCTGCCTAACCTGCGTAAGAACGCGCTCGCCAGCCTTTAGCCTTCTTTTGAGATGCGACTCGTCATCTCTTACGCCCTCCGGATTCACCCCGGAATTGTCTGCAGATTCTTCTGTTAGACTTATCATACCAGCCACTTATTAACTGGTGCATCTTCGTACAATTGAGACAAATGTTACCAGATGAGGCCTTCTGGGATCCCTCTAACTTGGCAACCGTGGCCCTCAGCTGGGCCTTGCACTCCTCCAGCTCCCGAGACAGTTGCTCATTCTTATCTACAAGGACCTGTGGATAAATTGATCCTTAAAACAGTTGTTCCAACTGTTTCAAGTCTCAGGGGCTACTGCTATACATGCTTATCAAATTTTCTTACCCGTATATCTTTGGTATACTGGCCCGTCCCTCGGGCAAGCCCGCCTTGAGCAGCTCGGATGTATGCGTCTCCCGAATTGAAAGCATTAAATGCCTCTTCAGAAAAGATGTTGTTGCAAAGTACGACCCGTCGGCGCCGGCGATTCATGGCGCTCTCTACTTAGTTGCAGAGAGCATATCCGCGTCCTCTATTGGAGAACTATGCGGCATCGACCCCACGTCCACCTCCTCTCTCGAAGCCGGTTCTGGTATCCGGCTGGTGGAGGCGTGATTTGCAGGATCCCCGGATATAGTCTAGCTACTTTTCTTCCTGCAAGGACACGAAGGGCGCTGTTATACTTCAAATACAATAATCGCAAGACAGGTTTTTGCCTTACCTCTGTAGCGGCGTGTCGACCCTAACCACTTTCCTCTTGAGCCTGCCCGATTCAGACGCCCGTGGCCGATGGGTCCCTAGGGGCTCGGCCCCGTGCTCCGGCCGTCGTCTCTACAAAAACACGACACTTCAGGGGTCAGGCATGACATCTGAAAGGAATCCTCTTCGGAGGATAGGGTTTTCGGCTTGGCTTACACACGACGTAGGTAGCAGTCCGGGATAGTCGGCAATAATGGCCACTGAGGCGCCATCGCAGCTCGCTTGATAAAATATCCCGTTGACAAGCTCCACGGTAATATCCGGATCTTCCTTGAGTCCTAGATGTAGGGCCCTTCCGGGGTCCTCTGGCTGCGCGGAGGGGCTGGAGATTCCTTCTATGGCCCTCCTTAGTTCCTGCCCGGAAATATCGAGGCAGATAATATTAGCGAAGAACGCCACAATAAGTGAAGCGGGGAAAGAAATGACGACTTACCCAGTTTGGGGGGTTGTGCATGGAGAATCCATCCTGCGGTTTAATGTGAAGGAATTCTTCCTCTTCCCCTTTGTATAAATCGGACAAGATCCTTGCCAGAGCAGTGGCGGAGTCCGGACCCTTACGGCCACAGCGGGTGACATCATCTTCCCCGTTGAAGTGCCACATGGGCTTCCCCTGATATTGAAGCGGTTGCACTCCCCGCAGTATGCATATTGCCATAACCTCGACTATCGTCAGTCCGGATTTGGCTAGTAACTTTATCCTTCTCATCAGGAAATGTATTTCCCTGGTATCCTCCTCTTGGGGGCCCCGGGGACGCCAGCTTAGTCGTGCCCTCGGTGAGGCGTTACTGAACTTGGGAAGACCTGTCTGGACTGGATCCAGAAGGGGAACGTCATCAATGTAAGACCACTCTAAAGGCCAGTTCTCTGGTGCCTTCTTGGGAGTACCGGATAGGTATCCGGTATCGGCAATGCGCCATACTTCGGCCCCGCCCACTTGACATAGGGATTCTTCCTGGTTGCGGGGGACAAGGTAGAACAACTTCTTCCATAAGCTGAAGTGAGACTCGCAGCCTAGAAATAGCTCACAAAGGGCAACGTACCCTGCTATATGTAGTACAGAGGCAGGGGTAAAGTTGTGCAACTGGAGGCCGTAGAACTCCAAGAGCCCGCGAAGGAGCAGGTGGATGGGAAACCCGACGCCCCTTAGCAGATACGGGATGAGGCATATTCACTCCTCTGGAGATGGATTAGGAGATCCCTCCGCTTGTTCCCCGCCATTATAGGTGGCTATTCCGGCTCGGACGGAGACCATGAACTCCGGTGGGAGAAACCCTTGGGTTTGTAACTCTATCAAACAGCTATGAGGAACTGAACACTCTTCCCAGTCCCCCGGCTTGGAACGAGGAGAGCGAGCAGAAGAGCAGCGATGACCGGCCATGTTGGAATGGTTTTTCCGGAGCGCTCTGTTGGATGCTTGCTCGAGGGGGGAGAGTGAGGTTTGGATCTGAGAATCCTCATCTCTTCAAATAGACGGTCAGCCCGAAGGATCAGGGGAGGCAAATGCAAAAATACATCGGCTCCTCGCATTCGCTCGACACGTGGATATGGTCATTATTGAGGCACTGAAGCCAAGGAGTACAACATTGATGGGAAGCCGGACACTATTTGTCGTAATAGGTACTTTGGAGTATTCGGAGATGGAACCCGTCTTGCAATGCCGAAGACAAGACTGTGCGCCGGACTCATCGTCATTGAAGCCTGGTTCAGGGGCTACTAAGGGAGTCCTGGATTTTGGGGTATCCGGACAGCCGGACTATATACTTCGTCCGGACTATTGGAGCATGAAGATACAAGACTCAAGACTCCGTCCCGTGTCCGGATGGGACTCTCCTCTGCGTGGAAGACAAGCTTGGCGATCCGAATATTGTATTTCCTTCCTTGTAACCGACTCCATGTAAACCCTAGCCCTCTCTGGTGTCTATATAAACCGGAGAGGTTGGTCCTTAGAAGGCTAATCACAATTACAATCATAATCATCATAGGCTAGCTCCTAGGGTTTAGCCTCTAAGATCTCATGGTAGATCTACTCTTGTACTACTCATATCATCAATATTAATCAAGCAGGAAGTAGGGTTTTACCTCCATCGAGAGGGCCCGAACCTGGGTAAACATTGTGTCCCTTTCTTCCTGTTACCATCAGCCTAAGACGCACAGATCGGGACCCTCTACCCGAGATCCTCCGGTTTTGACATCGACAGAGGGCGCGCCCTACCCCCCTGGGCGCTCCCCTGCCTCATGGGCCCCACGTGGCCCCCTCCACTTATTCCAACACCCACACACTTCGTCTTCCTCTAGAAAAAACCATCGCATAGTTGAAACTTGTGTTCTTGCTCGTTTTGCTGCCGTTTTCGATCTCCTAGATCAAAGCTCCTTTCATAAAACTGCTTTGGGGGATTGTTCTTCGGTATGTGACTCCTCCAATGGTCCAATTAGTTTTTGTTCTAGTGCTTTATTTATTGTAAATTTTTGCTGCTATTCTTGAGCTTGTGTGTCAAATTTATATGGTCTAAAGTAGTTTTAATGCATGATATAGCCTCTAGGCACTTGTGGGAGTAGTTGCTATCAATCTTGTTGAGTTTCATTCACTTTTTATTTGGAGTCACTAAAAATTTCAGAAATTTTTCCGAGAAAGAAAGATATTTAGGAAAATGTACCAAGGTGGTTCTTCAAGGAAGCAAGCACCGAGGCCTGTGATACGTGAGCCGGACCTTGAACCACGAAGAGAAGCTCTAGTGCGGCCTTGCGAATGGCCGTCGAGGGAATTTATGATCCAAGCTGGCTTCAAGGATGAATTTGATGAGTATGTGCATAATGCTGATCTTGAGGACTTCATATCATATAAGTGCCGCCAATACTATCACCTCACTGATTCCTTTGTGCGGAGGTTTAACTTTACATCTAAGCGCAACACTCATACTGTTATATTTGACCTCTATGATAAATCATATACCATGAACCTTGAAGATCTTAATACTGCTTGTAAAATCCCAAAGTGGGGCATCTTTAGTGAACCTCGCAAATCTAAATATAATGATTTTCTTGCTAATATCACTGTGGGAGAAACTAGAGATATCACACAAGCTACCATAGGCAGCATTCATTTTCCTTCCATACGTTACTTTTCTCTCTTTATAGGTAGATGCATTAATGGTAAGGATGAGCTTTGTCACATGTGTGTCCTAGATCTTAGTGTCCTCAAGAGTGCGGTATTAGGCGACAAACGATATAACTTGGGGGGCATTGTTGCACGAAGGTTACATCTTAATGGTAAAAATGGAGATTTATTTGGTGGAATTTATGCAACTCGTTTAGCTGATTATCTTGGTGTATCCATAAATGAAAATGATATTGAGTTGCCACCTGCTTTTCTAGATTATAATGCTATGGTTCGCCATCAGTTTCTTGAGAGGAACGAACAATCCCTCGAGTACCGACTAATCTTTGACAGATGGTGTGTTGTCCATATTACTCTTCCTGCTCCTACCTTCTTTAACTTTTAGGCAAACGGGAGATATTTTATAACCAGGGAGGAGGCAAATGAATATGAGAGGAGGACGGAGGCGGCTCGCCTCCAGGCTGGAGCTCTCTAGGCAGTAGCTGTTGTAGCTCAGTACAACCCCGACTACAACTTTGGATATCTGCTAGGCCAGCTGTGGTCTTAGACCAACTTAGGCCAAAAGCCTAAGCTTGGGGGAGTACATATTTCTCACCGACATTACATTCATGTTCACACACTCATTCTACTTGTCGGTGTTCGTACTTTTTCATCGTACTATCCATGCTAGTTTATTTTCTTTTCTTGCTTTTTTCTTGTGTGTTTGAAAGCCTTGAGAAAAATGAAAAAAATAGTTGTAGCTTTTAGCTACTTTACTTTCCATGCTTGTAGTAGTAATATTAAAAGAAAACCCAAAAAGATTTCCCATTCTTCTTTTGCTTGTTGGGAGCTTTCCCGTGTAAATAGTTTTTATTTTTCTTTCAATTTCTTTTCTTTTCTTTGGGGGTCGAGAGGAGAAGACCACGATGAAAATGATGAGTGGCTCTCATATGCATTATTGTTGATCTAACCAAGAGCCCATATTACCTTGTCTTCTCCTTTGAATTAAATGTTTGCAGATTCCATCTTAGTCCAATGCACGTGCGCTATTATTATTATCCACACCATTCGATCATGCAAGTGAAATGCAATAATGACGATATATGATGAAATGATTGAGATGAGAGAAGCTGGTATGAACTCGACCTATCTTGTTTTTGTAAATATGATTAGTTCGTCATTCCTGATTCAACCCATTATGAATGAAACATGTTTGTAATGACAATTAGAGATTATAGTTATTCATGCCATGCTTAATTAGCTAGGAGTTTATAATGGTTTACCTTGCGGGCCAATATGCTATTAAAATGGTTGTGATGTGGTATGATAGGGTATTCCATATGAGTCCACCATACCTTCCTATATGCGGTATTTACCTGCCATTCCAAGTAAATTTGTATGTGCCAAACTCTAAACCTTCAAATGAAATTCTGTTTTGTATGCTCGAATAGCTCATGTATCAACTAGGGTTGTCTATATCTTCCATGCTTGTTGGGCTATTCTCACGATGAGTGGACTCTCCTCATCATTCATGAGAAAATGGTCGGTAACCGGGATGCCCAGTCCCATGCTCAAATCAAATCAAAATAATTGCAAACAAAACTCCCCCAAGATTGTTGTTAGTTGGACGGTACCCGTTGTTTCGGACCAGCCGTGGAATGTGCTCGTTGGTGGTGGGGGAGTATAAACTTTATCATTCTGTTTGGGAACCGCCTATAATGTATGTAGTATGGAAGAAATCGAGATCTATTGGTTGTTATGTTGACAACGAAAATATGCTGCTCAAAATATTATTTATCTCTGTTTCCAAACTCGAGCTCTGGCACCTTTGCAAATCCCTGCTTCCCTCTGCGAAGGGCCTATCTACTTACATTTATGTTGAGTCATCATCCTCTTATTAAAAAGCACCAGTTGGAGAGCACCGCTGTCATTTGTATGCATTGTTATTAATTTACATTGAGTATGACTGTGACTGGATCTCTTTTGCCATGAATTACAATGTATAGTCAGTCCTTGATCTTTAGGGGTGCTCTGCATTTATGTTTTGCAGTCTCAAAAAGGGCTAACGAGATACCATCTTGTTATATCATATTATGATTTTTTTTTGAGAAAGTGTTTTCATCCGAGACTTATTATCATTGCTCGCTAGTTGATTATGCCATTGATATGAGTAAATGTGAGACCTAAGTGTTATTGTGAATGTGGTTAGTTCATAATCTTTGCTGAAAACTTGAATGTTGGCTTTACATATTTGCAACAACAAGATCAAATAGAGTTTGTAAAATTTTTTCTTTATCACTTTCAGTTTGTCAACTGAATTGCTTGAGGAAAAGCAAAGGTTTAAGCTTGGGGGAGTTGATACGTCTCCAACGTATCTACTTTTCCTAACACTTTTGCCCTTGTTTTGGACTCTAACTTGCATGATTTGAATGGAACTAACCCGGACTGACGTTGTTTTCAGCAGAATTGCCATGGTGTTTGATACGTCCATTTTGCATCATGCTTTTATATCGATATTTAGTGCATTATGGGTTGTTACTACACATTATGTCACAATACTTATGCCTTTTCTCTCTTATTTTATAAGGTTTACACGAAGAGGGAGATTGCCGGGAGCTGGAATTCTGGGCTGCAAAAGGAGCAAATATTGGAGACCTATTCTGCACAAACTCTAAAAGTCCTGAAACTCGATGAAAGTCAGTTTTGGAATATATTAAAAATATTGGGCGAAGAAAGCACCATAGGGGGGCCACCCACCATCCACATGGGTGGAGGGCACGCCCTACCCCCTGGGCGCGCCCCCCTGTCTCGTGGGCCACTGCTACCTCTTGAGCACTGCGTTGGTTTTCCCTTGAAGAGGAAAGGGTGATGTAGCAAAGTAGCGTAAGTATTTCCCTCAGTTTTTGAGAACCAAGGTATCAATCCAGTAGGAGGCTCCTCAAAAGTCCCCCATACCTACACAAACAAACAAGAACCTCGCAACCAACGTGATAAATGGGTTGTCAATCCCTTCACGGTAACTTGCAAAAGTGAGATCTGATAGAGATAATAAGATAAGATAAATATTTTTGGTATTTTTATGATATAGATTGGAAAGTTAAAGATGCAAATAAAAGTAGATGGGAAACTTATATGATAAAAAATAGACCCGGGGGCCATAGGTTTCACTAGTGGCTTCTCTCAAGATAGCATAAGTATTACGGTGGGTGAACAAATTACTGTCGAGCAATTGATAGAAAAGTGCATAGTTATGAGAATATCTAGGCATGATCATGTATATAGGCATCACGTCCGCAATAAGTAGATCGAAACGATTCTGCATCTACTACTATTACTCCAAACATCGACCGACTCATGCCTGCATCTAGAGTATTAAGTTCATGAAGAACAGAGTAACGCATTAAGAAAGATGACATGATGTAGAGGGATAAACTCATGCAATATGACATAAACCCCATCTTTTTATCCTCGATGGCAACAATACAATACGTGCCTTTCTGCCCCGACTGTCACTGGGAAAGGACACCGCAAGATTGAACCCAAAGCTAAGCACTTCTCCCATTGCAAGAAAGATCAATCTAGTAGGCCAAACCGAACTGATAATTCGAAGAGACTTGCAAACATAACCAATCACACATAAAAAAATTCAGAGGAGATTCAAATATTTCTCATAGATAAACTTGATCATAAACCCACAATTTATCGGATCTCGACAAACACACCGCAAAATGAGTTACATCGAATAGATCTCCAAGAAGATCGAGGAGAACTTTGTATTGAGATTCAAAGAGAGAGAAGAAGCCATCTAGCTAATAACTATGGGCCCGAAGGTCTGTGGTAAACTACTCACAACTCATCGGAGAGGCCTTGGAGATGATGCAGAGACCCTCCATGGTCGATTCCCCCTCCAGTGGAGCGTCGGTGAAGGCTCCAAGATGGGATCTCGCGGATACAGAAGGTTCCGGCGGTATAAATAGTTTTTCGTGGTGCTCCTGGATGTTTTCAGGGTACGTGGATATATATAGGAGGAAGAAATAGGTCGGTTGATCCATGAGGGGCCCACGAGGGTGGGGGGCGCGCCGGGCACCCTCGTGGCCGCCTCGTTTGCTGCTTGACGTCCACTCCAAGTCTCCTGGATTGCATTTGTTGCAAAAAGATTGCTCCCGAAGGTTTCATTCTGTTTGGACTCTGTTTGATATTCCTTTTCTTCGAAACACTGAAATAGGCCAAAAACAACAATTCGGGCTGGGCCTCCGGTTAGTAGGTTAGTCCCAAAAATGATATAAAAGTGTAAAGTAAAGAACATAATCATCCAAAACGGGTAATATAATAGCATGGAACAATAAAAAATTATAGATACGTTGGATACGTATCAGCCACCTGGCAGGCCCCCGATGCCCATCTTCTGCTATATGGTGTCTTTTGCCGTGGAAAAATCATAAGGAAGCTTTCGGGACAAAGCGCCACCGTCTCGAGGCGGAACCTGGGCAGGACCAATCTAGGGCTCCGACGGAGCTGTTTTGTCGGGGAAACATCCCTCTGGGAGGGGGAAATCGTCGCCATCATCATCACCATCGATCCTCTCATCGAGAGGGGGTCAATCTCCATCAACATCTTCACCAGCACCATCTCCTCTCAAACCCTAGTTCATCTCTTGTATCTGATCTTTGTCTCAAAACCTCAGATTGGTACTTGTGGGTTGCTAGTAGTGTTGATTACTCCTTGTAGTTGATGCTAGTTGGTTTATTCGGTGGAAGATCGTATGTTCATATCCTTAATGCATTCAATACCCCTCTGCTTATGAACATGAATATGATTTGTGAGTAGTTATGTTTGTTCCTGAGGACATGGGAGAAGTCTTGTTATAAGTAATCATGTTAATTTGGTATTCGTTCGATATTTTGATGAGATGTATGTTGTCTCTCCTCTAGTGGTGTTATGTGAACATCGACTACATGACACTTCACCATGATTTGGGCCTAGGGGATGGCATTGGTAAGTAATAAGTAGATGATGGGTTGCTAGAGTGTCAGAAGCTTAAACCCTAGTTTATGCGTTGCTTGGTAAGGGGCTGATTTGGATCCATATGGTTCATGTTATGGTTAGTGAGGGAGTCCTGGACTAGGGGGTGTCCGGATAGCCGGACTATCATCATCGGCCGGACTCCAAGACTATGAAGATACAAGATTTAAGACTTCATCCCGTGTCCGGATGGGACTTTCCTTGGCGTGGAAGGCAAGCTTGGCGATACGGATATGTAGATCTCCTACCATTGTAACCGACTCTGTGTAACCCTAGTCCTCTCCCGTGTCTATATAAACCGGAGGGTTTTAGTCTCAGAGGATGACAACCATTACAACAATCATACCATAGGCTAGCTTCTAGGGTTTAGCCTCCTTGATCTCGTGGTAGATCCACTCTTGTACTACCCATATCATCAATATCAATCAAGCAGGAGTAAGGTTTTACCTCCATCGAGAGGGCCTGAACCTGGGTAAAAACATCGTGTCCCTTTTCTCCTATTACCATCCGCCTAGACGCACAGTTCGGGATCCCCTACCCGAGATCCGCCGGTTTTGACACCGACATTGGTGCTTTCGTTGAGAGTTCCTCGGTGTCGTCACCGATAGGCTTGATGGCTTCTTCAATCAACAACAACGCCGTCGAGGGTGAGACTTTTCTCCCCGGACAGATCTTCTTGTTCGGCGGCTTTGCACTGCGGGCCAATTCACTTGGCCATCTGGAGCAGATTGAAAGCTACGCCCCTGGCCATCAGGTCAGATTTGGAAGCCTAAACTTTACGGCCGACATCCGCGAAGACTTGATCTTCGACGGATTCGACCCACAGCTGAGCGTGCCGCACTGTCACGATGGGCATGATCTAGCTCGCCACGGACAAGACCTTGAGGTCAAGATACGAATCCGCTCCGACCCATAGCTCGGAGCTGACCGCGCAGATCGAGGACCGGTGGCTGGACACCGCCTCACGAGCTGCAACTGCTACGGCGATGGAGCCGAATACTGACCTTGTCCCTTATAAAGCTCGTGACTCCGAGGTGCCGGATTCCTTGTCGGACTCCGAACCTCCTGCGCCCCTACCAATCGAATCCGATTGGGCGCCGATCATGGAATTCACCGCTGTGGACATCTTTCAACACTCACCCTTTGGCGACATCCTAAATTCGCTAAAGCATCTCTCGTTATCAGGAGAGCCCTGGCCGGACTGCGGTCAGGATGATTGGGATGCGGACGACGAAGAAATTCAAATCCCACCCACCACCCACTTTGTAGCCACTGTCGATGATCTAGCCGACATGCTAGACTACGACCAAGACATCGACGGCATGGACGATTTATGTCAAGACGACCAAGAACCAGCGCTGCGAAACACCGAAGACCACCTCGTCATACGACATATACATGGTGGACACCCCAAAGGATGGGGACGGCGAAGAAGCAGCGGAGGCAGATTCCCATAAGAAACAGCCCAAGCGCCAACGTCAGCGGCGCCGCTCTAAATCCCGCCATAACAAGAATGGAGATTCTAGCACCGGAGATAATAACACCCCAGAGAGTGTCGAAGACAACCCCCTCCAACAAGATTCAGCATAGGAGTACGGAGAAGCCAGCCCTCAAGAGAGAGCGGCAGACGAGGAGATAGAGGATGACAATTACATGCCTCCCTCCGGAGACGAGGCAAGCCTCAATGACGACGAATTTGTCGTGCCCGAGGATCCCGTCGAACAAGAGCGTTTTAAACGCAGGCTAATGGCCATGGCGAACAGCCTAAAAAAGAAGCAGCAACAGCTTCGAGCTGATCAAGACCTGCTGGCCGACAGATGGACCGAGGTCCTCGCGGCTGAAGAGTATGAACTCGAACGCCCCTCCAAAAGCTACCCAAAACACAAGTTGCTCCCCCGACTAGAGGAGGAAGCATACAAACCTTCATCACCAGCGCACAATACGGCATACCGACCACCTTGTGGACGCAACAGAGAGGCATCTAGGCCCTCCGCCAGAACCGTACCCCGGCACCGCTCGAAAAGCGTGAAGCCACGGGGGAATGCGCCGGACTTGCGGGATATATTGGAGGACAAGGCAAGACAATCCAGATCCATCTACGGATCACGTGGGCACCCCACGACCCACAATGACTACCGTCACGCCGGATACAGCAACTCTGGCCGGGCCGAACACAGCAGACAACGCTCTATTGAGCTACGTCGTGATATTGCTCAATATAGAGGCGTCGCACACCCACTATGCTTCACAGACGAAGTAATGGATCATCAAATCCCTGAAGGGTTTAAACCCGTGAACATTGAATCCTACGATGGCACAACAGACCCCGCGGTTTGGATCAAAGATTATCTCCTTCATATCCATATGGCCCGCGGCGACGATCTCCATGCCATCAAGTATCTCCCACTCAAGCTTAAAGGACCAGCTCGGCATTGGCTTAACAGCTTGCCCGCAGAGTCAATTGATGTTGGGAGGACACGAAGCCGCATTCCTCGACAACTTCCGTGGCACATATGTGCGACCACCGACGCCGATGACCTAAGCCACATAATTCAGCAGCCAGACGAATCGCCGCATAGTTCGACACGGTTCCTAACAAAGAAAATCAAATTGTCGATCGTCCGGATGCAGAGGCCCTCACAGCCTTCAAACATAACATCCGTGATTTAGTGGCTGCCCGGCACCTAGGACAGGAAAAGCCGAAATCCATGGCAGCCCTCACATCACTCATGACCCGCTTCTGTGCGGGAGAGGACAGCTGGCTAGCTCGCAGTAACAACCTCAGAAAAAATTCTGGCAGTCCGGACAACAAGGACCACAATGGCAGGTCGCGTCGCAACAAAAACAAATGCCGTGTTAACGGCAACAACACTGAAGATACGGCAGTCAACGCCGGATTCAGAGGCTCTAAACCTGGTCAACGGAAAAAGGCATTCAAAAGAACTACTCCGGGTCCGTCCAATTTGGACCGAATACTCGACTGCTCTTGCCAGATACATGGCACCCCCGAAAAGCCAGCCAACCACACCAACAGGGATTGTTGGGTATTCAAGCAGGCAGGCAAGTTAATTGCCGAAAACAATGACAAGGGGCTGCACAACGATGATGAGGAAGAGACTCGGCCGCCGAACAGTAGAGGACAGAAGGGTTTCCCCCCACAAGTGCGGACGGTAAACATGATATACGCAACCCACATACCCAAGAGCGAGCGGAAGCGTGCACTTAGGGACGTATATGCGATGGAGCCAGTCGCCCCGAAGTTCAATCCGTGGTCCTCTTGCCCGATCACTTTTGATCGAAGGGACCACCCCACCAGTATCCGCCATGGCGGATTCGCCGCATTGGTTTTAGACCCAATCGTCGATGGATTTCACCTCACTAGAGTCCTGATGGACGGCGGCAAAGCTTCTGAACCTTCTTTACCGTGATACAAAGGCGCCAAGATGGACATAGACCCTCAAGGATACCGGTGTTGAGGCCAATTGTACAGAGCTCACCACACCGAAGTGGTCTTCGGATCCCGGATAATTTCCGGCGAGGAGTTAATCTTCGACATAGTCCCGCTCCGCGATGGCTATCACGCTCGCTCGGACGAACCGCTGTTCAAGAAAATTCAACGCGTGCCGCGACACGCATACCTCAAGCTCAAGATGACAGGCCCTCGTGGAGTCATCACGGTCAACGGAAACATCAACGCTCCCTCCGAACGGAGGAACACATAGCGCTCTTGCAGGCGAAGTCTGAGCAGCCTCTTAAGGCATTCACGAGTCCGCCGTTAAACGACCGGACATGGCCAAACGCTACCGAGTAACATACATCAAGACCACCGGCATGTTCCGAGCACGCGAGCAATGCGGCCCCAACCTCAGCCCTCGCATGACTGCAAGACTAGCCCTTCGCGTACATCAATACGCTCTGGAGATACCATGGGCATAGGGGGAGGGGCACGACCACGACAGGCCCAGAGTGCGGCTTAACCACACCAGGGGCTCCCAAGTGTGTCACTCTCTTTTTCTTCTTTTTTATTTTTTCCACAGGACTCCGTTCACCAGAGGCCCTGTCCAGAAGTAGATCTGCCGAACTCACGATGCAACAGCCAGAGAGGGACAATGGCTACGACGAACACCCAGGTGGTCTCCATTATGAGAATTACATCTGTTTAGTACACTATTCCGCAGCCTACCCCTGGAGGGAGACACTTTTAATAGTCCAACCCTTGCTTACCGCACTATTTGTATCGTTCTGCACCCATGGCAGAATTCCTCGAATAAACAATGCATCACTTTTTGTTTATAATTGCTTTTCTCTTTTACATATATGTTCATTTATGACATCTTGCACCCGTACATTTTGGTACGGCCGAATACACCAGGGGCTTATGTTCCCCGCATTATGGTGTGATAAGTCCGAACACTTTCACAAGTGCGGCACCCCAAACTTATAGGATTATATGCATCGGCTCCGAATCATGTCTTGGGTCAATAGTTGGGTTTGCCCGGCTCCCATGTTTTGGTACCTTACGCCGTTCCGTCGGCTAAGGTAGCACTGGAGAACCATCGCGATTGCGCCCGGCTGAGCTGGGCAAGCGATCGCTGGAGAAAGCTAAAACGATGTCATGATACGACGAGAGCTGGTCGCTGTTCGAGAGGTCTTTAGAGTCCTTAAAGACTTATGCCGCTTAGAGCGAGGAACCGCTCGTCCGCCTAGGCATGGATAGCGCCCGAACTCGGTCTTCGAATACTAGGGCTTCACCGAAATTTAAAATTATAGAATTCTATGGCTAAGTGAGAGTGTTCAAGCATTATAAGTCCGGTTGCCTTGTTCGTTGTGTTGAGCGCCTCCCTAGATGGACCAAAAAATGGGCACAAGGGTGCTCAAGTTTATCCCGAACACCCCAGCTGTCGGTGTACTAAAGTAGGGGGTACCTTAGTACCCTGAACTTGTGCACGGGCAGTCGCAGCGCCCCGTGGCAAGGCTTGCCGGGCGCCCGCCAAGACCCTCCATCATTTCCTATTACTGCCATTCAAGAACAAAGTATCAACTAAGAAGACAAAGACCCCGGCAAGAGGAGCTTGCCGGGAAGGCCAACCAAGGCACTCGGAGGAACTTGCATGACGCCTGCGTGCGTCCCCGGCAAGGCCCGCGCCGCAAGCTTGCCGGCGCAACAAGAGAAGGGCATGCAAGGCTGCCACCCTGCACCCAAAATCCAGCGCATCCAGAACGTGTCACCCCGGGCCATCCCAAGAGCACGTGGAGAGGCGCCAGACAGCCATGCAGAGCGAGGTGGCAAGCGAAGTCGACAAGGAGGCCATCGTGGCGATCGGTGGCGCACCTAACGGTCGCTTTTTGCATTTGTTAGCGACCAGACGGGCATTAAATGCCCTTGTCCCCCGCCGTCGAGTTAGGTAGGGACACTGCTGTCATTGTTGTACCAACCTGCGTTTTACTCTTTACCCCTCTTCCTCGCTGCCACCGTGGGTGCCCCTTCAGACTATAAAGGGAGGCCCATGCAAGACGTAGAAGGGGTTCATGATTCGAACTTTTCCACACTAGGGGTTCCACTGTTCGTAGATCCAACACCACCATACGCTCGCGCTCTCGAGCAAGAACAAATAAAAACACAAGGCAGCAGTAGGAGTTTTATCTCTCCGGAGAGCTCCGAAGATGGGTAAAAATCGCCTGTCTCCCCCGCGCGCTCGACCTTGATCTGCTCTGCGCATGCCCTCCGCTCCCTTGCCGGACTAGAAGGGCCCCCCTGCCCCATAGGTGCTCGTGGCCACAGAGAGAACCTCCCCAACACCAGCACTCGTGGCATGGGGGCTGAAGCCGACGACTTGCCATCTCTCAGATTTAATAAATGGCCGCACAGAAGGTAATATTTTAAATCAATAAGCATTGCTTAGCGCATATGAACAAAGTTTTCAGCGCACAGGATAACACATTGCGAGTTTACTCAATAATTACATCTTTGGGGCACTCATCCGCAATCTTGCGGGCACCCTTCAGGACACTCTTATAGTACATCTCGGGCGTACGATACTCCTTGCCCGCTGGCGGCACATCCGTTATAAGCTTCACAACATCCAGCCTGCCCCAGTGCACCTTTGCGCGGGCAAGGGCCCGACGGGCACCTTCAATGCAGGCGGAGCGCTTGATGACTTCCACACAAGGACACGCATCCACCAGCCGCCGCACCATGCCGAAGTAGCTCCCAGGCATGGCCTCCTCAGGCCACAAATGGACTATGATGCCCTTCATGGCCTGCTCGGCCACCTTGTGGAGCTCGACCAGCTGCTTCACCGGTCGCTAAAAGCACTGATGTCCGCCTCAAAGATATCTTGAGACCGAAGACCTTCTCCGCTGAGCTCCCTCCTCGCCCGTAGAATGCGGCGGCATCGGACACGCCACGAGGCAGATCTGCAAACGCCTCCGAGAGCTCCGAATTCGGGTAAGTAATAGGTAATTCACATTCACATGCTTGCTTGGCATGAAAAATGCCTTACCCGCCGCTATTTTCTTCACCGCCTCAATCTCCTGAAGGGCCTTATGGGCCTCGGTCTTAGCGGCTTTGGCACTCTCAAGAGCCGAGGCAAGCTCGGACCCTCGAGTCTTCGAGTCGCGCTCCAAACTCTCATGTTTCTCCATGAGAGCCTGGAGCTCTTGTCGCGCCTCCGCCACCCGCGCCTCCTGCTTCTCTCTCCGCTTGTTCCGCGGCCGCATTGCGTTCGGCCGCGGAAACGACCTCCTTCAGGGTCGCCACCTCGTTCGTGGCCCCTGCAGTGCCCAAGTTATCCTTGTTATTTCTATTGCAACCAAAATCCTTTTCTGTAAGGTACAAATTTATTACGGTGTTACTCACCTTCTTTGTCCTCGAGCTGTTGCTTGGCAAGGCCGAGCTCGTTCTCGCCCGCCGAGGTCTTGCTTCAAAGCACCGACCTCCGCAATCAATGCGGCAGAGGTCAAGCAGCGCAGCCTGCAATCCCATATTGACATAATTTTTAGAACTCCTGCGATATCTTTTTAGATCCTCATCCGCTTTTCTTTCCAAACCGAACCGAGCATCGTGGGCTACTTGTCTATGCGGTATTACATTACATATTTTAAAACTTCCTACCTCAAAGCCTGTTAAAAGGCTGTTGCAGGCTTCGGTCAGCCCACTCTTGGCGAGCTGAACCTTCTGAATCACCGCACTCATGATAGTGCGGTGTTCTTCCTCGATGGAAGCGTTGTAGAGTGCCTCCAACAAGTTGTCCGGCGCCTCCGGTTGGACGGGGGCTGCTGGTGTCACGGTCTTGCCCTTATTATGAAGGGCCGCTGCGGACTCGAACCATCATGGGTTCCGCACGGAGTCCGGTGCAAAGTCCGGAGGCTGCCTTGCGGCACCTCCGGAGCCTCCTCCTGATGGGTCCCCTCCTGGGATCCCACCTCGGCGTCGTCAGCATCACGAGGGGTGGAGGCGGTCGGAATGGAATCCAGATCCGACGGAGTCAAGGACCCACTCGATGAAGCGGGAAGGTCATCCTCGGCCGGACTACAGGTAGTGTGCGGCATTAGAAGGACAACATGTGGCACGAAAGAGAAATTATAAATCATTCAGGAATCCGGATACTTACGATCATGCTGGAGGCTTGGCCCTTGAGGGCCACCCTTCGTCGCCAACGTTGGCATTGGCGGAGCTGTCCGGAGGAAGGGTCCTTCCCCTCTTGGACCCTTCGGCCTCCCCTGTTGGGGAAGCCTTCCTCTTCCTCTCTCCCTCCTGGGGAGAGTCTTCTTTCTCCTCCTCATCTTCGGGGGAGGAGTCCGCCTCGGAGCCATCGAACGATGAGTCCGACACCACCTGGCGCCGGGAACTCCTTCGGGTTCCCGTGGCCTTCTTCTTGGCCTTCTTCTCCGGCACCACGTAAAGGGCCGAAACCAGCAGCCCCGTCAAACGGGTGTCCGCTGGGTCTTCGGGAAGGGGAGCCGGACAGTCTACCTGTCCGGACGTCCTCTGCCAGTCCTGTTAAAGGCATTGGGAGTTTTAAATTCCACATAGAGTCAAACTATGAAAGAAAATAAGTGTCCCATAGAGGATAACAAAGCTTACCTCGCCGGCCGGGCGCTTGGTGCTGAATCAGCGGTCCTCCGTCATGACACGGGGCTTCTCCGCCTTGAACAGCACCCTCCTGCAGCTTCAGACGTCGTGTCAAGAGCCAGCTCGAGGTCCGTGCTGTGCGGATCAAACTCCCACAAATTAAAGGCCCGTTATTGGCTGGGAGAATCCTCTGGACGAGCATGACTCGGATCACATTGACAAGCTTAAGCTTCTTGTTCACAGTGCAGGAGACAGGATCGAGTCTGTCAGCTCCTCCAAACTGCCCCATAGCAAGCCCTTCTCTTTCTAGGAGGTGAGCTGCATGGGGATACCAGATCTGAACTCGGGGGCTGCTGCCCATTTAGGGTCACGCGGCTCGGTGATATAGAACCACAACGATTGCCCCCCCTTGACGGACTCCACGAAGGCCCCCTCGAGCCAGATGACGTTCGGCATTTTGCCCACCATGGCGCCTCCACACTCCGCTTGGACGCCCTTCACTACCTTCGGCTTGACATTAAAGGTCTTTAGCCACAAGCCGAAGTGGGGCCGGATGCAGAGGAAGGCCTCGCACACGACGATAAACGCCGAGATGTTGAGGATGAAGTTTGGCGCCAGATCATGGAAATCCAGGCCGTAGTAGTACATGAGCCCCCGGACGAAGGGATGAAGTGGGAAACCCAGTCCACGGAGGAAGTGGGAAGGAATACGACCTCTCATGGGGCACTGGGGTGGGGATGAGCTGCCCCTCGTCGGGCAGCCGGTCTTGCGATGTCGCTGGACAGGTATCCGGCCACAGCAGTTTTCGATGTGCCCTCCCAGAACGGAGGAGGCCACCCACTGCCTCCCGCTCCGGACATGGCTGGAGAAGGTCGAGACGAGATGTGCGGACTTGGGCGCTGGAGCTCGAGTGCGCGGAGATGGATAAGCAAAGGAGGAAGAAGGCGTAGGTAAAAAGGTGGATCCTTATCCCCTTATATATGGGTGGACAAAGACTATGCGTCCCCACCGGCCTGGTAAAACTCGCTTATCTCCTAAGTGCCACCATCAATGGCGCGGTTGGGTTACCCACGTCCGTATTGATGGGAATCCCGGAATAAGGGGAACACGATCTATGCTTCGATAAGACGTGCCAAGGAAACCGCTTCGCTAAACTCGCTGAGGTGGTATAATAAAAAATGATTCAAGTAAAGGCTTGGTGATGGTATGACGTCATGCCACAAAATACGTCAGCAGATTGAACTTGTGTACATATTATTCTCTCTACGGTGGAATGTGGAATTTATTTTGCAGAGCCGGACACTATCCTAGTGTTCACAATCTTCTATGAATTATTCGGAGAAGGAACCCGCCTTGCAATGCCGAACAATATGGCGCGGACTCATCATCATTGAAGCTTTGGTTCGGGGCTCTTGAGGAGTCTGGACTAGGGGTGTCCGGATAGCGGACTATCATCATCGGCGGACTCCAAGACTATGAAGATACAAGATTGAAGACTTCGTCCCGTGTCCGGATGGGACTTTCCTTGGCGTGGAAGGCAAGCTTGGTGATACGGATATGTAGATCTCCTACCATTGTAACCGACTGTAACCCTAGCCCTCTCCGGTGTCTATATAAACCGGAGGGTTTTAGTCCGTAGGGATGCACAACCATTACAACAATCATACCATAGGCTAGCTTCTAGGGTTTAGCCTCCTTGATCTCGTGGTAGATCCACTCTTGTACTACCCATATCATCAATATCAATCAAGCAGAGTAGGGTTTTACCTCCATTGAGAGGGCCCGGACCCTGGGTAAAAACATCGTGTCCCTTGTCTCCTGTTACCATCCGCCTAGACGCACAGTTCGGGACCCCCTACCCGAGATCCGCCGGTTTTGACACTGAAAGTTAGGGTTACCTTAATTCTTCTTTCGTATTTGCGGATGCTTGTGAGAGGGGTTAACATAAGTGGGATGCTTGTCCAAGGAAGGGCAGTACCCAAGCACTGGTCCACCCACATATCAAATTATCAAAGTAACGAACATGAATCATATGAGCATGATGAGAACTAGCTTGACAGTAATTCCCATGTGTCCTCGGGAGCGCTTTGCTTTATATAAGAGTTTGTCCAGGCTTGTCCTTTGCTACAAAAAGGATTGGGCCACCTTGCTGCACCTTAGTTACTCTTGTCACTTGTTACCCGTTACGAATTACCTTATCACAAAACTATCTGTTACCAATAATTTCAGTGCTTGCAGAGAATACCTTACTGAAAACCGCTTGTCATTTCCTCTAGCTCCTCGTTGGGTTCGACACTCTTACTTATTGAAAGGACTATGATAGATCCCCTATACTTGTGGGTCATCAGTGTTATTTTTGTGCAGAAATAAAAGTTCTCGGAATGACCTGAAACTTCACGGAGTCGTGTTTTGAACTAATAAAAAATATTGGCGAAACAATCAACAGAAGGGGCCCACACCCTGTCCACGAGGGTGCAGGGTGCCCCCCTAGGGCGCGCCCCCTGCCTTGTGGGCCCCCTGGACCTCCACTAACCTCAACTCCAACTCTATATATTCACGTTTGCGGAGAAAAAAAAATCAGAGAGAAGACTTCATCGCGTTTTACGATACGAAGCCACCGCCAAGCCATGTTCTTCCTCGGGAGGGCTGATCTGGAGTCTGTTCGAGGCTCTGGAGAGGGGAATCTGTCGCCATCGTCATCATCAACCATCCTCCATCACCAATTTCATGATGCTCACCGCCGTGCCGGAGTAATCCGATCGTAGGCTTGCTGGACGGTGATGGGTTGGATGAGATTTATCATGTAATCGAGTTAGTTTTGTTAGGGTTTGATCCTATTATCCATTATGTTCTAGGATTGATGTTGCTATGACTTTGCCATGCTTAATGCTTGTCACTAGGGCCCGAGTGCCATGATTTCAGATCTGAACCTATTATGTTTTCATGAATATATGTGAGTTCTTGATCTTATCTTGCAAGTTATAGTCACCTACTATGTGTTATGATCTGGCAAACCCCGGAGTGATAGTAGTCGGGACACTCCCCGGTGATGACCGTAGTTTGAGGAGTTCATGTATTCACTAAGTGCTAATGCTTTGGCCCGATACTCTATTAAAAGGAGGCCTTAATATCACTTAGTTTCCAATAGGACCCCACTGCCACGGAATCATGCCTACATTACATTGATGAACTGGAGCTAGTTGTGTGTCACCCTATGTTATAATTGCTGCATGATGAATTACATCCGACATAATTATCCATCATTGATCCATTGCCTATGAGCTTTTCACATATTGATCTTTGCTTAGTTACTTATCCACTACCAGTGTTACGATTGCTACAAAACTGCTATGGTTACTTTTGCCACCATTACCGCTACTTCCATACTACTTTGCTACTAAATACTTTGTTGCAGATATTAAGTCTTTCAGGTGTGGTTGAATTGACAACTCAGCTACTAATACTTGAGAATATTCTTTGGCTGCCCTTGTGTCGAATCAATAAATTTGGGTTGAATACTCTACCCTCGAAAACTGTTGTGATCCCCTATACTTGTGGGTTATCATAGGTCCAAGAAGAATTGGTCTAAGAAATTAGATGATGCACTTTGGGCTTATAGAACAACTTATAAAAATCCTATGGGTATGTCTCCATATAAAATGGTTTATGGAAAAGCTTGTCATTTGCCTCTTGAGTTAGAACATAAAGCATTTGCGGCAATTAAAGAACTTAATTATGACTTCAAACTTGCTGGTGAAAAGAGGTTATTTTATATTAGCTCATTAGATGAATGGAGAATCCAGGCTTATGAAAATGCTAAGTTATTCAAAGAAAAAGTTAAAAGATGGCATGACAAAAGAATCCAAAAGCGTGAGTTCAGAATTGGAGAATATGCTCTTTTGTACAACTCTGGTTTTAGATTCTTTGCAGGAAATCTCCTCTCCAAATGGGAAGGACCTACGTCATTGAGGAGGTCTATTGATCCGTAGCTATCAAAATAAATAATGCCGAAGGTACTAACCCGAAGGTTGTTAATGGGCAATGAATAAAACACTATATCTTAGGTACGCCCATTAATGTTGAAAGCAATATTATCCAAACTTTGACACCGGAAGAGAACATAAAGGAAACCTTCTGGAACACTCCAGAATCATGAAAAATGGGATTTACGTGATACGGTAAGTAAACAGACTCCGAAAAATCCGCAAAAAAATCTTTTTGTCGGTTTTGGAATATTTAGAAAATTAAGAAAATAAGAAACTTTTAGGAAAGTGACCCTGGTGGGCACGATACACCAGGGCGCGGCGCACCCAGGTGGGTTGTGCCCACCTCGGGTCCTTTCCGGACTCCGTTTTTCTTCCGTTCTACTTGTTCCCCAAGATAAAAAAATCTATACATACCTTTCGAACCTGTTAACCTCTGTATCACGGAGAAATCTCATGTTTTCTTTTCTTGCTGTTTTCTGTCAGATATGTTGAGCCAGGCATCATGTCTTCTTCTCCCTATGATCGTATGGAAGAGGATGCTTGGTTGATGAAGATCGAGCTGAAGAGAGAAGACCCCGTTAGAGCAGCTAAGGAGGACAAGAGCAAGGAGGCCACCGGAGATCAAGTGTCGATGGACGAGCAAGCTTGCCCACCGATGAGGAAGAGGAAGATATCCTTGAACCCTACTATGCTCATCTTACCCCCATTGAGATTGCAGCCTTCGGGACCATTGAAACGGTTCGTATAAAAAATAGGTATCTCAATCATGAAAATATTCTGCCTATGGAGCACATCGCTTCCCTGCGAAGAGTCATCCGAAGATTGGAGAGCCTCTTGGTCCTTAAAGACCGGATTGCTTCTACTTCATCACCACCATCTTCTTCACCACCACCAAAAGTAAACTGAGTATTGGGTATGGGCACTCCCCTTGGCTTCTGCCAAGCATGGGGGAGGTGCCCCGGTATCATATCATCTCCACTATCTTTTGCCTTTACTTTCTTAGTTCGATCCATGGTTATCTTTTGCTATTAGATGAATAAAGTTTAGTTTGATCTTTTCTTTTTGTGAGTTTGCTTAGTGATCAATCTTTGTAATCGTGTGTGAGATATATAACAAAGTTTAGTTTAAGTTTTGCCTTCTTTACTTTCTTGTTGCAAATAAAAAGAAAGGAAATAAAAGAAAAAGATCATATGCTAATCTTATGGGAAGTGATGACATTACACAAGGAAAAGTATAAGTAGAAAATTTTATTGTAGATTGACAAACATAGCATTGGTCAATGATGCAACTCATGAAAGAATTAATAAGGGAAGAGAAGATTCACATATAAATATACTATCATGGAAATCTTTTATGATTGTGAGCATGCATCAAAATATTATATGCCAAAATTGTTGACGTTGGACAAGGAAGACAACTTAATGATTTATGTTTGTTCATATTCACATAGAAGTTATATTGTCATAGATCCTTCAACATGTGGTGCTTGTCCCTATCTTTGCTAGCCAAAAACTCCGCACTAAGTAGAGATACTACTTGTGCATCCAAAACCCTTAAACCCTATCTTGTTTGAGAGTCCACCATACCTACCTATGGATTGAGTAAGGTCCTTCAAGTAAGTTGTCATCGTTGCAAAAAGGGCAGTAAAATTGCTTCTAAAAGTGTGAGATCATTTAGTGTAAGGGAAAATTGAGCGTTGTACGAACTTGTGATGGTGAAGATAAAAGCGAGAGACTGCATAATAAAGGTTGCCATCACAAGGGGCAATACAACATGACGTTCTCTTGCACTAAGGGGTTGTGCATATAAGCAAAAAGCGCATGGCAACCTCTGCTTCCCTCTGCGAAGGGCCTATCTTTTACTTTCATGTATTTACTTTTATGCAAGAGTCATAGTTTTTCTCTCTATTCCTTTTATTTTTCTCCTTTGGCAAGCATAATGTGGTGAGGAAACAACTAGGCACATATATCCAGTTGAATATCGGTAGCATGGGTTATTATTGTTGACATCAAACTTGAGGTGAATGCGTTGGGAGGCGAAACTATAAACCCCTATCTTTCTATGTGTTTGGTTGAAATGTTTTGCGCATGTGTACGCGGTGAGTGTTAGCAATCATAGAAGACTAAATGATGGTTGAGTATGTGGATTTGCCTAAAGGCTCTGATACGTGACCTTTCCTGAAAAGATGATGAATTGTAGTTGCAAAGTTGACTGAGAACATAGTTTGTTAGTTTACAATAGGGCTTATGCTTTATACTTTGATGTTGTGATGAATTGTCACTTGTTCATGAGAAGTCTGTGATAAAAGTTATATAATAAAAGTTTTATGTTAAAGTTTGTTGTTGTTATAATAAGTCACATGATGCTGCTATGTACGTATTTTTGTTTTTATCGACACCTCTCTCTAAGCATGTGGACATGCTTTTCGATTTCAGTTTTCGCTTGACGACAAGTGAGGTATAAGCTTGGGGGAGTTGATACGTCCATTTTGCATCATGTTTTCCTATTGTTATTTATGTTGTTTAATTGTATAATAATGCCTTTTGGAGTAATTCTAATGCCTTTTCTCTAATAATATGCAAGGTACGCACAACGAGGGAGAATTCTAGCAGCTGGAAATCTGGACCTGAAAAAGCTACGTCAGGCTACCTATTCTATACAACTCCAAATGAGCTGAAACTTCCCGAGGATTTTTTATGGAATGTTTAAGAATTATTGGAGTCAATAAGTACCAGAGGGGGGCCACCAGGTGGGCACAACCCACCTGGGCGCGCCAGGAGGCCCATGCGCGCCCTGGTGGGTGTTGCCCTCCTCGGCTCACCTCCAGTGCCCATCTTCTGGTATATAAATCATTTTGACCTAGAAAGAAATAAGGAGAGGACATTCGGGACGAAGTGCTGCCGCCTCGAGGCGGAACTTGGGCAGGAGCACTTTTGCCCTCTGATGGAGCAATTCCGCCGGGGGAACTACCCTCCCGGAGGGGGAAATCATCATCACCAACAACTCTCCCATCTTGGGGACTGCTATCTTCATCAACATCTTCACAGCATCAACTCCTCTCAAACTCTAGTTCATCTCTTGTGTTCAATCTTTGTACCAAAACTATAGGTTGGTGCTTATGGGTGACTAGTAGTGTTGATTACATCTTGTAGTTGATTGCTACATGGTTTATTTGGTGGAAGAATATATGTTCAGATCCATTATGCTATTTAATACCCCTCTGATATTGAGCATGTTTATCATTTGTGAGTAGTTACTTTCGTTATTGAGGTCATGAGAGAAATCATGTTGCAAGTAATCATGTGAACTTGATATGTGTTTGATATTTTGATGATATGTATGTTGCCATTCTCTTAGTGATGTCATGTGAACATCGACTGCATGACACTTCTCCATATTTGGGCCTAAGGGAATGCATTGTGGAGTAGTTATTAGATGGTGGGTTGCGGGAGTGACTAAAGCTTAAACCCTAGTTTATGCGCTATTCCTTAAGGGACCGGTTGGATCCAAAAGTTTAATGCTATGGTTAGAATTTATTCTTCATACTTTTCTCGTAGTTGCGGATGCTTGCGGGAGGGTTAATCATAAGTAGGAGGCTTGTTCAAGTAAGAACAGCACCTAAGCACCGGTCCACCCACATATCAAATTATCAAAGTACTGAACACGAATTAAGCCAACATGATGAAAGTGACTAGATGAAATTCTCGTGTACCTTCAACAATACTTTGCTTATCATAAGAAACCGTTTTGGCTTGTCCTTTGCCTCAAAAGGATTGGCCTACCTTGCTGCACTTTTGTTACTACTATAATTACTTGCTCATTAAAAATTATCTTGCTATCAAACTACTCTGCTACTTACAATTTTAGCACTTGCATACATTACCTTGCGGAAAACTGCTACCTCTTGAGCTTGCGTTGGTTTTCCCTTGAAGAGGTAAGGGTGATGCAGCAAAGTAGTGTAAGTATTTCCCTCAGTTTTGAGAACCAAGGTATCAATCCAGTAGGAGAAGACGCACAAGTCACCGAATACCTGCACAAACAATCAAGAACTTGCAACCAACACGATAAAGGGGTTGTCAATCCCTCCACGGTCACTCGCAAAAGTGAGATCTGATAGAGATAATAAAGTAAATATTTTTGTTATTTTTATGTATAGATTGGAAAGTAAAGATTGCAAAATAGTAAACGAGATTCAACAATATGGAAAAGAGACTTAATATAATGGAAAAGAGACCCGGGGGCCATAGGTTTCACTAGTGGCTTCTCTCAAGATAACATGTATTACGGTGGGTGAACAAATTATTGCCGAGCAGTTGATAGAAAACACATAATTATGATGACATCTAAGGAAATGATCATGAACATAGGCATCACGTCCGTGTCAAGTAGACCTACTCCTGCCTGCATCTACTACTATTACTCCACACATCGACCGCTATCCAGCATGCATCTAGAGTATTAAGTTCATAAGAACGGAGTAATGCATTAAGCAAGATGACATGATGTAGAGGGATAAACTCAAGCAATATGATATAAACCCCATCTTTTTATCCTCGATGGCAACAATACAATACATGCCTTGCTGCCCCTACTATCAATGGGAAAGGACACCGCAAGATTGAACCCAAAGCTAAGCACTTCTCCCATGGCAAGAAAGATCAATCTAGTAGGCCAAACTAAACTGATAATTTGAAGAGACTTGCAAAGATATAAAATCATGCATATAAGAATTCAGAGAAGAACCAAATAATATTAATAGATAATCATGTTCATAAATCCACAATTCATCGGATCTCGACAAACACACCGCAAAAGAGTATGACATCGAATAGTTCTCCAAGAACGTCGAGGAGAACTTTGTATTGAGAATCAAAGAGAGAGAAGAAGCCATCTAGCTAATAACTATGGAATCGAAGGTCTGTGGTAAACTACTCATGCTTCATCGGAGAGGTAATGGTGTTGATGTAGAAGCCCTCCGTGATCGAATCCCCATCCGGCAAATCACCGAAAAAGGCCCCAAGATGGGATCTCACAGGTAAAGAAGGTTGCGGCAGTGGAAAAGTGTTTTCGTGGCTCCCCCTGATGTTTTTAGGCTATAAGAGTATATATAGGCGAAAGAACTAGGTCGGTAGAGCTACGAGGGGCCCACGAGGGTGGGGGCGTGCCCTCCTGCCTCGTGGACGCCTTGTTGCATCTCTGACTTCATCTCCAAGTCTTCTGGTTTGCTTTCGGTCCAAGAAAGATCATTGTGAAGGTTTCATTCCGTTTGGACTCCATTTGGTATCCTTTTCTGCAGAACTCTAAAATAGGCAAAAAAGACAGAAACTAGCATTGGGCCTTTGGTTAATAGGTTAGTCCCGAAAATAATATAAAAGAGCATATTAAAGCCCATTAAACATCCAAAACAGATAATATAATAGCATGGAACAATCAAAAATTATAGATACGTTGGAGATGTATCAAAAACCACTTGTCATTTCCTTCTGCTCCTCGTTGGGTTCGACACTCTTACTTATCGAAAAGGCTACTATTAACCCATATACTTGTGGGTCATCATTGGGTCATTTGTCTCATTAAAATGGGGGCGATCTCTCTCTCTCTCTCTCTCTCTCTCTGCATATCCCCGCAGCCCGAGCAGCCCACACCCACCTCCCCCGACCCCAAATCATGTAGCCACCATCGGCGATGACGACATCGTTGGAGATGTTCTGCGTCGGTGATGTTGTCTTACTAGAGAAGTGCAAGGAGATTTGCTCCGTGTTTCCAAGCACCAAAGCTCTAGCGAGCATGCCTTGCAATTTTCGATAGATGCGAGGATGGATGAGATCCGGCAGATAATTCCAGATCGAGTCAAGGGGGTGATTTGTATCGTGGTTTTTGTCTTGGCGGTGTGTGATGCAATGGAGTCGTCGGATCCTCGACAACGAGCTCGCTGGTACTCATACTGGTCTCGATGCGGCCTGCCAGATCTAGAGGTCAAGTAAGAGCTCGTTGGTATTCCGAGGATGATCTACATGCAACTTCCCCTTTGATGTAGGGTAGAACCCTAGATGCCCGATCTTTCACGATTGGAGGGGATCCTATGAAGAACACGAGGGGGAAAACAGATAATATAATAGCGTGGAACAATCAAAAATTATAGATACGTTGGAGACGTATCAAGCATCCCCAAGCTTAATTCCTGCTCGTTCTCGAGTAGGTAAATGATAAAAATAGAATTTTTGATGTGGAATGCTACCTAACATATTTGTCAATGTAATTCTCTTTATTTTGGCATGAATGTTCAAATCCGAAAGATTCAAGACAACAGTTTAATATTGACATAAAAACAATAATACTTCAAGCATACTAACAAAGCAATCATGTCTTCTCAAAATAACATGGCCAGAGAAAGCTATCCCTACAAAATCATATAGTCTGGTTATGCTCTATCTTCATCACACAAAGTGTTTAATCATGCACAACCCCAATGACAAGCCAAGCCATTGTTTCATACTTTTGATGTTCTCAAACTTTTTCAATCTTCATGCAATACATGAGCGTGAGCCATGGATATAGCACTACAGGTGGAATAGAATGGTGGTTGTGGAGAAGACAAAAAGGAGAAGATATTCTCACATCAACTAGGTGTATCAACGGGCTATGGAGAAGCCCATCAATAGATATCAATGTGAGTGAGTAGGGATTGCCATGCAACGGATGCACTAGAGCTATAAGTGTATGAAAGCTCAACAAAATAAACTAAGTGGGTGTGCATCCAACTTGCTTACTCACGAAGACCTAGGGCACTTTGAGGAAGCCCATCATTGGAATATACAAGCCAAGATCTATAATGAAAAATTCCCACTAGTATATGAAAGTGTCAACATAGGAGACTCTCTATCATGAAGATCATGGTCCTAATTTGAAGCACAAGTGTGGAAAAAGGATAGTAGCATTGCCCCTTCTCTCTTTTTTTATTTGGGCCTTTTCTCTTTTTTTATGGCCTCTTTTTTTCTTTCCTTTTTCTTTTTCGTTCGGAGTCTCATCCTGACTTGTGGGGGAATCATAGTCTCCATCATCCTTTCCTCACTGGGACAATGCACTAATACGAAGATCATCACACTTTTATTTACTTACAACTCAAGAATTACAACTCGATACTTAGAACAAAATATGACTCTATGTGAATGCCTCCGGCTGTATACCAGGATGTGCAATGATTCAAGAGTGACATGTATGAAAGGATTATGAACGGTGGCTTTGCCACAAATATGATGTCAACTACATGATCATGCAAAGCAATATGACAACGGTGGATCGTGTCATAATTGTTAGGGAACGTAGTAATTTCAAAAAATTCTTATGGGCACACGCAAGATCATGGTGATGCATAGCAACGAGAGGGGAGAGTGTCGTCCATGTACCCTCGTAGACCGAAAGCAAAAGCGTTAGAACAACACGGTTGATGTAGTCGTACGTCTTCACGGCCCGACCGATCAAGCACCGAAAGCACGGCACCTCCGAGTTCTAGCACACGTTCAGCTCGATGACGTCCCTCGAACTCCGATCCAGCCGAGTGTCAAGGGAGAGTTCTGTCAGCACGACGGCATGGTGACGATGATGATGTTCTACCGTCGCAGGGCTTCGCCTAAGCACCACTACAATATTATCGAGGAGGACTATGGTGGAGGGGGCACCGCACACGACTAAGAGATCAATGATCTGTTGTTGTGTCTAGAGGTGCCCCCCTGACCCCGTATATAAAGGAGCAAGGGGGAGGGGGCGGCCGGCCAGGGAGGAGGCGCGCCAAGGGGAGTCCTACTTCCACCAGGAGTAGGACTCCCTCCTTCCTTGTTGGATTAGGAGAAGGGGGGAAAGAGGAGGGAGAGAGAGGAAGGAAAGGGGGGGCGCCGCCCCCTCTCCTTGTCCTATTCAGACTAGGGGGGAGGGGTGCGTGGCCCTGCCCTGGCCTCCTCTCCTCTTCTCCACTAAGGCCCACTATGGCCCATTAAGCCTCCGAGGGGTTCCGGTAACCCCTCGGTATTCCGGTAAAATCTCGATTTCACCCGGAACACTTCCGACATCCAAATATAGGTTTCCAATATATCATTCTTCATGTCTCGACCATTTCGGGACTCCTCGTCATGTCCGTGCTCACATCCGGGACTCCGAACAACCTTCGGTACATCAAAACTCATAAACTCATATAATCGTCATAGAAACTTTAAGCGTGCGGACCCTACGGGTTCGACAACTATGTAGACATGACCGAGACACGTCTCCGGTCAATAACCAATAGCGGAACCTGGATGCTCATATTGGCTCCTACATATTCTATGGAGATCTTTATTGGTCAAACCGCATAACAACATACGTTGTTCCCTTTGTCGTCGGTATGTTACTTGCCCGAGATTCGATCGTCGGTATCCCAATACCTAGTTCAATCTCGTTACCGGCAAGTATCTTTACTCGTTATGTAATACATCATTCCGTAACTAACTCATTAGCTACATTGCTTGCAAGGCTTATAGTGATGTGCATTACCGAGAGGGCCCAGAGATATCTCTCCGACAATCGTAGTGACAAAACCTAATCTTGAAATATGCCAACTCAACATGTACCTTTGGATACACCTGTAGAGCTCCTTTATAATCACCCAGCTACGTTGTGATGTTTGGTAGCACACAAAGTGTTCCTCCAGTTAACGGGAGTTGCATAAAATCTCATAGTTATAGGAACATGTATAAGTCATGAAGAAAGCAATAGCAACATACTAAACGATCAAGTGCTAAGCTAACGGAATGGGTCAAGTCAATCACATCATTCTACTAATGATGTGATCCCGTTAATCAAATGACAACTCATGTCTATGGTTAGGAAACATAACCATCTTTGATTAATGAGCTAGTCAAGTAGAGGCATACTAGTGACATTGTGTTTGTCTATGTATTCACACATGTATCATGTTTCCGGTTAATACAATTCTAGCATAAATAATAAACATTTATCATGATATAAGGAAATAAATAATAACTTTACTATTGCCTCTCGGGCATATTTCCTTCAGTCTCCCACTTGCACTAGAGTCAATAATCTAGATTACACAGTAATGATTCTAAAACACCCATGGAGCCTTGGTGTTGATCATGTTTTTCTCGTGGAAGAGGCTTAGTCAACGGGTCTGCAACATTCAGATCCGTATGTATCTTGCAAATCTCTATTTCTCCCACCTAGACTTGGTCCCGGATGGAATTGAAGCGTCTCTTGATGTGCTTGGTCCTCTTGTGAAATCTGGATTCTTTTGCCAAGGCAATTGCACCAGTATTGTCACAGAAGATCTTCATTGGTCCTGATGCACTAGGTATGACACCTAGATCGGAAATGAACTCCTTTATCCAGACTCCTTCATTTGCTGCTTCCGAAGCAGCTATGTACTCTACTTCGCATGTAGATCCCGCCAGGACGCTTTGTTTAGAATTGCACCTACTGACAGCTCCATCATTCAATATAAACACGTATCCGGTTTGCGATTTAGAATCGTACGGATCAGTGTCAAAGCTTGCATCGACGTAACCATTTACGACTAGCTCTTTGTCACCTCCATAAACAAGAAACATATCCTTAGTCCTTTTCAGGTATTTCAGGATATTCTTGACCGCTGTCCAGTGATCCACTCCTAGATTACTTTGGTAGCTCCCTGCTAAACTTATTGCTAAGCATACATCAGGTCTGGTACACAGCATTGCATACATGATAGAGCCTATGGCTGAAGCATAGGGAACATCTTTCATTTTCTCTCTATCTTCTGCTGTGGTCGGGCATTGAGTTTGACTCAACTTCACACCTTGTAATACAGGCAAGAACCCTTTCTTTGCTTGATCCATTTTGAACTTTTTCAAAACTTTATCAAGGTATGTGCTTTGTGAAAGTCCAATTAAGCGTCTTGATCTATCTCTATAGATCTTGATGCCCAATATGTAAGCAGCTTCACCGAGGTCTTTCATCGAAAAACTTTTATTCAAGTATCCTTTTATGTTATCCAGAAATTCTATATCATTTCCAATTAACAATATGTCGTCTACATATAATATCAGAAATGCTAAGGAGCTCCCACTCACTTTCTTGTAAATACAGGCTTCTCCAAAAGTCTGTATAAAACCATATGCTTTGATCACACTATCAAAGCTTTTATTCCAACTCTGAGAGGCTTGCACCAGTCCATAAATGGATCGCTGGAGCTTGCACACTTTGTTAGCACCTTTTGGATCGACAAAACCTTCTGGTTGCATCATATACAACTCTTCTTCCAGAAATCCATTCAGGAATGCAAATTTTGACATCCATTTGCCATATTTCATAATCATAAAATGCGGCAATTGCTAACATGATTCGGATAGACTTAAGCATTGCTATGGGTGAGAAAGTCTCATCGTAGTCAACTCCTTGAACTTGTCGAAAACCTTTCGCAACAAGTCGAGCTTTGTAGATAGTTACATTACCATCAGCGTCAGTCTTCTTCTTAAAGATCCATTTATTCTCGATGGCTTGCCGATCATCGGGCAACTCAACCAAAGTCCATACTTTGTTCTCATACATGGATCCCATCTCAGCTTTCATGGCCTCAAGCCATTTTGCGGAATCTGGGCTCATCATCGCTTCCTCATAGTTCGTAGGTTCGCCATGGTCAAGTAACATGACTTCCAAAATAGGATTACCGTACCACTCGGGCGGATCTTACTCGGTTGACCCACGAGGTTCGTAGTAACTTGATCTGAAGTTTCATGATCAATATCATTAGCTTCCTCACGATTGGTGTAGTCAACACAGGAACCGTTTACGTGATGAACTATTTTCCAATAAGGGAGCAGGTACAGTTACCTCATCAAGTTCTACTTTCCTCCCACTCACTTCTTTCGAGAGAAACTCCTTCTCTAGATAAGATCTGAATTTAGCAACAAAAGTCTTGCCTTCAGATCTGTGATAGAAGGTGTACCCAATAGTCTCTTTTGGGTATCCTATGAAGACACATTTCTCTGATTTGGGTTCGAGCTTATCTGGTTGAAGTTTCTTCACATAAGCATCGCAGCCCCAAACTTTAAGAAATGACAACTTTGGTTTCTTGCCAAACCACAGTTCATAAGGCATCGTCTCAACGGATTTTGATGGTGCCCTATTTAACGTGAATGCGGCCGTCTCTAAAGCATAACCCCAAAATGATAGCGGTAAATCAGTAAGAGACATCATAGATCGCACCATATCTAGTAAAGTACGATTACAACATTCGGACACACCATTACGTTGTGGTGTTCCGGGTGGCGTGAGTTGCGAAACTATTCCGCATTGTTTCAAATGTAAACCAAATTCATAACTCAAATATTCTCCTCCACGATCAGATCGTAGAAACTTTATTTTCTTGTTACGATGATTTTCCACTTCACTCTGAAATTCTTTGAACTTTTCAAATGTTTCAGACTTGTGTTTCATTAAGTAGATATACCCATATCTGCTCAAATCATCTGTGGAAGTGAGAAAATAATGATACCCGCCGCGAGACTCAATATTCATTGGACCACACACATCAGTATGTATGATTTCCAACAAATCAGTTGCTCGCTCCATAGTTCCAGAGAATGGCATTTTAGTCATCTTGCCCATGAGGCACGGTTCGCAAGTACCAAGTGATTCATAATCAAGTGATTCCAAAAGTCCATCAGTATGGAGTTTCTTCATGCACTTTACACCAATATGACCCAAACGGCAGTGCCACAAATAAGTTGCACTACCATTATCAACTCTGCATCTTTTGGCTTCAACATTATGAATATGTGTATCACTACTATCGAGATTTAATAAAAATAGACCACTCTTTAAGGGTGCATGACCATAAAAGATATTACTCATATAAATAGAACAACCATTATTCTCTGATTTAAATGAATAACCGTCTCGCATCAAACAAGATCCAGATGTGATGTTCATGCTCAACGCTGGCACCTAATAACAATTATTCAGGTCTAAAACTATCCCGAAGGTAGATGTGGAGGTAGCGTGCCGACTGCGATCACATCGACTTTGGAACCATTTCCCACGCGCATCGTCACCTCGTCCTTAGCCATTCTTCACGTAATCTGTAGTCCCTGTTTCGAGTTGCAAATATTAGCAACAGAACTAGTATCAAATACCCAGGTGCTACTGCGAGCATTAGTAAGGTACACATCAATAACATGTATATCACATATACCTTTGTTCACCTTGCCATCCTTCTTATCCGCCAAATACTTGGGGCAGTTCCGCTTCAAAGGACTACCGCTTGTAGTAGAAGCACTCAGTCTCAGGCTTAGGTACAGACTTGGGTTTCTTCTCTTGAGCAGCAACTTGTTTGTTGTTCTTCTTGAAGTTCCCCTTCTTCTTCCCTTTACCCTTTTTCTTGAAACTGGTGGTCTTATTGACCATCAACACTTGATGCTCCCTTTTGATTTCTACCTCCGCAGCATTTAGCATTGCGAAGAGCTCGGGAATAGTCGTGTCCATCCCTTGCATATTATAGTTCATCATGAAGCTCTTGTAGCCTGGTCGCAGTGATTGAAGAATTCTGTCAATGACACTATCATCAGGAAGATTAACTCCCAGTTGAATCAAGTGATTATTATACCCAGACATTTTGAGTATATGTTCACTGACAAAACTATTCTCTTCCATCTTGCAGCTATAGAACTTATTGGAGACTTCATATCTCTCAATCCGGGCATTTGCTTGAAATATTAACTTCAACTCCTGGAACATCTCATATGCTCCATGACATTCAAAACGTCCTTGAAGTCCCAGTTCTAAGCCGTAAAGCATGGCACACTGAACTATCGAGTAGTCATCAGCTTTGCTCTGCCAGACGTTCTTAATGTTGTCAGTTGCATCTGCAGTAGGCCTGGCACCCAGCGATGCTTCCAGGACGTAATTCTTTTGTGCAGCAATGAGGATAATCCTCAAGTTACGGACCCAGTCCGTGTAATTGCTACCATCATATATTTCAACTTAGCTTTCTCAAGGAACGCATTAAAATTCAACGGAACAACAGCACGAGCCATCTATCTACAACAAACATAGACAAGCAAAATACTATCAGGTACTAAGTTCATGATAAATTTAAGTTCAATTAATCATATTACTAAAGAACTCCCACTTAGACAGACAGCCCTCTAGTCATCTAAGTGATCACGTGATCCAAATCAACTAAACCATGTCCGATCATCACGTGAGATGGAGCAGTTTTCAATGGTGAACATCACTATGTTGATCATATCTACTCCCTCCGTTCCAAATTACTCGTCGTGATTTTAGTTCAAATTTGAACTAAAACCACGACGAGTAATTTGGAACGGAGGGAGTACTATATGATTCACGTTCGACCTTTCGGTCTTAGTGTTCCGAGGCCATATCTGTATATGCTAGGCTTGTCGGGTTTTAACCTGAGTATTCCGCGTGTGCAACTGTTTTGCACCCGTTGTATTTGAACGTAGAGCCTATCACACCCGATCATCACGTGGTGTCTCAGCACGAAGAACTTTCACAATGGTGCATACTTAGGGAGAACACTTATGCCTTGAAATTTAGTGAGAGGTCATCTTATAATGCTACCGTCAATCAAAGCAAAATAAGATGCATAAAGGATAAACATCACATGCAATCAATATAAGTGATATGATATGGCCATCATCATCTTGTGCTTGTGATCTCCATCTCCGAAGCACCGTCATGATCACCATCTTCACCGGCGCGACACCTTGATCTCCATCATAGCATCATTGTCGTTTCGCCACCTATTGCTTCTACGACTATCGCTACCGCTTAGTGATAAAGTAAAGCAATTACAGGGCGTTTGCATTGCATACAATAAAGCGACAACCATATGGCTCCTGCCAGTTGCCGATAACTTGGTTACAAAACAAGATCCTCTCATACAATAAAATATAGCATCACGTCTTGACCATATCACATCACAACATGCCCTACAAAAACAAGTTAGACGTCCTCTACTTTGTTGTCGCAAATTTTACGTGGCTACTATGGGTTGAGAAAGAACCATTCTTACCTACGCATCAAAACCACAACGATAGTTCGTCAAGTTAGTGATGTTTTAACCTTCTCAAGGACCGGGCGTAGCCACACTCGGTTCAACTAAAGTTGGAGAAACTGACACCCGCCAGCTATGTGCAAAGCACGTCGGTAGAACCAGTCTCGCGTAAGCGTACGCGTAATGTCGGTCCGGGCCGCTTCATCCAACAATACCGTTGAACCAAAGTATGACATGCTGGTAAGTAGTATGACTTGTATCGCCCACAACTCACTTGTGTTCTACTCGTGCATATAACATCTACGCATAAAACCAGGCTCGGATGCCACTGTTAGGGAACGTAGTAATTTCAAAATTTTCCTACGCACAAGCAAGATCATGGTGATGCATAGCAACGAGAGGGGAGAGTGTCGTTGTCGGTGTCAAAACCGGCGGATCTCGGGTCGGGGGTCCCGAACTGTGCGTCTAGGCGGATGGTAACAGGAGACAAGGGACACGATGTTTTTACCAAGGTTCGGGCCCTCTCTATGGAGGTAAAACCCTACTCCTGTTTGATTGATATTGATGATATGGGTAGTACAAGAGTGGATCTACCACGAGATCAAGGAGGCTAAACCCTAAAAGCTAGCCTATGGTATGATTGTTGTTGTGATTGTTGTTCGTCCTATGGACTAAAACCCTCTGGTTTATATAGACACCGGAGAGGGCTAGGGTTACATAGAGTCAGTTACAATGGTAGGAGATCTACATATCCATATTGCCAAGCTTGCCTTCCACGCCAAGGAAAGTCCCATCCGGACACGGGACGAAGTCTTCAATCTTGTATCTTCATAGTCTTGGAGTCCGGCCGATGATGATAGTCCGGCTATCCGGACACCCCCTAGTCCAGGACTCCCTCAGTAGCCCCTGAACCAGGCTTCAATGACGATGAGTCCGGCGCGCATATTGTCTTCGGCATTGCAAGGCGGGTTCCTTCTCCGAATAATTCATAGAAGATTGTGAACACCAGGATAGTGTCCGGCTCTGCAAAATAAATTCCACATACCACCGTAGAGAGAATAATATTTACACAAGTTCAATCTCCTGACGTATTTTGTGGCGTGACATCACACCACTACCAAGCCTTTACTTGAATCGTTTTTATTATACCACCTCAGCGCGTTTAGCGAAGCGGTTTCCTTGGCACGTCTTGTCGAAGCAGAGATCATGTTCCCCTTATTCCGGGATTCCCATCAATACGGACGTGGGTAACCCAACCGCGCCTTTGATTGTGGCGCTTGGGAGATAAGCGAATTTTACCAGACTAGTAGGGGCGCATAGTTTCGTCCGCCCGTATATAAGGGGATAAGGATCCACCTCTTTTACCTACGCCTTCTTCCTCCTTTGCTTATCCATCTCCGCGCACTCCAGCTCCAGCGCCCAAGTCCGCACATCTCACCTCGACCTTCTCCAGCCATGTCCGGAGCGGGAGGCAAGTGGATGGCCTCGCCGTTCTGGAGGGGCACATCGAGAAGCTGCTTGCGCGGATACTGTCCAAATGACATCGCACACCGGCTGCCCGACGAGGGGCAGCTCATCCCCACCCGCAGGCCCCATGAGAGTGTCGTATTCCTTCCCCACTTCCTCCGCGGACTGGGCTTCCCACTCCACCCCTTCGTCCGGGGGCTCATGTACTACTACGGCCTGGATTTCCACGATCTGGCCCCAAATTTCATCCTCAATATCTCGGCGTTTATCGTCGTGTGCGAGGCCTTCCTCTGCATCCAGCCCCACTTCGGCTTGTGGCTCAAGACCTTCAATGTCAAGCCGAAGGTTGTGAAGGGCAACCAAGCAGAGTGCGGAGGCGCCATGGTGGGCAAAGTGCCCAATGTCACTTGGCTCGAGGGTGCCTTCGTGGAATCCGTCAAAGGGTGGCAATCGGGGTGGTTCTACATCACCGAGCCGCGTGACCCTAAATGGGCAGCGGTCCCCGAGTTCAGATCTGGCATCCCCATGCAGCTCACCTCCTGGAAAGAGAAGGGCTTGCTTTGGGGTAGTTCGGAGGAGCTGACCGGACTCCAGTCGTGTCTCCAGACCCTGGTGAACAAGAAGCTTAAGCTTGTCAACGTGATCCAGGTCATGCTCATCCGCCGGATTCTCCCCTGCCAGCAACGGGACTTCAATTTGTGGGAGTTCGATCCAGCACAGCACAGGACCTTGAGCAGGCTCTTCGACACTACGTACGAAGCTGCCTGGAGGGTGCTGTTCAAGGGCGCCAAAGCTCCCGCATCCGCTACCGAAGATCGTGGATTCAGCACGCAGCGTCCGGCTGGCGAGGTAAGCTATGCTATCCTTATGGGACATTTTCTTTTCATAGTTTGACTCTATGCGGGATCTAAACTCCCAATGTCTTTAACAAGACTGGCAGAAGACGTCCGGACAGGTTAACTATCCGGCCCCCCTCCTAGAAGGCCCAGCGGACGCCGGTTTGAAAGGGCTGCTGGTCTCGGCACTTTATGTGGTGCCGGAGAAGAAGGCCAAGAAGAAGGCCACGGGAACCCGAAGGAGTTCCCTGCGTGAGGTGGTATCGGACTCATCGTCCGATGACTCCGAGGCGGACTCCTCCCCTGAGGACGAGGAGGAGGAGAAGAAAGAGGCCTCTCCCCCAGCGGGGGGAGAGAAGAAGAGGAAGACCTCCCCAACGAGGGAGGCCGAAGGGTCCAAGAAGGGAAGGACCCTTCCCCCGGACTGCTCCGCCAACGTCGGCGACGGCGACGAGGAGTGGCCCTCAAGGGCCAAGCCCCTGGCAAGATCGTAAGTATCTGGACTCCTGGATGATTTATAATTTTTCTTTTTGCCACACGGTGTCTTTCTAACGCCGCATACAATCTGTAGTCCGGCCAAGGATGATCTTCCCGCTTCGTCGAGCGGGTCCTTGGGCACGTCGGATATGGATTCTCTTCCGACTGCCTCCACCCCTCGTGACGCTGACGACGTCGAGGTGGGATCCCAGGAAGGGACCCGCCAGTAGGAAGAGGCACCGGAGGTGCCACAGGGCGACCTCCCGGACTTCGCACCGAACTCCGCACCGAAACCTGCAGTGATTCCGGAGTCCGGCGAGCGGCCCCTTCGTAAGAAGGGCAAGACTGTGACGCCGGCGGCCTCCGTCCAACCGGAGGCGCCGGATAACTTGTTGGAGGCACCCAACAGCGCTTCCATCGAAGAAGAACACCGCACTGTCATGAGTGCGGTGACTCAGAAGGTTCAGCTTGCCAAGAGCGGGCTGACCGAAGCCTGCAGCAGCCTTCTAACAGGCTTTGAGGTAAGAATTTTAAGATATGTAATATAATACCGCATAGACAAGAGCCCTTAATGCTCGGTTCGGTGTTCGGAAAGAAAAGCGGACCGAGGATCTAAAAGATATACGCAGGAGTGCTTAAAATATGTCAATATGGGATTGCAGGCTGCTTGCTGACCTCTGCCGCCAAGACCGATCATGGAGGTCAATGCTTTGAAGCAGAACCTCGAGCGGTCCGAGAACAAGCTCAGCCATGCCAAGAAGCAGCTCGAGGACAAGGAAGGTGAGTAACACCGTATTAAATTTGTACCTTACAGAAAAGGATTTTGGTTGCAAGAGAAATAACAAGGATAACGTGGGTACTTCAAGGGCCACGAACGAGGTGGCGACCCTGAAGGAGGCGGTGTCCACGGCCGAACGCAATGTGGCCGTGGAGCGAGCCAATCGAGAGAAGCAGGAGGCGCGGGTGGCGGAGGCGCAGCAAGAGCTCCAGGCTCTCATGGAAAAACATGAGAGTTTGGAGCGCGACTCAAAGACTCGAGAGTCCGAGCTTGCATCGGCTCTTGAGAGTGCCAAGGCCGCTAAGGCCGAAGCCCACAAGGCCCTCCAGGAAGTCGAGGCGTTAAAGAAGATAGCAGCGGGTAAGGAAGTTTTCATGCAAAGTAAGCATGTAAATGTGAATTACCTGTTACTTACCCGCATTCGGAGCTCTCCAAGAGCGTTCGCAGATTTGCCCCGCAGCGTGTCTGATGCTGCCGCATTCTATCGGGCCGAGGAGGGGAGCTCGACGGAGAAGGTCTTCGGTCTCGGTATCTTTGAGGCGGACATCCGTGCCCTTAGCGACCAGGTGAAGCAGTGGTCGAGCTCCTAAGGTGGCGAATAGGCCATGAAGGGCCTCATAGTTTGGTTGTTGCTCAAGGAGGCCATGCACAGGAGCTACTTGCCTGGTGCGGCGGCTGGTGGACGCGTGTCCTCGGGTGGAAGTCGTCAAGCACTCCGCTTTGCATTGAAGGTGCCCGTCGGGCCTTGCCCGTGCAAAAGTGCACTGGGCTGGATGGACGCCGAGAAGCTTCGACGGACGCACGCCCGGCGGGCAAGGAGTATCGCACGCCCAAATGTATTATAAGAGTGTCTGAAGGGTGCCCGCATGATTGCGGTGAGTGCTCCAAAGATGCAATATTTGAGTAAACTCGTATTTTGTTATCTGTCTTGTGAAGACTTTGTTCATATCGCTAAGCAACACTTGTTAATTTAAAAGATTACCTTACGTGCGCCGTTTATCAAATCGAGAGATGGCAAGTCGTCGGCTTCAGCCCCCATGCCACAAGTGCTTGGGGTGTTCGGATAAACTTGAGCACTCTTGTTCCCATTTTTGGGTCCATCTAGGGAGGCGCTCAACACAACAAACGAGGCAACCGGACTTATAATGCTTGAACACTCTCACTTAGCCATAGAATTCTATAATTTTAAATTTCGTGAAGCCCCTAGTGTTCGAAGACCGAGTTCGGGCGCTATCCACGCTGGGCGGACAAAGCCGGTTCCTCGCTCTAAGCGGCATAAGTCTTTAGGGACTCGAAAAGACCTCTCGAACAGCGACCAGCTCTCGCCTTATCATGACGGTCAGTTTTAGCTTTCTCCACTGAGGCGCTCGCCCAGCTCAACCGGGGCGCAATCGCGGTGGTTCTCCCAGTGCTACCTTAGCCGATAAAACGGGCGTAAGGTACCAAAACATGGGAGCCGGGCAAACCCAACTATTGACCCAAGACATGATTCGGAGCCGATGCATATAATGCTATAAGTTCGGGGTGCCGCACTTGTGAAAGTGTTCGGACTTGTCATGCCATAATGTGGGGAACTTAAGCCCCTGGTGTGTTTAGCCGTACCAAAGTGTACGGATGCAGCATGTCATAAATGAACATATATATAAGAAAGAAATGCAATTATAAGCAAAAAGCAATGCATTGTTTATTCAAGGAATACTGCCATGAATGCAGAACGATACAAATAGTGCGGTAAGCAAGGGGTAAGACTATTAAACATGTCCCCCTCTAGGGGTAGGTTGCGGGATGGTGTATGAAAATGGATTAAATGCTCGTAATGGAGACCACCTAGATAATCGTCGTAGCATTTCTCCTTCCCTGGCTGTTGCATCGTGAGTTCGGCAGATCTACTGCCGGACAGGGCCTCTGGTGAGCGGAGTCCTGTGGGTAAGAAAAAAGAAAAAAGAAAAATAGTGACACACTTGGGAGCCCCTGGTGCGGTGAAGCCGCATTCTGGGCCTGTGGTGGGCGTGCCCCTCCCCCTATGCCCATGGTATCTCTAGAGCGTAGTTATGTACGCGAAGGACCAGTCTTGCAATTTTGCAAGGGCAGGGGTTGGGGCTGCATTGCTACGCGTGCTCGGAACGTGCCAGGTGGTCTTGTTGTAGGTTACTCCGGGCGCATTTAGCCATGTCCGGTCGCTTAACGGTCGGACTCAAGAATTGCCTTAAGAGGCTGCTCTGTACTTCTGTCGTGAGAGCCGCTGTGTGTTCCTCCGTTCGGAGGGAGCGTTCAGTGTTTCCGTTGACCGTGATGACTCCTCGAGGGCCTGGCATCTTGAGCTTGAGGTATGCATAGTGCGGCACCGCGTTGAACTTTGCAAACGCGGTCCGTCCAAGCAGAGCGTGATAGCCGCTGCGGAACGGGACTATGTCGAAGATTAACTCCTCGCTTCGGAAGTTATCCGGGGATCCGAAGACCACTTCCAGTGTGACTGAGCTTGTACAATTGGCCTCTACACCTGGTATGATGCCTTTGAAGGTCGTCTTTGTGGGTTTAATCCTTGAGGGGTCTATGCCCATCTTGCGCACTGTATCCTGATAAAGCAGGTTCAGGCTACTGCCGCCGTCCATCAGGACTCTAGTGAGGTGAAATCCATCAATGATTGGGTCTAAAACCAATGCGGCGAATCCGCCATGGCGGTTACTAGTGGCGTGGTCCCTTTGATCGAAAGTGATCGGGCAGGAGGACCATGGGTTGAACTTCGGGGCTGTAAGGGCATATTTATCCCTAAGTGTTTTGGTGATTGATGACAATGCTTGTGTGGACTAATCGTGTGCCTTGAGTCCATCAGATACTTCATCATTAGGCACAAGACAATTCGGTGCCCCTCGGAGACTGTTGAAGCCGGCGTTGTTCTACGTTTCTCTTTGGTGGAGTTGAGTCGTAGGAGAGCCATACTATTAAGAGGGGGTCCGCGTCGGAAAGGTAGGGTGGAATCACACGTACACTTGTCCCTCCTTTCCTTGCACTTTGGAGCTACCCGTCGTTATCTTGGTTGTGTGGAAAATCGGCGACTCATCACAGTACTTGCGGTAGTACCGCAGTACAAGCGGTAGTACCGCAGCGTGTCACGCAGTAGTACCGCCCCATCGGTGCGGTAGTACCGCGCACTCTGCCTAGTGCCGCTCGGTGTGGCGAGAGGCGGATGTAATTTTTACATCCGCGCCCCCACGGTAGTACCGCTTCGCCAGCCAGCGGTAGTACCGCGAGGGCCCACGGTAGTACCGCTCCATAGGAGTTGTAGTACCGCGCCCTTCGACCTAATACCGCAAGATGTCGCGGTAGTAGGCGCGGATGTAATTTTTACATCCGCGGACCACGGTAATACCAGCGCCTCTCAAGCGGTAGTACCGCGTCGAATTTTGCACCACCCTAGTTTCTGCGGAAGTAGGCACGGATGTAATTTATTTCATCTGCGCCTTTCGAGCCGTGACCTCCTCGCCTTGCGGTAGTACCACAAGGGGAGCGGTAGTACCGCGCCGGTAGTAATCTGCTCCTTCGTCGAGCTTGTTCCGGCTGTGCAGCTTGCCTCGGTAGTACCGTGGTCATCCACGGTAGTACATGTTACCTCAGCGGTAGTACCGCTTCCTTGGAGCGGTAGTACCGTGAGTCGCGCGTAACATGTGGATAACGGTTGGATTTTTTCCACGACTATATAAGGGATGTCTTCTACCTCTAGTCGACTACCTCTTCCACCTCTAAGCTCCATTGTTGCTCCAAGCTCCATTTTCGCCGATCTCTCTCCTAGCCGATCAAACTTGTTGATTTGCTCGGGATTGGGTGACAAGGGCCCGATCTACACTTCCACCAAAGGATATTTGATTCCCCACTTATCCCTTGCGGATCTTGTTACTCTTGGGTGTTGAGCACCCTAGGCAGTTGAGGTCACCTCGAAGCCATACTCCATTGTGGTGAAGCTTCGTGGTGTTGTTGTTGTTGGAGCCTCCGATTGTTGTGGAGATTGCCCCAACCTTGCTTATAAAGGTTCGATCGCCGCCTTCAAGGGCACCAATAGTGGAATCACGGCATCTCGCATCGTGTGAGGGCGTGAGGAGAATCTGATGGCCCTAGTGGCTTCTTGGGGAGCATTGTGCCTCCACACCGCTCTAACGAGACGTATTTCCCTTAAAGGAAGGAACTCCGGTAACACATCCTCGTCTCCACCGGCTCCACTCTTGGTTATTTCGTGCCTTTACTTTCGCAAGCTTACTTATTGTTACATCTCTTGCTTGCTTGCGTGCTAGTTGTTATTGCATCATATAGGTTGCTCACTTAGTTGCATATCTAGACAACCTATTTGTTGCAAAGTTTAATTTGGTAAAGAAAAGCTTAAAAATTGTTAGTTGCCTATTCACCCCCCCCCCCCTCTAGTCAACCATATCGATCCTTTCAATTGGTATCAGAGCCTCATCTCTTTATTAAATACTTTGCCGTCCGAAGAGTATGGTTGACACCAACGATGGTGCGGAGGAACACTCCGGTGTAAATCCCATCTCGTCTTGACGAAGGGAACCTCGGTCTCGTGAGGAATTCAATGTGGCTTTAGACACATTGAAAACCTCCATGACGCACCGAGGTTAAAAGCATGTTTAATGATTTTCTAGAGGGACTGAAACTATCTACCGCCTATGAAAGTGGGTGATCCTACTAACAAGGTGACGGATGCTATCTCCGACAAGGGGAAGCTAACAATGAAAAGAGTCCTTCTACTAGTGGTAGAAATGGCACCGGCATCTTTGCCCATGTGGAACCCCCGGTCTATAAAGGGCCAATCCCTCCACTCATTTGAATCATGCGGTCCACCTCCTAAATATGAGAAACATGAAGATTTTGATAATTGGGTCTATCGCTTTAAGCGTCATTTGAAACATGTGAATACTAACCTTTGGAGAATCATTGAAGAAGGTTTTTACCCTCATGACCCAAGCAACTTCACCCCTCGAGAAGACGTGGACAATCAATTAAATGAGAGTGCTCTCTTCATAATCCAAGATGCAATTCTTCCCGAAGATCTCCCTCATCTTCGACCCCATGTCGTGGCTAAAGAAGCATGGAAATGTGTTGAGGGTCTCTACCATGGAAGTGCTAGCATTCAACGCTCCAACTATGAAGTGGTGCAAGATGAAGCCGATGAGTTTGCAATGAAAGAATATGAAGAACCCCGTGAGCTCTTCCGAAGAGTGACCAAACTCGCGGTCGCACTTCGAGATCATGGAAGCAAGGACACGGATGACAATTGGATCAAGCGGAAGTTCCTCAAGGCCATGATGCCCTACAACAAGGCCATGTCCTCCGTCATTCGTCAACGACCGGACTTCCACACCATGACCTCAAGTGAAGTGTTGGATGAGTTTGTTGCAATGAGCATCTTGGACAAGACCGCCGACAATGCGGTGCTCCGTTCTCAAAGAGCAAAGAAGCCTAACCTTGCTTTGAAGGCCAAGGTTACTATGGAAGAAGAGGAAGAAGTGGAAGACGAGGAAAGCAACCCCGAAGACACCAAGTTTGACTATCATGAGCACATGGCCCTTGCTTCAAGACAATTTTGGAGCAAGAAGAGCTCAAGACCCAACTTCAACAAAAACAACTCAAGTGGCGTCAAGGGCAAGCAACGAGTTAGAACTTGCTTCAACGTGGCAATGTGAGCCATTTCATTGCGGATTGTCCTTACGAGAAGCGGGAAGACAATGGTGGCAAGTTCATTCGGAAAGGCAAAGCCAAGTCCTTCCCCAACAAGAACAACTTCGCCAAGAAAACTCCCTCTCGTGGGTTGGTGGTTCAAGAAGAATACCAAGAGGATGACGATGATGATGAGAATGAAGAAGCAACGGCCATGGCGTCCATTGCCATTGCTACTCCCCGGGTGTCTCTCTTCGAATCACCCAACGAAAACATCACCGCTAGATGCCTCATGGCTAAGGCTTCAAACAAGGTAACCCCCAACATCACAACCACCATCATTACTAATCCCTCCGTGGAGGATTGCATTGATGGACATGTTGAGTCTAATGAGGAAGTGAATGAGTTTGAGTCTTTTATGAGTAAGCTCAAGGAAAGTCCAAGAAGCACTTTGTTGCTCTCTTGGAACAACTTAGTGAGGCCAATGACATGATCGAGGCTCATGAAGAAACCATCTCCAAGATGGAAGGTCATAGTCGTGACTATGCCGATGAGATATCGGATCTCTCTAATGCTCTTGAGGAAGAGCGTGTGCATCGTTTGACTCTTGAGGAGTCACACAATGATGACCATGCTAAGTTAAAGAAAGATCTTGATCATGCTCTTGTCATGTCTCGTGTGCTAACCTCCGAGAAGGATAAACTTGGGGTTGATCATGCTAGACTCAAAGAGGAGTTTGAGATACTTGACAAGGCCCACAAGGTCTTGAAGGGTACTCATGCTAGCCTCAAAGAGTCTCATGCTCAACTCCAAGTTAAGCTAATCAAGGAAAAGGCCACCTTTCCTCATATGGTATTAATTGATAATGCATGTGCTACTAACCCTTGTTGTGAGCATGTGCATCTTGTGGAGGAAAATGCCAAGTTGAAGGATCAACTTGAGAAAGGCCTTGTGACATGCATTCAAGGTGAGAAAAACCTCAACGACCTTTTGAGCAATCAAAAGGAAGTTGTGGCCAAAGAAGGAATTGGGTTTGCACCCAAGTCCAAGAGCAAGAAGAAGAACAACAACAAGGCCAATCGTCCTCCTCCCCTCAAACAAACGTTCGTGAAAGAGGGAGAGGGTGCTTCTAAGAAGAAGAAGGAGAAAGTGAAGGAAGTTGTTGTCCAAAAGGGCAAAAGCATTTCCTCAAACAAAGCCGGCGACTTTAACCCTTCATATGTGTAAGTGCATCTAGTGCCCCTTAGTGATTTTGGTGTATTGAAGACTTATAGGTTAAGTAACTGATGCGTTTGTGAGTATACACAGGTCTATAAGTCTATGAGGAGTTTGATATTTACAGGAATGTCGACCCTAAAAATGAAGTTCTTCAATCAAGACTTTGATATTCGAAGACTTTCGAAGACTTTGAAAGTGAAGAAATTGGTGTGACCTTGAAGACTTGATATTCATTCGAGGAATATGAAGCGTGAAGACTTTTGTTTTGTATTTTCATTTTCTCCTTCTTGAGTCATAGGAAACACCGTCTTCGTTAAAGGGGTCGAGGAAATACTAAGGAAAAATTTCCATGTGATGCTCAACTCAAAATCCTACACCTACCAATCCTTGAGTGAAGCCATTGGAAATCTCATACAGCTTCATCAAATTCATCATGGATGAGACTCAGTTCTTACATTCACTTTGAGGACTTTGCTCGATCGAGGAGTTAGGAATTCGCCAGTCTTGAATTGCCTACACAGTGAGGAACATGATAGCCCTGAGGACTTTGAGAGTCAAATTTCCGACCGTTGCTGTGCTGCGCAATAGCGGACCAAAATATCTTATCCACCTAACGGTCATATCATTGAAGGGCATTTATGTCTTATCATGTCGGGCTGCTCCCTAGGCTATAAATAGCCGCCCCCTACAACCACTAGTTGGTTGGCTGCTCCGAGAGAACCTGACACTTGTCATTTGAGAGCAACCCATCCTCCGAGGACTTTGAGCGAAAATCATCAAGTGAGGAAAATCCCAAAACCAAACCCACAAACCCCAAGTGATTGAGCATCACTGAAGAAATTGATCCTGCATGGATCCGATGCTTGTTACCTTTGAAGACTGTGCTTCTTCCAAACGGTTAGGCGTCAAGGTCTAGAGCACCCAAGAGGAATTGTGGATCGCCGAGTGACCAAGTCTGTGAAGGTTTGGAAGTCACCAAGACTTACCACGAGTGATTGGACGAGGCCTGCGTGGTCTTAGTTCAAGGAGAATATGGTGAGGACTGGGTGTCTGAGTTGCGCTCGAGATCGGGTGTCCGGACTGTGTGTCTCGAGTTTAAATACTCGGCCGCTCCAACCAGACGTATAACCGAGACAGCAGTTGGAACTGGTCTACCAAATCATTGTCTTCACCAACCGCCTGGTTCTATTTCCTCAACTCTTCCATTTCCTCATTCAGTGTTGCATGTTGTTCATATCTGTGCTTGAAGACTTTGACTGAAGACTTTCACAAATTCCTCAGTTCAATTTCTTCAGTCTGTTTGTCTTCATCTTGTTGTCCTGTGTTTACGCTTCCCGTACTCTGTTCTTAGTCTTCATTTCATCATGCTGACTATGTGTGTATCCTGTTATGTTTACCTCTGAGTACATATTCCGCTGCTAGTAGTTCTTCGCTAAGGAATTTCCTCACCGACAAATTCCTCAGTGAAGAATTTCATAAAAATCGCCTATTCACCCCCCTCTAGTCGATATAACGACTTTCAATTGGTATCGAGCAAGGTACTCCTTGTTACGTGTGATTTTGGTTTAACCACCGGAGTTCTAGTTATGTCGACCGCAGTATGATCAAGGTCTCTGCTGGGTGTCCTACCTTTGATGGAGCGGACTACCCCTCTTTGGAAGAACAAGATGCGAATGCATCTTGAGGCAATTGATAATGATCTACGGTATGTTGTGGAAAATGGTGTCCCCGCATCCTTTGAAACACCGACCGCTATCGATGTGAAGAGATTCAAACAACTCGACTCTCAAGCGAAGAATATCATCTGTGGCCATCGAGCAAAGGACGATGGAAGAGTGAGTGCTTTGGAAACCGCTAAGCTTATCTGGGATAGGCTGTCCAAAGTAAATGAAGGAGTTTCAACTCAGCGTGACTCTCGAGTTGATGTTCTTCGGAATCTCTTCAACCGCTTCAAAAGACTTGACAACGAAAATGTCCAACAAACCTTTGATCGCCTCACTGACATCTCAAATGAGTTTCAAGCCCTCGGTGCCACTGACATCACTGATCATGAAGTTGTGAAGAAACTGCTGAGATCGCTTGATTCCTCATTTGATACTCTGGGACTGATGATACAAGAACGTGCTGACTACAAGTCGCTTGATCCCACCGATATCCTCGAAAGGCTTAACACTCACGAGTTCCACTTGCTGAAAAGAGAGATCTCTATGGCTCAAACTATGGCAAACCACGTGCCTCAAGGCAAAGGTTGTGTCGACTCAATGTGAGGATTCGGTAGTAGCCTTGGTGATCTGAAGAACTGAGCCAGATCTAGCTCTCCTTGTGAAAAATTCCGAAGTTCACAAGGCGTGGTCGTTTTGGAAAATCCTCAAGAGGAAATGATTCTTCATCCAAAGGACTACAAGAGAAGACTTTGCCACAAATGCAAGAAGCCTGGTCACTATATTCAAGATTGTCCTCGATGGGAAAAGGAAATGAAGAAGAAGAAATACAAGGACTACAGCTTACGATGATATGAAGAAGAAGAAGAAATCATCAAAATCTTCGTCTTCAAAACCATCAAAGTCTTCATCTCACAAGAAGGGCAGCTCCAAGAAAGCTCGGGCATTCATTGGCAAGGAAATGGACTCTGAAGCTGAATCGAGGAAAATGATGAAGAGGAGGAGTCCAAGAATCTGAGTCAGTGTGGCGAGTCGGCGTTGCTCTTGCTTTTTCGTCGACAAGTCCATCTTCAACATCAAGAAACCGACTCCACCGACAAGCATCTTGAAGATAATGATGGCTACGCTCCCACCTATTGCTTCATGGCAAAAGGAGCTAAGGTACTCAAATACAACTCCTCTGACTCTAGTGAAAATGAATCTGATGAGGATCTTAAGCCTAGCTACTCTAAACTTGCTAAAATTGCTGTGAAACAACAACGGGCCCTTGAAAAGGTTCAAAACATGCTAGACAAAAGTGATGATATGTTGGGTGAAGAAATGGATCGCACTAAAGCCCTGACTGAAAATCTTCAGAGACTTTAGTCTAAGTATGATAATCTTCAAGGTCATCATAACTCTCTCTTGTCTGATCATGAGAAACTTTCTTATGAATTTCTTCAAGAAAAGCAAGACAATGAGAAGCTTTCTCTTGAAGCTATTCAAAGAAAGGCAGATCTTGAAAAGCTAAGAGTATGTTATGAAGATCTTCAGAAGGAGCGCGATTCATTACTAGCTCAACAAATCAGCGCTTCTCGGAAGAATTTGTTCCTCCATGCTTAAAGTGCATTGAGCGTGAATCGCAAATTCTTCACTGAATGTTCAAATGCTTCAACTGTTACAAATTCTTCATCTGCTCTGCTATTACTAATTCCTCATCGAGGACTTTGCTAGTATCACTTGACAATGCAGGGCTGAAGGAATTGTACATGACAGAGCATGTACAAAAGCCTCAAAGGGCATCGACACTTTGTGATGTGCTCAAAAGCAGATCCTCAACGAAACCCTAGGAAAGAGGGTATTGCCTTTGAGAGGAAACTCAACGCCGATGGAACATATTGGAAGCTGAAAGGTATCCCAAAACCTCATGGGTTGCGCAAAGGGACCTCCAGTTGATCCATCTAACTTATCCGGCTTTACATGTGAATCACCTCATTCTTCTGATGAGTCATTTGACTCCAACTATAAACTGTTCAAAAATCAGAATGGTGAAGTATTTGCTAGATATGTTGGCACTAACTGCAGGAACGGTTCCCCTATGAAGAAAATCTGGGTTCCCAAAAGTTGTGTTGAAAGTCTTCAGGTGAATGTCCTCATGACACCACCTGTGAAGAACAGGAACCCCAGATCAAATTCTTCATATGGAACAAACTCTTCATATGGATCCAAATCCTCATATGGACCAAATTCTTCACGAGGATTAAATTCCTCAACTGGATCAAAGTCCTCATATGATTATCATTGTGCAAACAAATCTGTCTCGCAGGGCAAAGCTAAGGGCTATGAATATGTGCATTATTCTTCAAACCATTATGTTCATAAGTCCTCAAAGAATTACTCTGCCTATTCATATGCATACCCTAACCTCTCTCATGCTAAGCGAAATGGTTTGGCATCTTTGCCACCTTTCTCACATGGTGCTCGCAGGATGATGAACTCTTTGCCACCCCTCCAGATGTGGGTGGTGAAGAAAAAGAACTAATCCTTCTGCGGGTCAGGTCTCCGGACGCGTGCTCTAACGTCTCAAGAATTTCTTTGGGACCTCGACAAAATGCTCGAAAGGACGCAGCGAATCATGATGAAATGAACTTTCATTTCACACGTCCTCATCTTGCTATATCTGTTTCTCGCTTGATGAAATTCATCTGATGAACTTGATATCATATTCTTCACTGATGAAGCATATGAGATTGTAAGTTATACTAATTCATCTGCAGGATGATCAACCCAAAACCACTGAATGGGTCCTCGATAGTGGATGTACAAATCACATGACTGGTGACAAGAATCTATTGATGGATGCTCCTTTATCACCGTCACCTCTGAAGCATATCATATTTGCTAACAAAGGCAAAAGTCGTATTGGGTCTTGGTAAGGTTGCTATCTCTAAGGATAAGCACATGGACAAAGTCATGCTTGTTGAGTCCTTAGGATACAATCTCATGTCGATCTCAATGCTTTGTGATCTTGATATGGTTGTTGTCTTTGGCAAATATCGCTGTGTTGTGATTATGGAAGTGACAATTCCAAAGTCTTGAAGGCTTTAGGAGAGGAGATCAGATATTGTTGATTTCTCTGGGACCACAACCAGCCATGTGTCTACTTGCAAAGCTTCGTAGGCTGGCTATGGCATCGACGACTTGGTCATGCAGCATGAGGAATTTGAACACGCTTGAAGAAGAAGCATGTCATTGGCATTGAGAATGTCAAATTCCTCAAGGATCACTTATGCGGAGCGTGTGAAGCGGAAAAATGACCAAGGCCAAGCACCCAAAGAAAGACTATCATGACCACTACCCGTCCATTCGAATTGCTTCACATGGACCTCTTCGGACCTAATCATTATTCAGCAATCACTAATGATGCATCTCTATATGGTTTTGTCATTGTTGATGATTATTCTCGATACACATGGGTACACATTGTTACTTACAAACATGAAGTGCGGAAGTCTTCAAACGATTTTCCTCGAGGGCTTCAACCAACTTTGGTGTGAAGATCAAGCATATCGAAGTGACAATGGGCCCGAGTTCAAGAATTCTGGTCTCGATGCCTATCTTGATGAACTTGGTATTACTCATGAATTATCTGCTCCCTATACTCCTCGTGAGAATGGCGTCGTGGAGCGCAAGAACAGAACTCTTGTTGAGATGGCTCGCACTATGCTTGATGAATACAAAACGCATCAGCGTTTTGGATTGATGCAATTGATCTTGCCGCCACATCATCAACAGAGTATATCTTCACAAATTCTTCAAGAAGATCGCCTATGAACTCCTCAACGACAAGAAACCCAATGTGAGTTATTTCAAAGTCTTGATTGCTAAATGTTGGATTAGAGATCCTCACGACAATTCTAAATTTGCACCGAAAGCACATGAGGGTTTTATGCTTGGTTACGGAAGGACTCGCACACCTCTGAGTCTTCAACATTGTTCTTCACAAGATTGTTGACATCTTTGTAGATGTGCGGTTCGATGAAACTAATGGCTCGCAAAGAGAGCACCTACCTTCTGTGTTAGATGAACCAGCTCCGAGGATGCTATCAAGCTCAAGGCAACCGAGGATGTCATTCCTCTTGAAGAATCTGTGAAGAATTCATCCCTGTTCATGAAGAACGTCGAGTGATGCTCTGAAGAACATGATGAGGAAAATGGTGTTGAAGAAAATGCTGATCAAAATCCTCGGCGTCAACCAACTCATCCACGCTGCAAAAAGAAGTGCAAGTGGAGAAGATCATCGATGACATTAGCGCACCAGTCCTCTCACTCGCTCAAAAGCCTCACACTTATCTAACTTTTGTGGGCACTATGCTTTTGTGCCTATCTCAGAGCCCACTAAGGTAGATGAAGCTTTTACGGGCCGAGTGGATTCGGGCTATGCAAGAAGAATTACATCGATTCGAGTTGAACAATGTCAGGAATTGGTCAATCGCCTGCATCCTCGCAAGCATAATATCATTGGCACAAAGTGGATCTACCGCAACAAGCAAGATGAAAATGGCCTTGTGGTGAGGAATAAGGCACGACTAGTAGCTCAAGGCTACACACAGTTGAAGGAATTGATTTCGATGAAACTTTTGCACTGTTGATAGACTTGAGGCTATTCGCATTTTACTTGCCTATGCTAACCATCATGATATCATCTTATATCAAATGGATGTGAAAAGTGCATTCCTCAATGGTAAGCTTGAGGAAGAAGTATATGTTGCTCAACCCCGTGTTTTGAAGATCCCAAGAATCTCGACAAAGTCTTGAGACTCAATAAGGCTCTCTATGGCCTCAAGCAAGCACCCTCAGGCGTGGTATGACACATTGAAGGAATTCTTCGTGAAGAATGGCTTCACATCCGTTCACTTGACCCTACTCTATTTACTAAATCATATGATGGTGAACTATTTGTGTGCCAAATATATGTTGATGATATTATCTTTGGCTGTACTAACCAACGATATAGTGATGAATTTGCCTATATTATGAGTGAAGAATATCAAATGTCTATGATGGGAGAGTTGAAATTCTTCTTAGGTCTTCAAATTTGTCGGCAGCAAGAATGGCATATTCATATCTCAGAGAAATACCTCAAAGATGTCTTGAGGAAATTCGCATGCAAGATTGCAAAGGCGTCAAAATTTCTATGCCCACAAATGGCCATCTATGCAATCGATGAAAATGGTATTGATTTCGATCACAAGGTATACCACTCCATGATTGGTTCTTTATTGTACTTATGTGCATCTAGGCGGATATAATGCTTAGTGTTTGCATGTGTGCTCGATTTCAAGCTGCACCAAGGAATCACACCATAAGGCTGTGAAGCATATTCTTGATATCTAGCTCACACACCAACACTAGGACTATGGTACCCCAAGGGCTCGCTTTTGATCTCATTGGATATTCGACTCGACTATCTTTGGTGATCGTGTGGACCGCAAGTCAACATCGGCACTTGTCATTTCCTCGGACGATCTTTGGTGCATTGGTCCTCGAAGAAACAGAATCTGCGTATCACCGCTCTCTTGGTGAAGCTGAATACATTGCTGCTGGCTCATGCTGTGCTCAACTGCTTTGGATGAAGCAAACCCTCAAGGACTATGGCGTTAATGTGAAGAATGTGCCTCTCCTCTGCGACAATGAGAGTGCCATCAAGATTGCTCACAACCCGCTTCAGCACTTTCGAAGACTAAGCACATCCAGATTCTTCATCATTTTCTTCGTGATCATGTGTTTGAAGGGCGATATCTCCATCAAGCATGTGAAGATCAAGAACAGCTAGCTGATATCTTCACCAAGCCCTTGGATGAGAAGAGATTTAGCAAGTTGCGGTGTGAGCTAAATATCTTAGAATCTTGAATGTTCTTTGAAAAGGACACACATCCTAACCCTTATGCATAATTGATGACTTAGATGTGCAACACATGAAGAAACGTTTTCTTCAATCAATGAAGAATAACACTCTAAGTGTGAAGAAATTAATGAAGAATTTGATTCTCGTAACCCTCGACAATTGTGCGCGGTGTCTGAAATCATCATTCTTATCTGATGAGCTACGCCACCACAAAAGTTAAAAATCTTCAATTTGAGTTTTTCCTCATTTTGAAATTCCTCGCTTTTTCAAATTCTTCAACTTTGCAAAATCTTCAATGTTTCCGTTGTTTTTCTTCATTGGCTATATATATATATGAGTTTATGTCCTCTACAAGATTCACTTATTGCTATTTCTTCAAGTTGTGATTTACGCTAAGTGAATGTGATCGGACCCTTCCCCTCTATGCTATACTCAATCCAATCTATTCACAAATTCTTCATGTGCGTTCGATTGAAACTGTTCAAAGTCTTCACCGGTCCTTGACAGCAAGAAATTGCGAACTAAACTTTTAAACAAATCTTATCCAAGTTTTCGGTTTTATTGCTCAAACCGTTCAACATCCCACGATGTATTAGTTTAATCACCCACGATCTTACGATCTCATCTCGCACAATGCGTGGGTGACACATGCTCGTGAAGGAGAAAGGGCGAGGGCACGTTAGTCCCAAAATCTTGGCGAACAGTTTTTCACCGTGGCTATAAATACCCTCTACCCTCCTCACTTCATTTACTCCGCCGATCGCTGTCTCTCGCTCGAGCTCTCCTCAAACCCTAAGCGCCGCCGCTACTCCATCGCCGCCGGTGAGGAAAAGCTTCACCGCCTCGACCTCATCGCCCGTCGTACTCGCGCGATCGCGAAATCTTCACTCCGCCGCCGCCGTAGCTGTCTCCCTCTGCCAAGTTAGGGCGTGGGAGATCTAACGTGACGAACTTCGCTACAGTTCACTCCTGTTCGTCGTGTTCTTCAGTTCGGGTAATTAAAAGTCATTTTTGTTACTCGCGTTGATTCTCAAATCTTTCTGAAAATCTTCAAAGGTGTTTTGCTCTTCTTCACATATGAACACCTCACACACTATATGCTCTTGATTTATCTCTCTAAGCATTCATTTCTTCAAGATTCCTCAATTGTGCGGATTTTCAATCTGTACAACTCTGGAACCTAAGACGAAACGCTTAGTGAAATTCCTCAAGGCTCAACTGGTCAAATTCCTCAAAACTTGTTCCTTTTGAAAAATCTTACGAGAACATATGACCTCTCCAAATTCCTCGCACCTACACTCTGCTCACGGTACTCATGTCCGCTGCTGAATCACTAGGTTCTCATCAACTTAACTCATTTGCAGCGTTCCTCGAAGAAAAACTGCATACTTCTTGAGTGCTCAATTGTTCAAATTCCTCACCAAGAAAATGGCGAAGGCAAGAGACCGCAGAAAGGAGGAAAGAAACCAGAAGTCATGACTGCTTTTGAAATTCCTGAGGAAATATACAAAGATTACTGCACACCTGATGAATCCAAGTTTGGCAAGGAGACCAAAAATCAGCGCAAAGTGCGCATACAGAGGATAGAAAGAAGATGGGCACGAGAATGGAGGGAATACCGCTATGTCACTCCCAAGTACATGAGGAAAATCGCTTTAAACCCTCCATGCCCAAGAGCTCCACTGGCACCTGGCCAAGTCGCTGATCCCACTAGCATCAAGAGTGGTGAAGACTTTCTGAAGAATGGTCCAGCGTCAAGCCAAATTGGCAAGACAGGCCAAGGAGGCGGTGAGGAAATTCAATGAGGATTCTGCTGCTGCTGCTGCTGAGCCCTCGGTCAAGCCGAGGAAATCAATGCCAAAGAAGCCTGCCATAAGCCAAGTGCTTCACCGTCAGCGCCCTCACGGCCCAGTTCCTCGGCCGCGCCCTCACGGCAAATTCCTGAGATCGCTGCTGCTCATTCAAAATCCTCGGCAGCTCCTCCAAGTCCTCAACACCGTGCATCGGCTACTTGTCAAGGGACTCGGGGATTCTCAATTGCTTCGTGTCTCAAAGCAAGTTCCTCACCTACACCAATGTCCTCAACAGCCCCACTCTCTCAAGACAAAAGCAACAATGGGCGCGGTCCTCGGCCAAGTCCAAAGAAGAAACAGGTTGCATTCAATGTGCCTTCTGATGATGAAGCCTCTGATGAAGAACTTGAAGAAATCATCAGAGACAGACTGACCAAGGCCGCTAGAGCCAAAAGAACAAGTGTGCCTCTGCTATTGGATCCAAAGAAGATCCTTGACTTCATTGACCTATGGCATCAGGATCCAAATACTCCTATACCGGATCTGCCACTGACTCCTGGTCAAAGTCATATGCTTAACCATTTCATCGCTGAAGAGAAATGGAAATTTGAAAAGGCTCGTGAATTGAAGAGAGCAAAAGCCAGAAAGGAGAAGCTTCTGAGGAAGAACTTAGTCAACTTGACTCCTGAAGAACTTCTCAAAGCTCAATCTGAAATCCAAGCCCTCAGCAAGGATTTCGAAGCTTACAATGCTGAATGGCAAGGAGCCAAGGTGAGATTCGTCAATTGACGAAGAAAATGTCAACTGTTGCAGCTCCATCGCAACAAGAAAATCCTCAGGCTGAAGACTCTGCTCAGCCTGCTGAAGAACATGCCAGCACTGTTGATGACTTTCAGCGTGCTGATGAAAACACAAGTTCCAGGGCTGATGACTCCATTCCATTTCTTGAAGAAATTCCTGTGGCATCCACTAGTGGTGCGCTGAAGAATCTGAAGGAAAAAGGGCAATCGCACTCGCTATGAAGAAACTGTACCACAATCCTCAGCTCCTCCTGCACCAACACCAACTCCAATTCTTCCTTCTGCCTATGAATGAAGAAGACAAAGGCTGCAGAAACGAGCTGCAGGTGAAGAAGAGGAAGGCATCACCTGCGTCAAATTCTTGGCTGCGAAGAAAATGAAGCCAATGACCAGCTCAATTGAAAATCCTATTGATGCCATTCCCATTTCCTCCATGTCGTCCAAAGAGATTGTTCCTTATGGAGAAGATTACAAGATCCCAAGCGGATCTGATGAAGAAAATCAATCTGCTTGCTACCTCGTAACAGCTTGATGAAGAAATTGAAGTGGAAGCTTTCCTTCAACCCCAGCTTGTTTCCTCACCGTGCCTCGGTTCACAAATGAAGAGGCGGTGTTGAGGAAATTGAAAAAGAAGACGAAGACGTGGATATTGGGTGCACTACACTAGTGATGAACGATGACTTTTGGGAAAGTCAGCATCCCAATACTCCTCTCTTCACTCCGCTTCAACAAGTTCCTCTGTCCCCGGCTACAACTGTTCAAATGGGCTCTGAAGAAACTCATCCCACTTCATCTGTCAATGAAGAAATTCCAGCCACTAGCGCTGAAGAACCCACTGTTGATCCTCAAACTGCACAAGGAGAGGAACCAGAAATTCCTCAGCCTGAAGAACCTGAGATCGCGATTCCTGAGGTTGTGCTGCAAATCACAGATATTCCTCTGCCCAAGCCAAAGAATCCGTTCTCAAGCAAGCAAAAATTCAAGGCTGAAGACTTCTTTTCTGAGCACGTGTTCTTCACTGCTTATAATCCATATGACTCTGCTCGAATGAGGAAAAGACGCTTCTAGACTCCAACACAAGCAAACTTCTATTCCTCAGTGCTATTTGACAAGGACAGGATCTTCGACCATGAGCATATTCCTCATGTGGATATGGAATCACTACAGTGCTTCGAGCCAAGACTCGTGTTCTTCACGATGCGAGGCTGCTGAATTTCTGACCGATATATGTGGATCGAATGAAGAACTCATTCTTTAGTTCTATGCCACCGCACATAACCGAGATCTTTGAAGATATCAACTCATGGGTATTGGATTGGATGACGAGAATACTCACTACAAGGCACCAAAGAATGAATTGCTTCGTGTCCTTCCTCTTGATCCTCCCCATGAATCTGCATGTTGCATCTACAATGACCGCGAATTGTCGATCACTTTATGCAAGTGCTTATGAAGCCACCGGCCGGTCAAACCCTCGAACCAAATTCCTCGTCAAGGATTTGTCAGATGTGCCTCGGACTGTTTATAGAATCTTGACAAAGACAATGAGTCCCATAAAAGGCCACGACTCAAATGAAGAAGATGTCGAGGCATCATGAAGAACATGCTTTTCAATATCATTCATGGCGTTCTGTCAACTTCCATGATTTCTTCATGAGGACTCGCCAATGTTGCAATGTCACCTTTTGAGCTGAAGCCATATGCGCCTTGGATCATGAGATTCATAAGGGCAAGATCTTCACCAACTACAAGGCTAACACTCAATCATGGCAGCTACTTGCCGCCCATTGAAGTCCTCAGCGACCAGTTTCATCATCGATGATAAGGGCAAGGCAGCATTGTAATTGATGAAGGCACTCGTCCATTGGATGGTCAATTTCGCAAGGCTGCATCTTACTCCACCAATGACGATTTTGCAACGCATGACACCGCCAAAAATACCTCAACCAAGCAACAGCCTCAAGCAAGCGCACCTGTGGTGATGACTGATCGTGAGTTACTCCTCGGTCTTCATCGAAGGTTGAATGCAATCGAAATGGGTGAAGCGCCAATTTGCTGCAATTCTTCACAACATGACCTCAACGCATAATGCAAAGTGAAGAAAACCAAGACTACCTTCATGAAACCCTCAACCGCACTGGGCTGTTCTTAATCATGTATATTCCATGGAAGAATTGAAGACTATGGGTCTTCGTGAAGCTTTGACCGTCTGCACCACCTCGAAGAAATTCAAGAGAGTCAAAGTTCCCGATCCGGTGGCTAGCTCTTATTCTTCATCGTGTGAAACCGATGAATATGAAGATTTAGACGACAACTGCGGCAGCCCAACTTCAACAAACAACCCCGACAACGCTGGCGCTCCTCCATCAACTTGAATATCTTCAGGGGCGTTAGTCCTCAATTTCGATCCTTTTGGTCATTTGATGACAAAGGGGGAGAAATCTGAGTTAGTCTTCAAGCGGGTTTATACTATGGGCGTTTTTTTTGTTAAGTTACAACTCTCGTTCTTCCGAAACTTTTATTGGATCGAGTTGTAATCTTAAGTCCGATGGTGCCCTGATACTTTTGAACGGTGCATTGTGCTGACTTTGCACTGTGCATTTCAAATTCTTCATATTACATATCAAATGCGTGTATGAATTACAAGATATAGGGGGAGATCTCCATGATTAAATTCTTCAAATGTGCATTGCCTCAAAAGCAAATTCCTCATTGTGCACACATCCAGGGGGAGTTCTTCTATATCTTGCAATCAAATTCCTCAATATCAGTATTTACACTTCATATGTTTATCCCCATTGAAAACTTAACCTATGTTGTCATCAATCACCAAAATGGGGGAGATTGTAAGTGCATCTAGTGCCCCTTAGTGATTTTGGTGTATTGAAGACTTATAGGTTAAGTAACTGATGTGTTTGTGAGTATACACAGGTCTATAAGTCTATGAGGAGTTTGATATTTACAGGAATGTCAACCCTAAAAATGAAGTTCTTCAATGAAGACTTTGATATTCGAAGACTTTACAAGACTTTGAAAGTGAAGAAATTGGTGTGACCATGAAGACTTGATATTCATTCGAGGAATATGAAGCGTGAAGACTTTGGTTTTGTATTTTCATTTTCTCTTTCTTGAGTCATAGGAAACACCGTCTTTGTTAAAGGGGTCGAGGAAATACTAAGGAAAAATTTCCATGTGATGCTCAACTCAAAATCCTACACCTACCAATCCCTTCGAGTGAAGCCATTGGAAATCTCATACAGATTCATCAAATTCATCGATGGATGAGACTCAGTTCTTACATTCACCGAGGACTTTGCTCGATCGAGGAGTTAGGAATTCGCCATCTTGCGAATTGCCTACACATGAGGAACATGATAGCCCCGAGGACTTTGAGAGTCAAATTTCCGACCGTTCTTTGTCTTTGCACGCCATGACCAAAATATCTTATCCACCTAACGGTCATATCATTGAAGGGCATTTATGTCTTATCATGTCGGGCTGCTCCCTAGGCTATAAATAGCCGCCCCCTACAACCACTAGTTGGTTGGCTGCTCCGAGAGAACTTGACACTTGTCATTTGAGAGCAACCCATCCTCCGAGGACTTTGAGCAAAAATCATCAAGTGAGGAAAATCCCAAAACCAAACCCACAAACCCCAAGTGATTGAGCATCACTGAAGAAATTGATCCTGCGTGGATCCGATGCTTGTTACCTTTGAAGACTGTGCTTCTTCCAGACGGTTAGGCGTCAAGGTCTAGAGCATCCAAGAGGAATTGTGGATCGCCGAGTGACCAAGTCTGTGAAGGTTTGGAAGTCACCTGAAGACTTAACATGAGTGATTGGACGAGGCCTGCGTGGTCTTAGTTCAAGGAGAATATGGTGAGGATGGGTGTCTGAGTTGCGCTCGAGATCGGGTGTCCGGACTGTGTCCTCGAGTTTAAATACTCGGCCGCTCCAACCAGACGCATAACCGAGACAGCAGTTTGAACTGGTCTACCAAATCATTGTCTTCACCAACTGCTGGTTCTATTTCCTCAACTCTTCCATTTCCTCATTACATGTTGCATGTTGTTCATATCTGTGCTTGAAGACTTTGATCAAGACTTTCACAAATTCCTCGTTCAATTTCTTCATCTGTTTGTCTTCATCTTGTTGTCCTGTGTTTACGCTTCCTGTACTCTGTTCTTAGTCTTCATTTCATCATGCTGACTATGTGTGTATCCTATTATGTTTACCTCTGAGTACATATTCCGCTGCTAGTAGTTCTTCGCTAAGGAATTTCCTCACCGACAAATTCCTCAGTGAAGAATTTCATAAAAATCGCCTATTCACCCCCCCTCTAGTCGATATAACGCACTTTCAATATGTATTGTGCCGTGCTAGTGATGGACATGTTTATGCTAGATTTGTTGGTTCTTCTTATGAGTACATTGAATGGTCTTTTTGGGTTCCCAAGACCCTTGTTACTAACATCAAAGGACCCATTACTAAATGGGTACCTAAAACCAAGCATTGATCTCGTGTAGGTATTTGCTTCCGGTGGGGGATCATGGTTGCTCGATAGTGGGGCAACAAATCATATGACCGGGAGCAAGGACTTGGTGGTGGACGTGCAAGAGATTCCATCTATGCCCACCAATGTCGAGTGGGGTGATGCATCACATTCTAAGGTATTGGGTCTCGGCAAGGTTGTCATTTCTCATGATCTAACGATCGAGAAAGTCATGCTTGTTGAGTCCCTTGCATTCAATTTACTTTCCGTTCGTCAACTTGCACTCATGGGCTTTGCTACATTCTTTGATATTGATACCATGGCCCTCTTGTGGAGCAAGACTCTTAAAGTAGCCTTTGTTGGGCATGTCGAGAACGGCCTCTATGTGGTTAACTTTTCGGAGCAACCCACTAAGACCGCGACATGCCTAATGGCTAAAGTTGACGTGGGATGGCTTTGGCATCGCCATTTAGCCCACGTCAATATGAGATCTTTGCAAAGTCTTCTCAAGGGGGACCATGTTCGTGGACTAACAAATGTTAGTTTTGCCAAAGATCGTGCTTGCGAAGGCTTGTATCGAAGGAAAGCTTCATGAAAAGGCTCACCCTCCCTCAACCATCATCTACTCAAAGAGACCCTTGGAGCTCCTTCACATGGATCTATTCGGGCCTCCATCTTTTGATAGTCTTGGAGGAAGAAAGTATTGCTTGGTGATTGTGGATGATTATTCAAGATACACTTGGGTATACTTCTTCAAGAGGAAGAGTGAGACCCAACAAACCGTCATCAACTTTGCAAATGAAGCTCAACGTCAACATGATGCAAAGATCTTGACAATAAGAAGCGACAACGGCACCGAGTTCAAGAACTACACCTTGGATGAGTTTCTTAGTGATGAGGGATCAAGCATCAATATCGGCACCTTATACCCCTCAACAAAATGGTGTTGCGGAGAGGAAGAACCGGACGTTGATGGATGCGGCAAGGACCATGATGGCGGAGTTCAAGTCTCCGTACAACTTTTGGGCCGAAGCCATCAACACCGCATGTCATGCATCCAATCGGCTCTATCTTCGCAAAGGCTTGAACAAGACTCCTTATGAGATCCTCACCGGCAACAAGCCCAACCTCAAGTACTTCCGGGTGTTCGGTTGTAAGTGTTTCATTCTCAAGAAAGGTGTTCGGTTGTCTAAATTTGAGGCTAGAGCTCATGAGGGCATATTTGTTGGTTATGCTACAAACTCTCATGCTTACCGTGTCCTCAACAAGTCCACCGGACTCATTGAGGAGACGTGTAACGTGGAGTTTGACGAAAATAATGGCTCCCAAGTGGAGCAAAGTGGTACTTGTGATATAGGTGATGAAATTCCTCCCCAAGCCATAAGAAGAATGGGTATTGGTCAAATCCTACCCATTGAGGAACCCCTTGTGGCCGAAGGAGAAGGACAATGCTCTACTCAAGTAGAGCCATCACCTCATCAAGACCCACACGCTTCCCAAGAACAAAGTGAAGGCCCTCAACCTCGTGAACAAGACCAAGGGCAAGATCTACCTCAAGACGGTGGTGAACCTCTAAATGATTCCCAAGGTCAAGTTCTCCCCCTCGAGCGAGTTCAAGATCAAGAGCAACCTCAAGATCAAGAACAAGCTCAAGACGGCGCTCAAAATGATCAAGTCAACCCTCCTCTTTCCACACCCGAGGAGGAATTAGAGCGTCGTGCCGCGAAGATTGCTTCCAAGCTCACCACCCAAGGCCATCTCATGGAAAATGTGGTTGGAAGCCTAAGAAAGGGGTAAGCACTCGAGACAATTGGCAAACTATTGTGAACATCACGCGTTTGTCTCTTGTGTCGAACCCCAAAAGGTCTATGAGGCGCGAAGACTCGGATTGGCTCAATGCCATGCATGAAGAACTCAACAACTTCGAGTACAACAAGGTGTGGAGATTGGTGCCAAGACCATCCGGAAACCACAACGTCATTGGAACCAAGTGGATCTTCAAGAACAAGCAAGATGCTCATGGGAACATCATTCGCAACAAGGCAAGATTGGTAGCACAAGGCTACTCCCAAGTCGAGGGTATCGACTACGGTGAAACCTTTGCTCCCTGTTGCTCGCCTTGAATCCATTCGCTTGTTGATTGCTTATGCTTCCCATCACAACTTTAAGTTGCAACAAATGGATGTGAAAAGTGCTTTTCTTAATGGTCCTATTAATGAGTTGGTCTATGTCAAGCAACCCCCCGGGTTCGAGGATCCCTACTTTCCGGATCATGTGTATCAACTCGATAAGGCACTCTATGGCCTTAAACAAGCCCCACGTGCGTGGTATGACCACCTTACCGAGTTGTTACAAGATCGTGGATTTGAAGTAGGGCTAATCGACCCCACTCTTTTTACTAAGAAGGTCAACAGGGAGTTGTTTGTATGCCAACTATATGTTGATGATATTATCTTTGGTTCCCTTAACAAAGCTTTCAATGAAGAATTTGCCGCTCTCATGACCTCCAAGTTTAAGATGTCTTCGATGGGAGAGTTGAAGTTCTTCCTTGGTTTCGACATCAAACAAAGAAGAGAAGGAAACTTCATCAACCAAGCCAAATACACTCAAGACATGCTTAAAAGATTCAAGCTAAGTGATGTCAAGCCGGCTACTACACCAATGCCTACCAAGTGCCAACTTGACATCGATCCCAATGGTAAAGCGGTGGATCAAAAGGTATATCGCTCCATGATTGGCTCCTTGCTTTACCTTTGTGCATCTAGACCGGATATCATGTTGAGTGTGGGGATGTGTGCACGTTTTCAAGCCGCACCAAAGGAAAGTCACTTTGTGGCGGTCAGCGAATCTTCGATATTTGGCTCATACCCCAAACTTTGGCTTATGGTACCCAAGAGGAGCAAACTTCAAGCTTGAAGGTTTCACGGATTCGATTAGGCGGGAGACAAAGTGGATAGGAAGTCCACTTCCTGAGGGTGCCAATTTTTGGTTGCTCCTTGGTAAGTTGGTCTTCCAAGAAGCAAAGTTGTGTGTCTCTCTCGTCCACCGAAGCGGAGTATGTGGCGGCCGGTAGTTGTTGTGCTCAACTCCTATGGATGAGGCAAACTTTAAAGGAGTACGGTGTCATTTGTGACAAAGTGCCTCTTTGGTGTGATAATGAAAGTGCCATCAAGATTTCTCTCAACCCGTGCAACACTTCAAGACGAAGCACATTGAGATTCGGTATCACTTCATCCGGGATCACATTAGGCAAGGGGAGATCGAGCTCAAGTATGTCAACACTCATGATAACCTTGCAGATATTTTCACGAAGCCCTTGGATGAAGCAAGATTTCATGAGTTAAGGCATGAGCTAAATATCATTGATTTGAGCAATGTGACTTGAACCCGTGCACCCCCACCACACTCGACTTGTTGTCTAGTTTAGGTGTAGGCATGGACATAGGGGGAGTGTTGTTCTCTCAATGAACTCTCCCTCCCCCATTATGCATAAATAGATCACCTCTTTCACATTAGCCATTTTTGATGGTACTTGTGCTTCAAAGACGAGTTTTGGTCATGGGCCCAAGGATAATTCTTCGCGGTGCCATACCATCCAACTCAAACATAGGTGGCTTCGGCCACCGCCCTCTCTCCTCGAGAGGCTTTGTCACTTAGGGATTTCCGGTTGTTCATTTGGTATGTGCTTGTTTTTGTAGTTTTGGGTGTGTGTCTATTTTTCTTTCTTTCGTGCAAAGGCATGTTCTCTCTCTTGTTTGAAACCTTCGGTGTCGTGAGCTCACGGTACTATCGCAGTCGGCCACGGTACTACCGCGGCCAACCACGGTACTACCGCTGATGGGAGCACGGTACTTCCGCCCCCAAGCGGCAGTAATTTTTTACTGCCGCCTGGTTGAGCGGTACTACCGCCTCGGCGCGGTACTTCCGCCCGAGCGGTACTACCGCGATGACCCGCAGTACTACCGCGCCGGTTCGAGCGCGTGGGGATAAGGCCGGGCAGGGGGAGTTCTAACTCCCCATACCCATTCGTCCTCTTTCTCTCCACGTCGTCTCTTCCTCTCCCGTGCTCATGAACGGAGCCGGCGTTCGTCGCCGGATCTCCTCCACCGGCTGCCCTCCCGTGATTCCGTCCGGTGGGATTGTTCCCCACCACGTGCTCTTGCTATGGACCAAGGTTTTTCCCCAAATCCTTCTCCTTTTTGATTGTGTTTGGTACTTTTAGGTTTTGGGGGAGGCTTGTATGTTCTTGAGATTCCTAGACCAAATCTCTGCAAGAGTAGGATGAAGGAGTGTGGTATTGCATAGGATTTACACTTGTATTGTTGTCTTGCGCTAGATCTGATCACCGTAGCACCGCCATGGCTTCGCGGTTCTTTTTCAGATTCAAATCTGTTAGATCGGACGCCACGCTGCACTACCGCCCGTGAGGCGGTACTACCGCCGCGATGGTACTATCGCTTAGGGCGCGGTACTACCAGCGCACCATCTTGGCACTAAGAGTTTACTACTGCCCCAGCCACGGTACTACCGTGACCCCAAGACGGTACTATCATGCGTGCTCGAGCTGTACTAAGCCTTTAGTACCGCAAACCATGGCAGATCTACCGTGGCTCACATCTATCGCATGCCAACTTTCTCGCTTATCTTCTATGGGTTTCATGTATTGTCTTATGGCCTTTGCATTGATTCTTTTCGCCTTTTTTGTTTTGGTGCTTTGTGTGTGTGTCTCGGTGGTGGCTCTCGCCGGTCCAATCCCATTCGTGACACTGGCTCCAAGCGTCTGCAGCAACCCAGAGAAGTTCCCGGGGATCGCTCAAGCGTCCAAGCGAAATGTCAAGACCACAGCTAGCAAGCACAAGGAGCCCGCCAGGGTATGGATGAGATAGGCCATCGAGTATGTCCGTCTCGAGCAACTTCACCCCTATGTGCACCAAGGCTCCACTGTCGAGGTGTGAGCTGTTCTCGAACAAGACCCAAACCCAAATCTACTTGGATGTCATCAAGAACAAGCAGAATACCTATGTGGAGGTGAAGTGGATTGATATGCACCACATGAGGAAGGACAAGTTCCGTGACTACTTTGGAGAGGCTCTAGACTTGGTGGAGCAGTTTGGAATTGAGCATGTGATCTATTTCCACCTGGACTATGACCCTGAGATCATCTGTCAGTTCTTTGCCTCAGTGTTTTTTCACTACAATGATGAAAGGAGGATGACCTGGATGACCAATGGCCGCCAACTGTCTGCTACCTGGAAGGAGTTCATGGATTTGCTTCAGGTTCCTGATGATGGGCTTGACACTCCAGTGGGTGTTCGCCCTCATGCCAATGCTGACTCTGCCGACAAGGACAAGCTCACCCCGTTCATGGTTGAGAAGACGCTCGCCAATAGCAAGACAATTTTGGTTCTCAACCCCTTTCTGGACATCATGTACCGCATCTTCCGCAACTCCTTGTTCCCACGCATCGGTGACAAAGACAAGGTTCATGCTTATATGGTGGACATGATGCTTATTTGCCAGGAGGCTCACTCGTCTCAGACTCAGCCACTTGATGTCTCTCACATCATGTGGTGTGAGCTTCGGTTTGCGGTGTTCAACCGCAAGGTACCTATTTATGGGCCCTACCTATTTCTGCTGATTTCGAAGACTTGGGAGAAGATGTACCCTGAGGAGGAGTTCCTGGCTCCAGACTGGATTCGCCATGAGCCCATTTGTCTGCGGATCAAGTCCAACTGGGCCAACACCGCCACTCGTGCTGAGGCGTCTGCTGCTAGGGCTGTTGTTGATGAGGATGATGCTGGCGCCGAGGATGTTGCTGAGGACCATTCTGCTAGGCCCTCTCAGAGTGTCTCTAGGCCATCATGGGCCACGAAGTTGAAGGATAAGATGAAGTCTCTTTTCTGCATGCAGTCAAGGGCGTCTGAGGGCTCACGTGGAGTCCAAGGAGAGTCGTCGCCCGCACAACAAGGTCTTGCAGCTCTATGGCGAGGATGTGTCTCATGCGGGTCCGAGGAGCACATCACTCCCGAGACCGAGTGGATGGATAAGCAAGGATCTGGTGGGACTGATTCTCGAGGAGGAGGTCGAGGAGTCCATTCCAGTGCAGAGGCATCTCGACGAAGAGGCTTGGGATGACTTCTCGGCTTGAGCCCCCTCTGGTGTGTGTAGGTGTCCTCTCTGCCTTTTTGGCATCTCGATGCCAAAGGGGGAGAGAGTGTAGGAATTGTGAGTTTGCGAGTCGTGTGTTCATGTTGCTTTCTCGCTTGAACTCTTTGCTATTTTTCTCGTTTGAACCTTGGTTATCTTACTTTGTATGGTGTAAGACATATGCACTCTATCTATCCTAGCAAGCTTGTATTAGATTGTGCTATCTTCATGCTTTGCTATGCTTATTATCATGTCTTGGTCTCTAAAATATAGGGGGAGTGTTGATCCTAGTTGTGTGCCATGCAGTCCAAAGCATTCATCTAAAGTGCACACATCTAGGGGGAGCCCGTCTATATTTTAGATAGGTGGGGTTTGCCCTCGCTCTAAATTATCTTATCTTTGTGCAAATCCCGTGTTGTCATCAATCCACCAAAAAGGGGGAGATTGTAAGGGCATATTTATCCCTAAGTGTTTTGGTGATTGATGACAATGCGTGTGCGGACTAATCGTGTGCCTTGAGTCCCTCAGATACTTCATCATTAGGCACAAGACGATTCGGTGTCCCTCGAAGACTGTTGAAGCCGGCGTTGTTCTACGTTTCTCTTTGGTGGAGTTGAATCGTAGGAGAGCCGTACTATTAAGAGGGGGTCCGCGTCGGAAAGGTAGGGTGGAATCACACGTACACTTGTACCTCCTTTCCTTGCACTTTGGAGCTACCCGTCGTTATCTTGGTTGTGTGGAAAATCGGCGACTCATCGCTGTACTTGCCGTAGTACCGCAGGTACAAGCGGTAGTACCACAAGGCGTCACGGTAGTACCGCCCCTTCGGTCTTGATAGTACCACGGCACTGCCTAGTGCCGCCCGGTGCGGTAGTAGGGCGGATGTAATTTTTACATCCGCGCCACCCACGATAGTACCGCTTCGCCAATAGCAGTAGTACCGCTGGCCCCATGATAGTACCGCTCCCTAGGAGTTGTAGTACTGTGGCCCTTCGACCTAGTACTGTTGTGTCGCGGTAGTAGGCGCGGATGTAATTTTTTACATCCGCGCCGTCCACGGTAGTACCGCGCCTCTCAAGCGGTAGTACCGCGTCGGGTTTTCGCACCACCCTAGTTTACTGCGAAGTAGGCACGGATGTAATTTATTTCATCCGCGCCCTCCGAACCGTCACCCTCTGCCTTGCGGTAGTACCGCAAGGGGGAGCGGTAGTACCACGCCAGCGTAGTATCGCTCCTTCGACAGAGCTTGTTCCGCTGTCAGCATTGCCACCACGGTAGTACCATGGTCGCCCACGGTAGTACACGTGCCTCATGGGTAGTACCGCTTCCTTGGAGCGGTAGTACCGTGAGTCGCGAAGCAGAACATGTGGATAACGGTTGGATTTTTTCCACGACTATATAAGGGATGTCTTCTACCTCTAGTCGACTACCTCTTCCACCTCTAAGCTCCATTGTTGCTCCAAGCTCCATTTTCGCCCGATCTCTCTCCCTAGCCGATCAAACTTGTTGATTTGCTCGGGATTGGGTGACAAGGGCCCGATCTACACTTCCACCAAAGGATATTTGATTCCCCCCACTTATCCCTTGCGGATCTTGTTCTTGGGTGTTGAGCACCCTAGACGGTTGAGGTCACCTCAAAGCCATACTCCATTGTGGTGAAGCTTTGTGGTGTTGTTGTTGTTGGGAGCCTCCGATTGTTGTGGAGATTGCCCCAACCTTGCTTGTAAAGGTTCGGTCGCCGCCTTCAAGGGCACCAATAGTGGAATCACGGCATCTCGCATCGTGTGAGGGCGTGAGGAGAATACGGTGGCCCTAGTGGCTTCTTGGGGAGCATTGTGCCTCCACACCGCTCTAACAGAGACGTACTTCCCCTTAAAAGGAAGGAACTCCGATAACACATCCTCGCCTCCACCGCTCCACTCTTGGTTATTTCGTGCCTTTACTTTCTGCAAGCTTACTTATTGTTACATCTCTTGCTTGCTTGCGTGCTAGTTGTTATTGCATCATATAGGTTGCTCACTTAGTTGCATATCTAGACAACCTATTTGTTGCAAAGTTTAATTTGGTAAAGAAAAGCTTAAAAATTGTTAGTTGCCTATTCACCCCCCTCTAGTCAACCATATCGATCCTTTCAATAGTGATGTTCACCATGTGGGTTGCGTAACATACTCCATCCCTCATTGTTCGTTAGCTATGAGCCCCTTGTCATTGTTTTCGAATTAACATGCCTGTAATCTTGGGATCGAAAGTATGTCTAGAGGGGGTGATTAGACTACTTGACAATATAAAAGTTCAGCCTTTTGATAAAGACAAGTTTTAGCAAGTTCACAATGATGATCAAGTCAAGTATCACCCTACACATGCAATTCTAGAGTATATGGCAGCGGAAAGTAAATTGCACATGTAGTAAAGAGAGGTGGAGAAGAGCAAACGCAATTTGGAGACACGGAGATTTTTCTCGTGGTTCCGATAGGTGGTGCTATCGTCAATCCACGTTGATGGAGACTTCAACCCACGGAGGGTAACGGCTGCGAGAGTCCACGGAGGGCTCCACCCACGAAGGGTCCACGAAGAAGCAACCTTGTCTATGCCATCATGGCATCGCCCACGGAGGACTAGCCTTACTCGGGGTAGATCTTCACGAAGTAGGCGATCTCCTTGCCCTTACAAACTTCTTGGTTCAACTCCACATCTCGACGGAGGCTCCCAAGCGACACCTAACCAATCTAGGAGGCACCACCTCCAAAAGGTAATAGATGGTGTTGGTGATGATGAACTCCTTGCTCTTGTGCTTCAAATGATAATCTCCCCAACACTCAACTCTCCTCACTGATTTGGCTGTGGTGGAAGAAAGGATTGAGTGGAAAGCAACTTGGGAAGGCTAGAGATCAAGCTTCATATGGTGGGAGTGGAGCAACTTGATCTCAACACAAGGGTAGGTAGTTTTCTTCTCGTAAATGTAAGGTAGGAGTGGTAGTTCTTTCGATGGCTCTCTCCACGAATGAAGAGGGGGTGGAGGGTATTTATAGCCTCCACAAAATCCAACTGTTACACACATTTGACCAATCTCGGTCGGACCGAAGTTGACAACTCGGTGAGACCGAAAGTTCAAATCATGTGAACGTTGGGATTTTCGTGGGACCGAAAATACAATCTCGGTGAGTCCGATTCTTCCAAAGACTAGGGTTTGCCAATCTCGGTGGGACCGACTTCATCATCTCGGTGACACCGATTTGATGTACGTAGGTTCTGAAGCTTGGCAACCCAAGTTTCGAATGACCGAGTTTGGAATCGAAAATCCGAAATTTCTAGGGTTTGGCTATATGGTGAGGTGGTTCATCTTGGTGTGACTGAGTTTAGGAATCGGTGGGACCGAGATTACTTATGAGTGTATTATGGAAGTGAGAGATTGCTGATAGTTTGAGAGATGTATCACTAAGCACTTTGAGCAACCAGATCATTATCATAACCTCATCCCTTTTAATAGTATTGGCTTTCCTATGGACTCAATGTGATCTTGGATCACTAAACCAAAAATGGAGTCTTGAGCTTTTGCCAATGCTTGCCTTAGCATTTTGAGGGTCCACATCTTCAGTCATTGCCATACCCATATCAATGAACTTTCTCAAATGATTCTCAAGAAATAATTAGTTCAATGATATATATGTTGTTATTAATTACCAAAACCACCCGGGATTAGTTGCACTTTCAATCTCCCCTTTTGGTAATTGATGACAACATATAGATCAAAGCTTCGACAAATGATATAATCAATGAATAATATCGTCGCTTTGAGAAGTATGTGATAAGCAAGAGCTCCCCCTAAATTTGTGCATTATTTAAGATTTGCGTTTGAATGCAAATGCACAATCGATTAGGATCATGGGTCACTCTTCCATGTCACATACATCTTGGTGGAGCGCACAAAATGATAAGAATGAATAGCATGCACCCAATCACCAAGACATGAGTAAATGGTCATACAAGATATGAATAGAATATGATAAGCATTAAGCACACATTAAGCATAGTATGATCAAGCACTCATCAAGATAGAATGAAACGTAGTATCAAACACACGAAATGTCTCAAAAACTCAAAAGTATCTCAAAAAAAACCGCAAATAAACGAAAGAAAAGCAAAAGACAAAGCACTCTCTCTCTCGAAGTCCTATGATCTATACAATTTCTCCCCTTTGGCAACAAGTTACCAAAAGTTCGAAGGTATAGAGCTAATCGTCACTAGGGACTCTGTTGGCGGCTCTGTGCTGGTTGATGGAGTTGAGATGGCAGCATCTGCAAAGACTTCACCAAGTCTGTGGAGCCGGAGGAGTGGTCACCGGAGCTGGTGCTGAACCGATGGAGCTGTGGGAGGTGCCGAGGTAGTAGTCCCGGGTCTGCATCCTTTGAATAGCAGTGATCGGGCTCTGTGGGCCTGCAGCAGCTGCTCATAGTCATCTGGACTAGATCATCTTCCATCTCCTTCATGAGCTCTTCCTTCTCCTCTTCGCTTCCTCGATATCCGCCTCAAGCTTGTTGACGTGACTTGCACTTCATCGACTTCACATCCAGAGCATGGATCTTATCTTCAACTATCCTCTCAAGACTCTCCCGAGATTGCACTATGCTGGCCAGCGTTGTCAATTCTCTGAGTAGCTTCAAGGAGCTGCTCTCCAACACTCTTGGGCTTTAGCTGCTGCTGCTTCCTTCTCGCTTTAGCTTTCTTGGCAGCTTCAATCTTTGCATGACCTTCAATAGATGTTGGAGCTCCTCATCCATCACAACTTCATTATCTTCATGCTCAGGCTGCAATGGCAAGTGGGGTCTATCCAACAAGTATGTGTCCGTGCCAAACTTGGCATTGATAAGCATCTGAATATGCGGGCAAACCCACACGACCTCTTCAGTCACTGCAGTCCTCTTGATAGTCTCAACTATCAAATCCATCACCTTGAAAGGTGCCTTCTCATCAAGTATATGCAGCATGTTGATAGAGTATCCTCTTATCATGCGATGATCTCCTGACTTGGGCATCAAAGTATGCCTCGTAATGGTGTTAGTGGTAGGTAGACCTGCTCGAAGATGATAAACTGATCCAAGCTTCCATATTTCAACATCCTTAGCTGGAACCTCTTTGTACATGTTCTTCATAGACTCATGGTTCTTCTTGGGAATGCCATAGACATCAACATCATCCTCTCTTGATACGGAGCATTCAGCAGTTCTGCCCATTCTTCAACAATTGAATGGAATCTTTGGCCTTCATCATCCATGTGATCTTTCCATCTGGATAGAAATGAGCGGTGGCATAGAATTGCATGATCATCTCATCATTCCAACTTGTCATCTTTTGACCAACAAACTCAGCAACACCACATGCAAGTGAAGCTCTCATGCACATGTGGAAAGAAGTCTCTGTGCTCTTCACTATCAATGTATGCCCGATCAACATATCGAGTGTCAAGCAACTATGGGCTTCTTATCCATCAGCATAGTCTCATAAAAGTCTTGTTGCTCTCGGTGTGGAATCTTGAGTCAACAAATGTTCTTCTCCTCACAAAGATATGGATCAACTTGTCTCCATAGCCCGAGACCTCTATCCTTCCTTTCCTTCATGTTTTCAGCTTGAGGATGAGCATCATTGTGAAGTGGCAGTTTACGCGAGTTTCAAGAAAACATGTGCCTCATCATCGATTCAGCAGGTGGCACATTGTCTTTCTTCTTTTCTGAAGCTGGAATGTTCTCACTGTCTTCTTGGGCTTGGCAAAGAGGTTTGGCTTGGGCTGCCTTTGCTGGAGCAGATGGCTTAGCTTTAGAAGGTGCTCCTGCCCTAATGGCATCACCCATGAACTTAGGCTTTTGAGGAGGCTGGGGTGCTTCCTCATCATCATCATCATCGCCTTCATCATGCACAAGCCTCTTCCTCTTGGAAGTTTTCTTGATCTTGTTGGAGTTTCTTCTTCCATACTCAGCTTCTTTGCAACAGTGGACTTCTTCACTTTGTTGGTGCCTTTCTTGGTTTGTTGCCCTTGATGCTCTTTGGCAACAACTTTTCTTTTGGCTTGGAGTAGACTCTCCTCATCTGCATGAAATCGAATCTTCTTCATCGAGTTCCTCTTCTTCCCGCCCTCGTGGCTGCAGGAGGCAAACCACTTGGTGTGCTCCTCTCACCATCATCTGAAAAACTACTTGCTTGGGACTAGTGCCCGCCTCGAATTTCTTCAATAGGTGACTCGACTGTTCGCTGTCACTTGCATCGACATATGGCCGACAACCCGTGAATAGAATAGGTGTAGGCGAGAATAGAAGAGTTATCACAAACTGCAGAGGATTTTGCAAACAAATGAGTTCAAATTTCAGTTTTAGGTTTTCACAGAAGACATTTCGTCGGACCGAGTTTAAAATTCGTGAATCCAAGTGTTCAAACAGAACCATTCACACCACTTTCGGTTGGACGAAATGGGTTTCGATCTTGCCGAAATCACTAGGGTTTCACTAAATCCTCATTTCGGTCACACCGATTTGCACAACTCGGTTTCACCGAAAAGTGCAATGCAATGGCGAGAGGCCAAATCGGTCATACCGAGAATGTAAAATCGGTCACACCGAGATGTGTTCGTGAAACCTAACCCTAAAACTTTCACTCAATTTTGTTCTAAGAACTAATCTGGTGTATAGGAAGATTTCAAACGTGGCAAGATGCTAGGCAAACCAATCGTGCATTGAATCGGAGATGGAAGCACGAGAGGGATGAAACTCACCCAACTTGGTGGAGTTCACTCACGGCGGCAACGGCGCGATGAGATGAACCGCTGACGGCGATGGAGACCATGCGGCGAGGGCGCCTGAGGCGACGGCGGAGACGATCCGGAGACCACGGCGACGGCAAAGAAGGGTTTGAGGGCGAGGCGTTTGAAGTAATAATCAATGCGCGCTGCCCTCGGAGTATATATACCCTTTAGTCATCGGTGGGACCGAGTTGTAAAACTTCGGTGGCACCGAGATGGATAATCTGCAGTAGATTACACACTTCGTCACGCCGAAAATTACAACTTCGGTTTCACCGAGGTGAAAACCTAGATCAATCTAAGTGCTTTCGGTTTGACCGATTTGAGTATATTGGTCGACCGAAATCACTTAGAAGGTTTTGGAAGTTTAGCCTTTGACGGATCGGTGGCTCAAAGTGCTCCTCACTCGGTGTGTCCAAAAATGACTTGTTCAAAGTTTGTGATATAAGCATGAATAGAATTTGAGACAAGAAAGCATAGATAGCTAGGGAGGAACTTAGGCATTCTTGTCCATCCATTTGGTCGAAAAAAAATCAAAAGACCAAAGCAACAAATGGATGTCCTCGAATGGATAAAATCATGCATCCAACATGCTCACACAATAAGATAGCAAATGAAATATGTGTCAAACATGCACAATCAAAACTCTAGCTACTATCACACAATTTGTCGATGACTAGGTCATCTATATATGAGTATATTGACTTAGGAGTCAAATGAGAACATTTGATCATAGGTCATACTCATCGCTTAAGCACAAGTGGGGTTACCACTTTTACATAAAGCATTAATGTGTTCACATCATTTGAAGATGCTTTAGCTCAATTCTTTAGAGCAAAGCTCCCCTAGATGTGAGAACCCCTTTAAAGGGTCAAACTAACCTTGGGTTGTCATTGAAGACTTCATGTAGATGTTGAAGATGTGGATGCTCAATGTTGATGAAGATCATCAAGAGTTGGGAGCAATCCTTTGGATTCGGGCACTTTCAATACCTACATGGGTTAGTCCCACAAGGAACAAACAAGGATATCCATGGACATAGATTGAAGTACACAATAGATGATGTCCATGAAAGCAATGATTACCTTGTCCCTTGACTTACCAACAAGAGGGTTTGTGACTCCATGAACTAGTGCAAGATGTGGAAGTTGATTGCACAAGTTCTTGCCAAAATGAATGTGAGTGAAGTATGTTGGCGGAGTCACCCTCAAGAACTCTCTAGTTCTTCTTCTTCGGGATCCACATCATCTTGATGGGAATCCTTGGGGTAGTAGTTGAGCTTGTCGAAGTAGAACTTGAAGTTGCCTTGGGAACCCACTTGACCATGGCCTTGGGTGCTTCAATAAATGCATCAATCTCCTCTTGAAGCTTGTCCTTGCCTTTTAGCTTGTGGTCTTGTGGTGGAAGATCATCTTGAGCTTGTTCCACATTGGAAGAAGTAGGATCATACTTCTCCTTTTGAGAAACAAACTTTGGAGTGGGATATTGACCTTCTTCCCATTCAACACCCTCGGCGTTGAACTTTCGCTCAAAACCAATTCCTTGATTCTTCCGTGTCTTCCTTGTTTGCGAACAATTTCCTCAAAGTTCTTGCTTCCGCAAGACTCTTGTAGACACCTTTCTCTATAATCCCTTTCAATAAACTATTTTCTTGCTCAAGTGTAACTTGGCTTGAAACATTGTTAGTGGAATCAAGAGAACTACTAGAAGTAACAATATTTGATTTAGCATGGTTATTGTTACTACTAGATGAAGAATTTTTCTTATGCTTGTCATGCTTAGTTTTAATAGGTGGCAAGAAATTAGACAAGAGAAGTCGTTTGGCAAGATATGAAGAACTCTTCTTTCAAGATCGTCATTGATAGCTTTTAGAAACTCATGTTCTTGCTCTAGATTGAGCTTCTCGAGCGTAGCTTCTCATGAGATCTTAGGAGCTCTCTATGATCTTCTTGAGTTGTTTCATGAGCTAACTTAAGAGTGTTTAGTTCTTTAGTTAGACGCTCAATCTCCTTCATAGCATTGTCATTCGACTCTTCTCGACTATAAAGACTACTAGCATGTTCATCATTACTAGGCTCACTAGATTTATCATGTAAAAGCTCATCTTCACCAAGCAAGTCATCCTCATCACTATCAAAGTCAATAAATTCAGGGTGTGATACCTTGGGGCCTTTTGCCATGAAGCATCTTCCAATTCCCTCATTTGGTGAATCAAATAAGTCATAGGAGTTGGAGTTGGAGGACACGAGAGCAAGACCGCAACACCTTCATCTTGATGTATTCGGAGTTGGAGTGATAGCTTCTTTCGAGTGATTGTCGAGTCGGAGCCGAGACCCATTCACCAACATGAGCTTGATGTTTTCTTCTTGTGTAGCTCCTTGATGACTTGTCTTTCCTCTCCGAATCCTTGCTTCTCCGAGAGGATCTTCGTTCATAACGATCATCTCTACTCCTTCTCTCTTTCGAGGTGACTCTTCTCTTGAGCTTCTTCTTCTTGGAGATTCTTCTCTTCTCTTGTGGGGAGTCGAACACTCATTTGAGTAGTGTCCGGTCTTCCACAATTGTAGCAGCTTCGATCACGACTAGAAGATCTCTTTTCATCATATGATCTAGACTTTGAGCTTCTCTCCTTGCTTCTACTCTTGTAGAATTTGTTGAAGTTCTTCACCATTAGGCTTATCTCTTCATTGGAAACTAGCTTGTCACTTGAGGTTGTGGGAGCATCACTTGTAGCTTTGTAAGCACCACTTGACTTGTTGTGAAGCTCTTCCTTATCTTTAAGTGTCATCTCATGAGCAACAATTCTTCCAATGACTTGGTTGGCTTGAGATTCTTGTAGTTTGGCATCATTTGGATCAAAGTGCACACGGTGTCATACTTTCCATCCAAAGCTCGAGAATCTTCTTCCTGATGAATCGGTCGGTCATTTCTTCGCTTCCTAATCTCATTTGTGATGAGAGCAAGCCTAGAGTACATTTCAGCGACTCCTTCACCTTCCTTCATCTTGAACTTGTCAAGTTGACCTTGAAGAACATCTAGCTTTGATTCCTTCACGGACTTGGTACCTTCGTGCATTTCTACCAAAGTATCCCAAATCTCTTTTGCATTCTCAAGACGGCTGATTTTGTTGAACTCCTCGGGACACAAAGCATTGAAGAGAATGTCACAAGCTTGAGCATTGTTTTGCAACATTCGCAGTTCATCCGTTGTAGCTTCACGATCCGAACTTTTCCTTCCTCAAGAACTCACCTTGCAAACCAACACAAATAATGCCCCATGCGGCAGGGTTATGTCCAAGAATATGCATTTTCATTTTATGCTTCCAACTAGCAAAATTTGAACCATCAAAGTAAGGACCTCTATGAAAATTACCCTCACTAGACGCCATACTCTCCTAGGTTGTGAAACCAAGCTTATGGAGTCCAATGCAATGGAAACCAATACAATGGAGACCAAAGCTCTGATACCACTTGTAGGATCGAAAGTATGTCTAGAGGGGGGGTGATTAGACTACTTGACAATATAAAAGTTCAGCCTTTTGATAAAGACAAGTTTTAGCAAGTTCACAATGATGATCAAGTCAAGTATCACCCTACACATGCAATTCTAGAGTATAGGCAGCGGAAAGTAAATTGCACATGTAGTAAAGAGAGGTGGAGAAGAGCAAACGCAATTTGGAGACACGGAGATTTTTCTCGTGGTTCCGATAGGTGGTGCTATCGTCAATCCACGTTGATGGAGACTTCAACCCACGGAGGGTAACGGCACGAGAGTCCACGGAGGCTCCACCCACGAAGGGTCCACGAAGAAGCAACCTTGTCTATGCCATCATGGCATACGCCCACGGAGGACTAGCCTTACTCGGGGTAGATCTTCACGAAGTAGGCGATCTCCTTGCCCTTACAAACTTCTTGGTTCAACTCCACATCTTGACGGAGGCTCCCAAGCGACACCTAACCAATCTAGGAGGCACCACCCTCCAAAAGGTAATAGATGGTGTTGGTGATGATGAACTCCTTGCTCTTGTGCTTCAAATGATAATCTCCCCAACACTCAACTCTCCTCACTGATTTGGCTGTGGTGGAAGAAAGGATTGAGTGGAAAGCAACTTGGGAAGGCTAGAGATCAAGCTTCATATGGTGGGAGTGGAGCAACTTGATCTCAACACAAGGGTAGGTAGTTTTCTTCTCGAAATGTAAGGTAGGAGTGGTAGTTCTTTCGATGGCTCTCTCCACGAATGAAGAGGAGGTGGAGGGTATTTATAGCCTCCACACAAAATCCAACTGTTACACACATTTGACCAATCTCGGTCGGACCAAAGTTGACAACTCGGTGAGACCGAAAGTTCAAATCTTGTGAACGTTGGGATTTTCGTGGGACCAAAATACAATCTCGGTGAGTCCGATTCTTCCAAAGACTAGGGTTTGCCAATCTCGGTGGGACCGACTTTCATCATCTCGGTGACACCGATTTGATGACGAAGGTTACTGAAGCTTGGCAACACCAGTTTCGTGAGACCGAGTTTGGAATCGGAAAATCCGAAATTTCTAGGGTTTGGCTATATGGTGAGGTGGTTCATCTCGGTGTGGTGAGTTTAGGAAATCGGTGGGACCGAGATTACTTATGAGTGTATTATGGAAGTGAGAGATTGCTGATAGTTTGAGAGATGTATCACTAAGCACTTTGAGCAACCAGATCATTATCATAACCTCATCCCTTTTAATAGTATTGGCTTTCCTATGGACTCAATGTGATCTTGGATCACTAAACCAAAAATGGAGTCTTGAGCTTTTGCCAATGCTTGCCTTAGCATTTTGAGGGATCCACATCTTCAATCATTGCCATACCCATATCATCGAACTTTCTGAAATGATTCTCAAGAAACTATTAGTTCAATGATATATATGTTGTTATTAATTACCAAAACCCAACCACCCGGGATTAGTTGCACTTTCAAATTGGACGGACCGGAGTAGTTCTTTTGAATGGCTTTTTCGTGACCGGGTTTGGAGCCTCTGAATCCGGGGTTGACCGTATCCTCGGTGTTATCGCCGTTAACGCGGCGTTTGTTTTTGTTGCTTGACGCGACCTGCCATTGCGGTCCTTGGTATCTGTCGGTGTACTAAGGTAGGGGTACCTCGGTACCCCAACTTGTGCAGGCAGCCCCAGACTCCCGCAGCTAGATCCATCAAATGCTTGCCGGAGACCATCTCCGCTCCACCAAGCCGTTCAAGAACAAAGTATATAAGATAGAAGCTCAAGACCCGGCAAGAGGAGCTTGCCGAAAGGCCACCTCAGTGCTCAAGGCTACATTACTCCTCAGAGATCCCGGCGAGGAGCTCTGTCGGGAGGACTAGAAGATATCTGCCTTCACGCTGTCGCCTCCAAATTTCTCCGAGACGCATGGCGGGTGGCCGTGCTGCATGAGGAATGCGGTGGCACTCAACGGTGGTGGCCGCCCGCGTGGCGAAAAAGACGCGATGGCGGGAGCTTTTGGGGACGGGCGACGGGCATTTAATGCCCTTGTCCCCTCTCATCAAAAGTAGGTAGAAAGCACTTGTAGCTGCCTTTGTTCCCCGCACTATTCCAACTACCACCTCTTTTACGTTTTTACCCCTCTACCTCACGTTGACACCTGTCGGTGACCCCTTGCCCTATAAAAGGAGGCCCATGCACAACGTGGGGGAGGTTGGACCACTGGCTACTCTCGTGAGGGGGAGGTTCGACCACTGGCTACCCTCGCGAAGGTTTTTACACACCACTCCACCGTCTTGCTCGCATTCTTGAGCAAGATCTAATACAACACAATGCAGCAGTAGGGTTTTACGCGACCATCGCGGCCCGAAGCTGGGTAAAAATCCCCCGCGTGCATCGCCTCGATCTGCTCTCCGCGCAGCCTCCGCCCGTATCAACACACGAAGGGCCCCGGCCCCATAGGTGCCGCGCCACCCATCGTCGCGACATCTCGGGCGCGCCCGGTAGGGCGTCGAGGTTATCGCGAACTGATCCGGCGTTCGCGCCGGCCTCTTCATCAACTTCTCCGCTTACCGTCGGCGGCTTCGCCGACAATCTGCGTCATGGCCCGAAGCGAGAGCTTGAGGGTCGCAGACCCATCTCCGTCCTCTCCGCCGCCACCGGAGCCGACGGCAGGCGGAGGAGACGCCGGAGGAAGGGTGGACGCCGGCGAGGGCGCTCGCGGTGCCACCAGATCCAGAGACAGGACGGAGGACCACGCCTCGGCCTCCGTAGATCCACGTCCATCTCAGCGCACGACGACCCAGCAGCGCCATACCGCAGGAGGTGGTATCCGCCTGTTGGAACAGGGACACGTCGGGGGCTCGCGAGATGTTCCGACCCCGTCCGAACACGGCAAAGCGAAGGCGGGGCGAGACCTGCTCCTTCCAACACCGCCGGAAGCCCGCGCGTCCGCTCCCGCCGCTTCGCTCGCTCCCCTCCACTCCTGCGCGAAGCGCTCACGAGCGCAAATGCTCCTCGACTTCCCTCCGCGGCGGACAAGGTCGAGGACTGGAGGGCTACCATCGAGCCTGGTCGCCGCGCCAACAACGACCGTCAACAGCAGCTCGCGCTCGCAGCCGCGCAAGCGGGAAGGCGAAGCTCGCGGCGACAAGACGCGAAGGTGCAACTACCGTGCACTCCCGCCGCTGAAGCGAAGACGCCGCCCGCCGAACAACGCCGACGACGGCTCCACGGCATCGTCGGACCAGCAGGCTCGTCGAGATCAACGTCGAGTCCTCGGCGAATGCGGCGGCAAGAAGACGCCGGACCACGATCGGCGTCGCCGAGACTCGGCGACAATCGACCAGAGCTGGGAGCACTGCCGAAGTCGGCGACGCCCGGCGAGCCGGCGACTTACCAGACGCTGTGGCGAGCTGCCCGCGTTCACCGTGAATCTGCGGCGCGTCGATGGCCTAGCATGAAAAACTTCAAGCCCGGCGTGCGGGGAAGTACGACGGCAAGACACACCCTCGGAGTTTCTCAAGATATCTACACCATCGCGGTGCAGGCTGCGGGCGCGACGAAGATTACGGCGAACTACTTCCGCTCGTGCTTAGGCCGAACGTTCGTTCTTGGCTTATGCACTTGCCGGAGGGCTCCATTTCCTCTTGGGCGGATCTTTGTCATCAGTTTGTTGGTGCCTTCACTGGCGGCCACAAACCCCACGGCCAAGAAAGTGATCTCCACATTTTGGCCCAGAAGGAAGGAGAATCCCTGCGCAAGTACATCCAACGCTTCAGCCGTGTGCAACACAACATCCCCGACGTCCACCCTGCCGCGGTTATCAGCGCATTCCACCAGAACGTGCGTAACCGCCGCATGCGTGAAGAGATGGCGATGACCAAGATCCGGGATGTCAGCGAGCTTTATGCTCTGGCTGATAAATCTTGTGAGCTGAAGAGGGGAGGAGGCTTCCGGGAGGATCTTTGGCGCAGGAGGGAGCGACTCGACGACGTCGCCCGGCAAAGAAGCGCCGCGGCATGTGTCTTCGAGAAGAAGAAGAACAAGGAACAGTGCTTGCCGTCGAAAAGTCCGGCAAGGAAGCTCCGCCAAACTAACACAAAGTTGGCGATTCCGGCAAGGAGCTTGCCCGTGGCGGCAAACGACAAGCAGACGCCCCGCAAGCAATCTTGCAAAATCCATCGCACCAAAGGCCACGACCTCTACAACTGCAAGCGCGTCGATTATCTCGTCGAGCAGCGAAAGCTGAATCTGAGGCGTGACAAGGAGAGGGCCCAAGGTGGCGGAGGGGAACCGAGCAAGAAGCGACCGTTCGTCGGTCGGGGAGGACCTCCCGGCAAGGCCAAGCGGCGACAAGGTGATCGGCCTTCTCGGAGCCGCGACAAGGATGAAGAAGATGGCGAAGAGGACGTGGAGGATGAGGACGACAGTGAGCAGGAATTTCAGAAGGCCACGGAGGTCCTGTGCGTTGACGGTGGCGCCGCACACACCTCTCACCGCCAACTAAAGCGGTGGGCACGTGAGGTGAATGCGGCGAGCCGCCCATGGAGTCACGCAGACTCCTCAAATGGTCCAAAGACGCCCATCATTTTCGATCTTGAGGATCACCCGACCGCACCACCGCGGTCGGGTGCTCGCCGATCTGGTCTCGCCCACCATCCGCAACCTCAAGGTCACCAAGATGTTGGTCGGCGGCGGGGCGGGCTGAACTTGATTTCCTCTGCTGTGATCAAGAAACTCCAAATCTCGGATGACGAGCTCGAAGAGACCGCCCTTCAAGGAATCAACCCGGGAGGAGCAGGCCCAAGGAAAAATCACCTTGCCGGTGACCTTTGGCGGGGAGGTCAACTTCAGGACCGAAAGGTTACTTTCGGCGTTGCCGATATTCCGTTGCCATACTGGATATACTCGGGCGTCCGCCCTCGCCAAGTTCATGGCGGCTTCCCATTACGCCTACAACGTGCTCAAGATGCCGGGTCCGATAAGCGTCATCACCGTCGCGGCGACAAGAAAGACGCGCTTCTCGCACCGACCAGATTTACCGGGATGCGGCCGCGGCGGCCGACAAGGATGCACTTGCCGCTGAAGTTCCCAAAGGAAAAAAGACGAAGACCAAATACGGCAAGCGCTCCGAGGCCCACTCCGGCAACTGCGCCCCTTCGGAGTGTTGCGCTGCCAGCGAGGACGCCCCGTCGAACTCCACCGGCAAGGATAAAAAAGGAATGGCTGCTCCACCGGCAACCAAGAAGGTGTCCGCCAAGGAGGACGGCACTGGTGGTACCTTCACCATCGCCCACGCTGACAACAAATAGGAAGCGCGCTCGTTGCTTTCCTACGGGCGAATGTCGATGTGTTTGCATGGCAACCATCGACATCCCCGTGTTCCCGTGAAGGTAATTGAGCATAAGCTTGCCGTTTGCCCCCATCGCGCCCGTCAAGCAAAAAGTGAGGAAACAAGCCGTGGGCGCCAAGAGTTCATCAATGAAGAAATCAAGAAACTAGAAGCAGCAGGCCTAGTCGAGGTGTGATCCATCCGACGTGGCTAGCAAACCCGGTTGTCGTCGCGCAAGGCCAATGGGAAATGGAGACTATGTATAGACTTCACCGATGTGAATAAAGCATGTCCCAAGGATCCATTCCCTTGCCGCGCATCGACCAGATTGTTGACTCCACCGCCGGATGTGAGCTGCTCGCTTTCTTGATGCGTACTCGGCTATCACCAGATCTTCATGGCCAAAGAAGATGAAGAAAACTGCGTTCATCACTCCATGTGGCACCTATTGCTTCATCGCATGCCATTTGGGCTGAAGAATGCAGGATCAACGTTTGCGGGTAGTATATCTGCTTTTGAGCCACAGATCCACGAAATGTAGAAGCTTACATGGATGACATCGTGGTGAAGAGCAAAACAAGGATACACCGATTCAAGATTTAGAAGAAACATTCCAGAACCTCGCAGGATACAATTAAAATTGAACCACGAGAAGTGCGTCTTTGGGGTCCCCTCCGCAAGCTTCTCGGGTTCTTTGTGTCGCAGAGGGGATCAAGCCAACCCGACAAGATTAAAGCCATTGAGCAGATCCAAGCCCCAAAGCGGATCAAGGATGTCGAAGGCTCGCAGGTTGTGTGGCTGCCCTCGGTAGATTCATTTCAAAAGTCTGCGGAAGGCTACCTGCCCTTCTTCAAAATCTTGAAGAAGGCGGGACCCATGAAGTGGACTCGGAAGCGAGAGCAATGCTGCAAGACTTGAAACATTACATCCCTCCACTCCAATACTTGTCGCACCTAAACCACGGGAGAAATTGCTGCTATACCTAGCGGCAACCAACCAGTGGTTAGTGCTGCGCTAATAGCGGAGAGGAGTCCAACGAGGAAGCCACATCACCGGCAAGCCAGCCCAAATGACAAGCGGGGGCTGCTCCGGCAAGCCACGGCCTCGGCAAGGACAGCCCTGCGCAGAGGAGCAAGGTGAGTCGCGGAAAAGATGGTGCAGCGTCCGGTGTATTTTGTAAGCTCCCTTCTCCGGGGAGCGGATCAAAATACTCCGGTGTGCAAAGTTGCTTTCGGCCTTCTCATGGCCTCGAGAAAGCTGCGCCATTACTTCCAAGCACACGAGATAACATGGTCACTTCCTCACCTGAAGAGGATATTGCACAACCCGAAGCAGCAGCAGGATCGTTGAGTGGGCCTTTGGGTTGTCGAGCTTCGGACTCAAGTTTGAAAGTACTTCAACCATCTGAGCCGGGCTCTGGCAGAATTTATAGCAGAGTGGACCCGACACGATGAAGAAGTTCAAGAAACAAGTACACCCGCACAAGGAGCGGCGAGTGAATGGGTGATGTGCTTCGATGGTGCCTTCTCGCTACAAAGCGCCGGTGCGGCGTCGTGCTTATCGCGCCAACCGAGAGCACCTCAAGTATGTTATCCAGATGCACTTTCCAAGAGAGCAAGCGACAAACAACACCGCTGAATATGAGGGCTTGCTTGCCGGCCTCAGGATTGCGGCCGAGCTTGGGATCAAGAAGCTGATCGTGCGGGGGGATTCCCAGTTGGTGGTCCGGCAAGTCAACAAGAACTATCAGAGCCCTTTGATGGAAGCCTATGTAGATGAAGTAAGGAAGCTCGAGGAGCACTTTGAAGGTCTGCAGATGGAACACATTCCGAGAGCTCAGAACGAAATCGCAGACGGCCTTTCAAAGTGTGCTTCAATGAAGTTACCTGTGGAACCAGGGACCTTCTTGCTCAGGCTGGCTCAACCTTCCGTGGCGCCATCAATTGGGCAGTCCAAGAAGAGAAAGTTGGTGTCCGGCGACTACTTGCCGGCGGGCCTCCCTGAGGCCGCCGCCAAAGTCCCCAGGATCAACCTCCAGAACGCTGAGGAACAATCTGCTCCCACCGATCATCGGATCTGTGCGATCGAAGCAAGTGTTCCCGACAAGACTTGCCCCGACAAGCTTGCCGGGGAACCTTCAGCTCCGGCGGAGCCAGAGATTCTTGCCGTAGAAGCGAAGGTTCCCGCAGCGGCCCTCATGCCTTTAGTCCTTGTCGTCGAGCCCCGGGCTCCGGCATGGGCGCAGCAGATCGTCCGTTTCCTGCAAACTGGAGAACTTCCTGACGACCCTGAAGAGATAGAAAAGATAACCAGACAGTCAAGTATGTACCGGTTAAGTGGACAACGAGCTGTGCGAAGAAGGCTCAATGGTGTCGATTGAAGTGCATCTCTAGGGAAGATGGACAACAGCTGTTGGCGAGATTCACGGAGGCATCTGCGGTCACCACATTGGCGCAAGGGCACTTGCGGAAAGGCTTTCGGCAAGGGTTCTTTGGCAAAAGCCCTCAAGATGCAAGCGCACTAGTAACCAAGTGTGAAGCGTGTCGGTTCCATGCAAAGCAAATTCATCAGCCAGCTCAAGCTCTCCAAACAATCCCTTTGTCCTGGCCCTTCTCGATTGGGGCTCGACATCCTCGGCCCTTTCCCCGTGCCGTCGGGGCTTTGAGTACTTATGCGTAGCGATCGACAAGTTCACAAAGTGGCCGAAGTGGAGCCAGTGAGAAAGGTGACAACCAACGGCGATCAAGTTCTTGGTCGATTGTATGCCGTTTGGGATCCCCAACGGATTATCACCGACAACGGTACACAATTCACCACCGCACCTTCATGCAATATGTCCAAGACCTTGGCGCCAAGGTCTGTTTAAACTCGCTGCTCACCCAAGGAGCAGCGGTCAAGCGAAAGGGCCAATCGGAAGTGCTGCGCGACTCAAGACAAGAACTTTCGACAAGCTGCGCAAGTCGCGGAAGAAATTGGATAGAGGAGCTGCCGGCTCTCTGCAGTCAATCGAGCGACACCAAACCGAGCCACCGGCGCAGACACCCTTTGCTCTAGTCTATGGAGCGAAGCAGTTCTCCCCACGGAACTCGTATCACGGATCTCCTCGAGTGCTCGCTTATGATGAGCTTGAGCAAGAGCAAGCTGCGACAAGATGGCGCATTGCTCCTCGAGGAGGGCGTCTCGAGCTCTGCAGACGAGCTGCTCGATACCAGCAAGCCTTGCGCCGCTACCATAGCCGCAAGGTCAAAGCCAGGAGCCTCGAGGAAGGCGACCTTGTTCTTCGGCGTGTTCAGTCCGCCAAGAATTCCAACAAGTTGACGCCGAAATGGGAAGGCCCTTATCGGGTGAGACAAGTCACGAGACCCGGCGCTGTCCGACTCGAGACCGAAGAAGGCTTGCCAGTGAGTAATTCCTGGAACATAGAGCATCTTCGCAAGTTCTACCCATAAGGCGCGGTTGCCGTGATCCGCTCCGGCAACCACCTTTTGTACAAAAGCTTTGCCGCCGTTGCATGTAACCCTTTGTACAAAGCCGGGCGCAGACCCCGTGCAGCAATAAAGTTTCCGTGTCTTGCGTTATTTGCCTCTTTTCCATGCTCTTCTTTGCTATTTGCATGAGTTATTTGGCATCTTTTCGTATGGCACGCATGCCCGACAAGCAAAAGCACGTCAAAAAGCTACGTGCCCGTCATCTTCTTTTCTCCTTATTTCTTAAGCAAAGAAAGGTTCCTCCCGCACAAGTTTGCCGGGGGGGAGGAAGTGAAGGGTGAACCAAGCACTCCAAATGCTGTTCAAGAAAGAGAAGCCTGCCGGAGAACGCGCAGGTCACGAAAGCTAAGTTGTCGGGATTTGCGGCTCAAAATTTCAAATTTTGAGATTGCCTTCCTTGAACAACCACACCTTGTATGGAAAACCTGTGCTCGGAGGAACCTGCCGACGGACAGCCGTGCCCTTATCTTGCGTTCGAGTCGACTCGCAAGTTAAGTGTGTTGCGATGGCAGCGGCAAGGTTGCTTGCCCGGCAAGGCCTTGCCCTTGCCGCAAGTCTTTCCTAAACATAAGGTTGAAGCGTACAGAGTTAAGAATCAAAACAAGGGAATTGATTCTGCGATCATTGATCGAAGTAAAGGTAAAATATCTTACAAGGGATAACTTGTCGCGGTAACTAATAAGTTCGTAGCGACCTGTGCAGCAGCAAAAAAAAAAAAAAAAAGGGGCCTAGTCTACGCGGCCGCCCTCCATCCTGGGAATCTTGTTCACTTTGGCGATGATGTGGGCGACCTGTTCCTTCAAGGCCTCCATGTCCGCGTCGGCCGGCAAGCTGCGAAGGACGTTGGAGAGGTTTATACCGGGGTTGCGGTATCGATCTTCGTCAAGACGCAGCTCCATGGTTCCGCGCTGACAACAAGCGCCTCCTCGGCGAGCTGCGCGGATCTTCTTCGTCCGCAGATTTGAGAGCTGGTGCGACTCCCCTCAAGAAGAGGCTGAGCTTGGCAATCGTGGCGAGGTTTGGATCCGGGAGTAAATGAGGTGCTCCAACTTCAGCGCCCGAGCTCTCTGGTCAATGGCGGTGGCGGAAGACACCAATTCCTCGGTCCATATCTCGACGATCTGGCGGAAATCTCGGCTGCTCTGTTGGCGCCCGGCCACTAAGGATCGCTCCTCACGGAGCTCTTCCTTCGATTTGGTTTCTGGGCGGGCAGCGTCGGCGAGTCCGTCGGCGCAGAAACTTTCCGCTCAAGATCTCGGCGGAATCCTGGCGGCCTTCACTCGTCGCCCTTCTCAGCAAGACGCACTGGAGCTCACGAGTTGGTGCGAGTGAATTCCTCGCGCTCCGTGGCGGCGCGCGATCTTCTCCGAGTCCACCTTCAACAGCTCCTCCGATTCGCGCAACCTTGGCGGCGAGATCCTCTTTAGCAGCCTCCGCGGCCGCCAGCGTCTTCGCTTCCTTCAGCTCCCGCCAAGGGCTTGCTCCCGAGCGGCGAGGTCTTCCTCATGGGCGTCGAGGGCAACCTTCAGCTGGTTGAGCTCCCCTTCTCGCCGGGACAGCTCCACCCCGGCGAGCCGTTGCTGCTCCTCGGCCTCGGCTTTCTCCAACAGCCACTCTTCATACTGCCCGGCGAGCTGCTCGCGCCTCTCCGACACCTCGCGGAGAGCAGCCTGATTGGCGGCGCGGAGCTCCGCCGCGCGTTTCTCCATCTCCTCGGCGGCCTTGGCGGCAAGGGCCTCCGGAAACAAGCCGCTGCGGGCCGATAAAGGGCGAGGATCTCGTGAAGCTTCTCCTCATCGGGCCCACCGCTCCCGCCGGGCCCCTCGACGACCTTCAAACCCGCGGAGGCGAGGATCTCCCCGTCGAAGGCCTCGCCCTCCGCGGGCGCCCGCGACGAGGAAGCCCACGGCATCTGGATAAAGACGCCGTTGGGGGCTTCCAAGTAGCAGCCGGGCTGTTCTGCTTCGACGGAAGGGTCGGCGACCGGTACAGCGCTTGACGCTCCCGCAGCCTCCGGGCCGGTGGTGCGTTTGCCGTCCCCCTCTCCGGCCGCTGCGTCGGAAGCCGAGGCAGTTCCGGGCGCGTGTGTTTCGGCGGCCCCCGCCGCGTCCTCGACAGTAGGAGCGCCATCGCCGCCACCATGCACGTCCTCCTCCTCCCCGACGCCGACCTCCGTCTCCATCCGCTCCGGGGGAGGGGGAGGGTCTAGAAGAAGAAAGGAAAAGCAAAAAGCGGTTCAAGCAAATATCCAAAGAAAGGCAACACCGAGAAGGCGAAGTCGCAGAACTTACCTCGTGGGCGTCTTGGCGAGCTCTCTCTTGCCGGGAACCATCCGTCGCCGGAGTAGCCGCCCTCGTCGGGCTACTCGCCCTTAGCGAGTACCCGCCCTTGTCGGGGCGCTCTCCGTTGCCGGGAATCCGGCCTTGGCGAGATGGAGGGACTGCTGCTCCTCGGGGCGACCTCCGGATGCTCCTGTTGCGGCTCCATCCTGCGCAAGTCAAGACAAACACGTCAAGATATTGGGACAAGATAAAGCTATCGAGATGTACCCGGCAGCGAAGGTGCAGGACCCGGACTTCTGTTGGGGGCTGCACCGGGGCTGCTCCTCGGGGCGGCGCTGGTCCGCAAACTCGGGTCCGGAGCGTATCCGGCCCCCTCGACGGGCGAGTCATCCGCAATCTCGACCACGGGCACCTTGGCTCTCTTCGCCGCCCGCTCGGTCAAGGTCCTGGAGTCAATACAAAAAGCAAGATTAGCATCAGCAATGACCAAGGCAAAATTTAAGAAGATGAAGGTCTTGGGGACTCACTCCTGTTCCTCCTCGTCGTCTTCGCTCAAGGCGGAAAAGTCGTACCGCACCTGAGATGCGTCGGTGTGAGGGGCAGGAGACGAAGGCCCTCTCGGGCGCTTGGCGGTCCTCGGGCCTGGGGGCTGCGAAGACCCAGCCCCTGTGGCGGTCGAGACCCGGGAAGTGGGCGGAGCCGCCGCCCGCTCGGGAGGCCTCGACCGCCGGGCGCCGACTTATGGGCGCCTTGCTTTGTGGCCTGCTGCGAGTCGCCTCCGCCACATCTGGTGCGCTGTCGCCCCGCTGCTCGACTCCCGAAGCTTGCGCTGCCCGGCGAGCTGGCGATTGCGGGGCTTGCGTGCTCACCTCCGCCCGCAGCCTTGAAGCGCTTGGCGGAGAACGCTTGGGGCTCGCGAGGCGGGAGGTTTCGACGCAGGAGACGTCGTCGTCATAAAGGTCCGTGGACCCGCCCGGCATCATCGGCGACCGCGACGTTCTCCCCTCCTCCTCGCCCGGCTGGTTCGCTGGCCCGCACCTGCGCCACGACCCCTTTACCTTTGGCGCCCGGCTCCCTCCGCGCCTCTGCTCCCTCCGGCGCCTCTGCTCCCTCCGGCACCGCTTGCCGCGATTTCAGCCACGATTCCGTGGATCCCGGAGTGCCTCGAGATGGGACCCGGCAAGCGCCGGGAGGAAGTTTCAGAACCGGCAGATCTCCGCCGCCTCGCTTGATAGGACTTCTCCGCGCCTCCTCCTCCTCGGGCGTGCATCGAATTCTCCGCCGCTGCGGCAAAGAGCCCTCTTCAGCCGAGAGGCTATGTACGCGATCTCCTGATCCGTGGTGTCCCGTGTCAGCCGCGGATCTCATCCTTGTTTTTCGCCACCTCCTCGAGGGTGTCGAAGAAGTTGATGATGTCAGCCGGCTCAGCGGAATCCATGAACGCTCACGCCGTGGGGAATCACACGCGGGCATCATGGCAGGAGGCGATCCGGGCTACGTTATTGCGAGAGGGCACCACTTGCCGGGAAGCTGAACCACTCTGGATGGGCCGGTCGATTTAAGAGCTCCGGACCATCCCCTCAGCTCCAGCGTCGTGAAATTGAAGTTCAGCCCGGTGCGCAGCCTCATTATATCCCCCGCGCGCCATACTCCCAGGCCGGCCTTTTTCTGTCTTGGAGGGGGGCGATGCGGCGACGGAGAAAGTCTGCGCCTACCGCTGCGATGGACAGCCCCGCGTGCCGGAGGCGAAGGATCCGGATGAGGGCAGCGTCGAGCTTGACGTCGTCGGAGTCCAGCTCGCTCCAATCTCTGCCCCGCTCAATGGGCGCGGTGCGCGGCGCGGTGAAGGGCTGCGGCTCGTCCTCGACGATCCAGCACCAGTCCGCGCGCCACTCATCCCACTTGATGCGGAGCTCCCCGGCAATCTGACCTCTTGAGTTCAGACGGAAAACCCAAGAAATCCCTCCGGAGAGGGGGGAGCCGGGCTCTGCTCTCGGGGTAAAGAAATGCCTGAACAGAGCTACATTTGGGTGGATCCCTACGAAGTTCTCACACATATGTGCGAAAACCGCCATTGTGAGGACGGCGTTGGGGTGAAATCGAGAAGATGGAAGCCATATGTGTGCATAATGGTGCAGAAGAATTCAGAGAAAGGAGGACAAAGACCGCAGTGAAAGAAAGCTGCGAAGAAATGGTACCCGCCGGGATAGTTGTCCTTGAGATCGGCGGGTGGGCGCTGGTCCGAGGATGCGCCGAGGTCCTCTTGGACCGAACAAGAAGTACTTGCCCCGAGTTCGTCCACGCCGAGCCAGCGGCGGAAGATCGATGTTCTCCCTCCGCATCTGAGCGAGCTCTTCCGCCGCTCGGTTTCTCCTTCTTGGTGCCTTCGCCTTCTCCTTCCCTTCCTGGTCTTGAGGCCATAACGGCAGCGGCGAGGAAGGGGATGAGGGTCGGCGACGCCATGACGAAAGAAACAGCGGAGGAGGTGCGGGGGTGGAGCGAGAGAGGGTTTTGGCGGAGGAAGAAGAAGCAATGGAAGCAATGGAGGGAACCGCTACTGCTGCCTCTGTTTTTATGGGGAAGTGGGGGGGGCGCGTTCCGCTCTCCTCATTAAGGGCGTGGGCACGTCCCATCCCACGGCGCCAAGAATCGACGCGTCTTTGCAGACGGAAGGCGGCAGATGCAAAGAAGCAGATTCGATGGGCCATGGGCCAGGCGCAGACAGCCTTGTCTTGGGCCTGGCCCAACAGCTTCGGCACCGTGTATGGCCCAGGCCCGGGCTCTGTCGGTGTACTAAGGTAGGGGTACCTCAAGACCCCAACTTGTGCACGGCAGCCCCAGCTCCCCGCAGCTAGATCCATCAAATGCTTGCGGAGACCATCTCCGCTCCGCACCAAGCCGTTCAAGAACAAAGTATATAAGATAGAAGCTCAAGACCCGGCAAGAGGAGCTTGCCGGAAGGCCACTCTGTGCTCAAGGCTACATTACTCCTGCAGATCCCGGCGAGAGGAGCTCGTCGGGAGGACTAGAAGATCATGTCGCAGAAGACACGCCTCGGCGCCTGCTGCCGACGAGGACCCGGGAGCGGCAAGTCACAGAGCCCGACAAGCCCCGGGTCCGCAAGATCAAGGCCCGGCAAGGTGCTTGCGGGAAAGCTACGCCACGTGCCGCACTCCAGCTCATCCGCCCACGCGTCGCCTCCAAATTCTCTCCAGAGACGCGTGGCGGGTGGCCGTGCTGCATGAGGAATGCGGTGGCACTCAACGGTGGTGGCCGCGCCGTGGGCGAAAAAGACGCGATGGCGGGAGCTTTTGGGCGGGCGACGGGCATTTAATGCCCTTGTCCCCTCTGTCAAAAGTAGGTAGAAAGCACTTTGTGCTGACTTTGTTCCGCACTATTCCAACTACCACCTCTTTTACGCTTTTACCCTCTACCTCACGTTGACACTGCCGGTGACCCCTTGCCCTATAAAAGGAGGCCCATGCACAACGTGGGGGAGGTTGGACCACTGGCTACTCTCGCGAGGGGGAGGTTCGACCACTGGCTACCCTCGCGAAGGTTTTTACACACCACTCCACCGTCTTGCTCGCATTCTTGAGCAAGATCTAATACAACACAATGCAGCAAGAGGGTTTCTGCGACCATCGCGTCCGGCTGGGTAAAATCCCGCGTGCATCGCCTCGATCTGCTCTCCGCAGCCTCCGCCTGCATCAACACACGAAGGGCCCGGCCCCATAGGTGCCGCGCCACCCATCGGCCGCGACAAGATCCGGACTGCCGAAATTTTTGCCGAGGTTATTCTTTGCAGCTAGCCACCGTCCTCTCCCGTGCAGAAGCGGGTCATAAGTGATGTGAGGGCTGCCATGGATTTCGGCGTTTCCTGTCCTAGGTGCCGGGCCAGCCACTTGTCGCGGATGTTATGTTTAAAGGCTGCGAGAGCCTCTGCATCCGGATAGTCGATGATTTGATTTTTCTTTGTTAAGAACTGTGTCCAGAATTGTCTGGCCGATACGTCTGGCTGCTGAATTATGTGGCTTAGGTCATCGGCGTCTGGTGGTCGCACGTATCTGCCCTAGAAGTTGTCAAGGAATGCGGCTTCCAGGTCCTCCCAACACCCAATTGATTCTGCTGGCAAGCTGTTGAGCTAATGTCGAGCTGGTCCTTTAAGCTTGAGTGGGAGATATTTGGTGGCATGAAGATCGTCGCCGCGGGCCATGTGGATATGAAGGAGATAGTCTTTGATCCAAACCGCGGGGTCTGTTGTGCCATCATAGGATTCAATATTCATGGGTTTAAACCCTTCGGGGATTTGATGATCCATTACTTCATCTGTGAAGCATAGTGGGTGTGCGGCGCCTCTATATTGGGCTATATCACGACGTAGCTCAAGTGAGCTTTGTCTACTGTGTTCGGCCCAGCTGGAGTTGTTGTATCCGGCGCGACGGTCATCGTCGCGCATCGTGGGGCACCCACGCGATCCGTAGATTGATCTTGATTGTCTTCCCTTATCCTCCAATATGTCTCGCAAGTTCGGCGCATTCCCCCGTGGCTTCATACTTTTCGAGCGGTGCCGGGGTACGGTTCTAGTGGAGGGCCTAGAGGCCTCTCTGTTGCGGCCACGAGGTGGTCGGTCAGCCGTATTGTGCGCTAGTGATGCAGGTTTATATGCCTCCTCCTCTAATCGGGGGAGCAACTTGCGTTTGGGGTAGCTTTTGGAGGGGCGTTCGAGTTCATACTCTTCGGTCGCGAGGACTTCAGTCCATCTATCGGCTAGCAGGTCTTGATCAGCTCTAAGTTGTTGCTGCTTTTTCTTTAGGCTGTTCGCCGTGGCCACTAGCCTGCGTTTGAAACGCTCTTGTTCGACGGATCCTCGGGCACGACGAATTCGTCGTCGTTGAGGCTTGCCTCGTCTCCGGAGGGAGGCATGTAATTATCATCCTCTACCTCTTAAATCACGGTCTCTCGTGAGGGCTGGCTTCTCCGCCCTCCTCTGTGTTGAATCTTCTTTGGAGGGGTTGTCTTCGCACTCTCGGGGTGTTATTATCTCGGTGCCGAATCTCCATTCTTCTTTGTGGCGGGATTTAGAGCGGCGCCACGACGCCGGCGCGCTTGGGCTGTTTCTTGGAGGAGGCTTCCTCCGCTGCATCCTCGCCATCCCCATCCTTTGGGATGTCCACCATGTATATGTCATATGACGAGGTGGTCTTCCGTGCCCGTAGGCGCTGGTTCTTAGTCGCCACCGCATCGCCGTCCATACCGTCGATGTCTTGGAGTCGTAGTCTAGCGTGTCGGTTAGATCGCCGACGATGGCTACAAAGTGGGTGGTGGGTGGGCTTTGAATTTCTTCGTCGTCCGCATCCCATCCGTCCTGGCCGCAGTCGGCCAGGGCTCTCTGATAACGAGAGATACCTTAGCGAATTCAGGATGTCGCCGAAAGGTGAGTGTTGAAAGATGTCCGCAGTGGTGAACTCCATGATCGGCGCCCAATCGGATTCGACCGAGGGGGCGCGGGAGGTTCGGAGTCCGCGAGAGTCCGGCACCTCGAGTCACGAGCTTCACAAGGGACAAAGTCGATTCGGCTCCATCGCCGTAGAGGTTGCAGCCCCGAGCGGTGTCTAGCCACCCATCCTCGACTGTCAGCGGTCGGCTCCAATTATGGGTCGGAGCAGACTCATGTGCGACCTCGTGGCTCTGTCCCCGCAGCAGAGCTAAATCATGCCCATCGTGATAAAGGCGGTGCGCTGCTGTTGGGCTCGAATCCGTCGAAGATCAAGTCTCTGCGGATGTCGGCCGTGATGTTCAGGCTTCCAAATTTGACCTGATGGCCAGGGGCGTAGCTTTCAATCTGCTCCAGATGGCCAAGCGAATTGGCCCGCAGTGCAAAGCCGCCGAATATGAAGATCTGTCCGGGGAGAAAAGTCTCACCCTGGACCGCGTCGTTGTCGATGATCGAAGGAGCCATCAAGCCTATCAGTTATGACACAGAGGAACTCTCAATGAAAGCACCAATGTCGGTGTCAAAACCGGCGGATCTCGGGTAGGGGGTCCCGAACTGTGCGTCTAGGCGGATGGTAACAGGAGACAAGGGACACGATGTTTTTACCCAGGTTCGGGCCCTCTCGATGGAGGTAAAACCCTACTCCTGCTTGATTGATATTGATGATATGGGTAGAACAAGAGTGGATCTACCACGAGATCAAGGAGGCTAAACCCTAAAAGCTAGCCTATGGTATGATTGTTATTGTGATTGTTGTTCGTCCTATGGACTAAAACCCTCCGGTTTAAATAGACATCGGAGAGGGCTAGGGTTACACAGAGTCGGTTACAATGGTAGGAGATCTACATATCCGTATTGCCAAGCTTGCCTTCCACGCTAAGGAAAGTCCCATCTGGACACGGGACGAAGTCTTCAATCTTGTATCTTCATAGTCTTGGAGTCCGGCCGATGATGATAGTCCGGCTATCCGGACACCCCCTAGTCCAGGACTCCCTCAGTCGTCCACGTACCCTCGTAGACCGAAAGCGGAAGCGTTAGAACAACGTGGTTGATGTAGTCGTACGTCTTCAGGGCCCAACCGATCAAGCACCGAAAGCACGGCACCTCCGAGTTCTAGCACACGTTCAGCTCGATGAAGTCCCTCGAACTCCAATCCAGCCGAGTGTCGAGGGAGAGTTCCATCAGCACGACGGCGTGGTGACGATGATGATGTTCTACCGTCGCAAGGCTTCGCCTAAGCACCGCTACAATATTATCGAGGAGGACTATGGTGGAGGGGGGCACCGCACACGGCTAAGAGATCAATGATCTATTGGTGGGTCTAGAGGTGCCCCCCTACCCCCGTATATAAAGTAGCAAGGGGGGAGGGGGCATCCGGCTAGGGAGGAAGCGCGCCAAGGGGAGTCCTACTCCCACCGGGAGTAGGACTCCCTCCTTCCTTGTTGGATTAGGAGAAGGGGGAAAGAGGAGGGAGAGAGAGGAAGGAAAGGGGGGCGCCGCCCCCCTCTCCTTGTCCTATTCGGACAAGGGGGGACGGGCGCGCGGCCCAGCCCTGGCCTCCTCTCCTCTTCTCCACTAAGGCCCACTATGGCCCATTAAGCCTCCGGGGTTCCAGAACCCCTCGGTACTCGATAAAATCGATTTCACCCTAACACTTCGACATCCAAATATAGGCTTCCAATATATCAATCTTCATGTCTCGACCATTTCAAGACTCCTCGTCATGTCCGTGATCACATCCGGGACTCCGAACAACCTTCGGTACATCAAAAATCATAAACTCATATAATCGTCATTGAAACTTTAAGCGTGCGGACCCTACGGGTTCGAGAACTATGTAGACATGACCGAGACACGTCTCCGGTCAATAACTAATAGCGGAACCTGGATGCTCATATTGGCTCCTACATATTCTATGAAGATCTTTATTGGTCAAACCGCATAACAACATACGTTGTTCCCTTTGTCATCGGTATGTTACTTGCCCGAGATTCGATCGTCGGTATCCCAATACCTAGTTCAATCTCATTACCGGCAAGTCTCTTTACTTGTTATGTAATACATCATTCCGTAACTAACTCATTAGCTACATTGCTTGCAAGGCTTATAGTGATGTGCATTACCGAGAGGGCCAAGAGATACCTCTTCGACAATCGGAGTGGCAAAACCTAATCTCGAAATATGCCAACTCAACATGTACCTTTGGATACACCTGTAGAGCTCCTTTATAATCACCCAGTTACGTTGTGACGTTTGGTAGCACACAAAGTGTTCCTCTGGTAAACGGGAGTTGCATAATCTCATAGTTATAGGAACATGTATAAGTCATGAAGAAAGCAATAGCAACATACTAAACGATCAAGTGCTAAGCTAACGGAATGGGTCAAGTCAATCACATCATTCTACTAATAATGTGATCCCGTTAATCAAATGACAACTCATGTTGGTTAGGAAACATAGCCATCTTTGATTAATGAGCTAGTCAAGTAGAGGCATACTAGTGACATTATGTTTGTCTATGTATTCACACATGTATCATGTTTCCTGTTAATACAATTCTAGCATGAATAATAAACATTTATCGTGATATAAGGAAATAAATAATAACTTTATTATTGCCTCTAGGGCATATTTCCTTCAATAATAAACGGAACGGTGGAAAGTTGCATGGCAATATATCTTGGAATGGCTATGAAAATGCCATAATAGGTAGGTATGGTGGCTGTTTTGAGGAAGGTATATGGTGGGTGTATGGTACCGGCAAAAGTTGTGCGGTACTAGAGAGGCTAGCAATGGTGGAAGGGTGAGAGTGCGTATAATCCATGGACTCAATATTAGTCACAGAGAACTCATATACTTATTGCAAAAATTTATGAGTTATTGAAACAAAGTACTATGCGCATGCCCATAGGGGGGATATTGGTAGGAAAAGACCATCGCTCGTCCCCGACCGCCACTCATAAGGAAGATAATCAATAAATAAATCATGCTCCAACTTCATCACATAACGGTTCACCATACGTGCATGCTACAGGAATGACAACCTTTAACACAAGTATCTCTCAAATTCACAACTACTCTACTAGCATGACTCTAATATCACCATCTTCATGTCTCAAAACAATCATAAAGAATCAAATTTCTCATAGTATTCAATGCACTTTACATGAAAGTTTTTATTATACTCATCTTGGATGCCCATCGTATTAGGACTAATTTTATAACCAAAGCAAATTACCATGCTGTTCTAAAGACTCTCAAAATAATATAAGTGAAGCATGCAAGATCAACAATTTCTATAAAATAAAACCATCGTCGTGCTTTAAAAAGATATAAGTGAAGCACTAGAGCAATATTGTCTAGCTCAAAAGATATAAGTGAAGCACATAGAGTATTCTAATAAATTCTGATTCATGTGTGTCTCTCCCAAAAGGTGTGTATAGCAAGGATGATTGTGGTAAACTAAAAAGCAAAGACTCAAATCATACAAGAAGCTCCAAGCAAAACATATATCATGTGGTGAATAAAAATATAGCCTTAAGTAAAGTTACCGATATACGAAGACGAAAGAGGGTATGCCTTCCGGGGCATCCCCAAGCTTAGGCTTTTGGTTGTCCTTGAATTTTACCTTAGGGTGCCTTGGGCATCCCCAAGATTAGGCTCTTGCCACTCCTTATTCCAAAATCCATCAAATCTTTACCCAAAACTTGAAAACTTCACAACACAAAACTTCAACAGAAAATCTGATGATCTCCGTTTGTATAAGAAAATAAACCACCACTTTAAGGTACTGTAATGAACTCATTCATTATTTCTATTGGTTTTAAACCTACTGTATTCTAACTTCTCTATGTTTCATACCCCCCGATACTACTCATAGATTCATCAAAATAAGCAAACAACACACGAAAATCAGAATCTGTCAAAAACAGAACAGTCTATAGCAATCTGAACTTTCGAATACTTTTGTAACTCCAAAAGTAATTAAATAAATTGGTGGATGCGAGTAATTTGTTATTAATCTTCTTCAAAAAGAATCAACCTAAAAGCACTCTTCTGTAAAAAATGACAGTTATTCTCGTGAGCGCAAAAAGTTTCTATTTTTACAACAAGATCACAAAGACTTCACCCAAGTCTTCACAAAGGTTCTACTTGGAACAAACACTAATTAAAACATAAAACAACATCTAAACAGAATCTAGATGAATTATTTATTACTAAACAGGAGCAAAAAGCAAAGAACAAAAATAAAATTGGGTTGCCTCCCAACAAGCGCTATCGTTTAACGCCCCTAGCTAGGCATTAAGAATTTCAATGATGCTCACAGGAAAGACAAGAATTTAAGCGCAAAGAGAGCATCATGAAACACATGACAAACACATATAAGTCTAACATACTTCCTATGCATAGGCATCTTATAGGCAAACAAGTTATCATAGCAAGCAAAAACTAGCATATGCAAGGAAGCGAAAAGAAACAATAGCAATCTCAACATAACGAGAGGTAATTTAGTAACATGAAAATTTCTACAACCATATTTTCCTCTCTCTCTCATAATAATTACATGTCGGATCATAAGAAAATTCAAAAAAATAGCTATCACATAAAATATTTTCAACATGATCCAAATCCATGCGAAGTTGACACTCTTCCAAAATAGTGGGATTAACATTAACTAAAGTCATGACCTCTCCAAACCCACTTTTATCAAAAATTTCATAAGATTGAACATTCTCCAGATATGTGGGATCTAAAGTTGAAAATCTTCCAAACCCACTTTCAATAATATTGCAAACACTATTATCAATCTCACATTCATCATGGGGCTTAAATAAATTTTCAAGATCATAAGAAGAATCACCCCAATCATGATCATTGCAACAAGTAGTAGACATAGCAAAATCAACATCCCCAAGCTTGAGGTCTTGCATATCATTAACACAATTGACATTAAGAGAATTTATAATAACATCATTGCAATCATGCTTTTCATCGAAGGAACTATCAAATATGGGTGCAATAGCAACAATCTCATATTTAACACATGGATTTATAGCAAATTTGTCTTCATAAGTATTGGCATCATGGCCACAAGAATAGCAAGCATCATGTTCATCAAGGGATATTTCAATCAAATCATCGGAATCATAATTATCTATAGATTCATGCATCTCATTATTTTCTTCCAAAGCAGCGGTCATTCTTCAATAAATTCGTTGACATTGACATTATGAGCATAGTTTTCATAGTAATATTTAAGTATGTCAAATTTTTCAGATTCGTAGAGAGTAATATCATACTTTTCAATCAAAGAAGCAACTTCATAAGCACCCTTAAAAGCAACAAATTCTTCAATTTCTTTGATATCATAGTAACTATAAACACCCTTTGCATAGGAAGATAAGATTTCATTATCATTAAACTCACATAGGTAGGGAATGTGTTTTTTAGGGTTCTTAGAGCAACAAGTAAAAAATTAAATTTCACAAAGATTCCAAGCATAGCACAACAACCTGTTTATTTGATCCCATAAGAGTCTCCCTTTTTCAGACAAACGGTGACACACAAAATGAGCATGCTCATCTAAAGCTTTCCCTCAACTAAACTAGTTGGGGTTTCAGCACAAGCACATATAGATCAAAGATGATCCAAGTAGAACACTTTAAGTGGATCCAAATCAATAGATTTTTAGCAAGCAAAGATGCAAGCACATAGAAGGCACGTGGAGACACAAGCAAACATAAGACCGATCAAAAGAAGGGCGAAGAAAAGTCAAAGGTTTTCAAAAATCGTTTTAGAAGTGGGAGAGAGGAAAACGAGAGGCGAATGGTGAATAATGTAATGCAAGGGAGAAGAGCTTATGATGGGTACTTGGTATGGCTTGACTTGGCGTAGATCTCCCCGGCAACGGCGCCAGAAATCCTTCTTGCTACCTCTTGAGCTTGCGTTGGTTTTCCCTTGAAGAGGAAAGGGTGATGCAGCAAAGTAGCGTAAGTATTTCCCTCAGTTTTGAGAACCAAGGTATCAATCCAGTAGGATACAATGCACAAGTCACCGAATACCTGCACAAACAATCAAGAACTTGCAACCAGCGCGATAAAGGGGTTGTCAATCCCTTCACGATCACTCGCAAAAGTGAGATCTGATAGAGATAATAAAGTAAATATTTTTGGTATTTTTTATGTATAGATTGGAAAGTAAAGATTGCAAAATAGTAAAAGAGATTCAACAATACAGAAAAGAGACTTAATATAATGGAAAAGAGACCTGGGGACCATAGGTTTCACTAGTGGTTTCTCTCGAGATAGCATGTATTATGGTGGGTGAACAAATTACTGTCGAGCAATCGATAGAAAAGCTCATAATTATGATGACATCTAAGGCAATGACCATGAACATAGGCATCACGTCCGTGTCAAGTAGACTGACTCCTGCCTGCATCTACTACTATTACTAAACACATTGACCGCTATCCAGCATGCATCTAGAGTATCAAGTTCATAAGAACGAAGTAACGCATTAAGCAAGATGACATGATGTAGAGGGATAAACTCAAGCAATATGGTATAAACCCCATATTTTTATCCTCGATGGCAACAATACAATACGCGCCTTGCTGCCCCTGCTGTCATTGTGAAAGGACAATACAAGTTTGAACCCAAAGCGAAGCACTTCTCCCATGGCAAGAAAGATCAATCTAGTAGGCCAAACTAAACCGATAATTCAAAGAGACTTGCAAAGATATCAAATCATGCATATAAGAATTCAGAGAAGAACCAAATAATATTGATAGATAATCTTGTTCATAAATGCACAATTCATCGGATCTCAGCAAACACACCGGAAAAGAGTATTACATCAAAAAGATCTCCAAGAACATCGAGGAGAACTTTGTATTGAGAATCAAAGAGAGAGAAGAAGCCATCTAGCTAATAACTATGGACCCGAAGGTCCGTGGTAAACTACTCATGCTTCATCAGAGAGTTAATGGTGTTGATGTAGAAGGCCTCCATGATCGAATCCCCCTCCGGCAGATCGTCAGAAAAGGCCCCAGATGGGATCTCCCGGGTACAGAAGGTTGCGGCGGTGGAAAAGTGGTTTCGTGGCTCCGCCCTGATGTTTTTAGGGTATAAGAGTATATATAGGCGAAAGAACTAGGTCGGTGGAGCTACGAGGGGGCCACGAGGGTGGGGGCACAACTACCCCCTGGGCGTGCCCTCCTGCCTCGTGGACGCCTCGTTGCGTCTCCGACTTCATCTCCAAGTCTTATGGTTTGCTTTCAGTCCAAGAAAGATCATCGCAAAGGTTTCATTCCGTTTGGTATTCCTTTTCTGCAAAACTCTAAAATAGGAAAAAAAACAGAAACTGGCATTGGGCCTTCGGTTAACAGGTTAGTCCCAAAAATAATATAAAAGAGCATATTAAAGCCCATTAAACATCCAAAATAGAAAATATAATAGCATGGAACAATCAAAAATTATAGATACGTTGGTGACGTATCAAAAACCACTTGTCATTTCCTTCTACTGCTTGTTGGGTTTGACACTCTTACTTATCGAAAGGCTACAATTGACCCCATATACTTGTGGGTCATCATTGGGTCATTTGTCTCATTAAAAATGGGGGCGATGTCTCTCTCTCTCTCTTTGCATATCCCCGCAGCCCGAGCAGCCCACCCCCACCTCCCCCCACCCCAAATCCTGCAGCCACCATCAGCGATGATGACGTTGTTGGAGATGTTCTGTGTCGGTGATGTTGTCTTACTAGAGAAGTGCAAGGAGATCTCCTCCGTGTTTCCAAGCACCAAAGTACTAGCGAGCATGCCTTGAAATTTTTGATAGATGCGAGGATGGATGAGATCCGGCGGAAAATTCTAGATCGCGTCAAGGGGTGACTTGTATCGTGGTTTTTGTCTTGGAAGTGTGAAATGCAATGGAGTTTTCGGATCCTCGACAATGAGCTCGTTGGGACTCATACTGATCTCGATGCGGTCTGCTCGATCTAGAGGTCAAACAAGAGCTCGTTGGTATTTCGAGGATGATCTACGTGCAACTTCCCCTTTGACGTAGGGTAGAACCCTAGATGCCCGATCTTTCACGATTGGAGGGGATCCTACGAAGAACACGAGGGGAAAATGAGGGGAACATGAGGGGAAACACGAGCGAAATCACTCAACCAACAAGAGATGGTCACACATATGCTAGATCCTCGAAACACAAAGAGATACATGATCTGAATCCAACAAGGGATGATACAAGTGGCAGTAGTTCTTCTCCGAGAGGAGGTCTTGAAGGTCTTCCCATGATGGGGTCTTGAATACGCTTGGGAGATCTTCTTCGAAGAGATCGTGAGCTCCGAGGAGAAGTAACCAAGTGGATGAGCAAATCTCTATCTCAGATATGAGCTATCACAATGCTAACCCTAGAAAAGAGGTGGAGGAGTTGTATATATAGGAAAGGGGGTGAACGGGTACATGGGCCTCGGCCCAACATGCGCACGCAGGCGGTGGTCTGGATGATCCGGGCCTCAGGGGGCCGGATGATCCAGGGGATGGGCCGGATGAGGCGAAGGGGCAGGCGGTGGCGGCGACGGCCCGAATGTCTGGAGGGGGGTCCGGAGTCCGGCTAGGGTCCGGATGATCCGGGGCTCGTCCAGATGGTCCGGCTTCGGGGTCCAGCTTCGTGTGTCTTCGGGCACATTATCCGGATCATCCGGACCGGGGTCCAGATCGTCCGGGCTCTATCCGGATCGTCCGGGACCTCGTCCGGATCATCCGGCCAGCGTGGGACTTGGCTGATTTCTTCTCCATCTTCACGCTTGTATTCCGCATCCGATTCTCCTTGCTCCTTAGCTTCTCCATGGCTAACTCCTTGGTATCTGAGTATGCAAAGCGTCTCCATTTGAGGTAGTAGCCATGTCTCGTGTGATTCGAAAGGGAGTTGTGAGAGGAGTGATGTCACCTCGGTTTCGAGAGCTCTTGCACGTGCTCTTGTCATTGGTCCAAGTGGTGTTGTAGGAGATGTAGATGCGTCCATGGGGACTATCGTGGGATGCTCCGCATCATCCCCCCCCCTCTTGGGGAAGATCCGACCTCGGAACAAAAGCTTCATCACCATGGTATGGCGAGAGGTCTTTGCATTGAAGATGTCGCTCATGTTGTACTTGTCGCTTGGGAGGTCAATCTTGTAAGCATTGTTGTTGTAGCATGCTAGTACCTTGAAGGGTCCATCAGCTCGTGGTAGAAGTTTGGACTTGCATTTGTTGGGGAAGCGTTCCTTGTGAAGGTGTAGCCACACAAGATCTCCAATGTTGAAATTGATGGGTTGCTTGTTGGTGTTGAGCTTGGTCGCGAGTCATTGTACTTGACGCTCGATGGTGTGCCTTGTATCTTCGTGCATCTTCTTGACGTAGCTTGCTCTCACACTCGCATCCATGTTGGCGCGCTCTTGTAGTGGAAGAGGAAAAATGTCCAATGGAGACAATGGGTTGAAACCGTAGACGACCTTGAAGAGGGACTTGCCGGTAGTCGAATGTCCTGCGCGATTGTAGGCTTACTCAGCGATGGGTAGACACTCCTCTCACTCCTTGATGTTCCTCTTGATCAACATGCATAGTAGAGTGGAGAGTGTTTGGTTCGTCGCCTCCGTTTGGCCGTCGGTTTGAGGATGGTATGCCGAAGAGAACAAGAGCTTGATTCCGAGCTTGGCACATAGAGTCTTCCAAAAGTAACTCAAGAACTTGACGTCGCGGTCCGAGCAGTCGTCTTTGGCACTCCATGGAGGCGCAAGATTTCCCTACAAAAAATATTTGCAATATGTGAAGCATCGTCTATCTTGTTGCATGGGATAAAATGAGCCATCTTAGAGAATCGGTCCACAACAAAAAACACGGAATCCTTTCCATTTTGAGTTCTAGACAAACCAAGTACAAAATCCATGCTAATGTCTTCCCAAGGAGGATAAGGAATAGGAAGGGGCATGTAAATACCATGGGATTGAGATTTTGACTTAGCTTTGCGACATGTAGAGCATCGGTTGGTGAAGCGTAAGATGTCGCGGAACATCTTGGGCCAAAAATAGTTCTTTAAGAGCGTAGCGAATGTCTTGTCGCATCCAAAGTATCCCATGAGTCTGCCTCCATGAGCCTCTTGCAAAAGGAGCAAACGAAGAGAAGACTCGGGAATGCAAAGTTTGTTAGCTCTCATAAGATAATCATCCTTGATGTAATATCGTTCCCAAGATGTATGCGTTAAACACTTGGCATAAGGAATAGAAAAAGTAGGGTCATGCGCATACAAGTCATTGATGTGCTCAAAGCCAATGACATTCAATTCAAGTTTAGTAACAAGCATGCATATGCGGGAAAGAGCATCCGCCACTACATTTTCCTTACCTTTGATGTACCTGATGGCATAAGGAAAAGACTCAGTGAATTCACTCCATTTAGCATGATGCTTTTTCAACTTAGTTTGACCCTTTAAGTACTTAAGCGTTTCATGATCAGTATGAATGATAAATTCATGAGGGCGAAGATAATGTTCTCATTCACGCAAAACTCGCACTAAAGCATATAGCTCTTTGTCATAGATGGGATAATTGAGTTGCACTTCGGAAAATTTCTCACTAAAGCATGCTATGGGGCGCTTCTCTTGCGTTAACACACCTCCTATGCCATTACCACTAGCATCACAATGAATTTCAGAAGGTTTTTCAAAGTTGGGTAATGCAAGCATGGGAGCATGAGTAAGCAAATTATTAAGATCATTAAATGCAGTGTCTTGGGATGGTCCCCAAACAAAAGGTGCATTTTTCTTACTCAAAGAATGTAAAGGTGAAGCAATGGTGCTAAAATCCTTCACAAATCAACGATAGAAACCGGCTAAACCAAGAAAACTACGTACTTGTTGCAAGTTGGTTGGTTGGGGATAAGTTTTAATAGCATTGATCTTAGATTCATCTACATGAACACCCTTAGAAGACACAACGAAACCCAAGAAAACAAGCTTATCAACACCAAAAAGGCATTTGTCCATATTAGCATAAAGGCGCTCTTTCCTAAGGGTTTGCAACGCGGTTCTAAGATGGGTGACATGATCTTTGAAGGATTTGCTAAAGACAAGAATATCATCAAAATAGACCACAACAAATACACCAATATAGGGACAAAGAACAAAGTGCATGACTCGCATGAAAGTACCCGATGCTTCGGATAAAACCATTGGCATAACTAGCCATTCATATAAGCCAGATTTGTCTTAAATGCGGGTTTTCCATTCATCACCTTTTTGGATGCGTATTTGATAGTAGCCACTCTTCAGATCAATCTTAGAGAAAATGACAGCTTCGCTAAGCTCATCATGCATATCATCTAGGTGTGGAATAGGCTAATGATATCTAATGGTTATAGCATTGATGGGACGGCAATCAGAAACCATGCGATAAGTATTGTCTTTCTTTGGGACAAGGATGACCGGAACGGCACAAGGACTCAAGCTTACACGTACTTGACCGTTATCAATGAGTTGTTGTACTTGCCATTGGATCTCCTTAGTTTCCTCGGGGTTGACGTGGTAGGGAGCCTTGTTAGGTAGAGGTTCTCCGGGGATGAGGTCAATTTGGTGTTCAATGCCTCGTAGTGGAGGTAGACCCGGAGGTAGCTCGTCGGGGAAAACATCTTGGAATTCCTGCAAAAGAGAAGACAACACTAAAGGTAGATCAAGAGAGGTGTTAGTTTTTTGTGCCTCGTCCTTGCACACATGGACATAGTGCATAACACTTGATGGGTTCTCACACACTTCTTTCATCTCACTTTTAGTGGCAAATAAGACTAAGTTTTTCTTGTCGCTCATCGTGGAGGCACTCGATTTTGGCTTTGTGGCTCTCACTCTCTTTTGGGTGGGTCACTTTCTCGCTCTTTTCTCCATGATGGGTGGCTTGCTTGTCGACAATCACTTGACTTGGAGACATAGGTCGTAGCACGTACTCCTTTCCTTTCATCTTGAAGCTATATTGATTGGTACGCCCGTTGTGGATTATGTCGCGGTCAAATTGCCATGGTCAACCAAGAAGGAGGTGGAAAACAGACATCGGGATGACATCACATTCCAAGTGTCTTCATATGCTCTGATCTTGAAGGAGACTTTGACCATATGCTCGACTTGGATAGTGCTGGAATCGCTTAGCCATTGAACTTTGTAGGGGTGCGAGTGCTTCATCTTGACCAATTGGAGCTTGGAGCATAGTTCTTCACTTGCCAAGTTATGGCAACTCCCTCCATCGATGATGACCTTGACAGACCTTCCATTGATGTCGGCCTTGGTGTGGGAGATATGGCATCTTTGGTCTTCGTCTTGTTGATGTTGAAGAGTCAAGACTTTGGAGACAACGAGAGTGGGACTCGAATCCTCATCACAAAAGACTTGATAATCTTCATCTTCGTTCATGAGCCGGTTCATGGCCACTTGCTCAAGGGCTTCCATTTCCTCTTCACTCATGGAGTCATAGGTTTCGTTGTCGTTGAGGATCATGGTGCGCTTGTTGGTACACTCAAAGGACTTGTGGCCTCGGCCGCCGCATGTGAAACACTTGATGGAACTTGTCTTGACGGTCTCATCGGTTGGAGTAGATGATGGAGCGCGCGACTTGAAGTTGATTGTAGGAGGAGGAGGACTTTAGATTGTCGAAGTTTTCTTGTAACTCGACTTGCCGTCGTGTTTGTAGATGGCTTGGTTGAGGTAGAAGGTGTTGGATCATTGAAGCTTGGGTGTTGGAGAAGCCGTAGCTCTTGGACGAGTACTTGGCATACTTGAAGTCATCTTGCACTTGACGTTCCGCTTTGGTAGCTTGATGCACGAGGTCAATGAGGTTGGAGTAGGGTTGGAAGTCGGCAGTCTTCTTGATGGGATGATTGAGGACATTCAAGAAACGAGCCATAGTTTGCTCATCATCTTCCATGACATTGGCTCTTATCATGGCAATCTCCATTTCCTTGTAGTATTCTTCAACGGTCTTTGTTCCTTGCTTGAGGAGTTGGAGTTTCTTGAAGAGATCGTGGTTGTAGTAGGTGGGTACAAAGCATGCTCGCATGACATACTTCATTTGATCCCATGTGTTGATTAGTGGTTCACCTCTTGCTTCTCGGCGCTCAAGGACTTGTTCCCACCATATGAGCACATAGTCTTGGAACTCAAGGGATGCCATAGCAATCTTCTTCTCTTCCTCATAGTTGTGCAAACGAAAGATTTTGTCGACCTTCAATGCCCATGAAAGGTACTCTTAGGGATCATTGCTTCCGTTGAACTTGGGCATGGTGAACTTGAGCTTGCCATAGCGTTGCTATTCATTGTGTTGGGGTCGAGGGTGATGATGACGCCCTTGACATGGAGAATTTTCAACCTCATATTGCTCTTGGCGTGGAGGATTTGCGTAGTCATCATGCTCTTGATGAACTTGAGGTTGTGGAGGATCTTGTCGAGCTTGTGGAAGATCTTGAGGGACTTGATGATGCGCTCTTCCTTGGTAGCGTCGCTCGTGAATTTCATCGTGAAGTGCTTCCTCTTGATTGCGCCTATCTCGGTTGCGATTGGCAATGGCTCGACTTGATTCTTGAAGGGCATGTTGCACCTCAAGTGCTTGTGCTTCACGTTGTTGTTGTTGAAGACGTTGAGCCTCGACATCTTGTTCATCTTGGTGTTGTCGCGCTCGCTCTTCCTCTTGGAGACTTTGACGTTGCCTTTCTTGTTCTTGTGCAAGAGGAGCTTGGTTTTGGCGATGACAATGTGCTTGCTCGTCAAATTGCTCTTGTGGATGATTGTCGTGTAGAGAATGCGAGTTTCTTGACGGTCTTGACGCGCGGCTCGACGTAGAGTGTTCGATGTCGGTGTACTTGAGCCAGAGAAGGTGTCGTCGGAGTGTCGACTCGAGCGGCTCCGTCTTGACTAGGACAAAGTGGTAGAGTGGCAGTTCACCAACAAGGCACGAATCTTGTCCATTCTTGCATCGTTCTCTTGTTTGTGTGCATCGAGCTTGTTGTCGAAGTAGTCTCTTGTTCATTGCTCAGAGAGTTGCAAGTCAGTGGCGAGATTGTCTATGTGATCGCTCATTGCTTGTTGTTCTTGATGCAAAGCTTTTTGTGCACCGAAGAGGTGGCTCTTGGTGACATAGGATGACATGTCGTCGTCTTGCTCGATTAAGAATGGGTTGGTAGAAGAACTTGGCCTATCCATCATTCCAAGCAAATATGTGTGTGGGAGAAAGAGAAGAACTTATACCAGATGTACCTTGACCGATGTTGAAGATGGATCAATGATCACTCAAATGTGGAACAAGGAAATAGCACAATTGGTACCAATTCTTGTTGGTTCTCACACCTACACAAGTAAAAGCTTATGGTGGAGCTCGGTTAGGATGGTGGCACAAAATTTGATGCAATTGTTAGTTAGACTCAAAGATGTTGAAAAAGATTCGCAAATTTGCAAATGCGACAAGTAGACCAAGCAAGTAGCGGTACACGGAAACACACACGCAAATAGATAAGTGGGGTTGTGCAAACCAAGAGCCAAAATGTGGAATCCACGAAAATGCTCTTGTTGCACAACACGAGAGAGACGCTAGCACGATTGCACAATAGGCGGATACGAAACTTGTGCACAACCTACTAAGCAAAAATGCAACGACTTCTATACCAAGTATGATATATGTATGGTATTACAGTGATATTATCCAAGATGATCGAGTATGACAATCTTAATGTAGTATGATGCTATGGTTCTTGCTTATAAGCTCTTTGCTTATCTTTTCCTTTTTGCTTAAAAGCTTGTTTGGCTCGTACTCTTTTGAGCTCTTTTCCCATGCAAAACTTTGCTAACCAAGATAGCAATTGTGTATGCGATGACAACTTTGTGACACAAGAGATTATACCAAGATATGCACCACGATGATATGGTATGTATGCTATGGGAAGTATGAACACTAATGTGCACAAGTCATGTTGCCGGCAATACTCAAAGGCTAGTCTGGATAGGTAAGGTACGCAAAATTGGCTATGGTGGTTATCAATGTAATGGCAAGGAAAAGACAAAGATATCGTCGAGGTTACCGTCGAGGATAACCCATTTGTAAGCAAGGACGGATGATGATGAAGTGGTTGGTGTCGAGTCCTTGGCGAAGATGAGCGATGGTGATGTTGATGTCGCGTCGTACCTATATAGCCAAAACACAAGGACACGGGAACCACAACTCAAATTCTCAAAAGCAAAGTCGAACGGTGGTACGGTTTGGTATGTCGTGGGGTTGGTGGAGTTTAGGTGGTGGTGGACGAAGTGGGAATGCGGAGGCGTAGGTGGCGGTGGACAAAAACTATAGAAAATGTAGTTTTGGCTGAGATAGCCGGATCATTCGGGCCAGGAACCGGATGATCCGGGTCAAGGTCCGGATGATCCGGGCAGGTCAACTGCGCATGGGAATGGCTCGGGATGAACTCAAAAACGGGGGGAAATTTGAGGATTTCATGGATTTTGGATGGATTTCGAGGGTGAGATGGTGGGGAAAGGCAAGATCCACTTGCAACACAATGAATTCACAGATCAAAATCAACAAAACATCATCAAAACCAACAAATCACAAAAAAAATGGGGGGCTATTTTTGTGGGGATTTCCGGATTACGACGAAAAACAACAAAATCAAGCTAGAAAACAAAGGGTAGGGGCTCCAAATACGTGAACAATGTGGCTCATGATACCAAGATGATGTAGGGTAGAACCCTAGATGCCCGATCTTTCACGATTGGAGGGTATCCTCCGAAGAACACGAGGGGGAAAAATGAGGGAAACATGAGGGGAAACACGAGAGAAATCACTCAACCAACAAGAGATGGTCACACATATGCTAGATCCTCGAAACACAAAGCGATACACGATCTGAATCCAATAAGGGATGATACAAGTGGTGGTAGTTCTTCTCCGAGAGGAAGTCTTGAAGGTCTTCCCGTGATGGGGTCTTGAATCCGCTTGGGGGATCTTCTCTGAAGAGGTCGTGAGCTTCGAGGAGAAGTAACCAAGTGGATGAGCAAAGCTCTATCTCAAATATGAGCTATCACAATGCTAACCCTAGAAAAGAGTTGGAGGAGTCATATATATAGGCAAAGGGGGCGAAGGGGTACATGGGCCTCAGCCCAACACGCGCACCCAGGCGGGGGTCCGGATGATCCGGACGGGGAGACGGATGATCCGGGGGACGGCCCGGATGAGGTGAAGGGGCAGGCAGTGGCGGCGATGGACCGAATGTCCGGAGGGGGGTCCGGATGTCCGGCTGGTGTTCGGATGATCCCGGGCTCATCCGGATGGTCCGGCTTCGGGGTCCAGCTTCGGGTGTCTTCGGGCACATTATACGGATCGTCCGGGCTCTGTCCGGATCATCCGGGACCTCGTCCGGATCGTCCAGCCAGCCTGGGTCTTGGCTAATTTCTTCTCCGTCTTCATGCTTGTCTTCCGCATCCAATTCTCCTTGCTCCTTAGCTTCTCCATGGCTAACTCCTTGGTACCTGAGTATGCAAAGCGTCTCCGTTTGAGGTAGTAGTCATGTCTCGTGTGATTCGAAAGGGATTTGTGAGAGGAGTGATGTCACCTCTGTTTTGAGAGCTCTTGCACGTGCTCTTGTCATTGGTTCAAGTGGTGTAGTAGGAGATGTAGATGCATCCATGGGGATGATCGTGGGATGCTCCGCATCACCCTTGGTATGTCTCTAGACATAATTATGCCTGATAATGTGGAGGAGTTTCTGAGGACCGTCGAAAGGCATGCGCCTGGTGACGAGCAAATGATGGAGGAGTATGAGGATGATGACGAGGATTGGTTGTCAAAGCCTGCTCCAGCTGCCGACTAGCAGATGGTGGAAGCAGAGAATGAGGGTGCAGAGGAGAATAGGTGGCCGTTCATCAAAAAGCCTGTGATGGAAGCCGTTTCTCACGTACAAAGCAAAGCCGGAGGATAGGTGATCGTTAAAGTTTTGTAATTGCAGTTGTAATGTACTGAAATCTCTTTTGTTTACCGATGATAGTTGCAATGTAGTGGATCCGATATGCGGATGCTACCTCATGTACTGAAATCCCTTTTGTTTACACTCGATTGTTGCAACATTGTGGATCCGATATGTGGATGCTACCTCATATACTGAAAATCATAATTTGCAAGCTAAAAATTAAGCAAAAACACTCTGAAAATTCCTGGGCACTAGGAAAAGGTAAAGTTACTTTTTAAACAAAACTTGCATACTTTTTTTTGAATTATTGATCACAATAGTACCACCCTTCTCAGTGCTAAAAATGGTCATGTTATCATGTATTATGCCATGAAGATGCGCATGGGCATGGTCCTATGAGAGAGACCATTTTGTGATATTTTTTTAAAAGTTTATGGTATTGTTAGTTTGTCATTTTCCCCACAAGCTAGTGCGCGTAAAAGGCCCCCATGCAAATGGATTACAATTTTTTAGGCTTTTTTCCTTTTCAATAATCTCTTTTAGATTGTTGTCAAAATTGTATGGATGACTAATCATATAAGGTGGTTTGTACTTGACCTTTCTTTGTGGCTACTGCCTACATTCCGAATGTGCAAGCTAAAAAATATTTTCCAGAATTTATAGGACCAAATTAAAGCATACTTGCAGTTCAAATTTGAATTACTTGATGTAAATCGCTAGAAATTCAATAAATCAATAAAATATAGTAGACACTCTGAGATTCATGTCAATTTGGAAGTTGGAATCACATGTGGTCTACTTTAGGTGAAAATTGAAAGGGCACAATTCATAATCTTATTTCTGGCACTTGCTTCACAAAAAATGTCGTCTTGGGCACTAGAAAAAGGAAAAATAAAATTTTATTTGTGGTATTTCGAGTTTATCATTTCCCCCCACAAGTTAGTGCATAAAATGCTCACATGCAAAAGTATTTCAATTTTTTAGGCCTTTTGCATTTTCTATAATTTCTTTCATATTGTTGTCAAAATTGCATGGGTGATTAATCATATAAAGTGGTTTGGAATTTGACATTTATTTGTGGCTACTGCCTACATTCCTAAAGTGAAAGCTATAAATTAGTTTCCACAATTTATAGGACCAAACTAGAGCACACTTGTAGTTCAAATTTGAATTACTTGATGTAAATCGCTAGAAATTTAATAAATCAATGAAATATAGCAAAAACACTATGAAATTTATGACAACTTGGTAGTTGGAATCCCATGTGATCTACTTTAGGTGAAAATTGAAAGGGCACAATTTATAATCTTATTTCTGGCACTTGCTTCAAAAAAATCATCTTAAGCACTAGAAAAAGGAAAAATAAATTTGCATTTGTGGTATTGTCAGTTTATCATTTTTTCACAAGGTAGTGCACATAAAAGGCTCCCATGCAAAAGGATTACAATTTTGAGGCTTTTTGCATTTTCTATAATTTCTTTCATATTGTTGTTAAAATTGCATGAATGACTAATCATACAGAGTGGTTTGGAATTTGGCCTTTCTTTGTGGCTACTACATACTGAAGGAAATATGCCCTAGAGGCAATAATAAAGTTGTTATTTTATATTTCTTATTCATGATAAAGGTTTATTATTCATGCTAGAATTATATTGATCGGAAACTTAAATACATGTGTGAATACATAAACAAATACCGTATCCCTAGTAAGCCTCTACTAGACTAGCTTGTTGATCAAAGATGGTTAAGGTTTCCTAACCATAGGCATGTGTTGTCATTTGATAATGGGATGACATCATTAGAAGAATGATGTAATGGACAAGACCCATCCATTAGCTTAGCATATTGATCGTTCAGTTTATTGCTATTGCTTTCCTGATGACAAATGCATATTCCTTTGACTATGAGATTATGCAACTCCTGAATACCGGAGGAATACCTTATGTGCTACCAAATGCCACAACATAACTGGAGATCATAAATATGCTCTACAGGTATCTTCGAAGGCGTTTGTTGAGTTGGCATAGATCGAGATTAGTATTTGTCACTCCGAGTATCGGAGAGGTATCTATAGTCCCTCTTGGTAATACACATCATAAGAAGCCTTACAAGCTAAGTGACTAAGGAGTTAGTTGCAAGATGATGTATTACGGAACAAGTAAAGAGACTTGCCGGTAACAGGATTGAACTAGGTATGAAGATACCGACGACCGAATCTCGGGCAAGTAACATATCGATGGACAAAGGGAATTACATATGTTGTCATAAGGTTCGACCGATAAAGATCTTCATAGAATATGTAGGAGCCAATATGGGCATCCAGGTTCCGCTATTGATTATTGACCGGAGAGGTGTCTCGATCATGTCTACATAGTTCTCGAACATGTAGGGTCCGCATGCTTAATGTTATAGTGTTATATGAGTTATATGATTTGGTGATCGAATGTTGTTCGGAGTCCTGTATGAGATCACAGACATGACGAGGAGCTCCGAAATGGTCCAGAGGTAAATATTGATATGTAGGACGATGATATTCGGACACCGGAAGAGTTTTGGAGTGCACCGGGTAGTCATTAGATCACCGGAAGGGGTTCCGGGCACCCCCGGAAATTATATGGGCCATATGGGCCAAAAGAGGAGAGCACACCAGCCCACAATGGGGCTATTTTTGTGGGGATTTTCGAATTTGGACAAAAAACAACAAAATCAAGCTAGCAAATGGGGGGATGGGACTCCAAGATGTGAATAAACCTGGCTCATGATACCAAGATGTTGTAGGGTCAAACCCTAGGTGGGATTTTTTTCACACTTGGAGGGGGAAAAGGAGGAAAAACACTCAAGAACACAAGGAACAAAACTCTCAAACAAACCCAAATATCACATCCACTAGAGTAGCATACATGAGAGCCACAAGATTACAATATCAATCCAAGGATAATAGCACTAGGGTAAGGTTCTTCCCACTAGGTGAGGTCTTGATGATGATCTTCTCCAAGAGGAGGCCTTGACAATCCAAAGGATTCTTCCCTAGGTGGGGGCTTGATCTCCAAAGAGGAGGGGATACAAGGAGCAAATCTCACAATGTTTAATCTAATACTTTGCTAACCTTCCAAATGGTCTAGGAGATGAGTATACAAAGGCTAGGGACGAAACTTAGGGAAAGGGGGTACAAAGGACTAAAATGTCCCTAAAATGCGTAGCCACGGTGGAAGGGTCCGGGCACCCGGACCGGTCAGGGGCACCGGAGGATGGAGGACCGGGCACTCGGGGTCCAAGGCCCGGGCACCCGGGGTGGCAGAGGGCGGTCGGGCGGTGTGGCCCGGGCACCCAGGGCTGGTTGGCGGGCACCGGGCCGGTGGGCGACCAAGTGGAGGGTCGGGCACCGGGGCTGGTTGGCCGGGCACCCGGGCCGGGGGCGTGTTAGGCGGGCACCTGGCTTTGGGGCAGGCACCCGGGCTGGTTGGCGGGCACCGGGGCCGGGGCGTGTTAGGCGGGGCACCCGGGGCTTTGGGGCCGGGCACCCGGGGCCGGCTGGGGCGCAGCCTGGGCAGAGGCCGGGCACCCGGGGCTGAGATGGCTGGGCACCTGGGGTGTCCAGGGGGGTTCGGCCCTCCCCTTTGTCTTTGAGTCCGGGCACCCGGAGTCCTTCCGTCCGGGCACCCGGGGTGTCCAGGAGCTTCTTCCCTTCCTTCTCCTTGGCCTCTCCTTCATTCTCTTGCTCCATGGATGCCCGCAACTTCACCTTCTCCTTCTCACGATCATCTTATTGGTACCCGAGAATGCATAACATATCTTTATGAGGTAGAACCCAATTCTTATGCGAATCCGGACGAAACTCGAAGAGGAGAGAGTCAACCTCGTTCTCGATGGCGCGTGCACGTGCTCTTGTCATTGGTCCACTTGGTGCTTGCGATGGTGATGGGGTGTCAGTGCGGGTAGTCGAGGGATGCTCCATATCATCTCCCTCCCTTGGGAGAGATCCGTCCACGGATCGTGCTCTTCATCACCATGGTACTTGGCAAAGTCTCTGATGTTGAAGATGTCGCTAACATTGTACTTGTCACGCGGGATGTCGACCTTGTAGGCGTTGTCGCTGTAGCGTGCAAGCACCTTGAATGGTCCGTCGACTTTCGGGGGTAGCTTGGACTTGCGTTCCTTGGGGAAGCGGTCTTTGCGGAGATGTATCCATACTTGATCACCCGGTTGGAACACCATAGGAGACTTGTTGAGGTTGAGCTTGGAAGCGAGTCGTTGCACTTGGCGCTCGATCATGGAATGTGTTTCTTCATGCATCTTCTTGAGGTAGGCGGCTCCTGCACTTGCGTCCATGTTTGCTCATTCTTGAAGCTGTAGAGGAAGGATGTCCAATGGCGACAAAGGGTTGAATCCGTAGACGACCTCGAAGGGGGACTTTCCGGTGGTAGAGTGTCTTGCGCGATTGTAGGCGTACTCGGTGATGGGTAGGCACTCCTCCCACTCCTTGATGTTCTTCTTGATCAACACGCGTAGGAGAGTTGCAAGCGTCCAATTGGTGACTTCTATTTGTCCATCGGTTTGAGGATGATATGCCATGGAGAATAGTAGCTTGATCCCGAGCTTGGCGCATAGCGTCTTCCAAAAGTAGCTTAAGAACTTGACGTCTCGATCCGACACAATTGTCTTTGGTACACCGTCCAACTGCAAGATTTCCCTACAAAAGAGATTGTCAACATGTGAAGCGTCGTCTATCTTATTGCATGGGATAAGATGAGCCATTTTAGAGAATTGGTGTAGGATCGAAAGTATGTCTAGAGGGGGGGTGATTAGACTACTTGACAATATAAAAATTCAGCCTTTTGATAAAGACAAGTTTTTGGCAAGTTCACAATGATGATCAAGTCAAGTATCACCCTACACATGCAATTCTAGAGTATAGGCAGCGGAAAGTAAATTGCACATGTAGTAAAGAGAGGTGGAGAAGAGCAAACGCAATTTGGAGACACGGAGATTTTTCTCGTGGTTCCGATAGGTGGTGCTATCGTCAATCCACGTTGATGGAGACTTCAACCCACGGAGGGTAACGGCTGCGAGAGTCCACGGAGGGCTCCACCCACGAAGGGTCCACGAAGAAGCAACCTTGTCTATGCCATCATGGCATACGCCCACGGAGGGCTAGCCTTACTCGGGGTAGATCTTCACGAAGTAGGCGATCTCCTTGCCCTTACAAACTTCTTGGTTCAACTCCACATCTCGACGGAGGCTCCCAAGCGACACCTAACCAATCTAGGAGGCACCACCCTCCAAAAGGTAATAGATGGTGTTGATGATGATGAACTCCTTGCTCTTGTGCTTCAAATGATAATCTCCCCAACACTCAACTCTCCTCACTGATTTGGCTGTGGTGGAAGAAAGGATTGAGTGGAAAGCAACTTGGGAAGGCTAGAAATCAAGTTTCATATGGTGGGAGTGGAGCAACTTGATCTCAACACAAGGGTAGGTAGTTCTCTTCTCGAAATGTAAGGTAGGAGTGGTAGTTCTTTCGATGGCTCTCTCCACGAATGAAGAGGGGTGGAGGGTATTTATAGCCTCCACACAAAATCCAACCGTTACACACATTTGACCAATCTCGGTCAGACCGAAGTTGACAACTCGGTGAGACCGAAAGTTCAAATCATGTGAACGTTGGGATTTTCGGTGGGACCGAAAATACAATCTCGGTTAGTCCGATTAGTGTAAAGACAAGAGCTTGCCAATCTCGGTGGGACCGACTTTATCAGCTTGGTGACACCGATTTGATGACAGAAGGTTACAGAAGCTTGGCAACTCAAGTTTCGGTGAGACCGAGTTCAGAATCGGAAAATCCGAGATTTCTAGGGTTTGGCTATATGGCTGAGGTGGTTCATCTCGGTGTGACTGAGTTTGGAAAATCGGTGGGACCGAGATTACTTATGAGTGTATGTGGCAGTGAAAGGTGCTGATAGTTTAAGAGATGTATCACTAAGCACTTTGAGCAACCAGATCATTATCATAACCTCATCCCCTTTTAATAGTATTGGCTTTCCTATAGACTCAATGTGATCTTGGATCACTAAACCAAAAATGGAGTCTTGAGCTTTTTCCAATGCTTGCCTTAGCATTTTGAGGGGTCCACATCTTCAGTCCTTGCCATACCCATATCATGAACTTTCGAAATGATTCTCAAGAAACTATTAGTTCAATGATATATATGTTGTTATTAATTACCAAAACCACCCGGGGATTAGTTGCACTTTCAATCTCCCCTTTTTGGTAATTGATGACAACATATAGATCAAAGCTTCGACAAAGGATATAATCAATGAATAATATCGTCGCTTTGAGAAGTATGTGATAAGCAAGAGCTCCCCCTAAATTTGTGCATTATTTAAAATTTGCGTTTGAATGCAAATGCACAATCAATTAGGATCATGGGTCACTCTTCCATGTCACATACATCTTGGTGGAGCGCACAAAATGATAAGAATGAATAGCATGCACCCAATCACCAACACATGAGTAAATGGTCATACAAGATAGGAATAGCATATGATAAGCATTAAGCACACATTAAAGCATAGTACGACCAAGCACTCATTAAGATAGGATCAAACGTAGTATCAAGCACACAGAATGTCTCGAAAAACCAAAAGACCAAAAGTATCTCAAAGAAACCGCAAATGAACGAAAGAGCAAAAACAGCACTCTCTCTCTCGAAGTCCTATGATCTATACAATTTCTCCCCCTTTGGCAACAAGTTCCAAAAAGTTCGAAAAGGCATAGAGCTAAACGTCACTAGGGACTCTGCTGGCGGCTCCTGTCTGGGTTGATGGAGTTGATATGGCAGCATCGGCGAAGACTTCACCGATGTCTGTCTTTGGAGGAGTGGTCACCGGAGCCGAGCCGGAGCAATCAAAGCTGTGGGAGGTGCTTGATCTTGTAGTCCCGTGTCTGTCACTAGAATAGCAAATGATCGGGTCTGTGGGAACCGGAGCGATCTGTTGATAAGCATCTGGACTAGGTCATCCTGCATCTCACGCATGAGCTCTTCCTTCTCCCTCTTTGCTTCCTCAATATCTGCCTCAAGCTTGTTGTGATTACTTGCACTTCATCGACTTCACATCCAGAGCATGGATCTTGTCTTCGACAATCCTCTCTAGGCTCTCCCGAGACTGCACAATGCTGGCAGGCGTTGCTCAATCCTTTGGGTAGCTTCAAGTAGCTGTTCTCCAACACTCTTTGGTTTAGCTGCTTTGTTCTTCTTCTTCCTTCTCGACTTTGGCTTTCTTGGCAGCTTCAATCTTTGCTTGACCCTCAACAAGTTGGATCCTCCTCATCCATCACAACATCATTGTCCTCATGCTCAGGCTGCGGTGGTAAGTGTTCTCTATCCAACAAGAATGTGCCCGTGCCAAACTTGGCATTGATAAGCATCTAAATATGCGGGCAAATCCACACGACCTTTTACTCGTCACCGCAGTCCTCTTGATGGTTTCTACTATCAAGTCCATCACCTTGAAAGGTGCTTTCTCATCAAGTATATGCAGCATGTTGATAGAGTATCCTCGATCATGCGATGATCTCCGACTTGGGCATCAAGGTATGCCTCGTAATAGTGTTTGTGGTAGGTAGACCTGCTCGAGATAATACATCGAGCCAAGCTTCCAAATTCCCAAATCTTTAGCCGGAACCTCCTTGTACATATTCTTCATGGATTCATGGTTCTTCTTGGGAATACCATAAACATCAACATCATCCTCTCTTTGTCTTTGGAGCATTCAAGTTCTGCCCATTCATCAACAGTTGAAGAGAATCTTTGGCCTTGATCATCCAAGTGATCTTTCCATCCGATAGAAATGAGTGTGGCATAGAATTGCATAATCATTTCATCATTCCAACTGGTCAACTTCTGACCCACAAATTCTGCAACGCCACATGCAGTGAAGCTTTCATGCACATGTGGAAAGAAGTCTCTGTGCTCTTCACTGTCAATGTATTTCCAGTCAACAAATCTGGTGTCTGCCACTATGGGCTTCTTGTCCATCAAGATAGCTCATAGAAGTCCTGCTGCTCTCGGTGTGGAATCTGGATCAACAGCAGTTCTTCTCCTCACGGCATATGGGTCAGACTGTCTCCATAGCCTGAGACCTCTATCCTTCCTTTCCTTCATGTTCTCAGCTTGAGGATGAGCATCATTGTGGATTGGCAGTTTTGGACGAAGTTTCAGCAGAATCGGTCCTTCATCATCGACACACTGGTGGCACATCATCTTTCTTCTTTTACGATCTTTGGGATGTTCTGATGTCTTCTTGGGCTTGGCAGCAGGCTTTCTGGAGCTGCCTTTGCTGGAGCAGATTGCTTGGGCTTTGAAGTAGCTCCCTTACCTCGATGGCATCACCCATGAGCTTAGGCTTCGAGGAGGCTGGGGTGCTTCCTCATCCTCATCTTCCTCTGCTGCATCATCATGCACTAACCTCTTCCTCTTGGAAGTTTTCTTCACTTTGCTCGTAGTTTCCTCTTCCATACTTAGCTTCTATGTAACTGTGGACTGCTTGACTTTCCTGGTGCCCTTCTTAGTTTGCTGACCTTGAGGCTCTTTGGCAACAACTTTCCTCTTGGGCTTTGATGAGACCTCTTCCTCAACAACAAAATCTGAGTCTTCTTCATCTGAGTTTCTCTTCTTTCTGGCCCTGGTGGCTGCAGGAGGCAAACCACTTGGTGTACTCCTCTCACCATCATCTGATGAGCTGCTGGGATCAGGACTAGTGCCTGCCTCTGGAATATCTGCTATAGGTGACTCGACCTGTTCGCTGTCACCGGCATCGACATGGTGACAACCCGTGAATAGATAAGGTGTAGGCAGAGTAGAAGAGTTATCACAAAATGCGTAAGATTTTGCAAAAAATGAGTTCAAATTTCAGTTTTAGGTTTCACAGAAGACATTTCGGTCGACCGAGTTTAAAATTCGTGAATCCAAGTGTTCTAATGTAGCATTCACACCACTTTCGGTTGGACGAAGTGGGTTTCGATCTGCCGAAAACACTAGGGTTTCACTAAATCCTCATTTCGGTCACACCGATTTGCACAACTCGGTTGGACCGAAGGGTGCAGTGCAATGGCCAGAGGCCAAATCGGTCATACCGAAAATGTAAAATCGGTCTCACCGAGATGTGTTCAGCGGAAACCTAACCCTAAAACTTTCTCTCGAATTTCGTTCAAAGGAACTAATCTGGTGTTCAGGAAGATCTCATTCGTGGCAAGATTACAGGCAAACCAAACGTGCATTGAATCGGAGATGGGAGCACGAGTGGGATCGAAACTCACCCTAACTTGGTGGAGTTTCTCTACGGCGGCAATGGCGCGGAGATGATGTCCGCTTACGGCGACGGGACTGCGGCGAGGGCGACAGCGGCAACGGAGACGATCCGGAGACCAGGCGACGGCAAAGAAGGGTGTGGGGCGAAGCGTTTGAAGTAGAAATCAACGCGCGCCCTCGAGTATATATACCCTTTGTCTGTCGGTGGGACCGAGTTGTAAAACTTCGGTGGCACCGAGATGGACAACTACAGGCGTTATACACTTCGGTCACAACTCGGTTTCACCGAGGTGAAAACCTAGATCGATCTAAATGCTTTCGGTTTGACCGAGTTTGAGTGGGTTGGTCGACCGAAATCACTTAGAAGGTTTTGGAAGTTTAGCCTTTGTCGGATCGGTGGCTCCGAGTGCTCCTCACTCGGAGGGTCCGAAAATGACTTGTTCAAAGTTTGTGATATAAGCATGAATAGAATTTGAGACAAGAAAGCATAGATAGCTAGGGAGGAACTTAGGCATTCTTGTCCATCCATTTGGTCGAAAAATCAAAAGACCAAAGCAACAAATGGATGTCCTTGAATGGATAAAATCATGCATCCAACATGCTCACACAATAAGATAGCAAATGAAATATGTGTCAAACATGCACAATCAAAACTCTAGCTACTATCACACAATTTTTCGATGACTAGGTCATCTATATATGAGTATATTGACTTAGGAGTCAAATGAGAACATTTGATCATAGGTCATACTCATCGTTTAAGCACAAGTGGGGTTACCACTTTTACATAAAGCATTGATGTGTTCACATCATTTGAAGATGCTTTAGCTCAATTCTTTAGAGCAAAGCTCCCCTAGATGTGAGAACCCTTTTAAAGGGTCAAACTAACCTTGGGTTGTCGTAGAAGACTTCATGTAGATGTTGAAGATGTGGATGCTCAATGTTGATGAAGATCATCAAGAGTTGGGAGCAATCCTTTGGATTCGGGCAATTTCAATACCTACATGGGTTAGTCCCACAAGGAACAAACAAGGATATCCATGGACATAGATTGAAGTACACAATAGATGATGTCCATGAAAGCAATGATTACCTTGTCCCTTGACTTACCAACAAGAGGGTTTGTGACTCCATGAACTAGTGCAAGATGTGGAAGTTGATTGCACAAGTTCTTGCCAAAATGAATGTGAGTGAAGTATGTTGGCGGAGTCACCCTCAAGAACTCTCTAGTTCTTCTTCTTCGGGATCCACATCATCTTGATGGGAATCCTTGGGGTTGTAGTTGAGCTTGACGAAGTAGAACTTGACGTTTCCTTGGGAACCCACTTGACCACGGCTTTAGGTGCTTCAATAAATGCATCAATCTCCTCTTGAAGCTTGTCCTTGCCTTTTAGCTTGTGGTCTTGTGGTGGAAGGTCATCTTGAGCTTGTTCCACATTGGAAGAAGTAGGATTGTACTTCTCCTTTTGAGGAATAAACTGTGGAGTGGGATATTGACCTTCTTCCCATTCAACACCCTCGGCGTTGAACTTCCGCTCAAAACCAATTCCTTGATTCTTCCGGTGCCTTCCTTGCTTGCGAACAATTTCCTCAAAGTTCTTGCTTCCGGCAAGGCTCTTGTAGACACCTTTCTCTATAATCCCTTTCAATAAACTATTTTCTTGCTCAAGTGTAACTTGGCTTGAAACATTGTTAGTGGAATCAAGAGAATTACTAGAAGCAACAATATTGGATTTAGCATGGTTATTGTTACTACTAGATGAAGAATTTTTCTCATGCTTGTCATGCTTAGTTTTAATGGGAGGCAAGAAATTAGACAAGAGAAGTCGTTTGGCAAGATATGAAGAACTCTTCTTTCGAAGATCGTCATTGATAGCTTTTAGAAACTCATGTTCTTGCTCTAGAGTGAGCTTCTCGAAGCGTAGCTTCTCATGAGATCTTAGGAGCTCTCTATGATCTTCTTGAGTTGTTTCATGAGCTAACTTAAGAGTGTTTAGTACTTTAGTTAGACGCTCAATCTCCTTCATAGCATTGTCATTCGACTCTTCTCGACTATAAAGACTACTAGCATGTTCATCATTACTAGGCTCACTAGATTTATCATGTAAGAGCTCATCTTCACCAAGCAAGTCATCCTCATCACTATCAAAGTCAATAAATTCAGGGTGTGATACCTTGGGGCCTTTAGCCATGAAGCATCTTCCAATTCCCTCATTTGGTGAATCAAATAAGTCGTAGGAGTTGGAGTTGGAGGATACGAGAGCAAGACCGGCAACACCTTCATCTTGACTGTAGTCGGAGTTGGAGTGATAGCTTCTTTCGGATTGATTGTCGAGTCGGGCCGAGACCCATTCACCTACATGAGCTTGATGTTTTCTTCTTGTGTAGCTCCTTGATGACTTGTCTTTCCTCTCCGAATCCTTGCTTCTCCGAGAGGGTCTTCGTTCATAACGATCATCTCTACTCCTTCTCTCTTTCCGAGGTGACTCATCTCTTGAGCTTCTTCTTCTTGGAGATTCTTCTCTTCTCTTGTGGGGAGTCGAACACTCATTTGAGTAGTGTCCGGGTCTTCCACAATTGTAGCAGTTTCGATCACGACTAGAAGATCTCTTTTCATCATATGATCTAGACTTTGAGCTTCTTTCTTTGCTTCTACTCTTGTAGAATCTGTTGAAGTTCTTCACCATTAGGCTTATCTCTTCATTGGAAACTAGCTTGTCACTTGAGGTTGTGGGAGCATCACATGTAGCTTTGTAAGCACCACTTGACTTGTTGTGAAGCTCTTCCTTATCTTTAAGTGTCATCTCATGAGTAACAATTCTTCCAATGACTTCGGTTGGCTTGAGATTCTTGTAGTTTGGCATCATTTGGATCAAAGTGCACACGGTGTCATACTTTCCATCCAAAGCTCTGAGAATCTTCTTGATGATGAATCGGTCGGTCATTTCTTCGCTTCCTAAGCCGGCAATCTCATTGGTGATGAGAGCAAGCCTAGAGTACATTTCAGCGACTCCTTCACCTTCCTTCATCTTGAACTTGTCAAGTTGACCTTGAAGAACATCTAGCTTTGATTCCTTCACGGACTCGGTACCTTCGCGCATTTCAACCAAAGTATCCCAAATTTCTTTTGCATTCTCAAGACGGCTGATTTTGTTGAACTCCTCGGGACACAAAGCATTGAAGAGAATGTCACAAGCTTGAGCATTGTTTTGCAACATCCGCAATTCATCCGTTGTAAGCCATGATCCGGAACTTTTCCTTCCTCGAAGAATTCACCTTGCAAACCAACACAAATAATGCCCCATGCGGCTGGGTTATGGCCAAGAATATGCATTTTCATTTTATGCTTCCAACTAGCAAAGTTTGAACCATCAAAGTAAGGACCTCTCTGAAAATTACCCTCACTAGACGCCATACTCTCCTAGGTTGTGAAACCAAGCTTACGAGTCAATGCAATGGAAACCAATACAATGGAGACCAAAGCTCTGATACCACTTGTAGGATCGAAAGTATGTCTAGAGGGGGGGTGATTAGACTACTTGACAATATAAAAATTCAGCCTTTTGATAAAGACAAGTTTTTGGCAAGTTCACAATGATGATCAAGTCAAGTATCACCCTACACATGCAATTCTAGAGTATAGGCAGCGGAAAGTAAATTGCACATGTAGTAAAGAGAGGTGGAGAAGAGCAAACGCAATTTGGAGACACGGAGATTTTTCTCGTGGTTCCGATAGGTGGTGCTATCGTCAATCCACGTTGATGGAGACTTCAACCCACGGAGGGTAACGGCTGCGAGAGTCCACGGAGGGCTCCACCCACGAAGGGTCCACGAAGAAGCAACCTTGTCTATGCCATCATGGCATACGCCCACGGAGGGCTAGCCTTACTCGGGGTAGATCTTCACGAAGTAGGCGATCTCCTTGCCCTTACAAACTTCTTGGTTCAACTCCACATCTCGACGGAGGCTCCCAAGCGACACCTAACCAATCTAGGAGGCACCACCCTCCAAAAGGTAATAGATGGTGTTGATGATGATGAACTCCTTGCTCTTGTGCTTCAAATGATAATCTCCCCAACACTCAACTCTCCTCACTGATTTGGCTGTGGTGGAAGAAAGGATTGAGTGGAAAGCAACTTGGGAAGGCTAGAAATCAAGTTTCATATGGTGGGAGTGGAGCAACTTGATCTCAACACAAGGGTAGGTAGTTCTCTTCTCGAAATGTAAGGTAGGAGTGGTAGTTCTTTCGATGGCTCTCTCCACGAATGAAGAGGGGTGGAGGGTATTTATAGCCTCCACACAAAATCCAACCGTTACACATTTGACCAATCTCGGTCAGACCGAAGTTGACAACTCGGTGAGACCGAAAGTTCAAATCATGTGAACGTTGGGATTTTCGGTGGGACCGAAAATACAATCTCGGTTAGTCCGATTAGTGTAAAGACAAGAGCTTGCCAATCTCGGTGGGACCGACTTTATCATCTCGGTGACACCGATTTGATGACAGAGGGTTACAGAAGCTTGGCAACTCAAGTTTTGGTGAGACCGAGTTCAGAATCGGAAAATCCGAGATTTCTAGGGTTTGGCTATATGGCTGAGGTGGTTCATCTCGGTGTGACTGAGTTTGGAAAATCGGTGGGACCGAGATTACTTATGAGTGTATGTGGTAGTGAAAGGTGCTGATAGTTTAAGAGATGTATCACTAAGCACTTTGAGCAACCAGATCATTATCATAACCTCATCCCCTTTTAATAGTATTGGCTTTCCTATAGACTCAATGTGATCTTGGATCACTAAACCAAAAATGGAGTCTTGAGCTTTTGCCAATGCTTGCCTTAGCATTTTGAGGGGTCCACATCTTCAGTCCTTGCCATACCCATATCACTGAACTTTCTGAAATGATTCTCAAGAAACTATTAGTTCAATGATATATATGTTGTTATTAATTACCAAAACCACCCGGGGATTAGTTGCACTTTCAATTGGTCCACAACAACAAAAACGGAGTCTTTGCCATTTTGAGTCCTAGGTAATCCAAGCAGAAAATCCATGCCAATGTCTTCCCAAGGTTGATGTGGAATAGGTAAAGGCATATGTAAACCATGCGATTGTGAGTGTGACTTAGCTTTGCAACATGTAGAGCACCGGTTGGTGAAGCGGGCGACATCGCGAAACATCTTGGGCCAATAATAGTTCTTGGAGAGCATGGCGAAAGTCTTGTCTCGTCCAAAGTGTCCCATGAGTCCACCTCCATGAGCCTCTTGCAAAAGGAGCAAACGAAGAGAAGACTCGGGAATGCATAGTTTGTTAGCTCTCATAAGATAACCATCTTTGATATAATATCTTTCCCAAGAAGTATGCGTCACACACTTAGCATAAGGAGTAGCAAAAGTCACATCACCCTCATACAAATCTTTGATATGATCAAGTCCAACTACATTCAATTCAAGTTGAGTAAGTAACATGCATTTGCGGGAAAGGGCATCCGCCACCATGTTTTCTTTGCCCTTAATGTACTTTATCACATAGGGAAAAGATTCAATGAACTCACTCCATTTAGCATGCTGTTTATTCAACTTGGTTTGACCTTTGAGATATTTAAGTGTTTCATGATCGGTATGTATGACAAACTCATGTCGTCTAAGGTAATGCTCCCACACATGCAACACACGCACTAAGGCATACAATTCTTTGTCATAGATGGGGTAGTTAAGTTGAGCACCGGAAAGTTTTTCACTAAAATATGCAATAGCTCATTTTTCTTGCATCAAAACTCCACCAATTCCGGTACCACTCGCATCGCAATGAACCTCAAAAGTTTTGTCAAAGTTGGGTAAAGCAAGAATCGGAGCATATGTAAGCAAAGATTTGAGCTCATCAAAAGCGGTTGATTGCAAAGGTCCCCAAACAAAGGAGCATTCTTCTTACTCAAAGCATGCAAAGGAGCGGCAATAGTGCTAAAATCTTTCACAAAGCGACGATAAAAACCCGCAAGGCCTTTAAAGCTACGCACTTGTTGCAATTTGTGGGTTGGGGTCAAGTTTTAATTGCTTCAATTTTAGATTCATCAACATGTACACCCTTGGAAGAAACAACGAATCCCAAGAAAACCAGCTTGTCAACACCAAACGTGCACTTTTTCATGTTGGCATAAAGACGTTCCTTGCGAAGAGTTTGTAAAACAGCCCTAACATGACTTAGATGCTCTTTCATGGATTTGCTAAACACAAGAATATCATCAAAGTAAACCACAATGAAAACTCCAATATAAGGTCGAAGCACGAAATGCATAAGACGCATGAAAGTACCGGGAGCTTCCGATAAACCCATAGGCATAACCAACCACTCGTACAAGCCAAATTTAGTTTTTAAAGCGGTTTTCCATTCATCACCTTCTTGTATGCGGATTTGATAATAACCACTTTTAAGATCAATTTTTGAGAAAATGGTGGCACTGCTAAGTTCATAAAGCATATCATCTAAGCGAGGAATGGGATGCCTATAACGAACGGTAATAGCATTGATAGGTCTACAATCCGAGCACATGCGAAAACTACCGTCTTGCTTGGGCACAAGTATAACAGGAACGGGGCTTAAGCTTTCACGTACATGACCGTTGTCGATTAGTTGTTGTACTTGCCGTTGGATCTCCTTTGTTTCTTCGGGGTTGACGCGGTAGGGAGCCTTGTTTGGAAGAGGTGCGTCGGGGATGAGGTCGATCCGATGTTCAATGCCACATAGAGGAGGGAGACCGGGAGGTAGCTCATCAGGAAACACATCCTCGAATTCATGCAGCAAGTTGGAAAACACTAGAGGAAGAGGATTAGGATTGTTAGTTTTGGTAACCTCATCTTTGCATAGTAGGACAAAGTGGACGACACTCGATGGGTTCTCACACACTTCTCTCATCTCTCTTTTTGTGGCTAGGAGGACTAAGTTTTTCTCTCTTGGCGAAGAGGCGCTCAATTTTTTCTTGTGGCTCTCACTTTCTTTTTGGTGGTGCACTCCCTCACTAGTTTCTCCACGATGGGTGGAAGCTTGCTTGTCGGCGATCACTTGGCTTGGTGACATTGGTCGAAGCACATACTCCTTGCCTTTCATCTTGAAGCTATAGTGGTTGGTTCCTTCGTTGTGGATGACACCGCGGTCGAATTGCCAAGGTCTTCCCAAAAGAAGGTGGCACACGGACATAGGAACCACATCACACTCTAGGGTGTCCTCGTATGCGCCGATCTTGAAAGACACTTGCACCATGTGCTCCACTTGAAAAGTGCCGGAGTCGCTTAGCCATTGCACCTTGTAGGGACAGGGGTGCTTCTTCTTGACCAATTGCAGCTTGGAACATAGCTCTTCACTTGCCAAGTTGTGACAACTACCTCCGTCGATGATGACCTTGACGGAGCGCCCATTGATGTCGACCTTGGTGTGGAAGATGTGGCACCGTTGGTCTTTGTCTTGGTGGTGTTGGAGCGTCAAGACCTTGGAGACCACGAGAGAGGGACTTGAATCGTTATCACAAAAGACTTGATCATCTTCATCTTCATTCACGCGCCGGTGCATGGCCACGTGATCAATGGCTTCCATTTCTTCTTCACTCATCGAGTCGTATGTGCCGTCATCGTTGAAGATCATTGTTCGCTTGTTGGTGCATTGGAAGCACTTGTGTCCTCGGCCTCCACATGTGAAGCATTTGAATGAACTTGTCTTGACGGGATCATCGGGAGGCGCCTAAGATGAAGGAGTCTTGGATTTGTAGGTGCTTGCCGGAGGACGAGTCGAGGAAGGTGCCACTTGCTTGGAACTTGACTTGTTGCTGATACGTCTCCAACGTATCTACTTTTCCAAACATTTTTGCCCTTGTTTTGGACTCTAACTTGCATGATTTGAATGAAACTAACCCGGACTGACGATGTTTTCAGCAGAACTGCCATGATGTTGTTTTATGTGTAGAAATGAAACTAACCCGGAAATCCACAGAGGCAATTTTTGGAATTAATAAGAATTTTTGGTGAAAGAATTAGTGCCAGGGGGCCCACGGCCTATCCAACTCAAATCTTGTGGGCCCCCTGGACCTCCTCCGACCTCAAATCCAACTCCATATATTCCGTCTCGGGGAGAAAAAAATCAAGGAGAAAGTTTCATCGCGTTTCACGACATGGAGCCGCCGCCAAGCCCTAATCTCTCTCGGGAAGGCTGATCTGGAGTCCTTCGGGGCTCCGGAGAGGGGGATTCGTCGTCGTCGTCATCATCAACCATCCTCCATCACCAATTTCATGATGCTCACCGCTGTGCGTGAGTAATTCCATCGTAGGCTTGCTGGACGGTGATGGGTTGGATGAGATTTACCATGTAATCAAGTTAGTTTTGTTAGGGTTTGATCCCTAGTATCCACTATGTTCTGAGATTGATGTTGCTATGACTTTGCTATGCTTAATGCTTGTCACTAGGGCCCGAGTGCCATGATTTCAGATCTGAACCTATTATGTTTTCATGAATATATGTGTGTTCTTGATCCTATCTTGCAAGTCTATAGTCACCTATTATGTGTTATGATCCGACAACCCCGAAGTGACAATAATCGGGATACTTCTTGGTGATGACCGTAGTTTGAGGAGTTCATGTATTCACTATGTGTTATTGCTTTGTTCCGGTTCTCTATTAAAATGAGGCCTTAATATCCCTTAGTTTCCATAAGGACCCCGCTGCAACGGGAGGGTAGGACAAAAGATGTCATGCAAGTTCTTTTTCATAAGCACGTATGACTATTTACGGAATACATGCCTACATTACATTGATGAATTGGAGCTAGTTCTATATCACCCTATGTTATAACTATTGCATGAGGAATCGCATCCGCATAATTATCCATCAACGATCCATTGCCTCTGAGCTTTTCACATATTGTTCTTCGCTTATTTACTTTTCCGTTACTCTCATTATAACTACTACAAAACCCAAAAACATTTATCTTTACTTTTGCTACCATTACCTTTATTATCATACCACTTTTGCTACTAAACACTTTGCTGCAGATACTAAGTTATCCAGGTGTGGTTGAATTGACAACTCAACTGCTAATACTCAAGAATATTCTTTGGCTCCCCTTGTGTCGAATCGATAAATTTGGGTTGAATACTCTACCATCGAAAGCTGTTGCGATCCCCTATACTTGTGGGTTATCAAGATTAATTTCTGGCGCCGTTGTCGGGGAGCATAGCTCTATTCTCTGAGTCACTTGGGATTTATATCTGTTGATCACTATGAAGAACTTGAAAGACGCTAAGACCAAGATTTTGCCCTCAACTACGAGGGGAGGTAAGGAACTGCCATCTAGCTCTGCACTAGATTCTCCTTCCGTTATTAGTAAGCTTGCGACACCTAAACCTGCTACTGCTATGAATTCTGATATGTCGCATATTATTGATGATGCCACTTCTGCAATGCATGATGAAACTACTTCTGTGCGTGATACTACTGTGCCATTATGTAAATTTCTTGGTGAACAACTTGCTAGAGTTAGGGGGAATGAAATTACTAAAGATCCTATTACTGATGATAGTGATGATGAAGGTCCCCCCAACGATTATGTATTACCTGTTGTTCCTAAGGGTTATGTTATGAATGAAAAAGTTGCTATGGAAATTCTTGCTTGCAATGATAGAAATGATCTTAAGAAATTATTAGCTAAATGGAAGCAGCAGTCTCTTAATGCTAGAATGAAACCCGATCCTGCTTTTGCTACTTCACCTACCTGTGTTACTGATAAGGATTATGAATTCTTTGTTGATCCTGATATCATTACTTTAGTTGAATCTGATCCTTTTTATGGCCTTGAATCCGAAACTGTTGTGGCACATCTTACCAAGTTGAATGATATAGCCACCATGTTTACTAATGATGAGAAGTCTCGCTATTTATATATCCTTAAGATATTTCCATTCTCATTAAAGGGTGATGCTAAGACTTGGTATAATTCTCTTGCTCCTGGTTGTGTGCGTAGTCCCGAGGATATGATTTATTACTTCTCTGCTAAATATTTCCTGCTCATAAGAAACAAGCTGCCTTGCGGAAATATATAATTTTGTGCAAATCAAAGAAGAGAGTCTCCCACAAGCTTGGGGAGGCTTCTCCGATTCTTGAATGCTTTGCTGATCATCCTCTTAAGAAAAATGAAATACTTGATATCTTTTATAATGGACTAACCGATGTTTCCAAGGACTACTTGGATAGTTGTGCTGGTTGTGTTTTCAGGAAAGAACGATCGATGAAGCTGAAATACTATTGAATAATATGTTGACTAATGAAAATAATTGGACTCTTCGAGCCAGTTCTGAAGTAATTCTGAACCAATTGAGCCAACTCTGAGCCTATTCCTAAACCCACTCCAAGAAGAGAGGTGTTTTATTTCTCAGTCCTGAAGATATGCAAGAGGCAAAGAAATCAATGAAAGAAAAAGGTATTAAAGCTGAAGATGTTAAGAATTTTACCACCTATTGAAGAAATACATGGTCTTAATTTACTGCCTGAAGAACCACATTGTCTTGATAACCCAACACAGGTAGTAAAGGTAAATTCTCTCTATAGATATTATAAAGTTGAAATACCCTCTACTAAACTTCATAGCCCATGCTTAGATGAATTTGATGACTTTATGGCTAGACAAGAAAGTTTTAATGCTTATGTTGGTACAGAGTTAAAGAATAATGCTTTCGAGATAGGATGCGTAGGTGATAATCTGGCTAGAGTTAAAAATGAACTTCACCGCGTTACCAATATGCTTCTACTGTTGCTACTCAAGCTGAGCAAGTACTCAAAGCTCAAAATGATTTGCTTGATGAATTAAATAATAAAAATGACTTTGCTGTTAGAGTGGCTACTAGAACTGGTAGAACGACTCAGGAGCCTTTGTGTCATGAAGGCCACCCTAAGAGAATCGAGCAAGATTCTCAAAGAAATAATTTAGAGGCACCTAGTTCTTCTAAAAAGAAGAAGCAGAAAAAGATAGAACTTTGCATGCTTCTAGTGAACCTACTGTAGACACACCTGAGAATCCCAATGATATTTCTATTTACGATCTTTGAAACACAATCGGTGATGAACATGAACCTAGTGATAATGTTAATGATAATGTTCATGTTGATGCTCAACCTAGCAAAGACAATGATGTAGAAATTGAACCTGCTCTTGATCTTGATAACCCACCATCAAAGAATCAACGTTATGATAAGAGAGATTTTGTTGCTAGGAAGCACGGTAAAGAAAGAGAACCATGGGTTCAGAAACCCATGCCCTTTCCTCCTAAACCATCCAAGTCAAAGGATGATGAGGATTTTGAGCGCTTTGCTGAAATGATTAGACCTATTTTCTTACGTATGCGCTTAACTGATATGCTTAAAGTAAACCCTTATGCTAAGTATATGAAGGATATCATTACAAATAAAAGAAAGATACCGGAAGCTGAAATTTCCACCATGCTTGCTAATTACACTTTTAAGGGTGGAATGCCAAAGAAACTTGGAGATCTAGGTGTTACAACTATACCATGCTCTATTAAAAGAAATTATGTTAGAACTGCTTTATGTGATCTTGGAGCCGGTGTTAGTGTTATGCCTCTCTCTTTATATCATAGACTTGAATTGAATAAGTTGACACCTACTGAAATATCTTTGCAAATGGCTGATCAATCGGCTGCTATACCTGTCGGTATTTGTGAGGATGTGCCTGTTGTGGTTGCAAATGTCACTATCTTAACGGACTTTGTTATTCTTGATATTCCCGAGGGCGATAGTATGTCTATTATCCTTGGTAGACCTTTTCTTAATCTGCAGGGCTGTTATTGATTGCAACAAAGGCAATGTCACTTTTCATGTTAATGGTAATGAGCATACGGTACACTTTCCGAGGAAACAATCTCAAGTTTATAGCATCAATTCTATTGAAAAAGTTCCAACTATCATTTTTGGAGGTTTTGAATTTCCTCTCCGTACTGTCAAGAAAAAGTATGATATTCTTATTGTTGGGGATTTTCATATCCCCGTGGAGGTAACTTAGTGTTATTCGAAATTTCTCCGGTTCCGTGTTATTCGGAATGAGTTTGTTAACAAGACTTGATCAACCTTGTTAGTGGGTTCATTTTGATGATCACGAGATGGATAAAACTAGAAGGCACAACCTTCTGTACTCTCTTTTTACTTTCTGTTATTTAGATTAAATAAAGCAAAAACAGTATTATCCATCTATTTTCTGAATTATCCGTGCATTAAAAAAATAGTCCAAAAATAAAAGTGCTCCAAATGCCCTGCAAATTTAGTATAATTTTTTCTGGTATATTTGAGGATTTTAGGCATCGAAACATCTGCAGAGGGGGGCAAGCACCAGAGCCACGAGAGAGAGGGCGCCCCCCATAGGCGCGCCCTGTCTCATGGGCCCCTGGTGGCCCCCCTCTGCTTATGCCTGCACCTCTGTTGTTTGATTTGCTTGCAGAAAGTCGTCTTATCACGCCGGAGGCTGTGAACAACCATCTAGCCCAAGCTTTTACTCCGGAACCTGAACCTGAGCCGGAACCTGAGCTGGACCCTTTCGTGCATCATCTGTCTAGTGGGATTCGGAGATGACTAGCCATTGGTATCCTGATTACACCTCCCACTACACTGGGAAGAGTAGCGGCGGTCCTTGGTATTGAACCAACTTAGGCCAAAAGCCTAAGCTTGGAGGAGTACGTATTTCTCACTGACTTTACATTCATGTTCACACACTAGTCATCGGTGCTCATACTCTTTCATTGTATTATCCATGTTAGTTTAAATTTCTTTTTCTAGTTTTCTTCTAGTGTGTTTGATAAACTTTAAGAAAAACCAAAAAAATTAGTTAGTTTAATTTCCATACCTTGCAGTAGAAATTAAAATTGAAAACCCAAAAAGATTTCTTGCTCTTCTTTTACTTGTTGGGAGCTTTCCCGTGTAAATAGTTTTATTTTATTTTCTTTCTTTTGGGGGTCGAGAAGACCATAATTGAAAATGCTTAGTGGCTCTTATATGCATGATTGTTTATTTAACTTAGAGCCCATTTTACTTGTCTTCTCTCTTGAGTTGAATGCTTGCAGATTCCAGCTTAATCCAATGCACGTGCACTCTTATTATTATACACATCGTTCGGTCGTGCAAGTGAAAGGCAATAATGATGATATATGATGGACTTATTGGGATGAGAAAAGCTGGTATGAACTCGACCTCTCTTGTTTTTGTAAATATGATGAGTTCATCGTTCCTGAGTCAGCTATTATGAAGTAAACATATTTGCAATGACATTTAGAGATTATAGTTGCTTGTGCCATGCTTGATTAGCTATGAGTTATAGTGGTTTACCGTGCGTGCCAACATGCTATTAGAATGATTATGATGTGGTATGATGGGATGGTATCCTCCTTTGAATGTATTAAGTGACTCGACTTGGCACATGTTCACGCATGTAGTTGAATCAAATCAACATAGCCTTCATGATATTTATGTTCATGGTAGATTATATCCTACTCATGCTTGTACTCGGTGTAAATTAATTTTAATGCATGTTTACTGTTGTTGTCGCTCTCTCGATTAATCGCTTCCGGTCTTTTGCTAGCCTTCACCTGTACTAAGCGGGAATACTGCTTGTGCATCCAAACTCCTTAAACCCCAAAGTTGTTCCATCTGAGTCCACTATACCTATGATGCGGAGCATCCTACGGACATCACCACGTCAAGAGCCCATTTGGCAAGTGACACGTGCGACATCTACTTCACATACACAAAGGTGAATCATCTCCTTTACACGTGCTCACTTGACACTCTCGAGGATGGTATACTACTTGACACTCCTTACGTGTGCATGAATAGGTATTGTCGGACCTTCACGGATGTCAAGGAGGAGTGTAAGCGCCAAGGAACGACTACACCATCCGCGAGGGAAGCATGGAAGAGAAGACGGAAGAAAGGAGAAGAAGACGGAGCGGCTGCAGGAGCCAGGCCGGACATCCGGACCCCCGTCCGGATCATCCGGGCCCCGGATCATCCGGACAATTTGTCCGAAGGCAACAGAAGCAGCCCGACGAAGCCGGATCATCCGGACGGTCGCCCGGATCATCCGGACCCCCGACACCCAGATCATTCGGGCCACCTTCCGGATCATCCGGACCCCGCCTCGTGCGCGACTTGGGCCGAAGCCCGTGTACCCCTTCGCCCCTCACTTACCCCTTCGCCCCTTGGGTTATAAATAGACCTCCTCCACCTCCTTTCTAGGGTTAGCAAAGTGATAGCTCATTCTTAAGTGAGCTTTGCTCCTACCTATCTCTACTCTTGAGAGAGAGAGACCACTACTCCATTGGAGGCCAAGACCTCCATCTAGGAGAAGATCCCCCTGCGGATTCAAGACCCCTCTTTAGGGAAGATCCATCTAGGATATCATCAAGACCCCCTTGCGGGAAGATCCATCTAGGATATCATCAAGACCTCCTCTTGGAGATGAACCTTACCTTGTTCTTTCCCTTTGTTGTTCATGTACCTTGTGGATCTTGTGTGTTTGATTGTCTAGTGGATGTGTGATTTCGACTTGTTCTTGAGTGTTTCCCCTTGTGATTTCTCCCCGTTCTTCCCCGTGTTCATCGTGTTCTTCGAGGGATCCCACTCCAAATGTGAAAGATCAACGAATTAGGGTTCCACCCTACATCATTATGGTATCATGAGCCACGTTGATCACGTTTTTGGAGCCCCTACCCCTCTTGTTCTAGCTTGATTTTGTTGATTTCGTCCTAAATCCGAAAATCCCCACCAAAAATAGCCCCAAAATTTTTTGTGATTTGTTGGTTTTGATGATGTTTTGTTGATTTTGATCCATGGATTTGCTTGGTTTCAAGTGGATCTAGCATCTCCCCAAGTTTCCCCACCTTCCATCCTCGAAATCCCTCAAATTTTGACCCCAAAATCCCCAAATTCCGCCCAAAAATTCGTTTCCACGAGCAAATCCCGAGCAGTTTGACTTGCCCGGATCATCCGGACCTTCTCTCGGATCATCCGGACATCCCGGATCAGTGGGCGCCCGGACGTCCGGATACCCCACGCACCTGAAAAATGAACCGGCTGACGAACCCGGATCATCCGACTGAACACCCGGATCATCCGGACCGAGCCCGGATCATCCGGACCTCCTCCCGGATGTCCGGTTAACCCTGAAACTGACCTCGGCTGATTTTTGTTTTGTCTATAACTAATTCATCCGAACTCTGATTTTGACGTTCTTTAGCTCGTTTTGAAGCTCTTGACATCCCCCATCCCACAAAAATACCACCAACATCATTTGACTCCATCATATTTTCTGAAATTTGGCAAGTTTGCCTAGGCCTTCCACCATATCATCCGCATAGCCACCACCGACTTCCGCAACCTAACCCAATTTGTTCACCATAGCATTTGAGGTTGTTTGAGTGGTGACTTGAGTCTCCTAAGGTGTTTCGGCTACTTAGGGACGGTTGCTTCTTCATCAACCACCACCATACCTTCCGCATAGGCTTACCCACCATACACTTCCGCCATCCCAAACTTAACCAATTTTGTTTGTGTTGTGAGTTGTGTCTCCTAAGGTGTTTCGGCTACTTAGGGACGAGTCTCCATCATCTTGGTATCTACACCAAGAACACCGCCACTCATCATCGCAAAGGACGGTAACCTCGACGACACCTTTGTATATTCCCTTGCAATTGCATTGTTAACCCCTAGCCCATTTTGCGTTACTTGCCTATCGAGACTAGCCATTTGAGTATTGCCGGCAACGTGACTTGTGCACATTAGTGATCCACCATCCATTGCATACATACCATATCATCTTGGTATCATATCATCCATTGTGCCTCAAGTTTGTTCCCGCATATACACAATAGCTATCTTGGTTTGTGCATTGTGCAAAAGTGGCCATTGAAAAAAAAACTTTTAAGCAAAAAGAGAGCAAAGAGCTCGTGAGCAAGTGCCATAGCATCATACCCCATTACACATAAGAGCCATACCAAAATCTTCATCATATGATATCATGCTTGATAGAAACACCGGGAACCATACATACATAGCATACTTGGGATAGAAATAATATCCATTTTGCATCTTATAGGTTGTGCACAAGTGTCGTATCCGCCTATTGAGCAATCGTGCTAGCGTCTCTCTTGAGTTGTGCAACACGAGCGTTTTCCGTGGATTCCACATTTTGTGCTCATTCCTTGGTTGCACGACCCCCATTTATCTATCCGTGTGTGTGTTTCCGTGTGCCATTCTTTGCTATTGGTCCATTTGTCTCACTTGCGAATTTGTGAATCTCTTTCAACATTATTAACTCTTGCTAACATTTTGCATCAAATTTTTGTGCCACTATCCTCACCGAGCTCTACCATAAGCCTTTACTTGTAGGTGTGAGTGAACAAGTCCGGTACCAATTCCACTATTATTTCATCTCACATTGAGTGAAACGAGATACATCCTCAACATTGGGAAAAGGTAACTTGGTATTGTTTATCTCATTTCCTACTCACCTCTACTCGAGTCTTGTGATGGATAGGCAAGGCATTTCATCTTCGGTCTACAACAACAACGACGAGTTCGATGCCATGAATAACAACTCCGACGCCAAGATGCAAGCTAAAATGGAGGAGATCAAAGCCCTCATCAAGTCCTACAAGCGATCTTCCTCATCTTCGAGAAGACGCTCAAGAGCACATCCTTCCGAGCTACCATCTCCGGCAAGATCACATCGGCATCGACACCATCACCAACAAGAACGTGAAGGTCAAGAGCTCAACACCAACAACCGCTCAACGACTTCACCATCTCCTTGGCATCTTCGCCAAGCGACTTCAAGGCATCTTCGCCTACGGACATATGGCATCTTCGCCAACAAGAACCTCAAGACTACACTCAAGAGAAGCTACCCAAGCTCAAGTCCGCGACTTCCACGAGCTACTACGACCTCGACACCGACCACAAGATTCCTTTCTATGGGACTCAAGAACCCGAGGAGTACCTCGAGTGGGAGCATTTGATGGACGACTACCTCAAGCTACATCAAGTTCCTCCCGAAGATCAAGTGAAGTGCGCCACAAGAAACTTCCACGACTACGCATTGGCATGGTGGCTTCACACACCTTGAGTACTACGACATGAGTTGGCCCAAGGCGAAGAAAGCTTTGCGGCGAGAGTTTGTGCCTCCAACCTACGGAACAACTTCGGCGCCAATTGGAGAACACCACCCAAGGATCCAAGTCCATCGACAAGTACTTCAAGGAGATGATGATTGCCTTGCGACGAGCCGGCATGGACGACCCCATTTTGATGAAGTTCCACTTCATGATGGGATTGCACAACGACATCGCCAAGACCATCGTCCTCGAGAACTACAAGTCCATCGACGACTACTACATTGGTGCTCTCAAGGCGGAACAAGAACTCATGAAGGCCAAGGCTTCTCCACCCCAAGCAAACTTCGCGACGACCAAGATCTACGACAAGCATGAGGCTAGTACCACCACGATGTCCAAGGCCGACAAGCTCCAAGACGATGCTCCCAAGTGCGACTTCACCGCCATCCCTCTTTGTGGCATTGATGATGCCGAGTCTACTTTGACTCTTTTTCAAGACGGTGCGGCGACGAGTTCGACTACGGAGACCTTCAAGGACCAAGCTTTGGAGGCAAGCGACAAGGTGGCGAGCAAGGATGATGCTTCCATCTTAGGAGGCGAGAGTGATGATGTGCCATCTTCGGCCTTCATCCACGACGAGAGTGATGATGTGCCATCTTCGGCCTTCATCCACGATGAGAGTGATGATGTGCCATCTTCGTCCTTCATCCACGACAACCACAACGAGATGGTTGAGCAAGGGACTTTCCCTTCGACCACGGCAACGTATGATGACTTGAGTGACTTGTGCCACCATATTGAGAGTGAGAGTGACTTCACCACTAGCCCCATATATGATGAGTTGCCACAATTCCCATGTGAGGAGAGCCACAACCCCCACCACGTGAGTGAGATGAGTGACTCCACCATACGTGAGTTTGAGTGCACCTATTTTGAGGGAGTGAGTGAACCACCACATAGAGAGAGTGAGATAGTTGATAGGTCTCGTGAGGCCATTTGCATTTCTAACAACTTGACCTCTACCTCTATTGTGTCTTCTCGTTTGGTGCTAGGTCCCATTTATGATGACGCGCCGATCCTCGACGACTTCGTCCTCCCATTGGACAAGACGATGGCCATGGTGGAATATGATGCACCGCCCACATGGTTCCATCAAGATGATGATGATGACCACCATTTGGTCTTTCCCACCTCACCTACACCACTTGAGTGGAATGACAAAGGTAACATAGGTGAAGGTGATGCTCTAGTCCCACTAGTGGACATCCTTGACATTAATTGCTCCCATGATGTTGACCCACCTATTACCATGCTTCATGCTAGTGAAACTACTTCATGCCTTGACTTACCTATTAATGATGAATATGATGATGAGCATGTTGAGTTGCCTAGTTGTGATGCTATGCTTCATAGGATATCATGTGAAAATTCTATTGGTCACTTCATGTTTGACAATCCATTGAACTTGTCATATGCTATGAGTGAGATCTCCCATATTGCATCATTTCAATCTCAACATAGTAACTATGCATGCCCCATTAAAATAAATCCTATTTGCACTTATGGCATATATGACAAGATGATGGTCATTGGCTTTTGTTTTTCATGTGATGATATTGCCATGCTTCCTTTACATGATGTGCGCAATTCATCCAATATGTCATGCCATGATCACATTGTTCCAAATATGCATTGTTTTGGATGTTGTCAATATTCTCCACATGATGTTACTACTCTTGCTCATGAGGAGACCCCCATAGTTTCCTCATACATGTTAGGAGAATTTGATCCATACCATTCATTGCATGATCCCAATACTTGTGTGCACCATATGCTCCCCATGAATAAACATGCTTTTGATGTGCCATATACTTGTTTGCTCAATTTGTGTCCCCATCGTGTCATACATAATAACTATTCTTTCATGATGGATGACATGTTCTTATACCATGCATCAAATTTCTTTGAGCGATGCTTATCTTGTGCTAACTCACACGTGCACATACACATCATGATGGATGATGTGTACATTTACCACACACACAATTTCTTTCATTTGTGTCTCTTTTGTGTAGGTACCCATGCATACTTGTCAACTTCGCAATCCCACGAGTTGACAAAACGAGCTCTAGAGAGCAATGACGATTTGGGATCCCGTGGACTATCTTTACCACCGTTCCCTTCGCGCAAGGACTACGCGCAACTCCTCTACTTGGCTCTCACACGGCTATGGGCCATTTACCACTTCTCACATTATGCTCATTTTACCGTGTTCACTTTGCATGCTATGCTTGCTTCTATGCCTTTGCCATGCAATTGTGACCCTTGCTTGCATCTACCCATGTTTCATCATTATGCTACTTCTATGTGTATTTGCATGCTTGGTGGAGATCCTTGTTGCTATTGCCATGTTTATCATGTGCCCCATGCTATTGTCCTCATATCTTGCTTTCATGCTTGTGCTATGACATGTGAATTATTCATGCCAACCATTTGCACCAATGACATGTTTGCCATGATTCCTTCTAGTATGTTGCATCTTCGCACTACTAGCTTGCTTAACTTGATTGCTATGATTGCTCACTATGTTGCATCACCCATGTTCCACTACTTGCTTTCTTGGGTTGATGACATATATGCTCATGCCTCTCACATGATAGATCTTGCGTTGACTTGCCATTATCACATTCCCATGCATCATGATATATATGCCTTGTGTGTTGCATCAAATTCTTGGACTACTTGCTACTATCATATGGTTGGTTGCACCAATATCATTTCTCCACATATGTCATGTCCCTTTGCTTGTCACATGCTTGACTTGATTGCCTCACACATGATGAACAATTGCTCTTTCTATTGTGTTGAGTGCCACACTATATTCACTACACCCTATGCACATTATGTTTCGATTGTCTTGCACTTGACCCATGTGTTTAGACATCTTATCTTCTTTGGTGTTGTGAATGATTCCTATGCCTACCATAGACCTTTCATTGAGCGCTTTGCCAATGTTTGCTATGAACTTGAGGTGGATGCTTATGCTCTTATCACATATATTTGCATCTTGACCTCCCATTTGCATGCTTGTTCCCATGATATACTTGATTGTGCTCAATTTATTTTCTCAAATGCCATGCCACACTCCCTTGTCAAACCATATGCTATGCTTGATGACAACACTTGTTGGGTGAATCACCTCTTGAATGCTTGGTTTTGCTCTTACGACAACCACATTTGTTTTTCCAAGTGCTTGTTATCTTTGCTACTTTTGAAGGAATTACAAGACGGTGCGACATTGGAGAGTGCCAATTTGGAACTACAAGATGACGAATGCTTAGTGATCGTCCACTTTTACACGACGACATCATCTCTTTCCCATGGTGATTTGGATTTCGATCCGAGGTCGGATCTTTCACAAGGGGGAGGGAATGATGCGGAGCATCCTACGGACATCACCACGTCAAGAGCCCATTTGGCAAGTGACACGTGCGACATCTACTTCACATACACAAAGGTGAATCATCTCCTTTACACGTGCTCACTTGACACTCTCGAGGATGGTATACTACTTGACACTCCTTATGTGTGCATGCATAGGTATTGTCGGACCTTCATGGATGTCAAGGAGGAGTGCAAGCGCCAAGGAACGACTACACCATCCGCGAGGGAAGCATGGAAGAAAGACGGAAGAAAGGAGAAGAAGACGGAGCGGCTGCAGGAGCGGCGGACATCCGGACCCTCGTCCGGATCATCCGGGCTCGGCCGGATCATCCGGTCCCCGGATCATCCGGACAATTCGTCCGAAGGCAACAGAAGCAGCCCGACGAAGCCGGATCATCCGGACGGTCGCCCGGATCATCCGGGCCACCTTCGGATCATCCGGACCCCACCTGCGTGCATGACTTGGGCCGAAGCCCGTGTACCCCTTCGCCCCTCACTTACCCCTTCGCCCCTTGGGCTATAAATAGACCTCCTCCACCTCCTTTCTAAGGTTAGCAAAGTGATAGCTCATTCTTAAGTGAGCTTTGCTCCTACCTATCTCTACTCTTGAGAGAGAGACCACTACTCCATTGGAGGCCAAGACCTCCATCTAGGAGAAGATCCCCTGCATGGATTCAAGACCCCTCTTTAGGGAAGATCCATCTAGGATATCATCAAGACCCCCTTGCAGGAAGATCCATCTAGGATATCATCAAGACCTCCTCTTGGAGATGAACCTTACCTTGTATCTTTCCCTTTGTTGTTCATGTACCTTGTGGATCTTGTGTGTTTGATTGTCTAGTGGATGTGTGATTTGGACTTGTTCTTGAGTGTTTCCCCTTGTGATTTCTCCCCGTTCTTCCCCGTGTTCATCGTGTTCTTCGAGGGATCCCACTCCAAACGTGAAAGACGACGAATTAGGGTTCCACCCTACATCAACCTACCTATATGCGGTATTTACCTGCCGTTCCAAGTAAATTTGTATGTGCCAAACTCCAAACCTTCAAATGAAATTCTGTTTTGTATGCTCGAGCAGCTCATGTTACAACTAGGGTTGCCTATATCTTCCATGCTAGGTGGGTTATTCTCAAGAGGAGTGGACTCTGCTCCTCATTCACGAGAAAGGGCCGGTAACCGGGATGGAGGCACTCGTTGTTTCGAGCAAGCCATGGATTGATGCTTGTTGGTGGTTGGGGGAGTATAAACCTTTACCATTCTGTTTGGGAACTGCCTATAATGCATGTAGTATGGAAGATATAGCCATCTCATAGTTGTTGTGTTGACAGCAAAAGTATGTCGCTCAAAATGTTATTCAATCTCTATTTTAAAATTGAGCTCTGGCACCTCTACAAATCCCTGCTTCCCTCTGCGAAGGGCCTATCTATTTACTTTTATGTTGAGTCATCACCCTTCTTATTAAAAAGCACCCATTTGGTGAGCACACTTGTCATTTGCATTCATTCTTTGTTGGTTTATATTGGGTTTGACTTGATGGATCTCTTTACCATGAATTACAATGTTTAGTCAGTCCTTGATCTTTAAAGGTGCTCTGCATTTATGTTTTGCGGTCTCAGAAAGGGCTAGCAAGATACCATTTTGTTATATCATGTTATGATTATTTTGAGAAAGTGTTGTCATCCGAGTTTTATTATTATGGCTCGCTAGCTGATTATGTTATTGATATGAGTAATTGTGAGACCTATGTGTTATTGTTAGTATGGTTAGTTCATAATATTTCTTTGAAACTTGAATCTGGCTTTTCATGTTACAACAATAAGAGCAAACGAGTTTGTAAAAGTTTTCTTTATCACTTTCGGTTTATCAACTGAATTGCTTGAGGACAAGCAAAGGTTTAAGCTTGGGGAGTTGATCGTCTCCAACGTATCTACTTTTCAAACACTTTTGCCCTTGTTTTGGACTCTAACTTGCATGATTTGAATGAAACTAACCCGGATGACGTTGTTTTCAGCAGAACTGCCATGATGTTGTTTTATGTGTAGAAAAGAAAAGTTCTCGGAATGTCCTATAAATCCATGGAGGCACTTTTTGGAATTAATAAGAATTTTTGGCGAAAGAATTAGTGCCAGGGGGCCCACGGCCTGTCCACGCTTGACAGGCGCCCCCTAGGCGCTGCCCCTATCTCGTGGGCCCCTGGACCTCCTCCGACCTCAACTCCAACTCCATATATTCCGTCTCGGGGAGAAAAAAATCAAGGAGAAAGTTTCATCGCGTTTCACGACACGGAGCCGCCGCCAAGCCCTAATCTCTCTCGGGAGGGCTGATTTGGAGTTCGTTCCGGGCTCCGGAGAGGGGGATTCATCGCCGTCGTCATCATCAACCATCCTCCATCACCAATTTCATGATGCTCACTGCCGTGCGTGAGTAATTCCATCGTAGGCTTGCTGGACGGTGATGGGTTGGATGAGATTTACCATGTAATCAAGTTAGTTTTGTTAGGGTTTGATCCCTAGTAACCACTATGTTCTGAGATTGATGTTGCTATGACTTTGCTATGCTTAATGCTTGTCACTAGGGCCCGAGTGCCATGATTTATGCTTAATGCTTGTCACTAGGGCTATCCACTATGTTCATGAATATATGTGTGTTCTTGATCCTATCTTGCAAGTCTATAGTCGCCTATTATGTGTTATGATCCGACAACCCCGAAGTGACAATAATCGTGATACTTCTCGGTGATGACCGTAGTTTGAGGAGTTCATGTATTCACTATGTGTTAATGCTTTGTTTCGGTTCTCTATTAAAAGGAGGCCTTTATATCCCTTAGTTTCCGTAAGGACCCCGCTGCAACGGGAGGGTAGGACAAAAGATGTCATGCAAGTTCTTTTCCATAAGCACGTATGACTATTTACGGAATACATGCCTACATTACATTGATGAATTGGAGCTAGTTCTATATCACCCTATGTTATAACTATTGCATGAGGAATCGCATCCGGCATAATTATCCATCACTGGTCCATTGCCTATGAGCTTTTCACATATTGTTCTTCGCTTATTTACTTTTCCGTTGCTACTGTTACAAGTACTACAAAAACCCAAAAACATTTATCTTTACTTTTGCTACCGTTACCTTTATTATCATACCACTTTTGCTACTAAACACTTTGCTGCAGATACTAAGTTATCCAGGTGTGGTTGAATTGACAACTCAACTGCTAATACTCAAGAATATTCTTTGGCTCCCCTTGTGTCGAATCAATAAATTTGGGTTGAATACTCTACCCTCGAAATCTGTTGTGATCCCCTATACTTGTGGGTTATCAGTCGCCGGTACTTGGTGATGCTCGAGTTAATGTAGGAGGTGTCGAAGTCGCGGGAGCTTGAGAGTAGGAGCCGTAGGTCTTGGACGAGTACTTGGCGTATTTGAAGTCATCTTGCACTTGTCGCTCGGCCTTGGTCACTTGATGAACTAGCTCGAGAAGGTTGGAGTATGGTTGGAAGTCGGCGATCCGCTTGATTGGGTGGTTGAGGCCGTTCAAGAAGCGTGCCATTGTTTGCTCGTCATCTTCCTTGACATTGGCTCGAATCATGGCAATCTCCATTTCTTGGTAGTATTCTTCCACCGTCTTTGTGCCTTGCTTGAGGAGTTGCAACTTCTTGAAAAGATCTCGAGTGTAGTGAGTAGGCACAAAGCGGGCTCTCATGACTTCCTTCATTGCTTCCCAAGTTGTGATTGGTGGTTCGCCTCTTGTATGTCGTCGCTCGATCACTTGTTCCCACCAAATAAGGACGTAGTCTTGGAACTCGAGGGAGGCCATGGCGATCTTCTTTTCTTCATCGTAGTTGTGGAGGCGAAAAATCTTGTCCACCTTCAATGCCCAAGAGAGGTATTCTTCGGGATCATTGCTTCCGGAGAACTTTGGCATGGTGAACTTGAGCTTGCCGTAGCAGAGTTCTTCATCTTGATAGCGGTTTTGATATCGCTCTTGCCTTGGAAAGTCCTCAAATGCTCGTTCCTCGTGATGTCGCTCTTGGCGTGGAGGAGGGTCTTGAAGCACTTGTTCCACTTGGTGTCGCTCTTTTCTTGGAGGAGGGCGAGGAATACGCGCTTGATTGCGCCTTTCTTGTTGCTCCTCGCGTCGGGCTGCTTCTTCTTGTATCTCACGACGAAGAGCTTCCTCTTGTTCTCGCACTTGGCGGTTGCGATCTTCAACGGCTCTAGTGGCCTCGCATAGAGCTTGTTGTGCTTCAAGTGCTTGAGCTTCACGTTCGAGGGCTTGTGCTTCACGGCGCTCTTGTGCTTGTCGAAGTGCATCACCGTCTTGAGGGACTTGACGTGGTACTTGTGGAGGTATTTGCTCTTGCTCCATTGCTCCTTGAGGGACTTGGTGTCGCATCCGTTCACGTGCTCGAACTCGGTCTTGTAAGCCATTGCCATGGAATGGTTTTTCTTGAGCTTGGTGATCTTGAGGATGATCACGTCGAGGAAGGCAAGCTCGTGGCGGACTTGCATCATAAGAGGAGTAGTCCGAAGATTGCCGACTTGTACGGTGACTTGAGTGGCATCATCTTGAAGAAGCGGATGAGGAAGACGGGCATCGCACGATCATGTTGCGGAGCTCTTCCATTTGTGTGTTGAATTTGTCGTCGATGTTTTGACGAAGGTCGGAGGCGAGTTGCTCCAAGCGTTCACCCAATGCTACGTTTTCTTGACGAAGCGCTCATTGCGCGATGAAGAAGTGGTCCTTGGAGACGAAGCCGGAATCATCACCTTACTCCTCGAAAAGTGGGTTCTACGACGAGTTTGGCCTATCCATCATAACCAAGTGTGGTAAGTAGGAAAAATGAGAGAACAATACCAAAGTTACCTTCTCCGAGGATTGAGGATGTAACAAGTGTCACTCAATGTAATGCCACAATAGGAGAATTGGAACCGGGTTTGTTTCTCACACCTACAAATAAGAGGCTTATGGAGTAGCTCGGTTAGGATGGTGGCAAAAATTTCAAGCAAATTTTAGTCAAGATATCGATAAGGTTGAGAAGGTTCAGAAAAATGCAAGTAAAGCAAATAGATCAAACCCAAAGGTATCACTTGGTACACACGCACGGAAGATAGATGGGATCCGCACAACCAAGGAGTGAGCTCAAAATTTGCAACCACGGAAAATGCTCTTGTTGTGCGAATGCTCGAGAGACACTAGCTCGATTGCTCAAATGGGCAAGATACGCTTGTGCACCTACCTATGAGAGAACCGTGTCATCTTCAATCCCAACTATGGTATATATGCGATGACCAAGATGATATAACTATGCAAATGGCTCAACTCTATTGCTTACAAGCTCTTTGTTGCTCCTATTTTGCTTAAAAGCTTTTCTTTTTCTCTCTATGCTTGATGCTCGAGCCAAGTATGATATGAGTCAAGTATATATGATATGCATGGGAGAGACTTATGGCACAAGGATGATAACACGATCACTACGGTGCACAAAAGCGTGGCCCGGCAATTCTCAACTTGTTAGTCTCAATGGGTAAGCAACGCAAAGTGGCTCGGGCTATCAATGCAAAAATCAAGGTAAGAAGTAAGTGTCGTCGAGGTTACCGTCCTTTCTCACGGTTAGCAGTGAAGATGGCTCCGAGTCGATGATGGTGATGACGATGTCACACGCTCCTAAGTAGCCGAAACACCTTAGGAAACGGAAATGGCAACACAAAATCGGTCAAATGCGGAAGGTGGGTGTTTTTGTGATGATTTTTTGGATGGGGCTAATGGTGGTGGTAGTGGGATGAGTGGATGGGGGCTGTCAAGAGCTTCCAAACGAGCTAAAGAACACGAAAAACGGACTTGGGAGGTGGAAATTATGGCCAAAATGGTGTTGGTAGTGGGCTGATTTGGGGGGTGCGGCACCCGGGGGTGGGTGGTGCGGGTGCCCGGGGTGGTCAGGGGGAAATGGCCCGGGGGTGCCGGCGCCCGGTGGTTCGAGGTGCGGGCACCCGGTGGTGTCCGATTTGGGCAGAAAATTTTGGGAATTGGCAAAATTTGGAGGATTTCGTGGTGGTAAGGGTGGGGATTGTTGGGGAGGGGCTAGATCCACTTGCCAAACATCAAATCCATGGAGCAAAACAACCAAATCTCACAAGATCCAACAAATTGCAAGAAAAAAAATTTGGGGCTATTTTGGGGGGGGGGGGATTTTCGAATTTGGACGAAAAACAACAAAATCAAGCTAGCAAATGGGGGGATGGGACCCCAAGATGTGGATAAACCTGGCTCATGATACCAAGATGTTGTAGGGTCAAACCCTAGGTGGGATTTTTTTTCACACTTGGAGGGGGAAAAGGAGGAAAAACACTCAAGAACACAAGGAACAAAACTCTCAAACAAACTCAAATATCACATCCACTAGAGTAGCATACATGAGATCCACAAGATTACAAGATCAATCCAAGGATAATAGCACTAGGGTAAGGTTCTTCCCACTAGGTGAGGTCTTGATGATGATCTTCTCCAAGAGGAGGCCTTGACAATCCAAAGGATTCTTCCCTAGGTGGGGGCTTGATCTCCAAAGAGGAGGGGATACAAGGAGCAAAGCTCACAATGTTTAACTTAATACTTTGCTAACCTTCCAAATGGTCTAGGAGATGAGTATATAAAGGCTAGGGACGAAACTTAGGGAAAGGGGGTACAAAGGACTAAAATGTCCCTAAAATCGTGGTCATGATGGAAGGTCCGGCACCCGGGAAACCGGCGGCACCCGGACCGTCGAGGCACCGGAGGATGGAGGACCGGCACCGGGGTGGCAGAGGCGGCCGGGCGGTGTGGCCGGGCACTGGGGCTGGTTGGCGGGCACCGGGGCAGTGGTGATCAAGTGGAGGCCCGGCACCGGGCCAGTGGCGCGATCAGTGGAGGCCGGCACCGGGCTGGTTGGCCGGCACCCGGGCTTTGGGGCCGGAACCGGGGCAGTGGGCGCAGCCCGGCAGAGGCGGGCACTGGGTTGAGATGGCCAGGTACCCAGGGTGTCCAGGGGGGTTCGGCCCTCCCCTTTGTCTTCGAATCCGGGCACCCGGGGTCCTTCCGTCCGGGCACCCGGGGTGTCCAGGAGCTTCTTCCCTTCCTTCTCCTGCCTCTCCTTCATTCTCTTGCTCCATGGATGCTCGCAGCTTCACCTTCTCCTTCTCACGATCATCTTCTTGGTACCCTAGAATGCATAACATATCTTTATGAGGTAGAACCCAATTCTCATGCGAATCCGAACGAAACTTGAAGAGGAGAGAGTCAACCTCGTTCTCGATGGCGCGTGCACGTGCTCTTGTCATTGGTCCACTTGGTGCTTGCGATGGTGATGGAGTGTCGGTGCGGGTAGTCGAGGGATGCTCCGTATCATCTCCCCCCCTTGGGAGAGATCCGTCCACGGATCGTGCTCTTCATCACCATGGTACTTGGCCAAGTCTTTGACGTTGAAGATGTCGCTAATGTTGTACTTGTCGCGCGGGATGTCGACCTTGTAGGCGTTGTCATTGTAGCGTGCAAGCACCTTGAATGGTCCGTCGGCTCTCGAGAGTAGCTTGGACTTGCATTCCTTGGGGAAGCGGTCTTTGCGGAGATGTATCCATACTTGATCACCTGGTTGGAACACCATAGGAGACTTGTTGAGGTTGAGCTTGGAAGCGAGTCGTTGCACTTGGCGCTCGATCGTGGAACGTGTTTCTTCATGCATCTTCTTGAGGTAGGCGGCTCTTGCACTTGCGTCCATGTTTGCTCATTCTTGAAGCGGTAGAGGAAGGATGTCCAATGGCGACAAAAGGTTGAAACCGTAGACGACCTCGAAGGGGGACTTTCCGGTGGTAGAGTGTCTTGCGCAATTGTAGGCGTACTCGGCGATGGGTAGGCACTCCTCCCACTCCTTGATGTTCTTCTTGATCAACACGCGTAGGAGAGTTGCAAGCGTCCGGTTGGTGACTTCCGTTTGTCCATCGGTTTGAGGATGATACGCCGTGGAGAATAGTAGCTTGATCCCGAGTTTGGCGCATAGCGTTTTCCAAAAGTAGCTTAAGAACTTGACGTCTCGATCCGACACAATTGTCTTTGGTACATCGTGCAACCGCAAGATTTCCCTACAAAAGAGATTGGCAACATGTGAAGCGTCGTCTATCTTATTGCATGGGATAAAACGAGCCATTTTAGAGAATCGGTCCACAACAACAAAAACGGAGTTTTTGCCATTTTGAGTCCTAGCTAATCCAAGCACAAAATCCATGCTAATGTCTTCCCAAGGTTGATGTGGAATAGGTAAAGGCATATGTAAACCATGCGATTGTGAGTGTGACTTAGCTTTGCAACATGTAGAGCACCGGTTGGTGAAGCGGGTGACATCGCGAAACATATTGGGCCAATAATAGTGACTACTGCCTACATTCCTAATTTGCAAACTGAAAATTGCATGGATGACTATTCATATCAAGTATGTGCTTCCACAAGAAGTACATATTTGCTTCGCGTGGAATCATAGTTGTTCTTCTCAATAGTATATGTGCTTTCATGAGAAGCACATACTTGATTCTCGTAGAAGCACAAATCTGCTTCTGAGTTTCTCGAGAGAAAAAATTGGAAGCACAGATTTGCTTCCGTGAGCTTCTCGGGGAAAAAGTGTTCCCACAAGAAGCACAAATTTGCTTCCGCTAGAACTTATCCAGGAAGGGGGAAAACAAGTGTGTGCTTCTAAAAAATGAAAAATCACAATCGTACTGCCGGGCTCTGGTTTTTTTCTTTCGTTTTTGGCATTCGATCTTTTTTGCGTGAATCAATTGTTTTTGGTTTTTTGAAACCTATTAATATGAGATTTAGTTTTGAAGACCTCGACACGAGAAATCCAACGCTAGAAAATGGTTCGGTATTTGGATGCGCGATTCAAAAGATAATATATTTTGGAAAAACAAATTATGAAAAAAAAAACACTTAGGTTATGACAAATGACGTCTATGCAATGCGCCATATATCGAACCAGAGAAGGGGAAGTGACATTCGCAAGGTTTTCTAGGCTAACACACACTTACTCTTTATTGCCCAATAATATTTAAAGGAATACAATTGATAGCATGTTGCAAAAGCCATAAATGACGGCTTTGAGATAAACTAAGAGCATGTTTAGCGATGCTATGTGCCTCCAGATTCGATGCTCTTCCTTCAAAAAGAAAAGAGCACTATTGGAATCCCTATGCCATAATCTTTATCTTCCGGATGATATGATCATGATTTCCGCCAGTCCCATCCTTTATGTTTGACACGACACCTTTACAGTCTGATGCAACAATGGTGCTTGTTTGTAATAGCACAAATGACAGGGCCATGACCTCTCGACATGCTAAAGCTTCAACCGTAGTGACATTTGCAAGTGGATCTACAAGGTCGACAGGGTGGGCCGTGGGATTTTAGACCGGCCATATACCACAGGAAATTACAGGTGGGCCTGAGAAAGAAAAGTCCAACAAACTCGTCCCGAACCGTCTAGCCCAACAAACAACGCACCTGATTTCTCAAGAATGTTTTAAAAAAAAAGACCTGATTCTCAAGGGGGGGAAAACGCACCTAGAGGGGACACTGGGACAGACGCACCGAGCCCCTGCGCGTCCCCGACCTCGGCGGCTCGGCTCCCGATCTCGCTGGCTGGCTGCCTGTCTCGCCGGACGCCGTCAGCCGTCGCTGTCTGCCTCTTCATCGCTAGACGCCCAGGAGCCGCCCCTGCCCGGCCCGCCCGCCCAGCGCTCGGTGCCACCGCGCTTCCTGGCGCCTCTGCAAGCCGGCGTCGGCCGCCCAATCCGCTCTCCGCCGATTCCGGCACTCGGCCGGCAGTAAGCCTTGAGCCCTATTTGAGGACTTGAGGTAAGTAGTCCACTGTGCCACTGCCCATTTCCCAATTTCTGATTTAGGGTTTGGTCTTTGCTGTCTATCGCATCAATCAGGTGGAAGAGTCAAGTCTATTGTTGCGTTAACTAAACAACCGGACTTGCTATCCAGTACATGAACGCACAGTCCTGTGAATACATACACATAATTTTGCTATCCAGTACATGAACACCTGATCACTGACAAAATAATGATTTGTCTGATTGTCTGCCACTCTAAGAATGCTACTCTTTACAAATTGACAATGCCACACAGTCTTTTTTGAACTTCTCAAGGTATGTATTATGTAGGCTTCTCTTATGCAAAATTGAGAATTTTATTATGTCTGTAAGACCATATTGATCTATTTCTATGTGCTATTGGTAAATTAATTAGAACGTTGGCATGTCATATTTGTTGTCTAGACCACCCCCACCCGCTCCTTCAGATCCAACCGAAGCTCGTCGACATGGCCATGGCGGGCGCCTAGAGCCAGTCTCTCCCACCCTCTCCCATGCCGGATCTGGCATGCCAGCCTCCGGATCCGCCCCTCCTCCTGCTCGGGGGCGCTGTCCGTAACCGGATTCGGCCCCGACGCCATCTCGCTTGGCTGCATCGGCTTCGGCTTGCTCCCCCGGCTGGATCTCGTCCCTCTCCTCTGTCGGCTTCGACCACCTCCCATGCCGCACTGCGAGCTGGCTCCGGCGGCGCCCCAAGTCCGGTGGTTCCCCCTCCGGTTCGTGCCGCTGCCGTGCTGCCCGCCCCGGTCTCTCCTCTCGTGGCAGCTGGCCGGGCATGTCCGCGCCGGGCCTTGCCGTTGATGGGTGCCTCCGTCCCCGACCTTCCCCGTGTTGGTCCTGCCATGGCAGTGTCCGATCTGGTTGCCTTGCCCCTGTGCCCCGTCCCGTGCTCCGCCATGCGCCTCCTCCGCCCTCCCCCGCCACCGCCCGTTCTATGGACCACCGCTCCCTTCCCTGGCCGTCGCCGGAGGATGTCGCCGGGCTAAGCCCTGTGCGACGGACGGCGGCGGCGGGGCCTTGCTTGGGCTGCTCTCACGCCCGCAGGCTTCCACCTCGTCTCCACCCTCCCCACCGGCGGCCTGCTCCACTCGTCCTTCCCCGGTTCACCATCCGCCTCATATGTCCGTCTCGGTCCTGTCCTCTGTCACCCTTCGACTCCACTTGAATGGCGGCCCACCATTGACGGATGTGCTACGGGAGAAATCCCCGCTGACCTTGTCAGCTGACCACGGCGGCGCTACTCCACGTCGCTTACCCTCTTGGGGGCGTGGCTCATGTGCCACTCTTGTCTCTCGGTCCGGATTCGCAGCTCTCGGCTCTGCCCTCTGGGAATTTAACCGGTTATGCTCCAGGCGAAAGCTATGTGACGGCGTCATCCTCGGATGCCGTCCACCTTCTTGAAGGCGTCACTAGGGAGCTCCTTGCCGCCATTCATCCTCCGTTGCCCTTGGGGATTGGTCACCCTCTGCTATGCTAGCTCAAGACCCTCTCATGCCTGTCATCCGTTTTGGTGAGCTTCGTGCTCTTCGTGCTATCTCGGTTCATCTTTGCTCAACAACGACGCAACGATGCCTCCCCACCTTGCTAATCGTGTCGGCTTGCTGTGGCGGAGTTTCCAGTCAAGGTTCGTGATGGGTCACTCGTTGATTGGTGTTGCTCCTCTGTTGTGCCAAGGGGTTGGTATGCACGCAGGTGTGGTGCGTTAGGATAGTTGTTTAGTGTTGGTATTGTGTTTCCTCGATGACACACCACTTCCTCTCGACTTTTATGGTGGTGGTCTCTTGGCTTGCTGGCTAGGTAGTGCTTTCTTCGGGGCGTCCATATGCTCTCACCCTATGTAATCTTTCCCCCCTGTGTGGTTTTTCGGCACGGTTTCCCTTATAAACCGGGTCAACCTGTTAAGGTTTTCGATCCGGTTTTCCTTATAAACTGGATCAAACACTTGGCATTTTGGCCACTTTGAGCAATATATTCAGGTGGGGAATCTCTCCCCCCCGGTGACCGTTCAAAAATATTTGTTGTCAAAAGAAAAAGATGGACCACCCTGCTTGTTAGGGCCCCTTTATTCAAAGTTGTTTGTGTGACAATGTACGAAACTTGGCTCTGTGATTAAATTAGTATGATAGAAAATTTTGATTATTGGCTAGCAGACAGGTTTGATTTTGACCTGCAAAAACTGAGATGCAGAGTTAAATACCACTCATTGAGATTTACTGTCCCAATACAAGAAGTGGGTGGAAAGATAATACAAAGAATGAGAATTAGGAGAAGATAATACAGTGATGATCCTTCTTCTGAATTGTCCTTGTTGAGAGAGACTTGAGACAGTTTGATGGACCAAATGCATATATGAATGTTGTATCGTTGATGTTGGACCTTTCTGGACTTTCTTCTTTTGAATTTGTGAATTGTTGATCAGTGTATGGCTGTATTATCTTGTAGTATATGGTAATGTGTTGCTAGTTCTTTAGCAAAGGTCATGCCATATTTTTCTTGCACCGAGCCTTGACCGGCTTGCGAGCTTCAAGAGCTTGGCCGGAGGCTTGGGCCTGGCTTGTTGGATCTTCGAGCCCTGAGCTTTCTGTCCAGCCCTAGTTGTGTTGTAATATTTGGAAATTACAAACATATTTAGTTAACTCTAATGTTGTGAGACTTGATTAAGCTATTCATATTGCTCTTCTGGTCAATTTCTTATTACTTTGTGATGTTGATTTTTTTGTAGGTGGCCCACTCTATTATTTGTTTCTAGCTCAGCCACTGCCTCAGAATAGCTTAGGACCTGAGAAGTCGTTTACTCCATTAGGCAAAACAATGGAGGACTGTGCAGCCACCCCTGTTCGCCGCCCTGCCGACCCCTCCTCCCCATCCCCAATCCCATCTCCCTTGTCTCTGCGCCAGTGGCGCCCAGCAGCGCAGCGTAACCTGCGCAACCAGTGGTCGCGCCTGCTTGCCGCCAAGACCCGGTGGCTGGACGCCGCCGCCAGCGGCCGCTCCCATGCCGCCACGCTTGTCAATGCCTACCTCTCCCGCAGGTTGTCCCCTCTTGGGCTCTGTGTTTCGGCGACACTTGAATTTGAGATTTTAGTAACTAGTTACTGACCGCGCCTTGGGCTTGTCATTTTGTCAGTTACATGCCAGGGATGGATTTGGGGGTGCTCAAGGACATGCCCCGGATCCGCGACAGGGCGAGCGCCAAATTGGCCCACAAGGAGGTACTAGCTACGCTGTCGCCAGGAACTAGGCCAATCCTCCTCAGCAGCATGGTTTATTTTTCTTGTTCATCTCCTCATTTTTCATGTCCCTTGCTTGGTTCAGGTGCAATGCCGCGAGATGCTTCTATCAGCCTACAAGGAGATGGTAATGCTTCATACAAAGCCCATGCTTGTTCATGTCATTTTAGTCGGGACCCTGCAAGCCATTAATGATTGTTTGACTTTTGGTGCTCTTCCTATTTCCTGGTAATAGGTCTGTGCCATGTCCGACTTGGTTAAAGCTTCTCATGCCATGCGGTGTTTCTCCAAAGTATCTTCTGGTAGCCCACTAGTCCGATTTACTGACCGCCAGGATGATTTGAATGATTTAGGGGATGGTGGAGGAGCTCCAGTATACAGATGGGTCTCCATGTTAGAATTTGGTGGGTTATGCGCCTTTTCTTAATGCAAAACTGGATTAAGTTCCATAATCTTTATTTCCCCTTCCCACGAGACATTACTTGGTTTCAAGAGATTCAGAAATTTTGTTCTGAAATATGTACTAGGATTCGGATAGACAAATGAACTTTCTTTTCATCTGTATTTGGCATGACAGAAATGCATTCTTCGAATAAATTTTGTGTAGTTTGGGAAATAGCTCCAACTTACTCAGAAAGTCAAGTGAATTTTATATAGTTAGTAAATAATTTGCAAGTTATTCAGTGTAGCACTGCCACATTAGATCAAGTTGACTGAATAAATATCTGGTTTCTTATATTCAAAGTGATCTGTCCATAATTTCTTTCTAAAATAGCTATTCAAGATCAGATCTTCCTGATCCAGCAAGATACGGCTAATATATTGATTTGTTTTTATCCGTGAATTGATCTCAGAAAACCTCGCCAAAGAGCTTGTTGAGATGTTTGTTTCAGAGCTACAATTGAAGGTATGTCATCACACAATTCTGCTATGTTTTAGCTTGTGCACTTAGAAATCGCTTTTTTTTACATCCCTGTTTCTCCTGAACTTTTGGAAAATTCCTGACAGTGGAAATCATTTTGAATGTAGAGACTGATTGTCTTGGACCTCCTGTCAATTAACTTAAAAGAAGATGCAGATCCTTCATTAGAATGGTCAGATGAGCTTTATGACGGGGAATCGTACGAATTTCAGAGTATTGGCCTGGGGTCTGGAGACAGCATCCCACTACCTGAGAATTGGAAGGCTGATGTCTTCCAGGCACGGCGACCTGGACATACTCCATCCCATGAGGTTTTACAGGTGTTGATCCAATTTTTGCAATAGCGTTGCATTTATTCCCTTAGAAATCAACTGTCTCTGTCCTGATGTTTAGATCTTTAATTGTTTGTTTGGTAGACATAGCATTACGTTGGCTCATTGTAAATAAAGGATGAGAGCGACATCTTTCGATTAGATCAAATGTGTTATGCTCATTGCAGCATGCTTTCTAACAAGGGTCCTGTCTTTTCAATTATCATTTTACAGGTTTATTTAACCTCTTGGCTTGCTAATGTGAACATAAAGACGAGTAGGTAATTGCTCCATCTGCTTTAGCTTTGGATTTTATTACAAACTATAAGGATACCTGAATTTCGAAATTAAGCTGTATCATATGGCTTTGGTGATAATGTGATAGTATTGATCTCTTGATTTTATTTTCAGAGTTGACGAAATATTTGAGCTTGTTGGGGAAGAGATGCAGATCAAACTGCGTTGAAGATTTTGATGCATAGAATTTAAGTGGGAACCATTCGGGAATGTTCAGGTTATTTTTTTCCTTAAGGGGAGTGATTTAGGCTAATTAGCCTGTGTGATATGCCCTGAGAAAGAGGGCTCATCTAATCTTTCTCAAATGCATTACTGTTGGCTTGAATACAGTTGCCCAGGCCCACCAATTTGTGTAACAAGGCTGAGCCATGAGCCCACCAGTTCCTGGAAATCCAGAATGTCTTGCCTCTGTTTGACGTTCCAGACAGTAGTACGTAGCTATCGCTAATCCACCTGATCACTGAGGAGATTTGGCGCGAACGAAACAGAAGACTGTTCCAGCAGGAAACATTGGGCCTTCACCCCTTTATTCGACTCATTAGAGATGAAATCAAGCTGTGGAACCTGGCAGGAGCTGGAATCCCTTTCGACCCGGGTTGAGTTCCTGTTTGTGTTTTAGCAGGAGTAGTTCTTTCTTTTCCCTTCTTTCCTTTTGAGCCTCTCCCTTGGTTTCGCTCCGACCCTCTCTCTGTGTCTTCCCTGTACTTTGTGTTTCCCTCCTGATCAATGAATTTGGTAGTCCACTACCAACATTCAAAAAAGGAAAAAGAAAGATAGTACTGTAGAACGTAGCTGAGAGCAGCCTGACACTAGACTCTTCAAGTGCCAATTTCAAAATCTGCTCTTGGCTAGTTTATTTTCAGACAGCCGGACTGTCGAAATATGTTAGACAGAAATCAAGTCACCACTAGTGTCCGAGTTCTTAATATGTCTGCACACCTCCATGTTCTTGTTAAAGGTACACATGGCATCTCTCCGCCCTTGTTTTGGGTGGTGCTGCCTCGCTCGTTTCCATCATTCTTCTTCCCATCACCAACTTTGCTCTAGGCCACAGAGTGCAAGCTAGTACTACAAAAGATGCCACGAAGGAGCAATTCATCAGTGCTCGCCAGGGGTTAATGCTAGCACAGCACAGCACAGGAGGAGCCCAACTTATGAGGAGCTTATTATCATGATTGGCTGCAAGGAACAGCATAGCACAGGAGTCAGGAGGACCCCAAAGCCCTTTTAAGACTTGGCCATGCTGCCATGGACAAGCGAGACAATCCAGGTGCCTGTCCGTCTGCATGCCCTGCCTGTTCCATTCCACTACATTTAAAGGGATAGAAAAAGGAGATGAACGTTCACATGATCACATCCCTGTTCCCGGGCGGGACACTGGTCAACCATGTGGCTCCTGCAGTGCCTCCCTGAATTAAAACCACAGGACCTTTTGGCTACTGCTTGTGACAGAGTACTGGTTTCCTCACGTTTCTTTTCTCCTGGGATCACATGACCGCCCACGTCAGGCAAATGGACAGACAGCCGTGGCACGGCGTCCAGTCCAGTCCAGTCCGGCAGGGGGGGACACATTATTCTGTTCCGTGGCCGTGGGGAGAATGATGCCATGCCGGACGCGGCGGCCAGCAGCAGCGTGCGATCCGTGTCACGAGCGAGCTGGTCAATCCAGTCGGGCCGCGTGAGTACTAATCAATCAATGCCCTGTGACTGTGAGAAAGGAAGAGAATGTCGTTGGTTCCTTTGTCTCCACTTGGGGATCTGTTCTGTCCGGCTCCTCTCCTGGCCCTTTCCGATGTTCTTTTCGAGGACGACCAAGTTGTCATACTCCTTATAAATATACTAGTCCACTCGATCGATATCGCATCAGGTCCAGCCACGAGTGCACCGGCACTTGCCCCTGCCTGGCAGTGTCGTTGTCCAGGTGCCATGTCTGTCCTGGTCCTGCTCGTCGTCATCATCGGAAAGTGCGGCGCGCACGCACGCACGCACGGACGCGTACGGTACGGGGGACGAGAATCCGGCCCTTGTTTATGTGGGGAAAGGAAAGTCACGCTTGCAGTTGCGTTGCAGGGTGTCCATGTCAGCTTGAAAAGAGCCGGCCAACTGGAGTCAACCTCAGGCCAGGCTTAGCCGGACGTGTGTTTGGTTTTAATTCTAGTAGACTAGAGGAGAAAGAGAGACCAGAAAGAAAGGAGGTTCCCATCCAACAAAAGGCTGCGATTATTTGATCCTCTCTCTCACTCTCACTCTCACGTTCGAGCTTAGTGAGTGACGCAAAGTACAAAAAGGGCGCGCTCATGATGTGACCAAATCAAATGGCCCTCCCACTTTTGCCTGCATTTATATAACGCACGCACACGGAAAGGAAAACATCAGCATTCAGCAGTACTACTAGCACTGACCAGTAGCGTGGCGGTTCTGGATACGACTGGAAAGGTTGTACGGTCGCTTTACCTTATCCGTCCAAGAAGCTTGGAGCAAGCAAAGCCTGTGATTGGCCATGCAGCTGGCTGATCCAGCCCATGCATGCATGTGACGTTGCTACCACCATCACGTCTGCCGGCCAGTCTGACCCGACCTTCCGAATGCTGCTGAGGGCATGTACAATGGTGGCAGCACCTAGGTGCTGCCCCAGCCCAGCCACATGAGCACATACTGCTGAAGCACCGTCTATTTTCTCATACACCCAGTGCACCTGTAGCCCCATGACGTGAGCCACCACATGGATGGATGAGCGTCCGGACCACATCTCTCTCTCTTTCTTTCTCTCTCTCGTTGCTTTTTCTCCTCAAGCAACTAGCTCTTCTGCAAGCTACACTGACAAGTTTGAGGCATCTACCTTTAGTCCACGGTGGCATCCGAACCTAGTTGGCACATGGGGCACTAGGTCTCGGGCTATGCATTGGGCATGCCCTAACTCGCAGGCGGGCAGCCGACACCAGTGGGCACTGCCGGCCGGATAGGGCAACGAACAAGTCACGGTCTGTGCGTCGGCTGATGCCACCTTCCATCCAATGTGTGCAGTGCACCTGTGACCCAGTGCTTGCGACTGCAACGGACGGCCGCTTGTCCTGTGCTGCCCCTGCTCCTGCTCCTTTTGTGGCCTTGCTCCGGTCGCAATCAAGCAAGCGGGGCTGCCCGCCTGCCGCGTCAAGATCGCCATGCGTGTCTCAGAACAACCGACTCACTGGTCATCACGACCGCCGATGACCTAACCGATTACGACGCGCGGCCGCCGCTTTGGCATACGTGGACTAGCTAACAGTGGCAGTGGCAGGGAATGTTACAAACGCCCCAACAACGGGTACTACTGCTGCTCCACTAGGATAGCACAGTCCCCAACTCCCAATGGCATGTGACGGTACTACTCCTACGTGCGTGTGTATGTCTGTGCGTGTGATATTTGATGACGAGATGGAAAGGGCTGTACTTTATAGTGAGGTGTGCCCATCGGGAACAGCATGTACGTGTAGCAGGGGGAATGGAATGGATGATGAGCGTGTCATCTGTCATCATAATAACTCCTCCTGTTGGCGGCTTCTTTAACAGAACAGACCGTGTGCACACGGCCTCACGACCTTCCGTTAAGGCATCGGCACTTTCAACTTTCGATGAGGGTGGGGGCTAGGCTACAACAATAAGGTGTGCGGTCCCATGGTGTCGTAGGGTACATATCTTTGATACATATGTCCCCAGATTAAACTTATCAAGCCATTTTTCTTGGGTGTCCAACTAACATCATAGGACTATTGATCATTTATTTTCCAGGTGTCTTATATACCTAGAGTGCTTTCAGTGGCGTAGCCAGGATTGGGCCAAGCCCTAGGCCAAACACCGTTAAAATCACTACAGTAAATAAAAGCAAACTAGCCTCACGACCCAGGTCATGGCTTGGGCCGCCTTGGGCTTGGCCACGCCATCGATGCTTTGGCGGTGGCAATTGGAACAATGAATCTTCCTGGTTGTTTTCTCAATGCTTTTGTTGGGTCCCTTTGCACACTAGTCATGATCCAACGAAAGCATTGAGAAAATCCTCTTGTGGCTACCATGCGTTCGGCAATATGGAATATTAGAAACAATCTATATATGCTTTGAGACCAAGTGGTTTTGGTCGCCAGTTGAATTGATATGTTAGGCGCCTTTCCAAGATAGTGGGTGGGAATGCATAAATCTAACGTGGATGAATTGTTGCATGTTGGGGCTGAAATCCTGCATAAGGGGGTGCTTCTCGAAGATCATGGACGGTGTGGAAGATTACAAATCCGGGATGGTGAAGTTGGTGATCATGACATGGACGATTCAGAAATGTTGAGGTGGACTGCTTGGCTCTCAATCCCGTTAGAAGTTTATCAGTTGGTGCATACTCGCCTTAATTAGGTTTTGTAACATTCTCTTCTTATTCTATCACTATGTCTTATTCTATCACTATGTCTTTTATGTCTCGTGTTGGACTTGAGCTTCCGTCATTCTGTTATTGATGGTCAGTAGTGGAACCAGCCAACATCATACCGCGTAGAAAAACAATATAGAGCAGAGTGTTGCTTTTAACTATGTGTTTCACTATGTGGAATGATCAATATCTAGTTATCTATATTATTGTCCTAGTTGGGGGGAAATCTGACGTCCCTTCTAACATAAAACATGATCACATCCAAATTTTTATCCACATGTAAAGATAATGTAAGGGTGATATTCTTCTTATTAATGCGTGCCAGGATGGACAACATGCCACTTACCTGTGTTCAATATGCAAGTTCGATGGAAGATTTGTTATGGTGGAATTCTTTGAAAATGCACTACAACCATATGCCACAAAATTAATCCATGTGTTTCCAAGACAATAATTATGGCCTTCCCATTATCTTCTCTAGATAAACACTTGTTCTTTCCTTACTTTGAAGCACAAGTTAAACATTCAACATTTAAGTACACGGATACATAACTCGTTAGACATAACTAAATCTTGCAAATGCAAATGGAGCTAGCTTATCTACTATGCTTATACCAAGTGGTTTACCTAGTTGATTAGCCCTTGGTATGCATATTTAACTGTAAGATACAATATGATGTGTATGCCTTTTTTGCAAGTAACATCATGTATATACTCTTGATTAAGGTAAATACAGCATACATCATCTATATGTGGTTAAAGAGTGGAATACTTCAGCCATGAAAAATGCTAAAAATGACGCCTAATGATAATGCAAGCACACGTGAGATATGTATGTTACCAAAACGACAACACACCAACTGTCTCCAACCCTTGCAACCACAAGAATGACAATGCATCATTTATGGCTAGCCTAGACCTCGACGAAAACGACAATACAAAAGTATACCACTTATGGACACACACTAGATGGTGCCTCACACTCCAGCTACGAGCGAATACCTCGTATGACACTTGGTGGATCATGGGGAAAATGCATCTGAAAACATTAAAAACGTATACACAATGGCCATACAATCTCTCCACTTAAAGTAAAACATACCGAACCACCGTCTCACAACTCACCCCCACCCTCAACATAATACCCGTCTCCGCATCCCCCATCCCCATCAATATAAATTGAGGACTAGGGCGCAAGATAGGTCTTGCCTTGTGTTGTACCCCTCTACCCTGGTTCTGCGGCGGCGTGGTTAGGCGGCGAGGAAGATAGGGCTAGGCGAATCATCTGGGACAAAAGGTGAGGGCTCGCCCTTACTGATCCTAGAGCGATTGGGCAAGGAAGAGAAGAGGAGGCGTGCTGGGAGTTCTGGCGGCAAGTCTATTCCCTTCTTCTTGAACGGATTTCTCGCGATCCCAAGGTATAAATCCAGATCTATGTTTTGGGGGTGGAGATCCAGATCTATTTTCTGGGGGTGGAGATCCAGTTCCGTTTGATCTTAACAAGACAGGCCTCACTAGATGGTAATCTTGAAGTGTCCGATTTACCTTCTTTTTGTAATGAGTTTCATGCTGATTTTCACGCGGGCGGCTTGTTGTTAGGATAAATTATGTGTTGATGGTTGTGTGTAGATATTTGTGCATATAGCTCGTTAAAATCGTTGATTGCGCTCATAAAAAAGCCCCGTGGATTACTACTTCTATGGTGTGCCTTAGCTGTAGTATCATGAATCGAGAGATGTCCTCCTTGTTTTGGCGGTTGATTTCAATTCACGCGTGTCTTTCTTGTGTAATTAACTTCTAGGCTTATGATTGATTACCATGACTGAATAATAACAGTTGCGTGAACAACTAACCCCTTTTTTTGTTTCTTTATAATAAAAACTAGGTAAAACCAAATTTGTTATACACTGTGTTTGTTGTGTTAATCAATGTGCTCATTCTGTTGCACTTTGTATGCCATTAGTGAATTTACTTGTTAAAAAATTGTTGAACTAAAAACAAATCTTTTATTTGTTCATGACATGTCGTTTGATTAAGAAGTGGCGTAGTCATAGTTTTCATATACTCTTCATTCATGTAATACTTCATATAATGTGGATCATTGTATTATGACTTTTATTCCAGTCTTCCTTCATAGGCAAATAAGAGGAGAAATATGTTAGTGTGGTGGGACACAACATATAAGATACTTTTGTCATCAACTTCTACTGTTGTGTATAGGAACAAAAGGTGAAAGAGATATGTTTTTCCTATGCGCCAATATATAGAGGGATATGGTGAGCACATGAACAATGAAGTAAATAAGAATGATACAATTTGTTTGCCATACTTAAGGTTGGAAGGGCACCTTGCTTTTCATTCTTGCAAACTATTCAGGGGTCATGACACTTCTTCATGAGAGTATGACACTACACATATACGTGTTGTGCAGAAAGTAGCAATGCTTTTGAACACCCATTTCATCGTGTGATGTGCTAGTGCAACATCTTCTGTAGATTTATGTGTGTGGTGGTACATATTATGAGATGTCGTCATGTTATTATTGACATCCTATTGAAGTCACGTGGTTATAGGAATTAGTGACGGAGTCAGGATTTTTGTCTACACTATATGCAATATGTGTAGAAAACTATAAAAGGTAACCTCATCTCCTGTTCAATGGCTCATTTAGTTAATCCCACCCCCCTGTTTGGGTCAGCGGGATCAACCCCAAGCCGCCCACTTTGTGTAGCGCCTTCGTTCATATCTACCCAGTTCTAATCCTGATTCAGTCCTTCAGGCCACCCCATTTGCTTGGGGTTTAAATCATCTTCTTCCAGCCCATAAATTTTCTTTCGCAGACATTAACTGGGGTGCGAGAGTGAAGATCATTCAGCCTGTGTAGAGACGGGACCCCCTGGAAGATTGAATCCCAACTGAATCGAATGAGTGAGGCCTGAAAGAGGTCATCACAAGCTATATGGTCTCAGTGACACAAAAATCGCTCCACCCAACTCAACCAATATTCTTTCAACTCCTCTGCCTAAAACCAATGTGATCAGTTCACTCTCTTAAAACATAACCAGACATATACCACCTGTGTATCAAAATATAAGACGTTTATGCAAAACGTCTTATATTTTGGTACTTTTATCCTAGGTATTATAGCACTCCTATTATGTTACCTTGGGCAAAATAGCCAACCACACTTACTTTGAGCGGTAAAAAATCAGCTTGATTAGCCCACTGTCCTGCAAACCCACACTCGCATTCTTGAGCGGTAAAAAAAAGGGTCACCCTTGGCACTCACCGCTTTCCTTTCTCTGCGGGGGGCTCGCATCCCCGTAGCGCCCTTTCCTCCCTTTTCTTTCCCACCCGCACCACGCGGCTGTCCTTTTCCTCCCCTGACGCCGTTACCCGCCCCCGTCCCGGATCCGACGGCCCCGAGCCCCGCCCGCCGCCAGCCGACGGCCCGGATGCCCCCGCCCCGCCCGGCCGGGCCCACCGCCGGGCGCCTTCGTTGAAAACTTCGCAGGGCCAGTATACCACGCTTTATCTTCGCCCGTCGCGAGCGAGCTAGAGAGAGAGAGAGAGAGAGCTGCTGCCCGATAGTACTCCCAGCTCCGCCTCCCCCCCCCCTCCACCCTCCCCCGCTTCTCTCTCCTCGGCGCCGCGGAGCTCCAAACCCTCGCCATTTGGCCGCGCCGAACCCTAACCCTAGCCCGCCGGCCGCCCCCCCGCGGAGCACCCCCCGCGCCGCGGCCCGGGGCCGACGGGCGCGCCGATCCGATCCGCCCGCCCCGCCCGCACGCCCGGCCGCCGCGCCGATCGAGGTAGGTCTCGCACGAATCGGCCCGGAATTCGCGGGGGCCTCTCCGTCCCTGGCTGCTCGCCCGTCTGCCGCGCGTGAATCGGGCGGTCCCTGTCGTCGCTGGAGTCGGGGGAATTATTTTCGGGTGGGGGAGTTTTAGGGTTTTTTTCCCTCTCTCTCTCGGGGGATCTGCGCCGGTGGGCGAATTGGGAGCTCCCCGGCGGTCGATCTCGGGGGCGCGTGGCCTCCCGCGCTTGATAGGCTGCTGGTTTTTGGGGCGCGTGGTGGGTAATTTGCGCGTGACGGGCCCGGGGTTTGGGTCGATTCGAGCTTGAGCTCAGCTCACCTCAGCTCGTGCTCGTAGTCGACCGTTGGTTGGAGCTTAGCTTGAGCTGCCCTCTGCTCAGTGCTCCGGGATTCGGGCGTCTGGTAGTGGGCAGGGAGACGTGGGGGGATTTGGGGATGCTCCAGCAGATGCGCGACGCTTGGTTTCTGCTGTTCCCTTCATTTTTTTTGTCGTGGACCTACTTTTCTCTGGCTCCCTCTGAGCTCCGAGCTTAGATTGGCCGCGGCAGCGTCCGGGTGGATCCCCTCTTGTCTCTTTTGCATTTTTCAAGATTTGTTCAGCTGTACCCCTCTTCGGAAGGTGTGTATGTGGGAGAAAGATGTGATTTTTAGGCTTTAGCGAGGAGATGTGAGTGATTCTTGGGGTAGTATCGAAACATTGTAACTTCATTTTGTCTTAGTTTGCTTGATTTGCTCCCCGTATGAGGGGCATGAGGTGTCTGCCGTGAGATTTGGCTGTCCGTTGATTGTAACAAGATGATGTTGTCTTTGTCCTAGTGTTTGTCATTAGAGATTATAGTGCTGTGCTAGTGTTTCGGTTTTGGATAATGGTAGTGTTTCGTGCGAGGTGAAAGATGTGGTTTTGCCTGTGCTAGTTAAGAGTATTTCTTGCCAGACACTCATGATTTAACCCTGCTTTCAGTGGCCGGCCATCTAGATAACGAGCTCAAGTAGGATAATTGCTACTTGTTCCTGAGTTGTTCTGAACCTTTATCTCTTGCATTGTGCTAATTGGCTTCACTTGCCACCCACAAGCTAACAAAAGTGCAACAAGCTCACAGTTGAAACTTAAATTGCACCTCCGTCTATTTCAAAACTGTTCTTTTCTGGCACGGGCACACACTTGATGTTGTGAATGCCCATATTTAAGCCATTCTCGCTAATTAATCAACCATGCTTCTTAGGGCGCTCCCAATTCGTTGGCTCTTAACGCGTTATCATAGGTAGTGGATTTTTTTAGAGATAGTCACCACAATGCATCACATATTACATTTAATTGGTTTAAGACCATGTTTATATCTCAACCTTGTGGCCTAATTGTGGAGAGAAGGGAATGATTTTGTCTGATATCATGCTCCACTGGCCTTTTGGCCTCCGGAGTAAAAACTAGGGAGATAAGCCACACTGGATCAGAGCATTGAGTACACCGCATAGGGAAACGAGCTAAGAGGCGTATCTCCACTAACATACAACTTCCCTCTCTCTCTTCTTTAAATAAAGTGCCACCTCAGCATTTTGTCTGATATTGTGCTAAGAGACAAGCATTGGGAGTACCCTTAATTCTAATGCATATACACCGGTTGTTTTCAGTTGCAGCTAATCTTGATTAGTTTTCTTATCGCTGTTGAAACATGCTTATGGCTTTAATTTGAATAAGTTCCAAACCCCACAATAGATATGGTTGGCCAAGGTAGTTGGCATATGCACCATTACTTTGCATGCTTTTGATGCTGAAGAATTTTCCTCAGTAGGCTTAAAGTGTTGTCCTCGTGAATCATGAATGCGCGTCCTTGTGGAATATACTGAACTGGTACTGATTCATTTACTGTAGAATCATTGAACAATATTCTTACGTAAACGTTCTTCAAAATGGGCAGGCTACAGATAAATAGAAGGAACATCTACAGATTCGTTTAGCCTGAGTAAATTCTTGTCAGTCCAGGGTGAGCCTTCTTTGGATGCTGTAAGTTCAGTGGAATCATATTCATCATACCAGCAGGCAGTCGTATCTGGTCGTATTGTCATTTGATATGAAACTTTGGGATTTGCCAATTGCAGACAGTTCACGCTTTCACGGGCATTAGACCCGTAGGGACTTCGGAAATGTCACAGTTTCACCACACACAGCATGGGGGTGATGGTGATTTTCAGATGTGGCAACAACAGATGATGTACAAGCAATTGCAGGAGTTCCAGAGGCAGCAAAATGCCCAGCAGATTGATCATGGAGCCAGAATGCAGCCCTCTTTTGGACAGTTTCAAGCTCCAGCAAGAGCAGCGCCTGCTGATCAATTGCCGGTGATAACAAATGAAATGTCAAGCAATGAGGCCACGGCTTATACGTGGCCACAAAATTTTGCTAGTGGTGACCCAAGGTTGCCAAGCAACTCACAAATGGTGAATACAGGTAGTAACACAAACTGGGAGCAGTATGGTGGTGCTCCTGCCATGGGCAATTTCATGAATGGTTCGGTATTTCCAAATACTCAAAGTCAACCGATGCGACCAATGGGGTTAGCTACACAGCAAATGAACCAGTCCTTCTATCAAATACCTGCTACCAGCAGAGGTGGGTCTGTTAACCAGTACCCCCAGTTCTTAGGGATCCCAGCTGATCTCCAGAATGCAATGACAAGGGCAAGCAGTCATCAGCCTGAAAAGGTATCAAGGCCATTTAGCTCGTTAATGGATGAGCCTAGTCCGCAGGAGAAAGGTGCCTCCAGTTCTATGCAGAATTTTCGAGGAAAGGGAGGCTTCTTAAGCAATAGTCCGTTACAAAGTCAAGGTGATAATAACAAGGCAGGCAGCCCTGTTCCAGTGAATCATCTACGACATGGTTTTCAACTCCAAGATTTTCATGGTAGGTCAAACCAACTACAAGCGGGCCTGCAAGAGAAATCAACAATGCAGGTAGCGCCAGCAAGTGGTGGCGCTAGCCTTGACCCTACCGAGGAGAAGTTCTTGTTTGGGGATGATGAGGATAGCAACTGGGGAGCTTTGTTGAAGGGTGACAGCGATCATGGTAATTCTTTGGATAATGATAACTTTGGTGGTGCTTTGCCATCTCTACAGAGTGGGAGCTGGAGTGCCCTTATGCAGGAAACGTTACACTCTTCAACCAGTAAAGATAATCCCAAGGAAGAATGGAGTGGCCTCAGTTTGCAGAAAACACAGACAGTCGCCAATAACTCAACTTTACCAGCTCGTGACCAGAGTAAGCTTGCTGCATCAAGCGGTGGACTACAAAATGCACGACCCTCGTCAGCATCTAGCTATGGTGATGGAACAATGAATAATCCAGATTTTACCAGTTTTCAGCATGCTACAAGAAGTCCGTACGAGCAAAGAGACAAAACACCACATGAATCTCCTCGTGCTACTGTTACCAATCATCAGTCAACTGCAGAAGCCAGTAATGGGTATATTCAGCAGAGCTTGAAGCAAAAGCAGTCTGATGAATATGGGAGACAAGAACAGGTGCATTTGTCAAATGGCAATTGGGCTCAGCAGAAATCTGAAACGCCAAGAAATAGCTCACACTCAACTGGTGCACCATCAAGTACACATGGATTTTGGATGTCACAACAAAACACTGTCAATCACAATATCAACCAAGAGTCGGGCAATAGCCAGAATGACTGGAAAAGCAACAGCCCCCTTGGACAAGACATCAGCAGTACCCAAAATGTCTTTAATAGTGATGGAAACTTTTGGAAGTCAAGTGGAGGTAATGCAAATTCAGTCCACAGGCTTCAGCAGATGAAGCCTGATATAAGCACTTCGCAAATGCAGAAGGACAGTTCTGATGGTAAAGGTGTTAGTATGATGGGCTCAAGCATGCCAACAATAAACCCGAACCAGCATCAGATGGTTATGGGTCGAACCGGTGAGCATGGTGGGATGAACCATAGCATTGGACGTAGGGGTTCAGAAACCTCAGAATCTTTAAGAAGAAGTGCTGAGCCAAGACCAAATGACTGCAACCAGGAGTACCAAAATGCAATACATATGGAAAGGCCAGGAAACATTCTAAATCATGGGCAGCATGTGAACAGTGACCATGCTGCCAGGAGGCATCCTTTCTTTGCTGCAAAAGAATCCCAAAATTTGGGATCAGGTCAGCAAGCAGGGGGATCTTACATGTTGCAGAATCCTGCTATGGACAACACAGGGGTAAACATTAGGCATTCTCCGGGTAATCCAGTTTCGAACAATCAGTTTCCGCCTCAGTCACTTCAGGGACAAAATAACCTGAAGCCACGATTTGTCACCAACTCCCAAGTTGCTGCCAATATGGCTTCAGTTAATGAGGTATGAGTTTCTTGCTTAAACAAGCGTTATTATTTACACATTTTTGGTCTCTTGTAATATATAACTTATGAAGCTACTTTCTTAATTTTTAGAAAATGGTGGTGGGGGATGAACACTTTAAATCTCGACATGGTGTCACTAACAGTTCCAGTGCATCACCCTTTGGAGTATCTGATGCCGGTCTGTCTCAGAATAGAGCAGTTCAGAACAGGTACTTCCTCCTTTTCATTTGTAACTACTCTAGCCAGGTTATTCCTGAGTAAATCCTAAATATCCCATCGTTGAAGTGTTAAAGCTTTACCTATGCAATTTATTTTGTGCTCTTGTTTCTCTCGACTTGTCAGAATAATATCTGGTTAGTTTTGACAAGGTATGACTACCACTAACGAAGAAGGCCCACATCCTTGTACGCTAGCAATAACAGTATAGTTTTTCCAAATAGTATCAGAATTGTAGGATCATATCAGTATTGCAGAATCATATATGTATTGAAATGGTCTGGAGAGTCGTTATAGTATTGAAATGGTCTGGAGAATCATGATTGTACTGAAATGGTCTAGTAGGATAAGGGTATCGTAAGATTCTAAGATACGTATCGGGACACCGACAACAATGCTTTGCTCTATTACAGTAATAGTCAACATTTTTTGTACCACATGATATTGTCTTTTGTCATGGTTAGTCCTTCCAAGAGTTTTTCATTAGCAAATTTATGCTTGTCGTTCTTCATGATAACTGACAAATATATATGTATGTTTAATGTAGTCAACACATGCTGCAACTTCTTCATAAGGTGGATAACTCAACAGATAGCAACGCACTTACTGACATGGCCAACAGTCCTCTTGATAATGTTGCTAATACTCAGCAGCAACTTAATCAATCTTCTTTGCAAGGATTTGGATTAAGACTAGCACCACCGTCCCAGCGACATCCAACTTCAGATCATTTATGGTCTAGTCACACTAATGCTGATGGCAAGCAACCTGAACACTCAGCAAGGGGAGAACACCAGGCCCAGCTACCTTCCACTGCCACCAATTATTCGTCACCTGCTCATCCAAGCTCACAGCCAACACCATTTCATTCTTCGGAAATGGGTGGTACTGGACAGCCAGCTGCACATTTCCCCCAATTAAGTTCCGGGCAGCAATATCCTGTGCCAGAAGCAAGATCAGGTTCTGTACCCATGCCTCAGCAAGACAGCACAGCAACAGTATTCAAGAACGTATGGACAAACATATCGGCGCAACGTCTAGCTGGTACCCAATCTAACAAGATTACACCCAATATTCTCCAGTCTATGATGTTTTCCAACAACCCCAACTTATGGGGTTCGCAAAAGGCTGACGACCAAGGACAGAAGGTTTCAACACCACCTGATGTAGCCACAAGTTCTGCCAATTCACATAATCAAGAGACAAAACAAGCTCTGGACAGTGATGCAGGGTTAGCCTCTTCTGAGATGGCAAATTTTGATTCGACCGGAGCTGCTGCACCCAGAGGGAATCAAGCCCTGCAGAAGCATTCTTCAGACGGGAACTTTGCCATTCCTGCTTCATCCTTGGCACAATTGCGTCAGCAAGGTATCATGAACCCTAGGCAGGGAGAGAACCCTGCAGCTAACTTTCAGGTTATGAATACTTCTCACAACACTGGTACTAATACGAGTGGCATTGGGTTACATGGAAACCCAACAGCTTCAAACCTCCAACAGACAAATTTTGCTCTTCTGCATCAAATGCAAGCAATGGGTCATGTGGATGTTGATCCAGGCAATAAAACTGGAAAGATGCTTAAACCAAATGAGATTAGTTCTGACGCGTCACAAGTTGACTGGAAGTCTGCTCAGAGGTTTGCACATGGAGCCAATAACTCACTCAGGTCGTCCATAGATAACATTGGCAGTACTAGTGTCCAAGGGTCATTCCCTTCAGACATGAAAATGCTAAGCTTTGCTCCAAGGAACAATGAGGAGAGAAGTACAAGCATACCTTCTCAGATCCCTTCTAGGGAAGTTCTCTCTCATGGTATAGTCATGCGTAATGATCATCAAAGTCAAGTTCAGTCTCTTGGGACAAATGCATCATCCAATTTGATTGAAAGAAGTGAGAGACCTGGGATAAACCCTCAAATGGCACCCTCTTGGTTTGAACATTATGGAAACCAAAGAAATGGTCAGAATCCTTCTGTGTTTAATGCTCAGAAGACCCCAACTCCACCATATAATGTTCCAAAAGCTTCTTGGTGCATGGAAAATAACTCTCTCGAGGATAGAGCTGATGCCGGCCAAGCTGCCAGGCCTTTGGTGCCTAATATGAAGACAGCTTTGGTGACAAGGCCAAAGAAGCGCAAATTTACAGAACGTGCTCTTGTTTCTTGGCATAAAATCAGTGAAGGCACTCAAAAGTTGAGAAAGACAAGGTGAATTTTCTCCCCCTTGCAGGGCAGTAATTTGCAGTAGTGTTGAAGCATATTTTCTGTCCTCTTACTGTTACTGTCAGCACCAGTAGTTTATGTGACTTGCAGTTATTTATTTGTTGAGTTGTTCATCTTATGTTGCCTTGATGTTGCTAACAATTGTGACCATCTTCAATTGCTGGACAGCACGAATGAGATGGATTGGGCTTGGGCAGCTAATAGATTAATTAAGAAGGTTTGCACCGCTATACTATTTCAGCTACTTTAGGTCTTGCATATATTGGTTCAAAGGGTTTTCATTTGACACCAATTAAATTTCTTAACAGTCTGAGGATGATCCGGAAAGTCTGGAAGATGCACCGGTAAATTATTTACCACGGAAAAGGCTAATTATGACCACAAAGTTGATTCAGGAAGTTTTCCCTGCTATACCAGCAAGAGTTCTCAGAGCACAAGCTGTATCAGCTTATGAAAGTGCTACATACAATATCGCAATGTTCACTCTAGGAGATACATGCATCATCTCATCAGATAAGCCTCACGCTCTTGCAGATAATGAAAATAAGTAAGTCTTTGTAAACTGATCTTTTTTTGCTTATTCTCTTGTGGTCATGAAAGTAAAATTTACTTTTATAACCTCATTGCTGAAAGACTAATTATTACACTGTCATTGATCAGCCCATCTGAACAAAGAACAAGTGCCAAGCAAATGGAAGACAAGTTATCAAAGGTCGTGGAAGTCTTTGTTGGAAGAATCAGGAAAATGGAAAACGACTATCTGAGGTACGAGCACCCTCCATCCCCCACCCCGCCCACACACATTGCTTATTGGCTAGCTAGTTTAAAAAACAACATTGTGGTTTTTCATTTATTTATGGGCTCCTGTGGGGTGTGTGCGCCTGCATATAAAAATATCCAACATAATTTGGTAGAACTCTGAGCATGTTAGAATATTTGTAAATGTAAATAGTTGTGTAGTAAAAATAATTGCATGCACTGTGCTAGAAAGATAAAAGATTGCCAGAAGGGAAATATTTGAGCCTTCTGGACCAGTCAATTTTGAGGGGCTTATGAGATGTTAGCTGGCTTGGTTCTTCCTTTCTTTTACTTACTTTTGCTAAGATCTTAACTTCTGTTTATATTGCGTTTTCATGTGAAAAATAATAATGTTCGGCTACTTCATCATAACATTTTTTAACCTGGGCATGGTTGTTGATGATATATTTTAATATCTCTAGGGCCCTAATTCTTTTTGACTTTGATCATATGGTAGGAATGAATGTTGATACGCTGAATCATAACAAAATGAACAGTGAATATCACTTGGATATTTTATTTATTCAAATAAGTTACACTTTTTCCTATTTTTCTCAAGAATTTGTTCTTCAACTCGCATGTTTCATATGCCTGGCAATAATCTAATAACCAAGGAGATTTCAGTTGCGTCGCATTTCTGAAAACATTAACTAGCTTTTGTTGATCTTTAATTCCTTCTGCACTCTCACTCGTGACACCAATTCCATTTTACTACTTTGTTGTTGACTTATCTCTGTTTAATTGATGATAGTTCTCTCAACACCGTTTTCCCTCTTGTTGCAGCTTGAGCAAGAGGGCTTCGATGCTAGATGTGCATCTGGAGTGCCAGGATTTGGAAAGGATTTCAATCGTAAATCGTCTGGGAAGATTCCATGGCCGAAACCATGCAGCTGGTGTCGAGGCCTCATCTGGCTCACAAATGGTTTCTCGCAGAATTTTCCCTGATAGACATGTAATGTCTTTCTCTGTGCCAGGAAATCTTCCCGAAGAGGTGCACTGTTTGGCACTCTAGTGCATCGATTTCTTGCATTGTTTCTCAACCTCTCCTCAGATCACCTCTGTGGCTACAAGTGTGATTTCCAATGCTCCTTTTTCTCCTGCAAAGCATGGCGTTTATACAGAACGGTCAGATCCAGGGGTGGTTTGGAAATCTCAGCCGTCGCACATGCCATGGAGGCGCCCAAGGGATGTGTCCAGCCGATCAACTCAGTGCGGGCTGTTGTTATTTCTCCCTTGTATGAAGTATAGGTCCCTGTATATTGTGGAAAGTATGAAGGAAGAAAAAACCCGTGGGCCTCGCATCATTTTGCTGATGAAGGAAGGGTGTTAGCTTCACAATTCGTTAGAGAAGTCGATGCTTACTAGCTTTAGTACATCTAGCGGAAATTTCCGCTACTTGTCATCTTTTTATCCATGATGATGAAGAAAGAGTGTTGGCAGTTTAGAGGGGTGAATAATAACGAGAGCCTTGTCCTCTGGGTTCTTTTGTTCCTTTAGGAAAGGGATGCAAATTGGCTAGCGGTGTCCAGAGTCGAACTGACCTACCTCTTCCTCTCCCCCTTTGTTGTTACTTGTTAGTCAGCAGTTGATTACTTGTGTTATGTAGTGCTGAGAGCAATTCATGGAATGAACAAAAACGCCGGGTAAAGCGCTTGTAAAATGTTGTAATCTTATATAAATCCCTGCGATGTTGAAAGCCCTAATGGGTTCTTGTAAATTTTAAAGTGCGATTATCACCGAGGCCGTTTTATCATATTCTGTAGCAGAAGTTGGCGTGAAGAGGATGTCTGCAGCTACTATTACATGTCTGAGGGTGCTGCTGATCCTATATTTGGCTTAATTGCTTTACATGTTTTGTAGTTTGGTTTTGGGATGGGTTTTTGCTGAACCAGGAGTAGGTCGTTCGAAGAGCGTGCAGGACCGGCGGTCAATCTCTTTTTTGAAATGAAATCATATTCAGATGGGGATTTCTCTCTCCTTATATTCAGGTGGGGATTTCTCTCCCATTTTTAAAAAAGGGTACCAGGAATACAAGATCTTGATATAATGCACAGAAAAAGTAACTAAAGCAATTACAAGTCTGGAACTAACTAGAAGGAAGAAAAGATCTAACCTGTCTACTTGACACCTCTGAACCAACTTCATTCCTAGCTAAAACGTTGAGCAATATTCCTGAAATAATCATCTACTGACAAATCCATCACCACAGAGCCACAAACACAAGTCCGAATTTGTGAATCTAGCAGTACATTTCAGCGGTTCATTATTTATTTATAAATTTTCTTTTTCGAAAATCTCCCCTCTCCACTCACCCAAGTCACGCGAACTGCAACTCGAGAGAATCAATCAATCAAACGAAAAATGAATCAAGGAGATGAAGAATAAGGGCCTCGGTCGGAGTTGCGTTTTGAACTGAATGCGTGACAGGCTCGGCCGCGTTGCGTTGCGTTGTGTTATGGGCTCCGGGGTGAACTCGGAGGCGTGCGTGATCGCCGCGTTGCGTTGACGCCATGATAGAGCTCGGCATTTCGAATCCGACTCGGGACGAGCTCGCAGGCGCGCGTGACCGCCACGCAGTCACGCGGCTATATTATGCCTCCGCCCCGACTGATTCGATCGCGCTCTTCCCCTCCTCCGCCTCTCTCCACATCTTCGCGCGCTCTAGTTGTAGATCCCGCCGGCCACCTCCAAACGGCGACCATGGCGCTCGCATCCGGGTTCTTCCCGCCACCGTACACCCCGGGTGCGTCCCAGCGCGCCCCCTTTTTCCTGGGCTTTGGCTTCGGCGGCGAGTGCTGCGACCCGTCGTTTGCCGGCTACTACGACTACGAGGAGTATGCCCCATCGAGCCCTTCGCCGCTCACGAGCTCCAAGGACTACACTCCGTCGAGCCCCCTGCAGTCGCCGGAGCCGGACTACACTCCGGCGAGCCCCGACTACACTCCGGCAAGCCCCGACTACACACCGTCGAGCCCGGACTACAGTCCGGAGAGCCCCGACTACACACCGTCGAGCCCCGACTACAGTCCGGCGAGCCCCGACTACACTCCGGCGAGCCCGGACTACACTCCCTCGAGCCCCGAGTACACTCCGGCGAGCCCAGACTACACTCCGGCGAGCCCTTCGCAGTCGCTGGAGTACACTTCGTCAAGCCCTGTTCGGCTCGCTTTCATGATGCCGTCTCCTCCGCACGGCGCATCCCCAGACTACACGCCCCTGACGCCGTCAGAGCACGCAGCTACATCACCTTACTACACTCCGTCGACTCCTCGGCACGTCTCTTCGCCGGATTACACGCCTAGCACGCCGCCTCCGTCCCCCCTGGTGGTGTCTGACGCCGAATCATGCACGTCGCCGTATTACACACCGTCAACTCCTTCCAGGCGCGCCGAGTCGCCGGACTACACGCCCAGCACGCCGCCTCCATCGCCCCTGGCGTCAGAAGCAGACTCGACCATGTCTACAGCGCGCTGCCGCCACCATCCGTACCAGAGGAGCGTCACCAGCCGGATCAACCGCGGCGGACGTCAGCGAGCCTTGGCGTATTGACATCTTGTAATAGAATTGTAATAGGAGCAACAGATTAGATTCTCTTTGTATAAATCTCGAATTGCTATGCATTTGTTTGTTCTTTGGGCAAATCTTGTATTACTCACGAATCGATGAATATTATCTGTATCGAGCTTTTGTTTAAGATGCGAGATTGTTCTCTGTTATTGTTTCTCGTTTTTTATGGCCGGACGGACGTCTTTGTTTGTCATCGATGTAAATTGCAAAATTGCCTATGTGATTCGACGAAAATCACCCAGATACCCAGCAAATTGGTAAAGGTGTGGCTGTGTGATGTATTGATGTAGTATGAGAGAAGCACATTGTTGCTGTTGCTCTGTAAAACTGAAGATTGCCATCTGAATGTTGAGCTTGATGAAACAGAGCCTGTCACCTGGAAGCAGTCTACTGCTCAGATTGCTGTTTTTCTATGGGCCCGACAAGACGTCCAAGTCGAACTGGCCTCCCCCTTTTTGGTTAGTACTCCCTACGTTCGGAAATACTTGTCATTGAAATGGGTGTATGTAGATGTATTTTAGTTCTAGATACATCCATTTTCATCCATTTTGATGACAAGTAATTCCGGACGGAGGGAGTACTTGTCAGTCAGCAGTTGATTACTTGTGTTATGTAGTTCTGAAAGCAATTCATGGAATGAACAAACGCCGGGTAAAGCACTCGTAAACTGTTGTAATCTGAAATCCCAGCGATGTTGAAGCCCTAAGGGTTCTTGTAAATTTTAAGTGCAATTACCACTGAGGCCGGTGACTAAGCTTTTTCATATTCTGAAGCAGATGCTGGAAACGATGTCTGTTTGGTAAACATCGGGAGTAGACTCAGTTTGGCCAACATGTTACATGCCTACATCAGCATGCTATTGTGCCAATCCAGTTAGGCTGAATTGCCTTGCATGTTTTGTAAGTTTGGTTTTGTGAGGTGCTTTTGCTGAACCATGGTTCAGTAGCTTGGGCCATGGGTACATAGCATCTTGTGACTCTTGTTTTTGTTTACACCTCTAGTTAAACTAACCCGTTTGCATCTGCATATACTAAAGCAAAAGAAGCAAAAGTAGGAAAAAGAAAAAGTTGTACAAAGGGCATGGATAGTGTCCAAGCAAGGAACCTTGGGGAGATGCTTTGTGGGGAGGAAGGGAAAGCAATGCATTGCCCATTACACCCCTCCATCCATCTATCGATCTGCCATGGCATTCTCAGCTCCTCCAAAAGCCGGAGGTCTGCCGCCACCGGCGTCAGACCGTCTTCAGTTTCGAGCGAGGGGATCAGGTGACGCATCTCTTCGTCTATCATATCTCTGTGCATAGGAATGCCACATGTAATTAAGCTGCTTTTGGTTTTTGCCTTGTCAGATCAACAACTTTTGTGGGGAGCGCGGGGTGTTCATCTAATCTGCAGGCGATGGGCTAGATATGCATGCTCGGCCGTCATGGTTCTTTTCTACTGCTGGCACTAGTAGCAGTAGCAGTTACTAATTTCTTTGGAGAAGATAAAAATGGGTGATACTAGGAGTATATTGGTGAGTACCTCTCTCCTTGCTAACCTCGTGACACGGGCTATGTATGTCTTTGTTCAAACCTTTTAATTAACCTTAGTGCAAATGACATCCTACCCATAGTTGCCATGTTTCCGGTACGGTGGGAACGAGGAACGGGAACGAGGGACGAGAGTCGGTTGGTGAAAAAAATAGGGTACAACGAGGGTATACATCTCTCGAACGATTTTTTTATAACGGGGACGCGATCCAATTCGTTTGGGTACGATGAACCCGGTACGGTACCATGGGTCGAGGAACGCAGTTCCTGAATAACAACGACTCCCTGACGGTCAGCATTCCTTGTTGTTAATGGATCCCTTATAATTAATGGACTGGAGGAAGAACGAGGAGCCCTTGAGAAAAGAAACGACGACGTGAGTAAATTATGCCTCGCGTTCCCCATTTCCGGCTACTATGATCCTACCTTCTACTACATTGCTAATCTGCTACTTATTTTAGTCCGAAAATACTTGTCCTAAAAATGGTTGTATCTAGACTTATTTTAGTTATAGATACATCAATTTTATCTATTTTCAGGACAAGTATTTTCGGACGGAGGGAGTACATTACATGGCAGCAATCAGACATCTAAGTATCTAACGTCCAGCATTCTCTCTAGCAACCCACAAGATACCAAGCAAGGATATACTCCCTCCGTCCGGAAATACTTGTCATCAAAATGAATAAAAGGGGATGTATCTAGATGTATTTTAGTTCTAGATACATCCCTTTTTGTCCATTTTGATGACAAGTATTTTCGGACGGAGGGAGTATGTATTAGTTATTTTGTGCATATTATCTGAAAGAAAAGTTATTTTGTGCACTTATAGGTTACTTCCGTTTTATATTTAAACTTCCAGAATGGATGCATTTCTTGCTGACCTTATAAGTAACATCGCATCATTCATCGTACCACACTTCCGACTTTATTCATGTCAAATGATGTAATATATGTCCTGCGGAAGAAGCGGCTAACATCCGTTCATTACTACAGGAGGTAGATGATTGTGTTGACCCCACCAGTGAGCTGCTACAATTTCTGCAATTTTCAGACTCGTCATATTATAAAGGCAAATTATTCTTCTTGGAAAGCTGGTACGGCTGGGGTGTAGGAGCCTCTGCTCTTCTTAGAGCCACAGCCGAATTCCTAAAATCCAAAAGATGTGATCCTAGCACAAGAGAGCATTTTGGAAAAATTATCCATGTAGACTGCTCTATGTGGAAAAATAGAAGAGCTGTGCAAAGGGCAATCGCGGAGGAGTTAAACCTTGACCATTTAGTGCCCATGTTTGATAAGCAAGACGAGGATGATGATTTTAGTGGGATAGACTTCAGCTCTAGGGTAGAGATACCAAGCATCGGGAGTGAGATCAATGCGTATCTAAGAAATGAAAGATTTCTGATGATTTTTCATTATGGGGGAGAAGAAGTAATGATCTGGCAGAGTTTGGCATTCCTGAATTTGGAGCCTATGCCTTAGGAAAATTGTTATGGAGCAGTTATGTAAGATTTCAGCTCTCACCGAGAGGAAACAAGTTGAAGTTCAATTCTGGTTATGTTATAGTAATTCGTTTATATCTTAAGGGTTCTTCAACTGTGAGCCCACTATTGTGTCGTTCATTGCGCGAAGAAGCTGCTGAACTGATTGGTTACACCAGCATGGATGGCATCAACCCAACAATAGTTTTGAATTGCTTCTTGTACTCACTCTTCCTAATAGAGAAACAACGTGGAAAACCTATTAGTGTTGACTATGCTTGGGATACCCATGCTTGCAACTACTGGATATGTGTGTGCGATAGGCTTGAAACGTCGTACCCTGTTCGGGGCTGCACCTTCGTGTTATATAGTCAGGGGCTTATCCCTGGATATGCATACAAGTAGTTGGAGAGATTACATCTTGGAAGGCAAGGAAAGAATAAGAGATAGAGATAAGTACATTCGGTTTAGAGAGAATCTAAACTATCTCCTAACTATCTCCTGCCGAAGCCTACGTGACATATGTCATCGTGACAGGATGTTTAACACCCTCCCTTAATCACAACTTGGACAAGTTGAGATTACGCTTAAACTCCTCAAAGCTCCGTGTAGGTAATGCCTTGGTAAAGCCATCTGCAAGCTGATCTCTTGAATGAATAAACCGAATTTCCAACTGTTTGTTAGCAACACGTTCTCTGACAAAGTGGAAATCGATCTCAATATGTTTTGTTCTAGCATGAAAAATTGGATTTGCAGAAAGATATGTGGCACCAAGATTGCCACACCACAACATGGTGCTGGGATTCGTCTTATACCAAGCTCTTTGAGCAAAGACTGAACCCATATAATTTCTGCAGTTGCATTTGCTAATGCTTTATACTATGCTTCTGTACTGGACCTGGATACTGTGGCTTGTTTCTTGGCACACCAAGATATAAGATTGGGTCCAAAGAAGATTGCAAACCCACCAAAGAAGATTGCAAACCCACCTGTAGACCGTCTATCATCCAGACATCCTGCCCAGTCAGAGTCAGAAAAAGCACTAACCAAAGTTGATGGAGACTTGCTGAAAGTAAGACCAGTGTTGAGAGTGTTTTTGATACATCTGACTATGCGTTTAGCTGTAGTCCAATGAACTGTTTTAGGAGCATGAAGGAACTGACATACTTTATTAACAACAAATGAAATATCTGGTCTTGTAAGCATCAAATATTGAAGTGCACCTACCAGACTTCTGTAGTTTGTGCTATCCTCTTGATTCAAGGGATCTCCTTCTATAAGTGACAACTTTCCTGAACTAGATAAAGGAGTAGGTGAAGGTTTACAACCTTGCAACCCTACTCGTTTGATCAAATCAGTAGCATACTTTTCTTGAGAGAGATGAAGATCATTACCATGTTTCTTGACTTCAATCCCTAAGAAAAAATGCAAGTCTCCAAGATCCTTCAAAGCAAACTCAGCACTTAAATCCTTTAATAGTCATGTCACTGCCTGATCAGATGAGCTTGTAACAATTATATCATCCACATAAATAAGTACAAATATAGATGTATTTGACTTATTGTATATAAACAAGGAAGTGTTAGACTTGGAAGGAATGAAACCAAGAGCTTGCAGCTTGTGACTGAGTCTGGAATACCATGCTCTAGGAGCTTGCTTCAACCCATAAATGGCCTTATCAAGCTTGCACACATGAGATGGAAATTTTCTGTTTTCAAACCCAGGAGGCTGTTTCATGTAAACCTCTTCTTCCAAAACACCATGAAGAAACGCGTTCTGTACATCTAGTTGCCTGAGACTCCATCCCATTGAAACAACAATACAGAACAAGACGAATGGTAGAAATTTTTACAACTGGACTAAAGGTATCTTCGTAGTCTATGCCATACCTTTGTTTAAAGCCTTTTGCAACCAGTATAGCTTTATAGCGATCTATTGTTCCATCAGATTTCCTCTTGATTCTGAATACCCATTTGCAATCTATCAATTTTTTACCTTGCTTTGGGGGAACCAGATGCCATGTTTTGTTCTTCTGAAGAGCCATATATTCTTCTTCCATAGCCCTTTTCCACTTCAAATCACCAAATGCTTCTTGCAGAGAGGCCGGTTCACCTGTGGTACATGCCATGCCAAACTTGGTAATATGCTTGTAATTGACAGGTTTAATTACCCCTTTTTGAAGACGTGTACGTGTTTGTGAGGCAGGTACAGCCGCCGGATGCACAGAAGATCCATCAGCCGCCTGGGATCCTACGCCGGATCTTCCTGCAGGAGATGATGGCGAGCCGGGATCTTCTGTGGCTTCAGCTGATGAAGAGGAGACGTGACCCGGCGCATAAGATCTGGACCCGGCCCCTACCGGCGGCTCGTCAGGGCATAATGATGGCACCGGCCGACAGGGATCTGCGCTGGATCCCGAACCGATATCAGGCCGACCGGTCGGCTCGCTCGTGGAACGATGCACATAGCAACGGTCCACTCCCGTGGGCCACCGACTCAGGGGCGGCCTAGTGGCATGCGCTGATTGACGCGGGTCGGTGTCCGCTGCATGGCAAACGGGAGAGGCCCGCGGGGCAGAGGCGGAGCCGCCGCTGCTGGCGCGGTTGTCTCCTAGCATGCCCGCGCGGTCGCTGCTGTCTCTTGGCGCTGGACTCGAGGCGCAGGTTCCCTGCTGCGGCACAGATCCCGCAGAAGATGGCGTGGCAGACTGCGGCGGTGACGATCCCGAGGGGGATATGCTCCCTGGGGCTGGACACATAAAATGCTGCCTGTTTAGGGTGATTTCTTCACTGTTTTGCATGATTTCTTCGCCGTTTTCTTGCCCTGTTTCACCACAGAACTCAGCCAAACTATTGTTATGAGGGTCAGTCAATATTGCATCATCACAATTATTTCCCCGTTGATCAGTGCCGGTTAGGTGAGATGGGAGAAGAAGAATTTCTTGACGTAGGATGGCACCGGCATTTGGATGTAGATCAGAGAAGGGGAATTTTGTCTCATCAAAAACTACATCATGAGAAATATATACTCGACCAGTAGAGACATCAAGGCATTTGACACCTTTTTGTTGAGCACTATACCCTATGAACACACACTGTTTTGACTGAAACATGAGTTTACGCTTGTTGTATGGGCGCAGATTTGGCTAACAGGCACACCCAAACACACGAAGCGTGGTATAGCCAGGTTTGGTGTGAAGGAGACGTTCCATAGGCGTTTCATTATTAATGACACGACTAGGTAACATGTTTATGATGTGCACGGCTGTGAGGAAAGCCTCATTCCAGAATTTCAAGGGCATAGATGCGCCAGCTAAAAGAGAGAGACCAACCTCTACTATATGACGGTGTTTGCGTTCAGCAGACCCGTTCTGTTGATGAACATGAGTTCATGACACGTGGTGAGAAATACCAAGTTTTTGGAAGAAGGAATTCAACTTTTCGTATTCCCCTCCCCAGTCGGATTGGACATCAGTGATCTTGCTATCAAATTTTCTTTCAACGAGTGCTTGGAAGTTTTGAAATACTTGAAAAATATCGGATCGCTTTTTAAGAAGATAGATCCAAGAGAATTTGCTATAGTCATCAATGAAACTTACGTAATAAGTGTGTCTACCCACGGAAGAGGGGGCAGGACCCCAAACATTAGAGAAAATAAGTTGCAGTGGTTTAGTAGAAACACTCATAGAAATAGGATATGACAACTGATGACTTTTGGCTCTTTGGCAAGAATCACAAACTGTTTCAACATTACGCTCTCCAACATATGGGAGCTTATTTTTCCTAAGCACTCGTTCTACTAAAGAAAAAGATGCATGCCCTAAACGATCATGCCACCGGGTTGAAGATAACTTGGTGACATCACATGCTGTTTTATTGAATCTCCTAAGCTCGGGAATCAACGAATATAGCCATTGAACGCATCTACCTCGATAGAGGATTTTCTTCGTGACCTGATCTTGAATAAAAAAGAAATAGGGTGGAACTCAAGAAAGGCATGGTTATCAATGGCAATGCGATGAACTGAAAGGAGATTCACGGAAGCTCTAGGGACATGCAATATTTTTCTAAGGTGGATTTTTCGGTGAGGGGTTTTAATAATTGAGTGACCAATATGACTTATTCTCATACCTTCTCCGTTTGCGGCATGGACTTGCTCTGGGCCGCGGTATTTCTCCCTCATGGTGACCTTCTCTAACTTGCCGGTGATGTGGTTTGTAGCACCACTGTCAACATACCAGTTGGTGTCGACTCCATACAAGGCCTCTTCCCCGCCATCAACTTTTTCATCTTGAGAGGAGTTGTCATCCTCTTCGAAGCGATACCATCAATCCTTCACCGAATGCCCCGGTTTGCCACAAATTTGGCACCGGATGGTGTCAGGGCGTGACTTGGGGGAGTTGCGACGGCCCTTGGAGTTGGTGTAGGAGGGCCGCCCACTGCCGTTGTTGTTGCCGGGGCCGCGGAAGCTGCTGTTGTTGACGTTGCCACCGTTGCTGGTCTTGTTCTTCCGCGGTGGCCCGCGGTAGCGTGATCCGCCGCCGCCACCACCACGGCCGCGAGTGGCGGCATTGGCCGACGACTTGAAGCCGCCGTTCCCCTGGAAGAGCACAACGCGCTGGTCGAAGTTTCTCATCTAGGACAAGAGCTCGTCGATGGTGACCGGCTGTGTGCGTGCGTTGAGAGCGGAGACAAGGGGCTGGTACTCCATGTCGAGGCCGGCGAGGATGTAGGAGACCAGCTCGTCGTCTTGAAGAGGCTTGCCCGCAGCAGCAAGCTCATCCGCAAGCGACGACATGTATGCGAAGTACGTCGCCACAGACTGTGTTCCCTTCTATGCATGAGAGAGCGCGATGCGGATATTGTTTACCCTAGACAGCGACTGTGAGGAAAACATCCCTGCTAGTGCTGCCTAGAGCTCATGCGCATGATCAATGGAGGTGACCTGCACTAGTACTTCTTTGGTCAGATTGTTCAACAGATAGCCCAATACCTGTTGATCTTCTCAGATCCAAACCGAGTGGAGAGGATTGGGAATTGTTTCTTCTTTCCCATCCTTGTCCTTGGTGACGATGTGCTTGGCCGGCTCTGGCGTGGTTCCATCCACGTATCCGAAGAAGCCGGATCCTCTGATCTGCGGGGTAATCTGGGTGCGCCAGAGGACGTAGTTGGTGCGGGATAGCCTCTCGGTGACCTGGCCCGAGAGGTTGGAGTTGGCTGCGATAGAGGAGGACATGGCGGCGAGCTTTGGTGGAAGGAAAACCTAGCGAACTAGATGTAATGGAAAAGAGGGGCTCTGTATACCATGTGCGATAGGCTTGAAGCGTCGTACCCTGTTCGGGGCTGCGCCTTCGTGTTATATAGTCAGGGGCTTATCCTGGATATGCATACAAGTAGTTGGAGAGATTACATCTTGGAAGGCAAGGAAAGAATAAGAGATAGAGATAAGTACATTCGGTTTAGAGAGAATCTAAACTATCTCCTAACTATCTCCTGCCGAAGCCTACGTGACATATGTCATCATGACAGGATGTTTAACAATGTGATGGCATTCTTCAAGGGGACAAAGCCTATGAGGTTGGCAGCGCATTGCATGGAGTGATGCAAATGTTGTGCTATCCATCCGACAGAGTAAAAGGATTGGTAGACTATTTTGGTCGACATGGAGAACAATATGAACGTTGGGTTTCAACCTCATTCAACCAATCAAGAGATCAAGACATCTCAATTGTTCCTGTCAATGCATCATCCTATTTCCTAACAGTTGAGGGCGACAATCAGCTACAACTACCAAATGATATGTTTCAACTAGCCATGAACCTCCACGTGCTAAAACTCCACAAGTGCGGCTTTGATTTTGTATCCCCTCCTTTCCGATTCTGCCACAACCTAAGATTCCTTTGGCTTGACCATTGCACAAACTTAGGGGGGGGATCAAGGTGGACGACAATGTTTCCCAAACCTGTTGGTGCTTGACATACGCTTCACAGATTTTGCCTTGCCGATAGAGATGACCGAGCTGATGACCAATCTTAGGGAGGTAAATACAAAGGGCATCTCATGGAGGAATTTAAGTCATGCATGGAAAAAGCTACACAACCTTCACAAGCTCTGAGTGACCGAATCCTTAGATGTTATCACGGTGGAGACATGCTCTTTCTTTGATATGATAAATCTTGAACTCTTGGACTTATAGGGTAACATTCATATGAAATCATTGCCTGCAGTGTCATCATCAGGAAACTTGAAGATGCTTGTTCTTGATGGTTGTTCTAGTTTGAAGCATGTTGCACTCGAGGGAGCCACTCCGCAACTCGAGAGTTTTAGCTTTGATAGTTATGGCCCCTCAGTGAAATGGACACATGATGTACAACTGCCAAAAACAGAACTGCGTCCCAAGTCCCGCAATGCTTCACTTCCAAAAGCAAAGGTGATACGGATATCCCTAAAGGGTTGCAATCATTTGCACAACATATTCTTGCATGCATTACCCAGTCTTGAGGAGTTGGACCTCTCTGGCACATCTGTTAAAACACTTGACCTCTGTACAATGGGTGTCCCACGACTCAAGAAGCTATTCCTGCTGGGTTGTGAGCAACTTCGTAGCCTGAATCAAAGCAACACTTCATTAGAAGTTCTACATGTAGACACTCGAGGGAGTAAACCATTGTTTTACTTTGGAGACCATATGTCCCCTGTCTTTGGGTTACTTATGGCTTTTACAGATGGAAGGTTCTTTTGGTCTGCAATGAGGGGACTCCATTGGCGAAGTTCTATGTATAGCTACAAGGTGCACCTCCATATCTCTTCTATGATCCAAAGCCAAGTCAACATCACCAAATGTATTGACACGCTTGGTCCTAGCCAAGAGGGTTTGGTTCCAACAAGGCCCTTCTTACCTTACAATGATATTGTACTTAAGAAGGATATTGTCACGTGCTGGTCCTTGGTGTGGGACCACCGACAAATTTATCCTTTAGGTGTGCATATCGAGATTGGTGAAGGAAGTCACCATTTAGAGAGCATGAATGCCAATGAAGATTGCAAATTTTTCATAGACTATAATGTTCAATCATTGCATGTGCACGACAATTTCTTGATCACAACGGTCCTTCCGGGGGAATCAAGATCTTGGATGGTCTAAAATGGTGTCATGTTGAGGGGTGCCCCAAGCTACACACTTTGTTCCCTGCTCATGAACATGAGTTCTTTGAATCAATAAGGATATTTTTTGCATCTGATCTCCCAATGGCCTATTGCATCTGGGCTAGAAGCATTTTTCATCACTCTTCCAGCTTTGAAGTCTTACAACACATATACTTGCACAATTGTCAATGTCCACGGTTGGTGTTTGTCCTCCCTATTTCTTCCTTCACCTTGCCAGACTTGGAGACCATTCAAATTGCACACTATAGTAATCTCCAACATGTATTCCCACTGAACGACGAGTGCCCTCGAGAGATAGCATCTCGAGTAACATTCAAGAAGCTGAAGCACATCAAGCTGTACCATCTCCACAAGCTAGAGCGGATATGCGAGACTAGACTGATCACCACACCGGCCTTAGAGACGATCAGCCTCAGGGACTGTTGGGGCCTGAGACGGCTACCATCCGTGTCACGTGAAGGCCCCAAGCCGGTGGTGGACTGTGAGAAGGACTGGTGGGATAGGCTGGATTGGGACGGATCCAAGGCCAACCATGAACCATCACTCTTCAATACATGCCACTCGCTTACTCCAAGAAAACCCTCCCGAGGGTCTCCGTTCTAAGGTGCGTTCGATGTGGATTTTGTTCTACTTACAGATAGTAGGTTGGGCAAGTGTCACTGATTTACTTAATGTTTTTTTCCATTCTTCATTCCCTGTAGGCAACTCGCGGTGTTGTTTTTGTGCTCAGGATGAGACAATACAACATTTATTCCTTAAATGCCCACTTGCCAAGTTACTTTGGAGAACGATTCATATAGCTTTTAATATCAGTCCTCCAGTAGATATTGCGTCTTTGTTTGGGACGTGGTTAGCTGGGGTTGAACAGATAACGGCAACTTGTATTCGGATTGAAATATGTGCGTTACTATGGGCTATATGGAACTGCAGAAATGATATGATTTTTAACAGGCAACACAACTTAACTTTTTTGCAGGTTATCTTCTGAGCTACAGCTTGGATCCGTATGTGGTCCTTACTCACTCGTATGGACTCCAGGGAGTCTTTGGTTACTGGGTGCAACCAATGGGAGATGGTGGCTCGGGTTATATTCAACCGGTTCGGATGGCGTTTGCATAACAGGATAGGAGTCTAGAGAGCTTATCCTTATTTTACCGTATCGGTTGTCTTTGTCCGCTTGTATTTTTCCGGTTTGTGCACTTTGTTTTGCTCCGTTTGCGAGTTGTAAGACCTTTATGATGATACTTTCTGGATTTTTAATAAGAGGGCCGCATGCATCATCATGATGCAGAGGCCGGGGGTATACCTCCATTTCCAAAAGAAATTTTCCCTAGGTAATCTGAATCGTGCAAAAGGAGGTTGATCGGCTTACATCGACCATGCATCAGTCTATTGGTGTTACAATCAAATTTTGATCTCTCACAGCTCTTAAGGGTTTCCCATTTTCGGTGTGATTTGCAACTAGGTGTGTTTGTCACAAGCTCGATCTGCAGTGCCGTGAGGGTGCAAGTAAGTCTTTGTTGCTACGTACTTGCACAATAAGGAATAAATGGTGCGCTTCCTTCTACAAGCAATACCTGATGTGGGTATGCTTTTCATTGGATTGGATTTGAGTGGTGTGTCACGCTCACGCAGCACTGTGTTGCTTGCTTGGCTTCTGCAGCTTGGTGTGGTGTTCATGTTCAAGCTGGCTGGCTTCTGACGGTTTACATTACTTCCGAACCCTTACTTCTTTGTAATAGAAGGTTAATTTGTGTGGACCCGTGGGCATTAACCATGCAACCTAGCGCGCACATGCGTGTGTGATTGATGAGCCATAAACTGAGCTTAATTTGTGTTTGTTGATGAAACAAGAAATGTTACATTGTCATATGGTAATTTTCAGTTGTGCGGAAGAGTTTGAGTGAATAATCTTGTGATGTTTCCATCTTAGTAGTACGATATATTCGTTAAATGCATTCTAGCATCCTGTCATTTCTAGTTGATCATTAACTTGAATTATCTCCATCTAGTAGATTTCATTCAGACGGTGGACTGCACGTCATGCCACTTAGAAACAGCCGCTGCTGCTGCACGAGTAGATTGAACGAGTGACAGTCAGGGATGCCACACTAACAAAGTCCTATCACTGAGAAATAGATTAGTAGCACATTCTAATTAATCAAACCGTCATCAGAACTGACACCCCGTCCTCATCGCCCCCCTCCTCGACCCTTAGCCACCGCCCCTCTCCTCGACCCCCTTCCTCCCGATCTCCTCCCTCCTGATCTGATCTAGGCCTTCGAGAAGCCGCTGCGCCTGTCCACGCCCCGTCGGAGCTCCACGGGGCAAAGCCCAGACAGGGGATGATGGTGGCAGCGGGGCCTTCCTCCGCCGCGGCTTCGGGATGCGGTTGTGGTGGAGATCCGCATGGGTGTCCTGGAGGTGTGCGTCATCTGGCGTGGACGGCACAAAGGTGAGGGCCCCTCTGTTGTTGATGGCTCACCCAAGCGGGGGCGTAGGTTTTGGGCGGTGGTGCGGCTCGGGTCGTGCGGTTTTTCGGCAGAAGAGGTCACCCATGGGCGTGCTGGATGATGGAGGAGGTCGATCTAGTGGTCTAGCCAAGGATGGGCGCGGATTTGCTAGCGAAAGCTTGGTTCGACCTTGGCCAGAACCGTTAATGGCGGCGCCTACGCACGTAGTTACCTCGTTGGAGGCGTTCTAGGGTGATCCGCGTTCCCTCTGTACCTCGGGGGAAACTCCAGATTCAGGCTCTTCGAGGCGGATGATGGTGAGGTTCCTGCGTTGTCATCCCCATGGGGCATCATCTTTGAGGTTGTACATTGGTTGGAGGGACAAGTGTTTGGCTTGGTGGCTGGGCGCAGATCTCCTTATGCTTCTCGTGTGGTGACCAAGGTGGAGCGGCGTGCCTTCTACAATATCGACGCCGACGAGTCTTGGTGGCAAGGTGTAGCGGGGTCTCGGCGTTGGATACGTTTGATGGGCACGCGTAGGAGGCTAGCACTGTCCGGTGTTGTAGTGGTGTCGACGGCTGGAGGGTTTGGCAAGATCAGTGCATTGATTGCTCCTAAAGTTGTGACTGCGAAAGAAGGCAACGACGGATTTTGCAGCAAGCGCATGCGGTCATGCGCATACTAAGGGTATGCTAGACCGGTTAGTTCCCCGGCTAGCCAGCACGCGGCTTGGTGACGACATCGGATTATTGGTGCGCGTAACACGAGGTCAGGGCACATAATTAATCTTGTAGGTAGGGCGACATTTACACGAGAAAGGTGGCTTTGCGTTAACTCATGTATTTATTTTGTAAGTCCTTATTGAATAATGCAATAAAGATGGTGTGCATCATAATATAAAGGCCGGTATAATCCTTCTTTTCGACAAAAAATAGCAAAATGCTGTGATCAGGGACGGAGCCAGGATTTTGACATGGAATGGGCGAAGATGACAATGAAGAGGACACGTAGAAAAACACGGTATATGTTGCATTCTCGTATATCATACCAAATATTGAGTTTTTTTAGGAAAGGAGGAAAACCCTCGGCCTCTGCATCTCTTGATGCACACAGCCATATTATTAAAGATCCATGTTCCAAACAAGGTCTCAAAAGGTCTTACAAATCTTATACAAAAATATCATATGCCACAACCGGCAAAAATATGTTAAGATGACTAAACACCTATTCTATCATTGGGCCGTCATCGAAACTGGTTGTATGTATCCCGTGCAACCATCTCCCATCGGTTGCACCCAGTATCTATAAGCTCCCTATGGTCCACATGGCTGAGTAATGACCACGTACGGATCCAAGTTGACGCCCTGAAGATAACTTGCAGAAAACTTGTGATGGTTTGTCTATTAAAGGCAACATCATTCCGATAATCCCGAATGGTCCAAAGTAATGCACACACTCCTACAAGAATATGTGCCACGGTTTTAGGCTCAATCCCAGTTAACCAACTCCCAAATAAATGTGTAACCGAGATTGGTGGAGTAATGTTAAATGCTACATGAATGGTCCGCCACAGTAACTTAGCAAGTGGGCAGAGTAGAAATGATGTTCTATTGTTTCTTCCTGAAAGCACAAGTGCTTCCTGGGTGATTTTGGTAATTAATGTCAACATATCTCTTGTTGGACTAATACTTCTATCTAGTATATTTCAGCTGAGTTCAACAGTGGAGTGGCAGGACAAGAGGATGTGGAACCCCTTCAAGATGCTAAGGACAAACATTGGCAAAGGCACTAGACTCTTCATTTCTATTTTAGTGATCCAAGATCACATTGAGTCCATAAGAAAAGCCAATACTATTAAAAGGGGATGAGGTGTTGCTTAATGGCTTGCTTGCTGAAAGTGCTTAGTGATATGCTCCAAAGCCCTCAACCACTTTCTCATTTCCACACATGTCCTAATCCTAAAGTCAAACTCGGCCCCACCGATTTGATCTATTCGGCACCATCGAGTTCACTTGACATAGCCAGTGCTAGAAACCCTAATCAGTTCGGTCTGACCGATGGGATCTCGGTCTCACCGAGATGGCCCTGCAAACTCTCTGTTACCTATTGCAGTTATTTCGGTCCCACCGAGATATGCAGTCGGTCCCATCGAGTTTGCTTGGCCAAGTCTCTGTTGGCTTATTGCTGAAATCGGTCTCACCAAGATGAGATTTTGCCCTAACCCTAGCACATCGGTCCCACCGAGTTGACCTTGTCGGTCCCACCAAAAACTCTAATGTTCACATTTTGAACCATATCAGTCTGATCGAGTTTCACTATTCGGTCCCACCGAGTTTGGTAAATTGTGTGTAACGGCCAGATTTTGTGTGGAGGCTATATATACCCTTCCACCCCCTTCTCCATTTGGGAGAGAGCCATCAGTTCATGCCTACACTTCCACTACTCATTTTTTGAGAGAGAACCACCTACTCATGTGTTGAGACCAAGACATTCAATCCAACCACAAGAATCTTGATCTCTAGCCTTCCCCAAGTTGCTTTCCACTCAAATCATCTTTCCACCATATCCAAATCTGAGAGAGAGAGAGAGAGTTGAGTGTTGGGGAGACTATCATTTGAAGCACAAGAGCAAGGAGTTCATCATCAACACACCATCTATTACCGTTTGGAGAGTGGTGTCTCCTAGATTGGTTAGGTGTCACTTGGGAGCCTCCATCAAGATTGTGCAGTTGAACCAAGGAGTTTGTAAGGGCAAGGAGATCGTCTACTTCATGAAGATCTACCCAAGTGAGGCAAGTCCTTTATGGGCGATGGCCATGGTGTTGGGGAACGTAGCAGAAATTCAAAATATTCCTACGTGTCACCAAGATCTATCCATGGAGAAACCAGCAAGGAGGGTAAGGAGAGTGCATCTACATACCCTTGTAGATCGCTAAGCGGAAGCGTTCAAGAGAACGTGGTTGAAGGAGTCGTACTCGTCGTGATCCAAATCACCGGAGATCCTAGTGCCGAACGGACGGCACCTCCGCGTTCAACACACGTACAACCCGGTGACGTCTCCCACGCCTTGATCCAGCAAGGAGAGAGGGAGAGGTTGAGGAAGACTCCATCCAGCAGCAGCACAACGGCGTGGTGGTGATGGAGGAGCGTGGCAATCCTGCAGGGCTTCGCCAAGCACCGCGGGAGAGGAGGAGGGAGAGAGGTAGGGCTGCGCCAAGAGGGAGAGAAACTCATGTGTTGGCAGCCCCAAAACCCTCAAGTATATATAGGGGAGGGGAGGGGGCTGCGCCCCCTCTAGGGTTCCCTCCCCAGGGGTGGCGGCAGCCCCCAGATGCCATCTGGGTGGCGGCCAGAAGGGGGAGAGGGAGGCGCACCTGGGGTGGGGCTTAGGGCCCATCTGCCCTAGAGTTTGCCCCCTCCCTCTCTTCCTTGCGCCTTGGGCCTTGTGGGGGGGGGGGGAGCACCAGCCCACCTGGGGCTGGTCCCCTCCCACACTTGGCCCATGCACCCCTCCGGGGATGGTGGCCCCACTTGGTGGACCCCGGGACCCTCCCGGTGGTCCTGGTACGTTACCGATAAAACCCAAAACTTTTCCGGTGACCAAAACAGGACTTCCCATATATAAATCTTTACCTCCGGACCATTCCGGAACTCCTTGTGACGTCCGGGATATCATCCGGGACTCCGAACAACATTCGGTAACCACATATAAACTTCCTTTATAACCCTAGCATCATCGAACCTTAAGTGTGTAGACCCTACGGGTTCGGGAGACATGTAGACATGACCGAGACATTCTCCAGTCAATAACCAACAACGGGATCTGGATACCCATGTTGGCTCCCACATGTTCCACGATGATCTCATCGGATGAACCACGATGTCAAGGACTCAATCAATCCCGTATACAATTCCCTTTGTCTAGCGGTATTATACTTGCCCGAGATTCGATCATCGGTATACCGATACCTTGTTCAATCTCGTTACCGGCAAGTCTCTTTACTCGTTCTGTAACACATCATCCTGCGATCAACTATTTGATCACATTGTGCACATTATGATGATGTCCTACCGAGTGGGCCCAGAGATACCTCTCCGTCACACGGAGTGACAAATCCCAGTCTCGATTCGTGACAACCCAACAGACACTTTTGGAGATACCTGTAGTGCACCTTTATAGTCACCCAGTTACGTTGTGACGTTTGGTACACCCAAAGCATTCCTACAGTATCCGGGAGTTGCACAATCTCATGGTCTAATGAAAAGATACTTGACATTAGAAAAGCTTTAGCATATGAACTACACGATCTCTGTGCTAGGCTTAGAATTGGGTCTTGTCCATCACACCATTCTCCTAATGATGTGATCCCGTCATCAATGACATCCAATGTCCATGGTCAGGAAACCGTAACCATCTATTGATCAATGAGCTAGTCAACTAGAGGCTTACTAGGGGCATGGTGTTGTCTAGTATCCACACATGTATCTGAGTTTCCTATCAATACAATTATAGCATGGATAATAAACGATTATCATGAACAAGGAAATATAATAATAACTAATTTATTATTGCCTCTAGGGCATATTTCCAACAGTCTCCCACTTGCACTAGAGTCAATAATCTAGTTCACATCGCCATGTGATTAACACTCACACGTCACATCACCATGTGACCAACATCCAAAGAGTTTACTAGTGTCATTAAGCTAGTTCACATCATCATGTGATTAAGACTCAATGAGTTCTGGAGTTTGATCATGTTTTGCTTGTGAGAGAAGTTTTAGTCAACGGGTCTGCAACATTCAGATCCGTGTCTACTTTGCAAATCTCCAGGTCATATTGTAAATGCTGCTTCCACGCTCCACTTGGAGCTATTCCAAATGGTTGCTCCACTATACGTATCCGTTTTGCTACTCAGAGTCATTCGGATAGGTGTTAAAGCTTGCATCGACGTAACCCTTTAGGTCGAACTCTTTATCACCTCCATAATCGAGAAACATATACTTATTCTTCTAAGGATAATTTTGACCTCTATCTGGTGATCCACTCCTTGATCACCTTTGTACCCTCTTGCCAGATAAGTAGCAAGGCACACATCAAAGCGGTACACAAAGATAGCATACTGTAGAGCCTACGTCTAAAGCATAGGGGACGACCTTCGTCCTTTCTCTCTTTTCTGCCATGGTCGAGCTTTAAGTCTTAACTTCATACCTTACATCTCAGGCAAGAACTCCTTCTTTGACTGATCCATTTTGAACACCTTCAAGATCATGTCAAGGTATATGCTCATTTGAAAGTACCATTAAGCGTTTTTGATCTATCCTCATAGATCTTGATGCTCAATGTTCAAGTAGCTTAATCCTGGTTTTCCATTGAAAAACACTTTTCAAATAACCCTATATGCTTTCCAGAAACTCTATATCATTTCTGATCAACAATATGTCAACAACATATACTCATCAGAAATTCTATAGTGCTCCCACTCACTTCTTTGGAAATACAAGTTTCTCATAAACTTTGTATAAACGCAAAATCTTTGATCATCTTATCAAAGTGTATATTCCAACTCCGAGATGCTTACTCCAGTCCATGGAAGGATCACTGGAGCTAGCATACCTTTTAGCATCCTTAGGATCGACAAAACCTTTCTGATTGTATCACATACAACCTTTCCTTTACGAAAACTGGTAAGGAAACTCGTTTTGACATCCATCTGCCAGATTTCATAAATGCAGCTTGTGCTAACATGATTCCGACGAACTTAAGCATCGCTATGGATGAGAGAATTTCATCGTAGTCAACTCCTTGAACTTGTGAAAAACTCTTCGCCACAAGTCGAGCTTCATAGACGGTGACATTATCATCCATGTCCGTCTTCTTCTTAAAGATCCATTTATCTAAATGGCTTGCCGATCAACGGGCAAGTCCACCAAAGTCCATGCTTTGTTCTGATGCATGGATCCTATCTCGGATTTCATGGCTTCTAACCATTTGTCGGAATTTGGGCCCACCATCGCTTCTCCATAGCTCGTAGGTTCATTGTTGTCTAGCAACATGACCTTCAAGACAGGATTATTGTACCACTCTGAAGTAGTACGCATCCTTGTCACCCTACGAGGTACGGTAGTGACTTGATCCGAAGTTTCATGATCACTATCATAAGCTTCTACTTCAATTGGTGTAGGTGCCACAGGAACAACTTCCTGTGCCCTGCTACACACTAGTTGTAGTGATGGTTCAATAACCATATCAAGTCTCCACCATCCTCCCACTCGACTTTTCGAGACAAACTTTTTTCTCGAGAAAGGGCCCGGTTCAAGAAACAATCCCTATTGCTTTCGGATCTGAATTAGGAGGTATACCCAACTGTTTTGGGTGTCCTATGAAGATGCATTTTATCCGCTTTGGGTTCGAGCTTATCAACCTGAAACTTTTCCACATAAGCGTCGCAGCCCCAAACTTTTAAGAAACGACAACTTAGGTTTCTCCAAACCACAGTTCAAACGGTGTCGTCTCAACGGAATTACGTGGTGCCCCCATTAAAGTGAGTGTGGTTGTCTCTAATGCCTAACCCATGAACGATAGTGGTAATTTGATAAGAGACATCATGGTACGCACCATATCCAATAGGGTGCAACTATGATGTTCGGACACACCCTCACACTATGGTGTTCCATGCGGTATTGGTTGTGAAACAATCTCAACAATGTCTTAATTGTGTGCCAAACTTGTAACTCAGATACTCATCTCTATGATCATATCATAGACATTTTATCCTCTTGTCACAATGATCTTCAACTTCACTCTGAAATTACTTGAACCATTCAACAATTTAGACTTGTGTTTCATCTAGTAAATATACTCAACATCTACTCGAATCATCCGTGAAGTAAGAACATAACGATATCCACTGCGTGCCTCAGCACTCACTGGACTGGACACATCAAAATGTGTTACTTCCAACAAGTTGCTATCTTGTTCCATCTTACTGAAAACGAGGCTTTTTAGTCATCTTGCCCATGTGGTATAATTTGCATATCTCAAGTGATTCAAAATCAAGTGAGTCCAAACGATCCATCTGCATGGAGTTTCTTCATGCGTATACACCAATAGACATGGTTCGCATGTCTCAAACTTTTCAAAAACGAGTGAGTCCAAAGATCCATCAACATGGAGCTTCTTCATGGTTTTATACCAATATGACTTACATGGCAGTGCCACAAGTAAGTGGTACTATCATTACTATCTTATATCTTTTGGCATGAAAATGTGTAGGTATTATTCAAATAAATAGAGTAACCATTATTCTCCTTAAATGAATAACCGTATTGTGATAGACATAATCCAATCATGTCTATGCTCAACGCAAACACCAAATGACAATTATTCAGGTTTAATACTAATCTTGATGGTAGAGGGAGCGTGCGATGTTTGATCACATCAAACTTGGAAATACTGCCAACACATATCGTCAGCTCACCTTTAGCTAGTCTCCGTTTATTCCGTAGCTCCTTTATTTCGAGTTACTAACACTTAGCAACCGAACCGGTATCTAATACCCTGGTGCTACTAGGAGTACTAGTAAAGTACACATTAACATGATGTATATCCGATATAATTCTATCGACCTTGCGAGCCTTCTCATCTACCAAGTATCTAGGGTAATTCTGCTCTAGTGACTATTCCCCTTATCACAGAAGCACTTAGTCTCGGGTTTGGGTTCAACCTTGGGTTTCTTCACTAGAGCAGCAACTGATTTGCCGCTTCATGAAGTATCCTTCTTGCCCTTGCCCTTCTTGAAACTAGTGGTTTCACCAACCATCAACAATTGATGCTCCTTCTTGATTTCTACTTTCGCGGTGTCAAACATCGTGAATGCCTCAAGGATCATCATATCTATCCCTGATATGTTATAGTTCATCACGAAGCTCTAGCAGCTTGGTGGCAATGACTTTGGAGAAACATCACTATCTCATGTGGAAGATCAACTCCCACTCGATTCAAGTGATTGTTGCACTCAGACAATCTGAGCACAAGCTCAACGATTGAGCTTTTCTCCCTTAGTTTGCAGGCTAAGAAAATTGTCGGAGGTCTTATACCTCTTGACGTGGGCACGAGCCTGAAATCCCAATTTCAGCCCTCGAAAACATCTCATATGTTCCGCGACGTTTCGAAAACGTCTTTGGTGCCTCAACTCTAAACCGTTTAACTGAACTATCACGTAGTTATCAAAACGTGTATGTCCGATGTTCGCAACATCCACAAACGACGTTTGGGGTTCAGCACACTGAGTGGTGCATTAAGGGCATAAGCTTTCTCTTGTCCGCATAATCGCCATCACAACTTTCAACTATATTTTCTCTAGGAACATATTCTAAACAAAGGAACTAAAGCGCGAGCTTCGACATATTTTGCAAAGATCTTTTGACTATGTTCAGATAATTAAGTTCACCTTATGAACTCCCACTTAGATAGACATCCTCTAGTCATCTAAGTGATTACATGATCCGAGTCAACTAGGCCGTGTCCGATCATCACGTGAGACGGACTAGTCATCATCGGTGAACATCTTCATGTTGATCGTATCTACTATACGACTCATGCTCGACCTTTCGGTCTCTTGTGTTCCGAGGCCATGTCCATACATGCTAGGCTCGTCAAGTCAACCTAAGTGTTTCGTGTGTAAATCTGGCTTACACCCGTTGTATGTGAACGTAAGAATCTATCACACCCGATCATCACATGGTGCTTCGAAACGACAAACTTTCGCAACGGTGCACAGTTAGGGGGGACACTTTCTTGAAATTTTAATGAAGGATCATCTTATTTACTACCGTCGTTCTAAGCAAATAAGATGCATAAACATGATAAACATCACATGCAATCAAAAAGTGACATGATATGGCCAATATCATATTGCTCCTTTTGATCTCCATCTTCGGGGCTCCATGATCAGCATCGTCACCGGCATGACACCATGATCTCCATCATCATGATCTCCATCATCGTGTCTCAATGAAGTTGTCTCGCCAACTTATTACTTCTACTACTATGGCTACCGGTTAGTAATAAAGTAAAGTAATTACATGGCGTTGTTCAATGACACGCAGGTCATACAATAAATTAAGACAACTCCTATGGCTCCTGCCGGTTCTCATACTCATCGACATGCAAGTCGTGATTCCTATTACAAGAACATGATCAATCTCATACATCACATATCATTCATCACATTCTTCTTGTCCATATCACATCACATAGCATACCTTGCAAAAACAAGTTAGACGTCCTCTAATTGTTGTTTGCATGTTTTACGTGGCTGCTATGGGTTTCTAGCAAGAACATTTCTTACCTACGCAAAAACCACAATGTGATATGTCAATTGCTATTTACCCTTCATAAGGACCCTTTTCATCGAATCCGTTCCGACTAAATTGGGAGAGACTGGCACCCGCTAGCCACCTTATGCACCAAGTGCATGTCAATCGGTGGAACCTGTCTCACGTAAGTGTACGTGTAAGGTCGGTCCGGGCCGCTTCATCCCACAATACCATTGAAACAAGATTGGACTAGTAACGGTAAGCATATTGAACAAAATCAACGCCCACAACTACTTTGTGTTCTACTCGTGCAAAGAATCTACGCAATAGACCTAGCTCATGATGCCACTGTTGGGGAACGTAGCAGAAATTCAAAATATTCCTACGTGTCACCAAGATCTATCTATGGAGAAACCAGCAACGAGGGGAAGGAGAGTGCATCTACATACCCTTGTAGATCGCTAAGCGGAAGAGTTAAAGAGAACATGGTTGAAGGAGTCGTACTCGTCGTGATTCAAATCACCGGAGATCCTAGTGCCGAACGGACGACACCTCCGCGTTCAACACACGTACAGCCCGGTGACGTCTCCCATGCCTTGATCCAGCAAGGAGAGAGGGATAGGTTGAGGAAGACTCCATCCAGCAGCAGCACAACGGCGTGGTGGTGATGGAGGAGCGTGGCAATCCTGCAGGGCTTCGCCAAGCACCGCGGGAGAGGAGGAGGGAGAGAGGTAGGGCTGCGCCAAGAGGGAGAGAAACTCATGTGTTGGCAGCCCCAAAACCCTCAAGTATATATAGGGGAGGGAGGGCTGCGCCTCTAGGGTTCCTCCCGGGGTGGCGGCAGCCCCAGATGGCATCTGGTGGCGTCGAGAGGGGAGAGGGAGGCGCACTGGGTGGGCCTTAGGGCCCATCTGCCCTAGGGTTTGCCCTCCCTCTCTTCCTTGCGCCTTGGGCCTTGTGGGGGGGGGGGGGCGCACCAGCCCACCTAGGGCTGGTCCCCTCCCACACTTGGCCCATGCACCCCTCCGGGGATGGTGGCCCCACTTGGTGGACCCCGGGACCCTCCCGGTGGTCCCGGTACGTTACCGATAAAACCCAAAACTTTTTCGGTGACCAAAACAGGACTTCCCATATATAAATCTTTACCTCCGGACCATTCCAGAACTCCTCGTGACATCCGGGATATCATCCGGGACTCCGAACAACATTCGGTAACCACATATAAACTTCCTTTATAACCCTAGCATCATCGAACCTTAAGTGTGTAGACCCTACGGGTTCGGGAGACATGTAGACATGACCGAGACATTCTCCACCAATAACCAACAACGGATCTGGATACCCATGTTGGCTCCTACATGTTCCACGATGATCTCATCGGATGAACCACGATGTCAAGGACTCAATCAATCCCGTATACAATTCCCTTTGTCTAGCGGTATTATACTTGCCCGAGATTCGATCATCGGTATACCGATACCTTGTTCAATCTCGTTACGGCAAGTCTCTTTACTCATTCTCAGAACACATCATCCCGCGATCAACTCTTTGATCACATTGTGCACATTATGATGATGTCCTACCGAGTGGGCCCAGAGATACCTCTCCGTCACACGGAGTGACAAATCCAGCCTCGATTCGTACAACCCAATGACACTTTCGGAGATACCAGAGTGCACCTTTATAGTCACCCGCTTACGTTGTGACGCTTGGTACACCCAAAGCATTCCTATGGTATCCGGAGTTGCACAATCTCATGGTCTAAGGAAAAGATACTTGACATTAGAAAAGCTTTAGCATACTGAACTACACGATCTCCGTGCTAGGCTTAGGATTGTCTTGTCCATCACATCATTCTCCTAATGATGTGATCCCGTCATCAATGACATCCAATGTCCATGGTCAGGAAACCGTAACCATCTATTGATCAACGAGCTAGTCAACTAGAGGCTTACTAGGGACATGGTGTTGTCTAGTATCCACACATGTATCTGAGTTTCCTATCAATACAATTATAGCATGGATAATAAACGATTATCATGAACAAGGAAATATAATAATAACTAATTTATTATTGCCTCTAGGGCATATTTCCAACACATGGTGGGATAGACAAGGTTGCTTCTTCGTGGACCCTTCATGGGTGGAGCCCTCCATGGACTCGCGCAACCATGCATTACCCTTCATGGGTTAAAGTCTCCACCAATGTGGATGTACGATAGCACCACCTATCAGAACCACGCCAAAAATCTCCATGTCTCCAATTGCATTTGCACACTCCAATCCCATCCCTTTACTTTCTTACAAGTTGTATGATTTACTTTCCGCTGCTCACATACTCTTGCCATGCTTGCTTGAAATGTATTGTGAATGTTTGAAATTGTGCTAATCTCCAACCTCAACTTGAAAAACTTAAAAACTGCTACCTTTACTTGTTGATGGTCTAATCACCCCTCCTCTAGACACCTCTTCTTGATCCTTTCAATTGGTATTAGAGCATTGGTCTCCATTGCTTTGGTTTAAACACCATTGGAGGAAGATAGATGAGTCTATGATTGGGAGTATTAGACGTAGAGTGCCTATGCTTGATGGAGAGTTCTATAATGCTTGGAAAAATGAGATGCTTGAGATTTTCAATGAATATCACTTGAACAAGTACATTACTACCCCTTGTGCGGCCCTTGTTGACCCCTTGCATCCTACCCCCGATGATTCTCTTGACATGATTCTCAATCTTAGAACTGTCAATCTTATCACTAGAGGATTACCTAGAAATTTGATTACGTGCTTGCCAACTCTTGAATGTGCTTAGACTATATGGAGATTTCCCGAGGAACGATTTCCAAACTATTCCTTGAAAAACTTAGATGAGATTCTTCACAAGTCCATTGCTTTAAATAAGATGAGTACTAATGATCCTAAGTTTGGTGATTGTCTATTTGAGCTCCGTGACCTTATGCGTGCCAAAGGAGATGTTGGAATCATTAGCAACGTCATTTCCAAAGTCATTAGAATTCATAGAGATGCACATTGTCATGATCACAAAACTAATGAACCACTCTCTCTAGGAAATGATCAATCACAAGATGATGGTGAACATGGATACTATGATGAGGATGATGATAGTGACTATGATCTCGATGAGTCTATGAGGCACTTTGGTCTTATGGCTAACCTTCGTGGCTACATGGCTGGAGGAAAGGAATGGGTTCTTGATAGTGGATGTACCGATCACATGACCGGAGACAAGGATAGGTTTTGTGAGCTTGCTGAAAACGACGACCCATGAAAGTATGTCACTTTTGGTGATAACTCAAAAGGTAAGGTGGTTGGCCTTGGTAAGGTGGCCATCTCACATGATAGCTCCATACAAAATGTTATGCTTGTTGAATCTCTTGGCTATAATTTACTGTCTATATCTAGACTAGTTGATTTCGGTTTCAATGTCCTATTTACTGATGTAGATTGCCAAGTGTTTCAAAGAGATAATCATAACATGGCCTTTACCGGCATACGTAGAGGTGATCTATACACTGTTGATTTCACTAAAAAGGCTCAACCTAGAACTTGCTTAATTGCTAAATCTTCTAAAGGCTGGTTGTGGCATAGACGATTAGGTCATGTGGGCATGCAAAATCTTGACAAGCTTATTAAAGTTGATCATATCCTTGGTGTTAAAGATGTTATATTTGACAAGGATAGACTTTGTAGTGCTTGCCAAGCAGGAAAACAAGTTGGAGGAAGTCATCCCGTGAAGAACATCATGACCACGAGAAGACCACTCGAGCTAGTTCACATGGATCTTTTTGGTCCCAATGCCTACAAGAGTCTCGGTGGTAACTCATTCGGATTGGTCATTGTTGATGATTTTTCAAGATTTACGTGGGTGTTCTTTCTTGATGATAAATCGCAGGTCCAAAAGATCTTCAAGAACTTTGGTAGGAAGGCCCAAAATCAATTTGAAGTGAAGATCAAGAAGGTTCGCAGCAACAACGGAACAGAGTTCAAGAACGCTAATGTGGACAACTTTCTTGACGAAGAAGGGATTTCACATGAGTTCTCGGCTACGTACACGCCTCAACAAAATGGAGTTGTTGAGTGGAAGAACCGGACGCTCATTGAAATGGCTAGAACGATGCTTGATGAGTACAAGACGCCAAACACTTTTGGGCGGAAGCGGTTGAGACAGCTTGCCATGCAACGAATCGTCTATATCTTCACAAGCTACTCGGCAAGACGACGTACTAGCTTCTCACCGGTAACAAACCCCATGTTGGATACTTCCGGGTATTCGGCTCAAAGTGCTAAGTTCTTGATAAGCATCGTTTTTCGAAATTTGCTCCTAAATCTCATGAAGGTTTCCTACTCGGTTATGGCTCAAACTCTCACACATACCATGTCTACAACAATTTCACCCAAAAGGTTGAAGAGACGGTAGATGTGAAGTTTGATGAATCTAACGGCTCGCAAGTAGAGCAATTGCCAATTGATGTAGGTGACAAAGATCCTTCGGAGGCAATACAAGACTTGTCTATTGGCAAGATTCTCCCAACAGAGGTGAAGGAGAGTACCTCATCTGTCCAAGTGGAAGCCTCAACTTCACGTCAAGGTGAACCACAAGTTGACTTGGAGGCATCCACAAGTGGAACACATCAAGACGATGGAAACGAGGATGTACAACAAGACGAACCTCGTCGACCTCCTTCTCCACCTCCATGAGAGAACAACAATGCCAACGACAATGAAGAAAGACAAGAAGAAGAACAAGACAATGAAGATGATGTTCCACCCCGATCCCAACAAAAGCTCTCACGAGTTCGAGCAAGAGTCTCAAGAGATCATCCCGTCAAACAAATCTTTGATGATATTCAAACTGGGAGAAGTACTCGCTCTAAAACTTGTTTGGCTAACTTTTGTGAACATTACTCATTCATTTCAAGTATTGAACCTATGAAGGTTGAAGATGCTCTTGATGATCCGGATTGGGTGAACGCCGTGCATGAAGAGCTACACAATTTCGAGAGGAACCAAGTGTGGACATTGGTTGAAAAGCCCGATGAGAAGCACAATGTCATTGGAACCAAATGGGTGTTTCGGAATAAGGAAGATGAAGATGGAAAAGTTGTATGAAACAAGGCTCGTCTCGTCGCTCAAGGCTACACTCAAGTCGAAGGTATGTACTATGGTGAGACATATGCCCCCGTTGCTAGACTTGAATCCATTCGCATCCTACTTGCTTATGCTAATCATCATGATATCACTTTATATCAAATGGACATTAGAAGTGCCTTTCTTAATGGTGAAATTGAGGAGGAATTTTATGTTAAACAACCTCCCGGCTTTGTTATCCCAAGAAACCCGGTCATGTATAAAAACTTCACAAAGCTCTTTATGGTCTTAAACAAGCTCCTAGAGCATGGTATAAATGCTTGACTAAGTTCCTTATTGAAAAAGGCTTTTAGATTGAAAAAATTGATTCTACACTTTTTACTAAAAGGGTTAATGGTGAATTATTTGTGTGCCAAATTTATGTGGATGATATCATATTTGGTTCGACTAATACTCATTTTAGTGAAAAGTTTGGAAGGCTAATGTCGGAGAAGTTTGAGATGTCTATGATGAGTGAACTCAAGTTCTTTCTTGGTTTGCAAATCAAGAAAACTAAGGAGGGTACCTTTGTTTCTCAAACAAAGTATACCAAGGACTTATTCAAGAAGTTCAACATGCAATAATGCAAAGGTATGAGTACACCCATGCCTACTAGTGGACATCTTAACTTGACAAAGGATGGCAGACCGGTTGACCAAAAGGTTCACCGCTCTATGATTGGTTCATTGTTATATCTATGTGCCTCCCGTCCCGATATAATGCTAAGTGTGTGCATGTATGCATGATATCAAGCGGCCCCCAAAGAATGTCATCTTAAGGTCGTGAAAAGGATAGTGAGATACTTAATTCACACAACACACTTTGGCATTTGGTATCCTAAGAGGTCTTCTTTTGATCTTGTTGGATACTCTGATTCGGACTATGCCGGTGACAAGGTTGATAGAAAGTCCACTTCGGGTACTTGTCAATTTCTTGGTAGATCTCTTGTGTCTTGGTCCTCCAAGAAACAAAACTCGGTATCCTTATCCACCGCCGAAGCGGAATACATTGCCGCTGGTTCATGTTGTGCTCAATTACTTTGGATGACCCAAACTCTTAAAGATTATGGGATACATGTGAAACATGTTCCATTGCTTTGTGAAAATGAAAGTGCTATTAGGATTGCTCATAATCCATGCAACATTCTCGAACTAAGCATATTGAAGTTCGTCATCATTTCATTCGTGATCATGTTGTTAAGGGAGATATCAATCTTAAACATGTTCATATCGATAAGCAATTGGTGGATATATTCACCAAACTGCTTGATGAGAAAGTATTTTGCCATTTGAGAGGTGAATTAAACATCATTGATGCCTCAAACTTGGAGTAGAAACTCCATTTGGATGCATATGTCTTGACTAATCCTTGATATTTCTCTTATGATGATGATCATTTGTCTTGGATATACTTGTACTCTTGCATGCTATCTAACCCTTGTAGGTACTTGGATAAGCCCAACTCTATGGGATTGCAACTCACTCACATTCTAAGCAATCTCTACATCACCAAGTCTCTACAATATGGTGGTTGAAGACAAGGAAGCATGAATCCATTCAATATATCCTTTGATAATATATCAAATTTCATTTAGTATCAAACTTCATGATTGTCATATTGGACACACAAGTGATCTTCCTTGCAAAACTAACCCATGTAGGAAGATGAACTCAAACTACAAGCGATGCTCCAAACTCTTGATGAACTACATCAACCTTGAGCATCCTACACAGGTTCAACTACATGATCAAGATTGACACCACCACTAAGGTATGTCATTCCATCTTAGAGAAGCTTTACCCCAAGACATGGCTCAAAGCAGCTCAACAAGATGTGAATACATCAAAATGCTTAAATGAAAATGGCAACCCCATTTTGAGCTTAAACGATGAGTATTACCTATGATCAAGTGTCTTCACTTGACTCCTAAGTCAATATACTCTCACATAGGTGACTCTGTCGCCGACCAATTATAGATGAAGTTCTCTAGTGTTTGTCTGTGTTCTTTCATTTATCTTTTGCATGCTTGTTCCCCTTTCAAAAAAACTTCATCTAGATTCTTTTCTTTTCTCTGCTATTTTCTGCATTCCTTGCATTTAATTCATTGCAAATCCTTTAGTTAATTCCCTGCAAATCTTTGTGCAATCCTATTTGCCTAGTGAGCTGAGATGACAAAAATTTTCTCTGTGCTGAACTCGGCCTCACCGATCTTTTCTTCTCGGCTAGACCGAAACAACTCGGTGTCACCGATGAAAAAGATTCGGTGTTACCGATTTCACTACTGAAAAAACATTTTGCCATTTGCATCCTGCATATCTGATCCAGATCCACTTGGTGATTCTAATCCTCTACCTGCATCACAACCTATATGCCGCTTTTTCATGTTACTCAAGGACCAAACCTATTTGACTTATGCTCCAGAAGATCCCTTCTTGGAAATTGATGTCAAAGGGGGAGAGAGATGACATCAAAGCTTAATCACATCAAAGGGAGAGAGAGACCCTATGGGAGAAACTTCTTAACTATCCCATATGCTTGGTATTCAAAGAGGAGAGAAGCCACATGTCTTTAAGAGGGGAAAGACATGTTACTAGATGTTTCTTTGTGTATTTTTGCTCTGTTTTTTTATTTACTCTGATTTTCTATTACCCTATCTTATCCCATTATCCAATATTAGATTCAGGGGGAGAAAGACATCTAAGGGAAGAAAATCTCCGAAATTCATTGCATATCTTTACTCCATGGGGACATGTTAATATCCAAATAGAGTACTAAGTACTCACTCACTACATGTCATCCCAGTCTTGGTACTCTTGTGGTTTCCTGTTCTTGATCTGTTTAGTAGATGTTCCTGTGTTATCTAACCATGTTTTCTCAGGTTCATCTCTTCCAAAGTCTGCTCAAGACCACAAGGTAAGTATATGCATCACACTCATGTGCATGATGATCTCTTGCTGATGTACATATTGTTTGCAAGAAGGACTCATGAACATGAAGGTGCATTTTCTGCATTTCACATCAGTTGCTCTGATGCATATAGCCAAGATACATGTAACTCATTGCTTGCTCTAACATGCTTATGCATTCACATACTTTCATAATCTATCTTCACATGATTGCATACATGTAGGGGGAGCCAATGCATGTTCTTACAAAGCTTTACTTGTTACACTTCATATCTCTATCTAAAAGCTTTGATGTATGTTGTCATCAATTACCTTAAAGGGGGAGGCTGAAAGCACAAGTGCTCCCTGGGTGATTTTGGTAATTAATGTCAACATATCTCTTGTTGGACTAATACTTCTATCTAGTATATTTCAAATGAGTTCAATAGTGGAGTGGCAGGACAAGAGGATGTGGAACCCCTTCAAGATGCTAAGGACAAACATTGGCAAAGGATCTAGACTCTTCATTTCTATTTTAGTGATCCAATATCACACCGAGTCCATAGGAAAAGCCAAAACTATTAAAAGGGGATGAGGGGGTTGCTTAATGGCTTGCTTGCTGAAAGTGCTTAGTGATATGCTCCAAAGCCCTCAACCACTTTCTCATTTCCACACATGTCCTAAACCTAAAGTCAAACTCGGCCCCACCGATTTGATCTATCCGGCGCCACTGAGTTCACTTGACATAGCCACTACCAGAAACCCTAATCAGTTCAATCTCACCGAAGGATCTCGGTCTCACCGAGATGGGGTTACAAACTCTCTGTTACCTATTGCAGTTATTTCAGTCCCACCGAGATATGCAGTCGGTCCCACCGAGTTTGCTTGACCAAGTCTCTGTTTGCTTATTGCTGAAATTGGTCTCACCGAGTTCATGCAATCGGTCTCACCGAGATGAGGTTTTGCCCTAACCCTAGCACATCGGTCCCACTGAAAACTCTAACGCTCACATTTTGAACCATATCGGTCTGATCGAGTTTCACAATTCGGTCCCACCGAGTTTGGTAAATTGTGTGTAACGACTAGATTTTGTGTGGAGGCTATATATACCCCTCCACCCCCTTCTTGAAAGTGCAACTAATCCCCGGGTGGTTTTGGTAATTAATAACAACATATATATCATTGAACTAATAGTTACTTGAGAATCATTTCAGAGAGTTCAAGGATATGGGTATGGCAAGGATCAAGAAGTGGACCCCCAAAATGCTAAGGCAAGCATTGGCAAAAGCTCAAGACTCCATTTTTGGTTTAGTGATCCAAGATCACATTGAGTCCATAGGAAAAGCCAATACTATTAAAAGGGATGAGGTTATGATGATGATCTGGTTGCTCAAGTGCTTAGTGATACATCTCCTAAACTATCGGCAACTTTCACCGCCATAGACACTCATAAGTAGCCTCGGTCCCACCGATATTCCAAACTCACCACACCGAGATGAACCACCTCACCATAAGCCAAACCCTAGTAAACTAGGATTTTCCGATTCTCAACTCGGTCTCACCGAAACATGAGTTGCCAAGTTTCAGAATCTTCGTCATCAAATCGGTGTCACCGAGATGATGAAGTCGGTCCCACCAAACCGGCATGCTCATGTCATTGCACTAATCGGACTAACCGAGATTGTATATTCGGTCCCACCGAAAATCCCAACGCTCACATTATTAGAACTATCGGTCTCACCGAAGTTGTCCACTTCGTCCCACCGAGATTGCTCAAATGTGTGTAACGGTTGGATTTTGTGTGGAGGCTATTTATACCCCTCCACCCCTCTTCATTCGTGGAGAGAGCCATCGAAAGAACTACCACTCCTACCTTACATTTCGAGAAGAGAACTACCTACCCTTGTGTTGAGATCAAGTTGCTCCACTCCCACCATATGAAGCTTGATCTCTAGCCTTCCCAAGTTGCTTTCCACTCAATCCTTTCTTCCACCACAGCCAAATCAGTGAGGAGAGTTGAGTGTTGGGGAGATTATCATTTGAAGCACAAGAGCAAGGAGTTCATCATCATCTACAACATCTATTACCTTTTGGAGGGTGGTGCCTCCTAGATTGGTTAGGTGTCGCTGGGAGCCTCCGTCGCCGAGATGTGGAGTTGAACCAAGAAGTTTGTAAGGGCAAGGAGATCGCCTACTTCGTGAAGATCTACCCCGAGTAAGGCTAGCCCTCCGTGGGCGTGAGCCATGATGGAATAGACAAGGTTGCTTCTTCGTGGACCCTTCGTGGGTGGAGCCTCCGTGGACTCTCGCAGCCGTTACCCTCCGTGGGTTGAAGTCTCCATCAATGTGGATGTACGATAGCGCCACCTATCGGAACCACGGAAAAATCACCGCGTCTCCAAAATTGCGCTTTGCTCTTCTCCACCTCTCTTTACTACATGTGCAATTTACTTTCCGCTGCCTATACTCTAGAATTGCATGTGTAGGGTGATGCTTGACTTGATCATAATTGTGAATCTGCCAAAACTGTTCTTTGTCAAAAGGCAGAATTTTTATATTGACAAGTAGTCTAATCACCCCCTCTAGACATACTTTCGATCCTACAAGTGGTATCGAGCTTTGGTCTCCATTGTATTGGTTTCCATTGCATTGGACTCCATAAGCTTGGTTTCACAACCTAGGAGAGTATGGCGCCTAGTGAGGGTAATTTTCAGAGAGGTCCTTACTTTGATGGTACAAATTTTGCTAGTTGGAAGCATAAAATGAAAATGCATATTATTGGTCATAAACCAGCCGCATGGGGCATTATTTGTGTTGGTATGCAAGGTGAATTCTTCGAGGAAGGAAAAGTTCCGGATCACGGTTACACCGAAGAATTATGGATGTTGCAAAACAATGCTCAAGCTTGTGACATTCTCTTCAATGCCTTGTGTCCCGAGGAGTTCAACAAAATCAGCCGCCTTGAGAATGCAAAAGAGATTTGGGATACTTTGGTTGAAATGCACGAAGGTACCGAGTCCGTGAAGGAATCAAAGCTAGATATTCTTCAAGGTCAACTTGACAAGTTCAAGATGAAGGATGGTGAAGGAGTCGCTGAAATGTACTCTAGGCTTGCTCTCATCACAAATGAGATTGCCGGCTTAGGAAGCGAAGAAATGACCGACCGATTCATCATCAAGAAGATTCTCGAGCTTTGGATGGAAAGTATGACACCGTGTGCACTTTGATCCAAATGATGCCAAACTACAAGACTCTCAAGCCAACCAAGTCATTGGAAGAATTGTTGCTCATGAGATGACACTTAAGGATAAGGAAGAGCTTCACAACAAGTCAAGTGGTGCTTACAAAGCTACAAGTGATGCTCCCACAACCTCAAGTGACAAGTTAGTTTCCAATGAAGAGATAAGCCTAATGGTCAAGAACTTCAACAAATTCTACAAGAATAGAGGCAAAGAGAGAAGCTCAAAGTCTAGATCATATGATGAAAAGAGATCTTCTAGTCGTGATCGAAACTGCTACAATTGTGGAAGACCCGGACACTACTCAAATGAGTGTACGGCTCCCCACAAGAGAAGAGAAGAATCTCCAAGAAGAAGAAGCTCAAGAGATGAGTCACCTCGAAAGAGAGAAGGAGCAGAGATGATCGTTATGAACGAAGACCCTCTCGGAGAAGCAAGGATTCGGAGAGGAAAGACAAGTCATCAAGGAGCTACACAAGAAGAAAACATCAAGCTCATGTAGGTGAATGGGTCTCCGGCTCCGACTCGACAATCAATCCGAAGGAAGCTATCACTCCGACTCCGACTACAGTCAAGATGAAGGTGTTGCGGTCTTGCTCTCAGATCCTCCAACTCCAACTCCTACGACTTATTTGATTCACCAAATGAGGGAATTGGAAGATGCTTCATGGCTAAAGGCCCCAAGGTATCACACCCTGAATTCATTGACTTCGATAGTGATGAGGATGACTTGCTTGGTGAAGATGAGCTCTTGCATGATAAATCCAAAGGAGCCTAGTAACGATGAACATGCTAGTAGTCTTTATAGTCGAGAAGAGTCGAATGACAATGCTATGAAGGAGATTGAGCGCCTAACTAAAGAATTAAACACTCTTAAGTTAGCTCATGAAACAACTCAAGAAGATCATAGAGAGCTCCTAAGATCTCATGAGAAGCTACGCTCGAGAAGCTCACTCTAGAGCAAGAACATGAGTTTCTAAAAGCAATCAATGACGATCTTCAAAGAAGAGTTCTTCATATCTTGCCAAACGAATTCTCTTGTCTAATTTCTTGCCACCCATTAAGACTAAGCATGACAAGCATAAGAAAAATTCTTCCTCTAGCAGTAATAATAACCATGCTAAATCCAATGTTGTTGCTTCTAGTAGTTCTCTTGATTCCACTAACAATGTTTCAAGCCAAATTACACTTGAGCAAGAGAATAGTTTATTGAAAGGGATCATAGAGAAAGGTGTCTACAAGAGCCTTGCCGAAGCAAGAACTTTGAGGAAATTGTTCGCAAGCAAGGAAGGCACCGGAAGAATCAAGGAATTGGTTTTGAGCGAAAGTTCAACGCCGAAGGCGTTGAGTGGGAAGAAGGTCAATATCCTACTCCACAGTTTGTTCCTCAAAAGGAGAAGTATGATCCTACTTCTTCCAATGTGGAACAAGCTCAAGATGACCTTCCACCACAAGACCACAAGCTAAAAGGCAAGGACAAGCTTCAAGAGGAGATTGATGCATTTGTTGAAGCACCTCAAGCCATGGTCAAGTGGGTTCCCAAGGAAACGTCAAGTTCTACTTCGTCAAGCTCAACTACAACCCCAAGGATTCCCATCAAGATGATGTGGATCTTGAAGAAGAAGAACTAGAAAGTTCTTGAGGGTGACTCCACCAACATACTTCACTCACATTCATTTTGGCAAAAACTTGTGCAATCAACTTCCACATCGTGCACTAGTTCATGGAGTCACAAACCCTCTTGTTGGTAAGTCAAGGGACAAGGTAATCATTGCTTTCATGGACATCATCTATTGTGAACTTCAATCTATGTCCATGGATATCCTTGTTTGTTCCTTGTGGGACTAACCCATGTAGGTATTGAAAGTGCCCGAATCCAAAGGATAGCTCCCAAATCTTGATGATCTCCATCAACATTGAGCATCCACATCTTCAACATCTACATGAAGTCTTCTACGACAACCCAAGGTTAGTTTGACCCTTTAAAAGGGGTTCTCACGTCTAGGGGGAGCTTTGCTCTAAAAATTGAGCTAAAGCATCTTCAAATGATGTGAACACATCAATGCTTTATGTAAAAGTGGTAACCCCACTTGTGCTTAAACGATGAGTATGACCTATGATCAAATGTTCTCATTTGGCTCCTAAGTCAATATACTCATATAAAGATGACCTAGTCATCGACAAATTGTGTGTTAGTTGCTAGAGTTTTGGTTGTGCATGTTTGACACATATTTCATTTGCTATCTTATTGTGTGAGCATGTTGGATGCATGATTTTATCCATTCGAGGACATCCATTTGTTGTTTTGGTCGTTTTGATTTTTCTGATCAAATGGATGGACAAGAATGCCTAAGTACCTCCCCTAGCTATCTATGCTTTCTTGTCTCAAATTCTATTCATGCTTACATCACAAATTTTGAACAAGTCATTTTCGGACCCTCCGGGTGAGGAGCACTCGGAGCCACCGATCCGTCAAGGGCTAATTTCCAAAACCTTCTAATTGATTTCGGTCAGACCAACTCACTCAAACTCGGTCGAACCGAAAGCGTTTAGACTGATCTAGGTTTTCATCTCGGTGAAACCGAAGTTGTGATTTTCGGCGTGATCAAGTGCATAATCGCCTAGCAGCTTATCCATCTCGGTGACACCGAAGTTTTACAACTCGGTCCCATCGACAAAGAAGGGGTATATATTCCGAGGGCCGCGCTGATTCCTCCTTCAAACGCTTTAGCCCCACACCCTTTTGCCGCCGCCGCTGGTCTCCGGATCGTCGCCGCCGCCGCCAGGCGCCTCGCCGCAGTCTCCGTCGCCGTCAACGGCCATCTCCTCCGCTGCCGTTGCCGCCGAGAAAAACTCCACCAAGTTAGGGTGAGTTTTGATCCCACTCGTGCTCCCATCTCCGATTCAATGCACGCTTGATTGCCTAGTATCTTGCCACGATTGAAATCCTCCTGTACACCGATTGGTTCGTTTGAACTAGATTCGAGTAAAAGTTTTAGGTTAGGTTTCATGAACACATCTCGGTGAGACCGATTTTATATTTTCGGTATGACCGATTTGGCCTATGGCCATTGCAGACCGCACCTTCGGTCCAACCGAAGTTGTGCAAAATCGGTGTGACCGAAATGAAGATTCTGTGAAACCCTAGTGTTTTCGGCAGATCGAAACCCACTTCGTCAAACCGAAAGTGGTGTGCCAAGCTCTGCTTTAACACTTCGGATTCACGAACCTTAAACTCGGTCCGACCGAAATGTCTTCGTGAAAACTTAATACTAGAATTTGAACTCATTTTTTTTGCAAAAACTTCTGCATTTTGTGATGACTCTTCTTCTCTGCCTACACCTTATCTATTCACAAAGTTGTCGGCCATGTCGATGCCGTGGATAAAGTGAGAATAGGTCGAGACACCCATTGCGAGACATTCCAGAGGCGCACTAGTCCCGATCCTAGTAGCTCATCCGATGATGGTGAGAGGAGTACACCAAGTGGCATGCCTCCTGCAGCCACCAGAGCTAGAAAGAAGAGGAATTCAGATGATGAGGATTCAGATTTTGTTGTTGAGGAAGAGGTGACCTCAAAGCCTAAAGGAAGGTTGTTGCCAAAGAGCAACAAGATCAACAATCTAAGAAGGGCACCAGCAAAGTCAAGCAATCACTGCTGCTAAGAAGCTGAATTTGGGAGAGGCAACTGCAAGCAAAGTGAAGAAAACCACCAAGAGAAAGAGGATAGTGCATGTGTCGAGCTAGAGCAGATATGTATATTGATCCCCATGCAGATGCAGAGAGAGGATGAGGATGAGGAAGCACCCCAGCCTCCTCCTCGAAGCCAAGCTCATGGGTGATGCCATTAAGGCCGGAGCCACATCAAAGCCCAAGAAATCTGCTCCAGCTAAGGCAGCTCCAAAGAAAGCCTCGCCGCCAAGCCCAAGAGGACCATCGAAAACATTCCAGTATTCTAAAAGAACAAGGATGATGTGCCACCACTGAGTCTCGACGATGAAGGACCAGTTTTGCTGAAACTTCGTCCAAAACTGCCACTCCATAATGATGCTCATCCTCAAGCCGAGGATATGAAGGCAAGGAAAGATAGAGGTCTCGGGCTATGGAGACAAACCGACCCATATGCCGTGAGGAGAAGAACTGCCAGAGATCCCAGATTTCACACCGAGAGCAAGGGGACTTCTATGAGACCGTCTTGATGGACAAGAAGCCCATAGTCGCAGACACCGATATGTTGACTGGAAGTACATTGACAATGAAGAGCACAGAGATTTCTTTCCACATGTGCATGAAAGTTTCACCGCATGTGGAGTTGCAGATTTTGTAGGTCGAAATTGACCAGCTTGGAACGATGAGATGATAATGCAATTTTATGCCACACTCACTTCTACCCCGATGGAAAGATTATGTGGATGACTGAAGGTCAAAGGTTTTCTTCTTCTGTTGAAGAATGGGCAGAAATTCAATGCTCCAAAGGCAACGAGAAGATGATATTGATGTATATGGGATTCCAAAGAAGAATCATGAATCCATGAAAAACATGTACAAAGAGGTTCCAGCAGAGGATTTGGAAATCGAAGCTCGGCTCGATCTACCATCTCGAGCGGGCTTACCTACCACTAATACCATTTTGAGGCATACCTTGATGCCCAAATCGGAGATGATCGCATGATCGAGGATACTCTATCAACATGCTGCACATACTTGATGAGAGAGAACCTTTCAAGGTGATGGACTTGATGGTAGAGACCATTAAGAGGACATCACCACCGAAAAAGGTCATGTGGATTTGCCCATGATTCAGATGCTTATCAATGCCAAGTTTGGCACGGGCACATTCTTGTTGGATAGAGAACATTTACCGTTGCAGCCAGAGCATGAAGACAATGTTGTTGTGATGGATGAGGAGGATCCGACATCTGTTGAAGGTCAAGCCAAGATCGCAGCTGCTAAGAAAGCCAAAGCTGACAAAGCAGCAGCAGCTAAACCAAAGAGTTTCGGAGAGCAAATTCTTGAAGCTACTCAAAGAATTGAACAACGCCTGGCCAGCAGTGAACAGTCTCAGGAGAGCTTAGAGAGGATTGTTGACGCGAAGATCCACGCTCTAGACGTGAAGCTGACTGAAGTACAAGTGACCGTCAACAAGCTCGAGGCGACATTGAGGAAGCAAAGCAGACAAGGCGAGCTTATCGTGAGTTGCGGGATGACTTAGTCCAGATTCTCATCGACAGATCGCTCTGGTTCCCAAAGGATCCCGATCACTGCTATTCCAAAGGATCGACACGGGACTACAGCTTGAAGACTCCCACAGCCCAAAGAAGCTTGCTCCTACTCCAGCTCCAGCCCAAAGTCCACTCCTCCAAAGATGACATCACCAAGTCTTCACCGATGTTGTCATATCCACTCCGACATCAACCTGCACGGAGCCGCCAAGCGAGTCCACAAGGACGCTTAGCTCTATGCTTTTTCGAACTTTTTGGTAACTTGTTGCCAAAGGGGGAGAAATTGTATAGATCATAGGGCTTCGAGAGAGAGAGTGCTATTGTCTTTGCGCTTTTGCTCTTTCGTTCTTTTGCGGTTTCTTTGAGATACTTTTGGTTTTCGAGACATTCAGTGTGTTTGATACTCCGTTTGATTCTACCTTAATGAGTGCTTGGTCGTACTATGCTTTAATGTGTGCTTAATGCTTATCATATGCCATTCCTATCTTGTATGACCATTTACTCATGTCTTGGTGATTGGGTGCATGCTGTTCATTCTTATCATTTTGTGCGCTCCACCAAGATGTATGTGACATGGAAGAGTGACCCATGATCCTAATCGATTGTGCATTTGCATTCAAACGCAAATCTTAAATAATGCACAAATTTAGGGGGAGCTCTTGCTTATCACATACTTCTCAAAGCGATTTATATTATTCATTGATTATATCCTTTGTCGAAGTTTGATCTATATGTTGTCATCAATTACCAAAAGGGGAGATTGAAAGTGCAACTAATCCCGGGTAGTTTTGGTAATTAATAACAACATATATATCATTGAACTAATAGTTACTTGAGAATCATTTCGAGAGTTCATTGATATGGGTATGGCAAGGATCAAGAAGTGGACCCCCAAAATGCTAAGGCAAGCATTGGCAAAAGCTCAAGACTCCATTTTTGGTTTAGTGATCCAAGATCATATTGAGTCCATAGGAAAAGCCAATACTACTAAAAGGGATGAGGTTATGATGATGATCTGGTTGCTCAAGTGCTTAGTGATACATCTCCTAAACTATCGGAACTTTCACCGCCATAGACACTCATAAGTAGTCTCGGTCCCACCGATATTCCAAACTCAGTCACACCGAGATGAACCACCTCACCATAAGCCAAACCCTAGTAAACTCGGATTTTCCGATTCTCAATTCGGTCTCACCAAACATGAGTTGCCAAGTTTCAGAACCTTACATCATCAAATCGATGTCACCGAGATGATGAAGTCGGTCCCACCGAACCGGCATGCTCGTGTCATTGCACTAATCGGACTAACCAAGATTGTATATTCGGTCCCACGAAAATCCCAACGCTCACATTATTTGAACTATCGGTCTCACCGAGTTGTCCACTTCGTCCCACCGAGATTGCTCAAATGTGTGTAACAGTTGGATTTTGTGTGGAGGCTATTTATACCCTCCACCCCTCTTCATTCGTGGAGAGAGCCATCGAAAGAACTACCACTCCTACCTTACATTTACGAGAAGAGAACTACCTACCCTTGTGTTGAGATCAAGTTGCTCCACTCCCACCATATGAAGCTTGATCTCTAGCCTTCCCAAGTTGCTTTCCACTCAATCCTTTCTTCCACCACAGCCAAATCAGTGAGGAGAGTTGAGTGTTGGGGAGATTGAGTTCATCATCATCTACAACATCTATTACCTTTTGGAGGGTGGTGCCTCCTAGATTGGTTAGGTGTCGCTTGGGAGCCTCCGTCGTCGAGATGTGGAGTTGAACCAAGAAGTTTGTAAGGGCAAGGAGATCGCCTACTTCGTGAAGATCTACCCCGAGTAAGGCTAGCCCTCCGTGGGCGTAGGCCATGATGGAATAGACAAGGTTGCTTCTTCGTGGACCCTTCGTGGGTGGAGCCCTCCGTGGACTCTCGCAGACGTTACCCTCCGTGGGTTGAAGTCTCCATCAATGTGGATGTACGATAGCGCCACCTATCGGAACCACGGGAAAAATCACCGCGTCTCCAAAATTGCGTTTGCTCTTCTCCACCTCTCTTTACTACATGTGCAATTTACTTTCCGCTGCCTATACTCTAGAATTGCATGTGTAGGGTGATGCTTGACTTGATCATAATTGTGAATCTGCCAAAAACTGTTCTTTGTCAAAAGGCAGAATTTTTATATTGACAAGTAGTCTAATCACCCCCCTCTAGACATACTTTCGATCCTACACTTCTCCATTTGAGAGAGAGCCATCAGAACATGCCTACACTTCCACCACTCATTTTCTGAGAGAACCACCTACTCATGTGTTGAGACCAAGACATTCCAATCCAACCACAAGAATCTTGATCTCTAGCCTTCCCCAAGTTGCTTTCCACTCAAATCATCTTTCCACCATATCTAAATCTGAGAGAGAGAGAGAGAGTTGAGTGTTGGGGAGACTATCATTTGAAGCACAAGAGCAAGGAGTTCATCATCAACACACCACCTATTACCTTTTGGAGAGTGGTGTCTCCTAGATTGGTTAGGTGTCACTTGGGAGCCTCCGTCAAGATTGTGGAGTTGAACCAAGGAGTTTGTAAGGGCAAGGAGATCACCTACTTCGTGAAGATCTACCCAAGTGAGGCAAGTCCTTCGTGGGCGATGGCCATGGTGGGATACACAAGGTTGCTTCTTCGTGGACCCTTCATGGTTGGAGCCCTCCGTGGACTCGCGCAACTATTACACTTAATGGGTTGAAGTCTCCACCAACGTGGATGTACGATAGAACCACCTATCGGAACCATGCCAAAAATCTCCGTGTCTCCAATTGCGTTTGCACACTCCAATCCCATCCATTTACTTTCTTGCAAGTTGCATGCTTTACTTTCGGCTTCTCACATACTCTCGCCATGCTTGCTTGAAATGTATTGTGAATGTTTGAAATTGTGCTAATCTCCAACCTCAACTTCAAAAACTTAAAAACTGCTACCTTTACTTGTTGAGGGTCTAATCACCCCTCCTCTAGACACCTCTTCTTGATCCTTTCACTTCCTGATCACAAAAGCAACACTGTTTACTACCTTCCCGGTTATGCTTTGCCAAGTTATCCTTTGTCAAAATGACTCCCTTATGCACAAACCACATAAACACCTTGATTTTCAACATCGTCTTATTTCCAAATGTGGATTGACCACGGTTTCGTCCCAGTGTTAATTAAGTCCGTGTATATAGACTTAACCGAGAAGGCCCCTGACACGGAAAATTTCCAATAAAAGGAGTTTGTTGCATTCGAGAGGTTGACTTCCATCAATCTACGCATGAGATGCAGCCATCTAACCCATCCTTCTCCTATTAGTGATAGTACGAACTGAATGTTAAGAGGCACATACCCCAACACCATAGAGACAAAAACCTCTTTCCGCTATGCGATGTTATAGAGGGAAGGGTATTGTAAGGCTAGTGGGATATCACCCAACCAGGTATCTTCCCCAAACCTGGTACCCTGTCCATTCCCTACAATGAATTTGCTCCTGTTGGCGAAGGCATTCTTTATCACACAAGACCCTTCCAAAATGGAGAGTCGGACGGTTGTGCCGAAACTTGTGCCAGCATTTTAGTGTGTAGATATTTATTATGCAAGATCTATATCTAGTCTGTATAGCCATTTGCTAAGCAGGCACTTTTTTTTAATTTCGAGATTTCCAATGCCCAAGCCCCCTTTGTCCTTTGGCCTACAAATAATATCCCATTTGACCAACCTATATTTGGTTTTGTTCTTGTCAATCTGCTAGAAAAACTGAGATCGAAAAAATTCAATCTTTCCGTACCCCTACGGGTACCCCAAAGAAGGATAGGAGGAACATCAACACATTCATGAGTACCGAGTTGATAAGGACCAACTGCTCCCCGTAAGACAAGAGCTTGCCCTTCCAGCAGTGCAATTTCTTTTCAAATCCATCTTTAATACATTTCCACTCTTTATTAGTGATTTTGCGATGGTGTATTGGGATTCCCAGATATGTAAATGGTAAAGAACCTAGCTGGCAACCAAACACCTATTTATAGTTATCCTACTCATTTTTGGCGCATCCTGAACAGAATAATTCACTCTTGTTGAAATTAATTTTCAGCCCAGATGTCGGTGGAAATGACACCTATCGGATCACAAGAAGCCCTACTACGGTTGCGGGGCGCGAGGTTGTGAGAAGAGCGGGATCATCAGTCAGCACAAGCACATGGGTCGTTTACCCAGGTTCAGGCCGCGAGGATGCGTAATACCCTAGTCCTGCTTTGGTGCGTATATCAGTGTTCTTGGAGTTCTTGATCTAGCTACGATAAGCGTAACTTGTCCAAGGGTCCGAATCCCTCTCCTGGATGCCTCGGGCCTCCTTTTATAGTCAAGGGGATTGCCAGTGGCACACAAGAGGTGGCATCGATGTACCGTGGCTAAGCTTATCGCTTAGCCATTACGGGACAAGACGCATTTAATGCGTCCCTTAGGTGTCCCCCTCACTTTACCGCCACCTCGCCCTGTATCGACACGCGCCTGGGCCAACGAGGCGGTTAGTGCCATGTAGACTGGCACGCTACTGAGGTGGCGTGGTGGTAGGGCCTTCACGAAGATTTGCATGCCACCACATAGGCATGCGCTGGGTTGGCTTGGAAGCCTCACGTCGACACGGAGGTGCCTGCCTAGCTGGTGGGCTGGCAGCTGCATGGGAGCGGCGGTGGAAACTTGGCTCGTGTGGGCCTGGCTATGGCCCCGTGGATGTCCTCGGCAAGGGCCTTGCTGGGGCCCCGGCAAGGGTCTTGCCGTGGTGTTGTGGTCAACCCCGGCAAGGATCTTGCTGGGGGTCTTGTGGGTTTCTTCGGCAAGGATCTCGCCGAGGTTCGTAGTCTTCTAATCCTCATCTAACTTGGAGTGTTTCTGATCTTCACAAAGATCTGCATGCCATCACGGAGGCGCCTCCCGAGCCTTGGTCCCAACGTGGTTGCTGGCATTGGTAAACCTGGGGCTCAAGGGTGGCGCACTCTGCTGACGTTGGGTAAGCTGCCCCGGCAAGGTCCTTCGGGGCTGTGGGGGCCGCCTTGGCAATGGTCTTGCCAGGGGAGCCCGCCTCGCCCTCTTGCTTCTTTGTGTCTTGGCGTTGCTTTGACCGTCTTGCGGCTTTGATTCCCTGTCCTTGCCCCGCTTAAGTGTGGCCGCAGGCGTGGCTCTGACTGCCCGTGCACAGGTAAAGGGGTACAAAGTAGTGCCCTTACTTCTGTACACCGACAGGAGCCCCCGGGTCTGGGCCACACATAAGCGCAACACGTTGTTGGGCCAGGCCCAAAATGGTGCGCGGGCAGGCGGGGTTGATTTTATTGAGGTGATTTTTCCACCCACTGCGCTTCCCCACGATCTGTGCTGAACGCGTGACGTGGGGATCGTGCACGGGGGTGATCGAAGCATGCTTGCGTCATCTTGTGGTGAACAGTAAAGAGGTGGCTTGCGTGTCCCTTTGAGACCGCAGGGCTGCTCCTCATTTACTCTCCACGCCTGGGAACCGTCGTTCCATGCATCCCATTACGCCCGCCCCTTGCGCCACGTACGCTGCATGCATGGTGCAGGTCGGGTGACAGGCACGCGGAATATGGGAAGACGTGCGCGCATGGGTTGATACCCACACGCCTTCAATTGGGCAGGGAGGGCGGTCGACGGCCTCGCTCGCTGTCATCTTAATGAGTGGGATTAGTTTAGAGGGGCGGCCGAGCCCTGACCCCGCCCCTTTATAAGGAGGGGAGCGGGAGGGACGGCACCCCTCAGTCCTTCGCCATTCGTCTCTTCTCATCCCTGCTCCTTCCTCCCTTCTGCCATCGTGAGAGGGCGTGCTGATGCTTCGACGGTGGGGGCGAGGGTCTCTACTCGACAACGCACTACTCCTCCCCAAGAGCCCGTGGCAGCGAAACCGACCGCGAGGGGAAGGGGGAGGGGGCGAGGCCAAGGCCGCCATGGCGCTCGGGGAAGAGGAGGATGGGGCGGCGCATCGGCCTCGCCTCCGCCAGCGGTCCTTCCCCCAATGGAGGGCCACGTCGGGGAACAGCCCCGTGAGTTCTTCATCAGGCTGCGCCGGCCGGCGCGTCGTCGTCTTCGTCTCCCTACTCCATTCGCTCGGGAGATGGAGCTCGACCCACCGCATGCGCTGAGGCTGCACATGAGGGGCTGTAGGAACAACGACACATGGGCCGACATTGATTTCCCAGCCCCCCACATCATGTATCTTCGCCGCGGATGGAAAACCTTCGCTCTCATCCACAGCCTGACGGCGGGGCTCATTCTCTACTTGAAGTTAATGGAGAATGACCTCCTCTCCGTCAAGGTCTTCGGCGATTCCGAAACTCGCCTGAAGTGCTGCGTGGAGAGCTCCTCGGGTGATGAAGACTCGTCCTCAAGCGAGAGTGACGAGGAGAACAACGGCAGCGACGACGAGGGTAGCAGGCAAGAGGATGACGGGTCCAACTAGGTGTCGGACCCGCCGCCCCGGGGCGGTGCCGGTAGCAGCAACATCTGCACCGGGCTCCTTCTCCCGGTGGAGTCGGCTCCTTGAATTTCTCGGGGTCGTCTCCTTGGGCGGCTGGCGTGGGAAGGCCGGAGAACGCGAAGAAGGTGGGTGGCGGGCCGTCAAGTCGGAGTACGATAGCACCGACGCCTTCGTAGCGTATTGACGGACCGCTGCCTCATCTTCCAGCCTTCTTCCCGGCACCATCATCACCAGCCCTCTCCTAGGTGGCCACCGGCATGTTCTCTTGGCGCCTTCTGCTGCTCATACCTCGCCTAGGCGCTCCTTCTGCCCTTTTGCCTTCTTGTTCCATTTCCTGAGGAGAGGGACAAGAAAGGGATTACGGGCACCTTATCTCTTTTTTAGCTTGTAAGCCTTCGGGCCTTAGTTAGATTTAGAACTTGTAATCCCCCTGTTCATGTTCACATTTCGTACGAACTGTACCTGTGTGGAACGTATTAATGAAAAAGGGTGCTTGCCGGATCTTGTGTGTGTGAGCAAAGCCCATATCAAGGAACGAATCCTTGTTATTTTTAACATAAACATCGTTGCCCGGCAGCAGGCCTTGCCGCTCCCCTACTCCATTCGACTACACCCATGCCTTTGGTGGAGGCAGGGGCGAAGTAGGGGTGGGCCCTACGCTTTCTTCCTTGCCGCCGCGGCTACAACCCAATTCCGAACCAAGAAGAGGTTCTCGGATGGCAGGAATGGAGGGAGCACGACAGCCTTGGAATAAAACGAGGCTTCATACGTCCCAATTTTATACGAAAATGCATAACAGGGGATAAGAAAAACTTATCTGAATCCGCAACCCCCGGCACCCCTAGCTTGCCGTGGGTGGACCTTTGTGTCTTCAGCCCCCAGCAAGCTTGGCTTGCCGGGGCCGGAGCGCCGGCTTGTTCTCTTCCTTCCACTTAGCTTGGCGGAAACATTTATGTACCCTGCGAACCAAAGAGGATGGACAGGAACAAAGAGACGCAACTTGACCTCTATTCTAGGGGTTAGTCGCCTCTAAGCACTATCAACCCTAACCGAGGGAGAGACTCAATCTAGCATGCATGCTATAACTTAGGGCGCCAGCGCTTCGTTTATTTATGCTTAGGGTCTGCGCCTGGCTTTGTACAGAGGGTTACATGCCTTGTCGGCAAGGCTTGTACAAAAGGTGGCTTGCCAGGGGGCCCGACAGCCACGCCTTATGGGTAAAACTTGTGAAGATGCTTGATGTTCCAGGAGTTGCTCACTGGAATGGCATCTTCGGTCTCCAGGCGGACTGTGCCATGCCTGGTGACTCGTGTTACCCGATAAGGGCCTTCCCACTTTGGCGTCAACTTGTTGGAATTCTTGGCCGACTGAACGCGCCGAAGAACAAGGTCGCCTTCCTCAAAGCTTTGGGCGTGAACCTTGCGGCTATGGTAGTGGCGCAAGGCTTGCTGGTAGCGTGCTGCTCTCACAGCCGCCCGAAGACGATCTTCCTCTAGGAGTGTCGCGTCATCTTGCCGCAATCGCTCTTGCTCAAGCTCATCATAAGCGAGCACTCGAGGTGACCCGTATATGAGTTCCGTGGGGATAACTGCTTCTGCCCTGTAAACCAGGGCAAAGGGTGTCTGGCCGATGGTTCGATTTGGCGTCGTTCTGATCGACCAAAGAACCGCCGGCAACTCATCGATCCAGCGCCTTCCGCTCATGTCCAGCCTGTCAAAATTCTTCGTCCTCAGGCCACGTAGCACTTCAACATTTGCCCTCTCCGCTTGGCCGTTGCTCCGTGGGTGTGCCACGGAAGCAAAACAGACCTTGCTGCCGAGGTCTTCAATATATTGCATGAAGGTGTGGCTTGTGAACTGCGTGTCATTGCCGGTGATGACTCTGTTCGGCACACCAAAGCGGCAAACTAGCCCCTTAAAGAATTTGACGACCGACTGTGCGGTTACCTTCCTCACTACTTCCACTTCTAGCCACTTTGTGAACTTGTCGATTGCAACGTATAAGTACTCAAAGCCCCCAACGGCGCGGGGAAAAGGGCCCAGTATGTCGAGCCCCCAGACCAAGAACGACCAGGAGAGAGGGATTGTCTGCAAGGCTTGAGCTGGCTGATGAAGCTTCTTCGAATGGAACTGGCACGCTTCACACCTGGTTACTAGTGTCGTCGCATCCTGGAGGGCAGTGGGCCAGAAGAAACCTTGTCAGAAAGCTTTGCCGGCAAGGGCCCTCGATGTGGGAGCCACCTATGCCTCCGTGTATCTCCGCCAACAGCTCCAGTCCTTCCTCCCGGGGGATGCACTTTAATTTCACTCCATTCGGTCTTTTTCTCTACAGAACGTTGTCAACGAACTGGTACAGAGCAGACCGGCGGGCTACTCTCTCTGCTTCTTCCTGATCCTCAAGAAGCTCCCCTGCTTGGAGGAATCAGACGGTATGTTGCGCCCATGCTGGAGCCTGTGGCTCGACGACAAGGACCAAAGGCATTTCCTCTGCTGTGGGAGCGGTCGCCTCCACGGCAAGGTCTTGGCGCCCCGCCGGAGTCGATTGTCCCTTGGCAGGCTCGGCATCCATGGCAACACCTTCGCCGGCGGCTCCAGGAAGCTCGGTGGGGAAGTACTTGCCAGGGCCTGACTTCCTCCGTTTGTTCGGCTCTGTTGATGGTTCGATGGATGGTTGAGTCAACCGAAGCACAAAAGTACTTGGTTCCACAGTTAGCTTGAGGGCAGCGCGCTTCGACAGGTAGTCGGCGATGTCATTCTCCACTCGGGGGACATGCTCTGCCTGTATACCATCAAAGCGCTCCTCCAGTTACCTCACTTCATCCACGTAAGTCTCCATCAACGGGCTTTGATAATCCTTGTTGACCTGCCTGACGACAAGCTGTGAATCACCCCTGACGATGAGCTTCTTGACCCCGAGGTTTGCCGCGATCCTGAGACTGGCAAGCAATCCCTCGTACTCGGCAATGTTGTTCATCGACATCTCACTGGGAAAGTGCATCTGGATCACGTACTTGAGGTGCTCTCCGGTGGGTGCGACGAGCAGCACACCAGCACCAACGCCTTGTAGCGAAAAAGCCCCATCAAAGTACATAATCCAGTTGCTACTTGTTTCCTTGCCGGGGAGAGTGGTCTCCTGGATCTCTTTGTTGGGCGTCGAGGTCCATTCAGCAATGAACTCCGCCAGGACTCTGCTCAGAATCGTTGAGGTGCTTTCGAACTTCAAACCAAAGCTTGACAGCTCCAAGGCCCATTCCACAATCCTTCCCGTTGCATCTGGGTTATGCAGTATCCGTTGCAATGGGAGGCGGGTGACAACGGTGATCTCGTGCGCTTGGAAGTAATGAGGCAGCTTCCTCGAGGCCGTAAGGAGTCCGAAGAGCAATTTCTGCACACCGGAGTACCGCGATATAGCCCCCCTGCAGGAGGGAGCTGACAAAGTAAACCGGGTGCTGCATCATTTTCTTCTTCTGCACCACTTCACTTAGTTGCATGGGCCCTGTCACACTGGTGTCAAACCTTGCCGGGGGCCCAGCCTTGCTGGGAACAGGCCCTGCCGGGGAGAGTTTTGGTTCGCCATACGTCAACTCTGCTGTTGTTGCTGCCTCTTCGTCGACCTCCCTCTGCGCCACTAGTGCAGCACTAACCACTTGATTCGTTCCTGCTAGATACAACAACAGCGGTTCTTGTGGTTTGGGTGCAACCAGCACTGGGGTAGAGGAGAGGTATTTCTACAAATCTTGCAGTGCTACCTCAGCCTCCGGGGTCCACTCCATTGGGCCCGCCTTCTTCAAGATCTTGAAAAAGGGAAGGACACGCTCGACGGACTTGGAGATGAATCTACTCATGGTGGCGACGCAACAAGTGAGCCGACGCACATCCTTGATCCGCTTAGGTGCCTTAATCTGCTCGATGGCCTTGATCTTGTCTGGGTTCGCCTCAATCCCACGCTGCGACACAAAGAACCCGAGAAGCTTGCCGGATGGGACACCGAAGACACATTTCTCAGGGTTCAACTTGAGGTTGATCTTGTGCAAATTTGTAAACGTCTCTTCCAAATCTTGCACAAGTGTCACCTTGTCCTTGGTTTTGACCACTATGTCATCCATATAAGCTTCCATATTTCTATGTAGCTGGGGCTCAAAACCAATTTGGACTGCTCTTGCAAAGGTCGAGCCAACACTCTTCAACCCAAAAGGCATTCGTAAAAAGCAATAAGTACCACATGGGGTGATGAATGCTGTCTTCTCCTCATCTTCTCTTGTCATGAAGATCTGGTGGTAGCCTGAGTAGGCGTCAAGGTATGATAACAGGTCACACCCGGCCGTGTAGTCAACAATCTGGTCGATGCGCGGCAACGGGAAAGGATCTTTCGGACAAGCCTTATTGATACCAGTGTAATCAATACACAACCTCCACTTCCCATTTGCCTTGCGTACCACCACCGGATTGGCCAACCACGTCTGATGGAGTACCCCTCTTACCAAGCCTACCACCTCTAGCTTCCTGATCTCTTCTGTGATGAACTCCTGCCTCTCCAGAGCTTGCTTCCTCACCTTCTGCTTGATGGACCGCGCATGAGGATAGATAGCAAGATGGTGCTCAATCACTTCCCTGGGAACGCCGGGAATGCCGGATGCTTGCCACGCAAACACATCGACATTCGCCCGCAGGAAAGTGACAAGCTTGCCTTCCTATTTGTTTTCGAGGGTGGAGCTTATGGTGAAGGCCCCTCCCGTGTCGTCCTCTCTGACGGACACCCTCTTGGTCTCTGGTGGAGCAGCTCTGGACTTCTTTCTCTTGCCGGTGGAGCTCTCTGGCACGTGCACAATGGGAGCGCAACACCCCAAAGAGGTGCGCTTGCTGGAGTGGGTGCGAGAGGTCTCGCCGATCTTCTTCCCTCCCGGGGCTTCGACGGCAGGAGCAGGTGCCTTGGCGGCAGCTACTGCAACTGCTTCACGGTAGAGTTGGTCAATGCAGATCAGCGCATCTTTCTTGTTGGAGGGGACGGTGATGATGTTCATCGGCCCGGGCATCTTCAGCGTGTTGTAGGCGTAATTGGAAGCCGCCATGAACTTGGCCAGCACCGGGCGGCCGAGGATCCTGTTATAGGGCAAGGGGATCTCGGCTACGTCGAAGACAATCCTCTTCGTCATGTAGTTCAACTCGCCTCCAAACGTCACGGGCAACGTGACCTTTCCCTTTGGCTGGCTCCTCCCCGGGTTGACCCCTTGAAATGTGCCCGTCTCTTCGAGGTGTCCATCAAGGATCTGCAACCTTTTGATCACAACGGGCGAGATCAAGTTTAGACCGGCCCCACCGTCAACTAGCATCTTTGTCACCTTGAGGTTGCGAATCATTGGTGAGAACAACAATGACAAACACCCGACCGCAGTAGTGCGATCAGGGTGGTCCTCGGTGTCGAAGATGATAGGCGTGCTGGACCACTTCAGTGGCATCCGTACGTCGAGTGATGGCTCCACCACTGTGATCTCACGCGCCCACTGCTTGAGGCGGCGGTGAGATGTGTGCGGCGAGGCGCCATCGTCGATGCACATGGCCTCTGTAGCTTTCTGAAACTCGTGGTCGCCAGACTCATCGTCCTCGTCATGATCATCATCTTCCCGCTTCTTGTCACGGCCCAGGGCGGGCCTCTCTTGCTAGTTATCTTTGCCACGGCGGCCTCCTTGGCCTCCACGCTTCTTGTCGGATCCTTTGGCACCATCCGGGCCCTTCTCCTTGTCCCGCCTTTCATACTCAGCTTTCTGCTTCTCAACGAGCAACTCAACTTGTCGGCAGTTCTGGAGGTCGTGGCCTTTGGTGCGGTGGATCTTACAAGACTGCTTGTCAGAGTCCCTTGGCTTGTCGGCAGGCGCCAAGGCCCGGCAAGCGGCACACTTGGCAACTTCCTTGTCGGGGTCGCTCGCCTTGGCCTTCTTGGCGGTGCCGGTGTCGTCGGACCCCTTGACAGCAAGTACAGTCTTGCCCTTGCGCTTCCTGTTACGGCGGCGTCCCTTCTTCGTCGGGGCAGCGACATCGTCGTCCGTGGAGTCGGTTTCCGCGCCGGCATCCTCGCCGGGGTACTTCCTCCCCTCTTCCGCCCGAGCGCACCTATCAGCCAAAACATAAAGTTCGGCCACATCCCTGACCTTGTTCATCGCCAGCTCCTCACGCATCTTGCGGTTACGCACATTCTGATGGAATGCTCTTATCGTCGCGGGCCCCAGCAGCTTGCATCGCGATGGTGTAGATGCTGAGGAACTCTGACGGGTGAGTCTTGCCGTTGTACTTCTCGCCGACATCGGGCTTGAACGTGTGGTGGGAGGGCCACTGGAACTGCCGCATCTCATGGGTGAAGGCCGGACAACCCACCTCGTAGGGTAGGCCACCATAGCCTCCTGATGCTAGGTGGTCCATAGTGGGCCCTGCCCGCCTGTCTGACTGGTAGCGCGCATCACGCCGGCGCTCGATGGTGGTTCAAGCGTCTTCAAGGGCTCGCTCCCGAAGAACTTGACGGTGGTGGCGGTGGGTCCATGGATCGGACGATGCTATGGAGATATCATCACAAGCGTCATCGCGACAGATCGACACCCGCGATGGCTGGCGTAGAGGAGGAGAATGCACCGTGGCTGCATCGCCCCCGGCCCGTCCACCGCTGGCATACGGTGGCTCGACGGAGCGACGGCCTACGGGCCCCGCTGGTCACGGCTCATCTTTGTTAGCGATGCCGAGGAGGCTCCGGAGAGTGGCTCTCCACTCGTCGAGCCTCTTCGCAGTAGGAGGAAAGTCAAGGAGCAGCTGCGCACACGCCAGAGCTTCTGCTGGTGTGGGCGGCGGCAAAAGTTGCGTGGATCGTGATGTGCTTCGACTTCTAACTATGTTAGAAGGAGCTCTATCACGGCCCTGCGGCTGTCCGCCATTTTAGCCAGCACCTCGGCGTGCAAGCTGGCCTTCCTCATCCTGTGAAGGATGCATGGGACTCTTCCCAGGGCGGCGCCCAAGGTCACCAGCGGGCGGCGCTGCTCATCGCGCACAACTTGGGAAGAATGCAACATGGGCGCCGGCGTTGGTGTCTTGGAGGCTGCCGCGCCGCCGTCGGGCGGCACGACGACGCCCCTGGAGGGCCCCGCGCCACCTGCGGGGGGCCCAACTCCGCCTTTGGAGTTTGCGGCATGTGGCTCGTCGCCCGGCGCACGAACGACGCCGCTCGCCAGGCCCGGACTGCCAGGGTGATGTGGGTGTTCGCGGGTCGTGCCACAGGTTCTTTCTGCGACTGGCCCGCTACTGGTCCGCACTGGTACATGCAGTCCGATGCCAGATGAACCAATTGCCGTGGTCGTCTTCCTCTTGGGAGCCATGGCTGCTAAACCGGATTCTCACAACTGCGGCCTCCGGCCTGGCGCGCCAAAGATGTCGGTGGAAACAACACCTATGGGATCACAAGAATCCCTACTACAGTTGCGGGGCGCGGGGTCGTGAGAAGAGTGGGATCAGCAGTCAGCACAAGCACACAGGTCGTTTACCCAGGTTCGGGCCGCAAGGATGCGTAATACCCTAGTCCTGCTTTGGTGTGTATATCAATGTTCTTGGAGTTCTTGAGCTAGCTACGATAAGCGTAACTTGTCCAAGGGTCCGAATCCATCTCCTGGATGCCTCGGGCCTCCTTTTATAGTCAAGGGGATTGTCACAGTTGCACACAGGAGGTGGCATCGATGTACCGTGGCTAAGCTTATCGCTCAGCCATTACAAGACAAGACACATTTAATGCGTCCCTTAGGTGTCCCCCTCACTTTATTGCTGTCTCGCCCTGTATCAACACGCGCCTGGGCCAGCGAGGCGGTTAGCGCCATGTAGGCTAGCACGCTGCTGACGTGGCGCGGTGGTAGGGCCTTCACGAAGATTTGCATGCCACCACGTAGGCATGCGATGAGTTGGCTTGGAAGCCTCACGTTGACACGCAGGTGCCTGCCTAGCTGGTGGGCTGGCAGCTGCATGGGAGCGGCGGTGGAAACTTGGCGGATGTGGGCCTGGCTGTGGCCCCACGGATTTCCTTGTCAAGGGCCTTGCCGGGGCCCCGGCAAGGGTCTTGCCGTGGTGTTGTGGTTTTCCCCGGCAAGGATCTTGCCGGGGGTCTTATGGGTTTCCTCGACAAGGATCTCGCCGAGGTTCGTCGTCTTCTAATCCTCATCTGACTTGGAGTGTTTCTGATCTTCACAAAGATCTGCATGCCATCACGGAGGCGCCTCCCGAGCCTTGGTCCCAACATGGTTGGTGGCGTTGGAAAACCTGGGGCTCAAGGGTGGCGCGCTCTGCTGGCGTTGGGTAAGCTGCCCCGGCAAGGTCCTTGCCGGGGCTGTGGGGGCTGCCTCGGCAATGGTCTTGCCAGGGGAGCCCGCCTCGCCCTCTTGCTTCTTCGTGTCTTGGCGTTGCTTTGACCGTCTTGCGGCTTTGATTCCCTGTCCCTGCCCCGCTTAAGTGTGGCCGTAGGCGTGGCTCTGACTGCCCGTGCATAGGTAAAGGGGTACAAAGTAGTGCCCTTACTTCTGTACACCGACACAAGACATTTGTTCAAAAAGGCATAAAACAAATTCATATTCCTTGCTTAGTAGATCATGTTACATGAAGATAATGATGTCAATTGCATATTGTAGAATGGTACCACACCTTCCACCAGACGTGGGATAAGACCACGTACCTGGCTGTCTTCTTTCGCTCTATTGATAAGAATGACCAACATATCAGGGACAACATTAAAAGGGATAGGAGACATCGGATCACCTTGTATCAATCCTTTATGCGTTTGGAAGTAATGACCTATATCATCATTAACCTTGATTTAAGCGCCTCCTTCCTGTACAAAGAATTTGACCTGATTCTGCCAAGCTGCATCTTACCCTTTCATATGCAAGGCTTGCTATAAGAATGACCACTTCACTTTATCATAAGCCTTTTCAAACTCCACTTTGAAGAGCACTACATCAAGTTTCTTCGAATGGATTTCATGTAAGCTTCCATGTGGGACGACTACACCCTCGAGTATGTGCCATCTAGGCATGAATGCTGTCTGAGTTGGTTGAACCATAGACTAAGCTATCTGTGTCAAATGGTCCGTACAAACTTTAGTGAAAATTTTGAAGCTGACATTAAGCAGACATATAGGTTAGAACTGCTCAATGGGAACCACTTATTCCTTCTTTGATAACAGCGTGATTGTTCCAAAGTTAAATTTAAATAGTTGCAAGTGACCATTAAACATATCATGGAACATAGGCATGCAGTCGCCCTTAATAAGATCCCAACACCTCTTATAAAACTCAGCTAGGAAGCCATCTTGACCAGGTGCTTTGTTATTTTTCATTTGTGAAATAGCCTCAAGCACTTCCCAGAGAACGAGGCCGTGAGAACCTCATTCTCATCATCTCCCAGTTGTGGTATGTCATCAACTACACTCTCTTTGAGTGAGACATAATTCTGAAATGGGGCCCCAAACAGTTTTTTTATAGAAGTTCGTACAATACATCTTAAGGTTCTCATGACCAACAATTGTGCCTTCGTCCAATTCAGGTTGTATGATCATTTTTCCTATGTTTCCCATTGACAACCATATGGAAAAATTATGTATTATTATCCCCTTGAACCATCCGACGCACCTTAGCTCTAAGTGCCAATTTGATCTCTTCTTCTCGAAGAAGCTTTGCCAAACGGACCTCAACTTCTCTTTTAGCCACTTGCTCATTAAGGCTAATGAGTTACTCTCATCTTTTATATCAAGATCATCAATGATATTCGACAGCCTCTCTTTCTGCTTCTTATAAATACCACTATTGTTCTTTGCCCAACCCCACAAAAACTGTTGGAGATGTCTAATCTTATATTGTCATCTTTTGACATTCGACTCACTCCTTTGCTCTGATCTTATATTACCAGATATTAAGTACATAGTAAATTATAATCATCCACATGTCCAGTGTATGACGAGATACAAATCAAAGATCATAATTAAGTTTCTATTAATTTTATTTAAAGTAGGCTTTATACATAACTACCAAAAAGATCAAAGGCCTTGATAATTTGTTCATAACTAAACTTAGTTTTTGTATCCTCTTCATGTATTCACAAACATGCATTTGCAATTGAATAATTTCAATTATAAAATTGGTGTTTAATGTTTGTATCTACTACTTAGATAATTTCTTGCACAACATAACTAGACAAAACTAGGAAAATATGAGAATACATACCTTAATTGCCTTGTTGCTGATGCCGCTCATGTTGCGCCCTTGCAGTTGGAGTAGATGCATGAATCGGATTAATCCTCTTTGTATCCTTGATTCCTAATCTAGAAACTTTGTTTGCGCCAAATTCAACCTCAAAATTTGACCCGTTCAACGGCGGGCGGCACGCACGCGAGAAGGAAGAGCAAGAAAATCACAAGAAAACGAATGACTTCCGATCTATCACTGCAAAATGAGGGGTCTTGGGCTAAAAGCTGTTAGTGATAATGCTTTCAATAAAAATGAGGATCATCCCCGGCATCTGCATCAAAATGATGCATGCAGCCATCTTTATTAATTATTCATTAGTCTAACAAAATGAATACAAAGATCAACTCAAAGCCACATTCAAGGCGAACAAGCTCGCCACACCTACAAGTATAAAGATGTGTCGTGATCGCATCAATGGATACCATCTAATCTAGTGGGCTCAAGAAGCCACCCGCATGGCAAGCTGAGAGTACCAACCGGTTTAGGATTACCACAACGTGCACCGCGCACGCTCTAGGATCTGCCTAAAGGAAATATGCCCTAGAGGCAATAATAAAGTTGTTATTTTATATTTCCTTATTCATGATAAAGGTTTATTATTCATGATAGAATTGTATTGATCGGAAACTTAAATACATGTGTGAATACATAAACAAATACCGCATCCCTAGTAAGCCTCTACTAGACTAGCTCGTTGATCAAAGATGGTTAAGGTTTCCTACCATGGACATGTGTTGTCATTTAATAACGGGATCAAATCATTAGGAGAATGATGTGATGGACAAGACCGACCCATTAGCTTAGCATAATGATCATTCAGTTTTATTGCTATTGCTTTCTACATGTCAAATACATATTCCTTCGACTATGAGATTATGCAACTCCCGGATACCGGAGGAATAACTTGTGTGCTATCAAATGTCACAACATAACTGGGTGATCATAAAGATGCTCTACAGGTATCTCCGAAGGTGTTTGTTGAGTTGGCATAGATCAAGATTAGGATTTGTCACTCTGAGTATCGGAGAGGTATCTCTGGGCCCTCTCGATAATACACATGATAAGCTTGCAAGAAAATGACTAAGGAGTTAGTTACGAGGTGATGTATTATGTAACAAGTAAAGAGACTTGCTGGTAACAAGATTGAACAAGGTATAGAGATATCGACGATCGATTCTCCGGCAAGTAACATACCGATGGAGAAAGGGAATTACGTATGTTGTTATAATGGTTCGACCGATAAAGATCTTCGTAGAATATGTAGGAGCCTATATGGGCATCCAGGTTCTGCTATTGGTTATTGACCGGAGAGGTGTCTCGGTCATGTATACATAGTTCTCGAACCCGTAGGGTCCGAACGCTTATCGTTCGATGATGATATAATATTATATGAGTTATGTGATTTGGTGAATGAATGTTGTTCGGAGTCCCAGATGAGATGACGAACATGACGAGGAGTCTCAAAATGGTCGAGAGGTAAATATTGATATATAGGACGGTGGTATTCGGACACTGGAAGTGTTTCAGAGGATACCGGGTACTTATCGGGTCACCGGAAAGGAGTTTCGGGTACCCCCGGCAAATATATGGGCCTAATGGGCGAAAGGGGGAACATACCAGCCCCTGGTGCGCCCTTTCTTTGGACAGTGGGCCCTAAGGGAAGGAAAGGGGGAGGGCTAGCCCCTCCTACCTTTCCCTCTCATGGGAGAAAGGAAAGGGGGGGGGGGGAAACCCTTCCTTGTCTTTCCGCCACACCTATATAAGGCAGGGGGCGCGGCTTGGGAGAGACTCCAAGTAGGATTCCTCCTACTTGGGCGCCTCCTTTAGCTTCTCCTCCATCCCTCCCACCTATATATGTGTGAGGGGGACGCCTAGCACACAACAAACAACTGCCTAGCCGTGTGCGGCGCTCCCCTCCATCATTTACACCCTCGGTCATATTTTCGTAATGCTTAGGCGAAGCCCTGCGGAGATCACTTGACCATCACCGTCACCATGCCATCGTGCTATAGGAATTCATCCACTACCTTACCATATTTCTGTATCAAGAAGGCCCGGACTTTACCGAGCTGAACGTGTGTTGAACGCGGAGGTGATGTATGTTCGGTACTCTATCGGTTGGATCGCGAAGAAAGTTCGACTACATCAACCGCGTTGTGAAACGCTTCCTCTTACGGTCTACGAGGGTACGTATAGACACTATTCCCTCTCGTTGCTATGCATCTCCTTGATAGATCTTGCGTGGGCATAGGATTTTTTTTTGTTTTCATGCAACGTTACCCAACGGTGGCATCATGAGACAGGTCTATGCGTAGATGATATGCACGAGTAGAACACAAAGAAGTTGTGGGCGGTGACGTTCATACTGCTTACTAATTCGTCTCTGTCGTATCTATAATTTTTGATTGTTCCATGCCAATATAATTCAACTTTTACATACTTTTGGCAACTTTTTATATGATTTATTTGGACTAACTTACTTATCCAGTGCCTAGTGCCAGTTCCTGTTTGTTGCATGTTTTTTCTATCGCAAAAAATCCATATCAAACGAAGTCCAAACACAATAAAAAATATACGGAGAATTATTTTGGAATATTTGTGAATTTTAGGAGGTGGAATCAATGTAAACGGAGGCCCGAGGCCTCCACAACCCACCAAGGCGTGCCCTGGTGTATCGTGCCCTCCTCGAATGTCGGTTGGAGCTCTACTTCGGGCGCAAGGAAGCTAATATCCAAAAAAATCGTGTAAAAATCTCAGCGCAATCGGAGTTACGGATCTCCAGGAATTTATGAAACCGTGAAGGGCCAGATCTGGGGTGCGTGAGACAGAAGAGAACAGAGAGGGAGATCCAATCTCGAAGGGGCTCGCGCCCCTCCGCCACCATGGAGGCCATGCACCAGAGGGGAGAACCCTCCTCCCATCTAGGGGGGAGGCCAAGGAGGAAAAAGAAGGAGGGGGGCTCTCTCCCCCTCTCTCCCAGTGGCGCCAGAGTGCCGCCGGGGCAAGGATCATGACAGCGATCTACATCAACAATCTTGCTACTGTAAACACAAACTCTCTCCCCCTATATGCAGCAGTGTAACACCCCTTCTCTCCCGCTATAATCTCTACTTAAACATGGTGCTCAAATGCATATATTATTTCCCAATGATCTATGGTTATCCTATGATATTTGAGTAGATCCGTTTTCTCCTCTGGGTTAATCGTGAGCTTGGTTGGTATGATTGTGTATTTTATTTATGGTGCTGTCCTACGGTGCCCTCCATCTCGCGCAAACGTGAGGGGCCCCCATAGTAGGGTGTTGCAATATGTTCATGGTTAGCTTATTGTCAGTGTTGCGGGGGATCACAGCAGCCTAAAAGCGGATAGGTGGGTCATAGCATATGGGAGTAAAGAGGACTTGATACTTAATGCTATGGTTGGGTTTCATGACCTTAATGATCTTTAGTAGTTGTGGATGCTTACTAGAGTTCCAATCATAAGTCCATATAATCCAAGTAGAGAAAGTATGTTAGCTCATGCCTCTCCCTCATATAAAATTGCAAGAATGATTACCGGTACTTGTTATCGATTGTGTAGGGACAAATGACTTTCTTGTTGACAAAAGTTATCTACTTTTACTACCTTGAATTTTATTCTTAGTTTTATTCTCGCAAAGTACTCATAGTTTTATTCTCGCAAAATAGTTTCATACTTGTTCTAGGTAAAGCAAACGTAAAGTGTGCGTAGAGTTGTATCGGTGGTCGATAGAACTTGAGGGAATATTTGTTTTGCCTTTAGCTCCTCATTGGGTTTGACACTCTCATTTATTGAAGAAGGCTCCAAACGATCCCCTATACTTGTGGGTTATCAAGACCTTTTTCTGGCGCTGTTGCCAGGGAGCAATAGCGTGGGGTGAATATTCTTGTGTGTGCTTGCTTTCTTTATCACTAAGTAGTTTTTATTTTTAGTTCTAAGTTGTTCTCTATCTTTAGTTATGGATATGGAACACGAAACACCAAAAAAATTAGTTGTACTTGCTTCTCATGGAGATGGGGAACCTCCTAAAACCCTCGATGACCGTTATGTGAAAGATGTTATGCACTACTTTGATAATCCTGAGACAACTCCATTCAACATAATGGGAGTAACATTGGATCAACATGAATACTTTAGGGATCATCGCTTGACACAAAAAGGGAAATTTTTATGGGATAAAATTTATATGTTGCATTGGTATGCTTGGGAGCTATGCTTGAGATATGATTATACTTGTTGCTCTAGGATGAACGCTCCACATCTTCCCTTTTCATGTGAATTTAATGATAATGAAGCCTTGGCTTCTTATGCTAATGGTATATATGATTACTATGATGTGGAACGAATAGAAGAATTTGTTGCTTTTAAGTGTGCTTATGAAATTGAATCTTTGTTTTTAAAGTATGAAGCTTTTGATGATGATGTTTATAGACCTGAAAATTTTGCCATCCTTAAATATTGCTATGATAATTATAAATACAATTCGATATTGATGCATTTATTAAGAAAATCTCCGCTGTCCAAGAGGAGACTAATATTTTGCAGGAGTCTATGGAAGAAGGAATTGATGAAACTGTGAGCTCATTGGATGAAAAAGATGATGAGGAGAGTGAAGAACAAAAGGAGGAAGAGCAGATTAGCTACCCGTGCCCACCTTATGATGAGAGTAACTCTTCAACTCATACATTGTTTAATGTCCATTCATTCTTACTGAAGTATGAATGCTATGATAATTTCTATGACCCCGTTGATTCATTTGAAATATCCCTTTTTGATGAACTTGATGTTGGGGACGCGGTAATTTCAAAAAATTTCCTACGATCACGCAAGATCTATCTATGTGATGCATAGCAACAAGAGGGGAGAGTGTGTCCACGTACCCTCGTAGACCGAAAGCAGAAGCGTTTAGTTAACGTGGTTTATGTAGTCGAACGTCTTCGCGATCCAACCAATCAAGCACCGAACGTACGACACCTCCGCGTTCAGCACACGTTCAGCTCGGAGACGTCCCTCGTACTCTTGATCCAGTTGAGGCCGAGGGAGAGTTTCGTCAGCATGACAACGTGGTGACGGTGATGATGAAGTTACCGATGCAGGGCTTTGCCTAAGCACTACGATGATATGACCAAGGTGTGTAACTATGGAGGGGGGCACCGCACACGGCTAAAACAATTGTCAACTTGTGTGTTCTAGGGTGCCCCCTTCTCCCGTTTATAAAGGAGCAAGGGGGGAGGCCGGCCGGCCCCTGTAGGGCGCGCCCCAAGTAGGATTCCTACTAGGAATCCTATTCCTAGTAGGTTTCTAACTTGGGGAAGTGAGAGGGAAGGAAGGAGAGGGAGAGAGGGAAGGCAAGGAGGGCGCCATCCCCCTTCCTTGTCCTATTCGGACTCAGGGGGAGGGGGCGTGTGGCCTGCCCTGGATGTCCCCTCTCTCTCTCCACTAGGGCCCATCGAAGCCCATTAGTTCCCCGGGGGTTCCGGTAACCCTCTGGCACTCCGGTTTTATCCAAAACTTCTCCAGGACACTTCCAGTGTCCAAATATAGTCGCCCAATATATCAATCTTTATGTATCGACCATTTCAAGACTCCTCGTCATGTCCGTGATCACATCCGGGACTTTGAACAATCTTCGGTACAACATATCACATAAACTCATAATATCGATCGTCATCGAACGTTAAGCATGCGGACCCTACGGGTTCGAGAACTATGTAGACATGACCGTGCCATGTCTCCGGTCAATAACCAATAGCGGAACCTGGATGCTCATATTGGTTCCTACATATTCTACAAAGATCTTATCGGTCAAACTGCATAACAACATACGTTGTTCTCTTTGTCATCGGTATGTTACTTGCCCGAGATTCGATCATCGATAGCTCAATACCTAGTTCAATCTCATTACCGGCAAGTCTCTTTACTCGTTCTGTAATACTTCATCCCACAACTAACTCATTAGTCACAATGCTTGCAAGGCTTATAGTGATGAGTATTACCGAGAGGGCCCAGAGATACCTCTTCGAAACACAGAGTGACAAATCCTAATCTCGATCTATGCCAACCCAACAAACACCTTCGGAGACACCTATAGAGCACCTTTATAATCACCCTTTTACGTTGTGACATTTGGTAGCACACAAATTGTTCCTCCGGTATTCGGGAGTTGCATAATCTCATAGTCTGAGGATCTTGTATAAGTCATGAAGAAAGTAGTAGCAATAAAACTAACACGATCATAATGCTATGCTAACGGATGGGTCATGTCCATCACATCATTCTCCTAATGACGTGATCCCGTTCATCAAATGGCAACACATGTCTATGGTTAGGAAACATAACCATCTTTGATTAACGAGCTAGTCAAGTAGAGGCATACTAGGGACTATATGTTTTGTCTATGTATTCACACATGTACTAAGTTTCTGGTTAATACAATTCTAGCATGAATAATAAACATTTATCATGAATTAAGGAAATAAATAATAACTTTATTATTGCCTCTAGTGCATATTTCCCTCACTTGATGCTTGTGGCCATGATGCCAATATGAATTATGCTTATGGAGATAAACTTGCTATGGTTCCTTATGTTAAGAATGAAATTATTGCTATTGCACCCACACATGATAATCCTACTATCTTTTTGAATTCTCCAAACTACACTATATCGGAGAAGTTTGTTCTTATTAAGGATTATATTGATGGGTTGTATTTTACCATTGCATATGATGGTTTTGATGAATATAATATGCATGTGCTTGTTGCTTCTACTTGCAATTATTAGGAGAGAGGAACTACGTCTCCACCTCTCTATGTTTCCAACACGAAAAAATTGCAAGGTACTACTTATGCTATGCATTGGCCTTTACTTGATGTGCATGAATTGTTCTTGTATGACATGATGATGCATAGGAAGAGAGCTAGACTTCATCATTGCATGATATATGTTGCTTTGTGCTCACTACTAAATGAAAAATCATTGTTAATTAAAATTGGCTTTGATATACCTTGGGATCCGGGTGGATTCATTACTTGAGCACTTTATGCCTAGCTTAATGGTTTTAAAGAAATCACTGCCAGGGAGACAACCCGGAAGTTTTAGAGAGTCATTTATTTCTCTTGAGTGCTTTTATATATTTTTAAAACAAAAAATATAGATGGGAACTTAAAACTTCACAAATAGAAAAGTGAAAGTGAGATAGACGAGCACCGTGGAAGCGGGAGCATGCCTTGAACTTTGTTCATGCCCATGGAAACTTTGTGAATCTTGAATTGCAGAAACTTTTAGACAAAAATAATTATTCCCTTGTACAATTCAATTGTATTATAAAAATAATGTGCCAAGATTTGCCTTTAGGATGAGTAGATTGCTTGTTGGTATGTGCAGTGCAAAAACAGAAACTTTGGCTGTATCGCGCGATTTTACATTTTTTACTAGAACGACAAAGGTTCTAAAACTTTTTGCACAATCTTGCTATACAAATTGTTTATTGTTTCATAATTTTTTCAGAAGTTTTGGAGTACCAGAAGTATGGTGAATGTTCAGATTACTACAGACTGTCCTGTTTAAGATAGATTCTGTTTTTGATGCATTGTTTTGCTTGTTTTGACGAAACTATCGATTTTTATCGGTGCTATAAGCCATGGAAAAGTTATATTACAGTAGATAAAATGCAAAAACAAAATATGAATTGGTTTGCAACAGTACTTAGAGTAGTGATTTGCTTTATTATACTAGAGGATCTTACCGGGCTTTCTTTTGAGTTTTGTGTGGATGAAGTGATCAAAGATCGAGGAGGTCTCGGTATGAGGAGAAGGAGGAGAGGCAAGAGCTCAATCTTGGGGATGCCCAAGTCACCCCAAGTAAATATTCAAGGAGACTCAAGCGTCTAAGCTTGGGGATGCCCCAGAAGGCATCCCATCTTTCTTCAACAAGTATCGGTATGTTTTCATCTTCGTTTCGTTCATGTGATATGTGCAAATCTTGGAGCGTCTTTTGCATTGAGTTTTCATTTTTCTTTTATGCACCATTCTGGTATGAGATAGTCCATGGTTGATTTATAGAATGCTCATTGCACTTCATTTATATCTTTTGAGTATGGCTTTATAAAATGCTTCATGTGCTTCACTTATATCATTTGAAGTTTGGATTGCCCATTTCTCTTCACATAGAAAACCGATGTTCGTAGAATGCTCTTCTGCTTCACTTATATTTGTTAGAGCATGTTCTTCTTTAGAAAGAATTAAACTCTCATGCTTCACTTATATCTATTTAGAGAGTCAACAGGAATTGGTCAATTGCATGGTTAGTCGCAAAATCCTACATAAAACTTATGGATCACTGGATATGATATGTTTGATTCCTTGCAATAGTTTTGCGATATAGAGATGGAATATGTGGGAGGTACTAGTAAACGGTTGTGGTTAGTAAGAATATTGGTGTTAAGGTTTGTGATTCCCGAAGCATGCACGTATAGTCTCTCGTTATGCTATGAAAGTTGGAGCATGATTTATTATTGTTTGTCTTCCTTATGAGTGGCGGTCGGGGACAAGCGATGGTCTTTTCCTACCAATCTATCCCCTAGGGGCATGCGTAGTAGTACTTTGCTTCAAGGGCTAATAAACTTTTGCAATAAGTATATGAGTTCTTTATGACTAATATGAGTCCATGGATTATACGCACTCTTACCTTTCCGCAATTTGCTAGCCTTTACGGTACCGTGCATTGCCCTTTCTCACCTCGAGACTCGGTGCAAAGTTCGCAGGTGCATTCAAACCCCATGATATGATACACTCTATCACACATAAGCCTTATTATATCTTCCTCAAAACAGCCACCATAACTACCTATTATGGCCTTTCCATGGCCATTCCGAGAAATATTGCCATGCAACTTCCACCGCTTCCGTTTTGATGACTTGGGTATTCATTGTCATATTGCTTTGCATGATCATATAGCTGACATAGTAGTTGTGGCTCAGCCACCGTGCATCATTTTTATACATGTTACGCTAGATCATTGCACCTCCTAGTACACTGCCAGAGGCATTCATATGGAGTCATATTTTTGTTAGAGGCATCGAGTTGTAATTTTTATCCCTTTTGAGTTATAAGTAAATAGAAGTGTGATGATCATCATTATTCATTTTTAGAGCAGTGCCCTAGTGAGGATAGGATGATGGAGACTATGATTCCCCACAAGTCGGGATGAGACTCCGGACAATGAGAGAAAAAAAGGAAAAAAAAGAAAAAAAATAAAAAAAGAGAGAAGGGGCATTGTTAGTATCCTTTACCACACTTGTGCTTCAAAGTAGCACCATGTTTTTCATATGGAGAGTCTCAGATGTTGTCACTTTCATATACTAGTGGGAATATTTCATTATAGGATTGGATGCACACCCACTTAGTTTTCATATGGAGCTTTCATACACTTATAGCTCTTAGTGCATTCGTTGCATGGCAATCCCTACTCCTCACGTTGATATCAATTGATGGGCATCTCCATAGCCCGTTGGTTAGCCGCGTCGACGTGAGACTTTCTTACTTTTTGTCTTATTTATATTTACCCCTATCATCATAATCTATTCCACCTGTAGTGCTATATCCATGGCTTGTGCTCATGTATTGCGTGCGGGTTGAAAAAGCTGAAGCGCGTTAAAAAGTATGAACCAATTTCTCGGCTTGTCATCGGGGTTGTGCATGATAAATCCTTTGTGTTAAGAAGACAGAGCATGTCAAGATTATATGACTTTGTAGGGATAGCTTTCTTTAGCATTCATATTTTGAAAGAAATGATTGTTTATTGGGATGCCTGAGTATTGTTGTCTTTATGTCAAATTATAGACTATTGCTTTGAATCACTTATGTCTTAACATTCATTCCATGATTAGATATATGATCAAGTTTATGCTAGGTAGCATTCCACATCAAAAATTATCTTCTTTATCATTTACCTACTCGAGGACGAGCAGGAATTAAGCTTGGGGATGCTGATACGTCTCCGTCTTATCTATAATTTTTGATTGTTCCATGCCAATATTATTCAACTTTTATATACTTTTGGCAACATTTTATATGATTTATTTGGACTAACTTACTTTACCAGTGCCCAGTGCCAGTTCCTGTTTATTGCATGTTTTATGTATCGCAGAAAATCCATATTAAACGAAATCCAAACGCGATAAAAATCTACGGGGAATTATTTTGGGATATTTGTGAATTTTAGGAGTTCGAATCAACATAAACAAAGTCCCGAGGCCTCCACAACCCACTAGGGCGCGCCACCAGGGCCCAAGCGCGCCCTGGTGTATCGTGCCCTCCTCAAACGTCAGTTGGAGCTCTACTTCGGGCGCAAGGAAGCATATTTTGCGGGGGGGGGGGGATCGTGTAAAAATCTCAGCACAATCGGAGTTACGGATCTCCGGGAATTTAAGAAATCGTGAAAGGCAAGATCTGGGGTGCGCAAAATAGAAGAAAACAGAGAGGGAGATCCAATCTCGGAGGGACTCCTGCCCCTCCGCCGCCATGGAGGCCATGGACCAGAGGGGGAACCCTCCTCCCATCTAGGGGGAGGCCAAGGAGGAAGAAGAAGGAGGGGGGGCTCTCTCGCGCTCTCTCTTGGTGGCTACTGGAGTCAGTGATGGAGTAGCGGTGCGCGTGTCATGGCGCACCGACGGGTGCAGCGATGAAGCTTGCTGCTCATGGCCGGTAGGGCCCGTGGCAATGTTGGCCACAGGAGACGGAGCACGACGAGCACAGCCATCGCCCGTCGGAGCCGTCTTGGCAACGCGAGTGGCGACTGCGGCCCAACGCTCGGCGTGAGCTCGGCGTGCGTCGGCCATGGAGATGTCGGAGTGGCGGTGGATCGATCGACGGAAGAGAAGATCCGACGCACCCCTACTTGGCACGCCAAATGTCGGATTACGGGTTCCGCAAAACCTAGAGAGGTTCGAACTCTAGGGTGCGTGCGGAGATCTCAACCTGCCCAGCCTGCCTACTCGCAATCCTCATAAGCCTAGTGATACGTCTCCAACGTATCTATAATTTTTGATTGCTCCATGCTATATTATCTACTGTTTTAGGCAATATTGGGCTTCATTTTCCACTTTTATATTATTTTTGGGACTAACCTATTAACCGGAGGCCCAGCCCAGATTTGTCGTTTTATGCCTATTTCAGTGTTTCGAGGAAAAGGAATATCAGACGGAGTCAAAACGGAACGAAATCAACTGGAGAAGTTAAGTTTGGAAGGAAACCAATCAGGTGGGCTTGGAGTGCACGTCAGGGGACTCCCGGGCTGCCCAGGGGTGAAGCGCGCCCCGGCGCCCCCACCTCGTGAGCCCCCCGGAGGTCCACCGACGTACCCCCTGCACCCATATATACCTACGTACCCTGAAACTTCCAGAACGGAGATTGGATCGGGAGTTCCGCCGCCGCAAGCCTCTGTAGCCACAAAAAACCAATCGGGGCCCTCTCCGGCACCCTGCCGGAGGGGGCCATCATCACCGGTGGCCATGGAGGAGTATCCTGGAGGGGTCTTCATCACCATGAAGGCCAAGGACCAGAAGGTGGAAGCCATGGAGGAATAAGCACAAGGGGGAGAACCTCTCCTCCTCTCTTCCGGTGGCGCCGGAGTGCCATCGGGAGGGGAATCATCGCCACGGTGATCGTCTTCATCAAACATCACCATCATCATCACCATCATCATCACCATCCTCATCTCTTTTACGCTGTCCACTCTCCCGCACCCCGCTGTAATCCCTACTTGAACATGGTGCTTTATGCCACATATTATGATCCAATGATGTGCTGCCATCCTATGATGTTTTGAGTAGATATCTTTTGTCTTTGGGTTGATTGATGATCTAGATTGGTATGAGTTGTATGTTTTACTTTGGTGCTGTCTCACGGTGCCCTCCATGCAGCATAGCGTGAGGGGTTCCCGCTGTAGGGTGTTGCAATCGTTCATGATTAAGCTTATAGTGGGTTGGTGAGTGAACAGAAACACAAACCCGAGTAAGAGGGATTGTTGCGTATGGGAATAAAGAGGACTTGATGCTTTAATGCTATGGTTGGGTTTTACCTTAATGATCTTTAGTAGTTGCAGATGCTTGCTAGAGTTCCAATCATAAGTGCATATGATCCAAGTAGAGAAAGTATGTTAGCTTATGCCTCTCCCTCATATTAAACTGCAATGACGACTATTGGTCTTGTTAACAATTACCTAGGACAATTCTGTTGGAAATATGCCCTAGAGGCAATAATAAAAGTATTATTATATTTCAATGTTCATGATAATTGTCTTTTGTTCATGCTATAAGCTGTGTTATCCGAAATCATAATACGTGTGAACACTTAGACCCCAATATGTCCCTAGTGAGCCTCTAGTTGACTAGCCCGTTGTGATCAATAGATGGTCATGGTTTCGACTATGGACATTGGATGTCGTTGATAACGGGATCACATCATTAGGAGAATGATGTGATGGACAAGACCCAATCATAAGCATAGCATAAAAGATCGTATAGTTCGTTTGCTAGAAGCTTTGCCAATGTCAAGTATCTATTCCTTCGACCATGAGATCGTGCAACTCCGGTTACCGTAGGAGTGCCTTGGGTGTATCAAGCGTCACAACGTAATGGCGGGTGACTATAAAGGTGCATTACGGTATCTCCGAAAGTATCATTGGGTTGACATGGATCGAGGCGGGATTTGTCACTCCGTATGACGGAGAGGTATCTCTGGGCCCACTCGGTAATGCATCATCATAATGAGCTCAATGTGACCAAGGTGTTGGTCACGGGATCATGCATTACTGATGCGAGTAAAGTGACTTGTCGATAACGAGACCGAGCGAGGTATTGGGATACCGACGATCGAGTCTCGGGCAAGTAACATACCGATTGACAAAGGGAATTGCATACGAGGTTTGATAGAATCCTCGACATCGTGGTTCAACCGATGAAATCATCGAGGAGCATGTAGGAGCCAACATGGGTATCCAGATCCGCTGTTGGTTATTGCCCGAAAGTCGTCTCGGTCATGTCTGCGTGTCTCCGAACCCGTAGGGTCTACACATAAGGTTCGGTGGCGCTAGGGTTAGTAGGAAGACTAGTATGTGAATACCGAATGTTGTTGAGTCCGGATGAGATCCGGACGTCACGAGGAGTTCGGAAGGTCGGGAGGTAAAAATAATATATAGGAAGTGGTGTTTGACCATCGGGAAAGTTTGGGGTTCTGGCAAAATCTGGGACCACCGGAAGGTCCTGGTCCACCGGTGGGGCCACCCATCCGGAGGGCCCCATGGGCCATAGGGGAAGGAACCAGCCCACAGGGGCTGGTGCGCCCCTAGGCCCACCCTAGCGCCTAGGGTTGAAACCCTAGGGGTGGGGCGCCCACCGGCAGGGGGCACTCCACCCCCTTGGCCGCCGCCCCCTTGAGATTGGATCTCTAGGGGGCCGGCCACCCCCCTGGGGGCCTATATAAAGGGGGGGGGGCTGCTGTACACATCTCCCAAGGCGCAGCCCTCCCTCCCAACACATCTCCTCCTCCGTAGAGCTCGTGAAGCCTGCCGAGATCTTGCATCACCACCATCACCACGCCGTCGTCTTGCCGGTGGTGCCGTCTTCCTCAACCTCTCCTTCCCCTTGCTGGATCAAGAAGGAGGAGACGTCGCTCGTCCCGTACGTGTGTTGAACGCGGAGGTGCTGTCCGTTCAGCACTTGGCATCGGTGATCTGAATCACGTTCGAGTACGACTCCATCATCACCAAGCAAGCTTCCGCACGCGATCTACAAGTGGTATGTAGATGCAAACTCTCTCCCGTTACTCATTGCTTAGATGAACTCATAGATGGATCTTGGTGAAACCGTAGGAAAAATTTTAATTTTCTGCAGCGTTCCCCTAAAGTGGTATCGAGCTAGGTCTGTCGTAGTTCTCTAATGCACGAGTAGAACACAAATTTGTTGTGGGCGTTGATCTTGTCATCTTACTTGCCCTACTAGTCTTTTCTTGCTCAGCGGTATTGTGGGATGAAGCGGCCGGACCAACCTTACACGTGCGCTTCGTGAGACCGGTTCCACCGGTGACATGCACTAGTTGCATAAGGTGGCTGGCGGGTGTCTGTCTCTCCCACTTTAGTTGCAGCGGATTCGATGAACAGGGCCCTTATGAAGGGTAAATAGAAGTTGACAAAATCACGTTGTGGTGATTCGTAGGTAAGAAAACGTTCTTGCTAGAACCCAATCGCAGCCGTAAAGATGCAACAACAACTAGAGGGCGTCTAACTTGTTTTTGCAGCGATTGATCATGTGATGTGATATGGCGAGAAGTTGTGATGAATGTTGAATTGTGATGTATGAGATCATGTTCTTGTAATAGGATTCACGACTTGCATGTCGATGAGTATGACAACGGCGAGCCATAGGAGTTGTCTTTATTTTTTGTATGACCTGCGTGTCATTGAAGAGCGCCATGTAAACTACTTTACTTCATTACTAAGCGTTAGTCATAGAAGTAGAAGTAGTCGTTAGCGCGACAACTTCATGAAGACACGATGATGGAGATCATGATGATGGAGATCATGGTGTCAAGCGGTGACAAGGTGATCATGGAGCCCGAAGATGGAGATCAATGGAGCTTGATGATATTGGCCATATCATGTCACAACTATATATAATTGCATGTGATGTTTATTATGTTTTTACATCTTGTTTACTTAGGACGACGGTAGTAAATAAGATGATCCCTTATAAAATTTCAAGAAGTGTTCTCCCTAAGCGTGCACCGTTGCTACGGTTAAATCGTTTCTAAGCACCACGTGATGATCGGGTGTGATGGATCCTTACGTTCACATACAACGGTGTAAGACAGATTTACACAATGAAAACACTTAGGGTTAACTTGACGAGCCTAGCATGTGCGGACATGGCCTCGGAACACGGAGACCGAAAGGTCGAACACGAGTCGTATGGAAGATCGATCAACATGAAGATGTTCACCGACGATGACTAGTCCGTCTCACGTGATGATCGGACACGGGCTAGTCGACTCGGATCGTGTAACACTTAGATGACTAGAGGATGTCTAATCTAAGTGGGAGTTCGTAATTTTGATTAGAACTTTATTATCATGAACTTAGTCTAAAACTTTGCAAATATGTCTTGTAGATCAATGGCCAACGCTAATGTCAACATGAACTTCAGCGCTTCCTAGAAAACCAAGCTGAAAGATGATGGCAGCAACTATACGGATCGGGTCCGAACACGAGATCATCCTCATAGCTGCCAAGAAACAAGATGTCCTAGAAGCACCATTAGGTGACCCACCTGTTCTCCGGCGCTGCAAAGACGATTTGAGCGTCTGGCGGACTCGTTCGATGATTACTCCCTCGTTCAGTGCGGTATGCTCTACAGCTTAGAACCGGGGCTCCAAAAGCGTTTTGAGCATCACGGAGCATATGAGATGTTCGAAGAGCTGAAACTAGTTTTCCAAGCTCATGCCCGGGTCGAGAGATATGATGTCTCGACAAGTTCTCTGATTGTAAGATGGAGGAAAACAGTTACGTCGGTGAGCACATCCTCAAGATGTCCGGGTTGCACGCCAGTATGACCCAGTTGAACATTAACCTCCCGGATGAGGCGGTCATTGACAGAATCCTCGATCGCTCCCACCAAGCTTCAAGAGCTTTGTGATGAACTACAACATGCGGGATGGTAAAGACCATTCTGAAGTGTTCTCAATGCTAAAGTCGTGAGGCTGAAATCGAGAAAGGAACATCAAGTGTTGATGGTCAATAAGACCACTAAGTTCAAGAAGGGCAAGGGTAAGAAGAACTTCAAGAAGGGCGGCAAGGATGTTGCCGCGCCCGTAAGTCTGCTGCGGGAAGAAGTCAAAGAATGGACCCAAGCACGAGGTGAGTGCTTTTATTGCAAGGGAAGGGTCCTTTGAAGCGGAACTGCCCCAAATACTTAGCGGATAAGAAGGCCGCAACACCAAAGGTATATTTGATATACATGTAATTGATGTGTACCTTACCGATTACTCGTAGTAACTCCAGGGTATTTGATACGGTGCCGTTGCTCATATTTGTAACTCACAGCAGAGCTGCGGAATAAGCGGAGGCGAAGGGACGAGGTGACGATCTTGCGTCGGGAATGGTTCCAAGGTCGATGTGATCGCCGTCGACACGCTGCCTCTACATTTACCTACGGGATTAGTTTTAAACCTCAATAATTGTTATTTAGTGCCAAGTTTGAGCATGAACATTGTATCCGGATCTCGTTTATCTGAGATGGCTACTCATTTAAGTCCGAGAATAATGGTTGTTCGATTTATATGAGAGATATGTTTTATGGTCATGCTCCGATGGTCAATGGTTTATTCTTAATGAATCTCGGCGTAATATTACACATGTTCATAGTGTGGATGCGAAAAGATGTAAAGTTGATAACGATAGTCCCACATACTTGTGGCATCGCCGCCTTGGTCACATTGGTGTCAAGCGCATGAAGAAGCTCCATCTTGATGGACTTTTAGAGTCTCTTGATTATGAATCGTTTGACACATGCGAACCTTGCCTCTTAGGCAAAATGACCAAGACTCCGTTCTCGGAACAATGGGCGAGCAACCAACTTGTTGGAAATCATACATACCGATGTGTGCGGTCCAATGGCGTTGAGGCTCATGGAGGATATCGTTATGTTCTCACTCTCACTTGCGACTTGAGTAGATATGGGTATGTCTACTTAATGAAACACAAGTCTGAGACCTTTGAAAAGTTCAAGGAATTTCAGAGTGAGGTGGAGAATCAACGTGACCGAAAGATAAAGTTCCTCGATCGGATCGTGGAGGAGAATATTTGAGTCACGAATTTGGCACACACTTAAGAAAATGTGGAATCGTTTCACAACTCACGCCGCTGGAACACCTCGGTAAACGGTGTGTCGAGCGTCGTGTCGCACTCTATTGGATATGGTGCGGTCTATGATGTCTCTTACCGATTTACCGCTATCATTTTGGGGATCGCTCTAGAGACAGCTACATTCACTTTAAATAGGGCACCGTCTAAATCCGTTGAGACGACACCATATGAATTATGGTTTGGGAAGAAACCTAAGCTGTCGTTTACGAAAGTTTGGGGATGCGATGCTTATGTCAAGAAACTTCAACCCGAAAAGCTCGAACCCAAGTCGGAAAAATGCGTATTCATAGGATACCCTAAGGAAGCTGTCGGGTATACCTTCTACTTAAGGTCCAAGGCAAAGTATTTGTTGCCAAGAGCGGATGCTTTCTAGAGAAAGAGTTTCTCTCGAAAGAAGTAAGTGGGAGGAAAGTAGAACTTCGATGAAGTACTACCTCTCGAGCGGGAAAGTGGTGCAGCGCAGAAACCATTCTGTAATGCCCACACCCATCAAGAGGAAATCATTGATGATGATCAAGATACTTGGATCAAGTTACTCTTGAACTTGAAGGTCCACAAGGACACGTTCCGCACTGAGTGAATGCAGCAACCTGTCATGGAAATCATGTTGCTAGACAACAATGAACCTTGAACTATGAAGAAGCAATGGCGGGCCGGATTCCAACAAATGGCTTGAGGCCATGAAATCCGAGATAGAATCCATGTATGAAAACAAAGTATGGACTTTGACAGACTTGCCCGATGATCGGCGAGCGATAGAAAATAAATGGATTTTTAAGAAGAAGACGGACGCGGATGGTAATGTTACCATCTATAAAGCTCGACTTGTCGCTAAGGGTTATCGACAAGTTCAAGGGATTGACTTCTGACGAGACATTCTCTCCGTGGCGAAGCTTAAGTCCGTCCGAATCATGTTAGCAATTGCCGCATACTATGATTATGAGATATGGCGATGGACGTCAAAACGGCATTCCTTAATGGACATCTTAAGGAAGAAGCTGTATATGATGCAGCGGAAGGTTTTGTCGATCCTCGAATGCTAGCAAAGTATGCAAGCTCCAATGATCCATTTATGGGCTGGTGCAAGCATCTCGGAGTTGGAACATTCGCTTTGATGAGATGATCAAAGCGTTTGGGTTCTGTGCAGACTTATGGAGAAGCTTTGTGTTTACAAGAAAGTGAGTGGGAGCTCAGTAGCATTTCTCCTATTATATGTAGATGACATACTCTTGATGGGAAATGATACAAAACTCTTCGACAGCATTAAGGCCTACTTGAACAAGTGTTTTTCAATGAAGGACCTTGGAGAAGCTGCTTATATATTAGGCATCAAGATCTATAGGGATAGATCGAGGCGCCTCATAGGTCTTTCACAAAGCACATACCTTGATAAGATTTTGAAGAGGTTCAAAATGGATCAGTCCAAGAAGGGTTCTTGCCTATGTTACAGGTGTGAAACTGAGCTCAGCTCGATCACGACCACGACAAAAGATAAAGAAGAGATGAGTGTCATCCCTATGCTTCAGCCATAGGATCTATTATGTATGCCATCTTGTGTACGGACCGATGTAAACCTGGCCGTAAGTTTGGTTGCAAGATACCAAAGTAATCCGGCAAGGAACACCGGACAGCGGTCAAGAATATCTGAAGTACACGAAAAGGACAAAGGAAATGTTTCTCGTTTATGGAGGAGACGAAGAGCTCGTCGTAAGGGTTACGTCGGCGCTAAGCCGACTCAGATCTGATGACTCTAAGTCACAAACCGGATCGTGTATATGTTGAATGGTGGAGCGATGGCTGGTGCAGTTTGCAAGCGAGCGTCGTGGCGGGATCTACGTGTGAAGCGGAGTACATGGCAGCCTCGGAGGCAGCGCGCATGAAGCAATATGGGTGAAGGAGTTCATCACCGACCTAGAGTCATACCCAATGCGTCGGGGCGATCAAACTCTTCGTGACAACACTGGAGCTATTGCCCTTGCAAAGGAGCCTGTGTTTCACAAGAAGACCAGCACATCAAGCGTCGTTTCAACTCCATCCGTGAAAATGTTCAAGATGGAGACATAGAGATTTGCAAAGTGCACACGGATCTGAATGTCGCAGATCCGTTGACTAAACCTCTCTCGCGTGCAAAACATGATCAACACCAGAACTCTATGGGTGTTCGATTCATCACAATGTAACTAGATTAGTGACTCTAGTGCAAGTGGGAGACTGTTGGAAATATGCCCTAGAGGCAATAATAAAAGTATTATTATATTTCAATGTTCATGATAATTGTCTTTTGTTCATGCTATAAGCGTGTTATCCGAAATCATAATACACGTGTGAACACTTAGACCCCAATATGTCCCTAGTGAGCCTCTAGTTGACTAGCCCGTTGTGATCAATAGATGGTCATGGTTTCGACTATGGACATTGGATGTCGTTGATAACGGGATCACATCATTAGGAGAATGATGTGATGGACAAGACAATCATAAGCATAGCATAAAAGATCGTATAGTTCGTTTGCTAGAAGCTTTGCCAATGTCAAGTATCTATTCCTTCGACCATGAGATCGTGCAACTCCGGTTACCGTAGGAGTGCCTTGGGTGTATCAAGCGTCACAACGCGTGGCGGGTGACTATAAAGGTGCATTACGGTATCTCCGAAAGTATCTGTTGGGTTGACATGGATCGAGGCGGGATTTGTCACTCCGTATGACGGAGAGGTATCTCTGGGCCCACTCGGTAATGCATCATCATAATGAGCTCAATGTGACCAAGGTGTTGGTCACGGGATCATGCATTACTGATGCGAGTAAAGTGACTTGTCGATAACGAGACTGAGCGAGGTATTGGGATACCGACGATCGAGTCTCGGGCAAGTAACATACCGATTGACAAAGGGAATTGCATACGGGTTTGATAGAATCCTCGACATCGTGGTTCAACCGATGAAATCATCGAGGAGCATGTAGGAGCCAACATGGGTATCCAGATCCGCTGTTGGTTATTGCCCGAGAGTCGTCTCGGTCATGTCTGCGTGTCTCCCGACCCGTAGGGTCTACACATAAGGTTCGGTGGCGCTAGGGTTAGTAGGAAGACTAGTATGTGAATACGAATGTTGTTGAGTCCGGATGAGATCCGGACGTCACGAGGAGTTCGGAAGGGTCGGAGGTAAAAATAATATATAGGAAGTGGTGTTTGACCATCGGGAAAGTTTGGGGTTCTGGCAAAACTGGGACCACCGGAGGGTCCCGGGTCCACCGGTGGGGCCACCCATCCGGAGGGCCCCATGGGCCATAGGGGAAGGAACCAGCCCACAGGGGCTGGTGCGCCCCAGGCCCACCCTGCGCCTAGGTTGAAACCCTAGGGGTGGGCGCCCACCGGCAGGGGGGCACTCCACCCCTTGGCCGCCCCCCCTTGAGATTGGATCTCTAGGGGCGGCCACCAGGGGCCTATATAAAGGGGGGAGGGGCTGCTGTACACATCTCCCAAGGCGCAGCCCTCCCTCCCAACACATCTCCTCCTCCGTAGAGCTCGTGAAGCCACAGCCGAGATCTTGCATCACCACCATCACCACGCCGTCGTCTGCCGGTGGTGCCGTCTTCCTCAACCTCTCCTTCCCCTTGCTGGATCAAGAAGGAGGAGACGTCGCTCGTCCGTCGTGTGTTGAGCGCGGAGGTGCTGTCCGTTCAGCACTTGGCATCGGTGATCTGAATCACGTTCGAGTACGACTCCATCATCACCAAGCAAGCTTCCGCACGCGATCTACAAGTGGTATGTAGATGCAAACTCTCTCCCGTTACTCATTGCTTAGATGAACTCATAGATGGATCTTGGTGAAACCGTAGGAAAAATTTTAATTTTCTGCAACGTTCCCCTACAAATTCCGCACACCGATCCACCATTATTCCACACTCGCTATTTATATTATTTAGTATTTTATCCTAACTCTATGATAACAACACCTACTTTTATGTTTTAGCTCTCCAATATCATACAAATTTATCCTCTCCATGCCCACAACGAAGTTTTATTTCTTGTTGCTAGTTGGAAGCAAACGTCCGGTGCACGTAGAGTCGTATCGGTGGCAGATAGGGCTTGAGAGAATATTGATCTTACCTTTAGCTCCTTGTGGGTTCGACACTCCATACTTATCACTTCCATCTTTGGAAAGTGCTACGATGATTCCTTGCGCTTGGGGATTATCAAGCTCTTTTCTGGCGCCGTTGCTGGGGAGCAATAGCGTGGGGGTTGATATTCTCGTGTGTGCTTGTTTGCTTTCTTTACTTAGTAGATTTTGTTTTTCCTTTTTGTTTCTGTTTAGTTGTGGGTGAAACATACATTTTTTTAAAGAATGAAAATACAATTTTTTTTATTACTTGCCTTTCATGCCTAAAAAGTTTTTCAAAAAGAGAAGTGATTGGAAGGTTTTGCATTTAAGAAGTGAGGGTCGACCTTGAGCACTTGTGCTCATGCTCACGGAAACAATGTAGAATTTTTCATGGAAGTTTCTCTGTAAATAATTATCCCCTTGTATATATTCCTTGTATTATAAAAATAATATTCCAAGCTTTGGTTTTAGGATGATTAGATTGCTTGTTTGCTTTGTGCAAAACAAAAACAGAAACTTTGTCTGTAGTGCATGAATTTACATTTTTAACTGGAAAGTCAAATGGTTCTGATTCTTTTTGCACATTACTTCTGTACAAATTGTTTAACTTGTAAAATTTACTTTATAATTTTAGGAGTTAAAGAAGTTTGCCAAACTTCCAGATTACTACAGACTGTTCTGTTTTTAACAGATTCTGTTTTGCATGTGTTGTTTGCTTATTTCGATGAATCTATGAGTAGTATCGGAAGGTATGAACCATAGAGAAGTTGGAATACAGTAGATTTAACATCAATACAAATAAAGAATGAGTTCATTACAGTACCTAAAGGTAGTGATTTGTTTTATTACACTAACGGATCTCACAAGTTTTTGTTGGAGTTTTGTGTGGATGAAGTGTCCGAAGGTCGAGGAGCTATCAATATGAGAAGAACAAAGAGAGGCAAGAGTTCAAGCTTGGGGATGCCCAAGGCACCCCAAGTAAATATTCCAAGGATACTCAAGCATTTAAGCTTGGGGATGCCCCAGTTGGCATCCCATCTTTCTTCTTCAACAATTATCGGTATACCTCGGGTTTTGTTTTGTTCACATGATTTGTGTCCTTTGTGTTTTTCTTTTTCTTCTAGAACCATGCTAGAATGGGGTATCCCTTCATTGATTTATAGAATACTTCATGTGCTTCACTTAAATCTTTTAAGTATGATCTTATAGAATCGCTCTTTGTGCTTCACTTAAATCTTTTGAGTATGGTTTCATAGAATGCTTCATGTGCTTCACTTATACACTTTGAGCTTGGATATTGGTTAGTTGCAGAATGCTCCATGAACTTCACTTATATCTTTTGGAGTATGAATAATACTATCATTTAAAGTGGGTTTGGAAGAGTGTCAATGTCGGTGTCAAAACCGGCAGATCTCGGGTCGGGGGTCCCGAACTGTGCGTCTAGGCGGATGGTAACAGGAGACAAGGGACACGATGTTTTTACCCAGGTTTGGGCCCTCTCGATGGAGGTAAAACCCTACTCCTGCTTGATTAATATTGATGATATGGGTAGTACAAGAGTAGATCTACCACGAGATCGAGAGGCTAAACCCTAGAAGCTAGCCTATGGTATGATTGTTGTTAGTCCTCTGGACTAAAACCCTCCGGTTTATATAGGCACCAAGAGGGTTAGGGTTACACAGAGTCGGTTACAATGGTAGGAGATCTACATATCCGTATCGTCAAGCTTGCCTTCCACGCCAAGGAAAGTCCCATCCGGACACGGGACGAAGTCTTCAATCTTGTATCTTCATAGTCCAGGAGTCCAGCCAAAGGTGATAGTTCGGCTATCCGGACAGCCCCTAATCCGGGACTCCCTCAGTAGCCCCCGAACCATGCTTCAATGGCGATGAGTCCGGCGCGTAGATTGTCTTCGGCATTGCAAGGTGGGTTCTTCTCCAAATCCTGTGCACCTGTTGAATAGCGTCCGACTTCCCATAAATATTGCGCTCCTTGGCTTCCACGCCCAATAATGGCCATCTTCCACGTGTCGAACGAATGCGAAAAGCCAGGGTATTTTTACATTTACCCCCCTAGCTGCGCAAATGAGCTGCCTATAAAGGAGACAGGGATCTAGATCCGAATCACACCATCCCCCCTTCGCGAGCATTCATCAGAGCGCATCTGACAGAAATCCATTCCATCATGGACAGTCGACGCGGCTCCTCCTCTCGCCCTCCCAGCCCTCAGCCTAGAGATTGGGAGAGATGCTCCGTCCCACACAGCAAGCTAGTGACGCTTCAAACCAAGGGATTTCTTCCCCCAGCCTTCATGGTTCCGGTTCGAGCCGGACTCGCCACCTATAAGGGCAGAAAGCAAGTGAAGAGCATCCCCAGTCCCTCCAATATGCCTCGTCCCTTATTTGATAAGAGGGCTCGGATTTCAAATTCATCTGTTTCTCCGGGGGCTCCTGGAGTTCTACGGCCTCCAGTTGCACAACCTTATGCCTACCTCCATCTTGCATATTGCGGGCTTCGTGGCCCTTTGCGAGCTGTTTTTGGGCATCGAGGCTCATTTCGCGCTGTGGAAGAAGCTGTTCTGCCTTGTGCCCCGTTCTCAAGAGGGGTCAATATATCAAGTGGGCGGAGCCGAACTATGGCGCATCGCCGGAACCGGATATCTATCCGGAACCCCGAAGAAGGCATCCGAAGACTGGTCTTCGGAATGGTTTTATATAGAAGATGTCCCCCTACCGGACCCTGTTCGGATTGGCCTCCCTGAGTTCAATAACGCTCCTTTGAAGAAACGCCTAAGATGGCATCCACGGAGCCCTCAAAAGGAAAATGACAGGGACGTCCTTTACCTGATGAGCCGAATTAGGTTGTTAGCTCATTCCGGACTGACCATGATTGGGTTCATGGCCACATGCATTATGCGGGGGGTGCAGCCGCTCCAGTATAGAGGCCACCCCATGTGGGATTTCAACGGGGAGGATGATGCCACCCGCCACGGCCGTAGGGGGCCGGGATCGGTCGCCGATCTGATGAAGATCTTGTCCGCATTGTACAAGGGAGAAGAGGAGGAATTTCTCCGCATCAATCCATAGGACGAATTTTCTATGTACAATCCTCCAAGCTGGGTAAGCGGACATTTCTTTTTGCCTATCTGATCCATATTCCCATAGTCAAGTATCTCATTTTGTGATTTCGGCGCAAGAACTGTGTCGGGTCGTAAAGGATATAAACAACCCGCCTCCACAACCCGAGGATCCGGAACGGTTCCTCGATCCGACCTCCCAAGAGGATCCGGACATATTGGTGGAGCTGATTGATGGGGTATTTCACCAACTGAGCATCGATAATGCCTTGGTCGCCATTACAGCCGATTACCCCGGAATACTTCCAGCCTCGCACGTAACTGAGACCGAAGTCCCAATACTTTGAAAATGACCCATCCGTGCTTATTTTTGATCACCGTATACCAATGGTGTTTTGTAGGGGAAGTCCTTGAGGCGGAAGGCCGAGGCTGCGACGGCTAGTCAACAAGGGACAGCAAGGCCCAACAGGCTGAAAAGAAGTGCAGTCCAGATTGAAACGCCGGCGCAACAGTATGGCGTGTCATCTTACTCCCAGGTTTTATTCCCGGGAGGCATACCAACGCTCGTGCTCTTTTCAGGAAGAAGAGCGCTCGCCGGACTGTATCCGGAGAGGTTGCCAATCAATCCTCCGCCCGCCAGGCTCCAAAGCTAGGTCCAGAAGCGGAGGCGAACACGAGGCGTGCGTCGGACGCTCCCCCAACAGAGGATGCTGATAGGTTATCTGCCACCAATTCCGAGGTGGAGAGTGCCATGAATCACAGGCGTCGCCAGACAGTTCTTCGTGACGCATATTTCTCCCCAGAGGCATTGGATGCATTCAATTCGGGAGATGCGCATCTCCGTGCCGCTCAAAATGGTCTAGCCAGAGCCACGGAGCGGTATGTAAAAGACATCTGGTGAGAAAATTTGTGATTATATATGCGGTAGCCCCGAGACTTGAAATAGTTAGAATAACTGATTTAAGGATCATTTATTGTGCAGGTTCTTACAGAAAAGAATACCCAACTGTCCCGGGAGCTGGAGGAGTGCAAAGCCCAACTTGAGGCCGCACTAGCTGCAGCGGGGGAGACCCCCTCTGGTAATATATGCTTCAAAAGATAAGTAATTTGTGAAGTGCGGCGTGTGTATAAGTCTAACAATAATATTGCAGATGGCGCCGGGATAGATCCGGACAAGCAACAACTCTTGCGCCGGTTAAAGGCCGGCGAGAATGTGCTTACAAGGGTGAGGCAAGAGAAAAATAATTTCCAAGATGCCAACACTTAGCTGGGTGAGGAACTAAAGGATGTTCTGCCCAGCTGTCTGACTCTGTTAAGGAGAATCGGCGGCTTCGACGCGGCATTTTTAGTAAGTGCTTGAATGAACTTTGAAAAAGAGGTTGGCGAGGAAGTCGACTAACAGAGTTATGTCTGTAGCTATGCTCACAGGCCGTCCTGCAGAGGAAATGCCCGGTTCTACGGGAGACCTTCTTCCCGAGCTCTTGCAACTGCACGAACGAGTTCGGCAGGTGATGAAAGGCGTCGCCTAGGCCTTGTGGCCATCTGTCTTCCTGCCCGAAGGCCTTGGAGAGCTTGCAGAGAGGCTTCAGGGAGCGCGGCGACGCTTCCGATTATGGAAGATATCGGCCCGCCGTCAAGGCGCCAGGGAGGCCTGGGCCATGGTGAAGACGCGGTACACGAAGGCTGACCCAAACCACATGGCCGAGGTCGGACCTGTGGGGCCCGATGGGAAGAAGATCCCTGTGAGCTTAGTGTATGGCCAAGTAGAATTGGCCGCAAAGTATTCCCAGCAGGACTGTAAACTAGACAGCCTATTGGATGGCATTGAAGAAGAATACAATCAGTCAAGTTGACTATGTAATTTAAGATGACATGTAAAATGCCTTCTAGCCGGATTGTAGATCGTTTGTCATGGCGGACCTTTTCGCTTCAACCTCGGGACCCGATAGTCCGGAGTGTGTCCGAATACCCTCGCGGTTATATAAGAACTGGGGCATGCGTGGAGACCGGGCATAGGGGTCATTAGTGCTTTATCAGACAAATGCCCAACTAGTTATGTTATATTACATGGTTAGTAAGAAACATTTTCCAGGGAGAATAGTTCCGTTAGGGGTTCCTTTCCCTGGGAGGCATGCCCTAAAGTGCATGTCCGGACTGCAAAAAATGCAGGAAAACATCTGGGGGCGGATAAATAAATAAATGAGAAATCGTCTTTTAGTTCACCGACCGAATATTCCCTTAAGAACGCTAACTTTCGGCTTCACCCAGTCTGAGGTACACATCCGACTGACCCAACAGTAACAATCGCAGAGGTGCTCCCTTTACCACCTAGCTGAACAATCGGGAATGTAGGGGTAAGCACAGGAGCTAGGCAACCCAGCTTGGCCAAAACTTAAGTCATATCGATGCATATAATGGTGAAAAAAATGGACATGCGGAAGGGTGACACATGTGTTGGGCATGAAGCCCGTATAAATAAGCTTCTGATAAAGAAGCCCCCAGGTATAATGAGCGCGGATAGCGCGTCAAGTGTGTGCGAACAATGCGCGAACGAGCCTTCAAAGGCCGTAAGAGAAAGGAGGGAGAAGGAGAGAAATATAAGACAACTATTGTGTAAAATATAGACGGAGGAAGGAGACAAACTCAGAATCCGGCGCTAGGCGTAGAATCTTCGGAGACGGGCTGCGTTCCATGGGTTCGGCTCGAGTCGGTTATCCGATGCGTTTCGCAGACGGTACTCTCCGCCGGTCAGGACTTCATCGATGATGAAGGGACCTTCCCATTTGGGCTTGAGTTTGTCCTTTTTCTTGTCGGGCAGGCGTAGAACTAATTCGCCAACATTGTAAGTTTTGGCCCGTACTTCTCTGCTATGATATCTTCGAGCCTGCTATTGATAGAATGTGGAACGGGCTTTTGCCACGTCACGCTCTTCCTCCAAGGCGTCCAAACTGTCCTGCCGATCGAGCTCGGCTTCTCTTTCTTCATACATGCGCACACGAGGTGAATCATGAATTATGTCGCAGGGCAGAACTGCCTCTACGCCGTATACCATAAAGAATGGTGTGAATCCGGTAGTGCGATTCAGCGTGGTCCGCAGCCCCCAGAGTACGGAGTCGAGCTCCTCTACCCAGTGCGTGTTAGATTCCTTGAGGGACCGCACTAGTCTGGGTTTAATGGCGCTCATGATTAGACCATTTGCTCGCTCGACTTGACCGTTAGTTTGAGGGTGATAGACTGAAGCATAGTCGAGCTTGATGCCCATGTTTTTGCACCAGAGTTTGACCTCGTCGGCCGTGAAGTTCGTGCCATTATCAGTGATGATGCTATGGGACACCGTAACGGTGTACTACCCCTGATATGAAGTCTATCACTGGTCCAGATTCGACCGTCTTAACAGGCTTGGCTTCTATCCATTTGGTGAATTTATCCACCATGACCAGTAGGTATTTTTGCTTGTGGATTCCTCCTTTGAGGGGTCCAACCATATCAAGCCCCCAGACCACGAAAGGCCAGGTGATGGGTATAGTTTTGAGGGCGGTGGGTGGCATGTGGCTTTGATTAGCAAAGAGCTGGCAACCGACGCATCATTGGACTAAGTCCTGAGCATCTGCCCGGGCCGTCGGCCAATAAAATCCTGTACGGAAGGCCTTGCCTACAAGGGCCCGGGCTGCGGCGTGGTGCCCGCTGAGTCCGGCATGAATTTCAGCCAGAAGATTCCGCCCTTCCTCTTCGGAGATACACCTTTGAAGGACTCCGGTTGTGCTTTTCTTATAAAGCTCTCCCTCATGGACCTTATAGGCTTTAGATCGCCGCACTATGCAGCGGGCCTCATTTTGGTCCTCGGGAAGTTCCTGCCTGGTTAGGTAGGCTAGGAATGGTTTCGTCCATGGGGCAATGACTGCCATTATTATGTGGGCTTAGGATGTTACTTCGTTGGCAGAACCACCAATTGTGTCAGAGTGTTCGGTGTCGGGCAGTGCGGTCGGGTCCGGGTTGTTATTTTTGGACTCCCCCTCCCATAGTACGGATGGCTTGAACAACCTCTCTAAGAAGATGTTGGGAGGGACAGCATCGCGCTTTGCGCCAATGCGTGCCAATGCGTCTGCTGCCTGGTTGTTATCCCGGGCTATATTGTGAAATTCGAGCCCCTCGAACCGAGATGACATTTTTAGGACGGCGTTGCGATAAGCTGCCATTTTCGGATCCTTGGCATCGAAGTCTCCATTTATTTGGGATATCACGAGGTTCGAATCCCCGCGCACCTCTAGGCGTTGAATGCCCATGGAGACTGTCATCCGGAGACCATGTAGAAGGGCCTCGTATTCGGCTGCATTGTTAGAGTCCGTATACATTATCTAGAGTACGTATTGAACCGTATCTCCGGTTGGGGACGTCAGAACGACGCCAACCCCCAGACCAGCCAACATTTTGGAGCCGTCGAAGTGCATGATCCAGTTGGAATATGCGCCGTACTCTTTAGGGAGTTCGGCTTCAGTCCATTCGGTGACGAAGTCGGCCAAAACTTGCGACTTAATAGCTCGTCGTGGCTTATAGGTTATGTCGAACGGGAGGAGCTCAATGGCCCATTTAGCAATCTGGCCTGTCGCATCGCGGTTGTTTATAATGTCCTTAAGAGGTACTTCGGAGCCTACCATTATCGAGCACTCTTGAAAGTAGTGCCGCAGCTTCCGGGATGCCATAAACACCGCGTACGCTATTTTTTGATAATGCGGATACCGTGACTTGCATGGAGTTAGGACAGTGGACACGTAGTAAACTGGCTTTTGAAGGGGGAACTTGTGACCGTCCGTTTCTCTTTCGACAACGAGCACCGCGCTTAGAACTTGATGAGTTGCCGCGATATATAATAGCATTGGTTCGCCCATGTTGGGCGCGGCCAGGACCGGATTTGTTGCCAATCTGGCTTTTATTTCTTCGAGTCTGGCCGTGGCGGCATCCGTCCACTCGAAGTGTTTGGTGCGTCGGAGGAGGCGATAAAGGGGTAATGCCTTTTCTCCCAAACGGGAGATAAAGCGGCTTAGAGCCGCCACACATCCAGTCAATTTTTGTATTTGTTTGAGGTCCTTTTAGATATCCAATTGTGACAGAGCTCGGATCTTGGCCAGGTTTGCTTCAATTCCTCTACCGGATACAATGAAGCCCAAGAGCTTTCCGGCTGGTACGCCGAAAACGCATTTTTCCGGGTTGAGCTTGATGTCATATTTTTGGAGATTATCGAATGTGAGCCTCAAGTCGTCTACTAGAGTTTTGACATGCTTGGTTTTGACGACCACATCGTCTATGTATGCCTCCACTGTTTTGCCGATCTGGTTTGCCAGACATGTCTGAATCATGCGCTGATATGTTGCGCCGGCGTTTTTGAGCCCGAAGGGCATTGTGTTGAAGCAGAATAGGCCGTATGGGGTGATGAATGTCGTTGCGGCTTGGTAAGGCTCTGCCATCTTAATTTGGTGGTAGCCGGAGTATGCATCGAGGAAGCACAATGAATCATGTCCTGCGGTAGCATCGATAATTTGATCGATGCGGGGGAGGGGGAAGGGATCCTTTGGGCAAGCCTTGTTGAGGTCCTTGAAATCGACGCGTAGGCGCCAGGATTTGTCCTTCTTTGGTACCATGACCAGGTTTGCTAGCCAGTCCGGATGTTTTATATCTCTGATGAATCCGGCCTCCAATAGTTTGGCTAGCTCCTCTCCCATGGCCTGTCTCTTGGGTTTGGAGAAACACCGAAGAGCCTGTTTGACTGGCTTGAATCCTTTTAGGATGTTTAGGCTGTGCTCGGCCAATCAGCGTGGGATTCCTGGCATGTCTGATGGGTGCCAGGCAAAAATGTCCCAATTTTCGTGTAGGAATTCTTGTAGAGCAGCGTCTACATCAGGGTTTAATTGTGCCCTCATGGAGGCCGTTTTTGTAGGGTCCGTTGGATGGACTTGGAATTTGACTATTTCGTCCGCCGGTTTAAAGGAGGTGGACTTGGATCTCTTATCGAGTATCACATTGTCCCTATTCACCGTGGAGCGCAGCGCAGTGAGTTCCTCGGCCGCTAGGGCTTCGGATAATGCCTCAAGGGCCAGTGTGGCTGTCTTGTTTTCGGCGCGGAGTGCTATGTCCGGGTCACTAGCCAGAGTGATGATTCCGTTGGGCTCGGGCATTTTGAGCTTCATGTAACCGTAATGGGGTATAGCTTGAAAAATTGTGAATGCCTCTCGCCCTAATAGAGCGTGATATCCGCTGCTGAACGGGGCCACTTGGAACGTGGCATCCTCGGATCTGTAATTATCCGGCGTGCCGAACACAACATCCAGTGTGATTTTTCCTGTACAGCATGCTTCCTGACTGGGGATTATTCCTCTAAAGGTTGTGCTGCTTCGCTCAATGCGGCTCCAGTCTATTTCCATTTTTCGGAGGGTTTCCTCATAAATGAGGTTCAATCCGCTGCCACCGTCCATGAGTACCTTGGTAAGGCGAAAGCCGTCCACTATTGGACTGAGGACCAATGCGGCTGGTGCTCGGGCTATTCGGAATTTAGGTTCGTCACTAGCATTAAAGGTAATCGCCGTGTCACTCCATGGGTTTATTGTTGCTACTTGGTAGGCTTCGGCAAGGCTGTGGAGTGTTCGTTTCCGCATATTATTTGATGCGAAAGTCTCGAAGACTGTTAATACCGTACTGGTATCCCTGTGCTGGTGCTCTGGAGTTAGAAGCTCTTCGCCACTTTTGGCCACCTACCGTAGTATCCAACATGCTCTAAGGCTATGAGTTGGAATGGCGCCCTCTGTACTATGAATTTTGCAGGGTCCATTGAGCCATCCCTCCAGTACGGTTCCATGCCCTATAGAGGGTTTTTGCTTTTTGGTATTTAACCGAGGTGCCTGGCGATGATGCACCCTTTTATTTTGGACCGGGGTTGTATTCATGGCCGGATTATCCCAAAATTTGATTTCGGTTTTCCAGGCACTTTCCATCACACAGTAATTTCGTACTATGGACGCCAAGTCAGCGAAGCGTGTAATTTCACGACGACTTACGGCGTTGAGGATTCCCTTGTCCGTGCAATTATTGCAGAAGAATGAAATTGCGTCCTCCTCGCGGCAATCCTTCATCCTGTTTATGACCAAGAGGAATCTGGCCCAGTAATGGTGTACTATTTCTGAGGGCTCTTGCCTGATTTGGGATAGATCGCTTATGTTTGGGTGGGCAGGTGGAATTAAATTCGGAACCCCGTCCAATTTAAGACTCAGGGGCTAAGGAGTTTCCTAACTTGGAAGCTTGGGTTCTTGGATGTTATCCAATGAGTCTAGCCCGCTGCCTGACTTTAGGTTCAGGGCTTGAGTGACGTCCTCCCCTCCGCGGGAATCCGGCATGGAGGGATCAGGAATCCGGACATAGCTAGTCCTTAAGATAGAAGAAGGGTCGCCGTATTGTTCCTCTACCACAGCAACGTGGTGGGTAACCTGGGGAGAGTTAATCTCTCTCAGATCGGGTTTAGGCCCAATCTGATCGTAGTCTGTAGCGACTCCCAGGGCGGCGATGCGATCCAAGAGCTCGTTTAAGGAAGAGAGCTCCATCGGATCTAACTTCTCGGCGAGTTCCGAGTTAACATGAAGATTGCTTTCGATGACCCGAGAAGTCATCGTTGGCGCGGCGGCCGAACAGGCGGTCATAAGAAAACCGCCTAGCCAGAGAGTTTGGCCGATGGCCAAAGCTCCTTTAGCAATTGTGTCGTCTTTAAAGACGGGATGAGGCATCCTTCCTGATGGCGACGGCACAGAGGAACTCTCAATGAAAGCACCAATGTCGTGTCAAAACCGGCGGATCTCGGGTAGGGGTCCCGAACTATGCGTCTAGGCGAGATGATAACAGAGACAAGGGACACGATGTTTTTACCTGTGTTCGGCCCTCTCGATGGAGGTAAAACCCTACTCCTGCTTGATTAATATTGATGATATGGGTAGTACAAGAGTAGATCTACCACGAGATCAGAGAGGCTAAACCCTAGAAGCTAGCCTATGTTATGATTGTTGTTTGTCCTACGGACTAAAACCCTCCGGTTTATATAGGCACCGAAGAGGGTTAGGGTTACACAGAGTCGGTTACAATGGTAGGAGATCTACATATCCGTATCGCCAAGCTTGCCTTCCATGCCAAGGAAAGTCCCATCCGGACACGGGACGAAGACTTCAATCTTGTATCTTCATAGTCCAGGAGTCCGACCAAAGGTGATAGTTTGGCTATCCGGACACCCCCTAATCTCGGACTCCCTCAGTCAACTTTAGGAATTAGTGATCCCACTATTTTGGAAGATATTGAATCTTAGTGTGATATTTATGAAAGTGGATTTGGAAGAGTGTCAACTTTAGTTAGTAATGATTCCACTATTTCGGAAGAGGTTCCAATTGAGTATGAGAACAAAGTTATCATCCATGATGCCTTTGAAAATTATGATGAGGGAGGAATACGTGCTTGTAGGAGTTGCAATAATATTAAGTTTCCTCCCTATGTGCTTAAAGTTTTGAAAGTTATGCTTGTTTTGCCTTCCTATGCTAGTTGATTGTTGTTCTTATAAATTGTGTACTCACAAAATCCCTAGGCATAGGAAGTGTGTTAGATTTAAATGTGCTAGTCATATTCTTCAAGATGCTCTCTTTGTGTTTCAATTCCTATCTTTAAAGTGAGCATCATTGAAATCATCATGCCTAACTAAAAGGCATTAAAGAAAAGCGCTTGTTGGGAGACAACCCAATATTTATCCTTACTGTTTTTGTGTGCCCACATGATTAAGCTACTGTAGTAATAATGTTTTATGCTTTTTGTTTCAATAAAGCGCCAAGTAAGACCTTTGGGAAGACTTGGATGAAAGTTAATGTGATCTTGCTGTAAAAAACAGAAACTTTGCGCTCACGAGAATAGATGTCATTTTTTACAGAAGAGTGCTTTTGAGTTGATTATTTTTGCATAAGATTAATAGACAAATTCCTCACGTCCACCAATTTATTTCATAATTTTCGGAGTAGCAGAAGTGTGGTTATTGTTCAGATCATTACAGACTGTTCTGTTTCTGACAGATTCTGTTTTCATTGCATAGTTTGCTTGTTCTCTAGTTTCTCTGACTTATATTCTTCAATATAAATTGTAGAAATGATATGGTACAGTAGGCATTGTGTCAGAACAATTATGAACCTTGTCTTTGACAGTACCCAAGTGCATGGTTTACTCTCTATCATACTAACCTATCTCACGAAGTTTGGATGAGTTTTGTGTGATTGAAGTTTTCAAGTTTTGGGTGAGATATCGATATGAGGAGAATAAGGAGTGGAAAGGTCCTAAGGTTGGGGATTCCAAGGTACCCCAAGGTAATATTCAAGGAAGACTCAAGCGCCTAAGCTTGGGGATGCCCCGGAAGGCATCCCCTCTTTCGTCTTCAAAGCTATCGGTACACCTTACTCGGAGCTATATTTTTATTCGTCACATGATATGTGTTTTGCTTGGAGCGTCATTTTCTTTTGTTAGCATTTGCTTGCTGTTATTTAGAATAGTGTTTTGCATCTTTAGTTTCAATAAAAATGTCAAGGATAGCCTTTTACCATGCTTATTTTGCAAGTATACATGTTGCTGTTTGAAAACAGAAAGTTTACCGCTCTTGCAAAAATTCCCTAGAAAAGTCAGAGCATGATATAATGTTGAAACTTTTTGAATAAAGAGCTATGATAAATATACTACAGAGGGAATTTTATCTCATAATTTTTGGAGTTAGGGAAGTATTGATACTCTTGCATTCTTTACAGAGTATACTGTTTTGGCAGATTGCTGTTATGGTTGCATGGTTTGCATATGTTTGCTTGTTTAATGATTCTATTTGAGGATAGGAATGTTAAATATGCAGAGGCATTTAGTATGCAATGTTGAATAATAATTTTAGTAATTTGCTACAGTAGAAAATGATAAGGTTTTGCATTGGTTTATACTAACCTATCTCACGAGTTCTTGTTGAGTTTGGTGTGTATGAAGCTTTTGAGATTTATGAAACCGACGTATAAAAGGAATTAAGGAGACACAAAATCTCAAGCTTGGGGATGCCCAAGGCACCCCAAGACATTATTTCAAGAAGTCTCAAGCATCTAAGCTTGGGGATGCCCCGGTAGGCATCCCACCTTTTCTCTTCAACAACTATCGGTTAGTATCGGTTGAACCTAAGTTTTGCTTCTTCACATGAGTTGTGCTATCCTTGCAATGTCATTTTATTTTGTTTTACTTGCTGTTTGAATAAAATCATTGGATCTGAAATTTTCAATAAGAAAAGGAACCCTCCCATGGCTAGTTAATTATTTGACTACCCAGTGTCCTTCACTCATATCTTTTGGAGTAGTTTGTCATTTACTCATGTGCTTCCATGTATATCTTTTTGAGTAAATGGGGGAATGAATTGAATGTCATAAATCTGAATTTTTATATGCTTCATATGCTTATAACATGGTTAGTGATGACTTCACACGTAGAAAGTATGAGGCATAAAAGTTATTGAGAGTTGGCAAACGTAGTTTTGGTCATCGTTGCAATTAATAGGAAGTAATAAGGAAAGAGAGGTTCACATACAAATATATTATCTTAGACATCTTTTATGATTGTGAAGAACTCATTAAGTATGACATGCTAAAAGAGTTGACGTTGGACAAGGAAGACAACGTAATGGTTTATGTTTTCCGACATCTCAGTTAAAGTATATTGTCATTAACCTTCCAAACATGTTGAGCTTGCCTTTCCCCCTCATGCTAGCCAAATTCTCAGCACCAAGTAGAAATACTACTTGTGCTTCCAAATACCCTTAAACCAGTTTTGCCATGAGAGTCCACCATATCTACCTATGGATTGAGTAAGATCCTTCAAGTAAGTTGTCATCGGTGCAAGCAATAAAAAATGCTCTCTAAATATGCATGACTTATTAGTGCAGATAAATAAGCTTTGTACGAACTTGTTGTGGACGTAATAAAAGCGACGGACTACATAATAAAGGTCCACATACAAGGGGCAATATAAAGTGACATTCTTTTGCATTAAGATTTTGTGCATCAAACCTAAACGCGCATGACAACCTCTGCTTTCCTCTACGAAGGGCCTATCTTTTACTTTATGTTTTTACTTTATGCTTGAGTCAAGGTGATCCTCACCATTCCCTTTTTCATTTTATCTTTTGTCAAGCTCCTTGTGTTTGAAAGATTATGATATATATATATCCAATTGGATGTAAGTTAGCATGGGCTATTATTGTTGACATCATCTAAAGGTGAATACGTTGGGAGGCAACACAATAAGCCCCTATCTTTCTCAGTGTCCGGCTGAAACTCCGTAACCACAAGTATTGCGTGAGTGTTAGCAATTGTAGAAGACTATATGATAGTTGAGTATGTGGACTTGCTGAAAATCTCTATTCTTGACTCTTTCTGAAGATATGATAAATTGCAATTGCTTCAATGACTGAGATTATAGTTTGTTAGTTCTCAATAAAGTTTCTGAACCATGCTTGACATTGTGATTAGATTGTTGCTTGATCATGAAAAGTTTTATGAGATAAGCTGCTATTATGACACATATTGATGCTAGGAAAAGTGACTGAATTATCATTGATCAAACTTAAGCACTTACTAGCACTCCGCATCAAAAATTATCTTTTTATCATTTACCTACTCGAGGACGAGCAGGAATTAAGCTTGGGGATGCCTGATACGACTCCAACATATCTATAATTTTTGATTGCTCCATGCTATATTATCTACTGTTTTAGGCAATATTGGGCTTTATTATCCACTTTTATATTATTTTTGGGACTAACCTATTAACCGGAGGCCCAGCCCAGATTTGTTGTTTTATGCCTATTTCAGTGTTTCGAGGAAAAGGAATATCAGACAGAGTCAAAACGGAACGAAATCGACTGGAGAAGTTAATTTTGGAAGGAAACCAATCAGGTGGGCTTGGAGTGCACGTCAGGGGACTCCCGGGCTGCCCACGAGGGTGGGGGGTGCCCCCTGGGCGCGCCCCCTACCTCGTGAGCCCCCCGGAGGTCCACCGACGTACCCCCTGCACCCATATATACCTACGTACCCTAAAACTTCCAGAACGGAGATTGGATCGGGAGTTCCGCCGCCGCAAGCCTATGTAGCCACGAAAAACCAATCGGGGCCCTCTCCGGCACCCTGTCGGAGGGGGCCATCATCACCGGTGGCCATGGAGGAGTATCCCGGAGGGGTCTTCATCACCATGAAGGCCAAGGACCAGAAGGTGGAAGCCATGGAGGAAGAAGCACAAAGGGGAGAACCTCTCCTCCTCTCTTCCGGTGGCGCTGGAGTGCCATCGGGAGGGGAATCATCGCCACGGTGATCGTCTTCATCAAACATCACCATCATCACCATCCTCATCTCTTTTATGCGGTACACTCTCCCGCACCCCGCTGTAATCCCTACTTGAACATGGTGCTTTATGCCACATATTATGATCCAATGATGTGTTGCCATCCTATGATGTTTTGAGTAGATATCTTTTGTCTTTGGGTTGATTGATGATCTAGATTGTTATGACTTGTATGTTTTACTTTGGTGTTGTCCTACGGTGCCCTCCGTGTCGCGCAAGCGTGAGGGGTTCCCGCTGTAGGGTGTTGCAATACGTTCATGATTCGCTTATAGTGGGTTGGTGAGTGAACAGAAACACAAACCCGAGTAAGAGGGATTGTTGCGTATGGGAATAAAGAGGACTTGATGCTTTAATGCTATGGTTGGGTTTTACCTTAATGATCTTTAGTAGTTGCGGATGCTTGCTAGAGTTCCAATCATAAGTGCATATGATCCAAGTAGAGAACGTATGTTAGCTTATGCCTCTCCCTCATATGAAACTGCAATGACGACTATTGGTCTTGTTAACAATTACCTAGGACAATTCCGCACACCGATCCACCATTATTCCACACTCGCTATTTATATTATTTAGTATTTTATTCTAACTCTATGATAATAGCACCTACTATTATGTTTTAGCTCTCCGATATCATACAAAGTTATCCTCTTCATGCCCACAATGAAGTTTTATTTCTTGTTGCTAGTTGGAAGCAAACGTCCGGTGCACGTAGAGTCGTATCGGTGGCAGATAGGGCTTGAGAGAATATTGATCTTACCTTTAGCTCCTTGTGGGTTCGACACTCCATACTTATCACTTCCATCTTTGGAAAGTGCTACGATGATTCCTTGCACTTGGGGATTATCACCTAGTGCAACAAGCTCGAAGAGACAAATAGACACAGCAGTTTATCCTGGTTCGGGCCACCTGGCGGTGTAATACCCTACTCCAGCGTTTTGGTGGATTGCCTCAGAGGGCTGAGGATGAACTAGTACAATGGATGAACTGGCCTCAGGAGGTGAGGTGTTCTTGATCTCGATAGAGCTGAGGGGATGTGAACCAGATGCCCCTCTATGGTGGTGGCTAAGTCCTATTTATAGTGGCCTTGGTCCTCTTCCCAAATGTTGGCGGGAAGGGATCCCACAATGGCCGGATTTGAAAGGGGACAAGTAGTAAAGCTTATCCTGACAAAAGTAGTCTTCGCCTACGAAAAGCCTCTGGCCGTGATGCTGCATTGCGCTCGTCGAGGACCTCCGTCCTGCCGTCCTAGCGGTCTTGGTCTTGTTGCACTAGAATGGAAACCTTTGGCTGATTCCTCGGGACGCCGTGCCTGTGGCTTGCCTCCCTTGCACCGAAGTGGAAACCTGCGCTCTGCGCCCGCCTGGCCTTGGTCGTCATGGCTCAGGTCAGTTGAGCCTCATGAGGTAAACCTTGCATAGAACTCTCTGCTCCTCGGGAGCCAGCCTGAAGAGGCCGATCCCCTCGGGGGTCTTGGCTTTGTCCGCTTCGTGAGGATTGGCCCCTCTGTGACGCCCGGATAGTTAAGCTATAGTAACCCTCTGGTAATCATGTCATGTCACCTTGATTACTGTTGATAATCTCGCGTTAGATCGAAACGGATTCAAATTCAAATTTGAAATTAAGTCAAACGATAAAATTTTTCAAACATTAAAACAAAAATGTTCGGAGTGTGCAGTTAAATGCCTAGTTAATTATAGTGCAGAAAACACCTTTTTAGAAAATGCCTAGATACATTAAAATGAAATAAAACAGAAAAAAAGAAAAGAACCAAACAGAAAAAAAAGGAAGAACCCCTCCCCATTGGGCCAAGTGGCCCAGCTGCCTCCGCCGTCAGAATCGGCCGCCCAACCCAACGCCCATATTCCCCCCCGGACCCCGAAACCCTAATCCAACAGCACCCCCCCCCACTCGCGCCCCCACTCTCCCTCTCCCCCAATCCAATCGGGATCGGGCTCGACGCCTCCACCTCGCCCTCGTCCGCCACGCCACGCCGTCGGAGCCACCTCGCGGAGCTCCTCGCGGACTCCTTGACGCCGTCCTCTCCGTCATCGCCGCGTCCCGTCCTCCACCTCGCGGCGCCCTTCCCCACCGGCCTGCCTCCTCTCGTCGCCGACCCGTCCCGTCCTCCTCCCGAAAGTCTTCACCACCTCGACGCCCTTCCTCCAGCAGACGGTGAGGACCCGGTCCTCCTTCCCCGCTTAGTGCCTTACCGCGCGGCCCTCGCCTCTGCCATCCCTATCGTCGCCCCCGCCCGTGTCGATTGACGCGGACGGCGCTCCCGCCGTTGCTTACCCTCCTCGAGTACACGCCGCCACCCCATGCCCGAGCTTCGCGCGCGTCGCACGCACCAGCCATGGCGCCCCCACCGCCGCATCCCATGCTCCGGCGGCCTCAAGACGCTTCGCCGCGCCCAAGACACGCTACTGCTTTCGCGTCGCGCCTTCTTCCACGCCCAGCGCTGCGGCCAGCAGTTGCTTTCGCGCTTCGCCGCGCCCGCTGCCTCCTCCCTGCGCCCTGCTTTGCTTGCGGCCGCTCTTTGTCTTCTTGCCGCCTTTGCTCGCCTCGGCGCCTCGAGGCGCAGCGCGCGCTTTGCTTCTGCCTCCGGCGCCCTCTGCGTCGGCTTCCTCCGCCGGAAACGGCCGGCCGGTGAGCCCATACGGCCGCCGACGACGCCCCGTCGCTTGGCTCGGTTAGCCCTCGTTCGGCGCCGCCAGAATCGCTAAGCGCCAAGACTCGCTAAGACCCCGGGCCTATGACAGAGGGCCCCACGCCTGTAACGCTTTTAGAAGAAAATAAAAATAAAAATAAATTTAATTAATTAATTAATTAACTAAATTAATTAAGTTAATTAATCCTATTTATTTAATCTAATTAACCTGTTAGTTTAATTAGACAGTAATTAGTTTAATCTAAACCCTAATCAACCTAGCAGTGTATGACGTGGGTCCCACTGGGCCCACACGTCGGTTGACCAAATCGACACCTCATTGATCTTGACGTCATGATGACGTCAGCAAGCACTATTCTGAATAATGTTAGAATTAAATAGTTAAATAAATCCTAAAAATGATTTAAATCTTTTAAAATTAATATAAAATAAACCGTAGCTCAGATGAAAATACTTTCTACATGAAAGTTGCTCAGAACGACGAGACGAATCCGAATACGCAGTCCGTTTATCCACCACATATCCCTAGCATAGCAAACACGCAACTTTCCCTCACCGGTTCATCTGTCCGAAAACGCGAAACACCGGGAATACTTTCCTGATGTTTTCCCCTTCACCGTATCACCTCGCCTTCGCGTTAGGGCACACCTAGCACCGCGTATTGACATGTTATGCTTTGTGATGCTTTGATTGCATTGTATTTATTGTTTCTTCCCCTCTTCTCTCCTAGACTATGAGGTGGACTGCTGCTTTGTACCCGATCGACTACGGAGTTGACGACCCTCTCTCTTGCCAGAGCAACCAGCAAGCCCCCTTGATCACCAGATATCGCCTATTCTCCTCTATCGCTTGCATTAGAGTAGTGTAGCATATTACTTGCTTTCCGTTGATCCTATTCTCGATGCATAGCCCGACATTGTTGCTACATCTGCTGATAGCTTACCCGCAATCCTAAATGCTTAGTATAGGATGCTAGTTTATCATCATTGGCCCTACATTCTTGTCGATCGCCTTGCTATACTATCGGGCCGTGATCACTTGGGAGGTGATCACGGTATATACTATACATACATACATACTATACAGATGGTGACTAAAGTCGGGTCACCGAGGAGTACCCGCAAGTGATTCTCGATGAGGGGGCCGAAAGGACAGTGGCTCCATCCCGTAGAGGTGGGCCCGGGTTCCCGACGGCCCCGATCGTTACTTTGTAGCGGAGCGACAGGCAGGTTGAGACCACCTAGGAGACAGGTTGGCTGGCCTGTTCGGCGTTCATGCGATACTTAACACGCTTAACGAGATCTTGGTATTTGATCCGAGTCCGCCATTTGGTCTATACGCACTAACCATCTACGCTGGAGTAGTTATGGGTATCCCGACGTCGTGGTATCACCGAAGCCTTCTTGGCGTCAAGAATCGAGCGGCGCGCGCGGATTGGAACGTAAGCTGCGCTTGTATTAGGGGCTAGTTACGCTTCCGGCCGCCCACGCAACGTCTTGGTGTGCTCGGCGATGGGCCTGCACCCTGCGCGCTTAGGTTTAGACCGGCGTCTCGACCTCTCTGTTGTGCCTAGGTGGGGCTGCGGCGTGTTGATCTTCCGAGGCGGGCATGACCCGTAAAAGTGTGTCCGCCAAATGGGATCAAGCGTGTTGGGTTATGTGGTGCACCCTGCAGGAAGTTAATCTATTCGAATAGCCGTGATCTTCAGTAACAGGACGACTTGGACTTGTACCTTGACCTTATGACAACTAGAACCGGATACTTAATAAAACACACCCTTCCAAGTGCCAGATACAACCCGGTGATCGCTCTCTAACAGGGCGACGAGGAGAGGATCGCCGGGTAGGATTATGCTATGCGATGCTACTGGAGATGCTACTTGGTGATGCTACTTGGAGATGCTACTTGGAGGACTTCAATCTACTCTCTTCTACATGCTGCGAGACGGAGGCTGCCAGAAGCGTAGTCTTCGACAGGATTAGCTATCCCCCTCTTATTCTGGCATTCTGCAGTTCAGTCCACTGATATGGCCCTTTACACATATACCCATGCATATGTAGTGTAGCTCCTTGCTTGCGAGTACTTTGGATGAGTACTCACGGTTGCTTTCTCCCCTTTTCCCCTTTTCCTTTCTTTCTGGTTGTCGCAACCAGATCTTTGAGTCGAAGCGGGCGCCACCGTCGATGGCGACTACTACTTTGGAGGTGCCTACTACTACGTGCAGCCCGCGACGACGACCAGAGTAGTTTAGGAGGATCCTGGCGGGAGGCCTGCGCCTCTTCGATCTGATCCCGGTTTGTGCTAGCCTTCTTAAGGCAAACTTGTTTAACTTATGTCTGTACTCAGATATTGTTGCTTCCGCTGACTCGTCTATGATCGAGCACTTGTATTCGAGCCCTCGAGGCCCCTGGCTTGTATTATGATGCTTGTATGACTTATTTATGTTTTAGAGTTGTGTTGTGATATCTTCCCGTGAGTCCCTGATCTTGATCGTACACATTTGCGTGCATGATTAGTGTACGATTGAACCGGGGGGCGTCACAAGTTGGTATCAGAGCCGACTGCCTGTAGGAATCCCCTTCCCAACTCCTTGGCCGAAGTCGAGTCTAGACTTTACAAAACTTTTACTAACATGGCTGTGCGGCCCATGGGGCCCACGTCGCCATTGGGTGGTATTAGGATCTTTTACTCCTTGTCTATACTCTGGGACTCTGATCTCTCCTCTATTCGGGTTGAATGATTTTACTAAATCTAACTCTAGGTTCTCGTAACTACTTCCTCCGGAGAACCATTTGATCTGGTGATCGCCTCGATGCACTAGAAGATTCGAAGTTACTCTCGATGTTCCTCGATACTTGTGCCCACGGCCTTTGCAAATTCCTGCCGGTGTATATCGTTATGGATAACTACATACACTTGCCCTTTCAATCAATTGATCTTGTTATTACAAGATACCTGAAATACTTCGGATATTACGAGGATCGTTTGTGTTCGCTGCCTTGCGCTCCTTTTCCTCATGAATACACCTGCAAATAATTCCTCACACTTATCGAGTATCTGCTCATTTCCAGTTGTTCGTGTGTTTCACAAAAGTCTTCGAAATACTTTTCGATCCTTTGATAATCCTTAGCAGCTTGTTGCTCTACAAATACCTGACTGCTTGCATTATGGTTATTTTCCATATGTCTAGCAATATTCACGAGCATCCCTTGTCACTGTCATTTTGAGTCTTTGACTCAATATGTTTGTGAATGCTCACAATCATCAATCCAATCGAGAATTCATCCTTCCGGCTCAGACATCATTTTAAACATGAGCTGGTTCTCGACCAATCGGATTGCCACCAGTTGTACCCCTAAGTCTACGCAACTTATCCATCCTTAATCAAACCATTTGCTTCTGATCCCTTGATCGGAAATCATAATTCTTTTGCATTTGAGCTTGAATTAGTCAGATGTTTCTATAATCAGATCTCCTTGCATTCTTCTTCCTCTGGTTGGGTACGATACTCCCATCAGCTTCGTTGTGGATCGCCCGATCCATTGTTGGATTTCATCCGACATCGGCCTTCATGTTCAATAACCTTGTGAGCCTTTCCACGGGTATATAACGCCTTTGGTAAATTGTATCCTCTGCTTTGACAACCATGCTCTACTTTTGAGCTTGTGTTATTTACTTCTGAAGTTCGTGGTATATGTTCCTAAGAAGCCTCGTTGGGTTGAACCTATGCATTCCTTAATATGTGTGAACTCGAAAGTTTTCACGAGTCATACTCTTCTGGTATTTTGCTAGATAAAATTTCAACACTACAACTTCCTCGAAAGTGAGAGGTGAATGGAAGGTTATACATTGAAGAAGTGGGAGTCGACCTTGAACTTTGTGTTCATGCCCATGGACACGATGTAGATCCTATCATGGAAGCTTCTTGTAACTATTTCCTTGATATAATATCCTTTGGTATCGGTGAATTGATCCTTTGCAATCGTGGTTCCGACCATGTTCTCCTTTAAATACCATTTCCTATGCAAGTTTAAGCACTTGTCTTCTATAGAGCAATACCCCAGTACAACCTCTACCTTGTTCTGTCATCGAGTATTACCCCACTGGTATCTCGAGATTATCATGGAAGTGCATAACTTCTTATGAGTTCTTCATCAAGTGCTACATTCCCACTGATTCCAATTTTTCACGGGTTCTAAGTTATTAGTCACTCGAGAACACCGATAAGTGAATCGATTCCGCACTCCGATACGATAACTCTAAGTAATTTTCGTTGCTTATGAGTTTAATAATCCTTGAAGTCATTCCTAGCCTGATCGGCTATATCATTATCGTCCAACTTTTTAATTGTGCTATCTGGTCTTTCTTTCCGAAGCACAATTTTTGATGTTGAGCTAAGCTTACGTCGACCTTCCTCGTCATATCATTTCGCCTTGAACCACAAACTTGATTTTGAGTTTGTGTCGTACCCTTGGTTCCCATAACCTTTCGCTGCATCATTATTTGACTTGATGTCATCGCCGACCGATTACATCTTCACGAAATCTCTCGACAAATGTGTCGTGGTCGTCATCAACATCCTGAGCTCTTCCAAGATATATATCGAATTCTTGATAAGAAATACCATCCTCGCCCCTCAATGGTTTGTGTTATCGCCGACCACATTATTGCCTTCCGATCAACACAAACTTATTCATGTTTTGTGTTATACCTTGGGATCCTTACTATCCATCTAATGTTGTGTTCTGCCTTGAAGTATTACTGTCTTTTCTATCAAGAATGTTGTGAGGATTGCTCCACCTCTTAAGAATTCTTGAAATAGTGATACTTCTCCCCATCACCTTCTTTCTTGGTCCCCGTGTTGTTTCTAACCGAAATACCGACAATTGAACTACGATGTGTGAATTCAAAAGTCCTAGCAACCCTATTGCTTTGAAGTGAATGGTCAATAACTCCATTCTAAGTCTTTTGGTTATTGAATCGCCATTCTAACGTTGATCATGCTACCTAAGCCCATATTTGATGCACCTTTCAACCAATGTTTAATTGTGTATGTTTCCCTCGAGCATACATCATTATATCATCAGATCTGACAAATGTTATCTCCTTGTCCGCATAATTGTGGGAACCCATCTTTTTGGAAATCTCAATGAATTTTTGCTGAGTCCATCAGCCACCTCCTCATCCCCTCCTTGGTGTAATGATGAACTATTGTTTCAGGAACCCGCTCTCATAGTTCATTTCCCGAGAATCTTGCAATGTCATTTCATCGAATTTGTGTTGCACCTTTTCTTCCCGGACATCCCGAGTCTGAGGTATCATGACACCAACCGGATCCGAATCTCGGTCAGATATGACGGTTGGGACAACTTTCCAGGAGTTATGATGTTGTTCCTTTGATGACCCGGTAAGGTGATGTCATTCCTGGCACACCTGGCCGAAGGACCTAGTGTTATAGTTTACTTTTTGACAAGGTTAACCATTCTTCCATGAGGAAATTGTAAGACTTATTCTATAAGTTGTTCTTAATGGATCCTTTGAGTTTCCAAAGTCTGATCTTCACCTGATGACCATGTCAATGCTATCTCGAAGCATGTCGGTTATACTCTGATTTTCAACAAGAACATTTGAAGCCCAATGCTAAATGTTTTCTGCTCAATTATCCAAACACCGTTGTATGGGTAACGTCATGAAATTCTCTCCCCTCACCTAGAGAATTTTCTACGTTATATCCTATCGTGGATATCATGCTCTGCTTGTCCTTGGGAAGGATATACCCCTGATATATGTGTTTAAACACATTTTCCTTTCCGTTGTTTTGTTCAAACTTCCTTATAATCTACTTAACTAAGCAGTGGTAATTCCCTGCTTAGGTAAGCAGCTCGTGGTACAACTCTGCCAGTAAGACCCAATTACTATAATTGATGACATTTCGGTAGCCACCGATGGATGAGAACTTTGCCTAATGGTCCGCCTCGTTCAACGAGCAGGAAAACGGTTCTCTTCGTCCCTCGCCCTTGGTATCGACATTGTTGCCAACATAACTGATAGGCTACCCTCTGACATGTCTTGCTATCATGACCGTGCAAGATATCAACGCTTTTCCTACTTCTAACCACATGGTGGGCCCATAACCCACAGTTCCACAGGATCAAAACCTGACTCTCCTGTATACGCCCTGTTGCCAACGTTATTTCTCGAGCCTGGCTACGTATGTAATTGACGGGTCACCCTCCTAGTGATCTATTCTAGTATCAGACGCAATACTTATTCCCATTGCTCTGAACCCCTTTCACATTTCGTATCAGGCGCCGAACGATTGCCTATGCGCTTGAAACTTCTATGGTGCACCTTCTTATTTTGCTCTCGATAATTTCTTAAGTTTCAACTCGAGAGTTACTTTCCGCCACCTTCCTTAATATTATCTACCAGATAAGCAACCTTGTAGAGGTCTGTCCTTTTGAAGCTACCCCTTATCCTTTTCGTAAGTATGATGAAGATCCCGAAGAAAGGATGTGCACTACATCATGATGGCCTGAAGCAGAGAAATGAAGACATCAACATAATGGATCGACCGCTTCGAGAAGAGCAACCAAGACCGAGAAAATCCGTTAGAATACCGCAACCAGAACTTTCCCCTTACTCCCCTCCTAAATCTCGGGACGAGATTTCTTGTAGTGGAGGAGAATTTTGACGCCCGGATAGTTAAGCTATAGTAACCCTCTGGTAATCATGTCATGTCACCTTGATTACTGTTGATAATCTCGCGTTAGATCGAAACGGATTCAAATTCAAATTTGAAATTAAGTCAAACGATAAAATTTTTCAAACATTAAAACAAAAATGTTCGGAGTGTGCAGTTAAATGCCTAGTTAATTATAGTGCAGAAAACACCTTTTTAGAAAATGCCTAGATACATTAAAATGAAATAAAACAGAAAAAAAAAGAGAAAAGAACCAAACAGAAAAAAAGGAAGAACCCCTCCCCCCCGCTGGGCCAAGTGGCCCAGCCGGCCTCCGCCGTCAGAACTGGCCGGCCCAACCGCGCCCATATTCCCCCCGGACCCCGAAACCCTAATCCAACAGCACCCACTCCCCCCCACTCGCGCCCCCACTCTCCCTCTCCCCCGATCCAATCGAGATCGGGCTCGACGCCCACCTCGCCTCGTCCGCCACGCCGCTGTCGGAGCCACCTCGCCGGAGCTCCCTCGCCGGACTCCTTCGACGCCGTCCTCTCCGTCATCGCCACGTCCCCGTCCTCCACCTCGCCGGCGCCCTTCCCCACCGGCCTGCCTCCTCTACGTCGCCGACCCGTCCCCGTCCTCCTCCCCAAAGTCTTCACCGCGCCTCGACACCCCTTCCCTCCAACGGACGGTGAGGACCCCGGTCCTCCTTCTCCCGCCTAGTGCCTTACCGCGGCGGCCTCGCCTCTGCCATCCCTATCGTCGCCCGCCGCCGTGTCGACAGCGCGGACGGCGCTCCCGCCGTTGCTTACCCTCCTCGAGTACACGCCGCCACCCCACGCCGAAGCTCGCGCGTCCACGCACCAGCGCCATGGCGCCCCCACCGCCGCATCCCATGCTCCGGCCAAGGCCTCAAGACGCTTCGCACGCTGCAGATAAGCACATCGCTGCTGCGCTCGCGTCGCGCGCCCCTTCCACGCCAGCGCCTGCAGCAGCGTTGCTCGCGCTTCGCCGCGCCCGCTGCCTCCTCCCTCGCGGCCCTGCTTTGCTTGCGCTGCTGTCTTCTTTGCGCGCTGCTGCTGCTCTGCCGCCTCGCTGCAGAACGCAGCCAGCCTTCTGCTTGCCTCCGGCGCCCCCCTCTCATCGGCTTCCTCCGCCGGAAACGGCCGGCCGGTGAGCCCATACGGCGACGACGCCAAGATGCCCGTCGAGGCTCGGTTCGCCCTCGTTCGCGCCGCTTGCCAGAATCGCTAGCGCCAAGACACCGCTAAGACCCCCCGGGCCTATGACAGAGGGGCCCCACGCCCCAGAACGTTTTTAGAAGAAAATAAAAATAAAAATAAATTTAATTAATTAATTAATTAACTAAATTAATTAAGTTAATTAATCCTATTTATTTAATCTAATTAACCTGTTAGTTTAATTAGACAGTAATTAGTTTAATCTAAACCCTAATCAACCTAGCGATTGTATGATGTGGGTCCCATCGCCCACACGTCGGTTGACCATCGACACCTCATTGATCGCCGACGCCATGATGACGTCAGCAAGCACTATTCTGAATAATGTTAGAATTAAATAGTTAAATAAATCCTAAAAATGATTTAAATCTTTTAAAATTAATATAAAATAAACCGTAGCTTAGATGAAAATACTTTCTACATGAAAGTTGCTCAGAACGACGAGACAAATCCGAATACGCAGTCCGTTTATCCACCACATATCCCTAGCATAGCAAACACGCAACTTTCCCTCTCCGGTTCATCTGTCTGCGAAACACCGGAATACTTTCCCGGATGTTTTCCCCTTCACCAGTATCACCTCGCACTTTGCGTTAGGGCACACCTAGCACCGCGTATTGACATGTTATGCTTTGTGATGCTTTGATTGCATTGTATTTATTGTTTCTTCCCCCTCTTCTCTCCGGTAGACTATGAGGCTGACGCTGCTGCTGGTACCCCGATCGACTACGGAGTTGACGACCCCTCTCTCTTGCCAGAGCAACCAGGCAAGCCCCCCCCCCCCTTGATCACTAGATATCGCCTATTCTCCTCTATACTGCTTGCATTAGAGTACTGTAGCATGTTACTGCTTTCCGTTGATCCTATTCTGATGCATAGCCTGACATTGTTGCTACATCTGTTGATACCTTACCGCAATCCTAAATGCTTAGTATAGGATGCTAGTTTATCATCATTGGCCCTACATTCTTGTCGATCGCCTTGCTATACTATCGGGCCGTGATCACTTGGGAGGTGATCACGGTATATACTATACATACATACATACTATACAGATGGTGACTAAAGTCGGGTCACTCGAGGAGTACCCGCAAGTGATTCTCGATGAGGGGGCTGAAAGGACAGTGGCTCCATCCCGGTAGAGGTGGGCTGGGTTCCCGACGGTCCCCGATTGTTACTTTGTAGCGGAGCGGCAGGGTAGGTTGAGACCACCTAGGAGACAGTGGGCTGGCCTGTTCGGCGTTCGCGGATACTTAACACGCTTAACGAGATCTTGGTATTTGATCCGAGTCGGCCATTTGGTCTATACGCACTAACCATCTACGCAGGAGTAGTTATGGGTATCCCGACGCCGTGGTATCACCGAAGCCTTCTTGACGTCGACAATCGGCGGCGCTTCGCCGGATTGGAACGTAAGCTTCGGGCTTGTATTAGGGGCTAGTTACGCTTCCGCCGCCACGCAACGTCTTGTGTGTGCTCGAGGCGATGGGCCTGACCCTGCGCGCTTAGGTTTAGACCGGCGTCGACCTCTCTTGTGCCTAGGTGGGGCTGCGGCGTGTTGATCTTCCGAGGCGGGCATGACCCGAAAAGTGTGTCCGCCAAATGGGATCAAGCGTGTTGGGTTATGTGGTGCACCCTGCAGGAAGTTAATCTATTCAATAGCCGTGATCTTGATAATGTGACGACTTGGACTTGTACCTTGACCTTATGACAACTAGAACCGGATACTTAATAAAACACACCCTTCCAAGTGCGGATACAACCCGGTGATCGCTCTCTAACAGGCGACGAGGAGAGGAACGCCGGGTAGGATTATGCTATGCGATGCTACTGGAGATGCTACTTGGTGATGCTACTTGGAGATGCTACTTGGAGGACTTCAATCTACTCTCTTCTACATGATGTAAACGGAGGCTGCCAGAAGCGTAGTCTTCGACAGGATTAGCTATCCCCCTTCTTATTCTGGCATTCTGCAGTTCAGTCCACTGATATGGCCCTTTACACATATACCCATGCATATGTAGTGTAGCTCCTTGCTTGCGAGTACTTTGGATGAGTACTCACGGTTGCTTCTCTCCCCTTTTCCCTTTTCCTTTCTTTACGGTTGTCGCAACCAGATGTTGGAGTCCGAAGCGACGCCACCGTCGATGACGACTACTACACGGAGGTGCCTACTACTACGTGCAGCCCGGCGACGACGACTGTGAGTAGTTTAGGAGGATCCTGTGCAGAGGCCCGCGCCTCTTCGATCTGTATCCCGGTTTGTGCTAGCCTTCTTAAGGCAAACTTGTTTAACTTATGTCTGTACTCAGATATTGTTGCTTCCGCTGACTCGTCTATGATCGAGCACTTGTATTCGAGCCCTCGAGGCCCCTGGCTTGTATTATGATGCTTGTATGCCTTATTTATGTTTTAGAGTTGTGTTGTGATATCTTCCCGTGAGTCCCTGATCTTGATCGTACACATTTGCGTGCATGATTAGTGTACGATTGAATCGGGGGCGTCACACCCTCGAGAGGGTCTTGAGCTGTTGATGTTGAAGCTGAGCCGTACCAGGCCATCGATGGAGAAACGTGGTTGGCCGCAGGCAGGCAGGGATGGATACCCCCATATCCAGAACGCCGACAGTAGCCCCTGGGCCCAAGGCGCGCTCGGACGTGGCTTCCAGGCGAAGCCAAAGGGCAAGTGTGGAGCACCGCGGGCCCTAACAGCCTGCAGCCTTGATGATGTGGGCGACTCCACTTCCCCATGCTGTCTCGGCAACTGTTCGACTTGACGGAACGATGCGGCATGCAGAAGATCATGATGGCACGAGGTCGTGGAGGCTGGCGGTTGGCCTCCCTTGGCTATAAATGTGAGGGAGGGGCAGAGCCTCCTGCCCATCTCTCCTTCGTCTTGCTTCTGCCTGCTTCTTCTCTTCTTCATCACACTCCTGTGGTGCTGATCAGGAGGTACTCTGCAGCTGAAAAGGGGAAGGCCCCTAGGGAGGGGCTCGATCCTTTCCTGCTGAAGAAGCGGCTCCGCCGCCCTTATGATGCCGGCACGGGGCGAGAGGTGACTAGGCCTTGGCAATCGAGGCCTCCGCCTGGCTTACCCCTCCCCATGTACGCCCGAGCTCAGGATGAAGGTGTGCATCGTCGAGCGGCCCCTGACGATGATGGCAGGGCCGCCATTGCCCTGCCAACCGTGCCACGGACCGACACCAAGGGTAGCTCGCGCGAGTTTGTGGTGTGGGCGACGATGCCTCCCGACAGCTGGATCCGGCTCCCGAGGTTCTTCGCCAGTGAGCTGCCTCCGAGGGGGCCGCTTGAGCTATGGCTGCAGCACGCTGGGTGCTGGAGCTTGGCCACTGAAGCTGAAGTCGAGGTGGTTGATACGTCTCCAACGCATCTATAATTTTTATTGTCCCATGCTATTATACTATCCATCTAGGATGTTTTATATGCATTAATATGCTATTTTATATGATTTTTGGGACTAACCTATTAACCGGAGGCCCAGTCCAAATTGGTTTTTTTTTCCTATTTCAGTGTTGCACAGAAAAGGAATATCAAACGGAATCCAAACAGAGTGAAACCTTCGGAAGAGTGATTTTTGGAACAAACGTGATCCAGAGGACTTGGAGTGGACGTCAAGCAAGAAGCGAGGAGGCCACGAGGCAGGGAGGCGCACCTGCCCCCCTGGGTGCGCCCCCACCCACGTGAGCCCCTTGCAGCTCCACCGACCTACTTCTTCCTCCTATATATACCCATATACCCTGAAAACATCCACGAGCACCATAGATCAGGAGTTCCACCGCCGCAAGCCTCTATAGCCACCAAAAACCAATCGGGACCTTGTTCCGGCACCCTGCCGGAAGGGGGATCCCTCATTGGTGGCCATCTTCATCATCCCAGTGCTCTCCATGACGAGGAGGGAGTAGTTCACCCTCAGGGCTGAGGGTATGTACCAGTAGCTATGCGTTTGATCTCTCTCTCTCTCTCTCTCTTGTGTTCTTGATTTGGCACGATCTTGATGTATCGCGACCTTTGCTATTATAGTTGGATCTTATGATGTTTCCCCCTCTACTCTCTTGTAATGGATTGAGTTTTCCCTTTGAAGTTATCTTATCGAATTGAGTCTTTAAGGATTTGAGAACACTTGATGTATGTCTTGCATGTGCTTATCTATGGTGACAATGGGATATTCACATGATCTACTTGATGTACGTTTTGGTGATCAACTTGCGGGTTCAGTGACCTTGTGAACTTATGCATAGGGGTTGGCACACGTTTTTGTCTTGACTCTCCGGTAGAAACTTTGGGGCACTCTTTGAAGTACTTTGTGTTGGTTTGAATAGATGAATCTGAGGTTGTGTGATGCATATCGTATAATCATACCCACGGATACTTGAGGTGACATTGGAGTATCTAGGTGACATTAGGGTTTTGGTTGATTTGTGTCTTAAGGTGTTATTCTAGTACGAACTCTATGATAGATCGAACGGAAAGAATAGCTTCATGTTATTTTACTACGGACTCTTGAATAGCTCGATCAGAAAGGATAACTTTGAGGTGGTTTCGTACCCTAGAATAATCTCTTCGTTTGTTCTCCGCTATTAGTGACTTTGGAGTGACTCTTTGTTGCATGTTGAGGGATATTTATATGATCCAAGTATGTTATTATTGTTGAGAGAACTTGCACTAGTGAAAGTATGAACCTTAGGCCTTGTTTCCTAGCATTGCAATACCGTTTGTGCTCACTTTTATCATTAGTTACCTTGTTGTTTTTATAATTTCAGATTACACAAACCTATATCTACCATCCATATTGCACTTGTATCATCATCTCTTCACCGAACTAGTGCACCTATACAATTTACCATTTATTGGGTGTGTTGGGGACACAAGAGACCCTTTGTTATTTGGTTGCAGGGTTGTTTGAGAGAGACCATCTTCATCCTATGCCTCCCACGGATTGATAAACCTTAGGTCATCCACTTGAGGGAAATTTGCTACTGTCTTACAAACCTTTGCACTTGGAGGCCCAACAACGTCTACATGAAGATGGTTGTGTAGTAGACATCAAGCTCTTTTCTGGCGCCGTTTCCAGGGAGGTGAGTGCTTGAAGGTATATCTTTAGATCTTGCAATCGAATCTTTTAGTTTCTTGTTTTATCACTACTTTAGTCTATAAAAGAAAAATGCAAAAAAATGGAATTGAGGGTGCCTCATATGCTTCATCTTTTTAATGTCTTTCGTGAAAATAAGGATTCCGATAATTGTGCTCAATTGCTAGAGGGAGAATGCATTAAAATGTTTGGCACCATATACTTGAATGTAAAGCATGATTGCAATGATGTTATTATAAATTCTCTTGATGTCAATTGTGCTAATAATATGCAAAACCCTAAGCTTGGGGATGCTAGTTTTGCTATGTCTACTACTTGTTGCAATGATCATGATTGGGGTGATTCTTCTTATGATATTGAAAATTTATTTAAGCCCCATGATGAATATGAGATTGATAATAATATTTGCAATAATACTGAAAGTGGGTTTGGAAGAGTGTCAACTTTATATCCCACATATTTGGATAATGTTCAATCTTATGAAGTTTTTGATAAAAGTGGGTTTGGAGAGGTCATGAATTTAGTTAATGTTAATCCCACTAGCCTCTGTTTAGATGTGGTTTTATGTTTTAATTAGTGTTTGTGCCAAGTAGAACCTTTGGGAAGACTTGGGTGAAGTCTTTGCGATCTTGCTGTAAAAAAACAGAAACTTTTGTGCTCACGATATTAGCTGCCATTTTTTTACTGGAGAGTGCTTTTAAGTTGATTCTTTTTGCAGATGATTAATAGACAAATTCCTCAGGTCCACCAATTTATTCCAGAATTTATGGAGTTACATAAGTATTCGAATGATACAGATTACTATAGACTATTCTATTTTTGACAGATTCTGTTTTCTATGTGTTGTTTGCTTATTTTGATGAATATATGAGTAATATTGGAGGGTATGAATCATAGAGAAGTTGGAATACAGTTGATATTACACCAATATGAATTTAGAATGAGCTCACAACAGTACCTAAGTGGTGATTTATTTTCTTATACTAACAGAGCTTATGAGTTTTCTGTTGAGTTTTGTGTTGTGAAGTTTTCAAGTTTTGGGTAAAGATTCGATGGACTATGGAAGGAGTGGCAAGAGCCTAAGCTTGGGGATTCCCAAGGCACCCCAAGGTAATATTCAAGGACAACTAAGAGCCTAAGCTTGGGGATGCCCCGGATGGCATCCCCTCTTTCGTCTTCGTTCATCGGTAACTTTACTTGGAGCTATATTTTTATTCAATACATGATATGTGTTTGCTTGGAGCGTCATTTGTTTTATTTTGTTTTACTTTCTGTTTGAATAATATCCCAAGATCTGAACTTCTTAAATGTTAGAGGGTCTTCACATAGTTACATAATTATTCGACTACTCATTGATCTTCACTTATATCTTTCGGAGTAGTTTGTCATTTGCTCTACTGCTTCACTTATATATTTTTAGAGCATGGTGGTGATTTTATTTTGAATAAATAGATGAACTCTCATGCTTCAATTATATTATTTTGAGAGTCTTAAACAGCATGGTAATTTGCTTTGGTTATAAAATTAGTCCTAATATGATGGGCATCCAAGTTGGGTATAATAAAAACTTTCAAATAGAGTGCATTAAATACTATGATAAATTTGATACTTGATAATTGTTTTGAGATATAAAGGTGGTAATATTAGAGTCATGCTAGTTGGGTAATTATGAAATTGAGAAATACTTGTGTTAAAGTTGGCAAGTCCCGTAGCATGCACGTATGGTGAACGTTGTGTGACAAATTTGAAGCATGGGGTGTTCTTTGATTGCCTTCCTTATGAGTGGAGGTCGGGATCACGCGATGGTTAACTCCTACCAACCCTTCCCCTAGGAGCATGCGTAGTAGTACTTTGCTTCGAGGGCTAATAAACTTTTGCAATAAGTATATGAGTTCTTTATGACTAATGTGAGTCCATTGATTATACGCACTCTTACCCTTCCGCAATTTGCTAGCCTCTACGGTACCGTGCATTGCCCTTTCTCACCTTGAGAGTTGGTGCAAACTTCGCTGGTGCATCCAAACCCCGTGATACGATACGCTCTATCACACATAAACCTCCTTATATCTTCCTCAAAACAGCCACCATGCCTACCTATTATGGCATTCCATAGCCATTCCGAGATATATTGCCATGCAATTTTCCACCATTCCGTTTATTATGACACGCTCCATCATTATCATATTGCTTTGCATGATCATGTAGTTGACATCGTATTTGGGGCAAAGCCACGTTTATAATTCTTTCATACATGTCGCTCTTGATTCATTGCATATCCCGGTACACCGCTGGAGGCATTCACATAGAGTCATATTTTGTCCTAAGTATTGAGTTGTAAGTCTTGAGTTGTAAATAAATAGAAGTGTGATGATTTCCATCATTAGAGCATTGTCCCATGTGAGGAAAGGATGATAGAAGCAATGATTCCCTCACAAGTTGGGATGAGTCTCCGGAATTTATGAAAAATAAAAGAGGCCAAAGAAGCCCAAATAAAAAAAGAGGCCAAAGAAGCCCACCAAAAAAGAGAAAAATGAGAGAAAAAGAGAGAAGGGACAATGTTACTATCCTTTTACCACACTTGTGCTTCAAAGTAGCACCATGATCTTCATGATAGAGAGTCTCCTATGTTGTCACCTTTATATGCTAGTGGGAATTTTTCATTATAGAACTTGGCTTGTATATTCCAATGATGGTCTTCCTCAAATTGCCCTAGGTCTTCGTGAGCAAGCAAGTTGGATGCACACCCACTTAGTTTCTTTTGATGAGCTTTCATGCATTTATAGCTCTAGTGCATCAGTTGCATGGCAATCCCTACTCCTCGTATTGACATCAATTGATGGGCATCTCCATAGCCCGTTGATTAGCCGCGTCAATGTGAGACTTTCTTTTTTTTTGTTTTCTCACAGAATCCCTATCATCATACTCTACTCCACCCATAGTGCTATGTCCATGGCTTACGCTCATGTATTACGTGAGGGTTGAAAAGGCTGAAGCGCGTTAAAAAGTATGAACGAATTGCTTGGCTAAAACTGGGGTTGTGCATGATGGGAGCAGTTTGTGTGACGAAAATGAAGCATGGCCAAATTATATGATTTTGTAGGGATAAGTTTTCTTTGGCTATGTTATTTTGATAAGACATAAACTGCTTGGTTAGCATGCTTGGAGTATTACTATTTTTATGTCAATATTAAACTTTTATCTTGAATCTTTTGGATCTGAACATTCATGCCAAAATAAAGAGAATTACATTGAAAATTATGTTAGGTAGCATTCCACATCAATTCTGTTTTTATCATTTACCTACTCGAGGACGAGCAGGAATTAAGCTTGGGGATGCTTGATACGTCTCCAACGTATCTATAATTTTTTATTGTTCCATGCTATTATATTATCCATCTAGGATATTTATATGCATTAATATGCTATTTTATATGATTTTTGGGACTAACCTATTAACCGGAAGCCCACTCCAAATTGCTGTTTTTTTGCCTATTTCAGTGTTTCGCAGAAAAGGAATATCAAACGGAATCCAAACGGAATGAAACCTTCGGGAGAGTGATTTTTTGAACAAACGTGATCCAGAGGACTTGGAGTGGACGTCAAGAAAGAAGCGAGGAGGCCACGAGGCAGGGAGGCGCGCCTGCCCCCCTAGGTGCGCCCCCACCCTTGTGCGCCCCTTGCAGCTCCACCGACCTACTTCTTCCTCCTATATATACCCATATACCCCGAAAACATCCAGGAGTACCATAGATCGGGAGTTCCGCCGCAGCAAGCCTCGGTAGCCACCAAAAACCAATCGGGACCCTGTTCCGGCACCCTGCCGGAGGGGGGATTGATAACCCACAAGTATAGGGGATCAATTGTAGCCTCTTTCGATAAGTAAGAGTGTCGAACCCAACGAGGAGCTAAAGGTAGAACAAATATTCCCTCAAGTTCTATCGACCACCGATACAACTCTACGCACGCTTAACGTTCGCTTTACCTAAAACAAGTATGAAACTAGAAGGACTTTGTAGGTGTTGTTGGATAGGTTTGCAAGAATATAAAGAGCACGTAAATAAAAACAAGAGGGTGTTTAGATAAAGAAGCAATAAAGTTAGTATACCGAGTGTGGAAAAGTGGTGGTAGGATTTTTGAAATTGTCCCTAAGCAATTGACTACTTTACTTGACCGATAGCAAGTTTTATGTGGGAGAGGCCACTGCTAGCATGTCATCCCTGACTTGGAATTCTATGCACTTATGATTGGAACTGTTAGCAAGCATCCGCAACTACTAACATTCATTAAGGTAAAGCCCAACCATAGCATTAAGATATATTGGTCCACCTTCAATCCCGTATGCATCAATTTCTATGCTAGGTTGAAGCTTCTGTCACTCTTGCCCTCCTATACATAGTCCTATCAACATACAACTAACCCTATGGTGTGATCCACACGCGCGCTTATATGATGGGCACCAAAGGACAGCAACATAACCACAAGCAAATTAAACCAATCATAGCAATTCACCAATTACCGATAGGACAACGAAAATCTACTTAGACATCATAGGATGGCAACACATCATTGGATAATAATATGAAGCATAAAGCACCATGTTCAAGTAGAGGGTACAGCGGGTTGCAGGAGAGTGGAACGCTGTATATAGATGGGGGAAGGTGATGGAGATGTTGATGAAGATGATGGAGGTGTTGGTGTAGACCACGGTGATGATGATGGCCCCGATAGTGTTCCGGCGCCGCCGGGAGAGAGGGGGCGAGAGCCCCCCCCCCCTTCTTCTTCTTCTTCCTTGAACTTCTCCCTAGATGGGAGAAGGGTTTCCCCTCTAGTCTATGGTCTCCATGGCATGGGAGGGGCGAGAGCCCCTCCGAGATTGGATTTGTCTCTCTGTCTCTCTGTTTCTGCGTTCCAGATTCTGGCCTTTCACCGTTTCTTATATTGCCGGAGATCCGTAACTCCAATTGGGCTGAAATTTTAACACGATCTCTATCGGGATATTAGCTTTCGTGCGACGAAAGAGGGGCACCAACTTCCTTACGGGGTGGCCACGAGGTCCCAAGGCGCTCCTAACCCCCTGGGGTGCGCCCCCCTGCCTTGTGGCCCCCTCGGGCATCGTCTCGCGTTGATTCTTCTTCCCAAAATTCATAAATATTCCAAAAAAATCTCCATCAGTTTTTATCCCGTTTGGACTCTGTTTGATACTGATTTTCTGCTAAACAAAAAGCATGCAACAAACAGCAACTGGCACTGGGCATTGGATCAATATGTTAGTCCCAAAAATAGTATAAAAAGTTGCCAAAAGTATGTAAAAGTTGTAGAATATTGGCATGGAACAATCAAAAATTATAGATACGACGGAGACGTACCAGCATCCCCAAGCTTAATTCCTACTCGTCCTCGAGTAGGTAAATGATAAAAATGATATTTTTTTATGTGGAATGCTACCTAGCATAATCTTGATCATATATCTAATCATGGCATGAATATTAAGATACAAGTGATTCAAAGAAATAGTCTATCATTTGACATTAAGACAATAATACTTCAAGCATACTAATAAAGCAATTATGTCTTATCAAAATAACATAGGCAAAGAAATCTTATACCTACAAAATCATATAGTTTGGCCATGCTTCATTTTCATCACAGAAAATGCTCCCATCATGCACAACCCCGGTTTCAGCCAAGCAATTGGTTCATACTTTTTAACACGCTTCAGCCTTTTCAACCCTCACGCAATACATGAGCGTAAGCCATGGACATAGCACTATGGGTGGAGTAGAGTATGATGATGGAGGTTGTGTGGAGAAGATAAAAAGGGAGAAAGTCTCACATCGATGCGGCAAATCAACGGGCTATGGAGATGCCCATCACTTGATGTCAATGTGAGGAGTAGGGATTGCCATGCAACGGATGCACTAAGAGCTATAAGTGTATGAAAGCTCAAACTGGAAACTAAGTGGGTGTGCATCCAACTTGCTTGCTCATGAAGACCTCAGGCATTTGAGGAAGCCCCTCATCGGAATATACAAGCCAAGTTCTATAATGTAAAATTCCCACTAGTATATGAAAGTGAAAACTCAAGAGACTCTCTATATGAAGAACATGGTGCTATTTTGAAGCACAAGTGTGGTAAAAGGATAGTAACATTGCCCCTTCTCTCTTTTTCTCTCATTTTTTTATTCTTTTATTTTCTCTTTTTTTTATTTTTTTTGGTGGGCTTCTTTGGCCTCTTTTTTTATTTGGGCTTCTTTGGCCTCTTTTATTTTTCATGAAGTCCGGAGTCTCATCCCGACTTGTGGGGGAATCGTAGTCTCCATCATCCTTTCCTCACCGGGGCAATGCTCTAATAATGATGATCATCACACTTTTATTTACTTACAACTCAATATTACAACTCGATACTAGAACAAAAATATGACTCTATATGAATGCCTCTGGCGGTGTACCGGGATATGCAATGATCTAGCATAGCAATGACACCAAAAAATGGATAAGCCATGAAAAGATCATGCTAGCTATCTTACGATCAGGCAAAGCAATATGACAATGAATGCTCAAGTCATGTATATGATGATGACGGAAGTTGCATGGCAATATATCTCGGAATGGCTATGGAAATGCCATAATAGGTAGGTATGGTGGCTGTTTTGAGGAAGATATAAGGAGGGTTATGTGTGATAGAGCGTATCGTATCACGGGATTTGGATGCACCGACGAAGTTTGCACCAACTCTCAAGGTGAGAAAGGGCAATGCACGGTACCGTAGAGGCTAGCAAATTGCGGAAGGGTAAGAGTGCGTATAATCCATGGACTCACATTAGTCATAAAAAGCTCATATACTTATTGAAAAAATCTACAAGCCATTGAAAACAAAGTACTACGCGCATGCTCCTAGGGGGACAGATTGGTAGGAAAAGACCATCGCTCGTCCCCGACCGCCACTCATAAGGAAGACAATCATTCAATAAAATTGTGCTCCAACTTCATCACAAAGCGGTTCACCATACGTGCATTCTATGGGAATCACAAACCTCAACACAAGTATTTCTACTAATCCATAGTCGCCCACTAGCACGACTCTAATATCACCACCTTTATATCGCAAAACTATTGCAAGGAATCAAACATATCATATTCAGCGATCTACAAGTTTATGTAGGATTTTATGACTAACCATGTGAATGACCGATTCCTGTCATCTCTCTAAATTGATATAAGTTAAGCAAGAGAGTTTAATTCTTTCTACAAAAGGTATGCCCACGCTCTAACAAATATAAGTGAAGCAAAAGAGCATTCTACAAATGGCGGTTTTCTATGTGAAGAGAAACAGGCAATCCAAACTTCAAAAGATATAAGTGAAGCACATGAAGCATTCTATAAAGCCATACTCAAAAGATTTAAGTGAAGTTAAATGAGCATTCTATAAATCAACCAAGGACTATCTCATACCAGCATGGTGCATAAAAGAAAAGTGAAAACTAAATGCAAAAGACGCTCCAAGATTTGCACATATCGCGTGAACAAAACGAATCCGAAAACATACCGATACTTGTTGAAAAAAGATGGGATGCCTTCCGGGGCATCCCCAAGCTTAGACGCTTGAGTCTCCTTGAATATTCACTTGGGGTGCCTTGGGAATCCCTAAGGTTGAGCTCTTGCCTCTCCTCCTTTTCCTTATATCAAGACCTCCTCGATCATCGAACACTTCATCCACACAAAACTTCAACAGAAAACTCGGTAAGATCCGTTAGTATAATAAAGCAAATCACTACTCTAAGTACTGTTGAAAACCAATTCATATTTTGTTTTTGAATTGTAGCTACTGTAATATAACTTTTCCATGGCTTAATCCACTGATAGAAATTGAGAGTTTCATCAAAACAAGCAAACTATGCATCAAAAACAGAATCTGTCTTAAACAGGGCAGTCTGTAGTAATCTGAACATTCACCATACTTATAGTACCCCAAAAATTCGGCCAAAATTAGGAAAAATACAAAATTTGTATATAAAGACAGTGCAAAAAGTTTCAGAACCGTTTCATGTTCCAGTAAAAAATGTAAAATCGCGCATTACAGCCAAAGTTTCTGTCCTGCACCGCACAAACCAACAAGCATTTTAAACATCCTAAAGGCAAACCTTGGCACATTATTTTTATTATATAATGGAATTGTACAAGGGGATAATTATTTTTGTTGAAAAGTTTCTGTAATCAAGATTCACAAAGTTTCCATGAGCATGAACAAAGTTCAAGGCTAGCGTCACAAAGTTTCCGTGAGCATGAACAAAGTTCAAGGCTAGCTCCCACTTTAACAATGCTCGTCTTTCTCACTTTCGCTTTTGTTTTTGAAAAAATTTTGGTTCCCTTTTTTTTGTTTTTAAACTTTATGAAAGCACACAACAGAAATAAATGACTCTCTAAAACTTCCGGCTTGTCTCCCTGGCAGCGCTTTCTTTAAAGCCATTAAGCTAGGCATATAGTGCTCAAGTAATTAATCCACCCGGATGCCAAGGTATATCAAAGCCAATTTTAATTAACAATGATTTGTAATTTAGTAGTGAGCACAAAGCAACATATATCATGCAACAACAAAGTCTAACTCTCTTCCTATGCATTATATCAAAGCCAATTTTAATTAACAATGATTTGTAGTTTAGTATTGAGCACAAAGTAACATATATCATGCAACAACGAAGTCTAACTCTCTTCCTATGCATCGGCATGTCATAAAAGAACAATTCATGCACACCAAGTAAAGGCCAATGCATAGTATAAGCAATTTCTTGCAATTCTATCGTGTTGGAAACATAAAGAGGCGGAGATGTAGTTCCTCTCTCATAATAATTGCAAGTTGGAGCAGCAAGCACATGCATATTATATCTATCAAAATCATCATGTGCAACGGTAAAATGCAACCCATCAACATAATCCTTAATAAGAGCAAACTTCCCCGATATAGTGTAGTTTGGAGAATTCAAAAAGATAATAGGACTATTATGTGTGGGTGCAATAGCAACAATTTCATGTTTAACATACGGAACTATAGCAAGTTCATCTCCATAAGCATCATTCATATTGGCATCATGGCCACAAGCATAGCAAGCATCATCAAAAAGGGGTATTTCAAGAGAATCAACGGGATCATAACAATCACATAGCAATCATCCTTCGGTAAGCATGAAGAGAAATCAAACAATGTATGAGTTGAAGAGTTACTCTCATTAGAAGGTAGGCACGGGTGATCAATCTGCTCTTCCTCCTTTGCTCTTCGCTCTCCTCCTCATCTTTTTCATCCAATGAGCTCACAGTTTCATCAATTTCTTCTTTCATAGTTTCATAAAAAATATTAGTCCCTTCTTGGACAACTAAGGAGTCCTTGATATATGGTTTAACATAGGCATTAGAAGCATAATTATCATAACAATATTTAAGTATGGCAAAAGTTTCAGATTTGTAAAGAGTAGCATCATACCTTCCAATCAAATAAGCAATTTTATAAGCACCCTTAAAAGCAACAAATCTTCATTTATTGAACATCACAGTAATTATAAACACCCTTAGCATACAAAGATACGTTTCCATTATCACTGAACTCACATTGGTAGGGAAGGTGTTTCTTAGGGTTTTCAGAACAACAAGTAAAATCATATATTTCACATAAATTCCAAGCATAGCATTGCAAACGATGAATTTGATCCAGTAAAAGTTTCCCTTTTTGAGATAAGCGGTGTCGCACATAACAAGCATGCTCATCTAAAGATTTGCCCTCAACTAAGCTAGTTGGGGTTTCAGCACGAGCACATAGGGATCGAAGATGATCCAAGTAAAAAGCTTCAGGAGTGTAATAGATTTTGAGTGGTTCTTCAACCATTGGTGTAGTAGGTACAACTAATTTTTTTGGTATTTTGCGTTTCCTACCCATAACTAAAAATAGAAAACAAGAGCACAAAATAAAAACTACTTACTGATAAAGCAAACAAGGACACACGAGAATATTCACCCCACGCTATAACTCCCCGGCAACGGCGCCGAAAAAGGTCTTCATAACCCACAAGTATAGGGGATCAATTGTAGCCACTTTCGATAAGTAAGAGTGTCGAACCCAACAAGGAGCTAAAGGTAGAACAAATATTCCCTCAAGTTCTATTGACCACCGATACAACTCTACGCACGCTTAACGTTCGCTTTACCTAAAACAAGTATGAAACTAGAAGCACTTTGTAAGTGTTGTTGGATAGGTTTGCAAGAATATAAAGAGCACGTAAATAAAAACTAGGGGCTGTTTAGATAAATAAGCAATAAAGTTAGTATAGCGAGTGTGGAAAAGTGGTGGTAGGAGTTGTGAAATTGTCCCTAAGCAATTGACTACTTTACTAGACCGATAGCAAGTTTTATGTGGGAGAGGCCACTGCTAGCATGTCATCCCTCACTTGAAATTCTATGCACTTATGATTGGAACTATTAGCAAGCATCTGCAACTACTAACGTTCATTAAGGTAAAACCCGACCATAGCATTAAGATATATTGGTCCCCCTTCAATCCCGTATGCATCAATTTCTATGCTAGGTTGAAGCTTCTGTCACTCTTGCCCTCCAATACATAGTCCTATCAATATACAACTAACCCTATGGTGTGATCCACGCGTGCACTCATATGATGGGCACCAAAGGACAGCAACATAACCACAAGCAAATTAAACCAATCATAGCAATTTACCAATTACCGATAGGACAACGAAAATCTACTCATACATCATAGGATGGCAACACATCATTGGATAATAATATGAAGCATAAAGCACCATGTTCAAGTAGAGGGTACAGAGGGTTGCGGGAGAGTGGACCGCTGTAGATAGATGGGGGAAGGTGATGGAGATGTTGGTGAAGATGATGGAGGTGTTGGTGTAGATCGCGGTGATGATGATGGCCCTGGCGGTGTTCCGACGCCACCGGGAGAGAGGGGGAGAGAGCCCCACTTCTTCTTCTTATTCTTCCTTGACCTTCTCCCTAGATGGGAGAAGGGTTTCCCCTCTGGTCCATGGTCTCAATGGCGTGGGAGGGGCGAGAGCCCCTCCGAGATTGGATCCGTCTCTCTGTCTCTCTCTGTTTCTGCATTCCAGATTCTGGCCTTTCACTGTTTCTTATATTCCCGGAGATCCATAACTCCGATTGGGCTGAAATTTTAACACGATCTCTATCTGGATATTTTCTTTCTTGCGGCGAAAGAAAGGCACCAACCTCCTGTCAGGGTGGCCATGAGGGCCCAGGGCGCGCCTGACCCCTTGGGGGGCTCCCCTACCTCGTGGCCCCCTCGGGCATCGTCTCGCGTTGATTCTTCTTCCCAAAATTCATAAATATTCCAAAAAAAATCTCCGTCAGTTTTTATCCCATTTGGACTCTGTTTGATATTGATTTTCTGCGAAACAAAAAAAATGCAACAAATAGGAACTGGCACTGGGCACTGGATCAATATGTTAGTCCCAAAAATAGTATAAAAAGTTGCCAAAACTATGTAAAAGTTGTAGAATATTGGCATGGAACAATCAAAAATTATGTATACGACGGAGACGTATCAGGGTCCCTCACCGGTGGCCATCTTCATCATCCCGGCACTCTCCATGACGAGGAGGGAGTAGTTCACCCTCGGGGTTGAGGGTACGTACCTGTAGCTACGTGTTTGATCTCTCTCTCTCTCTTGTTCTTGATTTAGCACGATCTTGATGTATCGCGAGCTTTGCTATTATAGTTGGATCTTATGATGTTTCTCCCCCTCTACTCTCTTGTAATGGATTGAGTTTTCCCTTTGAAGTTATCTTATCAAATTGAGTCTTTAAGGATTAGAGAACACTTGATGTATGTCTTGCATGTGCTTATCTGTGGTGACAATGGGATATTCACGTGATCTACGTGATGTACGTTTTGGTGATCAACTTGCGGGTTCAGTGACCTTGTGAACTTATGCATAGGGGTTGGCATACGTTTTTGTCTTGACTCTCCGCTAGAAACTTTGGGGCACTCTTTGAAGTACTTTGTGTTGGTTTGAATAGATGAATCTGAGGTTGTGTGATGCATATCGTATAATCATACCCACGAATACTTGAGGTGACATTGGAGTATCTAGGTGACATTAGGGTTTTGGTTGATTTGTGTCTTAAGGTGTTATTCTAGTACGAACTCTATGATAGATCGAATAGAAAGAATAGCTTCATGTTATTTTACTACGGACTCTTGAATAGATCGATCAGAAAGGATAACTTTGAGGTGGTTTCGTACCCTAGAATAATCTCTTCGTTTGTTCTCCGCTATTAGTGACTTTGGAGTGACTCTTTGTTGCATGTTGAGGGATAGTTATATGATCCAAGTATGTTATTATTGTTGAGAGAACTTGCACTAGTGAAAGTATGAACCTTAGGCCTTGTTTCCTAGCATTGCAATACCATTTGTGCTCACTTTTGTCATTAGTTACCTTGCTGTTTTTATAATTTCAGATTACACAAACCTATATCTACCATCCATATTGCACTTGTATCACCATCTCTTCACCGAGCTAGTGCACTATACAATTTACCATTGTATTGGGTGTGTTGGGGACATAAGAGACTCTTTGTTATTTGGTTGCAGGTTTGTTTGAGAGAGACCATCTTAATCCTACGCCTCCCATGGATTGATAAACCTTAGGTCATCCACTTGAGGGAAATTTGCTACTGTCCTACAAACCTCTGCACTTGGAGGCCCACAACGTCTACAAGAAGAAGGTTGTGTAGTAGACATCAGTGGTGCCCCCTGGAGACGTCTTCAAGACGCGTGGATGGGGTGAGATCGCCCGGGCTTGCCGCGTAGAGGGAGCCCTGGCGATTCACTTCGAGTATGATGGCGCGGCCACTCTGTTCTTCAAGGTCTTCAATGAGGAGGGCGAACAACTAAAATGCTGCCCCGGAGGAAGCAGCCCGCGGAGCGCTGCCGCGGGCGCTGGGCCTGCTGTCATCCCCCTTGGCGCCTCGTCCAGCAGAAGTGGCGACTCCTGGGAATCCAGTGACTCTCCTGAGCCCAGTGAGTCTCTGGAGTCGAGCAACAACAGCTACGTGCTGCCAAGCTCCCGTCGAAGTTGGAGTGCGGCAGCGGCTGCCTCCCGGCGTCGCCAGTGATGCCCTAGGGCTCAGTAGCTATCTTCCTTCTTTTGCTTTCCCTGCGCAGAATGAAGATCAGCCCCCGTGGGGTTTGTAAGGATCGGAATGTATTCAATATCAGCGTTGCTTCCTTTGATTTTGTGACAAATTCGCGCATCCCAGTTCGCCAAGGTTCCTCCCTTTTCTTTTACCTAGACATCACGATGCTCTACGCCGACAGGACCCAGTCCCCAGGCAGCCTTCAGCCGTCGCTAGTATGCCAGGTCGCGATGCCATAGTTAAGGCTAGGAGGTGAGTGGCCCGAGGTTCGGTAAGAGCTCATGAGACGCGATGCTCACGAGGTCCCCCTCGGCATGCAAGTAGCCCACCCAGAGAATCAAAAAGGGGAGCAAAACTGCCGGAATGGGACTGCGAGACGTGGTGTGCAGGGAGCGAAGCCGGTGCCGCAGTGAATCGCGACTTATCTTTTGGTGTCTTGGTCCGTCAGGAAGATGGTGCTTGCTCTTGCGCCCGGGGAGGTATCCTTGGGCGCGGCTCACAACGGCCACCCTCTTGCCTCGCTTGCCCAAGTGCTATACGTCCTTGGGACCCAGCCCTCGAGCGATCTCAGCCGCCGCTAGTATGCCAGGTCGCGGTGCCATGGTCAAGGCCAGGGGTGAGGGCTGGAGAGCCAGTAGGGACTCCCGAGACGCGATGCTCGGGAGGCCCCCCTTTAACGTGCAAGCGACTCGTGAGGCAAGATGGCGGTCATCCGAGCCGACCCGTGAACCACCGTCAGATGAGCCTGCAGGTTAGGTGACAGAAGAGGCCGAGAACCCCAGCAGAGCGAGCCTGCAGCCCAGGGCCTGGGGCACCGGACGAAGGCACCGAGGACCTGGTGAGGTGGCGTGCGCGAGGTGGGTTGCGAACCAGAGCTCGATCCTCAGGTTTGTCAGCGTTGCAGGGACGGACTCGAGCACAAGCGCCATGCTGACGCGAGTTGTCATGCAGTGATGCGGGCGAGGGACAAGTCAGCAAACACAAGGGGAGTCCTGAGGCGGCTAAAACTTGCGGTTGATCATAGGTAAACTCACAGAAAACGGTTAGACAGTCCTGATGAATGCAAAACGATACATGCCGCAGGGACAGACCCATGCAGCCTGGAGATGACGCAGCCCGAGGGGCGCCCCCGAACTGAACGAACTAGAGAGATGTCACCTGGTACTGTCGCTGAAGAGGTGTTGAGGTAGCCAAAAACGCGCACTGCTAGAGTCATTCCTCACGAGCCGCTCTGGTGCCAAGCCTCAGGAGGCCCAGAGGGCCCGGGAGGCTCCTGGAGGTGCTCCTCCATCTCCGCCAGGATCGCATGATGCCTGGCCTCACGAGCCGCCATGGTGTCCCTCATGCAGTGCTGGAACACCACAGCCGCGCCAGGCAGGCTGAAGGGCATGCAGATGTAGCTATGGGGTGGACCCTTGCATCGGCCGGCACGAGACGACCAGATGAGCTGCCGAGACGCGACCCTATTGAGCCCGGGGATGTCGATGCAGACGCGGAACTCCTTACCCTCACCGGGGCAGTGAGCCGCACCTCGTGGCAGGCGACGATTGCCTTGCAGAACCCTTGCCTCTTGAATCTCCTCGATTGCCTTGCTGATGAACTCCTCAACTCCTGGTGCCTCCTGCCTGATGCCTTCTCCTGTGAAGCATGCTCTAAAGAGTGCCTCCACATGGTGCCCGAGCGCCTCCCTCATGACCCTAGCTAGGTCTGAGGCCCTCCTGAGAAGAACCCCCGATCCCAGCCTGAGAGGGATGCCGGGCGCGCCTTCCTATGCGATGGGTGAAGGTGCCGCGTCCGGAGACGTGAGGCTCAGCGCGGCGTCCTCGGGCCATGCTCCTTCACGAGACCCCTGTCCCAGCAGCAGCTTCTTCGTCTTGGGGGCGACCTCAGGAGGTAGGGCGCCGCCCTCGTCTTCAGGGTTCTCGACCGCTGCAGCCTGGAAGGCGCACTCAAGGGAGCACACCGCATCCTTCTCTTGACATGTGGCCGTGATGACGCCGCTGCTTCCTGGCATCTCAAGGACGTTGTAGCCATGGTGCGTAGCTGCCATGAACTTGGCCAGTGCTGGGTACCCTAGGATGGCGTTGTAGGGCAGACGGATGTCGGCGACGTCAAAGTCGATGAGCTCGATGCGGTAGTTGTTGCGCTCGTCGAAGGTGACAGGGAGGCGGACCTGCCCTAACGGATGTGTAGAACCATTGGTCACTCCTGAAAACGGCTTGGTTGGGTGAAGCTGGTAGTACGGCACTTGGAGTCTATCAAACATCTGAACAGACAGGACATTGAGCCCTACTCCACCATCAATGAGAGGCTTGGTGATGACCATGTTGCTGATGACGGGAGAGCAGAGCGTGGGGAGCGAGCCAGCAGTGGCCGCGCACTTGAGCTGATCCGAGGAGATGAAGGTGATGGCGCACTTGAACCACCTAAGAGGGCGAGTTGCTTCGGGCTTGGGGAGCACTGCATTCATCTCGCGTGCAAACTACTTGAAAATGCGGTAGGAAGCCGGGGCCTGTGAGCCGCACAAGATGCAGGCAATGGCTCGAGGCTCCTGTAAGCCCCCTCATCCTGGTGGTGATCTTCATTCCTGCTTGGTGGTGGAGGCAGGGGAGGCAGAGCTGCGTTGCCCTGAGGGCGCTCCTCACGAGGCTGCTCCCTCCAGGCGCTCTCGCGAGGTTGGCCCTGCCAGTATTCCTCCAGAGGCTGGTCACGCCACTCCTGACGGTGGTCGCGTCTGTCCCAGCGTCCTCCACCTCGGCCACCTCCACGATCGTAGCCTCGATCGTTGCGCTCGGGGCGACGACCAAGGTGCCCATCGCGGAGGCCCCTGAGATCCTGACAATCGTTGGTGTTGTGGCTGTAAATGTTGTGGAAGATGTAGAATGGCCGGTTGCTCTTAGATGAATTGGGGTGGTCACAGCCGCACTTCGTCTCTGTCTCGGCCGCAAGCACGGTCGGCCCCTTGCGCTTCACGTCCTTGGCCTTGTCCTTCTTGTCTTCTGGGTCAGCATCGGGGAGCTCGAGGAGGGAGAGGCGCCTCTCCTCAGCCCTTGCGCACTTGTTCGCCATGTTGAACATCTCCAGGGCCGTGCAGAGATCTTCATGGATGGCGAGCTCCTCCTTCATCTTGACATCGTGGACGCCATCAGTGAACGCTAAGATGATGGCCTCGTCCGACACCTTGGATATTTTGAGGAGAACATTGTTGAAGCGCTGGATATACTTCTGCAAGGTCTCTCCAGGTTGCTGCTTGATGCGATGTAGGTCACCCACGGCCGGCGGACGGTCGCGAGTGCCCTGGAAGTTGGCAATGAAGCAGCTGCGCAGCAGCAGCCAGGAAGAAACCGACCCCTTGGGTAGGTTCAGGAGCCAAGAACTCGCGCCATCCTTGAGGGCCATCGGGAACCAGTTTGCCATGATCTTCTCATCGCCGCTGGCCGCCTTGATGCTCAGCTCGTAGAGCTGCAGGAACTCGGCAGGGTCGGCAGTGCCGTCGTAGCGTGGAGGCAGGTCGGGCTTGAACTTGCTTGGCCAGACGACGTTGTGGAGCTCCGGGGTGAACGCGCAACATCCTGCCGTGGCCACTGAATCCCATCGAGGGGGTGGAACCTGGTCTTGGTACACGTGCACCCCCACCTCCTGCGGCGGTACGCGGGCCTGGTGCAGGGGCGCTGGAAGTACGCGCGCTTCTCCTTGAGGTTGCTGCACCACCTGGCAGCTCACGTCCTCCCGAGCAGGCGCAGGGTGCGGCGGGTCGTGCCGTGGTGCCACACACCTTGGCTCGATGATGACGCCCTGGGTCGGAGGTGGTGGAGGAGCCCCATGAGCCACGTCGCCCACTGCAGGTGGCTGCTGAGGCAGTGAGCGGGCCGGAGCGGCGGAGCCCCCGACCACACTGACGAGCTCAGCGATCTGCTCGAGCCACTCCTCGTAGAAGTCACCGACCGGGTGGTAGCAAAGGAGCTCCCACGGCATGAGCAAAGCGGCCCGCGCGTCCGTGAGCCGTGACGCGCGTGGGAGCACGAAGCTGCTGGAGTCAGTGACGGAGTAGCGGTGCGCCCGTCATGGTGCACCGACAGGTGCAGCGATGAAGCTTGCTGCTCATGGTCGGCGGGGCCCGTGGCGGCATTGGCCACCGGAGATGGAACACGACGAGCACAGCCATCGCCCACCGGAGCCGTCTGAGCAACACAAGCGGTGACTGCGGCCTGACGCTCGGCGTGAGCTCGGCGTGCATCGGCCATGGAGGTGTCGGAGTGGCGGTGGATCGATCGACGAAAGAGAAGATCTGACGCACCCCTACCTGGCGCGCCAAATGTTAGATTACGGGTTCTGCAAACCCTTGAGAGGTTCGAACTCTGGGATGCATGCGGAGATCTCAACATGCCCAGCCTGCCTACTCGCGATCCTCCTAAGCCTAGCGCGACGAGCTCGAAGAGACAAAGAGACACAACAGTTGCTACGTCTTGAGCTTGCGTTGATTTTCCTTGAAGAGGAAAGGGTGATGCAGCAATAGTAGCGCAAGTATTTCCCTCAGTTTTTTAGCACCAAGGTATCAATCCAGTAGGAGGCTCCTCAAAAGTCCCACGCACCTACACAAACAAACAAAGAACTCGCAAACAACGCAATAAAGGGGTTGTCAATCCCTTCACGGCCACTTGCGAAAGTGAGATCTGATAGAGATAGTATGATAAGATAAATATATTTTTGGTATTTTATAATATAGATTGGAAAAGTAAAGATGCAGATAAAAGTAGATTGAAAGCTTATATGATAAAATATAGACCCGGGGGCCATAGGTTTCACTAGTGGCTTCTCTCAAGATAGCATAAGTATTACGGTGGGTGAACAAATTACTGTCGAGCAATTGATAGAAAAGCAAATAATTATGAGATTATCTAGGCATGATCATGTATATAGGCATCACGTCCGCGACAAGTAGACCGACTCCTGCTGCATCTACTACTATTACTCCACACATCAACCGCTATCCAAAGATGCATCTAGAGTATTAAGTTCATAAAGAACGAGTAATGCATTAAGAAAGATGACATGATGTAGAGGGATAAACTCATGCAATATGATATAAACCCCATCTTTTTATCCTCGATGGCAACAATACAATATGTGCCTTGCTGCCCCTACTGTCACTGGGAAAGGATACTGCAAGATTGAACCCAAAGCTAAGCACTTCTCCCATTGCAAGAAAGATCAATCTAGTAGGCCAAACCAAACTGATAATTCAAAGAGACTTGCAAAGATAACTTAATCATACATAAAAGAATTCAGAGGAGATTCAAATATTTCTCATAGATAAACTTGATCATAAACCCACAATTCATCGGATCTCGACAAACACACCGCAAAAAGAGTTACATCGAATAGATCTCCAAGAAGATCGAGGAGAACATGGTATTGAGATCCAAAAAGAGAGAAGAAGCCATCTAGCTAATAACTATGGACCCGAAGGTCTGTGGTAAACTACTCACAACTCATCGGAGGGGCTATGGTGTTGATGTAGAAGCCCTCTGTGGTCAATTCCCCCTCTGGCGGAGCGCCAACGAAGGCTCCAAGATGGGATCTCGTGGATACAGAAGGTTACGGTGGTGGAAATAGTTTTTCGTTTGCTCCCTGGATGTTCTCGGGTACGTGGGTATACATATGAGGAAGAAGTAGGTAGGTGGACGCCCGAGGGGCCCATGAGATAGGGGGTCGCGCCCTGTAGGGGTGGGCGCGCCCTCCACCCTCGTGGCCGCCTCCACTGCTTCTTGACTTGCACTCCAAGTCCTCTGGATCGCGTTTGTTCCAAAAATCACGCTCCCGAAGGTTTCATTCTGTTTGGACTCCGTTTGATATTCCTTTTCTTCGAAATACTAAAATAGACAAAAAAACAGCAATACGGGCTGGGCCTCCGGTTAGTAGGTTAGTCCCAAAAATGATATAAATGTGTAAAGTAAAGCCCATAAACATCCAAAACGGGTAATATAATAGCATGGAACAATCAAAAATTATAGATACGTTGGAGACGTATCAGCAGTTTATCCTGGTTCGGGCCACCTTGCGGTGTAATACCCTACTCCAGCATGGATTGCCTCAGAGGGCTGAGGATGAACTAGTACAGTGGATGAACTGGCCTCAGGAGGTGAGGTGTTCTTGAGCTCGATAGAGCTGAGGGGATGTGAACCAGAAGCTCCTCTATGGTGGTGGCTAAGTCCTATTTATAGCGGCCTTGGTCCTCTTCCCAAATGTTGGTGGGAAGGGATCCCACAACTGTCGGATTTGAAAGGGGACAAGTAGTACAACTTATCCTGACAAAAGTAGTCTTCGCCTGCGAAAAGCCTCTGGTCGTGATGCTGCGGTGGGCTCGTCGATGACCTCCGTCCTGCCATCATAGCGGTCTTGGTCTTGTTGCACCAGAATGGAAACCTTTGGCTGATTCCCCAGGACTCCGCGCCCGTGGCTTGCCTCCCTTGCACCGAAGTGGAAACCTGCGCTCTGCGCCCGCCTGGCGCCTGCCTGGCCTTGGTCGTCATGGCTCACGTCAGTTGAGCCTCGTGAGGTAAACCTTGCATAGAACTCTCCACCCCTCGGGAGCCAGTCTGAAGAGGTCGATCCCTTCGGGGGTCTTGGCGTTGTCCGCCTCGCGAGGCTTGGCCCTTCACGAGGGTCTTGAGCTGTTGATGCTGAAGCTGGGCCGTACCAGGCCGTCGATTGAGCCATGTGGTGGGCCGCAGGCAGGCAGGGCTGGATACCCCCATATCCAGAACACCGACAAATATTGATGCCAAAAGATGCAAAGTTGACAATGATACTGCAACATATTTGTGGCACTTCCATTTACGTAATATTGGTGTAAAGCGCATGAATGAAGTCCATGCAAATGGACTTTTGGAATCACTTGATTATGAATCATCTGATACTTGCGAACCATGCCTCATGGGCAAGATGACTAAAACTCCGTTCTATGGAACAATGGAGCGGGCTAATGACTTATTGGAAATAATACATACTAATGTATGCACGAGTGTTGAGGCACGCGGCAGGTATCGTTATTTTCTGACCTTCACAGATGATTTGAGTACGTATGGATATATCTACTTGATGAAACACAAGTCTGAAACATTTGAAAAGTACAAAGAATTTTAGATTGAAGTGGAGAATCATCATAACAAGAAAATAAAGTTTCTACGATCCTATCGCGGAGGCGAATATTTGAGTTACGAGTTTGGCCTTCATTTAATATAATGTGAAATTGTTTCACAACTCACGCCACCTGGAACACCATAGCGTAATGGTGTGTCTGAACATCGTAACCGTACTTTATTAGGTATGGTGCGTTCTATGATGTCTCGCCAATTTACCACTATCGTTTTGGGGTTATGCATTAGAGACAGCTGCATTCACATCAAATAGGGAACTGACTAAATCTATTGAGACAACACCGTATGAACTGTGGTTTGGCAAGAAACCTAAGCTGTCATTTCTTAAAGTTTGGGGATGCGACGCTTATGTCAAAAGGCTTCAGCCTAATAAGCTCAAACCTAAATCGGAGAAGTGCATCTTCATAGGATACTCTAAGGAAACAATTGGGTACACCTTCTACCATAGATCCGAAGGCAAGATCTTTGTCGCTAAGAATGGGTCCTTTCTAGAGAAGGAGTTTCTCTCGAAAGAAGTGAGTGGGAGGAGAGTAGAACTTGATGAGTTAATTGTACCTTCTCTTGAATTGGAAAGTAACACATCACAGAAAACCATTCCCGTGATGCCTACACTAAATAGAGAGGAAGCAAATGATGATGATCATGAAACTTCAGATCAAGTTACTACTGAACTTCGTAGGTCAATCAGAGCATGATCTGCACCAGAGTGGTATGGTAATCTTGTCCTAGAAGTCATGTTATTAGACCACTGCGAACCTATGAACTATGAAGAAGCTATGATGAGCCCAGATTCTGACAGATGGTTTGAGGCCATGAAATTTGAGATAGGATCCATGTATGAGAACAAAGTGTGGACTTTGGTGGACTTGACCGATGATCGGCAAGCCATTGAGAATAAATGGATCTTCAAGAAAACTGACACTGATAGTAATGTCACTATCTACAAAGCTCGACTTGTTGCAAAAGGTTTTCAACAAGTTCAAGGAGTTGACGACGATGAGAGTTTCTCACCCGTAGCGATGCTTAAGTCTGTCCGAATCATGTTAGCAATTTCCACATTTTATGATTATGAAATCTGGCAAATGGATGTCAAAACTACATTCGTTAATGGATATCTTAAAGAAGAGTTTTATATGATGCAACCAGAAGTTTTTGTCGATCCTAAAAGTGCTAACAAAGTGTGCAAGCTCCAACAATCCATCTATGGACTGGTTCAAGCATCTCAGAGTTGGAATATACACTTTGATGAGGTGATCAAAGCATATGGTTTTTATACAGACTTATGGCGAAGCCTGTATTTACAAGAAAGTGAGTGGGAGCTCTGTAGCATTTCTGATATTATATGTGGATGATATATTGTTGATTGGAAATGATATAGAATATCTAGATAGCATAAAAGGATACTTGAATAAGAATTTTTCAATAAAAGACCTCGGTAAAGCTACTTATGTATTGTGCATCAAGATCTATAGAGATAGATCGAGACGCTTAATAGGACTTTCACAAAGCACATACCTTGACAAGATTTTGAAGGAGTTCAAATGGATGAGTCGGAGAAGGAGTTCTAGCCTGTATTATAAAGTGTGAAGTTGAGTAAGACTCAAAGCCTGACCACGGCAGAAGATAGAAAGAGAATGAAAGTCATTCCCTATGCCTCAGCCATAGGTTCTATAAAATACTCCCTCCGTTCCTTGATATAGGGTGTATAGTTTTTTGTGAAAAAGTTCATATTATAAGGTGTATCCCTTTAGTTGACAGTTTTACCCCTCCATAAGCTACAGCCCACGCATGACCTTCCTAGAAAAAAAGATTGCAAATCCCCATCTCGTATATGCATGCTGCATGTGCTGTAGGTTTGTTTGGAAAGAAAAGATTACATTGTACTACTGTCCTTTTATTCATCCGCTCGTGTGAACCAATCTGGCCGCCTCTCTTTGCTCGTTGACATGGAGAATGAGCATGACACCAAATCCTATCCTTCGGCCACCTCGCATCCCATGCAGCCGGCGACCTCCATGGAACCGTCCACCTTGCGTCCCATGCAGCCGGCGACTTCCCTTCTGGACGAGGAGGACACCAAGCCAGCGGACTGCGTTCCCATGGATGGGGAGAAGGTGAAGCCATTGGGGAAAGTTGAGATGAAGCCGGCGTCCATGCCATGTTTCAAGTGTCATCAAGTTGCTGGAACAATGAAGGTCCCAGAAATTACTTGGCTAACAAACATGGGTGCGTATGTATGTTCCGGCTGCGGCGAGACTCGAGTTTTGTTCGAGCCGCCGTCAAACGAATCTTCACCGAGTAGCTCCGAGAATAAATGTAGTGACGATGAAGAGCATGGAAGCGATTCGGATGCGGGATTAAAAATTAGGGAGTTTGTGAAAATGAAGTACACGTCCGCGGACATGTAACAGTTGATAGACAACACAAATAAATTTATCGTGGCACCTCTATTTTGTTGTTCGATTGCATAAATAAATTTACTTGTGCTACTTCTATTGTTGCGACTGACTGTAAAAAAAGCATGAAGCCAAGATTATTGAAACATTGCCATCGAGTATACTCTAGTAATCCGGTTACATTATTCAAGCCAACCGAATAAATCCATCCACTAAGGATTATTGAAACATTGCCATCGAGTATACTCTAGTACTCTGCTAATTCGATTACATAATTCAAAACCATTCAACTTCAAACCTAAGAGTTGAATGGTGATCACTAAACATCAGGTAAGGATTCAATGGCATCGTTAACAATGTTTGCGGCGCATTGTAGTGCCACGGGGAGATCGCCAAGCCTCTGTCTCACAGCCTTCCGCATGTGCGGAACTTTGTAGCGGTTTCCTCCAAGTTGCTTCAACACTTCTATCATGCAGGCTTGAAGAGTGAGGAAAATTCTGTTGCTTCTCTTAGCTGGATACTCCTCGAATGCCTGCTGCACCTTCAACACAATGTCCTCAATAGAAGCTGCCCAAATTGATAAATTCAGTGCAACTCAAAATTAACCGCATTCAAAAAATTCTAAGTGCTACAAATACCTGGAGACAACTTCTGAAAAAGTGCCTGGAGCGCTGCAAAAAAACCTAAATCCAGAATATTTAGGTCAGGGGAGTTCGGAGGCTGGCATGTGAGACGGATGTCCCACCCTTCAGCTTGAGCCGCAGCGACAAATTCTGGATCATCTAAAGGGATATGCGTCTTTGCATTATCCTGCTGTACATATATTGGCATGCCACGCTCAGCCGCAGGCCATCTCGCCCTTATCGCGGGAATAAGAAAATTAATCATGTACTCCCGGACTACATTTTGAGTAACCGCAGGAGTACTTTGGTGACCTCACGAATGCAAACAATTAATCACCATGTTAGAAAAGGGCAAACCCCTTTTCAACAAAAAAAGAAAAACAAAGTAGTCATCATGCGAATACAAAGACTCATTACCATGGTTCCAAATCTCTGTTTTGCTTTTTTCTTTGCCGCTTCTTGGTATGTGAAGGGCCAAATCCCAAGTTTTCCATCAAAAATCATCGTGCCGTTCGCATCAAAGCGTGGCCGGGCGACCGCAGCCAAGAACATCACCTACACAAGAATATCTACTATCATGCCAATCTTAACAATACAGATATTGAAACTAAAGAAAAAAACATTTCTGACCTTCTCAATGAAATTTTTGCTTTGCGTGCTACGGTACGGATCTTCTTCATCGTTCGCCAAATAGTAGTTCTGGCTACCGCGGGAACGGTAGAACCATTTCTCGTCAATGTGAATGACGTTGTACATCTCTTTGAATTTGGGATCCTGAGGAACAGTATGCTCATCAAACATTGACAAGCAGAACCTTACTCGTCCTACCTTGTTATCATCCGTCAATGTTGACTTGATGGCATTTGTGTGACGCCTCAACAGGCCCTCCTTCAAACGACGCCATAGTGTCGTCTTCGCCATGTGCAACTCATTTGCCAAATCTCTAAGAGTTGTTCTTTTCCTCAAATCCACTTGTTTGACAGCCTCCGGATCGAATTCTATCCTCTTGCGGCCACAGTTTTTTGCCCGTTTGTTTTCCAGTGCGTGTATTCCACCGGCTTCCTTACATTTCTTCCACCAGTTTTGCAATCGTCCAGAGAGGTATACCCGTTAGTTCGAGACACTTCTTTGGACACTCCTGGACTCAAGACCCCAGCTTTTGTCCTCTCTAGAACCATAGCATACACAGTATGCTTCTCATGGAGTTGATACCACCTTCTTTTCCTACTCAATGTACCGTTGGCATCTGCAGATTAAATTGATGATTAAACAATGTGATTATGCACCTCTGATTAAATTGATGGTTAAAGAATGTTGGTTATAGTTTACTGAGGCTCCTCCATTCCCATCGCCTTCCACATTGGTATCTGCCTCTTGTTCTTGTTCTACATGCTCGTCGAAATCACCAACTCCACCATTCTCTTCGCTTCGCAATCGAATTATGCTTACAAATTTGGCATATGCAACACTGAGAATATAAAGATGAATATGTGCAAAAGTAGAACCAGGAACACTGAGAATATAAAGGTGATCTACATGTACACGTGATCTGCATGTACACATGATCTACATGTACAGCTGATATGCATCTACATATGTTCTGCTTGTACTGATCCTACTAGCATGATGAACTAATCCAATGTTCAGATTATGGACTACCTTGAGTTGGACTAAGATTACTACTCTCCTAGTCGTACACATGACTAACTACACATCACCCCACTACCAATGAGTACACGGTAAGATTACTACTCTCCTAGTCCTACACATGACGAACTACACATGATCTAATCAATTATGGTCATAATCTACACCTAGTGCTGCATCTAATCAGAACTACTTCACCATGAACTTGAAAAAACTGCCGCACCAATTTCAGATTACGTACCTAGAGTTGGACCATGAACAGGCCACCTAGTCACTGGATTAGGGCCACGCCTTGATCCCGCAAGTCCAAGCCGGCGTCCACCGCGTGCATGGTCGCCGCTGCCGCGTGCATGCCCGTCGTCCTCCCTGCCGCCTCCCTCACCATTTTCCCCCGCCATTGCCCGGTTCATGACTGAACGTACACGCTGACCAAGTCCTGATCCGCCAGCGCCTCCTCGTCCAAGTCCTGATCGACCAGCATTTCCTCGTCCAAGTCCCATGCCCCGACCCCTTACTCCACCTGCCAGGCCAAGCCTTCCTCCCCGACGCCGGTGGGAACTCTCTGCCACGTCTTCATCTATAATGACACCACAACACAATCAACTACAGATTGACAGAAAGTGTGCGAGAATGAATGAAGCAAATTGGACATACCTTGGTCGGGTACGACCCACTCGTAGTCGTAGTTCAAATCGGCTGCATCCTCCTCCGCCTCATTGCCAACGCCATCCCAGTTGATCCACTCGTAGCGGCGAGCAGCCATTGGAGATGACGAGCAGGAGAGAGAGATGACGAGGGGATAGGGAAGGCGATCGGGAGAGAGAATGATGAGATGGGGAGGTGGGGAGGGGAGGATTTATAGCCCCATCTTCTCCAACTTGAAAGCGAAAATTTTCACATATTGGCGCCATTATCATTCCCTCCCGTTCTGAATTTTTTCCATGAACAGACTCTTCAGAAATTTTGAATTTGGCCGAGGCTTTTGCCTTTATGCAGCGCGGGAGAGAATAAAGAAGCTACGCGCCCTGTCACTCGTGAGAAAATGCGCGGGGAGGAGGGAAAGGTAGCGATCAGGGGAGAATAAGTCAGAGAGGATATTCTGGGATTTGTTAGGCTAAATAAGGAAGTAAACTGCCTGGGATAGAGAGGATCGTGATTTTCCAATTTTTCTCTCTAGTCTCACGTGTTTGCAGCAGGGGCTTTTACGTCCAAAACCAACGAAATCTCCCCTTCCAGCCCGTGCGTTAATATTCGTGCAAGAAAACTATACACCCTATATCAAGGAACGGAGGGAGTATGGCATACTGTGTACCAGACCTATTGTGTGCCTTGCTATGAGTTTGGCAAGGGGGTACAATAGTGATCCAGGAGTAGATCACTGGACAGCAGTCAAAATTATCCTTAGCGGACTAAGGAAATGTTTCTCGGTTATGGAGGTGATAAAGGGTTCATTGTAAAGGGTTACAATGATGCAAGCTTTAACACTAATCTAGATGACTCTAAGTCTCAATCTGGATATGTATTGAAAGTGGGAGCAATTAGCTAGAGTAGCACCATGCAGAGCATTGTAGACATAGAAGTTTGCAAATATACATATGGATCTGAATGTGACAGATTCGTTGACTAAAATTCTCTCACAAGCAAAACATGATCACACCTTAGTACTCTTTGGGTGTTAATCACATGGCGATGTGAACAACATTATTCACTCTAGTAAACCCTTTGGGTATTGCTCACATGGCGATGAGAACTATGGGTGTTAATCACATGACAATGTGAACTATTGGTGTTAAATCACATGGCAATGTGTCACGACCGGTTTTCCAATAAAACATTTATTGAGAAACCGACCCTTATATAGACCAGTATAGGAAAAATCTCCTTACTGGTAGACAAATCCTTGATACAGAAATCCAGGAGTACTAAATATAATACAAGGTTGAGCTGAGGCTGCTCAACAATTTATTACAAGCACGCCGATATTACACATAAAGGCGGATATGACACAAGGGTATGGTGGCATAACTACTGACTCGCAAATAAAAGTGGTGGTGGATATGTCATAGTGAAGTGGGTGACATGACTCCTAGTCTTACAGCTCATCGAGCGTTGGAGTGAGGCTCGATGATTTTATTCGGGTAGCGGAAGTGTGTATGATACAAGTGACCAAATCCAGGATCGCACGGGACTGACTGGGACTCCTCTAGGCGTCGGACTCTCTATCGTACTCTTCATCCATAAGATCGCCTTCGTCAATATCTGGCCAAATCAACAAGCCAGGTGAGTACTTTGAATGTGCTCGCAAGACAGTTCGGACATAAGATATAACAAATGCAAACATGATGCACATGAGCAGTTTAGCAATGCACACTCAGATAATAGATTTGCACGACATGTTAAATAAAAAAGGAAGTCAGGCGGTAGTCCTCCAGAAATCCCAATGAAATAACTGAAGACCGATCGGGTGTCTGAAGTGACGCCTCGAAAGGTAAGAATAAATTAACATGCCGCAGTCGGGCGTCAGGGCGACACCGCATAAAGGGCTTATATCGAAAAGTAAATGACAGTGCGTGCCATAGTTGGACGTCTTAAGCGACATCTCGAAAAGGGCTTATAATGAAAGTAAATAACAGGGATGCCATAGTCGGACGTTTGGGCGACATCACATAAAGGGCTTATATCGAGAGTAAATAATAACAGGGCCTCACTCGGACATCTAAGCGACATCACATAAAGGGCTTATATCGAAAGTAAGTAACAACAATGCCGCAGTCGGACATCTGAGCGACATCACATAAAGGGCTTATATTGAAAGTAAATAGCAATAATGCCACAGTCGGACGTCTGGGCGACACATAAAGGGCTTATACTTCATCATTTGCGTTCAAGCAGTTCACGAATTCAAATCATTCTAAGGAGATACTCTGTACATAATGATAAACAGGTTAGTCCATCCACAGGAATAACATTCAGCCTGGTTTATCACTCATGTTTATTCACCGGAGATTGTCACTGAGACTGACAGTGAGACGGATGTTGGGACTGACACTGACACTGACATGGATAAGTTGATCACAGTCCATGACCATAGATACGGCTACTATACTGGTTTTGACTCTGTAGAGTTTGTACTCTTTAACCACAGCCAACGGATTTCAGTAGTCACGAAGGACTAGTTCCGTCTACGGTATTTTAGAAGTAAACACATCTAGCCAGTACACACCCATTCTACATCCCATTGCCGGGGATCACCCTAGGCAACGTTCAAGAAAAACTTTGAGACGGGGAGGCCACAACCTTGAATAGCATGGGATCAAATTTATATCGCGCGCTCTAAGGGGTGCCCCCCTCTCGGTCCCAACCGGAAACACCCATGCCCCCTGACCGGATGATGGGCTTTAATCTAGGGCCATGGAACCCTCATCACGGCCCCTCTACTTGGTGTGTACGAGGAAAGAGGTTTGCAACTTACTAAACTGTATTCTTTGCAGAAAACATGTGGTAGCACGTAAAAGGGGACGGACGGTAACATGACTTGATCCATGTTAACACTGGAGTTAAACGGTTGACATAAGACTGGCATGCTTCAACAATACCACCTTACCACCTTTCATGTCACCACATGATCATGTAGACTCACATCAAATGACACATCAAGTTTCGATGCTCACTTGTAGCTGCCTTGCATGCAATATAACACTTACTGATGCTGATATAAATATGCCATAAAAAACTACTCAAGCAAACATGCAAAACACTCATCATATCAAAGGTTCAAACATGCTTGTCTGGTTCGGAGTAGTCGGAGTCTAGCTCGGCGAAGTTTGCGTCTCCGTCACCTCCGTCGGTCGGATACAACTTAAATACCGTGCGTGCACAAAAAGTGTTCCAAATATTTTACAAATAAATATGATAAAAAACTAGACAGAAAAATAAAGATGACAAAAAAGAATCAATTCAAAATCATCTTTTGTTTAAAAGTTATTAAGGTTTTAGTCCAGGGACTCATTTGTAATGAAACAGAAAGTTTCCAGGGGGTAGTTTATAAAAGACAAAAAAAGTTTCAGTTAGAAAGCGTATTTTGCCCGAAGGCGTTTTCAAAAAACGGTTCAAAAAAAGAAAAAGCAGACAAGGGGTCCCACCCGTCAGGTTTGAATCTTCAAAACAGAGTCACCGGCGCCCGAGGGCTGTGGTGGTCGCCGGTGGCGATCCACAGCGAGGTAGGGGGAAAGGAGGGTACCTACGGGTTCACTGAGTCCTTCCGCACCTGTGGGTGGTGGAGTTGGTCGTCGGCGAGCACCACGTCGACAGCGGCCTCTACTCCGGCGGACGGCGGTTCGGGTGGTGATGGGTCTCGTCGAGGTGGGCTGCAACCTTCAAATTGAAGCCTGGGTTAGAAGTGTGGGTGCACTAGGAGGTTGCTGACGAGGTATGGGAGGTGGGGTTGCTCTCACCGGAGCGGATCTTGCTGGAGCCCGAAGCAGATCGGGGCGGCCGGAGTCGGGGAAGAAGGCCTCCCCGAGGTCTTCCTAGTAGCTAGGCGTGGCTCTGGTGAGGTGGAGGGGTGATGCCTGGTCGAGATCGAGCTCGAGGCCCCCTTTTATAGCCGGCCCGAGGCGGTTGCCGCGATCGGGATTTCTCTGGCGGTGATTACAGCGAGGAAGTGGTTGAACGGGAGGTTTAGGGGTCGGGGCGGCTGCGGATAGGCTCACTGGTTCCATCCCGGGGCTAAGCCTGGCAAAACTTGGGCGCTACTCCACGCTCTCGACGGAACGGCCTCACAGGGCTCGTCGGCGGTAGAGAGCGCACTTTGCGCCTCTCTGGCCGCGGTGACTGTGCTGCAGCGTGCACATCGGAGGGGGTGGCCACGCGGAGGCTCCGGGTGGCTTGGGCGGTGCTGGACGGCGCCGAAAGGCAGGGCTGACCCCTGCTGGCCACCACGGGTGGCTCTGCCACCGCAGAAGACGCCGGCGATGAGGTGCCATGTCGCCACCGACACTTGCGCCCGTCCAAACGATCGTGTTGTGCTCTGGATAAGAAGGAGCGGTGCGTAATGATCCAAGGTGGCTACTGGTGAGTTTGTCGACGGGTTCTGACCAAAACGACACCGCCGACTGAATCTGAACACTGAAACTGAACTTTTTTGAATTTTGCCAGAAAACAGTGCATGCCAGGTGTTCGATGAAATGTTTTTGGCATGTGGAAATTTCTTCTGGAGGTTATCTTTGGTGAGGTGACCTCTCAATGCACCTGGGGGCTGCCTGATTTATCTCATAATTTTTGGAGAAGAAAAATATTGAATTTCACCAAAAATGGCAAATCTGGTTCAAACTTGCAGCAAGCAAAATTTGAAAAATTTGAATTGTGGAAGAGTGGATCTTGATGGATCTAGGTTTAGGGTACTAAGGACTATCCAGGGGAGTTTGTTTTGGACCAAAACTCAAAAGGGATCTGGTGGTTCCTTTGTAAATCACCTAGGTCCAAAATAAAAGACAAAAATTGTTTTTGAGGATAAAATAAATAGAATAAAAATCAAAAATGGGTTGACCTTGCTGGGATGAGATATTTGACTTGACCCAAAGTGGAGGGAGGGGTTTTGGAAGAAAATTTTAACATGTGACAAGGCAAGAGAGAAATCTTTAAAAGATAAAAGAAATAAAACCCAAAATCCATAGGATTTCTTCTTAATAGAAATCTTTGCAAAACCCTCCAATATTATTTGTGTTGAGCCAACACAATTTTGAAAAACCTTTAAGACTAAAGATCAAGGTTGAGAAGGACCTTTGTTAAAAAAAATGTTTGTCATGAAAGAAAGTTTGAGAGGGAGAGTCCTTCAAAAAAACTCCAAATAACCTCCTTTAAATCAAATAAAGATTTTAAATAAAAACCAAGTCAAATTTTTGGAGTGTTACAACACCTACCCCCTTAGGAAAAATCTCGTCCCCGAGATTTCAGCTGATCCTCAAATAGGTGTGGGTGTTCTGTCCGAAGAAAATCCTCTCTTCCCATGTTGCTTCATCCTCGGTGTGATTGCTCCACTGAACTCTGAAAAATTTAATTGTTTTCTGACGGGTCCTCCTTTCAGACTCCTCCAATATTTTTATTGGACATTTCCTGTAGGTGAGGTCTAGTTGCACGTCAATGTCCTCAGGAGATACATGCTTCTCTGGGTTGCTTACGCATTTCCTCAACTGTGAGACGTGGAACACGTCGTGGACGTCTGATAGCTCTTCGGATAGGTCTAGCTGGTAGGCTACTGTGCCTCTTCGCGCAACTACACAGAACGGTCCGATAAATATTGGTGCTAGCTTTCCTTTGACTTTGAACCGTTGCAGGCTCCTCATAGGAGATACTCGTAGGTACACATATTCACCGAGTTCAAAGCTGACTCCCCGATGTTTTCGATCGTAATAACTCTTTTGTCGACTTTGAGCTGTCTTGAGTCGGTCCCTGATCAACCTAAATTTCTCCTCAGCTTCTTTGAGCATGTCTGGGCCGAAGATACGACTGTCTCCTGTTTCTAACCAATTTAATGGGGTACGACATCTCCGCCCGTACAAGGCTTCAAAGGTGCCATTTGTAAGCTGGCTTGGTAACTGTTGTTGTATGCAAACTCGGCATATGGCAAGCTTTCTTCCCAACTAGTTCCATAGGTGAGAACACATGCTCTCAGCATGTCCTCTAGAACTTGGTTCACGCGTTCAGTTTGTCCATCAGTCTGAGGGTGGTATGCTGTACTGAATGCTAGCTGAGTTCCCAGAGCTTGTTGTAATTGATCCCAAAATCTAGAGATGAATTGAGTGCCTCTGTCGGATATTATAGTATTTGGAATTCCATGCAGACAAACTATATGGGAGAGATAACGTTTGGCAAGCTTCTGAGTGGTGTGGGTTGTCTTTACTGGGATGAAATGTGCCACCTTAGTCAATCTATCTGTGATGACCCATATGGCATCATTTCCGTATCGTGACCGAGGTAGCCCGACAATAAAATCCATTCCAATTTCGTCCCATTTCCACTCAGGTATCTTGTTTGGCTATAATAATCCTGCTAGTTTTTGGTGCTCGGCTTTAATGCGCTGACATGAATCACAACATGCAATGAATGTGGCTATATCCCTTTTCATACCGTGCCACCAAAAATTTTCTTGAATGTCCTTGTACATTTTGGTCCCTCCAGGATGGATTGAATATGGAGCGGTGTGGCCTTCGGCTAGAATTTGCTGTTTGAGATCTTCTATATTTGGTACGCAAAGTCTGTCTCCGTACCATAATATTCCCTTATCGTCTATGACGAATTCTGAGGCCTTGCCCAAACTTACTTTTCTTTTTATGCTTTCGATGCTGGGGTGTCCATGCTGAGCCTCCTTAATCTGTTCCATTAGGGTAGGCTGTATTTCCAAATTTGACACATTGCCCTCCGCGGCCATCACCAAGTTGAGTTTGACGAACTCTTGCTGAAATTCAGGTCTCAGGCTTGGTAGACCGTCGTTGCCCGAACTGGGGTTTCGACTAAGAGCATCAGCCACTACATTTGCCTTTCATGGATGGTAGTGAATGCCAACATCATAATCTTTCACTAATTCTAACCAGCGTCGTTGTCGTAAATTGAGTTCTGGTTGTGTGAAAATATATTTGAGGCTTTTATGGTCCGTATATATTTCACAATGATTCCCAAGTAAAAAGTGCCTCCACTCTTTGAGTGCATGAATGACTGCTGCCAACTCCAAGTCATGAGTAGGATAATTTTCTTCATCCTTTTGTAGTTGCCTGGAAGCATATGCGACTACTTTGCCTTCTTGCATTAATACGCATCCGAGGCCCTTCCGGGATGCGTCACAATATACTTCAAAACTTTTGTGTATGTCTGGTACAACCAATACTGGTGCTGTTGTTAATTTCCTTTTGAGTTCTATGAAACTTTTCTCGCAGGCTTCAGTCCATAAAAATTTCTTATCCTTCTTGAGTAACTGTGTCATTGGTTTTGCTATGGTGGAGAACCCTTCAATAAGCCTTCGGTAATATCCCGCCATTCCCAAGAAACTCCGTACATCCGTTACGCTAGCTGGTGGTTTCCAGCCACGTACGGCCTTGACCTTTTCCGGGTCTAAACACCTTCTTGGGTTAATACATGGCCTAGAAAACCAACCTGTCTTAACCAAAATTCACATTTGCTGAACTTGGCGTATAATTGATGTTTCCTTAATTCTCCCAGTACAATCCTGAGATGTTCAGCATGCTCTTCTGGTGTCTTGGAGTATACCAGAATATCATCAATGAACACCACAACAAATTTGTCCATAAATTACATAAATACTTTGTTCATGAGGTGGACAAAATATGCGGGGGCGTTTGTCAGTCCAAACGGCATTACTGTAAATTCGTATAGTCCGTATCTGGAGGTGAATGCTGTCTTGGGAATATCTTCTGTCCGTACTTTTAATTGATGGTATCCCGACCTTAAATCAATTTTTGAGAAAACCTTGGCTTGAGCGAGCTGGTCAAATAAATCATTTATCCATGGCATCGGGTATTTGTTTTTGATGGTGACCATGTTGAGCGCTCAATAGTCTATACATAATCTTAGTGTCCCATCTTTTTTCTTGGCGAATAATACTGGTGAACCCCAAGGTGAGGAGCTGGCTCGTATAAATCCTTTGTCCAGTAATTCTTTTATTTGCTTCTTTAATTCTACCAACTCGGAGGGTGCCATTCTATAGGGCTTCTTGTAAATGGGGGTGGTTCCAGGTGCTAGCTCAATGATGAATTCTATTTCCCAGTCTGGTGGCATGCCTGGTAGTTCTTCAGGAAATACGTCGGGGAACTCACACACCACTGGAACTTTGCTTAACTCTGAAATGTCCACCTTGTTCAACCTTGGTTGCCGTGATGTTTGTCTTGCTTGAGCTGCAATTTTTATTATCTTCCCGTTAAGATGGGTAAGAATTACAGTCTGATTGAAGCAGTCGATAAATCCTTTGTTGGTGGTTAACCAGTCCATTCCTAGGATAACATCCAGTCCCTTATTTTCCAATACAATGAGGTTTGCATGAAACTTTAGTCCCTCAAACTCAATAACCACACCTTGGCAATAACTCTGAGTAATTTTCTTAATCCCAGGGGACTTGATGATCATGGATTTTTCCAAGGGAAGCATCGAAAAATCATTTTGCAAAGCAAATTTCTTTGAAATGAACGAGTGAGAAGCTCCAGAATCAAACAAAACCGTGGCAGGTATTGTGTTGACAGGGAACGTACCGAGTACGATATCCGGGGCATTCTGTGCTTCCTCCTTGGTCACATGGTTCAAGTGACCCTTCTTGTGATTGTTATTGGGGTTGAAGTTGTTGCGCTTGGGTGTTGAATTATTTCCACTGTGGTTCGGCTTGGGAGCTGAGTTTCTTGGCTTTGGGCACTGTTTGGCATAGTGCCCTTCCTCTCCACAAGCGTAGCAAGTAACACCTGGGCGGTACGTAAAATCCTTGTCCCTTGCATGAAATTTTTTGTTTGGGCGTGGAACATTGGTTGTGGACTTGTTTGTTCCATTCTTCTGAAAATCAGTCTTGTTCCGGTTGTTGCGAGCATGAGTAGTCTGGTCCCTTTTGCGCTTGCGAAAATCCTCCAAGCTGCGGTGCTAATTTTCCAATGTAATGGCTTTGTCCACAAGTATTTTGAAATCCGGAAAGGTGTGTACGACCAGCTGGCATTTAAGTGCTGGTGCCAGACCGTCCAAATTTTTTTTCCATCTTTTATTTTCAGCCATGTGCTCTTCGTTGGCATAACGAGACAATAGAGTAAACTGACTATTGTACTCAGTCACTGTCATGCTTCTCTGCCTGAGGTAATCAAATTCCCTTTTCTTGATCTTCATAATGCTTCTGGGAATATGCGCCCCACGAAAACCTTCTTTAAATTCTTCCTAGGTGATGTTGTTTTCATCGGGGTGCATGTGTAGGAAATTCTCCCACCATGACGCAGCTGCTCCAGTGAGGTAGTGAGGTGCATATAGTACCTTCTCATAGTCTGAACATTGTGCAATAATTAATTTCCTTTCAATGTCTCAAAGCCAATCATTGGCCTCAAGCGGTCTATCGGTGTGAGAGAATGTTGGGGGATGTGTCTTTTGTAGTTCAGACAACCTGGAATGCTGCTATATGTTTCACGGTGATTTCCCATATTGATAACATGATTCATCATTTCTTGATGCTGCTGCTGGCTTTGCTCATAAAGGCGGCATACTTGAGAAAATGTTGCTTCACTGCCTTGCTGACTTGACTGCCCCTGTGTGAAATTGTTGTCTGCGTACCATAATTTTCTTCCGGTGGACTTGGCATGGAACGAGTCCAAGGACGAGGCATTTTCCACTCTGGGGTATTTTTGTAAAATTCATGAGAAAAACCGAGTGGAAAAATAAATAATTTTTACAAAGGCGAAAATTTAAGAACTCCAATATTTTTCAAGAAAATACTAGATTGCGCATGGAGAAAGACCGCTCAGTACATATCTTACACGCAGCCGTAATTATACAATACATCACTCAGGATGTGCGTACACATTCCTGACATGTTATTTAGGCTAGTGCACTTCTCCCAGTTCCTACATGATGCGCACACAAACTACTTATCACAACCTATATACATATAAACATATCATACAAGCTGGTACATCGCACAGCTGCTAGGCGCACTCAGTCGGAGATGGTGAGGATTTCCCTCGGCCTACCGAGGGTAAGACCCAGTGATGCTGGAGACTCAACCTCCTCCTCACTAATAGGCTCCAGGCGTGAAGTGCTGAGTTGAGGAGCTGCTGCAGGTGCGGCAGGTGGTGCAGTACTGACTGGAGTAGGAGCAATGACCTGGTCAAACTCCTCAGTGGTAGGCAGGCGGCGAGCAGTGGCGAAGATGGCAGGTGCATAGGATGCTGCGGACGAGACGTAAGTCAGTGGTGGTGCTGTATGGAGAAGCTCCCTCCTGTTGGCGGAACAGCCCTACACGAAGTCCATACGAGCAGCCACAAGGTCGTCCACGAGGTTATCAAAAGCTGCCTCGAGAGCCTTGAGATATTCAAACAGCATCTCAATAGCCTCATCTCTCTCTCCCCTAGGGCAAGCTAATGCATAGTGACAAGTGTATGGCACGTGGCAGGGGAGGTAGGGGTAGCGACAAGCCTTCATCGAAGGAAGAGCATCCCGGAGACGAGTTATCGCCTCACGGGGCAGCCATCTGCATAGCATGCCTCTCCGTAGGCATGGACCTTCCCACAAATCGGAAGCGGCGTGACTCAGAATGTCCTCCCTTGAATTGCACCGCAGCCTGGTGCATAGACACGTTGTCACTGATCTTGTGCTGGTAGAGTGTGAACTCCGGACGAGCCGATGGCCCGATCGCGACCATGGTGATAGAGACGAGAAGCTTGATAAATCCCTCAGGTACATTGGCGAACACCTGTGACTCACAGTCGCTGCCAGCCATCTACAAAAGTAGACAAAAATTCCGAATAGTCGAATCATAAATTTATGATGACTAACAGAAAATTGCTACATTTGCTAAATATTAAAAATAGCACTCATTACGCTAATAACCGATTAGCGATCGCACCTAGTGGCTTCCTACAGTCAGCCTGGCTCTGATACCAAGTTTGTCACGACCGGTTTTCCAATAAAACATTTATTGAGAAACCGACCCTTATATAGACCAGTATAGGAAAAATCTCCTTACTGGTAGACAAATCCTTGATACAGAAATCCAGGAGTACTAAATATTATACAAGGTTGAGCTGAGGCTGCTCAACAATTTATTACAAGCACGCCGATATTACACATAATGGCGGATATGACACAAGGGTATGGTGGCATAACTACTGACTCGCAAATAAAAGTGGTGGTGGATATGTCACAGTGAAGTGGGTGACATGACTCCTAGTCTTACAGCTCATCGAGCGTCAGAGTGAGGCTCGATGATTTTATTCGGGTAGCGGAAGCGTGTATGATACAAATGACCAAATCCGGGATCGTACGGGACTGACTGGGACTCCTCTAGGCGTCGGACTCGCTATCGTACTCTTCATCCATAAGATCGCCTTCGTCAATATCTGGCCAAATCAACAAGCCAGGTGAGTACTTTGAATGTACTCGCAAGACAGTTCGAACATAAGATATAACAAATGCAAACATGATGCACATGAGCAGTTTAGCAATGCACACTCAGATAATAGATTTGCACGGCATGTTAAATAAAAAACAAGTCAAGCGGTAGTCCTCCCGAAATCCCAATGAAATAACTGAAGACCGATCGGGTGTCTGAAGCGATGCCTCGAAAGGTAAGAATAAATTAACATGTCGCAGTCGGGCGTCAGGGCGACACCGCATAAAGGGCTTATATCAAAAAGTAAATGACAGTGCGTGCCACAGTTGGACGTTTTAAGCGACATCTCGAAAAGGGCTTATAATGAAAGTAAATAACAGGGATGCCACAGTCGGACGTCTGGGCGACATCACATAAAGGGCTTATGTCGAGAGTAAATAATAACAGTGCCTCAGTCGGACGTCTGCGACATCACATAAAGGGCTTATATCGAAAGTAAGTAACAACAATGCCGCAGTCGGACATCTGAGCGACATCACATAAAGGGCTTATATTGAAAGTAAATAACAATAATGCCACAGTCGGACGTCTGGGCGACATCACATAAAGGGCTTATACTTCATCATTCGCGTTCAAGCAGTTCACGAATTCAAATCATTCTAAGGAGATAATCAGTACATAATGATAAACAGGTTAGTCCATCCACAGGAATAACATTCAGCCTGGTTTATCACTCATGTTTATTCACCGGAGATTTTCACTGAGACTGACAGTGAGACGGACGTTGGGACTGACACTGACACCGACATGGATAAGTTGATCACAGTCCATGACCATAGATACGGTTACTCGACTGGTTTTGACTCTGTAGAGTTTGTACTCTTTAACCACAGCCAACGGATTTCAGTAGTCACGAAGGACTATTTCCGTCTACGGTATTTTAGAAGTAAACACATCTAGCCAGTACACACCCATTCTACATCCCGTTAGGGCTGGACCAAAAGCTCGTAGCTCGCGAGCTTAATGAGCGCTCGATAGTTCGACTCGTTAAGCTCGTAGCTCGCTTCTTAATGAACAGAGCCAATCATTGATTTTAGCTCGCTAAGCTTAACGAGCTTAATGAGCGAGCTAACGAGTTTCACGAGTAGCTCGTTAAGCTCGTTAGTTACAACACAATACATATTTTTATCTTATGTGATAAACTTTTTGTATCACCTCGGCCCATCTATTTAATCTAATCAACATATGAGGCAACAAACTACTTCATTTCTTTTTGTAGTCTTCATATTTCATCTTGAAAACCATACCTAAACATTCATCATGTATATTATAACACATTATAATCTGTTAACGAAGGCCATGAGCGCCACGAGCTTAACGAGCTTCAAACGAGCCGAGCCGAAAGGGGTTTTCGCTCGTTAATCTTAACGAGCTTAACGAGCCGAGCCTTAACGAGCGCGAGCTTAACGAGTACGAGCTTAACGAGCCGAGCTGCTCGTTAGTCCACCCCTACATCCCGTTGCCGGGGATCACCCTAGGCAACATTCAAGAAAAACTTTGAGACGGGGAGGCCACAACCTCGAATAGCATGGGATCAAATTTATATCGCGCGCTCTAAGGAGTGCCCCCCTCTCGGTCCCAACCGGAAACACCCATGCCCCCTGACCGAATGACGGGCTTTAATCCAGGGCCATGGAACCCTCATCACGGCCCCTCTACTTGGTGTGTACGAGGAAAGAGGTTTGCAACTTACTAAACTGTATTCTTTGCAGAAAACATGTGGTAGCACGTAAAAGGGGACGGACGGTAACGTGACTTGATCCACGTTAACACTGGAGTTAAACGGTTGACATAAGACTGTCATGCTTCAACAATACCATCTTACCACCTTTCATGTCACCACATGATCATGTAGACTCACATCAAATGACACATCAAGTTTCGATGCTCACTTGTAGCTGCCTTGCATGCAATATAACACTTACTGATGCTTATATAAACATGCCATGAAATAACTACTCAAGCAAACATGCAAAACACTCATCATACCAAAGGTTCAAACATGCTTGCCTGGTTCGGAGTAGTCGGAGTCTAGCTCGGCGAAGTTTGCGTCTCCGTCACCTCCGTCGGTATCTACGGTATAAAAGAAAATCGGATACTATGTAAATACCGTGCGTGCACAAAAGTGTTCCAAATATTTTTCAAATAAATATGATTAAAAACTAGACAGAAAAATAAAGATGATAGAAAAAGAATCAATTCAAAATCATCTTTTGTTTAAAAGTTATTAAGGTTTTAGTCCAGGGACTCATTTGTAATGAAACAGAAAGTTTCCAGGGGGTAGTTTATAAAAGACAGAAAAACGTTTCAGTTAGAAAGCGTATTTTGCCCGAAGGCGTTTTCAGAAAACGGTTCAAAAAAAGAAAAAGCTGACGAGGGGTCCCACCCATCAGGTTTGAATCTTCAAAACAGAGTCACCGGCGCCCGAGGGCTGCGGTGGTCGCCGGCGACGATCCACAGCGAGGTAGGGGGAAAGGAGGGTACCTACGGGTTCACTGAGTCCTTCCGCACCTGTGGGTGGTGGAGTTGGTCGTCGGCGAGCACCACGCCGACGGCGACCTCTACTCCGGCGGACGGCAGTTCGGGTGGTGATGGGTCTCGTCGAGGAGGGTTGCAACCTTCAAATTGAAGCCTGGGTTAGAAGTGTGGGTGCACTAGGAGGTTGCTGACGAGGTATGGGAGGCGGGGTTGCTCTCACCAGAGCGGATCTTGCCGGAGCCCGAAGCGGATTGGGGCGGCCGGAGTCGGGGAAGAAGGCCTCCCCCGAGGTCTTCCTAGTAGCTAGGCGTGGCTCCGGTGAGGTGGAGGGGTGATGCCTAGTCGAGATCGAGCTCGAGGCCCCCTTTTATAGCCGGCCCGAGGCGGTTGCCGCGATCGGGATTTCTCCGGCGGTGATTACGGTGAGGCAGTGGTTGAACGGGAGGTTTAGGGGTCGGGGCAGCTGCGGATAGGCTCACTGGTTCCATCTCGGGGCTAAGCCTGGCAAAACTTGGGCGCTACTCCACGCTCTCAACGGAACGGCCTCACGGGGCTCATCGGCGGCAGAGAGCGCGCTCTGCGCCTCTCAGCAGGATGATGGCTGTGCTTCAGCAGCGTGCCTGGGGGGGGTGGCCTGCGAGGCTCCGGGTGGCTTGGGCGGTGCTGGACAGCGTCGAAAGGCAGGGCCGGCCCCTGCTGGCCGCCACGGGTGGCTCTGCCACCGCAGAAGACGCCGGTGATGAGGTGCCACGTCGCCACCGACACTTGCGCCCATCCAAACGATCGTGCGGTGCTCTGGATAAGAAGAAGGAGCAGTGCGCAATGATCCAAGGTGGCTACTGGCGAGATTGTCGACGGTTTCTGACGAAAATGACACCGCCGACTGAATCTGAACACTTAAACTGAACTTTTCTGAATTTTGCCAGAAAACAATGCATGCCAGGTGTTCGATGAAATGTTTTTAGCATGTGGAAATTTCTTCTGGAGTTGATCTTTGGTGAGGTGACCTCTCAATGCACCTGGGGGCTGCCTGATATATCTCATAATTTTTGGAGAAGAAAAATATTGAATTTCACCAAAAATGGCAAATCTGGTCCAAACTTGCAGCAAGCAAAATTTGAAAAATTTGAATTGTGGAAGAGTGGATCTTGATGGATCTAGGTTGAGGGTACTAAGGACTATCCAGGGGAGTTTGTTTTGGACCAAAACTCAAAAGGGATCTGGTGGTTCCTTTGTAAATCACCTAGGTCCAAAATAAAAGACAGAAATTGTTTTTGAGGATAAAATAAATAGAATAAAAATCAAAAATGGGTTGAACTTGCTGGGATAAGATATTTGACTTGACCCAAAGTGGAGGGAGGGGTTTTGGAAGAAAATTTTAACATGTGACAAGGCAAGAGAGAAATCTTTAAAAGATAAAAGAAATAAAACCCAAAATCCATAGGATTTCTTTTTAATAGAAATCTTTGCAAAACCCTCCAATATTATTTGTGTTGAGCCAACACAATTTTGAAAAACCTTTAAGACTAAAGATCAAGGTTGAGAAGGACCTTTCTTAAAAAAAATGTTTGTCATGAAAGAAAGTTTGAGAGGGAGAGTCCTTCAAAAAAAACTCCAAATAACCTCCTTTAAATCAAATAAAGATTTTAAATAAAAACCAAGTCAAAATTTTGGAGTGTTACACAATGTGAACTAGATTATTGACTCTAGTGCAAGTGGGAGACTGAAGGAAATATGCCCTAGAGCCAACAATAAAGTTGTTATTTTATATTTCCTTATTCATTATAAAGGTTTATTATTCATGCTAGAATTGTATTGATCGGAAACTTAAATATACATGTGTGAATACATAAACAAATACCGTGTCCCTAGTAAGCCTCTACTAGACTAGCTCGTTGATCAAAGATGGTTAAGGTTTCCTAACCATGGGCATGTGTTGTCATTTGATAATGGGATCGCATCATTAGGAGAATGATGTGATGGACAATACCCACCCGTTAGCTTAGCATAATGGTCGTCCAGTTTTATTGCTATTGCTTTCTTCATATCAAATACATATTCCTTCGACTATGAGATTATGCAACTCCCGGATACCGTAGGAATACCTTGTGTGCTATCAAACGTCACAACATAACTAGGTGATCATAAAGATGCTCTACAGGTATCTCCGAAGGTTCTTGTTGAGTTGGCATAGATCGAGATTAGGATTTGTCACTCCAAATATCAGAGAGGTATCTTTGGGACCTCTCGGTAATACACATCATAAGCTAGCAAGAAAATGACTAAGGAGTTAGTTATGAGGTGATGTATTATGGAACGAGTAAAGAGACTTGCCGGTAACGAGATTGAACTACGTATAGAGATACCGATTATCCAATCTCGCGCAAGTAACATACTGATGGACAAAGGGAATTATGTATGTTGTCATAATGGTTCAACCGATAAAGATCTTCGTAGAATATGTAGGAGCCAATATGGGCATCCTGGTTCCGCTATTGGTTATTGACCGGAGAGGTGTCTCGGTCATGTGTACATAGTTCTCGAACCCGCAGGGTCCGCACGCTTAACGTTCAATGACGATATACTATTATATGAGTTATGTGATTTGGTGACCGAATGTTGTTCGGAGTCCCGGATGAGATCACGAACATGATGAGGAGTCTCAAAATGGTTGAGAGGTAAACATTGATATATAGGACGATGGTATTCGGACACCGGAAGTGTTTCGGAGGATATCAGGTACTTATCGGGTCACCGGAAAGGAGTTTCGGGCACCCCCGGCAAAGATATGGGCCTAATGGGCCAAAGGGGAATAGACCAGCCCCTGGTGCGCCCCTTCTTTTGATAGTAGCCCCTAAGGGAATGAAAGGGGGAGGGCTAGCCCCTCCTGCCTTTCCCTCTCATGGGAAGGGGGCGCCACCCTCCCCTGCCTTTCCCCCGCACCTATATAAGGCAGGGGGACACGGCTTGGGAGGGACTCCAAGTAGGATTCCTCCTACTTGGGCGCCTTCGTTGGCTGCTCCTCCCTCCCACCCACCTATATATGTGGGAGGGGGCGCCTAGCACACAACAGCAAATTGCCTAGCCGTGTGCGGCGCTCCTCTCCACCGTTTACACCCTCGGTCATATTTTCGTAATGCTTAGGTGAAGCCCTGTGAAGATAACTTCACCATCACCGTCACCATGCCATTGTGCTGTTGGAACTCATCCACTACCTCACCATCTTGCTGGACCAAGAAGGCGCGGATGTCAGCGAGTTGAGCGTGTGCTGAACGCAGAGGTGCCATACGTTCGGTACTCGATCGGTTGGATCGCGAAGAAAGTTCGACTACATCAACCGCGTTGTGAAACGCTTCCGCCTATGGTCTATGAGGGTATATAGACACACTCTTCCCTCTCGTTGCTATGCATCTCATTGATAGATCTTGCGTGGGCGTAGAATTTTATTTGTTTTCATGCAACGTTACCCAACACCGCCGCCGCCATCTTTCATCATCCTGTCTTTAGGAGGGGTCATTGCATAGATCTTGCAAGTCCCATCTGCTGTCGACGTCACCATGACACCAGATAGCGCCACTAGCCTATGCGTGTCCATCAAACCTTGTCCAATGTTGAGACTCCACTACTCCACGCCACCAAGACCCGCTGTCTTCGATGTCGTCGATGTAGCACCGTGTGACGCCCCCATTCATAACCGTGCACTAATAATACATGCATCATGCATGATTAGGAACGGTAACTCCACGTCAATACCACAACACAACTCTACGACACAAATTTAAACATAAATCTTTATATTACAACCAGGGTCATGAGACCCCCATAATACGTCCGTAAGATAACAAGTTAAGTCTCGGTACAAACAAGTTTAAAAAGTTTTTCCTTAAGAAGGCTGAGCATAACAACGACACTAGATCGAAAAGGTGTAGGCCTCCTGCCTGGGACCTCCCAACTACTCGTCGACGTCGGTCTTCAACTAGCTAGTATCGATCGTCGGGGATACCTGCATCCACGGTGCTATCGACTGTTACAGCAACCAGGTTGAATGAAAAGAATAGCAAAGCAATGGCGAGTAATTATTCGCACATGAACACGTCACTTTGTACCTCCAACGTCGAGGGTGATGCACCGCACCTCATGTAGAAGGAGACCCGTCTGGAAGCGCGGTATGCAAGCAATCCGGCTGGCACTTTTGAGCACCCGAAACCCCACGCATCCGGGAGGGACCCCTTTTGGATGCGCGGTGGCTAAGAGCTACTCTAGGTTGGTTCTCCCGCTCCTAGAGCCTCGAGGATTGTTGCCCTTCAATACGAAGAACAAATGAAGAATGAGAGAGAAAGAACAAGGGAGAGATGTAAAACTAGGGTAAAAAGTAGATGGGTTTTGCGATTGTGTGTTGTTTTTTCAACTGGCGGTCACCTCTCATCTATTTATGAAGCACTTGGACTTCTCATACAAAGGACTCCAAATCCTATCTAAATTTTTCCAAAATTAACCAAACTCGGATTTAGGTAAGTCTGAGACATCAGTTTAATTTTTCCGTCTCACAGGCCACAAACGGCCTCAGATGAAGACGATCCCAAAAGCATATTTAACCGTTTTGACGAGATGAACAAATTTCATGTTGAACGTTTTGCGATTCAGGCTGTCTTGAATACCGAATAGCTCATGAAAAATAGACAATTACTCACGCAACCCATCAGACATAGTCACATGTGTGTCTGGTCTCGGGCGTCATAATTTGCTCACGGTAGGGTCGCCCTGTGCGGGCTTTAACTTTTGCATACAATCTTGGATTGAGATGATTTTTATATCAAACTCGACTGGTTTGACGAGACGAAGACAATTTGTGTAGAGCCATTTTTATATGAGGTCGTCTTGGGGGCATAATGGGCCGAACAGTACTCTGAATACCAAACCTTAGTATTTCGAGCTCAACTTCGTCCCTCGAGATGATATCGAATGGTGAGGAGCCCAACTTCGAAGATGATCATGTCGACAACACGGAACTACTTCATGTAGAGCACTTCTTCATTTGAGGCCATCTTAATAATGTTTTTTTCCATGCCAAAATTTGATGTCAACACATGCCCACTATTTTTCGGCAGAGCTTGCATGCCGAAAAATAACTTGCATAGTGCTTGATCTAAGTACGATGTCATCACTCCAACGGCAATTTTTATTTGCTAAGGGTGATAACTATATATCGATCATGTTTTTTCTTAGGGCGATAATACTATATCGTCCATTGCATTTTTGTTTTAAATCATACCTTGGAACCGATTACCACCAATCAGCTTTAAAGAGATGGGAATGAACCCTTTCCTTGTAGCATTAAGGAAATCAAACTTCATGAGGTCACGCCCCGTTAAGCAAGTAACATTGGAATGATTCTAATCCACCGATCCGATGCATCGGCCAAAGCGACATAAGCCGAATTATCCTCGTGAATGACTTCTACTTCATCATCGACCGATTGTATTAAGAATTGATGCATGGTAGAAGGCATGCATTGGTTAGCATGAACCCAATCGCAGTCTAATATAACATTATAATTACCTTACACCTCGATGATGAAGAATGTGGTGGCCAAAGTTTTGCTCCCCATAGTGAGTTCCATGCACATCATTCCTTTGGCCTCTGTCTTTTCTTTACCCTCAAATCCATTAAGTACCATATTGGCCTTCATCAACGCATCATCATTTAATCGCAATTCTTGACCAAATGCGGCATAAGATTTACCATAGCACCACCATCGACGAGCATCTTAGCAACTTTGATCCCTTAATATGACATTCTAGGTACAATGGCTTCAAGTGTTTCACCGATTCTTTTGGCTTCTCGAAGATTAGCGTTCTTAGGACCAAAATCTAGTTGGGCTACCTCTCCTTCTTCATATGTAGCACAAAACTCAACAGGTAAGTAATGCACCATATTAATATTCATACCTTCCCGAACCGGTGTAGATTCGTAATCCACGATCTCATCTTTATCTTCCAATGTGTATATTGGACTTGAAGTTTCCTCAATTGAAGGGGATGTTTCAGGTGGCGTGGATGATGTAATAGGGGCCACATCATCCTCTTTTCGTGGTGTAGGTGATGTTGTAATTAATGTAGAAGCATTTGTGTTTTTTAGGCCTCCCACTTGTTTTAAGGGTGCCACGTGCCGAATTTCATTGAACAATTCATCCCTTTGCTCCACCACTTCATGCGCCGCCTTCTCGTGGTTCCTCATGCGTTGCAATCTCCTTTTCGTGGTCTTAGTTAAACAGGGAGTACACCACTTAGGTTGAGTATATTTCAGATCCCTAAGTTTGGTCTTGCTTGTGCTAGCCTCATGATCATTAGCCATGGAACCCTACTAAACAATAACAATATCAACACAAGAATTAGTCGGATTACTATCGGCTCTTTGATCTCCTTTTGCTTGTCACATTCTGAAATTTTCACATTAGGTGACTTAACACGCCACACTTCTTTATTGACTTTGCTTTGAGAATTTTTTGTTGGCCGATTAGCATGATGGCTTGAACGGCCTTGTGTAGGATAATAAAGCTTCTCATGAGCATGCCTCTTGGGTTTTGCCAACCCCATATGAAAAGCATAAGGAGCCATTGGGGTCAGCCCCCAACCTCCATTGAAGTCATAATATGGCGCATAGTGGGGACATCCACTGTGTTGGTGCCCATGACCCATATCGCCTTGTGTAGTGTCGAAATTCTTGCTTCGGAGGTGATCTTGAACGCTTCATAGGCGATGGCTGATTAGTGTTAGAACCGCCCGCTTAATTGGCATATTTAGACAACAACATATCAAAATTTGGCTTGATTCTCTTATGCCTAGTTTCATTCTTTTTCCACTTGCCAACTTCTGAATTCTTGGGCTTGATAAATTTAACATGGTATCCTCTTGTACTTGTGGTTGCCCCCCAAGTGTATCATTTTTTATAATGATCTTCGACACCCCCTTGCCATCGGGTTGCTTCTCAAGCACAACCTTTCTTCCCAAGACCTTGTCGCCGTCCTTGCTTTTCCTAGGTTCACCAATAACAACATTATCTTTATTGCAGATTCCGCTATGTTAGGCCGAATTAACATTTTCTTCCTATCCAAGTCCATGGGATATAAATTGGCTAGCGGTGTCCAGAGTTTGAACTGACCCTCCCCTTTTGTTGTTACTTGTTAGTCAGTAGTTGATTACTTGTAAAATGTTGCAATCTTATATAAATCCCCGCGATGTTGAAGCCCTAATGGTTTCTTGTAAATTTAAAGTGCGGTTATCACCGAGGCCACTTTATCATATTCTGATGCAAAAGTTGGCGTGCAAAGGATGTCTGCAGCTATTAGATGCCGGAGAATGCTGCTGATCTTATTCGGGTTAATTGCTTTACATCATTACATGTTTTGTAGTTTGGTTTTGGGATGGTCTTTTGTCAAATTGACTGATAATTCGAAGACCCTGCGTCCTCGTAGTCGTGTACCTCCACCATCGTTTTCTTATTTCCCTTAGGGACCAGCGATTAGTCTCTTTTTGAAATGAAATCATATTCAGGTGAGGATTTCTCTCTCATTTAAAAAAAGGAAAAAGTATATTTTTCATCCCTGAATTTTCCTCAAAGTATAGAAATGATCCTTCAACTTTAAAATCGGCAACCTTAGTCCCTCAACTATTCAAACCGGATTAGATTAATCCCTTGGCCAACAAAAGTGGTTTTCATGCTGACTTGCATGGTTTTCGCCGGCCGTCGCCCACGTGGCAATTTTTTTCTTCCTTCCCATGATAGCTCAGCTGGGCATTTTGTGGAGCAGCCGGCGCGCGGGCGGCAACAGGGGAAGGATTTCGGCGTGCAGCTTGTACTCGCGGCTGCGCACGCAGAGGATGCAGGCGGCCGGGGAACTGCGCACGTCGTGTCGCGAGCACCAAGACGAAGTGCGTACTCTCACACTCTCCTCCATTTACTGCTCCTCTCACTCACCCTAGCTAGTCCCATAGCTCAAATCTTGTCGTACCACTGCACTAACTAGCCTCTCGTCGTCTCTAGCGTGTTTAGGCTCCTTTTCCATTCCAGCTCTCCAAAGCTCACGCCAAATGCGCGAGTACCTGCTGTGCGTCTCCGTCCCCATCGCGACAACGCCCGCACCCGCCGGCCCGCGCCGAGGACTGGAGCGATGAGCAGCGTGTAGGGCTAGCTCGGCTAAATCGTCGCCATTGTCGTGTTCTTGAGCTCGTCTTCACGGTCACCACCAGTCCCGTGGTGACCATGGTGCTGGGGCACTTCATCGACTCGTGGACGTTGACGACCATCACCACCGCTGCGGCGTCCTAGTGCATCCACGAACTGGGTGCACTCGTACACCTCGAGATCCCGTGCGCCATCATCGGATACTGCAACCCTACCAGCCACGTAGAACATGCCGCCTGCCGCGTCCAAGGCTCACCTGTACCTCCACTTCACGCTTCGGGCACCACGTGCCACGCCAGGCACGAAGCACGGCACTGTCGTCCGTTTCTTTCCGAGAAAAACCTGTATCATTTTGGTGCGAGAGATGGGGCTCGTCGTGTCGCAGCTCCCCGGCCTCCTGCACCATCCGTGTGCGCGCCACGAGCCACACAAGCTCCACGCCCGTGTCCTTTTCTTCATGTTTATCTGCCCACGCCAGCTGCTCGACGAAAAGTGAAAAGACGAAGGAAGAAGGTTGCCACGTGGACGACAACGGTCAAAACCATGCCAAGTCAGCACCAAAACCATTTTGTCGAGTCAATGGACTAAACTAATCCGGGTTGAAAAGTTGAGGCACTAAAGTTTGCCGGTATCGTAGTTGAGGGGTCATTTCTATACTTTCGAGAGAGTTTAGGGACGAAAACTATACTTCTCCCTTTTAAAAAAGATAACAGGAATACAAGATTTTGATATAATGCACTGAGAAAGTAACCCAAACAATAGCAAGTCTGGAACTAACCAGAAGGAAGGAAAATATGTGACCTCTCTACTTGACACCTTTGAACCAACTTCATTCGTAGCTAAATGTTGACCAATATTCCTAAAATAATTTCCAAGTCTGGAACTAAATTTCGAGATGTAAAAATGCTGGAAACACTAACGCCCACACGTGTGGGCGTTTGCATCTTGCCCACACGCGTGGATCCGCGTTCGTTTATGGGTGCATGAATTTTGGCATGTTTGTGGTGCCACGTAGAACTGGACTGGTGTGTGGGCATTTACCCGGTCGCCCACACGTCCGTTTCACCACACGGAGGGGTCGGTGTGTGAGCGTTTAGCAGTTCGCCCACATGCCAGTTTTCACTTACGCACAAGGGCTAGTGTGTGGGCATTTGCCATCTCACCCACACGCACGTCTCCTCTCCCACACCCAAGCTGCCAGTTGCCATGTGTTTTGCAGTGTACATGGCAACTGCCCCAGTGTGCTTGTAAGTAGATGTCAACTCTCTTTTTTTTTACCCGAACATGTCAGCTGCCATGTGTTTTGCAGGGTATATGGCAACTGCCCTAGTGTGTTTGTAAGCAGACGGCAACTCTCTCTTCACCCGAACATGTTGTTTTGTCATGTCTTTTTGTAGCGCTACACGGCAACTGCCTAGTGTTAATAGGTGACAACTCCTAAGGTTTTCAAATCATGGCAATTGGTGTAAATCAGACCATACATGGCAACTGCTTAGTGTTAGTAGGTGGCAACCTCTAAAGTTTTCAAATCATGGCAACAATAGTAAACCAGACCATACATGGCAACAGCTGCAGTTGTCCAAAATGGCATCTCGCACTTGACCTGAGATGGCAACTGCAGTTGGGCAACCATGGCAACTGTAGTTGTCCGATATGGCAACTGCAGTTAAACGGACATTGAAGAGGGTTCGAACCATGGCAACTGCGGGGACGCGTGCTGACTGTTACGCGGGGCGTGCGGGGCCGTGAGGTAGGTGGCTGAGAGAGGTCGTGTGGTAGTTATCCATTTTGCCCACACGTAGGCCTGTAAGAGGGACTGCAAGAAAAAAAAGGCGTGTGGGCGCTAGTTGTTTTGCCCACACTTTGGCGTGTGGGCTGATCCTCTTAGACACCACACAAAACGTGTGGCCAGACCCTTTAACGCCCACACGTGTGGCAGTTATCGTCGTCCAAATGCTATTGTATTCTCAAACATGTAAGAGCATCTCCAATAGCCGCGCTAAAGCGCCAGCAAAAAAACTTGTTTAGCGCTACTGCTTGGCTGGTTTTATGCGCCGCTGCTTGCTGGCTCCAGCAGCCGCGCCATAATGCAGTGCACGCGTGCCGCTCCAGCAAAGCGCAAAAATACAGCGCGCCCGATCGCCGGGCATTTTGCATATATGGATATTTTGGACAAAAATTAACATGTAAAATTTGACACAAACAAGTTGATGAATAAAAGTTCATGCCCACAAGTTCAAAATCATGCCCACAAGTTCATCCAACTAAGTTCAAATGCAAACTAAAAGTTCAAGACATGAAAGACACATCAATCTTCATCTTCCTCTTCTTCGTCTTCGTCCTCATCTTCCGAAGACGACTCTCAGCGGCAAGAAGAGGCTGCGCGCGAGGCCGACGCTCGTCCTCATCTTCATCTTCCTATTCTTCGTCTTCGTCCTCATCCACCCGGCGCCGTAGTCATCCGCGGCAACAAGAAGAGGCTGCTGGCATGAGGCCGGCGCTTCGGCGGAGCTCGGCGATGGCGGCGACGGCCTTCGCCGCGCTAGGGTTTCGGCGCGGCGGCGGCGGCGGGGTCGCGTGCAGACAATGGTGGCGGGCGCCGGTGTCGCGCCCATAGTTGGTGGCAGGCGCGGCGCGGCCTTGGGCGTAGGACGAGAGAGAGAGAGAGTGCGGCGTGGCGCCGAGTGTGCAGCGTCTTTAGTGTGGCGCTCCAAATACACCGCAGAGATAAGTGTTTTTGACCGCTACCAACCCGTTATAAGCGCGCGCCGTTTTTTTACGCGCCATGGAGCGAACCGCCCGCGTTCTTGCAGCGCTAAAAAGGCCTAATTTGCGGCGCGGCGCTAGTTTAGCGCGGCTGTTGGAGATGCTCTAAGACATTACCAAGTAGAGTACAGGAAATAAAGCAATTCAACTAGTATTTGTTGTGTCTCTCAGGTGATGACATGAAGTTACGCATCAACAACCAAGTGAAGCTTCCTATGGGTCCAATGTCATGGGTGTGTTTCTCTTTTGCTGGCGAATTATGACATGGCAGAGGATTAGGACCCATGAAACACATACCAGGACGGTACATCATGCTAGAGGTTTGTGCGCTCGAGCGCTCACTAATTTAGCAAGAATATGCTTCTCTCTCTTTCTCCCTCTGTCTCTGTCCAACTGTTGAATAAAATGACAATTCAGCTACCTTCTGGATCTCCCAGGCGGGATTCACTGACGCAGTCTGCGCTCGGTGGATCGAGGCTCGGGAGCACCCCACCCTCGGCCCCCCTCGGCTATTGACACGTGGCACTTCTGTGCGAAACGTGGTAGACAGTTTATGAAGGGGTGGGGGGCCAACCTTGGTCGCGATGCCAGAGAGCGCAAGAAGGCGCTGCTTACCGCGATTCAGGCGCTTGACCTTCGGGCCGACATGGTGGGTCTGTCTCCGGATGAGTGGCTGGCCCGCTATGACCTCGAAGGCCAACTCTCCGTGATCTACTCTGATGAGGAGGCATATTGGCGCATTCGGGGCGCTCAGAAGTGGGTCCTGAAGGGGGATGCGAATACCGCATACTTCCAGGCTATCGCCAACGGCCGCCGTAGACGCAACACCATCCCCCTCCTCTGGGACGGGGAGACCCTTCTTCAGGACCCTCGCGACATCCGGACTCATGTCGACGGCTTCTATAGGTCCCTTTTCTCTGCCGCTCCTCGGAGCGGCATCTCCCTCGCCCATGATTGTTGGGCCGGCATTCAGTTAGTCTCCGACGCGGAGAACGCGGCCCTGACGGCCCCTTCTCGGCGGGGAGGTGCGGAGGCTATCAAGGGTATGAATGCCTCTTCTGCGCCGGGCCCAGATGGCCTCCCTATCATTTTCTTCCAGACCTTCTGGAACGTGATTAAACCGGAGGTCATGGCCATCTTCGAAGAATTCTTTGTTGGATCTATTAACCTCGGGCGTCTCAACTACGGGATCATCTCTCTCATCCCCAAGGTCCCTGGGGCGTCCGACATCCGCCAGTTCCGGCCGATCACGGTCATTAATGTGATCTTCCGGATTCTGGCCAAAGGGTACGCCAATAGGGTGACCCTGCTTGCCGACCGGATAACCCACCCTAACCAGTCGGCCTTCATTAAAGACCGATATATCCTTGATGGAGTCCTGGTCCTCCACGAGGTCCTTCACGAGGTCCGGACCAAGCGCCTTAGGGCGGTCTTTCTAAAGATCAATTTTCACAAAGCCTGGGCATCATGTGCTCCAAGAGGATGAATATAGCCCTTCTCTCCCGCTGCCTCTGGCGCATCGCCCGGGGTCAGCCACTTGCCTTCTGCCAGAAATCGGGCGGCTCCCAGTTCTGGCAGTCTATTGTTCAGCTTCTCCCGGTTCTTCGCATTGGGACCTCCATCTCGGTGGGGTCCGGCCTCTCGACTCTCTTCTGGTATGATCGTTGGGCCGAAGACTCCCCCTTCGCGGCCCGCTTCCCCGCCCTCTTCTCTATCTCCGTCGACCCCATGATCTCGGTCAATAGGGCCCTTCTTGACCTGGGGCGCCTTGCTTTCCGTCGCCCTTTTGGGCCGGCGGAATCCGCCGCCTGGCGTGAGTTGCTTGATTGCGTCGCGTTGCACGAGCCTTTGGTGGATGGCAGGTCGGACCGTATCCGGTGGCGGCTGGAGCCGTCGGGCCTGTTCTCCACCAAGTCGCTTTACTCGGCCATTGCCCCTTCCTCCGCCCCCCTCCCCTTATCGATGGTTTGGGCCGTCCGCGTGCCACTGAAGATTCGCATCTTCATGTGGCAGTGGATCCGTGGTCGGGTCCCGTCTAGTGTGGAGGTCTGCAAGCGCAATGGCCCGGGCACCGGTATCTGCCCGCTCTGTGGAGTCCCTGAGGACTCGAACCACATCTTCTTCTCCCGCGTCTCAGCCCAATTTCTCTGGAGCTGCTTTCGTGAGGTGGTCGGCGGTAGTTGGTGCCACACCAACTTCCCGGACCTATTTGTTGAACTCCAGTTGTCCCCCACGTCCTCTCGCCACATTAGGTGGCTTGAGGTTGGGGTTCTCGCCTGGACACTGTGGACCGTTCGCAATAAGCTTGTGATCCAAAGACGCTCCTTCGTCGCGCTCTTCGCGCTCTCTACAAATTCTCAGGTTTCTTGCAGTTTTGGCGGCCGCTTAGCCGCCCCCCGGACCGTGACGCCATCTTCGCCTTCATCGCCGACATCCGATCGATGGCCGTCCGCCTATCACCGCCGCCTCCGCCGGAGCCTGATTAGGCACCATGTGTCTGGTGTGCAGTTGTTGTTTTTTCTTTCATTCTGGGCTTGTTGAGCTGTGCCCTCAGCAGAACCTATGTACTTTGTCGTGAGACTTGGATGTGTGTGGACTTGTGTGGGTTTGTATGCTCTATGGCGGTTTGCTTTATTTATAAAGCGGGGCGAAAGCCTTTTTCGATAAACAGAAGCACAAGGCTGGGCGCATACCAAGTTCTGTAATTGACGAACAACAAACAGAGAAATGCAACCCTCTGAAGACGCCGAAAGCGGCAGGAATCGAAGCGTGTAAACTGCAATTTCGAGAAAGAGAAATAGCAACAAAATTGATCCCAAAAGTTTGAACTACCATTAAATTTGTGAACCTTACATCTCATTGATTTTTTTCATTTTCTTCTTTTTTGAAATCTCCCCCCTCCAGTCGAGTTGCGTTTTGAACTGAATTCGTGACAGGCAGGCTCGGCCGGACTGCGCGTTCCCGCCGCGTTGCGTTGCGTCGTGTCATGGGCTCCGGGTAGAACTCGGAGGCGTGCGTGACCGCCGCGTTGGGTTAGCGCCATGATAGAGCTCGGCATTTCGAATCCGACTCTGGACGAGCTCGGAGGCGTGGCCGCCACGCGATCACGGCGATATTAATTATGCCCCCACCCCGGCTGATTCGATCGCAGTCTGCTTCCTCCACCTCCGCCTCCCTCCACATCATACGCACGCACGCGCTCTAGTTGTAGATCCCACCGGCCAACTCCGGACGGCGATCATGGCGCTCGCATCCGGGTTCTGCCCGCCGCCGTCGTGCACCCCGGGTGCGTCCCAGCGCGCCCCCTTCATCCTGGGCTTCGGCGGCGACTGCTGCGACCCGTCGTTTGCCGGCTACTACGACTACGAGGAGTACGCCCCATCAAGCCCTTCGCCGCTCACGAGCTCCAAGGACTACACTCCGTCGAGCCCCCTGCAGTCGCCGGAGCCGGACTACACTCCGGCGAGTCCCGAGTACACTCCGGCGAGCCCGGACTACACTCCCTCGAGCCCCGACTACACTCCGGCGAGCCCCGACAACACACCGGCGAGCCCGGACTATACCCCGGCGAGCCCTTCGCTGTCGCTGGAGTACACTTCGTCGAGCCCTGTTCGGCTCGTTTTCATGATGCCGTCTCCTCCGCGCGGCGCATCCCCAGACTACACGCCCCTGACGCCGTCAGAGCACGCTGCTTCATCACCTTACTATACTCCGTTGAGTCCTCCCGGTCCCGGGCCAACTTCTTCGCCGGATTACATGCCCAGCACGCCACCTCCGTCCCCCCCGGTGTCTGACGCCGAGTCGTGCGCGTCGCCGTATTACACACCGTCAACTCCTTCCAGGAGCGCCGAGTCGCCGGACTACACACCCAGCACGCCGCCTCCATCGCCCCAGGCGTCAGAAGCAGACTCGACCATGTCTACAGCGCGCTGCCGCCACCATCCGTACCTGAGGAGCGTCACCAGCCGGATCAACCGCGGCGGACGGCAGCGAGCCTTGGGATATTGACATCTCGTAAATTGTAATAGGAGCAACAAATTGGATTCTCTGTGTAAATCTCGAATTGCTATGACTTTGTTTATTCCTTGGGCAAATCTTGTATCTCATAAATCGATGAATATTATCGGAATCGAGCTTTTGTTGAAGATGTGAGATTGTTATCTGTTATTGCTTCTCGTTTTTTTTATTTTGGCTGGATCTCTTTGTTTCTCATCGATGCAAATTGCAATTGCCTATTGAATTTGATGAAAATCACCTAGACACCCAGTATTTGTCATGTTCTGTGACTTTGATGTACAGATGTCTGAGAGAAGCATATGGTTCCTCTGCAAAACTGAAGCTTGCCGTCTAAATATTTTGACGAAGAAAACAGAGCGTGTCGGCTTTGATATGTTGGTTTTTTTTTTAGTATGCCATGTGGTACAGAGCATGTCGGCTGGAAGCAGTATGCTTTTTTTTTTTTGAGAAACTGGAAGCAGTCTGCTGCAGTAGGAGCAAGGAACTTGGGCGACCCAACTACGGTAGTTTTCATGGCTATATGATTCTGGCGGCGTTTAGTGGGTTTCTTCTTCCGGTTCCTTGTTTTGTTTGGTTTTTCAGGTTTTCTTTTATTTCCTTTTTTAGTTTACGACTGGGTTTTATTTGGTTTTTTAACTTCTCTTTTGTTTTCCTTATCTTCATTTTCATTTTTCTCAATTTATTTTATATTCCTTTTTTTCGCCTTATACTTTTATAAATATATTATGTGTACATTAATGTTTTCCAAAAACATGTTGAACATTTTTTCAAGTACGTGCCGAGCATTTTTTTCAGAATACATGATGAACTTTTTTTTATGTATAAAACATAATTTTGTGTGCATTTCCCCTCAAAATACATGTTAAATTTGTTTGAAAATATATGATGAACATTTTCCCTGCACACGGTAATTTTTTAAAATGGTGATCATTCTTTTAAACACAGGGTGGTTTTCTAAAAACAAGGTGAGATTTTTTCAAATACATTATTTTTAAGAACATTTCATGCACTTTTTTGTAATTGTTTCATGATTTGTTTTGACTATGGCATTCCGCTCTTTCTAAACTTCCCACGTAACACGCATCATCAAGGAGGAGATAGCCTTCCTATGTTGGCCCCTCATGGTAGCCAAATCAATCCACCAGTCCTTCATCATGGTCGTGGAGGTCAGACCAACAAATTGTGCCTTGTACGGCGAAGACGTCGAGTACTCCCCATTGAATTTCCATGTAATGGTGTCCTAAATTCATGGTTGAGAATTTGAGATTAATACGAGTAAGCTTTTCCCAAAGGGTGACAAACTCCATTGACAAGCCACGATGGGTGTTGATATGGTGGAGCCATGAGTTATCCAATGTAGTCCATGCTAACCGAGCAGTTCTCTGGATTAAGAATACCCAGGTCATCGCAAGATTATGGCTTACAAACCAGCTCCCAATTGATTTTGCACTTGCCTCCAGTCACCTTTTCACAACCCGCCCAAAGATAGGTGTGCCTCAAAGAATTTACCTTCACTTTAACTTCAACAAGCACATCGAGCGGCTTAAAATGATAAATTGCAATGGTTGTCAACACCGCCTTGACAAGGACAATCCGGCCGGGGTGGCCGCATGCTTGCCACACCAAGGTGCAAGCCTTGTCCTCGAGGTGCTGGAAATGAATGTGCTTCAACCTTTTAATTGACAGAGAGAGACCAAGGTAGTGCATCGGGAAGGAGGAGCGGACTGCCAGGAAGGCCTGAAGAATGTCCTCGAGGTCAATGTTTGCGCATCGGATAGGTGCAACAAGGCTTTTGGTGTAATTTATGACCCAATGACATCACCAAAGTCATCCAAAGTTGAAGCCAAGAACTAAATATCCTCTTTAATTGGTGCAACAAAAATGGCTAGCTACATTATCCGCATATAGTGACGCCCTAGTAGGAGGGGACCTCCCATTTAGAGGGTGGAGCGGACCCTGGGAAGTATCATTTTCAAGGATGCGGTGTAGTGGCGAGCACAAAGCTTCAAAAATCTTTTGGCCCTCAGTAATTCTAAATCGCATGGCATTCGTCTATCTATTCATCGTACAGTAACACACATGACAACACATCCCGTCTCATCATGGTAATGGCACCTAGCACACGACCCAACTCATGGAAACAAGTGAACCAACCTGTATTTCCAACCCATAGGATCTGGTGCTCGCATTTGCCTGGATTTATTCCAGGCCTTTCGGCGATGTGCATTCAGTGAAAGGAGACATTCTCGTTGACAACGAAGACATATGTGTCAACTTCATTAGTCTCAAGATGATATGCTGGCTCATTCTCTCAGAGGTGTTCATAGTGGTAGGGTGTGTGTGCGCATTTATATGGGTAAGTGTATACTCGTATGTGTGAGCATATGTACCGTGTTAAAAAACACTCATGGAAACGATTAGATCACTAACCACTTCTGGTGATTGGAGAGTAGGCGGCTACGGCGGCGCGAGTGGATGGAATCGGAGTATGCAGCCTCTGCCTGTCATGCTCACCCCTTCCACTGCCTAGCATGCTCGCTTGGCTCAGTTGATGCGAACGGAAAAGCACAAACGGCCTACAGTACCATTTTGTTTGTCGACGGTGGTCGGAGCCCAGTGCCACTGGTCTTACAGCCGGAGTTGCCGCTACTTTTTCTACAAAAGTTCTAGATTTTCTATTTCTCGGTCAACGAAGTTTGCACATCAAACTAGAGTTTCATTTCCAAAATATACAACTACTTTGCCAAATACCGACGATTTAAAAGTAACAGTTTCTCACTCCATGATATGTCTGCCCGAAACAGAATCAACAGCAGGCGCGACTGACAAAGGGATAGTTATTTCTATTGCATGCTATGAGACGGTCACGTCAAAAAAAAAAAAATCTCAGCCGTGCGAACAAAGCCGGAGCAGCGCAGTTACAGATAGATAGCGAGGTGAAGGATATCAATTACGGCATATGGAAAAGTGAACTTATAACAGATGTTCATTTCTTCCAAAAGAGACGTGTACAAATCGTATGAGGCCCAAAACCACCTCACAATCGATTTGTATATATAAGCATTAAAAGAGTAGCTACACTGAGGTAAACCTATACAACAGCAAAATCCAGACGGCTCTGATGCGCATGGGAGCATGCTTGATTTTGAATATCTGGATTCCTGGGAGCTGAGTTCCACAAAAGCAGATCTGCTATCTGCAGAAGAATTAGACCTTCGCTAAATGCCCCAGGGAGACCTCCTGATCAAACCCAAGGTAGCAATCTGACACAACAATCAGCTTTGCCTCCTGAAAAGAGTATCCTCTCGTCAAAACATTTAAAAGTGAATGTAATTATCTAAGCACAACGCCAACGCGAAATCATACGAGTCTTCATTGGAAAAAAAAAACATGTCCTGCATTTGCCTAGATCCCAAGTTTATACAGCAATCTGACAGAATCCACCAAGAACTATGGATGGGCATATTAGGTCTGCATATTGTTCAGATTCAACATTTATACAACAAACTGAAGCCCTGAATAACAACAGATGCATAGCGAATGGCCAAACATGGCAAGGGTAAAAAGGTATATGGCAGAGTTAATATATTGGCAACTTGGTGTCGGCTCTAGCATAGTAAGGCTCATCATTTAGATTGCTGCTCAATTATTATTATTTATTAAGTAAAAAATTAGACGATTCTTCGGCACAATCGTCAAGTCACTCAAGCAGAGCAATATAATCGCAGTGAGCTTTGCTTAGCCTGGCAATTCACATGTGGAGGAATTATTACCTGGATATTTAACATCGGTGGCAATTCCATGCGAGTGTTAAGCACACGATCTGCAAAACTAATTCTTTTCAGACCATATAGCTCCGAGCTTGTAGTATTCCCCAAGACCAGCCAGCAGGCTTCTTGTTTCGCCTACAGAAAACAGCATGGAAAGTTAAATGCAAAGGCATTTATTGAACTTCAGGAACGAACATTGATAAAAAGTCCAAAAGGCAATAATATTGAAGCTAAAGAGGATTTACGAGTACCACATTGGAGCTAATATAGTAACAGTCAGTTACAAGTATAAAAGGCAATTATTAGCACAAGATATCATGAGTATACAAACAGTTTCTTAGAACACCGGAAAGCTCTGTAAAAACGTCAAACTGGCAACTACCCAAATAGTCGCTTTCTGCTATTTGCTTTGCCGAATCTATCACCCGTTTTCTCATTGCACAGGGTAATAATTCTAGGGAGACTTCATGATTATCGACACATGGCAAGTTTGATATGCCAGTAGCAAATCAGAGTTGTGAGCTAATGTATTCTTATTTCATTATTTGCCACCTAGCACATTGGTTTCTGGCTGAGAAATGGGGCTTTGCCTGAGATAGCTTAAATTACTTGTTGGTACACTGAAACTTTCAACAAACCTATCAAGTTCTTGTATAATATTTCAAATATTTAAAAAATTACTGAAAAAGTTACATGTGGATTTGTTTATCCAATCTTTTAAATCAAACACCAACTTGGAGGCTATATTTATCATGTTGGATTACTCATTACTACTACCTCCGTCCCATAATATAAGAGCGTTTTACTAGCGTCAAAAACGCTCTTATATTATGGGACGGAGGGAATAGTATAATACTACCTCCGTCCTGGTTTATTGGTCCCCATTGTATTATGTGCCAAATTTTGACCATAAATTTAACTAACAAAATATTTATGCATGCCACCAAAAATTACATCACTGAAACCTATGTTCAAATACGAATCCAACGATATAATTTTTATTGACATGCACTACATTTTGTCAATTAAATCTTTGGTCAAAATTTAGCACAAATTACAAAGGGGACCAATAAACCCGGACGGAGGTAGTACCACTGAAGCATACATTACAGTTCTCGAAAGTACCACTATGTCAAAGGGTTTTGTAAAATTACTCCATCCACCTGTAAGCATATGTCGCCATGGGATGCATGCAGTAAAATATTGTCGACTATATTAACTCCCTCTGTCCCATAATATAAGATGTTTTTTGACAGTGTGTAGCGTCAAAAAACGTCTTATATTATGGGACAGAGGGAGTAGATAATACCATAGATATGACTTGCAGGTCGTGAAACTTTCGCTGGTATATTATTAGAAAGCACTATAACAGAATCTTGCATTTGAGGCCATAAATGGACAAAAGTTTAACTTATGTAACAGCAGCCTGATGCCCTGATCCAATGATAAAATGCCGTATGTTTGAGATGCAAGCAGTACTTATAAATCATAGCAATTTTACATAGTCACTAACCTTAGGGAATTTAGAGGAAAATACTCTTGGCGAACGACGTGTATTTTTAATTTGCATTCTAATGTTCAGCATTCGAGGTTTTGACTGCTCCTTATCTTCATTCTGTAGCTTAACTTTAACATCAAGGCGAGGGAAATGTTGCAGATCCTGCATGATACAAACATAATATTCACAATATGATTTTTATTTCCATCTGGCGGTACGAGGAATCGAGGATATTACCAAATGACCTTTATTGCATGGATGACATGAACTATCCAGTGATACAAGTTGTAAAGGTGCCTCTCGGAAAATACAAGCCGTAAAAGAGAACTGGATAAAAGAAAAGTGTGGACTTGCACCACACTACATGAAAACCCAAGGTTTCAAAAACATTTTTGTTCCAAACAGAATATGCTTATCACTACTATGAGGCTAGAGACTCTTGGGCACAATACAAAAGCATAAGTGGCTGAGCCTAACACAAATAATATTTCTCGGTAATTTTTCAATAGCAGATTTGGTAGCACTTCTGTTCCATGCTAAAGATGGGAATACAGATATGTAACTGCCAATCATATATTTCAGCAGATATCTAAGATCGCTAGGGAAACAAATGTTCTTCCATAGGAGTGTTCTTCCAAAGGCAGTGCAATGTAAGTCCAAAGTAGTACCTGATACAAGTCTGCAGCAGAAAACGGTTGAAGCAACTTGTGTAATTCTTCACGAGAATGATCTAGCAAGCTCAGAACTGTTGAAACTCCTCTGCCTTTAAGATGATCTAGAAGGTTATCATTCATGGATGGTAACATCAAGAGTGATGAATCTCTCTCAAACCAGAGACCCTGATAAAACAAAATTGAAGTTCAGTTCGTAAAGAAAAACCCTATTTGGAATTCTGACGCTGGTACAGTGTTATCCTTCCGTACAGAACCTAGCTGCCAGCCTACCACAGATCATCAAAATGAAAGAAAATCTGAATCAACAGCATTCACCTGTATGATCATTTGTAAGAGATGCATACATGTCAATGCACTTGAAAGCCATCCACTGTTGGCACATACATCAATCATAGCCTGTATAATACGTATGCTCTGATCAAGAATTGACTTCAAGTCAGTGATATAGTCACTAATTGGTAATTCTGCTCTGGAGAAGTGTGCCTGCAAGGCAAACATGGAAAGAAGAAGGTACTTAGCACCTCACTGTACATTGTAAAGTATGTATTAGCCTTAACATCAGTTGAACTCCCCTTACCTGGAAGAGTAAATTAGCCTTAACATGTGGGTCATCAAGGTGGTGCTGGTCAACTGAATAAGGGACCTTTTCGCAGAGTGTTCGATTCAAGGTATCCTGAATAGGAGAAAAACATAAGTGCAACCAGAGAGATAACATTGTGACAAAATCAAGTTCAGGGTGTTATACTAAGATTATAATGTTTTGATGGACTGGATGTATGGTATTTTTCCACCTCCAAACAAATAGATAATTGCCTTGAATAAAAAGAAAACCAGTTTGCTCTATCCTTCTAATGTGGCAAAATTTGGACAAGACATTTCAGATTCGCCGTTGCTCACACTCTAAATTTGTTGCTTTCCTGAAATGCATTCGCCAGAACGCGCTGCACAAATTACTACTCCCTCTGTTCCACTTTGTAATGCGCCTTTGTATATGGCGTTTATACCAATGCTTGAGCTGGCACTCTCATTTGGACAGGAAATGCCCTCCCCCTGCTAGCTCTGTCACAGCACGTGGGCATCTGCTGCTGCTTTCCTGTGAACCAGCCAAGGGCTACTTTGGTCCAAATCAGCTTATGCGCACTACATATAGGAATCAAGGTCAAAAATCTATGCGCATTAGAATATGGAATGGAGGGAGTATGATATTGTTTGTCTTAGGAGGGATCACGTGAAAGTTCTGTTTTCCATTGTGCATGCGTACTTGTGAACATATACCTATGGACTGACCAACTGATGCATGCTGCAGTACACAGTTGTGCTTTTTATGCCTTGTCTATTCTACAAAAAGATCTTCTGTGAATTGCTAACAATTTAGGTATATCTAGTGCTACGATGCACAATTTGTGTTCTGTTTTCTGGCCTTTTTACTAGGCTGTGGCAGAATATTTGCATCATAAGAAATTCCTTTTTTGGACAATTGGAAGCAATGGTAAAGTTGATGCAACCGAATCAGTTGGGGCTACTGTAACATGGTGTGATTGCCTGGTACACACAAGGGCAAAAGAGACATTTCAGCCACCTCCACCCTATTGCATATGCTACACCAGCCCCATGGATCCTCTTCAAAATGCAAAGCCAAAGTGTGCACATGGGTGTGATGCATCATTCCATTGAGTATCTACCTATATGGTACATAGGTGCAGATACACGCCTCTAGTCACCCAGTCTATCTCTCTTGTTTGTTCGCTTCCCAGAAGCAAAGCCAAAAATTAGGGTGACAAAGAACAAATGCCACGGATTTGAGTGTCCTTAGCAATTTTTCCTTCAAAAGTTTCATGTCAGGACTGACAGGCTTTGTTGAAGGAACTTAATCCATGTTCAATCATTTAAACCAATAAAGAGGCTGGGCAACTCGCCTCCCTGGTTCTCCTACGATTTGCAGCGTTCTCAGCCGTTAGATCCTGGTCAAACAGAACTTTTTTTTGCAGGTTGCCGTTGGATCATCGCTGGAAATCTACCGTTGCTGTTTTGACCGCGTGGTGAGTTGTGGGCGGGGAATGACATGTCGGCTCGGGCAAAATCTGATTGGCTGGGTTGATTATTTTGGGTAAGTGAGCGGCCTCTCCTGCCGCGCCGCGTGTGTGCGTCATGGGCGCTGTGCAGTTTCTCGTTCCCGCTCGCCCCTCTGGTTCTCTCGTTGGTGCAGCTGCAAGTGGGCCTGCCTGCTCTTTGGTCCCACACGTCGGTCTAATGTTTGTGGTATTTTCATGTGAGCGTTGCCTACCACGTCGCGTCGCGTCGTGGGTCCAACGCGCCGGGACAACCGCTCCTCGCGTGTTGCGTCGTGCGTTACAGGGAGCAGTTGCGTAGGGATAGGCCGACGCGTGTGTACCCGGCTTATGCACTGGTTTTTGGAAAAGAAGGGTTCATAGGTAAACTCACCTCATTATGACGTACAGGAAGCTCGTCGAATTCTGCAGCAGCTGACAGTATGTGCACAAAGGCCTGCAGAAAATAGTCTGAGCTATTAATCCTCTAGCTATTCCAAATCAACTGGTGCTACAAGAGCCAAATAAAGAACTACCGAATAAGTAAGGCATCAATTTTACTTACTTCCAATGATGTATTGGGACCAATATTTGACCCAAACATTGAGACAGTAAGGTAACTAAGGTAATATTGTGAAGCTATTTTCCCCAAAATTAAAGACTGCACAGAATGGTCATCCACTTTTATGCATCCACTGTCTTCAAGATCTTCAAGTGTAGTTTCCACTAACCTGTTTATACAAAGCAGGATAGACAGACTGTCATGTGATGTTAAAGCTAGTGGCAGGTCTAAGCTAAATGAGGTCCTTGTTTATCACCTCGAGAGATAAGCATTCAAGGTATATGTTTCAGTATCTTCCAATCCGTAGTAAGATGGATTAACAACCTGCCGAACAGACATTGCAATAGATGCATATAGCCACATCAGAAATTCATAACGATATAATGAAGGACTTCTATCAATAGCTTGAGGGTAACAGGTTTAAACCAACGGGAAAACACAACAGCTGTATATATCCAACGTATGTACGTACATCAATTGTAAAGTATTTAGTATCCATGTTAATTATGGTTTTGACCACAGAGAAAATTACAGCCTGAAACAGTGAACTTGAAAAATTGTCCAATTAAGTACTCCCTCCGTCCGAAAATACTTGTCATCAAAATGAATAAAAAATGTATCTAAAACTAAAATACGTCTAGATACATCTCCTTTTATCCATTTTGATGACAAGTATTTCCGGACGGAGGGAGTATAAGTTAAAAGAACATAGTTAGGAAAGAGAACAAGATAAATACCAGTCTGCGATATAGGTAAGTCCAAGTAAGATAGATAATTGCCTCCTCTTTATTACCAATTGTGCTCGAAACAATCTCTGCATTTATGTGATCGTGCAAGTGCTCCCTCAGATTACTTTCAACAGGGAACGGTTCATACAAGAACTGAAACAATTACAATAATGAGTATTAAACTCAAGATGAATAAGCATCGGACTGTTCATTAGGTAGACAAAGTAACATGCTACCTTCTTATAAAAGCTCTTTTTTGGTTCATGGACAAGAATAACAGCTTTGCCATGTTGGTCATATTGTGGCCGGCCAGCACGACCCATCATTTGCAGAATATCTGTGATAACATAATCAACATATCTTTTTGTTTTCCCATCATAGTATTCAGTACCCTACAAAAGAATGGAGTGAGTGCTCAGATAAATGTTGTCAAAGATGAAGACAATGTGAAGCATCATGTCACCTTGATTATGACCAGGTGAGCTGGAAGATTGACACCCCAAGCCAGTGTGCTAGTGCATACTAGTACCTGCCAAAACAATAAATTATGTTTACATTTTGCTCAACTATGTGACCAAGTTCATATAAAATACTCCCTCCGTCCCAAAATAAGTGTCTCAACCTTAGTGCAAAGAACCTGTTAGCAAGAAATTTCAGTTATCAAAGAAGGCACACCTGAATCTTGTTGTTTGAAAAGAGTTCCTCAACCAAGGATCTATCTCTATCATTTAGACCTGCATGATGAAGACCTATTCCAAACTGAAGTGTATGTCTCAAATTGCTATCAGTGACTTGTGAAAGAATCATGTCTAGAGAGTTATCTGCCATGCTGAGGAACTGCGTTGGTTTCTCATCAGATGCTGCAAGCTGCAATTAGAGTACAACACATATAAGATAGCACCAGCTATATACTTTCTTAGTGACAGAAAAACAGAGCAGCATTCTACCTGAATGAGATCAAGAGCTGTAAGTCTCGTCTGTCGACGTGATGACACAAAGATGAGAACTGGTTTATCAGGTGAATGAGTACATATGGCTGCATATGCTGGTTTGTTCATGCTATTCATTCTCGGGCAGTAGAACTTCCCAGGATATCCCTGTTTGTGGAAAAAAAGGCAATATAAATTTATGATGTAAACTGGAAGCCTCTTTTAAGCTGTGATATATCAGAACATGTAACGATCAAATAAATAATTGACTATCCACAGATGGGGAACCGGAAATATTTTTCTCTCCTCGAGGTAACACAAAACTAACGATTACCTTTCCTAAATATCTGCTCGCGGGTTAAAAAAAGTTTCATCCAAGAATGCACAAGAACTAATTAATGAATATGTTTCTTAAAATACAACTTTAAAAAACAATGGTTGTGTGTATCTTTTTGCCTAAAGCCAACATCATGAGGAAAGTGACTCTACTGGAAATATGGGCAGTTGTTATTGAACCAAACAAGGAACTTACAGAACAACTGAAATCCTCCTTACCTGAATATGCACTTCAAGAGGTACAGGCCTCACGCTGGGCTTGAAATTAAACAGACCATCATCTCTGACGCCCAACCAATCGGCCAAGTCCCTGAAGTAGATGCAAGTGGTCAGCCCACACAGAAAAGTGATCCGGTGATCGTATAAATATACACATTACGAAAATAAATACAGATACATGACAAAAGCCTATCCTGGGCCCACATGCTCGAAGGTGAAAAAAAGAATATACGTGCATAACATGCTCGAAGGTGGAAAAATAACATAGATGTACATACCATAGAAGTAGGTGTACTAGCAAAATCTATGCAACCATAAGATTTTTTGTGTTTTCTAACTGTATTAGTCATTCATCGTGCACAGCTCGTAAATGGACATGCTTTTGTACGATTTTTTTGCTAATACACTTGTTTTTTGCACGATACATATCAGTAAAAAGATGAGAAACAACACTTTCAAGTTGTTGAGAGCACCAAATCCGTGGCCTACATGATAACACCTATGATTCTCAAATACACTGAAAGTAGTCCTAGCATTCATGTCATAGGATTTATTCTTAAAATATGTGTACACTTAATTGAATCCATTGATCAGGACTCCCCCAACCAGGGGAGCCACTGGTCAAATACGATTTAACACTGGTGCATGTATGATGGCATGGCATTGTTGCTGCAGTTCATATGTGGGAAGAACTCATAAAGCACATAGATAGCTTTATAAAATTACAGTGTAGATAAGGATATTCTGATGTACTAGCGGATAGAGAGAAATGCAAGCCAAAGTATCCCTTTGAAACATACCGAGCATTGGCTAATGCTGTTGATAAACCAACAAACCGAATTGAACGTTCCGTTTGTGATGATATGTATCGCATTCTTGATACGATGACCTGAAATAAGAAGCTTCACCATTGTAAACAATTGTAAGGACACCTTCAAAGAAGGATAAACACAGCAGAACATATGGTATTGAGGTGAATCAATGTAAAAGACGATAAGTTGTACAATGTTGAGATATAGTAGTACAAAGTAAATGAAGTTACTTGAGAGGCCATATAATATGTTAAAGATCAACAAGAGTCTGAGTTCATAGGCAACCTACAGTGTAATTTAGTAGAAGCATTTATCAAGTTGTGCGTATGGAAGGGTTACCTCAAGAATAGGCCCACGGTCAGCTCCAAGAAGATGTATCTCGTCTAATATCATGAGTCCAACCTATCATCAGCAAGCTAACAAGTCATTACCAACTTAAAATAAAATTATATACTCCCTATAATTTACAGAAACGGAGCAAAACAGAAAATAGCCAACATAGAAATATAAAAATTAGACCTTCATAACATAACTTCTACTGTGCCAACTGCGACTGATCCCATCCCACTTTTCGGGGGTCGAAATTATGATATCAGCTGATAATAGGGCCACCATGTCTGGTGTAAAATCACCAGTCATTTCAACCTGCCAAAAGCATCACTTCAATTACATTAAGCACGATGATGTATTGGTGGCGGAAAGGAAGATGGAATGCTACAAACCATCTTCTTCCCAAGCTGAGTAACAAGCCGATGTCTCCAATCATTCATTCTTTCTCGCACTATAGCCTTTAGAGGAGCAATGTAAACTACCTGAAAAGGTGTCAAACATGTCAATGCCAAAAAATATATCGGCTTTATACAGGAATTCAATCAACAAACCTTCATGTCCGGTTGGGTATTGAAAAGATGAAGCATTGCTAGTTCTGCAGAAATTGTCTTGCCACTCCCAGTTGGTGCTCCCAAGAGCACATTGGTTTCAGTGTGATAAAGAACATGGAAAGCCTGGAAAACAAAATCATCAGGGCAAAAAGTATATGCATTAAAGGAAAAGGTACATTAAGCTGGAATCAGCCGGCATAAACAGTGTATGCACCAGGCATCATACAGCAAAAGGAATACTCCCTCTGTTTCTAAATATGAGTCTCTAAAAAGATTTCAATAGAAACTACATACGGATGTATATAGACGTATTTTAGAGTGTAGATTCACTCATTTTGGTCCATATGTAGTCTATATTGGAATCTCTAAAAAGACTTATATTTAGGAACGGAGGAAGTATTTGATAACTTCCACTAATAGGAACAGATACAGATTGGTAAATTGCTGCTGGAATACTTAACTTAAGTATCGAAAACATTTAACTAGAAAGTTATGTGGTGTAAATACACTAGCATTAGCATGCTGAAACATAGCATGAAACAGCCAAGACAAAAGATAAATGGTCCAAAGTGCACCTGTGTTTGTATGGGATTGAAATGGGTAAATCTGTACAAATCTTCGTATGCTTTGTTGCCAAGAGCGCTCAGTGGAAGAGGCTTCAAGTCCAAAAGTTCAGTGTGTGTTATTTGTGTCTGCAGGAAAAACATGCAGAATTCAAGATTTGACAGTGGAATGTAAACACTGTGGAACTGACATAAGATATTGCTAAATTCACCTGAGGCAAGGTAAGATTATGAAATGAGACGGTAAAGATTGACTCCGCATGCAACCAGGAGTCTGATACAGCTCGGATATAGTACTGCGGCGGATGAGGCTCAAAGATCGGTATATTAAAAGACATCTTTGTAGGTGTACCTCTTGCCATCTTCTTTGTCAGTGTGAAGAGCTCCGAATGATAAATAGTATCATTTTCAGAATCCTGAAAACAAATGTGCATGTTTGACCAAGTTTTTAGAAAAGAATACCAATATCTACATTACCAAATTTGTATCAATAGATCCATCACGTAAAGTATTTTCATAATTTATTTATTTTATAAGTAGATGTCGATATTTTACTCTATAATCTTGGTCAAACATACACAAGTTTGACTTGCACGAAAATCGATACACCTTATATTCTGGAACAAAGGGAGTATAAGCTAATTCTTTGGCCCTTATCAGTTGCTGGTACACAATGTCACATATCTATACATGCATCCAATCGTAACCAACTTAACACTGAATGAGACAAATTTAGATTGGCACCCATAAATGGAAGTTACAGAATTTGATCCACTGTACAGTTCTTAATACAACTGCGTGCACAATGAGCTCATGTCTTAAGTCCCAAAATGATGACGATGTATATAGATGTATGTCCGTCTCTGCAGTTACTAGTCTCTAAGCACAGTCATATCAGTGGCATCTTCAAATAATCACACCAAACTGTAAGCACACTAACCATAGTCCAGTACTGTACATTAGATAAGTTTTTTCAACTCTGCTACAATTCTAAAACGATTTAGTGTCAGGTGCAAAAACATAATATGTGTAGATTAACACACCTCCACAATAATCAACCATCGTTGTGACATGCCATGGTGACGATCCTTCCACACAAATTCAGGAGTTATAAGCAGGTCCACCTACAAATTATCATAGTAACCGCGTAAGTGGTAAATAATGAACTAATTTGAGAAAAAACATCAGAATAATTGAGTTGACACCAGCTCTTACTTTCAGAACAGTCCTGGTGATTGGACTAACGGAAGCAGATAAGTTGACGTGTGGGAAGTATCCAACATACTGCTTAACCAACTTCAGTAGAAAAAAAAAAGTGTTAACTTCATCAGGTATAGTCACTAGCTCAAACTAATGGAATCAACCATATATGCATAACTTGTAAGTCTACACATACCCTTCCCTGATGAGAAAAACGAATGAGGGCTCCAATGTCATTTTCCTCCATTTCATAAAGACGGTCCAGGTCCACATTTCTTTCCTCAAGTTTCCACAATATCTAGTTCAGAGAACATTAATTATATTTGGGAAACGAGAGAAACACGATATGGTAAAAAAAACAGTGATGACCAATACCAACCTCAGGAGAAATGTCCCTATCGAACTGCCTAAGTGGATGGAGATGTGGCCATATTTTGCGATCTACGGCCTTGCAATATTCCAATAATAAGGATGTCATCTCAGACCACCCCCTACGCAGACAAATCTCAAACAACGCCCTCATAATGCGACCCAAGCTTTGACTAATGTATTGGGCATCAGAGTGTAAGGAGGAGCTGTCAACTGAGGCACGGGAAATAAAAACCTGAAAATAGATCAAACTCCTCAACTTAGGAATGTTCCTGAACTCAAACTTAATGAAAAAAAGTGACAGTTCTTCAACAGTAACCTGTATGAGAATTGAAATTTTCCCATGCTTGTCAGTCGGCCCACCCTTGACTTCCAATGGGCATGCTTTCCTGGCAAGTGTTTCTAATTCATCTTGTTCTTCTTCTCTAACTACAATATTTTCAAATTCAGAGGAATGGGCCACCATGTTAATCACCTGAGGTAGGTATCAAGAAAGGTCAATAAAACTTCACGAACATCACAAGCTGTAACAAAGAAACCACAAAAGGAGATAACCAACTGCCTACCTCACTTTCACTCATGTGACGACGAAGCATCTCGTTGTATGTCTCAACACTGGAGTACTGAAGGTAAAAGTGACTTGCAATTCGACCGAGCTCTGTGCAGTAGAAGTTGCCACTCTTTTCATCATAGCGCATCATCTTAGCCTTGTCTAGCGAACGTGCAGCATCAATAATAAATGACCGTTGCTTGGCGCCCATGGAAGGATCTCCAATCACCTTAATGGTTAGACAAGTTAAAATGTTGTCACAATCAAAGAAGTGTTGAGTACCAATATGTGCAGTGAAGCACCTCAAAGAGTAATAAATTATCTAGTTTCTGACATGATACAAAATGGTTGTTCATAAGAATACAGGGACCATGACTTATTTCTGAAAGAATTAATGCGTTAAAAAGAACTAGACAGTGTAACAGATGTTAAAAGAATTTATGTACAAGGACTGCTTTTCAGTTATTTTACTCGGATGATATCAAAAACCACACTAGAAAATTTGTCATCCACTGAAAAGAGTGGTACTTATTTTACATATAAAGTGTGAACAATGGGAGAAATATTACCTCTTCCCAAGTTATCCCATACACCAGAGGATTAGTCTTCATCCTTCTAAATAAGTATGTATAGCCAAGCCAGGCACAGGCCTCCCTGACATTTGTTACAGTTCCCAAGGCAACCTCAGCATTCAAATTATCTTTCAATGATCCAAGGAACTGCAAAATAATTGTGGTCACAAAAAATTAAGCATGGACTGGAAAAAACGTACAGCAATCAACCAACTTGCCAAGGCTACATTTCAAAAAGAAAAAACTTGCCAAGACTACAAGCAAATAAGAAACTGACTTTGCAAATTAGCAATGTTTTAGTCCTAAGAAACTACCCTGGTAAGGAAATTAATTAGTATTAGATCATCCACAGTGGTCCGCGTACTTATCTAATGCCATGACAAACCAAGATATTGTTGAGGTGGGGATGAGGAGATGCGACTTGGAAGAGATGCAAGGTTAAGGTAGCACACAAAACAAGGTATAAAACAAAATGTGCACTGAAAAGCTCACCATACAGACCAAGAGAGAAAGAGAGGGAAGGAAAATTCTATGAAAAAGAATAGCAGATGTAGGAAAGGGTCCTCTTTGTATTTTCAAGGCCAAAATCAATTGAATATACAGGACAAATACTAGTAAAAAAAGTGTGACACTATTCCAGCAAATACTCCTCTTCATGTCCCACCTATTTGATTGAGTTTGACCATGATATTTGCAGAGCTCTAGAATATATCCCCCACTACACTATGTAATTTTTCAAGAAAGTTCGAACTTCTAAGGTTTATTTTTCGGAATTTCCACCAAATCGCAGTGTTTCACCGGATACACCGCCTCTACAACTCAATCTTCTAACCTATAACTGGACACAGAAGAATATTTGATTGATATCGTTCGCAGCTTGTTCTAATATCCTCCATTGTAAAAGGTCACATGTTTGCTGACCTGGCTTTCTATTGGAAGCTGACTAGTCAATAATCTCAAGTAATAGGCCAATTTGTCATGCGTCGTAATAATAATTCCTTCACCACTTTTATCAAACTGTGGCCTCCCAGCACGTCCAAAGATCTAATAAGGAAATGAAAGAGCATTAGAATATAATGCTTGAGTAATAGAAATTAAAAAATGCAAAATCACGACAAGTTCAGAGAGGTACCTGCATCACATCAAGCATCCCCAGATCTCGCCATCCGCCAGCTTTAGCATCATATAATTGTGTGCCCTGTTTGTTGGTAATATATTACTTTATGCAGCAGGCCAGCAGTGCAGTACATTGTGGAAAAAAAGATTGTAGACAACTGGAAACATATGTTGGCATCCTTGGATCAGCCAAAAAATGTATTCAAGATAGCACAATCATAAGAAGGGTATTGATCTGCATCCATCTAAACCAACTGAACTAAGTTTTTTTGCTATCACCTTTTGCAGAGATAATTTGAGTATGACCTTTCCAAAGAACACTGTTATCTATTTAATAGTATCTATATTTACTGAGTTTACTACCTCTAAACAAGTCACTAAACTGTTGAGTTTTTTTTAGTATGACCTTTCCAAATAACACTTTTATCTGTTAACAGTATCTATAATTAGTTACTTTACCACCCCTAAAGAAGTTACTAGACGGAATTAAATAAAATATAACTAGTGATACATATGCTGACAGTAATTTATTTTACCAATATTTAGTTAAGAAATAAGTCATGTAGATTCCAAGGAAAATGTTTCTTTGGCATGGCAAAAAACAAATAGACACTAACCTTTATAACAACTGTATGAGCTGGTAAGTTTACTCCCCAAGCCAATGTTGCTGTACAAACAAGGACCTAATCGAAATAAATTAGCACATGACTGAAACTAATGAAGGTTGCACAGAAACTTACTTTCAAGAGACCATCAACTTACTTTCAAGAGACCATCAGCAAACAAGCGCTCCATCAAATTTCGGTCAGAACGCATCATTCCAGCATTATGTATGCCAAATCCAGAATCAAAAAATTCTACAACTTCACGACTTTTGGCTTTACTGACATCTTTCTGCAAACACAAGACTAGGTAAATAAAAATTACTAGATTTAAGGCTAATAATAAAACCAGAATGGTAAAGTATACCTTGATCAATCCGTATTGGGGATGGTCTGCATTTGAAAATAACTCCACTTCCCCTGCTTTTGCAGCTAGGTCAATCTGCAAGGCATGATATAAGAATGTGCAACTGAAATCAACTAAAATATGAATACAGATATCAAGAAAAAAGAAACAAGAGGACCTGAAGAGTGTCTTATAAATAGAAAACATAAATAACACTATGGAAGCATAATTTTATTACATTCAAAGAACTTATGGAGTAAGGCTTGCTGGAAGTTAGCATTGCACGGGACGATATATAGCTTGGCATATTGGTAAATCATGAGTACAACAGATAATTTCAGATAAACAAAAGCTTAATGATGCGCAGACACTGAAGATATAGAAGTATGGCAATGCCAGGATACTTGATAAAGAGTACTCCCTCCGTAAAGAAATATAAGAGCGTTTAGATCACTACTTTAGTGATCTAAACTCTCTTATGTTTGTTTACAGAGGGAGTAACATTTACCAGACGCAAAAATCCTCTTATTAGAAACTACTTACTAGGGTTCTAGCGGTTTTCCCTGTATCCTTGCGGGTATGAACAAAAACCAATGCTTGATGACCTTGTTTAATGGACTCCACAACCTAACAAGTTGACATAGTGTTAAAAAGTTCTGTATGAATGACAGAATCCAGATGGAACTACGATACAAAAGAAAGAGACCTTGTCATAGCAAATACTATTGAATAGATCATTTTTCTTGGCGTAATCCCTTTCAGTGATTCCAATGTACTGTTGAGCAAGAGGAACTGGACGGTAACTCGAGTCAAAGTAGAAAAGGCCAGTATCCGCATTAACCCGCAAAAATTCTGCAACCTGAAAATGAGAAACCCCATGGTACAGTTAATTGCATTTCAGGTAGAGGACATGATATTGAAGGTAACAAACCTCTTTGTAAGTAGGCAGTGTAGCAGATAGGCCAACAATGCGAATCATTGATTGCATGGACTCAACCTGTCAAATTCAGATCACTCATAAATATGGATCAGACATAACAAGAAACAATATCTAGAGAAGAACAGGCATATGATATGGTCCTATGAGAATGTAATCAATTTAAGTCTGTCCATTTTTATTTTTTATATTTTTACAAAGATTTATAGTTTACTTTTTGAAATCGTTAAATATAAGGACCCTTCGATCATAACAAGCGAATAGATGGGCTCCTATTTCTCTCCAAAACTGACCTGGCGTAGAGTTCGAGCAACTAGTGTCTCAATTACTGACCCTCTATCATCATTTAGCAGGTGCACTTCATCAATGATTATCAGCTTGACCAGCATTGACAATGCCATATCGCTGCTTTTGCGTGTAATGACATCCCACTTCTCAGGAGTAGTCACTATCATCTGGGTAATGCACAAATAAATACAGTTCACAAGGTTAAAAAAAGTACAGCTCGGAAACACAAGTTTAAATAATGAAACAAAGAAAGATAATACCTGTGTTTCCTCAATCTCACTTCTGGTCAACTGCATGTCGCCTGTAAGTTCTTTAACAACCAGGTTCAATGGAGATAATCGACGACCAAATGTTGCCGTTACCTCTGAAGCCAAGGCCTACATAACACAATTTTGATAAATATAGTAATCATAAGAACCATAGTTACCTGATCCGCGATTCAAATTTGTGGTTCGCAATTTTCTACCTAATACGAATCGGCTTCGCTTAGAGGGTGCACATCTCCGATTCGCGAATCAAACATGGGGTTCGCTAATCAGTAAAACTTGATAAGCAATGTGTAGGGATCAATGGATTTTGTACACATAGCAACACAGAGGGAGGCCTGGGCAGTTGCCAGCCCAGCCCAACAAAAAAATTGTCTTCTGTAAATTCTCAGTGGCTGTTAACCCAAAGCCACCCGCTGCCACTGCTCTGTTATGCCTCTCACCCTGCACTCCAGAAGTCACAGCCCTCCTCCAAACTTGAATTTGCAGCCACTACTCTGCTGTACTTCTACTGATTAATTTCCTCCAGAACTGCAGTTGCAGCCACAACTCTACTTCTCCCGATTCATTCCTCAACCATCTTGTCCATGGCAGCACGAGAGCGGCTGTAGTCAAAGGTGCATGGTACAGCAAGCACATTGGAATGGTTGAGCAGCCACCGCAATAGCATGGCTAGTGGCGGAGGCAGCATGGGTTGAGCAGACACAGTGTGGTTTCATCTTTTCAACGAATTGGATGGCGAACCATCTTCTATCTGGAGCGGTTCGAACCATGATATAGATCGGGGTTCCATGCCTTGTCTAACGAATCCAGTAACTATGATAAGAGCATCCAACAAGAACAGAGAATGTAGGAAGAAGAATACCTTCATTGGTGCAACATACACTATCTTGAACTCGTTTTTATGCAAAATGCCTTCCCTGAAGTGCTGTTTAACCTGTAGATTAATCAATAAGCAGAACCCGTCAACAAGATTCAGGAAAAAATCGCTGATAAGGTTCAGAAAGTCAAGATTTCATAACAACTATGCAGGTTTTACCAAGGTATATACCTCGTGAAGAACTGCAATCATTGCAATATTTGTTTTGCCAGCACCCGTCGGAGCACAAACCTGAACAATTATGCAAGTTAGCTATGACAACAGTGGTACACATAAACTTAATGGCACAAGCTCTCTTCTTGAGCATGGAAAGTGCAACTGCACATATAGTGGATTTAATTACGCACTAGAATGTTCTCATTGGTGTTGTATGTGGCTTGAAAAATACGGCTCTGAACACGGTTGAGTGACTTGTATCCCTGGAAAGCAGCTTGGGCGATATCATCCAACTCTCTTATTTCAATCTGGAAAGAACAAAGTAAGCTGTGTTGTAATCAACAAAAAACAGTAACGGTGCGCAGTCAGCAATTTGTTCAAACCTGCTGATGCTCAAGGCTAATTAACTCGGTGCAGACTAAGCCATTTCGCTACGGAATTAAATATAGATAAAAAAAGAAGGAAGATTGCATGCATTCAAATATGAGTATTTCAATCGACTGGATTAATGCAGTAAACTACCACAAGGAAAATGTGAGCAAATTGATTCTTGTTGGTACTTGGCATTCACCATTTCATAAGATCATAAAATCACCTCAAACTAAACGTAATGTAGGAGTTACCCTCTTTCACTAAATCTTTTCGAAAAAATATGGAAGGATCCACGAAGCAATACAAAAGTATGTACATGACATAAAGAGGCTATAGGAATACCAGTTTCTCATTGGGTCCCAATGGTGCTGTAGGAGTTGGTGGAATTTTCACTTCTTCATACCCCTTCATATGTTTCCGTGTTGTTCCTTGAGGAAGAGAAGTTACTTGGAAACTACTCTCCCCTTCTCCAGTCCCAATCATGTCATCAAATGGCTGCTTTCTTTCACTTGCTAGAAGAAGGGATGAGAAATCGTCAGCACCAAAATCATTCATTCCATTTTCTGCACCACGTTTGGCACGCCTTCCCTCTTTCCTCTTAATCTTATCAAGCTGACGCTCATACTCTGTTTGTATTGTTACCTGCAGGCATAGTGGATGTGAGAAGTCATTTAACACTGGATTACCCACCTCATCAGAAAACTCATAGAAGTAGTCTTACTTGTGTGCCATATGTTGGCATCTTCGGTTGATTATTTGAAGACAACTTTTCTGATTTCAGTATCGTCAATCCATGCTGAATTGCATCCCCTAGCTCTTTTCTATGCTGCAGACCATGATGACATAACCAATCAGTTCCATTGCATTAGACAGGCAAAACAAGTGAAGTTGCTCATTAACACAAACAAATGAAAGCCTCCTGTTATTGACCAACGCAACGATAAACCAGGAGCTTTTCTATCATGGCCAGAAATCTTGAACTTCTAACTTGACAAATGAAAGCAGGCAGGCCAACAGGAATATTTGTAGCAACATCTGTCAGTCCACAATCACTACCGGTGTCACATTTTCAAATGGTCAATCTAACATCAGGTGCTGGTTACACAAAATCTGAGATGAATGTAACCGACATCCAATACCTTAAGGTCCAAATTTTAAGCAGGACAAGTCTACATGTGCATAGCTACTCACTGGGGCTCTCATTCTCACTTTGACCTCAAGCACCATATGGCAGATGGTCTCTCATAGCCTCATATGCTCATGTACATATATATACTGCTATAGCAGTTTATCATCGTAACTGTATAGCGTATCAGGGCAACATAGCCTTCGGAGTCTTGCAAAGATCTGTTTAAGGTTCAGATTTTATAACAAGTTAATGCAAGGACTGGCAGTAACAGCAGTCATTACGTTGTAAACTGTTACAGATTTTCTGGAAGGGGAATGTCACGACTCATCATGATTGACCTATCTCATAGTTCAGTTGGGAGCCTCAAATTTAAGAACTCTTCTGGGTTAACTATAGCTGCTCGATTCTTGCCAAAGTGAAAGCACAAATTATGTGTCAAACTGATTAAAGAGATAAACAAGGGATAGACTATAGAAATCTTTCTCTTATGAATGAGAATTATCAAGATGAACAGAACAAGGCCACATAATGCACTGGGTCATAAAAAAGAGTAACCAACAATCATAGTAACTTAATTAATGTCTACTGAACTTCTGGTTTCCTCCACTGGCCAGTTTGCTGCCTGAATTTTAGCCGGATATTAGCCTTTGGACATGTAGCCCAGCCAGGGTTCTGAATGTTATAAAGTGATTTGCTAGTAACTGAATCCTCAGGCATGTTTTGCTTATATCACATTAATAAGTTGCAAGGATGCAGGACTACGAGGTATAATGTCCTGTTGAATATCAGTAGAAGTCGTGGTAGTTGCAGAAATCCAGCTAATTATTATTTTAATTATTTGATCCAGGTATCATGTATGAAGAACCATGCAAAATAAACTGCACGCAGATAATGACAGGGTATTGGTCTCTTACTGAAAGAAGATCCTGAACTATTTCAAAGGCACCATCCCCAACCATGTCCAGCAGTTCACCAGCTATCTGCAATGTTGGAAGGTTGTAATATTAAATGATTGAGTCAATAAACAATGGGAATACCGGAAGCAAATTATAGCAGCACCTCATCGCCTGCTTTATTGGAACGTAGCACTCTGCACAAAGCCATTGCAAGTTCATCTCCCGAGAGCATCGAGCCACCACTTCTAGTTATCAGATCACACTGATCTTTTAGCCACCTCAAATTCACAGGACCCGCAAAAGCAGTTGAATTACAAGATGTAGTGCTGGCATCATGCTGCTCCTCTTGAAATGAACTCAATGCACCACTTCCCAATGGTAGGTCATCATCAAGCGTAACATCAATAATGAAACGAGAAGGTGCTTTGAAGTCAAAGCTTGCCCCAAATTCACTTGTATCATCTCCATCTACAGCCTTCGTGTCTTCCTGTACAAATTCCTGAATGCTCCCCCGTTGTAGGGAATGGAGCTTCTGAGCTAACTGAGCTAACTTTTTCAGAACTGAGTCTTGCACGCTGTAGCCCACAAGTCGTTCCAATTCATTCCTACGGAGATAGATAAAATCATGAGTGGAGAATTCCGGCAAAAAAGGATCTACGGCGTTTGCAACATCTATGTCATATGTTCTTTCTAAATTTAACTATGTTTAAAATATGGAAACATGGTGGGCAGCATTCAGAGCAAAGCAGCTAATGTGAGGGCTCTCCACTTAAAAAGCCAATAGCATATAGTACCTTCTCTGGAGGGGCTTCTGGGTGGTGTCGGACTCCGTGCCAAACAACCTATAGACAGCCTGAGCAACCTGCTGGAGTTCCTCAGACACCACCTCCCCGTTCAACAACTCCACCACGGCGCCGATAAACTGCTTGTACGCCTGGCGCACATCGCTGGGAGCTGCAACAATGGGTGGCAACTTCAGAAAGTAAAACGCAGGGAGACACGCACACACCCACGCAAATCCGTCGCGTCGGCTCTAGCAGCCGAGCGCAGGCGGGGAGGGTTTTGGGGGAGTTACCGTCGTCCCAGTTGGGCACGAACCTCCGGGCGAGCGCCCACTCGTCATGCGGCCTGCGAAGACAACACGAAAGCGTCAGGGATACCACGGGATTCGGGCCGGGTGACTGAAATTGGGGTTGGGGAGGGGATAAGCGCGGTGATACCGTGGGAGGGCGCGGGCTTGGAGGGCGGCCTTGCGGAGGAGGTAGGCCTGGTCGGCGTCGAAGTGGGGGCGGAGGGAGCCCGTCAGGCGAGGGAGCGGCGCCAGCATCTCGGAGTCGGATCGCCTCGGCGAGTCGGCGGCGAGGGGTTTCGGGCGGAGGAAGGCGGCGGGGGCAGTGGAGAGGCGATGGATGCGAGTTTGGGAGTGATTGACTTGGGTTGGACTCTGGATCCCGTCCTGGTGGTGACGGAGGGAGACGCCCCGCGCCGAACTTGCGCCGCACGGAAGCGCCTGCGCCGGTGGACGGTGGTGGACTGGTGCTGCTTCGTTTCCGTGCGGCTCGCCCTCCGCCCCTCCCCTCTCTTCTGCCTCCCTGCGGTTACCCTCGCCCAAGCCCAGCTTTTTTTTTCTTTTTTTTTAGAATGGCTAGACACAAGCCCAGCTTTTTTTTTTTTGAGCCGAAGACACAAGCCCAGCTGACCAAAACAGAACAAAGCAGGGCTGAAGCCGGGGATGGAAGCCCAAAATCAGTGCCGGATGGATGACAGGCAGCTATGTCTCGCTTATTATGAGATGTAGCTCCGGCTCGCCTCTAGCGCAGATAGCACCAGCCCAGTACTGTAGCTACCTCTGCGTGAGTTTTTTTCCTCTGTGTTTTTTGGAATTTTACTGTTTGCACCAGTTTTCTTTGATTTTATTTTCTTAAAATTAACTTTTTTTTGTCTTTGAGTTTTTTTTTGCTTCTTTCTTTGGCTTTCTTATTTTATCAACACATGTCTAGTTTTTTCATACGTGTCGTAAATAGTTAGTATCATTAGAAATATATTTTTATACTTCCTTAACATTTTATAAATATATAATTTGTATTTCCTAAAAATATGTATTGATCTAATTTTTTCATATACATTTTATATTTTTATATATATCTAAGATACTTTTTATACATGTTCAACATTTTCAAATGAATTATTAACATTTTTAAAATGCATGTTAACATATTTTGAATATGTGTTAAACAAATTTTAAGCGCACATTAAAAAATATTCAAACTATATGAATTTTTTTTAAACTATGTGAACATTCTTTTACATTGTATAAACATTTCTATAAATGCCACAAACATATTTTTGTAATGCATGCACATTTTTTAAAATGTAATTTAAAAAATGAAACACGTGTACATTCCTTAAATGTCACAAACATTCTTAGTGTACTTTACATTTTTAAAATTGCACTAACAAAGAAATTATATTGTGCTAACAATTTTTGAATATGTGGTGAGCATTTTTAAAATTTTGATTATTTTATAATATATGTATTTATGATATTTTTCAAAAATATAAACAAAATGAAAAACAAACAAAAAAGGATATATGTGTACCTATGTGATTATGGGTTGGCCCATTTAAGACAGCGCAGAGGCGAGAGAAACGCTTTGTCTCGCTATAAGCAGAAGAAAGCAGCGCCCAACAAATACCTTTGACTTCACCAAGTCTCCCTTTCTTTGGTCGAAGGTTTCAGGTAAGATCATTTTTCCTATCTATTGAAAATGCAATCATGCAAAGAGAGATGCTTCTTCCTCTTCAAGTTGGAAGTTGATAGAGTCCCTAACCTACAGTCGTCGTTGGATTCTTCGGAGAAAAATCGATAACCTAACCTACAGGAGTCAAAAATGAAGTGAGAACTTTCATGTCTTTCAATTCTTGCACACATCGTCGACCCATCAGGAATTGTAGGAAGCTATGGTGCTGGTTGACGCAGTGGTGCACCGACGACGCCGCTTGGATCTTGCGAGCAGGAGTTCTTTATTAGAACGTCTGCACACAAAGCCTGAAGGAAGACTGTTATCCCCTCGACCTTCTTCCTTTTTGATAAAAAACAAATCGACATCTCAATCTCCGAAAGTGTTTTTCTTACCCAGGTATCACCGATGTGTCGCCGCTTGGCCTTTTATGCCCACTGGCACTGGTGGCAGGAAATCGATGGGGAATGGTGGGAAACCATTTGCGGAGTGGTGGGGAAGCGGTAGCGTGTTTGGATATATAACACTATTAATGTGGAAAACTTAAGAAAGAAGCGCGAGCTAGCACGACGTGTGGGCACACAGTTCTTACCCATGGGTGCCAGACGGTTGACCAGAATTACTTTAAATTATTAATGGTTCGTTTGGCCTTTTATATACATTATCTGAGTTTTCTAGGTATTTAATGTGCATAATTCAAATTTGAACTACAGGCACTTGCTACAGTGCACCAAAATGCGTAGAAAAATATAGTATGAAGTAGGTTTTGAGTTCTTGTTTCGTGATCTATCTATCTATGTAATCATGTCGGAGAGTTATATAATAAATAATGGTTTGAGTTTTGTTGTTTTACTTTCTTGTTTCAATCTTAGTAATAATAAAAGTTAATATGCTATTCCCATTGGAGTAATGACTTCACATATAAGAGGTATACCCATAAATTTATTGAAGGGTAACAAACATAGCATTGGTCATTGCTACAACTCATGAAAGAATTATTGGGGAACGCAACATGCAATTTAAAAAAAATTCCTACGCTCACGCAAGATCTATCTAGGAGATGCGTAGCAACGGAGGGGGATAGTGTGTCCATGTACCCTCGTAGACCGAAAGCAGAAGCGTTTGACAACGCGGTTGATGTAGTCGAACTTCTTCACATTCCGATCGATCAAGCACCAAACGTACGGCACCTCTGAGTTCTTCGCACGTTCAGCTCGATGACGTCCCTCGAACTCTTGATCCAGCAAAGTGTCGAGGGAGAGTTCCGTCAGTACGACGGCGTGGTGATGGTGATGGTGAAGTAACCCGCGCAGTGCCAAGTAGGCATGGTTCACAAGAATCAAATGATTCATAATCAAGTGATTCCAAAAGTCCATCTGCATGGAGTTTCTTCATGCGCTTTACACCAATATGACCTAAACGGCAGTGCCACAAATATGTTGCACTATCATTATCAACTTTGCATCTTTTGGCATCAATATTATGAATATGTGTATCACGATGATCGAGATTCAATAAACCATCTATATTGAGTGTATGACCATAGAAGGTTTTATTCATGTAAACAGAATAACAATTATTCTTTGATTTAAATGAATAACCGTGTTGCAATAAACATGATCCGATCATATTCATGCTCAACGCAAACACCAAATAACATTTATTTTAGGTTCAACACTAATCCTGAAGGTAAAGGGAGTATGCGATGGTGGTCTTATCAACCTTGGAATCACTTCCAACACACATCATCACCTCGCCCTTAACTAGTATCTATTCATTTTGCAACTCCTGTTCCGAGTTGCAAATCTTAGCGACTTGAACCGGTATCAAATACCCAGGGGCTACTATGAACACTAGTAAAGTACACATCAATAACATGTATATCAAATATACCATTGTTCACTTTGCCATCCTTCTTATCCACCAAGTTTTTGGGGCAGTTCCGCTTCCAGTGACCATTTCCTTTGCAGTAGAAGCACTCAGTTTCAGGTTTGGGTCTAGCTTTGGGCTTCTTCACGGGAGTGGCAACTTGTTTGCCATTCTTCTTGAAGTTCCCTTTCTTTCACTTGCCTTTTTTCTTGAAACTAGTGGTCTTGTTAACCATCAACACTTGATGTTATTTCTTGATTTCTACCTTCGCCGATTTCAGCATCGCGAAGAGCTTGGGAATCACTTTTGGTATCCCTTGCATATTATAGTTCATCACGAAGTTCTAGTAACTTGGTGATAGTGACTAGAGAAATCTGTCAGTCACTATCTTATCTGGAAGATTAACTCCCACTTGATTCAAGCAATTGTAGTACCTAGACATTCTGAGCACATGCTCACTACCTGAGCTATTCTCCTCCATCTTGTAGGCAAAGCACTTGTCAAAGGTCTCATACCTCTTAACACGAGCATGAGTCTGAAATATCATTTTCAGGTCTTGGAACATCTCATATGCTCCATGGTGTTCAAAACATTTTTGAAGTCCTGGTTCTAAGCCGTAAATCATGGTGGACTAAACTATCAAGTAGTCATCATACTGAGCTTGTCAAACGTTCATAAAGTCTGCATCTGCTCCTGCAATAGGTATGTCACCTAGCGGTGCATCAAGGACATAATTCTCTATGCAACAATGAGAATAATTCTCAGATCACGGATCCAGTCCGCATCATTGCTACTATCATCTTTCAACTTAGTTTTCTCTAGGAACATATAAAAAATAAAATAGGGGAGCTATACGCGAGCTATTGATCTACAACATAAATATGCTAATACTATCAGGACTAAGTTCATGATAAATTAAGTTCAATTAATCATTTAGATACATTATAACTGAGCACTTTTCCTGTCCTCTCAGGCCATCAACATTCGCAGCCGTTCGATCATTGATTCTGGGCAATTTCGGGCGTCTGATTAACTTTGAATCGCACTTAGGCTCGCTTCGTTCGCTGCTAACCAGCGCTAGCCTTGATGGGCCGCTACTCTGGTAACAATTTTGGGGGTCTACTGTTAAGCTGGATTGGGCCACTGCTCCTTCTCAAGATTAGCCCACCCAATGGCCGAAACGACGCATCAATTCATCGGGATGGCTAAAAAACTCTCAAAAAAATCAGAATGGCTAAATGAACAAATCTACTCGCCTCCCTCTCCCTGACCTCTCATATCTCTCTCACGATCTAGGTTGTTGTGTAGCCACCGTCGAACACCCCCATCAGTGTGGATTCCTTGGTTGCGCCACCACCGGATCTAACCTTGTTGGGCGAGGTAGGGTGAGCACCTCATGGCAACCCTAAACCAAGCTGGATTTTGTGAATCCACGATGCAAGCAGTCCCCCCAAGCGGTTCAGAGGCGCTGGCATGGAGACGACGGGAAGGATGCGTTGTCAACTTGTCATGGTGACCACAACGAGGTTTCAATATGTCCATGGTGAGATGGTGTGTGTTTTTTTCCGTGGCGCCTCCCATCGATCTTCTTGGCTAGGTTGCCCACTGTCTCTATTTCCCCTCTTTCATGTATAATTTGGTGGTAAATTGAGATGGTCGCCCCATTTTTTTCCATGTTGCGTCGTGTCCGATGGTGCTGCATGCCAGTTACTAGCCCAATTACTTCGATCCTGATTCCTCGTGCCTTCTTTTGTCAGGACGCTTGGCTACTTCACAGGGGCTAACTCCAAGCTTGGTTCATTGGCTCCACTGTGATTGTCCGCCACCAACACACTCGTTCTTGCCTAGGTCGTTCCTCTCCTTGGTGTGTAACGGGCCGTGGTTCAGGTTGAATTCTCAACAAGGTTAGCCCGTCAATCGCCTTCTGGGTTGATTTAAAATTGGGATAATAGGTTTCTTGATTGTTATCATGGTAACCTTTTTTTCTCTGATGTGAGGATCTCACATTGGTTCTGATCAATGATTGAGACAAAGCTTAATTATGTTCCATATGAAAAAAGGTAGGTATAATTTTGAATTATCATAATGTTTTTACAGTGTGATGATGACGTTAATTGTTGCTATTCTACTCTGCATACATCAATTTATTTTCAGATTCATGGCTTTGTAACGTGCCGAGGGGGAGTATAACATCATGGCCAATGCTATATATTGTAGTACTAATTGTAGTTGAGGCATGATTATATTTTTGAAGGATGTTGAACTCAATAGGTCATATTCTTATTGATTCCTTCGGATCCTCTATTTGCCGAGAGCTCATCGGTCATGAAATCAACTACGAGTGATTTTAATCTATGCATCCTCACGCCTGGGGAAAAATGAGAATGGAAACCTTCACCGTGGAGGATTTCCCAGAGAATATAGGGGTGTTAATTACAAGGCTCCATGAGAACTGTTTTAGGGCATGTGACCACAAAGAAACTCAGCAGCCTTCTTGATGACAACTGTGAAATCAACATAAAAGGTATATTTCCTTTCTTAATTATTAATCTTGAGTTTATATTCACAAAGAGTAATACCTTGTTCCATTCAAAGGTTGGATAAAAAGCATAGTGCTGTTGGGACACAATAGGTGCCTGGTTTTACTGAAGCTGCAATTTATTTTTATTTTTGAGTTGTGAAGCTCCAGTATAATAAAACGTGTGTGGAAGAAAATGAAAGCTGAGGTGTCATTTCATTCATGTTTGCTTTGTAATACTCCTATTCGTCAGAACAATCAGCTCAAGTATAAGCAGATAAACACAGGATGTGCAACAACAGAAATTATTAACTATGTGGTGGCATATAATATTTCCAATTTTTTCCAAAATTTCTTTCCACAATTTTTATATCTAGGCTTTGAAAGTACTGGTTGATGAAAAAACTACTGTTAAGGTATAACGTATAAGTAGTCCATCTATCGATAATTATATATTTGGTCCGTATCCTTTTACCTCATGAAAGATTGAGATTTTGTAGGTAGCTTTGGTTGAGGAAGCAGACTTGCACTCACCAATTGTGTTATAAAATGTTCCGCCAAATACTCCAATTCATGTGGTTTAATGCACACAGAGTCCATGCTAAAAATACGATGGGTAAGATGCACAAACGTAAACCGTGGGGACGTACATTTACAAAACATTGTATCCATCAACCGTTCAGACCAAAGATCGATAAGGCTCGAACCAACTTCACACTATTCGCGTGCGTACCAATTAATGTTTTGTTTAATTAAACTCTAGACCCAACTTCAAACTATTCCCTTGCGTGCCAGCTAATTTTTAGTTTAATTACTAAGATATTTACGTGTTAGTTCATGCAAATTTACAAGCGTGTCTCACATCTTTATATATTTATGGAAATTCCTATCATTTTATAGTAAAAATAGACGGGCGCAGCAACGCGCACCGTCATGATCTAGTATTACTTAAGAACTCCCACTTAGATAGACATCCCTCGAGTCATCTAAATGATCACGTGATCCATATCAACTAAGTAAGAACTCCCACTTAGATAGACATCCCTCGAGTCATCTAAATGATCACGTGATCCATATCAACTAAGCCATGTTGAAAGTGCAACTATCCCTAGGTGGTTTTGGTAATTCATAACAACATATAGCTCATTGAGCTAATGCTATTCCAAGACTATTATTTCAGGAAAGCTCAATGAATGGCATGTCATGGATGATGAAAGTGGATCCCTCAAAATACTAAGGACAAAGGATTGGCTCAAGCTCAAAAGCTCAAGACTCTTCATTTTACATTTTAGTGATCCAAGATCACATTGAGTCTTTAGGAAAAGCCAATACTATCAAGGAGGGATGAGGTGTTGCTTAATGAGCCTCTTGCTTCATGTGCTTAGTGATATGCTCCAAAATCCTCAACTACTTTCCCACATCCACAAATGACCTAAACCCAAAGCCAAAATCGGTCACACCGAAACTTCCTATCCGGCGCCACCGATTCCAAAAGTCATAGCCACTGCCACAAACCCTAAGCAAATCGGTCTTACCGATAGGGATCTCGGTCTCACCGAGATGGGGTTGCAATCTCTCTGTTTCCCTTCGTAACGTTTCGGTCTAACCGAAGTGAGCGATCGGTCCCACCGAGATTGCAATGTAAACTCTCTGTTTCCTTTTTGTAACATTTCGGTCTCACCGAAAAGAGCAAATCGGTCCCACCGAGTTTACCTGACCAACTCTCTGGAAAGCTTATTACCAAATCGGTCTCATCGAGTTTGTGTAATCGGTCTTACCGAGATTACATTATGCCCTAACCCTAATCGAATCGGTCTCACCGAGATGCATGTCAGTCCCACCGAAAATCACTAACGGTCACTAGGTTTACTCAATCGGTCCGACCGAGTTTAACAATTCGGTCCCACCGAGTTTGGTAAATTGTGTGTAACGGTTAGATTTTGTGTGGAGGCTATATACACCCCTCCACCTCCTCTTCATTCGGAGAGAGCCATCAGAACAAACCTACACTTCCAACTTACCATTTCTGAGAGAGAACCACCTACTCATGTGTTGAGGCCAAGATATTCCATTCCTACCATATGAATCTTGATCTCTAGCCTTCCCCAAGTTGCTTTCCACTCAAATCTTCTTTCCACCAGATCCAAACCCTTTGAGAGTTGGGGAGACTATCATTTGAAGCACAAGAGCAAGGAGTTCATCATCAACGCACCATTTGTTACTTCTTGGAGAGTGGTGTCTCCTAGATTGGCTAGGTGTCACTTGGGAGCCTCCGACAAGATTGTGGAGTTGAACCAAGGAGTTTGTAAGGGCAAGGAGATCCCTACTTCGTGAAGATCTACCGCTAGTGAGGCAAGTCCTTCGTGGGCGACGGCCATGGTGGGATAGACAAGGTTGCTTCTTCGTGGACCCTTCGTGGGTGGAGCCCTCCGTGGACTCATGGCAACGTTACCCTTCGTGGGTTGAAGTCTCCACCAACGTGGATGTACGATAGCACCACCTATCGGAACCACGCCAAAAACATCCGTGTCTCCAATTGCGTTTGAATCCTCCAAACCCTTCCCTTTACTTTCTTGCAAGTTGCATGCTTTAATTTCCGCTGCCTATATACTCTTTGCATGCTTGCTTGAATTGTGTGATGATTGCTTGACTTGTCCTAAAATAGCTAAAATCTGCCAAACTCTAAAATTGGGAAAAGGCATAGTTTTTATTGTTCAAGTAGTCTAATCACCCCCCTCTAGACATACTTCAAGGTCCTACACATGTCTGATCATCACGTGAGATGGAGTAGTTTTCAATGGTGAACATCTCTATGTTGATCATATCTACTATATGATTCACGTTCGAACTTTTGGTCTCCAGTGTTCCGAGGCCATGTCTGTACATGCTAGGCTCGTCAAGTTTAACCTGAGTATTCTACATGTGCAAAACTATCTTGCACCCGTTGTATGTGAATGTAGAGCTTATTACACCCGATCATCACGTGGTGTCTTAGCATGACGAACTGTCGCAACGGTGCATACTCAGGGAGAACACTTATACCTTGAAATTTTAGTGAGGGATCATCTTATAATGCTACCGCCGTACTAAGCAAAATAAGATGCATAAAAGATAAATATCACATTCAATCAAAAATGTGACATGATATGGCCATCATCATCTTGTGCTTCAATCTCCATCTCCAAAGCACCATCATGATTTCCATCATCACCGGCTTGACACTTTGATCTCCATCGTAGCGTCGTTGTCGTCTCGCCAACTATTGCTTCTACAACTATCGCTAATGCATAGTGATAAAGTAAAGCAATGACATGGTGATTGCATTTTCATACAATAAAGCGACAACCATAAGGCTCCTGCCAATTGCCGATAACTTTTAAAAAACATGATCATCTCATATAATAATGTATATCACATCATGTCTTGACCATATCACATCACAACATGCCCAGCAAAAACAAGTTAGACGTCCTCTACTTTGTTATTGCAAGTTTACGTGGCTGCTACGGGCTTCTAGTAAGCACCGTTCTTACCTACGCATCAAAACCACAACGGTGATCTATCAAGTTTGTTGTTTTAATCTTCAACAAGGACCGGACGGAGTCAAATTTGATTCAACTAAAATTGGAGAAACAGACACCCGCCAGCCACCTTTATGCAAAACTAGTTGCATGTCTGTCGGTGGAACCGGTCTCATGAACGTGGTCATTTAAGGCTGGTCTGGGCTGCCTCGTCCAACAATACCGCTGAATCAAAGTAAGACATTGGTGGTAAGCAGTATGACGATCACCGCCCACAACTCTTTGCGTTCTACTCATGCTTATCATCTACGCATAGACCTAGCTTGGATGCCACTGTTGGGGAACGCAGCATGCAATTTCAAAAAAATCCTACGCTCACGCAAGATCTATCTAGGAGATGCGTAGCAACGAGAGGGCGAGAGTGTGTCCGTGCACCCTCGTAGACCGAAAGCGGAAGCGTTTGACAACGCGATTGATGTAGTCGAACTTCTTTTTGTTCCGACCGATCAAGCACCAAACGTACGACACTTCCGAGTTCTGCGCACGTTCAGCTTGATGACGCCCCTCGAACTCTTGATCCATCAAAGTGTCGAGGGAGAGTTCCGTCAGCATGACGGCGTAGTGACGGTGATGGTGAAGTAATCCGCGCAGGGCTTCGCCTAAGCACTACGTGAATATGACCGGAGGCGTAAACTATGGAGGGGGACGCCGCACACGGCTAACAATGATTCGTGTGTGTTCTAGCGGTGCCCCCCTCATAGGTTGGAGGGGAGGAGAGGCAGCCAAGGGGGCGCCCCAAGTAGGAGGAATCCTACTTGGGGTCCTCCCAATTCGCCCCTCCCCTTTCCTATTCCTATTCGGAGCAGGAACGGAATGAAGAGGGGGAAGGGGGGTCCTATTCCATTTTTCCTTTACTTCTTCCCCTTTCCTTCTCCAATTTGGCCAGCCCATATTGGGGTGTGAGGGAGTCCTGAATTAAGGGGTCCCCGGACAGCCAGACTATATACTTTGGCCGGACTGTTGGACTATGAAGATACAAGATTGAAGACTTCGTCCCGTGTCCGGGTGGGACTCTCCTTTGCGTGGAAGGCAAGCTTGGCAATTCGGATATGTAGATCTCCTAACCCTAGCCCCCTCCGGTGTCTATATAAACTGGAGGGTTTAGTCCGTAGGACAACAACAATCATAATCATAGGCTAGCTTCTAGGGTTTAGCCTCTACGATCTCGTGGTAGATCAACTCTTGTAACACTCATATCATCAAGATCAATAAAGAAGGAAGTAGGGTATTACCTCCATCAAGAGGGCCCGAACCTGGGTAAACATCGTGTCCCCCGCCTCCTGTTACCATTAGCCTTAGACGCACAGTTCGGGACCCCCTACCCGAGATCCGCCGGTTTTGACACCGACATTGGTGCTTTCATTGAGAGTTTCACTGTGTCGTCACGATAAGGCTTGATGGCTCCTTCAATCATCTGCAACGATGCGATCTAGGGTGAGGTTTTCCTCCCCGGACAGATCTTCGTATTCGGTGGCTTCGTATTGCGGGCCAACTCGCTTGGCCATCTGGAGCAGATCGACAGCTACGCCCCTGGCCATCAGGTCAGGTTTGGAAACTTGAACACTGCCGACATCCGTGGAGACTTGATCTTCGATGGACTCAAGCCCATGTCAGGTGCGCTGAACTGTCACGACGAGCATGACTTAGATCTGCCATCGGACGGTGTTCGGGAGATCGCACCTGCGGTTGCCTCGGACCCTAGTCTGGAGCAGATCGTGCCATCCGAGGACGGGTGGATGGACCCCGCCACGGAGGCCGCACACTCATCGGCAATAGAGCCGAACACAGACTTCACCTCCAAAGAGATCTGTGTCATCGGACCCTCGGACTCATCTCCGATCATAGGCTCCGAACCGCGCACGTCTGTGCCTATCGAATTCGATTGGGCATCGATCATGGAGTTTACCTCCGCGGATATCTTTCAGCACTCACCTTTAGGCGACGTGCTAAATTCACTGAAATCTCTCTCCCTATCAAGAGACTCTTGGCCGAACTATGTCCGGCTTGAGTGGGAAGCGGACGACGAAGAAATTTGTTCCCCACCCACCACCCACTTGGTAGCCACTGTCGATGACTTAACCGACACGCTTGACTTCGACTCCGAAGACATCGACGGTATGGACAACTATGCTGGAGAGGAATAGGAACCACCGCCCACGGGGCACTGGACAGCCACCTCATCATACGATATATACATGGTGGATACACCCAAAGAAAACAACGGCGAGGAACGAAAGGATGCAACGGAGGATAATCCCCTCGAGCAGCAACCAAAGCGACGACGTAGGCGCCACTCTAAATCCTAACAGCAATAACAGCGCAAGAAAGAATAATACCCCGGTCCACTACAAAGGAAATGACGACCCCATGTACCCAGTGATGGAGCAGGATGAGCCAGGGGACGGTGAACATAGTCCGGAACCGATGTCCGATCACAGCGATGCCGAGGGTAAAACTCATCAACCTGTCTCCGGAGAGGAGGACAGTCCGGACGATGATGCACTCATCATCCTGGAAAAACACTTGGAAAAAGAGAACCTCCATAGAAGGCTTATCGCCATAGCGAGAAGCTTGAATAAGTAGAAGCAAAGGCTTAAGGCAGCGCAGGATACGCTCAACCGCAGATGGAACAAAGTGCTCGACACTGAAGAAAAATACGGTGGCGATCGCCACACAAAGAGCTACCCAAAGAGCAAGCTGCTGCCCGAATTCGACGACGAGGCTATAGAACCCATTCAGCCGAAAAATAAAATGGTCGATCAGCCGGACCGACCACTCCGTTGTCGCGACAGGGCGGCTAATGATGCCGCACACAAGTCAGCACACGATTTACGTGAGCCCCTGGACAAAAAAGCTGGTATGGCCAGGTCCATCTACGGATCTAGGAAGCGTGCTCCGACGCATGATCACAGCCACCAAAACAATCATATTGATCGAATACCAGCTTGGAATCAACACCAAACACAACAACCGTCGACAGCATGCCAGGACACATCCAAATACAGGGGTGCCGCTCACCCCCTGTTCTTCACCGATGAGGTGCTGGATCATGAATTTCCAGAGGGATTTAAACCCGTGAATATAGAGGCATACAACAGAACGACAGACCCTGGGGTCTGGATTGAGGACTTTATCCTTCACATCCATATGGCTCCCGAAGATGATCTCCACGCCATTAAATACCTACCCCTCAAGTTGAAAGGACCAGCTCGGCATTGGTTGAAAAGCCTCCCCGAAAACTCAATTGGAAGTTGGAAGGAACTTGAGGACGCTTTTAGGGCCAATTTTCAAGGGACCTATGTCCGACCTCCGGATGCAGACGATTTAAGTCACATAATCCAACAACCCAGAGAGTCAGCCCGTAAGCTTTGGAACAGATTTCTCACTAAGAAGAATCAAATCATCGACTACCCAGATGTTGAAGCCTTAGCGGCTTTCAAGCACAGTATCTGAGACGAATGGCTCGCCAAACACCTCGGCCAAGAAAAGCCGAGGACAATGGCAGCCCTAACAAGCCTTATGACCCGCTTTTGCATGGGCGAGGATTGCTGGTTGGCCCGCAGTGGCACCAGCGACCCAGGCACATCCGAAGTCAGGGATGGCAACGGAAAGCCGCGATGCAATAGTAACAAGCGTCAAAATAATGAAGACAGCCCAACCAACACTGTGGTCAATGCCGGATTTAGGGGCTCTCGACCCGGTCAACGGAAAAAGCCATTTAATGGCAGCAGAGATGGACCGTCTATTCTGAAGCGGCTATCACGCACTACTCAGAAGAACGGCCTTCGCTCGTTTCAATGCAGTACCGCACTACGCTTATCTTAAACTTAAGATGCCCGGTCCACGTGGCGTCATTACAGTTAGCGGAAATACATAGCGTTCCTTACGTGCGGAAGAATATGTGGCGGCTCTAGCAGCCGAACACTGAACGGCCGCTCCAAACCAGAATAAATGACCGGTCGTCAAGACCGCGGACAAGGTTAGACGAGTCCAGCGCACCACTAGTCATAGCAGCCCAGATAAACCTGAGCTTGGGTTGATGCATATACCCCCGTAGATGGTGCTAGGGACTGCCCGCATGTAAAAAGGCCCATAGTTCGGCTCGACCCTATTAATACAATAATAGATTACATTTTCATGGTTCACTAAGAATAACCATCTTTTCGCACGAAGTCTTTCACCTGGGTTTTTTCTTTTTTTACAGATGATCATCGTGCTACACCCTTCCAGGATACGACACAACGGAGACAAAGGCGCAGACGTGCAGTAGGGCCGCGCCCAAAGGTTTCTCTTTGGATTAAGACTCTGTGTAAACCTTTTTTAACGTCTCTTGTTGCTTCACACCCTCCGGGCACTCAACGCAACCGAGAGGGATGCTGGCGTTATTGGCATTTCATCACGCCAGACCTATGCATGTATCTGGAAATTCAGGGCTCATTATCGAGGGCGTTACTCAGCCAAGTATATGTTGTAAAGTCCGAATACCTTAGGGAGTGTTCCGCGTTGCGAGTTTGGCCTTATATGCATCAGCTCCGAATCATGTCTTTGGTCAATAGTTGGGTTTGCCCGGCTCCCGTGTTTTGCTACCTTACGTTCCGCTCTATCGGCTAAGGTGGCACCGGGAGAACTACTGCGATTGTTCCCTGGTTCATCTGGATGAGCACCTCGGTAGAGAAAGCCAAAAACTGACTGGCATGATAAAGCGCGAGACTGGTCAACCACTCGATGACTCAGCGGAATCTTCGTGATTCCTCCGCATTAACGAAGGACCGGTTTCCCGGTCATGTGCGTACGCGCACCAAATTCGGATGAACGCGGAAGTACCAGGGGCTATATAGTAGCCCCACCGTCAAACTCCTATGGCTAAGTGAAAGTGTTAAAGCTATATAGTCCGATCGCCTTGTTCGCCGCGCTATCACCTCCTTAATGGACCAAGACGTTGGATCAAGTGTGCTTACGCGCTTTTCCGAACACCCCCGCATTACATGTGTGGGGGCTGAAGCCGACGACTGCAAACTTTCAGGTTATATATATATATATATACATAAATGGCCGCACAGGAGGCACTATAATACTTTCGGGCAAAAGTATAAACACATCCTTTATAATCAAAATAGCATTGTTTTTACAATTCATATACATGTCACTCGAACATGGTACTCTTCGAGCACTGAGCCTCTATTAAATGGGTACCTTCTAGGACTTCTTCAAAATAGTACTCGGCCGGGTCCTAGCCTCCGGCCGGACCTCGGGTTGCAATAGCGGTGGCCTCCATCCCTGCCCAATATGTTTTAACACGGGCAAGAGCCATCCGTGCACCCTCTATGCAAGCCGACCTCTTTACATCGTCGATATGTGGCACAACACGAAGGAATCGTTGCACTAAGCCAAAATAACTATCCGGCCTTGGTCCCTTCAGTCAAAGATGATCCATGACAGACCTCATGGCAAGCCCGGACAACCTATGGAGCTCGGCCCACTCGGCCATTTGTTCATTTAACAGCAGCGGATGCTTTGGAGCACTGAACTGCGACCAGAACAACCTTTCCACCTCATGATCTTTCTGATCTTTGAAATATTCAGTCACATCAGCAACACTCTTTGCCAAGTCCAAGTACGCGTCCTCAGCACTCCATAATTGATCCAGAGGGGCATACTTCGGATCTCCGAACACCGTTCGCAACAGAAAGGGCTTACCAGCCGTGATATCTCCGGCTTGACGAAGCTCCTTCCTTGCCACTCTGATCTCAGAGCGAGTTTCCTTGGCTGCTTCCAAGGCCTTCTGTAGGTCAGCTGCTTTCGATTGGCTTTCTTTTTCAAGGAGCTCATATCGGCTGGCGACATCTTTCAGCTCAACATCCATCTTGGCTATTTTGTCTTTGCACTGGCGATGAGCAGCCTGTTCGGCTCTTAAATCCTTGGCCACCTTTAGGGCGGCCACATCACTTCTGGCTTGATCCTTGGCTTGGGCAAGTTCCGCCCGAAGGGTCTCCATGGCGGTAGCTCCATCTGCAGTCACAGCATATTATAGATACTAGCATCGAGCTCCTCTTAATATTTGATGACAATCCGAAAATACATACCCTGTGCCTCCTCAAGCCGCTTGTTCACAAGCGCGATGTCGACATTAGCCATGTCAAGCTGCCGCCTCAGTTCGGCAAAATCAGCAGTCCGGTCAGCCACCGGACCCTCAACCGCCTGCACACGAAAGCAGCGCGATCATTACCTGGGACTATGATCCTCTATTCGCCGCCTCTGGATGGCAACCAGAGTCTCAGGGGCTACTATCTATACAGGGCACACCTATCGTGTGCGGTACCATCAAAAATACATATATTACTTTGCGTACCTCAAAGCCTCTTAGCAGGCTCGTAAAAGCTTCATTCAACCCGCTTTTGGCGGATGAAATCCTCTCAACCACCATACCCATTAAGGTACGATGCGCCTCTGAGATAGCCGCTTGCTCCAGAAGACCCATCAGTGTGTCCGGTTGTGCACCGGACAATCTCGGACTCTTTCTGTTGCTCTCCTTAGGAGCCGAACACTCCGGACTTCGGGCGGCCGAAGAATTACCCTCTGGCCTTTGCGGATCAGGAGAAATCCTCCGTGACGACACCTCGGGGTCGTCCGCCCCATGAGGTGGGGAGGCAGGAGGAGGCTTTTCGCTCTCCATCATCTCCGGAAGAAGATCCCCCGAAGACGAACTCTGCTGAGAGGGGCTACGAGCCGGACTACAAGATATATGTCTCGGTTATTATTCTCAGAGATAAAGCAGGATATGTTTACCAAAGTACTTTTGTTCACTTACAGCTTGGTTGAGGGCTGGCCTCCTTGCGGGCGCTGTGCGGTAAGGACGCCCTCTGGGGCAGGGGCCCCTGGCAAAGGTTTCTTCCCTCGTTTGAAACCTTCGTTTCCAAGTCTTTGGAGGCGGCCCTTTTCTTCCCGTGGGGAGAGGGGATTCTAGATTCACCTCCCCGACTATCCTCCTTCGCGGAGACACTAATTCCCCCGGTTTGGATGTGTAATGTATGAAGCCCGCTTTTGGCTTCTCTATTCCTCCCTTCATCTTCTCCTGATGGCACTTGATAGGGTGCGCGCTCAAGCATCCTGGTTAGTACAGGATCCGGTGAGCCTTCGGGAAGGGGGGCCAAACACCTGATCCGCAAATATAAAGACATATAAAGACGGGATGTTCAGTCGCGGAGTTACTTACTTGGGTATCTGGACGGTTGCAGTTGAGACCCACATCCTCGATGGTGTCCGAACACTTTATTCATGATCCGAAGAACAATCTGTACATTCCTTCGAGCGTCATGCCGAGGAATTGTTGAATAGTTTGCGGTCCTTCCGGGTTGAACTCCCACATACGGAGAGATCTACGTTGGCACGACAGGACTCGACGAACTAGCATTACTTGCATTACCTTGACAAGACTGACATCCCTCTTGAGGAGATCTCGAATGCGGCTTTGCAATGTCAGCACGTCATTAACTGGCCCCCAGTCCAGCCCCTTGTTGACCCATGACGCCAGTTGAGACAGAGGGCCCGGAAGCGAAGGCGGCGGCTCATTGCCGGTGTCAAACCGGCGGATCTCGGTAGGGGTCCCGAATGTGCGTCTAGGCGGATGGTAACGGTGACAAGGGACATGATGTTTTACCTGTGTTCGGGCCCTCTTGATGGAGGTAAAACCCTACGTCCTGCTTGATTAATATTGATGATATGGGTAGTACAAGAGTGGATCTACCACGAGATCAAGGAGGCTAAACCCTAAAGCTAGCCTATGGTATGATTGTTGTAATGTATGTTGTGTCCTACGTACTACAGCCCTCCGGTTTATATAGACACCGGAGAAGGCTAGGGTTACAGAGAGTCGGTTACAATGGTAGGAGATCTACATATCCGTATCGCCAAGCTTGCCCTCCACGCCAAGGAAAGTCCCATCCGGACACGGGACGGAGTCTTCAATCTTGTATCTTCGTAGTCTTAGAGTCCGGCGGACGATGATAGTCCGGCTATCCGGACACCCCCTAGTCCAGGACTCCCTCAGTAGCCCCTGAACCAGGCTTCAATGACGATAAGTTCGGCGCGCATAATGTTCGGCATTGCAAGGCGGGTTCCTCCCTTGAATAATCCAGAGAAGATCATGAACACCAGGATAGTGTCCGGCTCTGCAAAATAAATTCCACATTCCACCGTAGAGAGAATAAAATGTACACCAGCCAATCTGCTGACGTATTATGCGGCATGACATCACACCGCTACCAAGCCTTTATTTGAATCGTTTTTATTATACCACCTCGTACGTTTAGCGGCGGTTTCTTGGCACGCCCCGTCGAGCGGAGATCGTGTTCCCCTTATTCCGGATTCTCATCAATACGGACGTGGGTAACCCAAGCTGCGCCATTGATGGTGGCGCTTGGGAGATAAGCGAGTTTTACCAGTCGGTGGGGGCGATAGTCTCCGTCCGCCTATATATAAGGGATAAGGATTTACCTTCTCACCTACGCCTTCTTCCTCCTTTGCTTATCCATCTCCGCGCACTCAAGCTCCAATGCCCAAGCTCGCGCATCTCGCCTCGACCTTCTCCGACCATGTCCGGAGCGGGAGGCAAATGGTTAGCCTCCACCGTTAAGGAGGAGCACATCACCAAGCTGCGCAACACCGGATACCTTTCCGGCGACATCGCGCATCGGCTGCCCGACGAGGGGCAGCTCATCCCTACCCCCGGGCCCCATGAGAGGGTTGTTTTCCTCCCCCACTTCCTCCGCGGACTGGGCTTTCCACTTCACCCTTTCGTTCGGGGGCTCATGTTCTACTACGGCCTGGATTTTCATGATCTGGCGCCGAACTTCATCCTCAACATCTCAGCGTTTATCGTCGTGTGTGAGGCCTTCCTCTGCATCCGGCCCCACTTTGGCCTGTGGCTCAAGACCTTCAACGTCAAGCCGAAGGTTGTGAAGGGCACGCAAGCGGAATGCAGAGGCGCCATGTTGGGCAAGATGCTCAACGTCCTTTGGCTCGAAGGGGCCTTCGTGGACTCCGTTAAGGGGTGGCAATCGGGGTGGTTCTACATCACCGAGCCGCGTGAACCCACGTGGGCGGCGGCCCCCGAGTTCAGATCCGGCATCCCCACGCAGCTCACCTCCTGGAAAGAGAAGGGCTTGTTGTGGGGCAATCCGGCGAGCCGACGGACTCGAGCTGTATCCGTAAGCCGTGAACAATAAGCTCAGCTCGTCGACGTGGTCCAAGTCATGCTCATCCGCCGGATTCTCCCATGCCAAGAACGGGCATTCAATCTGTGGAGTTCAATCCGAACAGCACCGGGCGCTAAGCGGGCTCTTCGACACAACATACTGGCGCTGGAGGGTGCTGTTTAAGGGCACCGGTTTCCCGCATCCGCCGATGAAGATCGCGGATTTTGCTCGCAGACATCCAAATGACGAGGTAAGTGATTCAACCCCTTACGGGACACTTGTGGTAAATAGATTGATTCTAAGAAGGTTTCAATCTCTCTTTTCCTTTGGCAGAATGGATGGAGAAGGCCGAGCAGCTCACCGTCCGGCTCCCATGCCGAAGACCCAAGTGAACGCCTGCCTAGCGGGTGCTGGTTCGGCACCACACGTGGTGCCGAGAAGAAGGCCAAGAAGGTGGCCACGGGGACTCGAAAGAGTTCCCGTAATCGGGTGTCCGACGACGAGGCGGAATCCTCCCCCGAAGAAGAGGAGGAGGAAGAAGACTCTCTCCCGGAGGAGGGAGAGAGGAAGAGGAAAGCTTCCCCAACAGGGGAGGCCGAAGGGTCCAAGAGGGGAAGAACTATTCCCCCGGACAGCTCTACCAACATCGACGTTGGCGAGGAGGAGTGGCCTTCAAGGGCCAGGCCTCCGGCGAGATCGTAAGTATCCAGATCCCTAACATGCAATTTCTTTCGTGTCACATAGTGTCCTATTAATGCCGCATACTGTCCGCAGTCCGGCGGATGATGATCTCCCCGCTTCATCGAGCGGGTCGTTGGCCCCGTCGGATGTGGATTCACTTCCGACTGCCTCCACCCCCTGTGCCGACGAGGACGCCGAGGTGGGATCCCAGAGAGGGACCCATCAAGAGGAGGCTCCAGAGGCGCTGCCAGGCAGCCTCCCGGACTTTGCGCCGGACTCTACATCGGAACCTGCAATGGTTCCGGAGTCCGGCAAGCGGCCCCTTCGAAAGAAGGGCAAGACCGTGACGCCGGCGGCCTCCGTCCAATCGGAGGCGCCGGACAACTTGCTGGAGGCGCTCAAAGGCGCTTCCATCGAGGAAGAACACCGCACTATCATGAGTGCGGTGATTCGAAAAGTTCACCGCCAAGAGCGGGCTGACCGAAGCTTGCAGCAGCCTTCTAACAGGCTTTGAGGTAAGAAGTTATAATTATGTAATGTAATACCGCATAGACAGTAGCCCCTGATGCTCAGTTCGGTGTTCGGAAAGAAAAGCCGGACTGAGGATCTAAGAAGATATACACAGGGTTGCATAAAATATGTCAATATGGGTTTGCAGGCTGCGCTGCTGACCTCTGCCGCACTGACTGCGGAGGTCGGTGCATTGAAGCAGGATCTCGAGCGGTCCGAGCGAGAGCTCGGCCATGCCAAGAAGCAGCTCGAGGACAAAGAAGGTGAGTAACACCACTTTGAATAGTTACCTTACAGAAAAGGATTTTGGTTGCAATAAAATTAACAAGGATAATATGGGTATCACAGGGGCCACGAACGAGGTGGCAGCCCTGAAGGAGGCTGTGTCCGCGGCCAAACGCAGTGCGGCCGCGGAACGGGCAGAGCGAGAAAAGCAGGAGGCACAGGTGGCGGAAGTACGGCAAGAGCTCCGGGCTCTCATGGAGAAGCATGAGAGCTTGGAGCGTGACTCCAAGACTCGAGAGTCTGAGCTTGCCTCGGCTCTCGAAAGTGCCAAGTCCGCCAAGGCCGAGGCTCGTAAGGCCCTTCAGGAGGTTGAAGATTTAAAGAAGATAGCGGCGGGTAAGGCATTTTTCATGCAAAGCAAGCATGTTAATGTAAACTACCTGACACTTACCCGCATTCGGAGCTCTCCAGGGGCATTTGCAGATCTGCCAAGAAGTGTCCGATGCCGCCAGATTCTACCGTGGCGAGGAGGGAGCTCAACGGAGAAGGTCTTCGGTCTCAAGACGCGAGGCCGCCATCCGTGCCCCAAGCGACCAGTTGAAGCGGTGGTCGAACTCCACAAGGTAGCCGAGAGTCCATTAAGGGCCTTATAGTCCGGCTGTGGCCTGGACAGGCCATGCCTGGGAGCTACTTCGGCCTCGTGCGGCGGCTGGTGGATGCGTGCCCCTGTGTGGAGGTCATCAAGCGCTCCGCCTGTATTGAGGGTACTCGTTGGGCCCTTGCCCGCACAAAGGTGCATTGTGGCAGGCTGGATGCGGAGAAGCTTCTCACTGACCCACCGCCACCGGGCAAGGAGTATCGCACGCCCGAAATATAAAACTGTCCTGAAGGGAGCCCGCAATATTGCGGATGAATGCCCTAGAGATGTAATTTTTGAGTAAACTTGCTATGTATTATCCTGTGTGCTGAAAACTTTGTTCATATGCGCCTTAAGCAACGCTTGTTTAATTTAAAATATTACCTTCTGTGCGGCCGTTTATAAAATCTGAGAGATGGCAAGTCGTTGGCTTTCACCCCGAGCCATGAAAGTCTTTGGTGTTCGGGATAAACTTGAGCACTCTTGTTCCCATTTTGGGTCCATCTAGGAGGCGCCAACACAACGAACAAGGCAACCGGACTTATAATGCTTGAACACTCTCACTTAGCCATATAATTCTATAATTTTAAATTTCAGTGAAGCCCCGGTATTCGAAGACCGAATCCGGGCGCTATCCACGCCGCTCGGACATTATCCGAACTTTGCTCGAAGCGGCGTGAGTCTTTAAGGACCCGAAAAGACCTCTCGAACAGCGACAGATCTCTCGCCTTATCATGCCGGGTCAGTTTTAGCTTTCTCCTCGAGGCGCCGCCCGGCTCAACCGGGCGCAATCACGGTGGTTCTCCCAGTGCCACCTTAGCCGACGAACGGAACGTAAGGCACCAAAACGTGGGAGCCGGCAAACCCAACTATTGACCCAAGACATGATTCGAGCCGATTCATATAATGCTATAAGTTCGGGGTGCCGCACTTATGAAAGTGTTCGGACTTATCACACCATAATGTGGGGAACATAAGCCCCTGGTGTATTAGGCCGTACCAAAATATACGGGTACAAGATGTCATGTAATGAGCATATATATAAAAAAAGTAATGTAATTGCAGTCAAAAAGTGCTGCATTATTTATTAAAGGAAGTCTGCAATGAGTGCGGACTGATACAAATAGTGCAGTAAGCAAGGGATTTGGACTAATTAAACATGTCCCCCTCCAGGGGTGAGCTGCGGACTTGGTGTATATAATCGAATTTAATGCTCATAATTGAGACCACCTGAGTGTTCGTCGCAACCTTCTTCCTTCCCTGGCTGTTGCATCATGAGTTCGGCAGGTTCACTGCCGGACAGGGCCTCTAGTTAACGGAGTCCTGTGTGTGCAAAGAAGGAAAATAATAATGATAAAAAAGGGGGCACACTTGCGAGCCCCTGGTGTGGTCGAGCCGCACTCTGGGTCCATTGTGATCGTGACCCTTCCCCTGCGCCCATGGTCTCTCCAAAGCGTAATAATGTACGCGGAGGGTTGTTCTTGCAATCATGCGAGGGCGGGGGTTAGGGCCGCATTGCTATGCGTGCTCTGATCGTGCCAGGTGGTCTTGGTTGGTATTGCTTCGGGCGCGTTTTCTTTGATCCGGCCGCTTAACGGCCGGACTAAAATTGCCTTAAAAGGCTGCTCAGACTTCGCGAGAGTCAGTATGTTCCTCCGTTCGAGGGAGCGCCCCGTATTTCCGCTGACCGTGATGACTCCACAAGGGCCCGCATCTTGAGCTTGAGGTATGCATAATGCGGCACCGTGTTGAACTTTGCAAACGCGGTTCGTCCGAGAATAGCGTGATAGCCGCTGCGAAATGGGACTATGTCGAAGATTAACTCCTCGCTCCGGAAATTATCCGGGGATCCGAAGACCACTTCTAGTGTGACCGAGCTCGCATAATTGGCTTCCACACCGGTATGACACCTTTAAAGGTTGTCTTTGTAGGTTTAATCCTTGAAGGGTCTATGCCCATCTTGCGCACTGTATCCTGATAAAGCAGGTTCAGGCTACTGCCGCCGTCCATCAGGACTCTCGTGAGGTGAAATCCATTGATGATTGGGTCTAAAACCAATGCGGCAAATCCGCCATGGCGTATGCTGGTCGGATGGTCTCTTCGGTCGAAAGTGATCGAACAAGAGGACCATGGATTGAACTTCGGGGCGACTGGCTCCATCGCATAGACATCCCTTAGTGCACACTTCCGCTCCCTCTTGGGTATATGGGTTGCGTAAATCATGTTCACCATCCGCACTTGTGGGGGGAAACCCTTCTGTCCTCTATTGTTTGGCGGTCGGGTCTCTTCCTCGTCGTCGCTGTTTAGCCCCTTGTCATTGTTTTCGGCAATTAACTTGCCTGCCTGCTTGAACACCCAGCAATCTCTGTTGGTGTGATTAGCTGGCTTTTCAGGGGTGCCATGTATCTGGCATAAGCGGTCGAGCATTCGGTCCAAATTGGACGGACCGGAGTGGTTCTTTTGAATGGCTTCTTCCGCGACCGGGTTTAGAGCCTCGAATCCGGCGTTAATCGCCAGATCCTCCTTATCGCCGCCAAGCACGCGGCGCTTATTTTGTTTCGACGTGACCTGCCATTGTTGTCCTTAGTATCCGGACTGCCAGAATTTTTACTTGAGGTTGTTGTTGCGAGCTAGCCAGCTATCCTCTCCGCAAAAGCGGTCATTAATGATGTGAGGGCTGCCATGGATTTCGGCTTTTCCTGTCCCAGGTGCCGGGCTAGCCACTCGTCGCGGATGTTATGTTTGAAGGCTGCGAGGGCCTCTGCATCCGGACAGTTGACGATTTGGTTTTCCTTTTTCAAGAACCGTGTCCAGAATTGTCTGGCCGATTCGTCTGGCTGCTGAATTATGTGGCTGAGGTCGTCGGCGTCTGGTGGCCGCACATACGTGCCCTGGAAGTTATCGAGGAATGCGGCTTCCAGGTCTTCCCAACACCCAATTGACTCTGCGGGCAAGCTGTTAAGCCAATGCCAAGCTGGTCCTTTGAGCTTGAGCGGGAGATACTTGATGGCATGGAGATCGTCGCCGCGGGCCATATGGATGTGAAGAAGATAGTCTTCGATCCAAACCGCGGGGTCTGTTGTGCCATCGTAGGATTCAATGTTTACGGGTTTAAACCCTTCAGGGATTTGATGATCCATTACTTCGTCAGTGAAGCATAGCGGGTGTGCGGCGCCTCTGTATTGAGCGATATCCCGATGCAGCTCGAGGGAGCGTTGTCTGCTATGTTCGGCCTGGCTGGGGTTATTGTATCCAGCGCGACGGTATTCGTCGCGGGTCATGGGGCGCCCTCGTGATCCATAGATGGATCTGGATTGCCTTGCTTTGTCCTCCAATATGTCTCGCGAGTCCGGCGCATTCCCTTTTGGCTTCGTACTTTTGGAGCGATGCCGGGGTACGGTCTTGGTTGTGTTGGGGAACGTAGTAATTTCAAAAAATTTCCTACGCACACGCAAGATCATGGTGATGCATAGCAACGAGAGGGGAGAGTGTTGTCTACGTACCCTCGTAGACCGAAGCGGAAGCGATCACAACGTAGAGGAAGTAGTCGACGTTCTCCTCGCGATCCAACCGATCCCAGCGCCAGTTACTCCGACGCCTCGAGTTCTTGACACACGTCTAGCTCGGTGACGCCCTCGGCTCCGATCCAGCAAAGCTCCGGGAGAGAGTTCCGTCAAGACGACGGCGCAGTGACGATCTTGATGTTCTCTCGACGCAGGCTTCGCCTAAGCACCGCTCTGATATGACCGAGGTGGAATATGGTGGAGGGGCACCGCACACGGCTAAGGAACGATCTCAAGGATCAACTTGTGTGTTCTAGGGTGCCCCCGCCCCGTATATAAAGGAGCAAGGGGAGGGCGGCCCGCCTAGGGGCGCGCCAGGGGGGGGAGTCCTCCTCCTAGTGGGAGTAGGACTCCCCTTTCCTAGTCCAACTAGGAAGGAGGAAGGGGGAAGGAAGGAGAGGGAGAGGGAGAGGGAGAGGGAAAGGGGCCCCCCCCTCCTTGTCCTATTCGGACTCCCTTGGGGGGGCGCGCGCCACCTCCTGGTGCGGCCCTCTCTCCCCTCTCAGCCCAATAAGGCCCATTACTTCCCGGGGTTCGGTAACCTCCCAAGCACTCCGTTTTCTCCGAAACTTCCTGAACCTTTCCGGTGTCCGAATATAGCCGTCAATATATCAATATTTATGTCTCGACCATTTCGAGACTCCTCGTCATGTCCGTGATCACATCCGGACTCAACTCCTTCGATACATCAAAATACACAAACTCATAATATAACCGCCATCGAAACCTTAAGCGCATGGACCCTATGGTTCGAGAACAATGTAGACATGACCGAGACACGTCTCCGGTCAATAACCAATAGCGGACCGGATGCCCATATTGGTTCCTACATATTCTACGAAGATCTTTATCGGTCGGACCGCATAACAACATACGTTGTTCCTTTGTCATCGGTATGTTACTTGCCCGAGATTCGATCGTCGGTATCCAATACCTAGTTCAATCTCGTTACGCAAGTCTCTTTACTCGTTCCGTAATACATCATCTCGCAAACTAACTCATTAGTTGCAATGCTTGCAAGGCTTAAGTGATGTGCATTACCGAGAGGGCCTAGAGATACCTCTCCGACATTCGGAGTGACAAATCCTAATCTCGAAATCGCCAACCCAACAAGTACCTTTGGAGACACCAGAGAGCACCTTTATAATCACCCGATTCGTTGTGACGTTTGGTAGCACACAAAGTGTTCCTCCGTAAACGGAGTTGCATAATCTCATAGTCATAGGAACATGTATAAGTCATGAAAAAAGCAATAGCAACATACTAAATGATCGGGTGCTAAGCTAACGGAATGGGTCATGTCAATCAGATCATTCAACTAATGATGTGATCCCGTTAATCAAATAACAACTCTTTGTCCATGGTTAGGAAACATAACCATCTTTGATTAACAAGCTAGTCAAATAGAGGCATACTAGTGACACTCTGTTTGTCTATATATTCACACATGTATTATGTTTCCGGTTAATACAATTCTAGCATGAATAATAAACATTATCATGATATAAGGAAATAAATAATAACTTTATTATTGCCTCTAGGGCATATTTCCTTCAGTCTCCCACTTGCACTAGAGTCAATAATCTAGATCACATCACCATGTGATTCACATCGATAGTTCAAATCATCATGTGATTAACACCCATAGTTCACATCGCCATGTGACTAATATCCAAAGGGTTTACTAGATTCAGTAATCTAGTTCACATCGCTATGTGATTAACACCCAAAGAGTACTTAGGTATGATCATGTTTTGCTTGTGAGAGAATCTTAGTCAACGGGTCTTCCACATTCAGATCCGTTATGTATTTTGCAATTTTTTATGTCTACAATGCTCTGCACGGAGCTACTCTAGCTAATTGCTCCCACTTCCAATATGTATCTAGATCGAGACTTAGAGTCATCTAGATTAGTGTCAAAACTTGCATCGACACAACCCTTTACGACGAACCTTTTGTCACTTCCATAATCGAGAAACATATCCTTATTCCACTAAGGATAATTTTGACCGCTGTCCTGTGATCTACTCCTAGATCACTATTGTACTCCTTGCCAAACTCGGTCAGGGGTATACAATAGATCTGGTACACAACATGGCATACTTTATAGAACCTATGACCAAGGCATAGGGAATGACTTTCATTCTCTTTCTATCTTCTGCCGTGGTCGGGTTTTGAGTCTTACTCAATTTCACACCTTGTAACACACGCAAGAACTCTTTCTTTGACTGTTCCATTTTGAACTACTTCAAAATCTTGTCAAGGTATGTACTCATTGAAAAAACTTATCAAGCGTCTTGATCTATCTCTATAGATCTTAATGCTCAATATGTAAGCAGCTTCACCGAGGTCTTTCTTTGAAAAACTCCTTTCAAACACTCCTTTATGCTTTGCAGAATGATTCTACATTATTTCCGATCTACAATATGTCATTCACATATACTTATCAGAAATGATGTAGTGCTCCCACTCACTTTCTAGTAAATACAGGCTTCAATTTGCAAGTCTGATAAACTATATGCTTTGATCAACTTATCAAAGCGTATATTCCAACTCCGAGATGCTTGCACCAGTCCATAGATGCACATTTTGTTAACACCTTTAGGATCGACAAAACCTCTTGGTTGCATCACATACAACTCTTCTTTAATAACTCCATTAAGGAATGCAGTTTTGTTTATCCATTTGCCGATTTCATAAAATGCGGCAATTGCTAACATGATTCGGACAGACTTTTAAGCATCGATCTGAGTGAGAAAAATCTCATTGTATTCAACATCTTGAACTTTGTCAAAAACTTTTTCGACAAGTCTAGCTTTGTAGATAGTAACACTACTATCGTCGTCCGCCTTCCTCTTGAAGATCCATTTATTTTCTATGGCTTGCCGATCATCGAGCAACTCCACCAAAGTCCACACTTTGTTCTCATACATGGATCTCATCTCGATTTCATGGCCTCAAGCCATTTTATGAATCTGGGCTCATCATCGCTTCCTCATAGTTTGTAGATTTATCATGGTCTAGTAACATGACTTCGAAACAGGATTACCGTACCACTCAGTGCGGATCTCACTCTGGTTTACCTATGAGATTCGGTAGTAACTTGATCCGAAGTTACATGATCATCATCATTAGCTTCCTCACTAATTGGTGCAGTAGTCACAGAACAGATTTACGTGATGAACTACTTTCCAATAAGGGAGAAGGTACAATTACCTCATCAAGTTCTACTTTCCTCCCACTCACTTCTTTCGAGAGAAACTCCTTCTCTAGAAAGGATCCATTTATTAGCAACGAATGTTTTGCCTTCGGATCTGTGATAGAAGGTGTACCCAACAATTTCCTTTGGGTATTCTATGAAGACACACTTCTCCGATTTGGGTTTGAGCTTATCAGGATGAAACTTTTTCACATAAGCATCGCAGCCCCAAACTTTAAGAAACGACAACTTTGGTTTCTTGCTAAACCACAGTTCATATAGTGTCGTCTCAACGGATTTAGATGGTGCCCCATTTAACGTGAATGCAGCTGTCTCTAATGCATGATCCCGAAACGATATTGGTAAATTGGTAAGAAACATCATAGATTGTACTATATCCAATAAAGTACGGTTATGACGTTCGGACACACCATTATGATGTGGTGTTCCAGGTGGCATGAATTTGTGAAACTATTCCACATTGTTTTAATTGAAGACCAAACTCGTAACTCAAATATTTGTCTCCGCGATCGGATCGTAGAAACCTTATTTTCTTGTCACGATGATTTTTCCACTTCACTCTGAAATTCTTTGAACCTTTCAACTATTTCGGACTTATGTTTCATCAAGTAGATATACCCATATCTGCTCAAATCATCTGTGAAGGTCGAAAATAACGATACCCGCCATTTAGCCTTAACACTCATTGGATCGCATACATCGGATGTATTATTTCCAATAAGTCGAGAGCTTGTTCCATTGTTCCGAGAACGGAGTTTTAGTCATCTTGCCCAAAAGGCACGGTTCGCAAGCATCAAGTGATTCATAATCAAGTGATTCCAAAATCCCATCAAGATGGAGTTTCTTCATGCGCTTTACACCAATATGACCTAAACGGCGATGCCACAAATAAGTTGCACTATCATTATTAACTTTGCATCTTTTGGTTTCAATATTATGAATATGTGTATCACTACGATCGAGATCCAATGAACCATTTTCATTGGGTGTGTAACCATATAAGGTTTTATTCATGTAAACAAAACAACAGTTTATTCTCTTACTTAAATGAATAACCGTATTGCAATAAACACGATCAAATCATATTCATGCTCAACACAAACACCAAATAACATTTATTTAGGTTCAACACTAATCCCGAAAGTATAGGGAGTGTGCGATGATGATCATATCAATCTTGAAACTACTTTCAACACACATCGTCACTTCACCCTTAACTAGTTTCATTTATTCGCAACTCCGTTTGAGTTACTACTCTTAGCAACCGAACCAGTACCAAATACCGAGGGGTTGCTATAAACACTAGTAAAGTACACATCAATAACATGTATATCAAATATACCTTTGTTTACTTTGCCATCCTTCTTATCCGCCAAATACTTGGGGTAGTTCTACTTCCAGTGACCAGTCCCTTTGCAGTAGATGCACTTAGTCTCAGGCTTAGGTCCAGACTTGGGCTTCTTCACTTGAGCAGCAACTTACTTGCCGTTCTTCTTGAAGTTCCCTTCTATCCCTTTGCCCTTTTCTTGAAACTAGTGGTCTTGTTAATCATCAACACTTGATGTTCTTTCTTGATTTCTACCTTCATCGATTTCATCATCATGAAAAAATCGGGAATCATTTTCATCATCCCTTGCATACTATAGTTCATCACGAAGTTCTACTAACTTGGTGATGGTGACTAGAGAATTACATCAATCACTATCTTATCTGGAAGATTAACTCCCACTTGATTCAAGCGATTGTAGTACCCGCACAATCGAGCACATGCTCACTAGTTGAGCGATTCTCCTCCATCTTTTAGCTATAGAACTTGTTGGAGACTTCATATCTCTCAACTCGGTATTTGCTTGAAATATTAACTTCAACTCTGGAACATCTCATATGGTCCATGACGTTCAAAACATCTTTGAAGTCCCGATTCTAAGCCATAAAGCATGGTGCACAAAACTATCAAGTAGTCATCATATTGAGCTAGCCAAACGTTCATAACGTCGCATCCGCTCCCGCAATAGGTCATCACCTAGCGGTGCATTAAGGACATAATTCTTACATGCAACAATGAGGATAAACCTCGGATCACGGATCCAATCCGCATCATTGCTACTAACATTTTTCAACATAATTTTCTCTAGGAACATATCAAAATAAACATATGAAAGCAACAACGCAGGCTATTGATCTTTACAACATAATTTGCAAAATACTACCAGGACTAAGTTCATGATAAATTTAAGTTCAATTAATCATATTACTTAAGAACTCCCACTTAGACAGACATCTCTCTAGTCATCTAAGTGATCACGTGATCCAAATCAACTAAACCATAACCGATCATCACATGAGATGGAGTAGTTTTCAATGGTGAACATCTTATGTTGATCATATCTACTATATGATTCACGCTCGACCTTTCGGTCTCCGTGTTCCGAGGCCATATCTGCATATGCTAGGCTCGTCAAGTATAACCTGAGTATTCTGCGTGTGCAAAACTGGCTTGCACCCGTTGTAGATGGACGTAGAGCTTATCACACCCGATCATCACGTGGTGTCTGGGCACGACGAACTTTGGCAACGGTGCATACTCAGGGAGAACACTACTTGATAATTTTTAGTGAGAGATCATCTTAAAATGCTATCGTCAATCAAAGCAAGATAAGATGCATAAAAGATAAACATCACATGCAATCAATATAAGTGATATGATATGGCCATCATCATCTTGTGCTTGTGATCTCCATCTTGAAGCACCGTCATGATCACCATCGCCACCGGTAGCGACACCTTGATCTCCATCGTAGCATCGTTGTCGCTCTCGCCATCTATTGCTTCTATGACTATCGCTACCGCTTAGTGATAAAGTAAAGCAATTACAGTATGCGTTGCATTTCATACAATAAGCGACAACCATATGGCTCCTGCCATTGCCGATAACTTAGGTTACAAAACATGATCATCTCATACAATAAAATATAGCATCACGTCTTGGCCATATCACATCACAACATGCCCTGCAAAAACAAGTTAGACGTCCTCTACTTTGTTGTTGCAAATTTTTACGTGGTTGCTATGGGCTGAAGCAAGAACCAATCTCACCTACGCATCAAAACCACAATGATACTTCGTCAAATAGACTCCTTTTAACCTTCTCAAGGACCGGCGTAGCCACACTCGGTTCAACTAAAGTTGGAGAAATCGACACCGCTAGCCACCTTTGTGCAAAGCACGGCGGTAGAACCAGTCTCGCGTAAGCGTCTGCGTAATGTCGGTCCGGGCGCTTCATCCAACAATACCGCTGAACCAAAGTATGACATCTTTGGTAGGCGGTATGACTTGTATCGTCCACAACTCACTTGTGTTCTACTCGTGCAAAACATCAAACCATAAAACCTAGGCTCGGATGCCACTGTTGGGGAACGTAGTAATTTCAAAAAATTCCTACGCACACGCAAGATCATGGTGATGCATAGCAACGAGAGGGAGAGTGTTGTCTCACGTACCCTCGTGAGACCGAAGCGGAAGCGATCACAACGTAGAGGAAGTAGTCGACGTTCTCCTCGCGATCCAACCGATCCAGCGCCGTTACTCGGCGCCTCCGAAGTTCTTGACACACGACAGCTCGGTGGCGCTCCTCGGGCTCCGATCCAGCAAAGCTCCGGGAAGAGAGAGTTCCGTCAGCACGACGGCGTGGTGACGATCTTGATGTTCTACCGACGCAGGGCTTCGCCTAAGCACCTCTACGATATGACCGAGGTGGAATATGGTGGAGGGGGGCACCGCACACGGCTAAGGAACGATCTCAAGGATCAACTTGTGTGTTCTAGGGTGCCCCCTGCCCCCGTATATAAAGGAGCAAGGGGGAGGTCCGGCCGGCCTAGGGGCGCGCCAAGGGAGGGGGGGAGTCCTCCTCCTAGTGGGAGTAGGACTCCCCTTTCCTAGTCCAACTAGGAAGGAGGAAGGGGGAAGGAAGGAGAGAGGGAGAGAGAGGAAGGGGGCCCCCCTCCTTGTCCTATTCGGACTCCCTTGGGGGCGCCACCTCCTGGTGCGGCCCTCTCTCTCCCTCTCGGCCCAATAAGGCCCATTACTTCCCGGGGTTCCGGTAACCCTCCCAAGACTCCGGTTTTCTCCGAAACTTCCGGAACCTTTCCGGTGTCCGAATATAGCCGTCCAATATATCAATATTTATGTCTCGACCATTTCGAGACTCCTCGTCATGTCCGTGATCACATCCGGACTCGAACTCCTTGGTACATCAAAATACACAAACTCATAATATAAGCATCATCGAAACCTTAAGCGTGCGGACCCTACGGTTCGAGAACAATGTAGACATGACCGAGACACATCTCCGGTCAATAACCAATAGCGGGACCTAGATGCCCATATTGGTTCCTACATATTCTACGAAGATCTTTATCGGTCAGACCGCATAACAACATACGTTGTTCCCTTTGTCATCGGTATGTTACTTGCCCGAGATTCGATCGTCGGTATCCAATACCTAGTTCAATCTCGTTACTGGCAAGTCTCTTTACTCGTTCCGTAATACATCATCTCGCAACTAACTCATTAGTTGCAATGCTTGCAAGGCTTAAGTGATGTGCATTACCGAGAGGGCCTAGAGATACCTCTCCGACATTCGGAGTGACAAATCCTAATCTCAAATCGCCAACCCAACAAGTACCTTTGGAGACACCAGTAGAGCACCTTTATAATCACCCGATTCGTTGTGACGTTTGGTAGCACACAAAGTGTTCCTCCGGTAAACGGGAGTTGCATAATCTCATAGTCATAGGAACATGTATAAGTCATGAAGAAAGCAATAGCAACATACTAAACGATCGGGTGCTAAGCTAACGGAATGGGTCATGTCAATCAGATCATTCAACTAATGATGTGATCCCGTTAACCAAATAACAACTCTTTGTCCATGGTTAGGAAACATAACCATCTTTGATTAACAAGCTAGTCAAGTAGAGGCATACTAGTGACACTCTGTTTGTCTATATATTCACACATGTATTATGTTTCCAGTTAATACAATTCTAGCATGAATAATAAACATTTATCATGATATAAGGAAATAAATAATAACTTTATTATTGCCTCTAGGGCATATTGCCCCTTACTCGAGTTTGTGTTTCAGTCACTCACCAACCCACTATAAGTGAATCATGAACATATTGCAACACCCTACAGCGGGAATCCCTCACGCTTGCGCGACACGGAGGGCACCATAGGACAGCACCAAAATAAAACATACAACTCGTACCAATCTAGACCATCAATCAACCCAAGGACAAAAGATATCTACTCAAAACATAATAGGATGGCAACACATCATTGATTCATAAATATGCGGCATAAAGCACCATGTTCAAGTAGGGATTACAGCGGGGTGTGGGAGAGTGGACCGCGTAAAAGAGATGAGGATGATGATGATGATGGTGATGTTGATGGTCACCGCGGCGATGATTCCCCTCCCGATGGCACTCCGGTGCCACCAAGAGAGAGGAGGAGAGGTTCTCCCCCTTGTGCTTCCTCCTCCATGGCTTTCCCCCTCTAGTCCTTGGCCTTCATGGCGATGATGGCCCCTCTGAGATCCTCCTCCATGGCCTCCGGTGATGATGGCCCCCTCCGGCAGGGTGCCAGAGAGGGCCTAGATTGATTTCTCGAGGCTATAGAGGCTTGCGGCGGCGGAACTTCCAATCTAGGTTATTTCCCGAAGGTTTCTGTATTTATAGGAATTTTTGGCGTAGGTTTCACGTCAGGGGGGTCTCCGGGTTGTCCACGAGATAGGGGCGCGCCCTAGGGGGGTGAGCGCGCCCCCACCCTCGTGGGCAGCCCGGGACTCTTCTGGCCCAACTCCGATGCTCCGTGGTCTTCTTTTGGTCCATAAAAAATCATCAAAAATTGGCACGTCAATTGGACTCCATTTGGTATTCCTTTTCTGTAAAACTCAAAAACAAGGAGAAAACAAAAACTGGCACTGGGCTGTAGGTTAATAGGTTAGTCCCAAAAATCATATAAAATGGCATATAAATGCATATAAAACATCATAGATGGATAATATAATAGCATGAATACTTCATAAATTATAGATACGTTAGAGACGTATCAGCATCCCCAAGCTTAATTCCTACTTGTCCTCGAGTAGGTAAATGATAAAAGAAATAATTTATGTAGTGTGAATGCTAGCAGGTGCACAAGTTTGATCAATGATAATTTCAATCACCTTTTCTAGCATCAATATGTGTCATAATAGTAGCTTATCTCATAAATTTTTTCATGATCAAGTAACAATCTATTCACAATGTCAAGTATGGTTCAGAAACTTCATTGAGAACTAACAAACTATAATTTCAGTCATTGAAGCAATTGCAATTTCTCATAACATCAGAAAGAGTCAAGAATAGAGCTTTTCAGCAAGTCCACATACTCAACTATCATATAGTCTTCTACAATTGCTAACACTCACACAATACTTGTGGTTATGGAGTTTCAGCTGGACACTGAGAAAGATAGGGGCTTATTGTGTTGCCTCCCAACGTATTCACCTTTAGGTGATGTCAACAATAATAGCCCATGTTAACTTACATCCAATTATATATATATATATATATATATATATATATATATATATATATCATGATCTTTCAAACACGAGGAGCTTGCCAAAGGATAAAATGAAAAAGGGAGAGGTGAGGATCACCTTGACTCAAGCATAAAGTAAAAACGTAAAGTGAAAGATAGGCCCTTCGCAGAGGGAAGCAGAGGTTGTCATGTGCGTTTAGGGTTGGATGCATAAAATCTTAATGCAAAAGAACATCACTTTATATTGCCACTTGTATATGGACCTTTATTATGCAGTCCGTCGCTTTTATTGCTTCCATAACAAGATCGTAAAGCTTATTTTCTTCACACTAATAGATCATACATATTTAGAGAGCAATTTTTATTGTTTGCACCGATGACAACTTACTTGAAGGATCTTACTCAATCCATAGGTAGGTATGGTGGACTCTTATGGCAAAACTTGGTTCAAAGATATTTGGAAGCACAAGTAGTATCTCTACTTGGTGCAAGGAATTTGGCTAGCATGAGGGGGAAAGGCAAGCTCAACATGTTAGGAAGATCCATGACAATATACTTTAACTGAGATGTGAGAAAACATAAACCATTACGTTGTCTTCCTTGTCCAACATCAACTCTTTAGCATGTCATACTTAATGAGTGCTCACAATCATAAAAGATGTCCAAGATAGTATATTGATATGTGAAGCTTCTCTTTCTTTATTACTTCCTATAAATTGCAAGGATGACCAAAACTATGTTTGTCAACTCTCAATAACTTCTATGCCTCATACTCTTTATATGTGAAGTCATTACTATCCATGTTACAAGCATGTGAAGCATATACAAATTAAGATTTATGACATTCAATTCATTCCCCCATTTACTCATAGGATATACATGAAGCACATGAGTAAATAAAAACCTACTCCAAAAGATATGAGTGAAGGACACTGAGTAGTTAAATAATTAACTAGCCATGGGAGGGTTCTTTTTTATTCAATATTTCAGATCCAATGATTTTATTCAGACAGCAAGTAATATTGAAAATAAGCTCCATGCAAAACACATATCATGTGACAAATAAAAATATAGCTCCGAGTAAGGTATACCGATAGTTTTGAAGACGAAAGAGGGGATGCCTTCCGGGGCATCCCCAAGATTAGGCGCTTGAGTCTTCCTTGAATATTACCTTGGGGTGCCTTGTGAATCCCCAAGCTTAGGGTCTTCCCACTCCTTATTCTCCTCCTATCGATATCTCACCCAAAACTTGAAAACTTCAACCACACAAAACTTAATGGAACTTCGTGAGATAGGTTAGTATGATAAAGAGTAAACCATTCACTTTGGTGCTGTAAAAGACAAGGTTCATAATTGTTTTCACACAATTCCTACTGTACCACATCATTTTTACAATTTATATTCCAAAATATAAGCCATAGAAACTAGAAAACAAGCAAACTATGTGATGAAAACAGAATGTGTCAGAAACAGAATAGTCTGTAATGATCTGAACAATAACCATACTTCTGCTACTCCAAAAAATATGAAATAAATTTGTGGACGTGAGTAATTTGTCTATTAGTCTTCTGCAAAAATAATCAACTCAAAATCACTCTTCTGTAAAAAATGACAGCTAATATCGTGAGTGCAAAGTTTCTGTTTTTTACAGCAAGATCACATTAACTCTCACCTAAGTCTTCCCAAAGGTCTTACTTGGCACTTTATTGAAACAAAAGCTATAAAACATGATTACTACAGTAGCTTAATAATGTAGACACATAAAAACAGTAAGGGTAAATATTGGGTTGTCTCCCAACAAGCGCTTTTCTTTAATGCCTTTTAGCTAGGCATGATGATTTCAATGATGCTCACATAAAAGATAAGAGTTGAAACATAAAAAGAGCATCATGAAGAATATGACTAGTACATTCAAATCTAACCCACTTCCTATGCCTAGGGATTTTGTGAGCACACAATTTATAGGAACAAGAATCAACTAGCATAGGAAGGCAAAACAAGTTTAACTTCAAAACTTTAAGCACATAGAGAGAAAAGTTGATATTATGGCAACTCCTACAAGCATATATTCCTCCCTCATAATAGTTTTCAGTAGCATCATGGATAACAACTTTGTTCTCATACTCAATTGGAACCTCTTCCGAAATAGTGTAATACTAACTAAAGTTGACACTCTTCCAAACCCACTTTAATTTATAGTATGATTCATACTCCAAAAGATATAAGTGAGGTTCATGGAGCATTCTACAATTAATATAGACTAACCAATGTCCAAGCTCAAAATATATAGGTGATTCACACGAAGCATTCTATAAAACCACACTCAAATGATTTAAGTGAAGCACAAAGAGCAATTCTATGAGATCATACTTAAAAGATATAAGTGAAGCACATGAAGTATTCTATAAATCAATGAAGAGCTATCTCATACTAGCATGATAAAAACACAAAGAGCACAAATCATGTGAACAAAACAAAAACCGAGGTATACCGATATCTGTCGAAGAAGAAAGATGGGATGCCAACCGGGGCATCCCCAAGCTTAAATGCTTGAGTATCTTTTAAAATATTTACTTGGGGTGCCTTGGGCATCCCCAAGCTTGAACTCTTGTCTCTCTTTATTCTTCTCACATCGGTAACTCCTCGTTCTTCAAACACTTCATTCACAAAAACTTAAACAAAAACTTTGTGAGATCCGTTAGTGTAATAAAGCAAACTACCACTTTAAGGTACTGTAATCAACTTATTATTTATATATATTGGTGTTAAACCTACTGTATTCCAACTTCTCTATGGTTCATACCCTTACATACTAGCCATAGATGCATCAAAATCAGCAATCAACACACAAAAAACAGAATCTGTCGAGAACAGGACAGTCTGTAGTAATCTGGAAGTTTAGTAAACTTCTGTAACTCCAAAACTTATGAAATAAATTTGAAAATTTGAACAATTTGTACATAAGTAATGTGCAAAAAGTTTCAGACACATTTGACTTTCCAGTAAAAAATGTAAATTCATGCACTACAGCCAAAGTTTCTGTTTTTGTTCTGCACATAGTAAGCAAGCAATCTTATCATACTAAAACCAAAGCTTGGCACATTATTTTTATAATACAAAGGATATATACAAGGGGATAATTATTTACAGAGAAACTTCCATGAAAAATTCTACATTGTTTCCGTGAGCATGAACACAAGTGCTCAAGGTTGACCCTCACTTCTTCAATGCATAACTTTCCAATCACTTCTCTTTTTGAAAAACTTTTTTAGGCATGAGAGGCAAGTAAATATTTTTTTGGTATTTTCATTCTTTTAATTTTTTTTGTATGTTTCACCCACAACTAAACAGAAACAAAAAGGAAAAACAAAATCTACTTAGTGAAGAAAGCAAACAAGCACACACGAGAATATCAACCCCACGCTATTGCTCCCCGGCAACGGCGCCAGAAAAGAGCTTGATAATCCCCAAGTGCAGGGAATCATCGTAGCAATTCCCAAAGGTGGAAGTGATAAGTATGGAGTGTCGAACGCACAAGGAGCCAAAGGTAAGATCAATATTCTCTCAAGCCCTATCTGCCACTGATACGACTCTACGTGCACCGAATGTTTGCTTCCAACTAGAAACAAGAAATAAAACTGTGTTGTGGGTATAAAGAGGATAACTTTGTATGATATCGGAGAGCTAAAATATAAAAGTAGGTGTTGTTATCATAAAGTTAGAACATATTACTAAATAATATAAATAGCGAGTGTGGAATAATGATGGATCGGTGTGCGCAATTGTCCTAGGCAATTGTTCACAAGACCGATAGTCGTCATTGCAATTTCATATGAGGGAGAGGCATAAGCTAACATACTTTCTCTACTTGGATCATATGAACTTATGATTGGAACTCTAGCAAGCATCCGCAACTACTAAAGATCATTAAGGTAAAACCCAACCATAGCATTAAAGCATCAAGTCCTCTTTATTCCTATACGCAACAACCCCCTTACTCGAGTTTGTGTTTCAGTCACTCACCAACCCACTATAAGCGAATCATGAACATATTGCAACACCCTACAGCGGGAATCCCTCACGCTTGCACGACACGGAGGGCACCATAGGACAGCACCAAAATAAAACATACAACTTGTACCAATCTAGACCATCAATCAACCCAAGGACAAAAGATATCTACTCAAAACATCATAGGATGGCAACACATCATTGAATCATAATATGTGGCATAAAGCACCATGTTCAAGTAGGGATTACAGCAGGGTTTGGGAGAGTGGACCGTTTAAAAGAGATGAGGATGATGATGATGATGGTGATGTTGATGAAGACGATCACCGCGGCGATGATTCCCCTCCCGATGGCACTCCGGTGCCACCAAGAGAGAGGAGGAGAGGTTCTCCCCCTTATGCTTCCTCCTCCATGGCTTTCCCCCTCTGGTCCTTGGCCTTCATGGCGATGATGGCCCCTCCGAGATCCTCCTCCATGGCCTCCGGTGATGATGGCCCCCTCCGACAGGGTGCCGGAGAGGGCCTAGATTGATTTCTCGTGGCTACAGAGGCTTGCGGCGGCAGAACTTCCGATCTAGGTTATTTCCCGAAGGTTTCTGTATTTATAGGAATTTTTGGCGTAGGTTTCATGTCAGGGGGGGTCTCCAGGCTGTCCACGAGATTGGGGGCGCGCCCTAGGGGGGTGGGCGCCCCCACCCTCGTGGGCAGCCCGGGACTCTTCTGGCCCAATTCCGATACTCTGTGGTCTTCTTTTGGTCCATAAAAATCATCAAAAATTGGCACGTCAATTGGACTCCATTTGGTATTCCTTTTCTGTAAAACTCAAAAACAAGGAGAAAACAGAAACTGGCACTGGGCTCTAGGTTAATAGGTTAGTCCCAAAAATCATATAAAATGGCATATAAATGCATATAAAACATCATAGATGGATAATATAATAGCATTAATACTTCATAAATTATAGATACGTTGGAGACGTATCAACCGATAGGGTGCACCAGCACCTGTTGTGGCTGGTGTGTTTCCCTTCTTGGCTCATAAGGCCCATATCTTTTGTAGGGGGTGCCCGGAACCCCTTCCAGTGACCCGATAAGTACCCGGTGCATCCCGAAACACTTCCGGTGTCCGGATATCATCGTCCTATATATCAATCTTTACCTCTCGACCATTTCAAGACTCCTCTTCATGTCCGTGATCTCATTCGGACTCCGAACAACATTTGGTCACCAAATCACATAACTCATATAATACAAATCGTCATCGAACATTAAGCGTGCAGACCCTACGGGTTCGAGAACTATGTAGACATGACCGAGACACCTCTCTGGTCAATAACCAATAGCAGAACCTGGATGCTCATATTGGTTCCTGCATATTCTATGAAGATCTTTATTGGTCAAACCATAATGACAACATATGTTATTCCCTTTTGTCATCGGTATGTTACTTTCCCGAGATTCGATCGTCGGTATCTTCATACCTAGTTCAATCTCGTCACCAGCAAGTCTCTTTACTCATTCTGTAATGCATCATCCCGCAACTAACTCATTAGTCACATTGCTTGCAAGGCTTATCATGATGTGCATTACCGAGAGGGCCCAGAGATACCTCTCCGATACTCGGAGTGACAAATCCTAATCTTGATCTATGCCAACCAAACAAACACGTTCGGAGATCCCTGTAGAGCATCTTTATAAACACCAAGTTACGTTGTGACGTTTGATAGCACACAAGGTATTCCTCCGGTATCCGGGAGCTGCATAATCTCATAGTCAAAGGAATATGTATAAGTCATGAAGAAAGCAATAGCAATAAAACTTAACGATGATTATGCTAAGCTAATGGATGGGTCTTGTCCATCACATCATTCACCTAATGATGTGATCCCGTTCATCAAATGACAACTCATGTCTATGGTTAGGAAACTTAACCATCTGTGATTAATGAGCTAGTCTAGTAGAGACTTACTAGGGACACTTTGTTTTTGTCTACGTATCCACACATCTATTAAGTTTCCGGTTAATACAATTCTAGCATGAATAATAAACATTTATCATGATATAAGGAAATATAAATAGCAACTTTATTATTGCCTCTAGGGCATATTTCCTACAATCTCCCACTTGCACTAGAGTCAATAATATAGTTCACATCGCCATGTGATTTAACACCAATAGTTCACATCACCATGTGATTAACACCCATAGTTCACATCGCCATGTGACCAATACCCAAAGGGTTTACTAGAGTCAGTAATCTAGTTCACATCGCCATGTGATTAACACCCAAAGAGTACTAAGGTGTGATTGTCGGCATTCTGGGAACGGGGGTCCCCAGACTTGCCTGCCTGCGGCCTGTGGCGTGGCTCGAGTGGTGGCCCAGTACAGCCCATCTTCATCAGCGCAAGACTCAAAACCCTCGCGAGGGGCCAAGCCTCGCAGGGCGGATGACACACGACTTCCTCAGGAATGGCCTCGCCAGGCAGGCTCGCGAGGAGGCGGAGAGATCAAGGCAGGGTACCTCGCGAGGTGCTCGTGACGCAAGCCGTGACGATCGAGACCAGGCGGGCGCCAAGCGGGCGCCGGCCTGCACAGTGTCCTTGTTTCCTCTTTGGTGCAAAGGGGGCAAGCACATGCGTGGAGTACCAAGGCATCAGGCAAAGGTTGCCATTTCAGTGCAACGAGACCAAGACCGGCAGAGCGGCAGGATGGAGGTCACCGTGGAGCCCAAGACGGCGTCATCACCAGTGCCTTTGGCAGCCGAAGACCAACTTTAGTCAGGATAACTTGTACTAGATGTTCCCCTTCAAAATGGCCGTTGTTGGCTCCCTTCCCGCTAAATATTTGGGAAGAGGACCAGGGCCTCTATAAATAGGACTAGCCACCACAGAGGAAAGGGGGGGGGGGAGATCAAGTGTTCATTAAACCGAGAGGCGATTGAACTCACCAAAGTAGTTCATCGCACCAGCTCAAGAACACCTCTCGCGAGGCTGTTCTTCCCTTTGTACTATTCATCATCAGCCCCTGAGGCAATCCACCACACCACACACTGGAGTAGGGTATTACACCACAACGGTGGCCCGAACCAGTATAAATCTTGCGTCCCTCGTTTTGTTCATCGTTTTAGCTTAGATTCTCGCGAGGCGATCGGACGTGAATCGGTAGGGGGAAGGTCTTCGCGCGCACCCGAGTGTTTGAACCTTAAGGGTCTGCCGGAACCCAACATCCAACATTTGGCGCGCCAGGTAGGGGTGCGCCGGAATCTTTCTTCCGCTGTTTTGCGTCGATCTTCTGTCGTGTCCATGGCAGACGCTTGCCGGGCTCGAGCTGAGCATCGGGCAGCTCTCGTCGCCCGCGTCGCCCAGACGGCTCCCGTCGATGGGTGTCCCCGTCATTCCCCGTGGCTTGCCGCCAACGCTGCCACTGGCCCGGCGGGGAACAAGCAGCAGGCCTCATTGCTGCATCCTTCGGTGCAGCGGGAAGGCCGCACTGCCACCCCGTCGCTGACTCCAACTGGTTCGTCGTCCCACGCCCGTCGCGCCCCCACGGACGTGCACGCTGTGTTGCTCCTAGCGCGTGAGCTCCTGCACTACCGTCCCGTCGACGACCTCTACGAGGAGTAGCTCGCCCGCATCACCGAGGTCATCAGCGCCGCGGGGGGATCCCCTGCACCGTCCCTCTCGCTGCCTCGCCCTCCGTCCTGCGTAGGAGGCGCAAATCAAGAGGTGCCTCCGCCACCTCCTCCCCAAGAAGGCGCCCTGGCTCCAAGCCGCGCGGCCCCAGGACGAGATCCACTTCGTCCGGCACCTGCGCGACAAGAAAGGAGCTGCCAAGAAATCCCTCATCCCAAAGAAGGTGCTCGTGTGCTCCCGGCACCGGAGCGCCACGACCGCATCCCTACGCCAGCACGTCTAGATCTCGCTACGCTCGTGCAGCGGCGCTGGGGAACCCCTGTGAGCAAGCCCGCAGATCGCCAGAGCTCCGGTGGCCACCGCAGGCTGCCGCGCCTTCACCACCGAGCTACGCAGTGTCGCTTGGCTGGGCAAGTTCAAACCTGACCTGCCTCCTCGCTACGACAGCACTGCCGACCCCGCGGAGTTCCTACAGCTCTACGAGCTGGGCATCAAAGCCGCCAATGGGGACGAAAAGGTCATGGCAAACTGGTTTCCCATGGCACTCAAGGACGGCGCCCTCACCTGGCTCTTGAACCTGCCTCCTGGCACGGTCTCCTCCTGGGACGAGATGCACACTCGCTTCATCGCCAACTTCCAGGGCACTCGCGACCGTCCGCCGGCCGTGGGTGACCTGCGCCGCATCAAGTAGCAACCCAGAGAAACCTTGCAGAAGTACATCCAGCGCTTCAACAACGCTCGCCTCGAGATTCCCAAGGTGACCGAGGAGGCCATCATCTCGGCGTTCTCTGATGGCGTCCGCGACGTCAAGATGAAGGAGGAGCTGGCGATCCACAAAGATCTGTGTACGTCTCTGGAGCTGTTCAACCTGGCGAGCAAGTGCGCAAGGGCTGAGAGGGACGCCTCTCCCTTGTCGAGCTCCCAGCAGCAGACCCAGAAGAGAAGAAAGCCAAGGCCAAAGATGTGAAGCGTAAGGGCACAACTGTGCTCGCAGCGGAGCCGGACATGAAGCACGGCAGGGACCAGCCGGAGTCGTCCAAGGGCAGTCGGTACTGTGTGTACCACAATCTCTATACCCACAACACCAACGAATGCCAAGAGCTCAGGGCCGTGCGAGAAGGCCATGTCGGTCGACTCCCCGAGCGCAACGATCGGGGCTACGGCCGAGGCGAAGTAAGAGGTGGAGGACGCTGGGACGACCACTGGCAGGACCACTGGCAGGACTAGCCTCGCGAGGGGGCTTGGAGAGATCAGCCTCGTGAGGATCGCCCACAAGGCAACGCATGACTTCCTCCTCTGCCACCACCACCAAGAAGGAATGAAGACCATCATCAGGACGAGGGGGCTGAGGGCTTCCAGGAGCTGCATGCAATCGCTTGCATCTTGGGCGGCGCTCAGGCCCCAGCCTCTCAGTGCATCTTCAAGCAGTTTGCTCGCGAGGTGAATGTAGTCCTTCCCAAACTTGAGGCCACACGCCCTCTTAGGTGGTCTGTGTGCGCTGTCACGTTCAGCTCAGCGGATCAGCTCAAGTCTTGGCAACGGCGGTGTCCTCCGATGCTCGCTCCCCATCATCGCAATGTAAGTTACCAGGACCCTCATCGACGGCGGAGCAGGGCTCAATGTCCTGTCCATCGAGACGTTCAACAATCTTCAAGTGCCATATGATCAACTTCAACCAACCAAGCCTTTCTCAGGAGTCACTGATGGTTCCACTGTCCCGATAGGGCAGGTCCACCTCCCTGTCACCTTTGGACAGCGCAAGAACTACCGTACCGAGCTCATTGACTTCGACGTCTCCCACATTCGCCTGCCATACAATGCCATCCTCGGGTATCCAGCCCTGGCCAAGTTCATGGTAGTGACTCACCATGGCTACAACGTCCTCAAGATGTCAGGAAGTGGCGGGGTCATCACGGTCCCCTGTGAAGAGAAGGATGCGGTGTGCTCCCTCGAGCGCGCCTTCCAAGCCGCGTCAATCGAGGACCCGGACAGCAAGAGTGGAAACCTTCCTAAAGCAACCCCCAAGAAGAAGAAGACGTCACCTGGCTCAAGGCCTCAGGAGGCAGGCACCTCCGGAGGCGCCACATCCGGACACGCGCCCATCCAAGTGGCGCCACCCTCCATCGCATAGGGAGGCACGCCCGACGCCCTCCTCGGGCAAGGATCGGGGGCTCTCTCCTGGGGAGCCACTGACTTTGCCCCGCTCATGAGGAAGGCGCTCGGGCACCACTTGGAGGCGTGCTTCGCGGCACGTTTCCCTCAGGAAGGCGTAAGGCAAGGAGGGCCCAACCCTCAGGAGTTCATCACCAAGGTTGCTCAGGAGTTGCAGGAATCGAGAGTCATGCGCGGCAACTGCCGCCTGCCCAGCATAGCTTCCCATCCAGGCGAGGATAGCAGGCTGCGCGTCTGCATTGACTACCCAGGGCTCAATCGAGTCACATCTCAGGAATGCTTCTGGCCTTCACGCGTATGGCATTGCGAGGGTCCACTGTACAACTACGTTCGCATGCCCTTCGGCCTACCGAACGTAGCTGCTGCCCACCAGCGCCTGATGAGGAGCATCCTGGAAGCTCGGGTGGCCAAGCATTGCGCGCTCCTGGAGGAAATGGAGATGGACCTCGCCGAGCCGCCCGGAGCTCCTGAGCCTCCCAAGGCTTGGAGCTCCTAGGGCTCGTGAGGATTGGCTCCTTCACCTCGCACCATCAGCTGCTCCGACACTTGCTCTGCAATGGTATTAGGTGACTTCTTTCAAGTTTTGTTTCAGCTGGGAGCGCCCTCAGGGCTGCATCACTCCCAGGTTGCGTGGGTCTGTCCCCGCGGCATCTATCTGTTTTGCTTTTGTTTTCAGCTTACCTTGTTGGGGACGCTCCTCGGGCTGCATCATCCCCAAGTCACTTGGGCCTGACCTAGCGGCGTTTGCCTTTTTCTGCATCTATCTAAGTTGATTTGCTTCTTCATGCTTAACCTGCTTGAGATAATCGCCTACTCGATTGACACCTACCTTTGGAGCCGCTCGCTCTGGCATGACGCTTGTGCATGGGTCCGTCCCTGCAACACCGACAAATCTAAGTGGTTGAGCTCTGGCCGCGGCAGCCCCACATAGCGCTACCTCACCAGGCCCTCAGTGCCTCAATCACTCCCTCAGAGCAACCAATGGCTGGCTGGCAAACGTAATGGCAGACCTTGTTTTCCTCGTGTTGGTGTACAGGATCCGCCTAAGGAATAGTGTAGGGGGCGTCGTGAGCTCCCTCTCTCCCGTACGATCCGCTCGCGCGTTAAAAGGGGGGCACCTGAGCATCACAACTCATGAGCTCTTACTGGGTCTCTAGCCCTCACCCCTGCCCTTGACCCACGGCATCACGACCTGTCATACCAGCGGCGGCTGAGCTCGCTCGAGGGCCAGGACCTGAGGATGTAGAGCATGAAGGAGAGTGCGGGGAAGAGGGGAGAAGCTCATGAGGACCCGACCCAGCGACACCCCAGCTGCCGGCGCGCGGGCCCGGCACCTCGCCGAATAACGACTCCAAGTTCATGAGATAAGTCATGCCCCTGCAGAAGCTAAATCAACGCGACGCTAAACCCATGCCTAGTGCGGCTCTGTCACGGCAATGTTGCCTTCCTTTCTTGCCTAGCAGAGGCTGCATGAGCGCTAAAGGGGACCTCCTGAGCATCGCGACTCAGGGGCTCTTATTGGACCTTGGGCCGCTCACCTCCTGGCCTTGACCACGGCATCGCGACCTGGCATACCAGCGACGGCTGAAGCTTGCCTGGGGACCGGGACCTGTCAGCGTAGAGCACCAAGCCCTCGCGAGGATAGAAAGGGGGAGCCAAGCCGAGACAGGACAAGCATCTCGCATCTATTCATAATAAGGATAATGTTCACAAAAGGCATGGTAGGCGGCTTACATACCCCCATGGGGTGTTACTTCGATTCTTCGCAGGGAACAAAAGGTGCTAATACTAAGGAACGCTAACTACGCACGCCTCCGCAAGAGACGCCATCATCAACAGTGGGCCGCCAGGTGCCGACGCCAACCCCATCCAGATCAGCTGCGTCAGCGGCCAGATGCAGCTACCCTGCTCTGAGCGAGATGCGAGCTCGGGGGATCGTAGCTGTCGTCGCTCGTATCTGGAGTCACGTGAAGCTCGGGGAGTCGCTAGATTCTTCGGCCCCTCCACTGCTGCCTGAGGAGCTGCTGGGGAAGCGGTTGGCAGGCCTGGTCCTCGCCACTTCGATGCCTCGGCCACTTTCCTTTGGGCAGCACTCCGGCCGGTGTCCTTCCGCGTTGAAGACCTTGAAGAACATCAAGGAGGCGCCATTGTATTCAAGATGAATTACAAGGGCACCCCCTGTCCGGCATACCCGGGCGATCTCGCCCCAGCCCCGGGTCATGTAGACCTTGCCCGGAGCGACGACCGCGACCTCTGCCCCGATCGCAAGGGTGCTGCAGTCCGCATGCTGCAGCCAGAGCTCCAGAGACCCACTTGACGGCATCTCGAAGGCAAAGGAGGGAGGAAGGAGAATCCAAGACCGTGGAGGCATAGCGGTGTGGAGCACAAGCTCGCGAGAAGAGCTATCGTCATGGACTCCGGGGGTGACGATGCGCACCGCCGTGCCTCGCCGGCGTCGCCTGCAGCACCGTCGGTATCGCTCGGCGTCTCCTTCTCCTGGGCACTCGATTCAGGCATACAAGGGCAGCGGAAACCCAGGCGGCGGACGCTCATGCCAGGGCCTCGATGTCTCCTGGCATGCGACCACGTCGCAGCGGCCGGGGACCTGCCGCTTCTTCGGCGGAAGCGGGTCGGGACCCTCTCGGGGGCTCTTCCCCTTCTCTTCCGCTGAAAACTGGCGGATCGGCGCCATTGGCATAAGGAGGAGCAAGGGCGAGGAAGAAGAAGAAGGAGTGAAGCAGAAAGGGATGGACTACGGGGGCTCTCGCCCGTCCGTATTTATAGTCCGGAGGAGGCCAATCGTCGGCCACCATGATCTCAGGTAATCATGACCCATTTCTGCATGCAGGGACTTGTCAAGTCGAGCAGTTGCCGAGGCAGCGTGGGGAAGCAGAGACGCTCATGTCTAATCAACCGCCACGCGGCTTCCAAGGCCGCAGACTGATGGGGCATGCGGCGCTCCGCACTTGCCCCTTCGCTTCTCCTCTAAGCCAAGTCCGAGCGCGCCTTGGGCCCGGGGGCTACTGTCGGCGTTCTGGGAACGTGGGTCCCCAGACTTGCCTGCCTGCGACCTGCGGCGTGGCTCGAGTGGTGGCCCAGTACGCCCATCTTCATCAACAAGAAGACTCAAGACCCTCGCGAGGCCAAGCCTCATGAGGCGGGCGACACACGACTTCCTCAGGAACTGCCTCGCCAGGCAGGCTTGCGAGGAGGCGGAGAGATCAAGGCAGGGTACCTCACGAGGTGCTCGTGACGCAAGCCGTGACGATCGAGACCAGGCGGGCGCCAGGCGGGCGCCGGCCTGTGCAGTGTCCTTGTTTCCTCTTTGGTGCAAAGAGGGCAAGCACAGGCGTGGAGTACCGAGGCATCAGGCAAAGGTTGCCATTTCAGTGCACCGAGACCAACACCGGCAGAGCGGCAGGATGGAGGTCACCGTGGATCCCAAGACGGCGTCATCACTAGTGCCTTTGGCAGCCGAAGACCAACTTTAGTCAGGATAACTTGTACTAGATGTTCCCCTTCAAAATGGCCATTGTTGGTGCCCTTCCTGCTCAATATTTGGGAAGAGGACCAGGGCCTCTATAAATAGGACTAGCCACCACAGAGGAAAAGGGGGGGGGGGGAGATCAAGTGTTCATTAGACCGAGAGGCGATTGAACTCACCCAAGTAGTTCATCGCACCAGCTCAAGAACACCTCTCGCGAGGCTGTTCTTCCCTTTGTACTGTTCATCATCAGCCCCTGAGGCAATGCACCACACCACACACTGGAGTAGGGTATTACACCACAATGGTGGCCCGAACCAGTATAAATCTTGCGTCCCTCGTGTTGTTCATCGTTTTAGCTTAGATTCTCGCGAGGCGATCGGACGTGAATCGGTAGGGGGAAGATCTTCGCGTGCACCCCAGAGTTCGAACCTTAAGGGTCTGCCGGAACCCAACGTCCGACAGTGATCATGTTTTGCTTGTGAGAGAGGTTTAGGTAACAGGTCTGCCACATTCAGATCCATATGTATTTTGCAAATTTCTATGTCTACAATGCTCTGAGCTACTCTAGTTAATGCTCCCACTTTCAATATGTATCCAGATCGAGACTCAGAGTCATCCAGATTGGTGTCAAAGCTTGCATCAACGTAACTCTTTACGACGAACTCTTTATCACCTCCATAATCGAGAAATAGTTCCTTAGTCCTCTAAGGATAATTTTGACCGATGTCCAGTGATCTACTCCTAGATCACTATTGGTACCCGAGGGAGTCCTGGACTAAGGGGTCCTCGGACAGCCGGACTATATACTTTGGCCGGACTATTGGGTATGAAGATACAAGATAGAAGACTTCGTCCCGTGTCCGGATGGGACTCTCCTTTGCGTGGAAGGCAAGCTTGGCGATTCTGATATGTAGATTCCTTTCTTTATAACCGACTTTGTACAACCCTAGCCCCCCCGGTGTCTATATAAACCGGAGGGTTTGGACTTCTAGGGTTAAGCCACAATCATCATAACCTCATAGGCTAGACTTCTAGGGTTTAGCAATTACGATCTTGTGGTAGATCAACTCTTGTAATACTCATATTCATCAAGATCAATCAAGCAGGAAGTAGGGTATTACCTCCATAGAGGGCCCAACACAGGTAAACATTGTGTCCCCCGCCTCCTGTTACCATTAGCCTTAGACGCACAGTTCGGGACCCCCTACCCGAGATCCGCCTGTTTTGACATCGACATTGGTGCTTTCACTGAGAGTTCCACTGTGTCGTCGAAGATAGGCTTGATGGTCCACCAATCATCTACGACAATGCAGTCCAGGGGGAGATCTTCCTCCCCGGACAGATCTTCGTATTTAGCGGCTTCACACTATGTGCCAACTCGCTTGGCCATCTAGAGTAGATCGATAGCTACACCCCTGGCCATCAGGTCAGATTTGGAACCCTGAATTTTGTGGCTGATATCCGCGGAGACTTGATCTTCGATGGATTCGAGCCCATGACGGCTGTCCTCGGCCACTACGATGAACATGACCTAGATTTGTCATCTGGCCGCATACAGGAGACAGCGCCTATGACCGCCTTGGCCCTATAGCCGGAGCGGACTGCTTCGTCCGAAGACGGGAACCTCAACCCCTCCGCGGAGGCTGCAAACTCAGCGGCGCTTGAGCCACACACAGACCCAACGTTGAGCTGGGCTGGTGTTACCGGAAATTCGGACTCGTCTCCGGCCATGGGTTCTGGACCGCGTGCATCCGCATCCATCGAACCTGATTGGGTGCCGGTCTTGGAGTTCAGCTCGCGGACATTTTCCAGCACTCGCTTTTTGGCGACGTGTTAAACTCATTGAAGTCCCTCTCCTTGTCGGGGGACGCTCGGAACTATGTCCGGCTCGAATGGGAAGTGGATGATGAAGAAATTCGTTCCCCACCCACCACCCACTTTATAGCCACTGTCGACGACTTAACCGATATGCTTGACTACGACTCCGAAGACATCGACGGTATGGACGACGATGCCGGAGAGGATCAGGAACCACTCCCTACAGGGCGTTGGACAACCACCTCCTCGTACGACATATACATGGTGGATACACCCAAAGAAAATAACGGCGATGATGAAAATCCAATCGAGGATAAACCTCCTCAGACACAGCCAAAGCGCCTACGTCAGCGGCACCGCTCTAAGCCATGCCGTAGTAAAAACAGCAATACCATCATAGAAGAGGACAACACTCCGGACAGTGCCGAAAACAATGAAGACCCCGTTGAGCCAACCTCTGAACAGGAGGAACGTGATGATGGGCGAGTCAGCCCTGGCGAACAGGCCATGAACGAAGACTCGGAGGATAGCAACTACCTTCCGCTCTCCGAGGACGAGGTTAGCTTCGGTGACAAAGATTTCATCGTGCCTGAAGAGCCCACCGAACAAGAATGCTTTAAGCGTCAGCTAATTGCCACTGCAAGAAGCCTGAAAAAGAAGCAGCAACAGCTTCAAGCTGATCAAGATCTGCTCAACGAAAGATGGACTGATGTCCTGGCAGCCGAGGAATATGGCCTTGAGCGCCCAACCAAAAGCTACCCGAAGCACAAACTGTTACCATAGTTCGATGACGAGGCGCTGGAGCCCGTCTTACTAAGGTACAATATGGCTGACCGACCACCACGTGGCCGAGACAAAACGGCATCTCAAGCCGAACACCAGCCCGCATTACCTTGCTGAACAAACAGAAATACAACAACTCGGGGACATACACATGACCTGCAACGCGATTTGGAAAAGAGAGCAGGCCAGACAAGATCAACCTATGGATCACGAGGGCGTGCCTTGACGCGCGACAAGGGCCATCTGGCTGAACATGACAAACATAACCACGTCCGGGTTGAAAACCGCAAACGAGCTCCATCTGAGCTACGTCACGACTTGACCCGATATAGAGGCGCCGCACACCCCCTTTGCTTCACTGACGAAGTAATGGGACATGATTTCCCAGAAGGGTTTAAACGCATTAACATCGAATCATATGATGGCACAACAGACCCCGCGGTATGGATCGAGGACTTTCTTCTTCATATTCATATGGCCCACAGTGACGATCTTCATGCCATCAAATACCTCCCGCTCAAACTCAAGGGACCATCTAGATTCTGGTTAAACAGTCTGCCCGAAAACTCCATTGGCAGCTGGGAGGAATTGGAGGACGCCTTCCTTGACAACTTCCAAGGCACATATGTCCGACCTCCGGATGCCGATGACCTAAGTCATATAATCCAACAGCCCGGAGAGTCAGCTAGAAAATTCTGGACTCGGTTCCTAACTAAAAAGAACCAGATCGTCGACTGTCCGGACGCCGAAGCCCTGGCGGCCTTTAAGCACAGCATCCGCGACGAATGGCTGGCAAGACACCTCGGCCAGGAAAAACCGAAGTCCATGTCAGCCCTTACGGCACTCATGACCCGCTTTTGTGCAGGCAAAGACAGCTGGCTAGCCCGTAGCAACAACAACACAAGCAAACCTGGCATTTCTGAAGCCAGAAACAGCAATGGCAAGCCCCGACTTAATAGACATAAGCGTCGAAACAACAGTGATAACACCGAAGACACGGCGGTCAACGCCGGATTCAGTGGTTCTAAGTCCGGTCAGCGGAAGAAGCCATTTAAGAGAAATAATCCGGGCCCGTCCAGTCTGGACCGCATACTAGATCGACCATACCAAATCCATGTCACTCCTGATAAACCAGCCAATCATACCAATAGGGAATGTTGGGTTTTCAAACAGGCCGGCAAGCTAAATGCCGAGAATAAGGAGAAAGGGTCGCAAAGCAAGGACGATGATGAGGAACCCCGGCCACCGAACACAGGGGGACAGAAGAAATTCCCCTCCTCCAAAATCAAAACGGTGAACATGATATACGCCACCCATATCCCCAAGAGGGAGCGCAAGCGTGCACTCAGGGACGTCTACGCGATGGAGCTAGTCGCCCCAAAGTTCAACCCATGGTCCTCCTGTCCGATCACCTTCGATCGCAGGGACCATCCGACCAGTATCCGTCATGGTGGTTCAGCCGCACTGGTCCTTGACCCAATTATTAATGGATTCCACCTTACGCGAGTCCTTATGGATGGTGGCAGCAGCACAAACCTGCTCTATCAAGATACAATGCGCAAAATGGGCATCGATCCCTCAAGGATCAAGCCCACAAAAATCACCTTTAAAGGTGTCATACCAGGTGTAGAGGCCTGCTGTACGGGCTCAATCACACTGGAAGTGGTCTTCGGATCCCCGGATAATTTCCAAAGCGAAGAGTTGATCTTCGATATCGTCCCCTTCTGTAGTGGCTATCATGCACTGCTCAGACGAACCACATTCACTCGATTTAATGCGGTGCCACATTATGCCTATCTCAAGCTCAAGTTGCCCGGACCACGCGGTGTAATAACGGTCAACGGAAATACAGAGTGCTCCCTCCGTACTGAGGAGCACATCGTGGCCCTTGCAGCAGAAGTACAGAGTAGCCTTTTTAGGCAGAACCTCAATTCAGCAGTAAAGCCCCCGGACACCGTCAAGCGAGTCCGAACTACTCTGCAGCAGGACCGTCCAGCTCGTCCAGAGCTTGACTAGCAATTCGGCCTCCGTCCCAGTCTCAATCAAGTGGTGATATTTGTGCCGCGCGTACATAACTACGCACTCAAAATACCATGGGCATGGACGGAGACACAGCTAGACCATGGTCCACAATGCGGCTCAATCGCTCCTGGACCCGTATACCTTCACCTTTTCTTTTTATTCCAGGTTTTTCTCTTCTCGAGGCTTTTTCAATAACCTGATCATCGGACCCGTCATGGGTCGGATACACCAAGAAGGCAAGGAGCATTGACGTACAAGGGAATCTCTAGGTGGTCTCTGCTAACAATCGCTATACCTGTTTGACATACCCGCACGCAGCTCGCCCTTGGTCATGGCATGTCAAATAGCCTTATTTGCTTATCGCATTACTTGTACAAATGCGCCTTGACGTATTAATCAAATTACAATGGAAAATAATTTGCGGCTCAATATTTGCGATGTCAGCTTATTACTTGATTTTCCTTGTCTTTGTATTTTTTATCAATTGCACCCGTACACCCTGGTACGCATTACTTCGCCAGGGGCTTCATCACGCCCTGCAATACAGCAATAAAGTCCGAACACTTTTACAGTACAGTTCAGCACCCTGAACTTATAGCATTATATGCATCGGCTCTGAATCATGTCTTTGGTCAATAGTTGGGTTGCCCGGCTCCTGTGCTTACTACCTTACATTCCGCTATATCGGCTAGGGTAGTAAAGGGAGAACTACTGCGATTGTGTCCCGGTTCTTCCGGACGAGCACCTTAGTAGAGAAAGCCGAAGACTGACTGTCATGACGCGGCGAGAGCTGGTCAGCTGTTCGAGAGGTCTTCAAATCCTTAGAGATTTTTTCCACATTATGCGAGGAATCGGTTCTTATCCGATTAGGCGCGTATAGTGATACGTCTCCAACGTATCTATAATTTTTTATTGTTCCATGCTATTATATTACCCATTTTGGATGTTTATGGGCTTTACTATACACTTTTATATCATTTTTGGGACTAACCTACTAACCGGAGGCCCAGCCCGAATTGTTGTTTTTTTGCCTATTTCAGTGTTTCGAAGAAAAGAATATCAAACGGAGTCCAAACGGAATGAAACCTCCGGGAGCGATCTTTTTGGAACAAACGCAATCCAGGAGACTTGGAGTGGACGTCAAGAAGCAGCCGAGGCGGCCACGAGCCAGGAGGGCGCGCCCTAGGGGGTGGGCGCACCCCCCACCCTCGTGGGCCCCTCATGGCTCCACCGACCTACTTCTTCCTCCTATATATATCTACATACCTTGAAAACATCTAGGAGCACCACGAAACCCTATTTCCACCGCCGGAACCTTCTATACCCGCGAGATCCCATCTTGGAGCCTTTTCCGGCGCTCCGCTGGAGGGGGAATCGATCACGGAGGGCCTCTACATCATCGCCAAGGCCTCTCCTATGAGTTGTGAGTAGTTTACCACAGACCTTCGGGTCCATAGTTATTAGCTAGATGGCTTCTTCTCTCTCTTTGAATCTCAATACAAAGTTCTCCTCGATCTCCTTGGAGATCTATTCGATGTAACTGTTTTTGCGGTTTGTTTGTCGAGATCCGATGAATTGTGGGTTTATGATCAAGTTTATCTATGAGAAATATTTGAATCTCCTCTGAATTCTTTTATGTATGATTGGTTATCTTTGCAAGTCTCGTCGAATTATCAGTTTGGTTTTGGCCTAGTAGATTGATCTTTCTTGCAATGGGAGAAGTGCTTAGCTTTGGGTTCAATCTTGCGGTGTCCTTTCCTAGTGACAGCAGGGGCAGCAAGGCACGTATTGTATTGTTGCCATCGAGGATAAAAAGATGGGGTTTATATCATATTGCTTGAGTTTATCCCTCTACATCATGTCATCTTGCCTAATGCGTTACTCTGTTCTTATGAACTTAATACTCTAGATGCATGCTGGATAGCGGTCGATGTGTGGAGTAATAGTAGTAGATGCAGGCAGGAGTCGATCTACTTGTTGTGGACGTGATGCCTATATACATGATCATGCCTAGATATTCTCATAACTATGCACTTTTCTATCAATTGCTCGACAGTAATTTGTTCACCCACCGTATACTTATGCTATCTTGAGAGAAGCCACTAGTGAAACCTATGGCCCCCGGGTCTATCTTCCATCATATAAGTTTCCAATCTACTTTATTTTGCAATCTTTACTTTCCAATCTATATCATAAAAATACCAAAAATATTTATCTTATCTTATTATTTCTATCAGATCTCACTTTTGCAAGTGGCTGTGAAGGGATTGACAACCCCTTTATCGCATTGGTTGCGAGGTTCTTCTTTGTTTGTGTAGGTACGAGGGACTTGCGTGGAGCCTCCTACTGGATTGATACCTTGGTTCTCAAAAACTGAGGGAAATACTTACGCTACTTTGCTGCATCACCCTTTCCTCTTCAAGAGAAAACTAACGCAGTGCTCAAGAGGTAGCATATAGCGCCCAAAGTTCGGCCTTCCAAACACCAGGGGCTGTGCCAAAATTTTCATTGTCAAACTCCTATGGCTAAGTGAGGGTGATAAAGCCGTATAGTCCGATTGCCTTGTTCGTTGTGCTAAACACCTCCTTTAAGGACCAAAAAATGGAGTAAAGAGTGTTTAGATTTATCCCAAACACCCCCGTACTATCTACGTGGGGGCAGAAGCCGACGACTGGCCAACTCTCAGATTTCATAAACGGCCGCACAAGAGGTAAAATTTTAAAGTAACAAGCATTATATTACATAATGACCTTGTTTCATATTAGGATAAAATGAATGTCTTCATGGGAATATAACATCCTTCGCACATTGCTCTGCCACAAGGCGGGATCCCTCCAGGACACTAACAAAATACAGCTCGGGTCGGTGGTGCTCCTTGCCCTCAGGCGGCGCCTCGGTCATCAGCTTCTTGGCATCCATCTTCGCCCAATGCACCTTGGCACGGGCAAAGGCCATCCGCGCGCCTTCGATGCAGACTGACCGCTTGATGGCTTCAAGCTGCGGGCAGGCACTCACAAGCCGCTTGATGAGTTCTAAGTAGTTGCTGGGTGATACGTCTCCATCGTATCTACTTTTCCAAACACTTTTGCCCTTGTTCTGGACTCTAACTTGTATGATTTGAATGGAACTAACCCGGACTGACACTGTTTTCAGTAGAACTGCCATGGTGTTGTTTTTTTGTGCAGAAAATAAAGATTCTCGGAATATCCTAAAACTCCACGGAACACCTTAGAAAAAATAAAGAAAAATCCTCACAAAAGATGAAGACCAGGGGGCCCACACCCTGCTCCCGAGGGTGGGGGGCGCGCCCCCTACCTCGTGGGCCCCCTGGTGGCCCTCCGACGCCAACTCCAACTCCATATATTGGCTTTTGGGGATAAAAAAAATCAGAGAGAAGAAATCATCGCGTTTTACGATACGGAGCCGCCGCCAAGCCCTAATCTCTCTCGGGAGGGCTGATCTGGAGTCCGTTCGGGGCTCCGGTGAGGGGGATTCCTCGTTGTCGTCATCATCAACCATCCTCCATCACCAATTTCATGATGCTCACCGCCGTGCGTGAGTAATTGCATCGTAGGCTTGCTGGACAGTGATGGGTTGGATGAGATTTATCATGTAATCGAGTTAGTTTTGTTAGGGTTTGATCCCTAGTATCCATTATGTTCTGAGATTGATGTTGCTATGACTTTGCTATGCTTAATGCTTGTCATTAGGGCCCGAGTGCGATGATTTCAGATATGAACCTATTATGTTTTCATGAATATATGTGTGTTCTAGATCCTATCTTGCAAGTCGATAGTCACCTACTATGTGTTATGATCCGGCAACCCCGAAGTGACAATAATCGGGACCACTCCCGGTGATGACCATAGTTTGAGGAGTTCATGTATTCACTATATGCTAATGCTTTGTTCCGGTTCTCTATTAAAAGGAGGCCTTAATATCCCTTAGTTTCCAATAGGACCCCGCTGCCACGGGAGGGTAGGACAAAAGATGTCATGCAAGTTCTTTTCCATAAGCACGTATGACTATATACGGAATACATGCCTACATTACATTGATGAACTGGAGCTAGTTCTGTGTCACCCTATGTTATGACTGCTACATGATGAACCACATCTGACATAATTATCCATCGCTAATCCGTGCCTCTGAAGTTTCCACATACTGGTTTACACTTATTTACTTTTCTGTTGCTACTGTTACAATCTCTACAAAATACCAAAAACATTACTTTTACTGTCTTTACTTTTGTTACCTTTACCACCACTATCATATTACTTTGCTACTAAACACTTTCTGCAGATACTAAGTTTCCAGGTGTGGTTGAATTGACAACTCAGCTGCTAATACTTGAGAATATTCTTTGGCTCCCCTTATGTCGAATCAATAAATTTGGGTTGAATACTCTACCCTCGAAAACTGTTGCGATCCCCTATACTTGTGGGTCATCAAGACTATTTCCTGGTGCCGTTGCCGGGGAGCATAGCTCTATTCTTTGAGTCACTTGGGATTTATATCTGCTGGACACTATGAAGAACTTGAAAGATGATCGAACTACTATTTTGCCCTCAACTATGAGGGAGGTAAGGGACGCCATCTAGCCTTGCACTAGATTCTCCTACATTATGAGTAAGTTTGCGACACCTAAACCTACTACTGCTATTGATTACGATATGTCATGTTATTGATGATGCCATACGCTATGCATGATACTTATGATGAAACTACTTCTATGCTTGATACTCTTGTGCCACTTGGTGAATATCTTGATGAGCAAATTGCTAGGTCTAGAGAAAGAGAAATTATTGAACCTGAACACGATGATGTTAGTGATGATGAACCTATGCCTTCTATTCCTGAGGGTTATCTTTTTGATGCTGAATCTTCTGCAGCTATTTTTGCTTGCCAGGATAGATATGAACTTAAGAGGTTTCTAATTAAATGGAGTAAAGAATCTTTTAGAGGTAGAATGAAACCCGACCCTGCTTTTGCTACTTCACCTATCTGTGTTCCTGATCAGGACTATTATGATTTTTCTGTTGATCCAGATATAATTACTTCGGTTGAATCTGATCCTTTTTATGGCTATGAATCTGAAACTGTTGTGGCACATCTTACTAAGTTAAATGATATAGCTGCCCTATTTACTAATAATGAGAGATCACACTACCTTTATTTACTTAAGATATTTCCATTCTCATTAAAGGGTGATGCTAAGATATGGTATAATTCTGTTGATCCTGGTTGTGTGCAAAGTCCCCAGGATATGATTTATTACTTCTCTGCTAAATATTTCCCTGCTCATAAGAAACAAGCTGCTTAGAGGGAAATATACAATTTTGTGCAAATTGAAGAAGAGAGTCTCCCACAAGCTTGGGGGAGGCTTCTCAAGTTACTTAATGCTTTTCTTGATCATCCTCTTAAGAAACCTGAAATATTTGATATCTTTTATAATGGACTAACTGATGCTTCCAGAGATTACCTGGATAGTTGTGCTGGTTCTCTTTTTAGGGAAAGAACACCGGATGATGCTGAAATTCTATTGAATAATATGGTGGCTAATGAAAATAATTGGGCACCTCCCGAGCTACCTCCTGAGCCAATTACTGAGCCTATTCCTAACAACTCCGAAGAAGAGAGGTGTTCTATTTCTCAGTCTCGAAGATATGCAAGAGGCAAAGAAATCTATGAAAGAAAAAGGTATTAAAGCTGAAGACGTTAAGAATTTACCTCCTATTGAAGAAATACATGGTCTTAATTTACCGCCTGTTGAAGAAGTATATGATCTCAATTACTTATTTAATGAAGAACCTCCCGATATCCCGACACAGGTAGTAAAGGTAAATTCTCTCTATAGATATAATAAAGCTGAAGTCCCTCCTACTAAAATTGCTAGTCAGTGCTTGGATGAGTTTGATAACTTTATATTTAAGCAAGATGACTTTAATGCTTATTTTGGTAGACAATTAAAACAGAATACCTTTATGATTAAATGCTTGGGTGATTATATGGCTGATATTAGAGGTGAACTTAAACTTGTTAGCAAACATGCTTCTATGGTTACTACTCAAGTAGAACAAGTACTTAAAGCTCAGAAAGAAGTGCTTGATGAAATGAATAGTAAGAAAAATGATTATACTGTTAGAGTGGCTACTAGAACTGGTAGAATGACTCAGGAACCTTGGAATCCTGAAGGCCACCCTAAGAGAATCGAGCAAGATTCTCAGAGAAACAATATTGATATACCTAGTTCTTCTAAAAGGAAGAAAAAGAAAAATGATAGGACTTTGCAAACTTCTTGTGAACCTATTGCTGAACCACCTAAGAATCCAAATGATATCTCTGTTTCTGATGCTGAAACACAATTAGGTGATGAACATGAACCTAGTGATAATGTTAATAAAAATGTTCATGTTGATGCTCAACCTAGTAATGATAATGATGTAGAAGTTGAACCTGCTGTTGATCTTGATAACCCACAATCAAAGAATCAATGTTATGATAAAAGAGACTTTGTTGCTAGGAAACATGGTAAAGAAAGGGAACCATGGGTTCAGAAACCCATGCCTTTTCCTCCGAAACAATCCAAGAAAAAGGATGATGAGGATTTTGAGCGCTTTGCTGAAATGATTAGACCCATCTTTTTGCGTATGCGATTAACTGATGTGCTCAAAACAAATCCTTATCCTAAGTATATGAAGGATATTATTACTAATAAAAGAAAGATACCTGAAGCTGAAATTTCCACCATGCTTGCTAATTACACTTTTAAAGGTGGAATACCAAAGAAACTTGGAGATCCAGGAGTACCTACTATACCATGCTTCATTAAAAGAAGTTATGTTAAAACTGCTTTATGTGATCTTGGAGCCGGTGTTAGTGTTATGCCCCTCTCTTTATATCGAAGACTTGACTTGAATAAGTTGACACCTACTGAAATATCTTTGCAAATGGCTGATAAATCAACTGCTATACCTATCGGTATTTGTGAGGATGTGCCTGTTGTGGTTGCAAACGTTACTATTTTAACGGACTTTGTTATTCTTGATATTCCCGAGGATGATAGCATGTCTATTCTATACTACTATATAGTGTATGAGTTTTTGAATTTTGAATCCTAAGCCTAGGATGCAATTTTGGCCGTTGATGACATCAATCCTATGGTCCAGAATGAAAGGATTCGCATCTACAGTGCTCACTGCACAAACACACTTCACTCTAGAGAAATCTCGACACTGCGGAATTGTTTATTGTTGGATGTTTGACATTTTCATGCGTGCTGCAGCAAGTTCGCAGCCACTCCATTGTCCTGTCCTCCCATCTCTGACTTTCTCTTTTTTGGCATCATAGGATTTTCTGTGGCTACGCACGATTAGTAGAGGATGGTGCAAGTGTGGCCAGTTATTGCTTTTCACGTGTGCGCAATGCATCACAAGAATGGATTATATGTGTCCAAACTTGGTACCCCAGAATATTGCATTTCTTAGAGAATAATATAACAGAGTTGTTATACATTAGCTAAGTCACCTTGTGATTAGAGTATAACACGGTACACATATTTGGGACTGATAACTTTTTGGTGTGTGCATTTTCTTCTAAGTTTTGCAACCATAAAATATTATTCTTCCAAGAACAAATGTAATTATAAGATAATTCCTATTTACTTTATGTATCATTAAAAAAATGTTTGTATCAGAACCACCCACTCTTAAGTGATAACTACCATAATAGCTTTACATACAAACAAAACACAATGGTTGATTTGTTAGAATTTCAAAGAGCCGTGTGTTTGCTTTTTTTCTTTCGGAAAAATTTGTATCCATGAATTGAAAATTTCACGTGCACAGCACGTACCCGCGTACTAGTATTCTTGGAAGACCTTTCCTTAACACTGCAGGGGCCTTTATTGATTGCACCAAAGGCAATGTCACTTTTCATGTTAATGGCAATGAGCACACGGTGCATTTTCTGAGGAAACAACCTCAAGTTTATAGTATCAACTCTATTGGAAAAGTTCCATCGATTATATGTCGAGGTTTCGAATTTCCTCTCCCTACTGTCAAGAAAAAGTATGATATTCTTATTGTTGGGGATTTTCATATCCCCGTTGAGGTAACTTAGTGTCATTCGAAATTTCTCCGTTCCGAGATTATTCGGAATGATTTTGTTAACAAGACTTGATCAACCTTGTTAGTGGGTTCATTTTGATGATCACGAGATGGATGAAACTAGAAGCACAACTTTCTGTACCCTCTTTATATTTTCTGTTATTTAGTAGAAATAAAGTAAAATAATTTTTTTCTGTCTGTTTCCTGACTTATCCGTGCAATATAAAAATATCCCGAAAATAAAAGTCCTCAGAATGCCATGCCAATTTAATATGATTTTTTCGGGAATATTTGAGAATTTACTATGCAAAAATTACCACGGGGGGAGCTGCCACCTGGCCACGAGGGTGGAGGGCGCGCCCTACCCCCTAGGCGCGCCCCCTGCCTCGTGGGCCCATGGTGGCCCTCCTCCACTTATTCCTGCACCCATCTTCTTCCTCTGCCTCACACAAACACGAAAAACCAACTCAAGCACGAGTTCCAGCCCCCGTTGCTGTGATTTTCGATCTCCTTGCTCAAAGCACCTCTCGCAAAACTGCTTGGGGAGATTGTTCATCGTATGTGACTCCTCCATTGGTCCAATTAGTTTTCGTTCTAGTGCTTTATTCTTTGCAAATTTGTGCTGCATAGGTGACCATGTTCTTGAGCTTGCATGACAAATTTATATGGTTCCAAGTAGTTCTAATGCTTGATATAGGCCCTAGGCACTTGTGGGAGTTGTTACTATCAATTTTATTGAAGTTGGTTCACCTTTGTTTGAAGTTACTAAAAATTTCAGAAATTTTTCAGAGGAAACAATATGCTTAGGAGGATGTTCCAAGGTGGTCCTTCAAGGAAGCAAGGTCCCAGGCTTGCAATACGTGATGCTGACGAGGAACCACCAAGAGACGCTCCTGTGAGGCCCTGTGAATGGCCGTCAGAAAATTTTATGAATCAAGTGGGAATCAAAGAAGAATTTAGCGCATATTTGAGTAACACCGGTCTTGAGGACTTTGAAGTGACAAATGCCCCCAAAGATCATGATCTCACAAGTTCATTTGTGGGAGGTTTGAGTTTTCAACTTGAAATTCTCCTTCACCATGTTTGACCTTTATGACAAATCTTATACCATGGACTTAGAGGATTTTACTTCTGCTTGCAAACTTCCATCTTGGGGTAATGTCAGGGATCCCCCTAAATCCGAATATAGAGACTTTCTTGCTAGAATAACTGTGGGGGAATCTAGAGATATAACACAAGCCACTATAGGGAGCATTCACTTTCCTACTATACATTATTTTGCTCTCTTCATAGGAAGATGTATAAATGCTAAGGATGAAGCATGTCACATGTGTGTCCCTGATCTCAGTATTCTCAGGAGTGCTGTGTTAGGAGACCAATCTTATCATTTGGGAGCCATTGTAGCTCACAGGTTGCATCAGAATAGACATAGCGGAGATTTCTTTGGAGGAATTTATGCAACCCGCTTAGCTAATTTTCTTGAGGTAGACATTCGTGAGGGTGACATGGAGTTACCCCCTTCTTATTTTGATTTTGATTTATGGTTTCCCACCAGTTTGTTGAGAGGACTGACCCACCTCTCCAGTATCGACTAATCTTTGACAGACGTCGTGTAGTCCATATTGCTCTTCCTGCTCCTGCTTTCTTTGATTCACAGGCAAAAAGAAGATATATTATCACCAGAGAGGAGGCAGATGAGTACGAAAGGAGAGTGGAGGCTGCTCGACTCCATGCTACAGCTCAAGCGGCGATAACCGCTGCGTCATGGTACGACCCCGGCTTCACCTACGGATATCCGCCAGGCCATCCCTGGCAATAGACCAACTTAGGCCAAAAGCCTAAGCTTGGGGGAGTACGTATTTCCCACCGACATTACATTCATGTTCACACACACTCATTGCTGGATGTTGGTGCTCATACTCTTTCATTGTATTATCCATGTTAGTTTAAATTTCTTTTTCTAGCTTTCTTCTTGTGTGTTTGATAAACTTTAAGAAAAACCAAAAAAATAGTTAGTTTAGTTTTCATGCTTGTAGTAGAATTAAAAAGAAAACCCAAAAATATTTCCCGTTCTTCTTTTTACTTGTTGGGAGCTTTCCCGTTTAAATAGTTTTTATTTCTTTTCCTTTCTTTGGGGGTCGAGAAGCCTATATTGAAAATGCTTAGTGGCTCTTATATGCATGATTGATTATTTAAACCTAGAGCACATATTACTTGTCTTCTCTCTTGAGTTGAATGCTTGCAGATTCCAGCTTAGTCCAATGCACGTGCACTCTTATTATTATACACACCATTCGGTCGTGCAAGTGAAAGGCAATAATGACGATATATGATGGACTTATTGGGAAAAGAAAAGCTGGTATGAACTCGACCTCTCTTGTTTTTGTAAATATGCTGATTCATCATTCCTGATTCAGCTATTATGAAGTAAACAATTTGCAATGACATTTAGAGATCAAAGTTGCTTGTACCATGCTTGATTAGCTATGAGTTATAATGGTTTACCTTGCGTGCCAACATGCTATTAGAATGATTATGATGTGGTATGATGGGGTGGTATCCTCCTTTAAATGAATTGAGTGACTCGACTTGGCACATGTTCACGCATGTAGTTGAATCCAATCAGCATAGCCTTCATGATATTTATGTTCATGGTGGATTATATCCTACTCATGCTTGTACTCGGTGTGAATTAATTTTAATGCATGCTTCACGATCGTTGTCGCTCTCTCGCTTAATCGCTTCCGGTCTTTTGCTAGCCTTCACATGCACTAAGCGGGAGTACTTCTTGTGCATCCAAACTCCTTACCCCAAAGTTATTCCATATGAGTCCACTATACCTACCTATATGCGGTATTTACCTGCCGTTCCAAGTAAATTTGTATGTGCCAAACTCTAAACCTTCAAATAAACATTCTGTTTTGCATGCTCAAATAGCTCATATGTCAACTAGAGCTGCCCTTATCTTCCGCGTTAGGCGGGTTATTCTCCAGAGGAGTGGACTCCGCTCCTCATTCACGAGAAAATGGCTGGTATCCGGGATGCCTAGTCCCATGCTTTGTGCAAACTAAATCAAAATAACTGCAAACAAAACTCCCCTTGGGACCCATTGAATGTTGGAGGCACTCGTTGTTTCGAGCAAGCCATGGATTGATGCTTGTGGAGGAAGGGGAGTATAAACTTTACCATTCTATTTGGGAACCGCCTATAATCTGTTTAACATGGAAGATATCGTCGTCTTTTAGTTGTTATGTTGACAATGAAAGTATGCCGCTCAAAATATAATTTATCTCTATTTCAAAATCGAGCTCTGGCACCTCTACAAATCCCTGCTTCCCTCTGTGAAGGGCCTATCTATTTACTTTTATGTTGAGTCATCACCCTTCTTATTAAAAAGCACCCGCTGGAGAGCACACTGTCGTTTGCATTCATTATTATTGGTTTATATTGGGTATGACTTGACTGGATCTCTTTTACCATGAATTACAATGTTTAGTCACTCCTTGATCTTTAAAGGTGCTCTGCATTTCTGTTTTGCGACCTCAGAAAGGGCTAGCGAGATACCATTTTGTTATATCATGTTATGATTATTTTGAGAAAGTGTTGTCATCCGAGTTTTGCTATTATAGCTTGCTAGCTGATTATGCTATTGATATGAGTAATTGTGAGACCTACGTGTCATTGTGAGTATGGTTAGTTCATAATAATTGCTGAAACTTGAATGCTGGCTTTTCATGTTTACAACAACAAGAGCAAACCGAGTTTGTAAAAGTTTTTCTTTTTCTCTTTCAGTTTGTCAACTGAATTGCTTGAGGACAAGCAAGGGTTTAAGCTTGGGGGAGTTGATACGTCTCCATCGTATCTACTTTTCCAAACACTTTTGCCCTTGTTCTGGACTCTAACTTGTATGATTTGAATGGAACTAACCCGGACTGACATTGTTTTCAGTAGAACTGCCATGGTGTTGTTTTTTGTGCAGAAAATAAAGATTCTCAGAATATCCTGAAACTCCACGGAACACCTTAGAAAAGATAAAGAAAAATCCTCGCAAAAGATGAAGACCAAGGGGCCCACACCCTGCTCACGAGGGTGGGGGGCGCGCCCCCCTGGGCGCGCCCCCTACCTCGTGGGCCCCCAGGTGGCCCTCCGACGCCAACTCCAACTCCATATATTGGCTTTGGGAGAAAAAATCAGAGAAGAAATCATCGCGTTTTATGATACGGAGCCACCGCCAAGCCCTAATCTCTCTGGGAGGGCTGATCTGAGTCCGTCGGGGCTCGGAGAGGGGATTCATCGCCGTCGTCATCATCAACCATCCTCCATCACCAATTTCATGATGCTCACCGCCGTGCGTGAGTAATTGCATCATAGGCTTGCTGGACGGTGATGGGTTGGATGAGATTTATCATGTAATCGAGTTAGTTTTGTTAGGTTTGATCCTAGTATCCATTATGTTCTCGAGATTGATGTTGCTATGACTTTGCTATGCTTAATGCTTGTCACTAGGGCCCGAGTGCCATGATTTCAGATATGAACCTATTATGTTTTCATGAATATATGTGTGTTCTAGATCCTATCTTGCAAGTCTATAGTCACCTACTATGTGTTATGATCCGCAACCCAAGTGACAATAATCGGGACCACTCCGGTGATGACCATAGTTTGAGGAGTTCATGTATTCACTATGTGCTAATGCTTTGTTCTCGTTCTCTATTAAAAGGAGGCCTTAATATCCCTTAGTTTCCAATAGGACCCGCTGCCACGGGAGGGTAGGACAAAAGATGTCATGCAAGTTCTTTTCCATAAGCATGTATGACTATATACTGAATACATGCCTACATTACATTGATGAACTGGAGCTAGTTCTGTGTCACCCTATGTTATGATCGCTACATGATGAACCACATCCGGCATAATTATCCATCGCTAATCCGGTGCCTACGAGTTTTCCACATACTGGTTTACACTTATTTACTTTTCCGTTGCTACTGTACAATCTCTACAAAATACCAAAAACATTACTTTTACTGTCTTTACTTTTGTTACCGTTACCACCACTATCATATTACTTTGCTACTAAACACTCTGCTGCAGATACTAAGTTTCCAGGTGTGGTTGAATTGACAATTCAGCTGCTAATACTTGAGAATATTCTTTGGCTCCCCTTGTGTCGAATCAATAAATTTGGTTTGAATACTCTACCCTCGAAAACTGTTGTGATCCCCTATACTTGTGGGTCATCATTGGGCATGGGCTCGGCGGGCCATAGCCAGACTATTAAGTCCTTCATGGCTAGTTCGGCCGCCTTATGCAGCTCGACCAGCTGTTTCAGCTGGTGGCTAAAGGGCACTAGAAGTTCTGGTCCAAGGTATTGGGACCAGAACAGCTTCTCCGTAGAGCTCTCTTTTTCGGCTCGATAAAATTCTGCAACATCTGATATGCTGCGCGGTAGATCCACAAACGCCCCTGGAGAGCTCCAAATCCAGGTAAGTAAAAGGAATGTTTCCTTCACATATCTGCTTTGCATAATGAAAGCTTTACCCACCGTAATCTTCTTGGCCGCCTGGATTTCCTGGAGGGCGCCCGGGTCTTCGGCTTGGGCATCTTGTGCGCTCTGGCGGGCCTTGGCAAGTTAGGACTCTTGAGTCTTTGAATCATGCTCCAAGGACTCGTACTTCTTGACGGTGTCCTGGAGCTCTTGCTGGACCTCGCTGACCCAGGCCTCCTGCTTTTCACACGCGGCGAGTTCCTTTGCAGCTTTGTCCTCGGCCTCGGCTAACGCCTTCTTGAGGGCCGCCACCTCGGTCGTGGCCCCTAATAAAGTTCATGACACTTTAGTCCACATGAACCATTCATCCTTCCTAAAATATACGCGCATGTTAAATACATACCTTTGCTTTCCTCCAGCTGCTTCTTCAAGAGGCCGACCTCTTGCTTGACCCGCTCCAGATTCTGCTTCAATCCAGAGACTTCTGCAGTATGAGCGGCAGTAGCCAGCAGTGACGCCTGCTTGTTCACATAGACATATTATGTTAGACTCCTGCGAAAATTGGTTGATCCTCTGTTCGGCTTTTCTTTCTGAACACCGGACAAAGTATCAGGGGCTACTGTATATACTATGACATTCTTTTTCTAATCACGTTGCTTACCTCAAAGCATGTTAGAAGGCTAGTGCAGGCATCAGTCAATCCGCTTTTTGCGGACTGGACCTTCCCAATCACCGTACCCATTAGGGTACGATGTTCGTCAGCAACGGAAGCGCCTCTCAGCGCTTTCATCAACCTGTCCGGTGCCCCTGGTTGGACAGAGGTCACCGGCAGAACAGGCGCGCCCTTTCCCTTCAAAGGGGGCTACTCGCCTGATTCCGGAATCGTAGGGGTCTCCAGATTTATATTTGGATGAGGGCCGAATTGAGTACGGCGCCCATCGTCAGTATCCATGGGGATCTGCTCCCCCGTGTGTCCGGTGGCCGAGGCTTCACCCTCTGGCGCCTCCTGGATGGCCGCTGGATTCTCTCCCGGGACGGGGATCCTTCAGGACGACGCTTCAGCGCCATCCAGGTCCCGGGGAGAGGTGGCCGACGGAAGGGTCTTGCTGTTCATCACCGCTGGGTCCAGCGAATCCTCTGATGAGGACCACTCGAGGCAGGACTGAGCCGGACTGCAAGTGCATAATGTAAGCACGTTAAAAATCTAGAGTAAAGAATTCAGATACAAATACGTGTCCGGACACTTACGATTCGGCCAGGGGCTTCTCCCTGGGCTTCCACTCCCAGCTGCTGTTGGTAGCTGATGTGGAGCTGTCCGGAAAGGAAGCTTTCCCTTTCTTGGACGCCTCGGCCTCCGTATGCGTTGGGTCCGTCCTTTTCTTTTTTCCCAGCAGGAGGGGAGTGTATTTCTTCCTCTTCCTCCTCTTCCTCGTCGTCTTCGGCGGAGGAGCGCTCCTCGGCGTATTCGGATGTCATGTACGAAGTGCCCTTATGGCCCCCTTGGCCTTCTTCTCCGGCACCTCGTAAGGCACCGAAAATAGCATCTTCGTTAGGAGCGGAGTCTCTGGGCCTTCGGGCAGCGGAGCCGGACAATTAAGCTGCTCCTCTATCTCTGTCCAGTCCTGAAATAATCAATAGGGAGACTTAGATGCCTTCCTCTAATATGCAAGTAAATGGTACACCTTGAAAACATGAGAGAACTTACCGGATTAGCTGGGTGAGTTAGGTCGTGCCCACGGTCCTCGTTCGTGGCCGATGGCACCTCGTTGGCCTTGAAGAGCACTTTCCAGATTTCTTCGTGCATCATGCCGAAGAGCTCTAGTAGGGTCTGGTGCTTGGCCGGATCAAACTCCCACAGATAGCGAGTTTGGCATTGGCACGGAAGAATCCGGCGGACGAGCATGACTTGGATCACGTTGACAAGCTTGACTTTCTTAGTAATCATGCTCTGGACATGCGTCTGGATCGCCGTCAGCTCCTCCGGAGAGCCCCGGGACATGCCCTTCTCTTGCCAGGAGGTGAGCCGCATTGGAACGCCGGATCGGAACGCGGGGGCCGCCGCCCAGTTGGTGTTGCGTGGCTCGGTGATGTAGAACCACCCCGACTGCCACCCTTTGACAGACTCCACGAAGGAGCCTTCGGGCCAGGTGACATTGGGCATCTTGCCCACCATGGCACCTCCGCACTCAGCCTGTTGGCCGCTCACCACCTTGGGATTCACATTGAAGGTCTTCAGCCATAGGCCGAAGTGAGGTGGGATGCGGAGGAAGGTCTCGCACACGACAATAAATGCCGAGATGTTGAGGATAGAGTTGGGGCCAAATCATGGAAGTCCAACCCGTAGTAAAACATCAGTCCGTGGTCAAACGGGTGGAGAGGAAATCCTAGACCGCGGACGAAGTGTGTGAGGAACACAACTCTCTCATGGGGCTCTGGGGTAGGGACAATCTGTCCCTTGGCCGGAAGTCGGTGAACGATCTCCTTGGCCAGGTACCCGGCCTCCCGGAGCTCCTTGATGTCCTTCTTCTTGATGAAGGAGGCCATCCACTTGCTTCCAGCTCCGGATCCGGACATGATTGGGGTGCTTTTGTGGGCGGAGAAGGCAGGAACTTGGGTGCTGGAGCTCGAGAATGGATGGGCAGAGGAAGGAGAAGGCGTGGGTAAACAAGGATGAACCCTTATCCCCTTATAAAGGCAGTAAAAGTTATGCACCTCCCTGCTCGCCTTAAAATCTGCCTATTCCCCAAGCGTCGTGCAGATGACATGGTTGGGTTATCCATGCCCGTATTGATGAGAATCCCGTGATAAGGGGACATGATCTCTGCTTCGACAAGACGTGCCAATGAAACCACACCTCGAAATACAGAGCGGCAAGCTAAAAAATGGTTTGTAAAATGACCGGGCAGTGGCGTGATGTCACGCTACAAAAAGTTGTCGGTGGATTGGACTCGTGAAATATTATACTCTCTACGGTTGTGTGTGGTACTTGTTTTGCAGAGCCGGACACGATTCTTGTGTTTGAAATTTACTTTGAAGTATTCGGAGAAGGAACCCGCCGTGCAATGTTGAAGACAAACTGCGTGCCAGACTCATCGTCATTGAATCTTGGTTCAGGGGCTACTGAGGGAGTCCTGGACTAAGGGGTCCTCGGACAGCTGGACTATATACTTTGGCCAGACTGTTGGGATATGAATATACAAGATAGAGGACTTCGTCCCATGTCCGGATGGGACTCCCCCTTGTTGGAAATATGCCCTAGAGGCAATAATAAAATGGTTATTATTATATTTCCTTGTTCATGACAATTGTCTATTGTTCATGCTATAATTGTATTGACCGGAAACCGTAATACATGTGTGAATACATAGACCACAACATGTCCCTAGTGAGCCTCTAGTTGACTAGCTCATTGATCAATAGATGGTCATGGTTTCCTGACCATGTACATTGGATGTCATTGGTAATGGGATCACATCATTAGGAGAATGATGTGATGGACAAGACCCAATCCTAAGCATAGCACACGATCGTGTAGTTTGTTTGCTGAAAGCTTTTCTAATGTCAAGTATCATTTCCTTAGACCATGAGATTGTGCAACTCCCGGATACCATAGGAATGCTTTGGGTGTACCAAACGTCATAACGTAACTAGGTGGCTATAAAGGTACACTACAGGTATCTCCGAAAGTGTCTGTTGGGTTGGCACGAATCGAGACTGGGATTTGTCACTCCGTATGACGGAGAGGTATCTCTGGGCCCACTCGGTAATGCATCATTATAATGAGCTAAATGTGACTAAGTAGTTAGTCATGGGATCATGCATTACGGAATGAGTAAAGTGACTTGCCGGTAACGAGATTGAACAAGGTATTGGGATACCGACGATCAAATCTCGGGCAAGTAACGTACCGATTGACAAAGGGAATTCTATATGGGATTGATTGAATCCCCAACATCTTGGTTCATCCGATGAGATCATTGTCGGTGTCAAAACCGGCGGATCTCGGGTAGGGGGTCCCGAACTGTGTGTATAGGCGGATGGTAACAGGAGACAAGGGACATGATGTATTTACCCAGGTTCGGGCCCTCATGGTGGAGGTAAAACCCTACTCCTGCTTGATTGATATTGATGATATGGGTAGTACATGAGTGGATCTACCACGAGATCAAGGAGGCTAAACCCTAGAAGCTAACCTATGGTATGATTGTTGTTCGTCCTACGGACTAAAACCCTCCGGTTTATATAGACACCGGAGAGGGCTAGGGTTACACAGAGTCGGTTACAATGGTAGGAGATCTACATATCCGTATCGCCAAGCTTGCCTTCCACGCCAAGGAAAGTCCCATCCGGACACGGGACGAAGTCTTCAATCTTGTATCTTCATAGTCTTGGAGTCCGGCCAATGATGATAGTTCGGCTATCCGGACACCCCCTAGTCCAGGACTCCCTCAGTAGCCCCTGAACCAAGCTTCAATGACGATGAGTCCGGCATGCATATTGTCTTCGGCATTGCAAGGCGGGTTCCTCCTCCGAATAATTCATAGAAGATTTTGAACACCGGGATAGTGTCCGGCTCTGCAAAATAAATTCCACATACCACCGTAGAGAGAATAGTATTTACACAAGTTCAATCTATTGACATATTTTGTGGCATGATGTCACGCCACAGCCAAGCCTTTATTCGAATTATCTTTATTGTTCCACCTCAGCGCGTTTAGCGAAGTGGTTTCCTTGGCATGTCTTGTCAAAGCAGAGATCGTGTCCTCTTATCCAGGGATTATCATCAATACGGGTGTGGGTAACCCAACCGCGCCATTGATTACGGCGCTTGGGAGATAAGCGAGTTTTACTGGGTTGGTGGGGACGCATAGTTTCGTCCGCTCATATATAAAGGGATAAGGATCCATCTTTTTACCTACGCCTTCTTCATCCTTTGCTTATCCATCTCCGCGCACTCGAGCTCCAGCGCCCAAGTCTGCACATCTTGCCTCAACCTTATCCAACCATGTCCGGAGCGGGAGGCGAGTGGATGGCCTCCTCTGTCACGGAGGGGCACATCAAGAGGCTGCGCAAGGCCGGATATTTGTCCAGCGATATCGCGCACCGGCTCCCCGACGAGGGGCAGCTCGTTCCCACCCCCGGGCCCCATGAGAGGGTGGTATTCCTTCCCCATTTCCTCCGCGGACTGGGCTTCCCACTCCACCCATTTGTCCGAGGACTCATGTTCTACTACGGCCTGGATTTCCATGATCTGGCCCCGAATTTCATCCTCAACATCTCGGTGTTCATCGTCGTGTGCGAGGCCTTCCTCTGCGTCCAGCCCCACTTCGGCTTATGCCTGAAGACTTTTAATGTCAAGCCGAAGGTGGTGGGAGGCTGCCAAGCAGAGTGCGGAGGCGCCATGGTGGGAAGATGCCCAACATTACATGGCTCGAGGGCGCCTTCATGGAAACCATCAAAGGGTGGCAATCGGGGTGGTTCTACATCACTGAGCCGCGTGACCCTAAATGGGCAGCGGCCCCCGAATTCAGATCTGGCATCCCCACACGGCTCACCTCCTGGAAAGAGAAGGGCCTGACGTGGGGTGATTCGGAGGAGCTGACCGGACTTCAATCCTGTGTCCAAACCCTGGTGAACAAGAAGCTCAAGCTTGTCAACGTAATCCAGGTCATGCTCATCCGCCGGATTCTCCCATGCCAAGAGCGGGCTTTCAATTTGTGGGAGTTTGATCCGGCACGGCACCCAACCTTGAGCAGGCTCTTCGACACTATGTACGAAGACGCCTGGAGGGTGCTGTTCAAGGGCGCCGAAGCTCCCCCATCCGCTATCGAAGATCGCGGATTCAGCTCGTAGCGTAAAGCCGGCGAGGTAAGCTGCTTTATCCTTTACGGGACATTTGCTTTCCATAGTTTGACTCCATATGGGATCTAAGACTCTCATTACCTTTGACAGGCTTGGCAGGAGACGTCCGGATAGGTTAACTGTCCGGCTCCTCTTCCAGAAGACCCAGCAGACGCCCGTTTGACGGGACTGCTGGTTCCGGCGCCTTATGTGGTGCCGGAGAAGAAAGCCAAGAAGAAGGCCACGGGAACTCGGAGGAGTTCCCGGCGTCAGGTGTTATCGGACTCATCGTCCGATGACTCCAAGGCGGACTCCTCCCACGAGGACGAGGAGGAGAAGAAAGAGGCCTCTCCCCCAGCGGTGGGAGAGAATAAAAGGAAGGCTTCCCCAATAGGGGAGGCCGAAGGGTCCAAGAAGGGAAGGACCCTCCCTCCAGACTGTTCCACCAACGCCGACAACGGCAAAGAGGAGTGGCCTTCAAGGGCCAAGCCCCTGGCGAGATCGTAAGTGTCGGGATCCCCGAAATAGCTTATGATTTTCCTTTCGTTGCATAGTGTCTTCTAATGTCGAACACAATCATGCAACCCGCCCAAGGATGATCTCCCCGCTTCGTCGAGCGGGTCCCTGGGTCCGTCGGATGTGAATAGCACTTCACTTCCGACCGCCTCCTCGGATACGTGACCTGACGGCCGAGGCGGGTCCTAGAAGGGCAGACGAAGGAGGAGGCCCCGGAGGTGCCGCAGGGCAACCTCCCGGGCTTTGGGCCGGACTCCTTGCCGGAACCTTTGGTGGTTCCGGAGTCCGGCAGGCGGCCCCTTTGTAAGAAGGGCGAGACGGCGATGCCGGTGACCTCCGTCCAACCGGAGGCGCCGGATAACTTGCTGGAGGCACTCAACGGCGCTTCCATCGAGGAGGAACACCGCATTGTTATGAGTGCGGTGATTCAGAAAGTTCAGTCCGCCAAGAGCGGGCTGACCGAAGCCTGCAGCAGCCTTCTAACAGGCTTTGAGGTAAGGATTTTAAGATATGCAAAATAGTACCGCATAAATAGTAGCCCCTGATGCTTAGTTCGGTGTTCGGAAAGAAAAGCCGAACTGAGGATCTAAAAAGATATACGCAGGAGTCTAAAAAATATGTCAATATGGGAATGCAGGCTCTTGCTTGACCTCTGCCCGATTGATGGGAGGTCACTGCTTGAAGCAGAGCCTCGAGCGGTCCGAGAGCGAGCTCGGCCGTGCCAAGAAGCAGCTCGAGGACAAGGAAGGTAAGTAGCACCTTACTAAAGTTGTACCTTATAAATAAAGGATTTGGTTGCAAAAAATGACAGGAATAACGTGGGTATTGTAGGGGCCGCGAACGAGGTGGCGACCCTAAAGGAGGCGGTGTCCGTGGCCAAACACAATGCGGCCGCGGAACGCACCGAGCGAGAGAAGCAGGAGGCGCGGGTGGCAGAGGTGCGGCAAGAGCTCCGGGCTCTCGTGGAAAAACACGAGAATTTGGAGCGTGACTTGAAGACTCGAGAGTCCGAGCTTGCGTCCGCTCTTGAGAGCGCCAGAGCCGCTAAGGCCGAAGCCCAAAAGGCCCTCCAGGAAATCGAGGCGGTGAAGAAGATAGCGGCGGGTAAGGCATTCTTCATGCAAAGCAAGCATGTAAAAGTGAATTACATTACTTACCCGATTCGGAGCTCTCGGGAGCGTTCGCAGATCTGCCCATGCAGCGTGTCCGATCTTGCCGCATTCTAGGGCCGAGGAGGGAGCTCGGCGGAGAAGGTGTTCGGTCTCGGTATCTTTGAGGCGGACATCCAGTGCCCTGAGCGACCAAATAAATAGTTGGTCGAGCTCCACAAGGTGGCCGAACAGGCCATGAAGGGCCTCATAGTTCGGCTTTGGCCCAAAGAGGCCATGCTTGGGAGCTACTTCGGTCTGGTGCGGCGGCTGGTGGACGCCTGTCCGTGGGTTGACATCATCAAGCACTTCGCCTGTATTGAAGGTGCCCGTCGGGCCCTTGCCCGTGCTAAGGTGCACTGGGGCAAGATGGACGCCGAGAAGCTTGTGACGGACGCACCACCGCCGGGCAAGGAGTATCGCACACCCGAGATGTATTATAAGGGTGTCCTGAAGGGTGCCCGCATTATTGCGGGTGAGTGCTCCAAAGATGTAATTTTTGAGTAAACTCGCCTTTTGTTATCCTGTGCGCTGAAAACTTTGTTCATGTGCGCTAAGCAACGCTTGTTAATTTAAAATATTACCTTCTGTGCGGCCGTTTATCAAATCTGAGAGATGGCAAGTCGTTGGCTTCGGCCCCCATGCCACGAGTGCTGGGGTGTTCGGGTTAAACTTGGGTGCTCTTGTTCCCATTTTTGGGTCCTTCTAGGGAGGCGCTCAACACAACGAACGAGGCAACCGGACTTATAATGCTTGAACACTCTCACTTAGCCATAGAATTCTATAATTTTAAATTTCGGCGAACATGTGGGAGCCAACATGGGTATCCAGATCCCACTGTTGGTTATTGGCCAGAGAGCTGCCTCGGTCATGTCTGCATGATTCCCGAACCCGTAGGGTCTACACACTTAAGGTTCGGTGACATTAGAGTTGTTATGGGAATTAGTATGCGGTTACCGAATGTTTTTCAGAGTCCCGGATGAGATCCCGGACGTCACGAGGAGTTCCGGAATGGTCTAGAGACAAAGATTTATATATGGGAAGTCCTTATTTGGTCACCAGAAGAGTTCGGGGGTATATCGGTATTGTACTGGGATCACCGAAAGGGTTCTGGGGGTCCACCGGGAGGGTCCACCTGCCCCGGAGGGCCCCATGGGCTGAATACGGAGGGCAACCTGCCCCTAAGTGGGCTGGGCGCCACCCCCTAGGGCCCATGCACCTAGGGTTTGGGGGGAAACCCTAAAGAGGGCCCCCTTGGCTTAGGGGGCAAGCCTTCCCCTCCTTGGCCGCCGCCCCCCTTAGATGAGATCTAAGGGGGCTGGCCCCCTCTCCCCTTCCCCCTATAAATAGTGGGGGGTGGGAGGGCTGCCATACCCTTCCCCTGGCACAACCCTCCCCCTCTCCAACTCCACCTCCTCCTCCATAGTGCTTGGCGAAGCCCTGCCGAAGAACTGCAAGCTCCTTCACCACGCCGTCGTGATGCCGGAGCTCTCCCTCAACTTATCGTCTCCCCTTGCTGGATCAAGAAGGATGAGTCGTCCCCGGGCTGTACGTGTGTTGAACACAAAGGCGCCGTCCTTTCGGCGTTAGATCGGATCTTCCGCGATTTGAATCGCCGCGAGTACAACTCCCTCATCCGCGTTCTAGTCAGGCTTCTGCTTAGCGATCTTCAAAGGTATGAAGATGCTCATCCTCTCTCTCTCTTGTTGCTAGAATCTCCATAGATTGATCTTGGTGATGCATAGAAAATTTTGAATTTCTGATACGTTCCCCAACGGTGGTATCAGAGCTAGGTGTATTGCATAGATTCTATGCACGAGTAGAACACAATTAGTTGTGGGCGTTGGTTTGTTCAATATGCTTACCATTACTAGTCTTATCTTGATTTGGCGGCATCATGGGATGAAGCGGCCCAGACCGACCTTACACGTACGCTTACGTGAGACAGGTTCCACTGACTGACATGCACTTGTTGCATAAAGGTGGCTAGCGGGTGCCAGTCTCTCCCACTTTAGTCGGATCGGATTCGACGAAAAGGGTCCTTATGAAGGGTAAATAGAAATAGGCATATCACCGTTGTGGCTTTTGCATAGGTAAGAAACGTTCTTGCCAGAAACCCATAGCAGCCACGTAAAACATGCAACAACAATTAGATGACGTCTAACTTGTTTTTGCAAGGTATGCTATGTGATGTGATATGGCCAAAATAATGTGATGAATGATATGTGATGTATGAGATTGATCATGTTCTTGTAATAGGAATCACGACTTGCATGTCGATGAGTATGACAACAGGCAGGAGCCATAGAGGTTGTCTTAATTTATTGTATGGCCTGCGTGTCAATGATAACGCCATGTAATTACTTTACTTTATTGCTAACCGTTAGCCATAGTAGTAGAAGTAATAATTGGCGAGACAACTTCATGAAGACACGATGATGGAGATCATGGTGTCATGCCGGTGACGAAGGTGATCATGCCACGCCTCGAAGATGATGATCAAAGGCATAGAATGATATTGGCCATATCATGTCACTTTATGATTTGCATGTGATGTTTGTCATGTTTACATCTTATTTGCTTAGAACGATGGTAGCATAAATAAGATGATACTTCATAAAATTTCAAGAAAGTGTTCCCCCTAACTATGCACCGTTGCGAAAGTTCGTTGTTTCGAAGCACCACGTGATTATCGGGTGTGATAGATTCTAACGTTCGCATACAACGGGTGTAAGCCAGATTTACACATGCAAAACACATAGGTTGACTTGACGAGCCTAGCATGTACAGATATGGCCTCGGAACACAAGAGACCGAAAGGTCGAACATGAGTCGTATAGTAGATACGATCAACATGAAGATGTTCACCGATGATGACTAGTCCGTCTCACGTGATGATCGGACACGACCTAGTTGACTCGGATCATGTAGCACTTAGATGACTAGAGGGATGTCTATCTGAGTGGGAGTTCATTAAATAATTTGATTAGATGAACTTAATTATCATGAACATAGTCTAAAATATGTTTGCAATATGTCTTGTAGATCAAATGGCCCACGCTAATGTTGCCCTCAACTTCAACGCGTTCCTAGAGAAAACCAAGCTGAAAGACGATAGTAGCAACTATACCGACTGGGTCCGGAACTTGAGGATCATCCTCATAGCTGCCAAGAAAGCATATGTCCTAGAAGCACCACTAGGTGAAGCACCCATTTTCCAAGCAACTCAAGATGTTATGAACGCCTGGCAGTCGCGTAGTGATGATTACTCCCTGGTTCAGTGCGACATGCTTTACAACTTAGAACTGGGGCTCCAAAAGCATTTTGAGCAGCACGGAGCATATGAGATGTTCCAAGAGCTGAAAATGGTTTTCCAAGTCATGCCCGGGTCGAGAGATACGATGTCTCCGAAAAGTTCTACAGTTGTAAGATGGAGGAAAACAGTTCTGTCAGTGAGCATATACTCACTATGTTCGGGTTACACAACCGTTTGTCTCAGTTGGGAGTTAATCTCCCAGATGACTCGGTCATTGACAGGATTCTCCAGTTGCTCCCACCTAGCTAGAAGAGCTTTGTGATGAACTACAATATGCAAGGGATGGAGAAGTCCATTCCCGAGTTATATTCAATGCTGAAATCAGCGGAGGTGGAAATCAAAAAGGAACATCAAGTGTTGATGGTGAATAAGACCACTAGTTTCAAGAAAGGCAAGGGTAAAAAGAAATTTAAGAAGGACAGCAGGGGAATTGCCGCGCCCGGTAAATCAGTTGCCGGGAAGAAGCCAAACAATGGACCCAAGCCCGAGACTCAGTGCTTTTATTGCAAAGGAAATGGTCACTGGAAGCGGAACTGCCCCAAGTACTTAGCGGACAAGAAGGCCGGCAACACCAAAGGTATATGTGATATACATGTTATTGATGTGTACCTTACCAGTACTCGTAGTAGCTCCTGGGTATTTGATAATGGTGTGGTTGCTCATATTTGTAACTCAAAACAGGAGCCGCGGAATAAGCGGAGACTGGCGAAGGACAAGGTGACGATGCTCGCCGGGAATGGTTCCAAGGTCGATGTGATCGCCGTCGGCACGCTACCTCTACATTTACCTACGGGATTAGTTTTAAACCTCAATAATTGTTATTTAGTGCTAGCTTTGAGCATGAACATTGTATCTGGATCTCGTTTAATGCGAGATGGCTACTCATTTAAATCCGAGAATAATGGTTGTTCTATTTATTTGAGAGATATGTTTTATGGTCATGCCCCGCTGGTCAATGGTTTATTCTTATTGAATCTCGAATGTGATGTTACACATATTCATAGTGTGAATACCAAAAGATGTAAGGTTAATAATGATAGTCCCACATACTTGTGGCACTGCCGCCTTGGTCACATTGGTGTCAAACGCATGAAGAAACTCCATGCAGATGGACTTTTGGAGTCTCTTGATTATGAATCATTTGACACAAGCGAACCATGCCTCATGGGCAAGATGACCAGGACTCCGTTCTCTGGAACAATGGAGCGAGCAACCAACTTGTTGGAAATCATACATACTGATGTGTGCGGTCCAATGAGCGTTGAGGCTCGCGGTGGCTATCGTTATGTTCTCACCCTCACTGCTGACTTAAGTAGATATGGGTATGTCTACTTAATGAAACACAAGTCTGAGACCTTTGAAAAGTTCAAAGAATTTCAGAGTGAGGTGGAGAATCGACGTGACATGAAAATAAAGTTCTTACGATCAGATCGTGGAGGAGAATATTCAAGTCACGAGTTTGGTACGCACTTAAGGAAATGTGGAATTGTTTCACAACTAACGCCGCCTGGAATACCTCAGCGTAATGGAGTGTCCAAACATTGTAATTGGACTCTATTGGATATGGTGCGATCTATGATGTCTCTTACCAATTTACCACTATCATTTTGGGGTTATGCTTTAGAGATAGCCACTTTCACTTTAAATAGGGCACCGTCTAAATCCGTTGAGATGACACCATATGAATTATGGTTTGGGAAGAAACCTAAGCTGTCGTTTCTAAAAGTTTGGGGATGCGATGCTTATGTCAAGAAACTTCAACCTAAAAAGCTCGAACCCAAGTCGAAAAATGTGTCTTCATAGGATGCCCTAAGGAAACCATTGGGTATACCTTCTACCTCAGATCCGAAGGCAAGATCTGTGTTGCCAAGAATGGGTCCTTTTTGGAGAAAGAGTTTCTCTCGAAAGAAGTAAGTGGGAGAAAAGTAGAACTTGATGAAGTACTGCCTCTTGAACCGGAAAGTAGCGCAGCTCAGGAAGATGTTTCTATGGTGACTGCACCGACTAGAGAGGAAGTTAATGATGATGATCAAGGTGCTTCGGATCAAGTTGCTACTGAACTTCGTAGGTCCACAAGGACACGTTCCACACCAGAGTGGTACAGCAACCCTGTCCTGGAAATCATGTTGTTAGATAACGATGAACCTTCGAGCTATGAAGAAGCAATGGCGGGCCCAAATTCCAACAAATGGCTTAAAGCCATGAAATCCGAGATAGGATCCATGTATGAAAACAAAGTATGGACTTTGACAGACTTGCCCGACGTTTGGAGAGCCATAGAAAATAAATGGATCTTTAAGAAGAAGACTGACGTGGATGGTAATGTGACCATCTATAAAGCTCGACTTCTCGCTAAGGGTTATCGACAAGTTCAAGGGGTTGACTACGATGAGACCTTCTCACCCATAGCGAAGCTGAAGTCCGTCCGAATCATGTTAGCAATTGCCCCATTCTATGATTATGAAGTACGGCAAATGTACGTCAAAACAGCATTCCTTAACGGCTTCCTTAAGGAAGAATTGTATATGATGCAGCCGGAAGGTTTTGTCGATCCTAAGAATGCTAACAAGGTATGTAAGCTCCAGCGCTCGGTCTATGGGCTGGTGCAAGCATCTCGGAGTTGGAACATTCGCTTTGATGAAATGATCAAAGCATTTGGGTTTATGAAGACTTTTGGAGAAGCCTGTGTTTACAAGAAAGTGAGTGGGAGCTCTATAGCATTTCTCACATTATATGTGGATGACATACTATTGATGGGAAATGATATAGAACTTTTGGAAAGCATAAAGGCCTACTTGAATAAGTGTTTTTTAATGAAGGACCTTGGAGAAGTGATGACCCACATGTGTAGGGGATCTATCGTAGTCCTTTCGATAAGTAAGAGTGTCGAACCCAACGAGGAGCAGAAGGAAATGACAAGCGGTTTTCAGTAAGGTATTCTCTGCAAGCACTAAAATTGTAGGTAACAGATAGTTTTGTGATAAGATAATTTGTAACGAGTAACAAGCAATGAAAGTAAATAAGGTGCAACAAGGTGGCCCAATCCTTTTTGTAGCAAAGGACAAGCCTGGACAAACTCTTATATAGAGAAAAACGCTCACGAGGACACATGGGAATTATCGTCAAGCTAGTTTTCATCACGCTCATATGATTCACGTTCGTTACTTTGATAATTTCATATGTGGGTGGACCGGTGCTTGGGTACTGCCCTTTCTTGGACAAGCATCCCATTACTGATTAACCCCTATTGCAAGCATCCACAACTACAAAAGAAGTGTTAAGGTAAACCTAACCATAACATGAAACATATGGATCCAAATCAGCCCCTTACGAAGCAACACATAAACTAGGGTTTAAGCTTCTGTCACTCTAGCAACCCATCATCTACTTATTACTTCCCAATGCCTTCCTCTAGGCCCAAACAATGGTAAAGTGTCATGTAGTCGACATTCACATAACACCACTAGAGGATAGACAACATACATCTCATCAAAATATCAAACGAATACCAAATTCACATGACTACTAATAGCAAGACTTCACCCATGTCCTTAGGAACAAACGTAACTACTCACAAAGCATATTCATGTTCATAATCAGAGGGGTATTAATATACATTAAGGATCTGAACATATGATCTTCCATCAAATAAACCAACTAGCATCAACTACAAGGAGTAATCAACACTACTAGCAACCCACAGGTACCAATCTAGGTTTTGGTACAAAGATTGGATACAAGAGATGAACTAGGGTTTGAGAGGAGATGGTGCTGGTGAAGATGCTGATGGAGATTGACCCCCTCCTGATGAGAGGATTGTTGGTGATGACGATGATGATGATTTCCCCCTCCCGGAGGGAAGTTTCCCCGGCAGAACAACTCCACCGGAGCCCTAGATTGGTTCCGCCAAGGTTCCGCCTCGTGGCAGCGGAGTTTCATCCCGTAAGCTTGCTTATGATTTTTTTTCCAGGGTAAAAGGCTTCATATATCATAAGATGGGCGCCGGAGAGCTGCCAGGTGGCCCACGAGGTAGGGGGCCACAACCAGGGGGTAGGGTGCGCCCCCCACCCTCATGGACGGTGGGTGGCCCCCTCAGGTATTTCTTCCGCTGAATATTTATCATTAATTCCAAAAATGACTTTCTTGGAGTTTTAGGACTTTTGGAGCTGTGCAGAATAGGTCTCCAATATTTTCTCCTTTTCCAGCCCAGAATCCCAGCTGCCGGCATTCTCCCTCTTCATGTAAACCTTGTAAAATAAGAGAATAGCCATAAGTATTGTGACATAACGTGTAATAACAACCCATAATGCAATAAATATAGATATAAAAGCATGATGCAAAATGGACGTATCAACTCCCCCAAGCTTAGACCTCGCTTGTCCTCAAGCGGAAGCCGATATCAAAGAATATGTCCACATGTTTAGAGATAGAGGTGTCGATAAAAATAAAATACGGACATGAGGGCATCATGATCATTCTTATAACAGCAACATATATATATATATTGTCATATGATTTCTTATGCTCAAGTAACAATCTACTCACAATGTCAAGTATGATTCAGAAACTTCATTGAGAACTAGCAAACGATAATCTTTATTATATATAGCTCATGGACTGAATCATACTTGACTCAACACTAATCATGGACTCGATTTCTTATGATCAAGTAACAATCTATTCACAATGTCAAGTATGATTTCTTATGCTCTTTATTATATATAGCTCATGGACTCGATTACATAGAGGGATCACAAAGCAAAACTCAAAACTAATTCATACCAAAACTTTATTCTACTAGATCAAGATATTACCAAAAGGATCGAACTAAGAAAAACAGTAAAGATAGGAGTGTGATGGTGATACGATACCGGGGCAACTCCCCCAAGCTTGGCAGCTGCCAAGGGGAGTGCCCATACCCATGTGATTATGTCCTCGGAGGTGGTGAAGAAGGAGTTGTTGATGATGTAGGCTTGTCGTCTGTCTTCCAAGGCATAGGCTCACCATCATAGAAGGATGACCGAGTCTCCGGGATCCTCAAATCTGCAGCCAAACTCATCCTCTTGAATCTACATTCATACTCACAGTTTTGGTTTTGCAGGTCATAGATCTGGGCTTGGAGGTGCTTGATTTTCTCATGAAGCTTGAAGATGGTCTCCCCAATGTTCTTTGCGTCCAGCTTGTGGTTGTTGTGAACTCCGTGATCATCATCTAGTTGGCATTAAGTCCGCGCTCCACCATCCCTTGGCACTTGAAAACTTGTTGTTCCGTCGCTTCGAGCTTTGTCTCCACACTTCCGGTACTCCTTGGTCCCTCCACATCGCGGATGTGCAGCACCCCCTCACGCATCTCAATGGTTTGAGGGTGATGCAGCACCTCCGTGAGATAGGGGTTGATGACCCTCTCGAAAAACTTGTCCTTGGGAGCGCTTGAAGACGTCATGGTGCTCTAGATCTGTTAGAAAAAAAATAGCTCGAAGCAAAGTACGAAGATTTTTGCGTGATACGGTGGTCAAGACCTTCGGGAGATTATATAATGAATTTTTACCGACCAAAAGAAGTATCGTGCAAGAAAACGGAGTCCGGAGAGCACACGAGGTGCCCATGAGGCAGGGGGCACGCCCAGGGGGGTAGGGCGCGCCCTCCACCCTCGTGGAAGCCTTGTGTCCTTCCCAGACTACTTCTTATTTTCCTATTTTATTAGATATTCCAAAACGGGGAAAATTGCTATTAGAACTGTTTTGGAGTCGGTTTACTTACCGTACAACATACCCATTCCTTTTCGGAGTCTGAAACATTCTGGAAAGTGTCTCTTATGTATTCCACCGGGATCACGGTTTCAATAACATTAGTTTCAACATTTATAGGATTACCTGAGATATAATGTTTGATTCTTTGACCGTTCACCACCTTCGAATTTGTGCCTTCAAAGTTGGTTATTTTTATGGCACTGGAATGATTGACCTCCTCAATAACGTAAGGGCCTTCCCATTTAGAGAGAAGTTTTCCTGCAAAAAATCTTAAAACGAGAGTTGAATAGCAAAACATAATCACCTACATTAAACTCACGCTTTTGTATCCTTTTTTCATGCCATCTTTTAACTTCTTGTTTAAACAACTTGGCATTCTCATAGGCTTGAGTTCTCCATTCATCAAGTGAGCTAATGTTAAATAACCTCTTCTCACCGGCAAGTTTGAAATCATAATTGAGCTCTTTGATAGCCCAATATGCCTTATGTTCAAGTTCGAGAGGTAGGTGACATGCTTTTCCATAAACCATTTTATATGGAGACATACCCATAGGATTCTTATATGTAGTTCTATAAGCCCATAATGCATCATCAAGTTTCTTGGACCAATTATTTCTAGATCTATTAATAGTCTTTTGCAAAATTAATTTAAGCTCTCTGTTACTCAATTCTACTTGACCACTAGACTATGGGTGATATGGAGATGCAATTCTATGATTAACAACATACTTAGCAAGCATTTTACAGAAAGCACCATGAATAAAATGTGAACCACCATCAGTCATTAAGTATCTAGGGACTCCAAACCTCGGAAAAATAACTTCTTTAAGCATCTTAATAGAGGTGTTATGATCAGCACTACTAGTTGGAATAGCTTACCCGCTTAGTAACGTAATCAACAACAACTAAAAAATGCGTGTACCCATTAGAGGCAGGAAATGGTCCCATATAATCAAAGCCCCAAAAATCAAATGGTTCAATAATGAGAGAATAATTCATAGGAATTTACTGACGTCTACTAATATTACCAATTCTTTGACATTCATCACAAGACAAGACAAACTTACGGGCATCTTTGAAGAGAGTGGGCCAATAAAACCGGATTGCAATACCTTGTGTGCAGTTCTATCTCCAGCGTGGTGTCCTCCATACGCCTCGGAGTGACACTTGCGTAGGATCTGTTCCTGTTCATGCTCAGGTACACAACATCTAATAACACCATCTACTCCTTTATAAAGGTGTGGGTCATCCCGTATAATGTCTTAAATCATAAAAGAACTTTTCTTTTCTTTGGTATGTGAAACTAGGTGGTATAAATTTAGCAACAATGTAATTAGCATAATCAGCATACCATGGAGCAGTACGAGAAGCATTTATGACAGCTAATTGTTCCTCAGGAAAGCTATCATCAATAGGTAGTGGGTCATCAAGAACATTCTCTAACCTAGACAAGTTGTCCGCAACGGGGTTCTCAGCTCTCTTTCTATAAATAATATGCAAATCAAATTCTTGGAGCAAGAGAACCCATCTAATAAGTCTAGGTTTAGCATCTTTCTTTTCCATGAGATATTTAATAGCAGCATGATCAGTATGAATAGTTACTTTGGAATCAACAATATAAGGTCTGAACTTATCACAAGCAAATACAACTGCTAAGAATTCTTTTTCAGTAGTAGCATAATTTCTCTAGGCAGTGTCTAGAGTTTTACTAGCATATTGAATAACATTTAATTTCTTATCAACTCTTTGCCCTAGAACAGCACCTACAACATAATCACTAGCATCACACATAATTTCAAAGGGTAAGTTCCAATCAGGTGGCTAAACAATAGGTGTAGAAATCAAAGCTTTCTTAAGTACTTCAAATGCTTTTACACAATCATCATCGAAGATAAAAGGAATATCTTTTTGCAATAGATTAGTCAGAGGCCTAGAAATTTTAGAGAAGTCCTTAATGAACCTCCTATAAAAACCGGCATGACCAAGGAAACTTCTTATACCTTTAATGTCCTTGGGACACGACATCTTTTCAATAGCATCAACCTTAGCTTTATCAACTTCAATACCTCTTTCAAAAATTTTATGCCCCAAGAAAATACCTTCATTAACCATAAAGTGGCACTTTTCCCAATTCAAGACGAGACTAGTGTCTTCACATCTCTGCAAAACTCAATCAAGGTTGCTCAAGCAATCATCAATAGAGGATCCATAAACAGAGAAATCATCCATGAATACCTCACAAATCTTTTCACAAAAGTTAGAGAATATAGCCATCATGCATCTTTGAAAGGTAGCAGGTGCATTACATAAACCAAAAGGCATATGTCTATAAGCAAAAGTACCGAAAGGGCAAGTAAAAGAGGTCTTTTCTTGATCCTCCGCTGACACAGGTATTTGAGAGAAACCAGAGTAACCATCTAGAAAGAAAAAAAATGTGTATGTTTCACTACAAAAAAACACATCTGTGACATTTTGGACCGAACAATTTTTTTCGTCATACATATGACACATCTATGACGATAATTGTGACAAAACCCGGTATCATCTTAGATGTGGTGGGATCCTACATCTATGACAAAAAATCATGACAGAAAATGGGCTTTTCGTCATGGGCAGGCCAGAGACGCTGCTGCATGACATTCTTTGGGCCGTCCATGACGGAAAAAAACGTGGTAGAAGCGAGGGCGAGGAAAATTTTGGCGAGTTCCCGGTTACGGTGGGTGGTCGGGGGCCGACCGATGCACGTTTCTCTCATACACATACGCGCGTGTGTGCAAGGCGTTGGCTCTAACTGAACCCGAGCGAGGCGTTGGGCTCTAATCGAACCGGCGATTTCATCTGCGAGTACGCGTTCTATCAAACCGAGCGATCGATGGATGGTGATAATCGAACACGATTGGCGATTCCTTCATTCTCGCTGCTAATCAAGTCGGTCGATCTTGCCTTTGGATGAGCAGTGAGCATTGCGCTGGGGTGGATGAACAATGGCGGTGGGGTGGATGAACAGGACCCGTGGTGTTGCCTCTGGATGAATAGGACCTGAATGATCGAGCCAGGTTGGGGCTGGATGAGCAGGACCCGTGGAGGGTGGATGAATGTGACCACCCGTGGAGGGCTGGATGAGCAGATGAGCGGTGGAGGGGTGGATGAACAGAGGCAGTGGAGGGTGGTTGAACAGGAGCCCGTGGAGAGGGGTGGTTGAACAGTAGCCGGTAGAGTAGCGCGCGGTGGAGGCTGGATGAACAGGAGCCCCGTGGATGAATAGTCGTAGGTGGACGCTGGAGGAGGTCGACGGTAGATGAATAGTAGCCCGTGGAGGCTGGAGGAGGTCGATGGTGGAGATGAACAGTACCCCGTGGAGTCTCGTTTTGCGGTACGCCACACCCCTCGCGATGAACAGGACCCCTGTTTCGACCGTAGTGCTCCAACACAAGTCCGTTTTGTCCGTTTTGCGGTACGCCACACCCCTCCTGATCAACAGGACCCTGTTTCGACCGTAGGAGGTCCAACACAAGTTCGTTTCCTCCATTTTGCGGTACGCAAGACCCCTCCCAATGAACAGGATCCCGTTTCGAACGTGGCTGGTCGAATACAAGGCCGTTTTCTCTATTCCGCGGTACGCCAGGCCTCGTTTCCATCACCTGTTTCATCCAAGCCGGTTGGCTCCCATGCGTTCCATTGCCTCCCGATGAACACAATGCATTCCGTTGCCTCCCGATGAACACGACGCATTTCGTTGCCTCCCGATGAACACGACGCATTCCGTTGCCTCCCCATGAACACGACGACGACACAGTTTCTCCATTCCGACCCAGCCATGTACATGAGCCCTGGCCGTACGTATGCGCGAGTAGGCGTTCGAGACCCCGCCCGTATGTACGTACGTGGTCGTATTTTCTTTCTTGCACACTGGCCGCTGTACATACATGTACATGCTACATGTGCGCCTCTACACGACACGTGCGCGCCTATACATCCACCAGTATGTACGTACACGTTCGCGGCCAGAATGACAACGCTACGTACGCTTCGACCAGGTGGGTCCCGACTGTCAGGCACTTCCTTGCGTGCGAAGATGTAGCTGGTGGGTCCCAGTAGTCAGGGGGCGAGTCGTTTTTTTTACCCGGACGCACTTCCTTGCGTGCGAAGATGTAGCTGGTGGGTCCTAGCAGTCAGGGGGGCGAATCTTTTTTCCCGGACGCACTTCCTTACGTGCGAAGATGTAGCTCGTGGGTCCCAGCAGTCAGGGGGAAATGTTTTTTCGTGAAATACGGTGGCTCGTCCGGTGGGTGCCTGCTGTCAGGTGGAGGAATAATTATTTTGCACATAATAAGGAGGCACTTCCTTGCGGCCGTCGTGGACCCAGCTGTCAGCCTGTCCACATATAGTACTCTTCCGATGGAAGTCATTCCTTGACCACATTGACCACGCCGCACAGAGAGCACCAAGGCGGTGGACGACGGCGAGGCCTAGGCAGGGGACGATGCGGAGCCGGGGAAGACGCGGCAAGGAAGCCAGCGGAGAGGAGTCTGAGGTTCACTGGTTCGGCTGTGGTGTGACGCTGCTGTCATCGCAGGGTCTGGCCAGCGGTGGGAATAGTAGGGGGCGGTGAGGCCTCCGCGGTAGCATAGCCAGCCACAGGAGGCAGGAGCATGCGACACGACCGGCGCTGCTTTGGGAGGCTGGAGCAAGAAGACCAGAGGTTGAAGAAGCTCTATGGCTGTTGGATGGACATCGTTCGGTCACTGGAGCTAGAATCGTTCATATTGACTAAGTTGACAAAGCCCTCCGTCCCCGTCAACTTAGTAGGCCCACAAGTCAGCCTCCCACCAAGGTGGATCCCAGCTATCAGGGGGAGTATTCATTTTTTTGTGTAATAAGGAGGCACTTCTGGTGGGTCTGAGCTGACAGCGGGGGGAACGTTTTTTCACGAAATATGGTGGGTCCACAAGTCAGCCACCAAATCTGCCGGGTCCCATCTGTCATCGAAAGGAATAGGTTTTTTTGCATAACAAGGAGGCACTTTCATCTGTGCGAAGATACAGGTAGTGGGTCCCAGCTATCAGGGGAAGGAAACAACTTAATAAGGAGGAACTTTCCCTGCGTGCGACCATGGACCTCGTGGGTCCCAGCCGTCAGGCTCTCACGTACAGTCCGCTTCCGATGACTCTTGTTTGTTAACCATGCCGCGCCGAGCGCAGCAAGGCGGTGGACGACGGCGAGGCCCTAGACTGGAACGACCCGGAGATGGGAAAGACGCGCCAGTGGAGTCGCAGACAGAGAGGAGTGGGAAACTTGACTGGTTCAGGTGCGGGGTGGGCCTACACTCGGGAGAGAATAACAGGAGGTGCGGAGTGCAGCGATGGCCTGGCGGTCGGCGGGGTAGCGTTTCGCTGCGAGGCACGCAAAACAACGCCGCTAGACGCCGGAGGCTGGAGCAGGCAGTCCCGGCAGCGCTGGGGGAAGAAGACGAGAGATTGAAGAAGAATGCCGGCCGTTGGATGTGAATCCAATGCCTTGCTTAGGCTTCGACCTACTGGCCCACATGTCAGCCAGTTCATTTGTTTTTTAGTCCATTTGGTGGGCTGGGTGAAACAATGATGTAGCATCTATGCAGCCCGTTTATATATATGGTAGAATTTAAGGCCCATTTGTATTTTTCTCGAAATCCGTGACTTGCTGGGCTGGGTGAAAATATCATGTTGAGCTGGACGGAGAAATGTTATAAAAACATAAACACATGATTGCATGCCTACTACTGTATTGGTCTGTAAAATCTTTGCAAGCTTATGTACGCAATCACTAGGAGTTAACTTGCCAAGTTATATATAAACAATTATTATTATTATTTTGTAAGAACTTTCAATTTACGAAATAAAATATCATTTTAATTTGATGAGTTAATAGGATGTGGGGTATTATTATTTTTTAGGCTAGACGTGGGACAGTTGAGTTGGTTCTAGGGAAATGTACTAAGAGAAAACTCAGTTTACATTGAAAAAGAAAGAGAAAGAACCGAGCTATGTGTCGTCTTAAAAAAACATAACTTGGGTTGCTGATGTTATAGACAAGCTAGGTTGGGAGGCTCAGAGGCCGCTAGATCCAAAAAACGTTGAAACATGTCGTGGGCTGCCCATGTTAAAAAAATGAGACCAACCCAAGGGCTAACCCTCGTTGGCATTTTTTTAGGAGAAACTCCGCGAGCACCACACGTCCAAGCCGGGACTTGAACTCGGGTGGGCCGGCAGCAACCTCAAGCTGCCTAGCCAACGGGTCAATGGCCCATCCTCGTGGGCTGCCCATGTTAAACAACAAAACCTAGGCCATGGACCTGGTGGGCTCGGGACTGTCAGCCTCTCGACGAACAATTGTCTCCCGATTCCTCTTATTTTGATGACCATGTTGGGAACGACAAACGGCGGCGCCACGGAGACAACACCAAGGTGGAGGATGACATCGAGACCATGGACCGAACAAACTGGAGCGGGGGAAGACGCAGGCAGAGGGGAGTACGAGGGTTGACTTGTTCGTATGCAGGGTGGCCGGTGGAGCTCCTTGGTATCATTGTCTTCTTTCATGTTGGCGTAGCAGGGGTTGATGATGGTCTCGACGAGGTCAACCACAGAGTCCTTCTCCTGCCCGTTGCCGATGATCTTGTATTGCTTCTGGATGTCGACAAGCTTGCTGCACCAGATGGCTGAATCGTCACGTTCTTCCTTCTCTCCACCGTAGCGAAGGTGCAGTCGGCGCTGCCGATGAAACGGGTGAATGCTCCAGAACCTTTGATGGCCCTACAACAGTGGTATATGAGAACCTCATCCCACACGCATACCTAGGCGACTGTGATCCACTGGTCCCTGTCAGGATATGAATGGATGGGCACAAGGTCTAGTCCTGCGACCTTGTGCTTTCTCATCCTGTAGGTACTGCTTGAATTCGGCGAGGCAAAGCTTCACCTAGTCCGGATCATTGGTGTACATCACATTCAACTTGGTGCCGCCATGGGACTGAACGGAGAACTCAAAGGTGAACTCCTTGCTGAAGTCCATATCCAGCAGGCTCACCCCTCAGATCGCCATTGGAGTCTCTTCAAGTGAACGAGTGAGTAGGCGGCAGCAGCAGTTCATTTTTCAGCTCTTGGGGAACTGGATTCAATAGCAAACTGAGTGTGTATACACGACAACACTTATGACCCCTCCCTCACCCACTGCATGCCCTACAGAATATGCACCCTCCGTGCATTCAAATGCCTCCATTAAGAAACCTATTCCAGCCACACACGTCAGTTCACGAGCGAGTCTGTATTGGTACTGTAATAACAAGTGTTAGTGGTCAGTTACTTAAATTTAATTAGCTTTAATTAAAATGTATTCTTAAAACAAGCAATGCATTGGCGCGTTCTATCAGTGCCACAGGATCAACATGCACAACAATTAGAATTATTATTCTCAGGACGCACATGATCAGCACATTTGCCGCACTTTCACACAGACAATAGTACCAAGTTTGAACAGTTTGTTATGGTTGTTGTCCTCTGCATCATCATGCCGTGTTTCCCAGCTTGCAAGATTCAGAACCAACAAATAAGATTCAAATAATAAGTACAACAAAGATGCCTACACATCTCATTGATTCCCGACTTCAAGATTGAGAACCAACAAATAAGATTCAAATAATAAGTACAACAAAGATGCCTACACATCTCATTCATTCCCAGCTTGCAAGATTCAGAACCAACCCATTAGAGCCTTTTGATAAAGTGAATATCGGGATTAAATCCATCTTGGCTAGCCGTGTCATACAACCCAAGAACTTGGCGAGTGCTCTTGACCATCACAACATCTGTAGTAGAGTATTCTTGTTTGCACAGATAAAAAAGAGCATGGGTTTAGGACTCTAGCAGCCGTAGAGATGGTTGTACAAACATTGGCCTTTTCTTTTGGCCACCAATTCTATCTATGTTCGTGATGCGTCAATCTTTGACGCATCCCTTGAAATTACTATAATAGTGGTACTAGTTGAAGCAAACTTTATTTCCAAAACGAGAAAAGATTGCAATAGAATAGCTTTATTTAAAAAATACAATGTTGGCACAACATGACAAAGCACAATCAAGTTGATAAAGGACAGTACTGACCGGTGTGAGGGGCCCTATGCCGCCACGACTCGATCTGGTGAACCTGCACCTCCACTCGGATGAGGTCAACCTCCAGCTCCATGATTCAATTCATGCGCCTTTTTCTACAGTTCACCTGAAATGAAGCAAAGATTGCATCATTCAGCTAGCAAGAAGTACTTGCTCTCGTGAGCTGGCAGGTTCTTCTTTAGTAGTTGCACTAAAATTGAGCAACATTAAGGTTGGCTGTCCTGCTCATGTAAGGTGCAACTATAATTTGCTCATCCTTTTGTGCAGTTCCACTAAAATAAAGTGCCATTGTGGTGACAGTGACGACTCATCTTGCAAAGGCTAATAAAATGTTGCACGAGATTACCAACAGAATTTGATGGAGATTTTGGGAACTCCAGTCACCATTTTGTGCAGTTCCACCAAAATTGAGAGATGTTGCCCATGTGACATTTTAGTTGAACTACACAAGACACTCATTCCAAAAAAGTGTTTTGTGCAGTTCACCAAAAGGTCACAATAGCAACAAGGTGAAATGGATATCCCTATCTGCACAAAAAGATAGAAAGTAAACAGTTACTGGTCAATAAGAATATACGAAACATACACGAAATGAAAAGAAGCATCTTAATTATGTTCATGGCAATCACGCAAGGACAGTAGAAATTTTAAAACGTAAGTAATGCTTCATGTTATCGGAAGCATTACGATCAACTATGACATTCGTCAAATATGGGATTACTTTAATTGTGGCATTGCTTGTACCAGATACAGTAAACCAATAGCAGCTAAAGAGTTGGTTTAAGGGCATGGGACCATGGGGACACCAGGTCACTCAGCAGCATAAAGAAGCAACTTACTTATCATACTTGGGAAAACAGCAGGAGTACCATTTGTTAACACAGTTTAATTGCATCATATCACTGGAGGCATTAGATTAACAATAACACTGGTTAGACATGTCCTTAAGGTAATAGTGTGATCGCTTCATTTTACATGCGCCTTTACATTAACAACAGCAAAAGGTTGGTATAAGGACATGCGACAGTGGACGCATCAGCACAATGTACCTACAAAGAGGCATAAAGTGGTGATGTCGAGTTTGTTCATGCTCTGTGAGGGCAACAAATCTAATCCTGGAGAACTTTTACTATGTGAGGGTAGCAAATCTAATCTTGGAGAACTTTTACTATGTGAGGGCAGCAAATCTAATCCCGGAGACCTTTTACTATGTGAGGGCAGCAAATCTAATCTTGGAGACCTTTTACTATGTGAGGGAGCAAATCTAATCCTGGACATACTCTGTTGACTTGTCCACCAGCCGCCACTTTCTATCCATTTTTCAACCAATAATAGATCTGTTCCTTATCCAGTTTGTATTGAGTTTTCTCATTATTTCCCTTTTCAACCAAGAGACCGGTTGGGTACCCGGTCTCTACTACTTTCCCCCTGTCATTTCCTCTTTGAATCAAGTCCTAGATTCATGCTAAGACTTTCCCCCTTCCTTCGTTGTTTGAACCAAGTCCTATAATCGAATGCATGAAGTAGCTTTACCTCTAATAATACTAAAAATTTAGGTGGATTTGGAAGAGATGATGGAAGTAGAAAAAGATGCACATGCAGGCACGTTGGGAGCTGGGGCAGTAGAGCAAGGCCGCTTTCGAAGAACTTGTACCTGAGGTTTGTTGGGATGTTGGCGGCGGCAGGTCGATCTGCGCACAATACGGCAGGGAGGAAGAAGGGTCGGAGGACCTCCCGAGCCGACGATGTGTCGGAGAGAACGACAAGGGCAGAGGATCGGGCCCCGCCGGCAACTGTGGGTTTCCTCCCTCGGCGGTGATGACCGTGTGAATGATTCACCTTTTAGTCCTCTACACACACCGACCGAAGGGATCCGGCCGGATCTGTGACCAGCGGTGAGCAGAGAGAAAATGTCGCTACCGCTGTCTTGTTTAGATCTGGAGAGGATGAGAGAATGAAGAGAGCAACCCTAGTAAAGCAAGTGCTCAGGCCGCTGCATACATATATAGTGGAGTGATTATCATTTTCTCCCCACAACAAGCGTTTCAATTTATATACGTGGCATTAAAGAAAAGAAACTCTCTATTTTAGGTGACTACTGTACGACTCCTACTTACTACAAATAGTACTAGTTTTGTTCACTTGTGCTCCCCGCCCCTCCATTCATTGAACAACCCCACGGGTGAATAAACATACAGTAAGTATTTATATAGAACGAACAAGCTCGAACTATTTTCGTGTAGTTAAAAGTTGAGGGCGGGGCTTTTCCCAGGCAGTACGCGCGGCAGTTTTCGGGTAGGCGGTTTGACAGAGAGGCGAGGAGGGTGAGCGAGTGGCGCATTCTCAAACATATTGTTGGAAAGGTTGGGTTGTGCGATTTGACGGCGCGTTACTGCTGGAAAGACTTGTGATATGACCACTCACTATAGTCATGAATTACTAGCACTCCGACCGGGGTGATGCCCCCTTCAATTCCGCACTCTAATCTGGTGCATGACACATAGACCCGGATGCTGGCTCTCCCACGTGTCAGCGAAGTACTACGTAGTAGGAAGAAGGAGCAAAGAATGATGTGGTATATACTACTACTACTACTACTCAGGTCGGAGGAGTGCGAACCACGGCAGCCCAGTGAACCAGCAGTGCGAACCATGGTAGCCTAGTGAACCAACAATAGAAAACAATGTGGTGATATGGCCATAAAAAACAATGTGCTACAGTCCACACTGTAACATGTACAGTACTACTCCTCTTTGTTTGGATCCCTGAGTTAGAGCTAGTTTGGGTTGAAATAGCCTCAAATTATCGAAACAGGAGGGGTTAGTTTGAGCTAGTTTGCTCTAACCCAACTAAAAAAACTAGCCCGGTGGAGAGGTTCTAATTGGGTTAGTTATCCTCGGGCCCACTAAAAGAGAACTAAAAGAATCTCCCCTGCCCGTACCAGTTCGCTCCCCCCTCTCGCATGACTCCTCTCTATTCCCCATAGGGCTGCCCGCCCAAGTGCCGCTCGCCCTCTCTCTCCTTCGCCGCCCTCTCCTTCCAGCCTCCGCCGCCCTACTCCGGCCGCCCTCTCCCTCCGGCCTTCGAAGGTCGCCCCGCTCCACCTTCACCAGTCGTTTTTCTCCCTTTGTTGTGCGCGGCGGCGACGCATCTACCAGGGAGGTCGCGATAGGGGTGAGTTTGTTCGTTCCTTCTCTGTCTCACAGCCATATCATTTATCTTGCTTGCTCTAGCGCTAATTCTGATTTGGAAAAGTAGATCCTGATCAAACTTGGTATAGATTTGTGGTGCACGCATGGAATTGTTTGATGCTGCTTGAGGAGGTAATAAATCTTTCTAGAAGCCCAAAGATTCAGTTCACCTTTCTAGGTATTTCAGTTCTAGGCTTGCATTATTTCTAGAGGCCAAAAGATTCAGTTCACCTTTCTAGGTATTTCAGTTTCAAGCTTGCATTATTTCTAGAGGCCCAAAGATTCAGTTCACCTTTCTAGGTGTTTTAGTTTCAGGCTTGCATTATTTCTAGAGGCCCAAAGATTAAGTTCCCAGTCAGCGGCAAGCAGCCCTGCTACCCATGCCGGTGTCGACCTCAACTCGCAAGGGCTGGCATCGAAGGGGTTCCCGGGGCTTGGGCTCTACAAAGCCTTCCCCCAGAGCGACGATGGCGAGCTCCTCCCTCGGTGCGTCAGGGGCTCCGGGCTCCCTCCCTATCGTGAATGACTTCCGTGATGAGTTAGCTCATGCTTTGATTCTTGGAGTGTTTTTTTTGTGAAGCTTGATTGACGACTTGTATGTTTAAGTGGGATATCTCATTTGTATGGACAAAGTAAAAAATTATCATGTTTTGCATGCTTGATTTGTAAAGATGGTTCGTTTATGTCAATTGTGAGCAGGAGGAGGCCACACAAGAGCCGGCCACACCAAATCCGGCAGGAAATAGGGTCCAAAGTAGTCAAATGACTGAGAAAGAGCATTTATTGTCAATCTAACCCTGCCATCCATACACCTCTTTGGTTTAGAGTTAGTTCAGGGTTAACGCTAACCTCTAACTGAGTTAGAGTTCTCCTCGTCTCGGTTCATCGCCATCATATTTTCCCCATTCCTGTGTTTTCAGTATCCTGCGAATCAAAGAGGCCCTTTTTTGCGGGAAAAATCAAAGAGGCCCTTATACTGGTTTAGGTCCGGTCATTTTTTATAAACGTGTTATGTCCAAAATTTAATGAACGTGCTCTGGTTTCTACGAAAATAATCCGGTTTCATATAGTAATTGATTTATTCTTCTACAGGGGGTTTGCATGTAATTCATGAGGTCTGAAATGTAAAGTACCCTGGCATATGCTCCGAGTCGTGCATGCACTACGACCCAGATGCTCTATGTCCCACATGTCGGCGAATGGGGGCACGTGGAAATTGCCTAGGAGTACATAGAAGGAAAAATGCGTGAAAAAATTATGTACTGTGAAGCGTAGCTGCGGTTCGAAAAGGAGACCTAAAGTGATGACAGCTATAGGTCGCACGCACCCAACTAGTGGTACTAGACATACGACTAATTTTTCCCTCAAAAAAAAGAGGTACGTGTGCTCAGTACTCTTATTCTATCACACGTGTCCCATCTGACAACAGCATCCGTGCTACAGCTAGCTCTCCTCCCTCGTTTCTCTCCTCTAATTCTAAACTCAACCGACGCCCGGTGGGCGGGGTGGGTTTGCTCAACTGCGGCCCCACCTCACAGTGAAAACATTACGACTGGAATAAAAATGCCATATACTCCCTCCGTTCCTAAATATAAGCCTTTTTAGATACTATTTCAAATGGAATACAACATACAGATGTATGTAGACATAATTTAGAGTGTAGATTCACTCATTTTGCTCCGTATATAGTACTCACTTGCTGGAATCTTTAGAAAGACTTATATTTGGGATCGGAGGGAGTACTATACTAATAAAACATTAAGGCCACGAGGCGATGCAGTGCTGGTTACAGGAGGCAAGAAGAAGAGATGCATTCATCGACGACGTCCACCTCCTCGACTCAGGGCGCCGGCCCACCGAATGACGCCTAAGTAGCAGCGGCTTTCGTGGCCAGGTCGACGTGCTTTTGAACAATGGTGTCCAAAGATTCCAGCCGCTGGAAGAAGGCCAACATCTTTCTGTCCTCGCTTGCCATGTAGTGGCCTATGTAGACGATTTCCTCGTAGACATGGATGTGCAGGTCGACGGTTTCTTGCATGGCGAGGCGCTGCGCGGCGATCGTGGCCTCGAGGTGCACATTCTTTGTCGCGACCTCCAGCACCTGCAGGGCCACCAGGGCTTGAAAGAGTTGGTCACCATGGAGGCTGATGAGGGTGGCAGGCAATGAGGAGCCTGGGCGCACGGGCTGGAGCAGTACGGCAAGGTCGTCCGCGCGCTTCTTGACGGCGGTGAACTTGTAGATGGAGTTGATCATCATGTCATCCATGCAAGAGGCGAAGCCGGCGTCGGCAAGGGCTACGATGCCGGCGATCGCCAGCACCGTCTGGAAATGCTTCATGGTGTGGGGCCGCAGGCTGGCGCCTTGGATGATTTGGCACAACCGACTGCCGCTCGCGTCCATCGCCTCCATAGGTGCTTGTGGCTTCTGGTCACTTGGTCTTGGATTGGAGTGAGCAGTGTTGCGCAGAGACTTAGGAGTAGATGGATTGGAGTGGTGGGGCACCTTTATATGAGAGTCCAAACTCTATTGCATTCACATCATGTTGGTCCTATTCTGCTTCTCCAATTAATTCCCTCTGCATGTAATTGAGGATGCATCATTGACCATTCAACGTCTCGGGAACTGCTACCCTCTCCCTCCTTGGCATTCAAGCACCTATGGAGGCGACTGCCACTCGCGTCTATCGCATGTCAGGAGACGTTCCCGTCGACGACGAGGTGCCTATGGTGACTTTGTAAATTTCAATATGATAGTGTCGTGCGTGTGTGCGTTCATAGGGGTGAGTGTATGCGTGTGTATATGAGCGCTTGCGTCTGTACTGTGTCAAAAAAACATAAATGCGTGTCAAAAAGAGACTAGTCAGTATACTCAATATTGTGCACCTCGGAGAGGAAAACGAGAGAAGTACGTATTTATTTACGGTGCAGATTTACTCATTTTGCTCCATATGTACTCCGTCTCGGTGTAGTCTAGTCACTTGTTGAAATCTCTAGAAAGGCAAATACTCCTTTCTGGTTTACAGGGCTATACTAGCAAGTAGTAGTATGTACTACTCTCTCCGTTTCTAAATATTTGTCTTTCTAGAGATTTCAACAAGTGACTACATACGGAGCAAAATGAGTGAATCTACATTCTAATATGTCTATATACATCTGTATGTAGTAGTCCATTTGAATCTCTGAAAAGGCAATTATTTAGGAATGGAGGGAGTAGTACAATAGTGGGCTCACATAGCAATTTTGTCTCATGCAAGAGCCTGGCTATATGCATGCTCCAATGTTCGCAACTGCCATGTTAGGGTTGCGCTTGGCTCTTCGCCTCTTCGAGAAGACGAACAATGATGTTGCTGCTACTGCTTCTACAGTGTCGAATCCACTGCTACATGTCCGTCCATCGCGAGCGGGAGGGATAGCTTGTTGTAGTAGCCTGTCCTCATTTGCGAGCAACCGCGCGCATGGGCGAGGGAGAAGGCATGTAGTAGTAAAATCAAGCTTCTCATCATTGTACGAGTTGACGCGACACATCATAGCACTGGCCCCACATGCTTGCCTCTAAACTTGGTTGAAAGACCCGAGTGTACAATATATTTGCTGCAACCTCTAACATTTACTCACCACAAATTAAAATATATATTCCTGTCTTGACCAGATGAGCATGCAAACTACAATCACCAGGGTGACAGGTAGGGCCAGAAGACTATTTTAATTTTCTTAAGAAAACTTCAAGACGGCCACATAGCATGGAGCCGACCCCAACAATTTTAAGCTTACACGCTATCCTAGTACTCTACACATGAAACTGCCACACGAGCGTCCGGGCTGCGCTTGGCTCTTCGCCTCTTCAGGAAGTCGAACAACAGTACTACTGCACTGGAGGAGTACTACAGTACGCTTCTGGCCATCTGACACCGATTGAACTGCTGCATGTCCACCGCGTGCGGGAGGGAGAGCATGTAGCGAAAGCTTTCCTAGTCTTGCCAGCCACCACGCTCATGGGCGAGGGAGGGACGCTTCTGCCTTTGTGTGTATGATAGGTGGGCCCGACAGGTGGGTGGCCAACCTGTCATACAACCAAAGGCAGGTGCAGTTAAGTCCACGAGGGAGAGGATAATCAAACTTCTCATTGATGTACGAGTTGACGCGACACATCAAAGCACTGCACTCGATATATTTCAATAATTTGCGTTTACCAATGCATTAATTACAACGCATGCATGCATGTCGTGACTCTCCTTTTGATACTTGCATGTGTTGATTTAATGCACCTTGAAGTAGTATAAAATATGTGACGATAAAGCTTTGTAATGCCCCGGCCCAAGCGAGAGATGGTTGTGCACGAGGAGGGTGAGATCATGCAGACGGAAGAGGACCCGACGATGGAGCTCTCTAAGGTCTCGATGGACCTCACCGTGCTCCACTGCCCCTTGTGCCTCCACCCCTTGACGCCTCCAGTGTATGAGGTTCGAATACACCTCGTCCGTTCGGCTGATTGAGCAAGGTGCAGGTTTCTTGATTGATGTGATGTTTGATTGATTTCTGCAGTGCAAGGGAGGGCACTTGGCCTGCATGGACTGCCACATCGAGCGCCCCGGGAACCAGCGGCAGTGCCAGAAGTGCGAATGCGGCAGTGGCTTCAACATGGGGAACACGGTGGTGGACGCCTTCCTTTCATCGGTGAGGGTGGAGTGCCCGCACGAAGGCTGTGGGCTCTACGTCACTTACCACAAGCTCGCCGATCACCAGAGCGTGTGTTCGCTCGCGCCCTGCAAATGCCCTGTGCCCGTCTACGGCTACGAAGGCCCGCCGCCAGTGCTCTACCACCACATCAGCACCGCGCATCCCATGCCCGTGCACAGGATCTAGTACGGCAAGGTGCTCCAGCTGCAAGTGCCACTCTCGGAGCCACGGCTCTTGCTGTTTGCGAAGGAGGACGGCCGCGTGTTTTTCTTGGTCGGCGGCGTGCTCTACATCGGCGCGCCTATCGCCGTGTCGGTTATCGCGCATCGGCGGGGTGTCCCCACCGCCGCACTCGTGGCCAAGCAGGCGAACGGCCGCGGGGAGCCCAAAGGCACGACCGACACCGTCAAGGTGGAAATGGCGGTGACAAGCAGCAAGGATCCCGGCGACATCACCGTGCAGGAGCTGACCTTCTTCACAGTTCCGCCCAAGCTGCTGGCCGGGGCTAAGCTGGTGTCCCTCCACATTCAGATTGACAAGCTCACGTCCTAAATGATTCTACAGTGCCTTCTGTTTATCTTAGTAATATGCTAATATAGGGATTACCTTGATCTACTTTAGCTTAAGAAATGGTGGGTTTTGGTGGCGATGCAGCAATTACTTCGATATCAGATCAGTAATTTCCAACAGTTGAACGGATATTTTGTATCTGTTGGATATAAACTTCCTTTGGGTAAGAAGTACTACTTGTCATCAAAATGGATAAAAAGAGATGTATGTAGACGTATTTTAGTTCTAGATACGTCCCTTTTTATCCATTTTGATGACAAGCACTCCCTCCGTTCCACAATACATGCCTTCCATTTGTCAAAATATAGATGTATCTAGACATGTTTTAGTATATAGGTACATCCATCATAGAGCCAATTGGATGGTTGGGAACACTACAATTTGTAGCTACACATGCGTGTGTGACTCCCAGATGCAGAGGCCGGGGGTCATCATCCTCCTTTTTGAGAAAAAATAGACGCGCATGTGAGAGGACGAGTGCGTGCGTGCACCTCTTCTCTTCCTGTATAACGTACTAAACTCAGAGTACAAGTCTTTGTAAGTGGCACGATGGTGCGTGCGAGAAGTCCCGAGAGATAGGTTTAATGTGTCTGAAAAAAGACTAGCCTATAGCTCGCCACGCGGCTATTCCTGTCGAACGCCCCATTAACCGTAAGATATGTATACGATGGTGCCAGTTATTGCACGTACACAGCAGTAGAAAAAGAACTACCATGGCATATGCTACACCACGGCCGAGAACACATGCCCACGTAACGCCATCCGAGAATAGTGCCGCACTTTGAAACTAGAACCATCAATAAATTTTGAGCTTGCGTCACATCAAATTCCAAATTACTCCACGCTATATTGAATTGCAAACCTGTTCACACCGATCACAACCTAAACGGTTTCCCACTTAGGAGCGTATTAGTACCATGCTATATTGAATTACAAACCTGTTCACACCGATCACAACGTAAACAGTTTCCCACTTAGGAGAGTATTAGTACTCGGCTATAAATACTACTATGCCAAGATGACTGCACATTCCTCCTTAACTCCTCATCCACAAAAACAAACAAGTCATTCAGCATCCTTCCCTTGTGTCTACCATGGCCAGCGTGAGTTCTGGGTCGAGAGATTACCACCAGGGAGAGGCGAGCATGGAAGCGGAAGCACGAGAGATGTCCCGCCTCACTGCGAAAGCAGCCGACATGTCTCGCCGCACGGAACTAGCAGCACAGAGGTCCTACCGCGCCGCCAAAGCAGCATGGAGGTCCCGCCACACCGTCGATCCAGCAGACTGGTCCGGCCGTGCCGCGGAAGCAGCAGAGATGTCCCACCGTGCCGCGAATGCAGCAGAGATGTCCCGCCGCACCGCGACGGCCTAGGAAAATGTCTCGCGGGTAGGCGACAACTCTTACAGGCACATGCATGCGATCATCCATAGCCAGATGGATCAGATCTCTAGCTGGGTGAGGTTGCAGGACGACATGAAAGCCTCGTTTGAACAGGCTACCGGCATCATCCGGCAATAAGGGAGGGCAATGAGAGGCTCCGGGCCGAGCGTGACCTGCTGAGGGCGAAGATCGTCGGAAGTGTGGAGCAGCAGGAGGAGACCACTGCCTTGTTGAAGAGGACCGGCGTCATCGTCAAGAAACTTATGGACGAGAATGACATGCTCCGCATCGAGCGCCAAAAGCTGGTGGAGGAATCCGTGGATGTTCTCAAGCAGCGTCTTGAGGACACGAAAGAGCTCATCGCCGCTTGCCGCGGAGACTAGTTCCCGCGGCCTGCAGCGACGCATCAAGAAAGTAGAGATCAACGAGCCAGATCCTTGTCTTCCTTCTTATTTTGCCCTTGTGTATTTCGGCCGTAGCCGCATGTGGCTTTTTTAATTATCTTCCTAATTATGTAAGACAATTAATTGTCCTTATATATTCATCAGTCTTGCTATAAGTCGCAGTAGATGCTATATAGGTCCGTCGGATCTTACATCAATATCCGTGCTTTCAGATTTTCTTTTTTCTCTCTTAAATCTCAGTCGAGTGAGACATAGGCATGCCATGAAACAGAGGCTCAGGAGCCAATAATGGAGACCTTGGGAGAGATGTAGACGGCAAATGGAGGTCAAAGGGCTCTCCTCCCGATAAGCACACGTAGGGGTCTTATCGCACGCCTCTCGTACTCAAATAGCTACCCTGCATGGTGCCTCCTAGCTAATAAAAAAGGGGACGCATGTCGGCATGTAAATGGTAGTAAATAGAATGCCCACGGTTTCAATAATACTTGTGTTTCCGATAGTAACGTGACAACACTTGTTCCAAAATGACTTTGTTGATTGTTAATGTGTGCGCGTTTGCAAATCGGACTGCAAAATTACCACAGCATGTTGGTGCCATGTCATGGCACCAAGCCAAGTTTCGTTATTTTCATGCGTGTTTTGGATTTACAAGAATTAAAAAACTAAGTTTCTCAATGTTTCCAGCCCAGCCACGACGCCCAGAATTTTGAATTTCATTCCCATTTCTTGCATGGAACCTAGAAATTTACGTGAGGACACACATGTGATTTTTCAACCATCTTTGGTGCACTGGAGCATGTGCTTGTATTTCAAATTTGAATTATGCACACAAAGGTGACACGTTCCCTCTCAGAACCACGAGCCTTCTTGAGAGAAGCTCCAGTTTGCAAGAAGCTTATACCAAAATTTGTTACTATTCGGCCAATTTTTTTTACCACAGCATGGTACTACCATGACATGACACCATGCCAAGTTGCATGATTTTAAAACCAAGTTTCTCAATGTTCTCGACCGAGTCACGATGCATTTTATTCTCATTTCTTGCATGGGACCTAGAAATTCACCCGAGGACATAGATGTGATTTTCAACCAACTTTAGTGCACGGGAGCATGTGCTTGTAGTTCAAATTTGAATTATGCACATTAAATGGCCAAAAACTCAATTAATGTATAAAAAAAGGCCAAACGAACCCGGAATAATTCCAAAATTTAATAGGGCACTCATGTAGTTCTATGTTGCCTTTGTAAATAAACTCAAGGGGGACAGTGTATATCGTTTCGCACTCAAAGGTGGCACGTTCCCTCTCAGAACCACGAGCCTTCTTGAGAGAAGCTTCGGTTTAAAAGAAGCTTATACCAAAATCTATTCCTATTCGGCCATTTTTTTACTACAACATGGTAGTACCATGACATGACACCATGCCAAGTTTCATGATTTTCAGACGTGTTTTCGATTTACAAGAATTCTAAAACCAAGTTTCTCAATCTTCTCGGCCGGGCCACGATGCCCATATGTTTGAATTTTATTCTCATTTCTTGCATGGGACCTAGAAATTCACCCGAGGATACAGATGTGATTTTTCAACCAACTTTGGTGCACGAGAGCATGTGCTTGTAGTTCAAATTTGACTTATGCACATTAAATGACCAGAAACTCAATTAATGTATAAAAAATGACAAACGAACCCGGAATAATTCCAAAATTTAACAGGGCACTCATGTAGTTCTATGTTGCCTTTGTAAAGAAACTCAAGGGGGGGCAGCGTATAGCGTTTCACACTTAAAGGTGGCACATTCCCTCTTAGAACCACGAGCTTCCAAATCGGCCCAATTTTTTACCACAACATGTTAGTGCCATCACATGACACCATGCCAAGTTTCATCATTTCCAGGCGAGTTTTGGATTTACATGAATTTAAAATCTAAGTTTCTCGATGTTCTCGGCCGAGTCACGACGCCCAGATGTTTGAATTTCATTCTCATTTCTTCCATGGGACCTAGAAATTCAACCAAGGACATACATGTGATTTTTCAACCAACTTTGGTGCACCGGAGCATGTGCCTGCAGTTCAAATTTGGATTATGCACATTTAAAGTCTAGAAACTCAATTAATGTATAAAAAGGCCAAACGAACCCGAAATAATTCCAAAATTTAACAGGGCGCTCATATAGTTCTATGTTGCCTCTGTACAGAAAATCAGGTGGGAGGCAGCGTATATCGTATCGCACACAAAGGTGACACGTTCCCTCTCAGGACCACAAGGCTTGTTGAGAGAATCTTCGGTTTTGCAAGAAGCTTATACCAAAACTTGTCCCAATTCAGCCAAAAATTATACATATGAAAACAGGGTTTAGATTATCCCGAACACACTACAAGAAATATGTCAACTAGTGACCTTCTTTCAGTGACCCTAGTGAAAGTGCGTTATATCGACTAGAGGGGGGGTGAATAGGCGATTTTTATGAATTCTTCACTGAGGAATTTGCCGGTGAGGAAATTCCTTAGCGAAGAACTACTTGCAATGAATAAGTACTCGAAGTAAGCGTAACAGGATACAAGCATGGTCATCATGATGAAATGAAGACAAGCACAGAGTACAGAAAGCGTAATCACAGGATAACAAGATGAAGACAAACAAACTGAAGAAATTGAACTGAGGAAATTGAGAAAGCCTTCAGTCTAAGTCTTGAAACACAGATATGAACAACATTCAACACAGTAATGAGGAAATGGAAGGGTTGAGGAAATAGAACCAGTTAGTTGGTGAAGACAATGATTTGGTAAACCAGTTCCAACTGCTGTCTCGGTTATACGTCTCAGTTGGAGCGGCCGAGTATTTAAACTCGAGGACACGCAGATCCGGACACCCAATCATCGAGTCAAGAAAGTCATAAGTGACCGTAAGAACTGCGTCTCTCACATCCTTTGGAAATTGATGAATCTGTATGAGATTTCCAATGGCTTCACTTGAAGGGATTGGTAGGTGTAGGATTTTGAGTCGAGCATCACATGGAAATTTTTCCTTAGTATTTCCTCGACCCCTTTAACAATCTGGTGTTTCCTATGACTCAAGAAAGAGAAAATGAAACTACGAAAACAAAAGTCTTCACGCTTCATGTTCCTCAAATGAATATCAAGTCTTCAAGGTCACACCAATTTCTTCACTTTCAAAGTCTTCGAAAGTCTTCGAATATCAAAGTCTTGATCGAAGAACTTCATTTTTAGGGTCGACTTTCTCTGTAAATATCAAACTCCTCATAGACTTATAGACACTGTGTACACTCACAAACGCATCAGTCCCTTAACCTATAAGTCTTCAATACACCAAAATCACTAAGGGCACTAGATGCACTTACAATCTCCCCTTTTGGCGATTGATGACAACATAGGTTAAGTTTTCAACGGGATAAACATATGAAGTGTAAGTACTGATATTGAGGAATTTGGTTGCAAGATATAGAAGAACTCCCCCTGAAGATGTGCATAGTGAGGAATTTGCTTTTGAGGCAATGCACATTTGAAGAGTTGAATCATGGAGATCTCCCCCTATATCTTGTAATTCATACACGCATTTGATATATAATATGAAGAATTTGAAATGCATGATGAAATATGGTGCCTGATGAGATTCAGAATACGTGCATTAATATTAATGAGGAATAAGCATGCAGAATAGCACATCAAAAGTATCAGAGCTCAGTGCATCAAAAGCATCAGAGCACCGTCCAAAAGTATCAAGGCACCATCGGGTTTAAGATTACAACTCGATCCAATCAAAGTTTCGGAAGAAAGAGAGTTGTAACTTAAAAAAATGCCCTTAGTATAGACCCGCTTGAAGACTAACTCAGATTTCTCCCCCTTTGTCATCAAATGACCAAAAGGATTGAAACTGAGGACTAGCGCCCCTGAAGAATTTCAAGTCGATGGAGGAGTGCCAGCTTTGTCGGGGTTGTTTGTTGTAGCAGGGCCTGCCGCAGTGTCGTCCAAATCTTCATACTCATTAGTGTCGCGCGATGAAGAATAAGAGCTGGCCACCAGTGGAGGAACTTTGACCCTCTTGAATTTCTTCGGAGGAGGTGCAGACCAGTCAAATTCTTCCTTAAGACCCATAGTCTTCAGTTCTTCAGCACTATAAACATGAGTGAGAACAGCCCAAGTGCGGTTGAGGGTTTCATGAAGGTAGTAGTGGTTTTTTCTTCACGGCATTATGTGTTGAGGTCATGTTGTGAAGAATTGCACCAAACTGACGCTTCACCCATTTGTGATTGCGATCAACCTTCTGATGAAGACTGAGGAGTAACGATACGATCGACCATCACCACAGGTCTTTGTGGCTTGAGGATTTTGCTTAGCTGAGGTATTTGCGGCAGTGTTATGTGTAGCAGAATCGTCATTTGTAGAATAAGATGTAGCCAGACGAAATTGACCATCCAATGGACGAACGCCTTCATCGATCACAGCAGCTGCCTTGCCCTTATCATCAGATGATGAAACTGGCCGTTTGAGGACTTCAATGGGAGGCAAGTAGCTACCGTGGTTCAGAGTGTCAGCCTTGTAATTCTGTGAAGATCTTGCCCTTATGAATCTCATAATCCAAGGCACATAGGGCTTCAGCTCGAATGGTGACATGGCAACATTTTCCAGAGTCCTCATGAAGAAATCATCGAAGTAGACGGGAATGCCATGAATGATGTTGAAAAGCATGTTCTTCATGATGCCAACGACTTCTTCATCATTTGAGTCGTGGCCCTTGATAGGACTCATTGTCTTCGTCAGAATGCGATAGACAGTTCGAGGCACATAGAGCAATTCCTTGACGAGGAACTTGGTTCGTGGGGCCTGCCCTGGCTTCAAAGGCTTCATGAGCACTTGCATATAATGATTTGTCAGTTCAGGGTCATTGTAGATGCAACGTGCACTGTCATGGGGAGGATCAAGAGGAAGGACACGAAGCAATTCAGTTGCTGGTGCCTTATGATGAGTGTTTTCAGTCATCCAATCTAGCACCCATGAATTGACATCTTCAGCATCTCCGGTGATATGCAGTGTGGCGTAGAATTGAAGAATGAGTTCTTCATTCCAATCGCAAATGTCAGTGCAGAAATTTAGTAGTCCTACATCGTGAATAACACTGAGGACTGGCTCGAAGCACGACAGAGATTCCATATCCACGTGATTAATATGTTCATGATCGAAGATTTTGTCCTTCTCAAATAGCACTGAGGAATAGAAGTTGGAGTAGCAGTCCAGAAACGCCTCTTCCTTATACGAGCAGAGTCATATGGATTATAGTCAGTGAAGAACACATGCTCCAAAAAGAAGTCTTCAGCCTTGAATTTTTGCTTGCTTGAGAACGGATTCTTCGGCTTGGGCAGAGGAGTGTCAGTGATTTGCAGCACAACCTCAGGAATCGCGATATCAGGTTCTTCAGGCTGAGGAATTTCTGGTTCCTCTTCTTGTGCAACTTGAGGATCAGCAGCAGCAGGTTCTTCAGCACTAGCGGCTGGAATTTCTTCATGAATAGATGATGTGGGATGAGTTTCTTCAGAGCCCATTTGAGCTGTTGTTGTCGGGGACTGAGGAATCTGTTGGATAGGTGTGAATGGAGGAGTATTGGGATGCTGACTTTCCCAAAAGTCATCATTCATCACAGGTGTAGTGCATCCAATATCCACATCTTCATCTTATTTCCAATTTCCTCAACACCAGCCTCTTCAGCTGTGAACTGAGGCATAGGTGAGGAAATGACTGGCGTTGAAGGGATAGCGTCCACTTCAATTTCATCATCAAGCTGCTCTGACGTAGCAGAAGAATGATTTTCTTCATCAGATCCGCTTGGGATCTTATAATCTTCTCCATAAGGAACAATTTCCTTTGATGACATGGAGGAAATTGGAACATCATCAATTGGATTTTCAAGCGAGCTGGTCATTGGCTTCATTTTCTTCGCAGCCAAAGAATTTGACGCAGCTGATGCCTTCCTTTTCTTCACTGCAGCTCGCTCTGCAGCCTTGGTCTTCTTCACTTCATAGGCAAAAAGAAGAATTGGAGTTGGTGTAGGCGCGGGAGGAGCTGAGGAATCTGGTTGATTTTCTTGGTATGGCTCGATGCGGTTGCCTGATCTCTTCGATTTCTTCAGCGCACCACTAGTGGATGCCACGGTAATTTCTTCGGTGGCTGGAATGGAGTCATCAGCCCGGAACTTGTATTTTCATCGGCAGGTTGAAAGTCATCAGCGTGCTTGGCATGTTCTTCAAAGAGCTGAGCAGAGTCTGCAACCTGAGGATTTTCTTGTTGCGATGGGGCTGCAACAGTTGTCATTTTCTTCGTCAGGTTGACGAATCTCACTTTGGCTCCTTGCCAATCAGCATTGTATGCATCGAAGTCTTTGCTGAGGGCTTGGATTTCAGATTGAGCCTGGAGAAGTTCCTCAGGTGTCATTCTGACAACATTTTTCTTCAGGAGCTTCTCCTTCCTGTATTGAGCCTTCTTGATCTCACGTGCCTTCTCAAATTTCCATTTCTCTTGAGTGATGAAATGGGTCAGCATGTGACTTTGACCAGGAGTCAGAGGCAGATCAGGCATTGGAGTGTTTGGATCCTTGTGCCAGAGATCAATGTAATCGAGGATCTTCTTTGGATCCAAAAGCAGTGGCACAGATGTGCCTTTGGCTCTTGCGGCCTTCACTTGTCTATCTCTGATGATTTCTGCAAGTTCTTCATCAGAAGCTTCATCATCAGAGGGCACTTGAAATGCAACCTGTTTCTTCCTTGGACTTGGCCGAGCACCGCGTCCAACTGTTGCTTTAGTCTTCAACAGAGTGGGGCCTGATGAGGACATTGGTGCGGTGAGGAACTTCTTTGAGACACCGAAGCAATAGAAAAGCCAGAGTCCTTTGGCATGTAGCGAGATGCACAGGAGTTGAGGACTTTGGTGGAGCAGTAGCGATCTGAGGAATTTGCCGTGAGGGCATAGCTGAGGAACTTGGCCGTGAGGGCGCTGTCGGTGAAGCACTTGGCTTGCGAGCATGCTTCTTTGGCATTGATTTCCTCGGCTTGACAGAGGCCTCAGTAGCAGCAGCAGCAGCAGAATCCTCATTGAATTTCCTTACTGCCTCCTTGGCTTGTCGTGCCAATTTTGCTTGGTGCCTAGCCCATTCTTCAGGAAAGTCCTCACCACGCTTGATGCTGGTGGGATCAGCAACTTGGCTAGGTGCCAATGGAGCTCTTGGGCATGGAGGATTTAAAGCGAATTTCTTCATGTACTTTGGAGTAACATATCGATATTCCCTCCATTCTCTTGCCCATCTCCATTCAATCCTCTGAATGCGCACTTTGCGCTGATTTTTGTTCTCCTTGCCAAATTTGGCTTCATCAGGTGTGCAATAATCCTTGTATATGTCATCAGGGATTTCGAAAGCAGTCATGACCTCAGGTTTCTTTCCTCCTTTCTGCGGTCTCTTTCCTTGACCATATTCTTGGATATGGAATTTGAACAATTGAACACTCAAGAAGTATGCAATTTTTCTTCGAGGAACGCTGCAAATGAGTTAAGTTGATGAGAACCTAGTGATTCAGCGGTGGACATGAGTACTGTGAGCAGATTGTAGGTGCGAGGAATTTGGAGAGGTCATATCGTTCTCGTAAGATTTTTCAAAAGACAATTTTGAGGAATTTGACCAGTTGAGCCTTGAGGAATTTCACTAAGCGTTCTTTGTCTTAGGTTCGAGTTGTACAGATCGAAAATCCACACAATTGAGGAATCTTGAAGAAAATGATTGCTTAGAGAAATGGATCAAGAGCATACAATGTGTGAGGTGTTCAGATGTGTGAAGATTTGAAGAATAAAACACCTTTGAAGATTTTCGTGAAAGTTTGAGAATCAAAGTGAGTAATAAAAGTAACTTTTAATTACCCGAACGAAGAACACGATTTAACCGAGATGAACAGAGGTGAAGTTCGTCAAGTTAGATCTCCCACGCCCTAACTTGGCAGAGGGAAACAGCTACGGCGGCGGCGGAGTGAAGATTTCCGCAACCGGCGCGAGTACGACGACGACGAGGTCGAGGCAGTGAAGCTCTTCCTCACCGGCGATGATGAAGTAGTGGCGGCGCTAGGGTTTGAGGAGCTCGAGAGAGAGAGAGAGAGAGAGCGGTCAAGCGGAGTAAATGAAGTGAGGAAGGGGAGAGGGGTATTTATAGCCACGGTAAAAACTGTTTGCCCGAAGATTTTGGGACGAACATGCCCCTGCCCTTTCTCCTTCACGCGACATGTGTCACCCACGTACTGTGCAGATGAGATCATGTAAGATCGTGGGTGAATATAATAGTGCATCGTGGGATGCGGAACGGTATGAGCGGTAAAACCGAAAATCTGAATAAGATTTGTTTTAAAGTTTCGTTCGCAATTTCTTCAGCTGACAAGGACACAGTGAAGACTTTGAACGAGTTTCAAATAGAACGCACATGAAGAATTTGTGAATAGATTGGATTGAGTATAGCATAGAGGGGGAAGGGTCCGATCACATTCACTTAGCAGAAAAAAACAACTTGAAGAATTAGCCATAAGTGAATGCTGTAGAGGACATAAACTCATATATATATATATATATATATATATATATATATAGCCAATGAGGAAAAACGATGGAAGTAGTGAAGATTTTGCAAAGTTGAAGAATTTGAAAAACTGAAGAATTTCAAAAATGAGGAAAAACTCAAATTGAAGATTTTCAACTTTTTGTGGTGGCGTGACCCACCGTATAAGAATGATGATTTCAGACACTGCGTACAATTGTCATAGGGTTCTGAGAATCAAATTCTTCATTGATTTCTTCACACTTAGAGTGTTATTCTTCATTGATTGAAGAAAAACGTTTCTTCATGTGTTGCACATCTAAGTCATCAATTCTGCATAAGTGTTAGGATGTGTGTCCTTTTCAAAGAACATTCGAAGACTCTAAGATATTTAGCTCACACCGCAACTTGCTAAATCTCTTCTCATCCAAGGGCTTAGTGAAGATATCAGCTAGCTGTTCTTCAGTCTTCACGTGCTCGATGGAGATGTCGCCCTTCAACACATGATCTCGAAGAAAATGATGACGAATCTGGATGTGCTTTGTCTTGAGTCTTTGAATGGGTTGTGAGCAATTTTGATGGCACTCTCATTGTCACAGAGGAGAGGCACATTCTTCACGTTGACGCCATAGTCCTTGAGGGTTTGCTTCATCCAAAGGAGTTGAGCACAGCATGAGCCAGCAGCAATGTATTCAGCTTGACAATAGACGGTGATCTGCATTCTGTTTCTTCGAGGACCAACGGACCAAAGATTGTCCGAGGAAATGACAAGTGCGGATGTTGACTTGCGGTCCACACGATCACCAAAGCATAGTCGAGTCGAATATCCAATGAGATCAAAAGCAGAGCCCTTGGGGTACTATAATCCTAGTGTCGGTGTGTGAGCTAGATATCGAAGTATATGCTTCACAGCCTTATGGTGTGATTCCTTTGGTGCAGCTTGAAATCGGGGACACATGCAAACACTAAGCATTATATCTGGCCTAGATGCACATAAGTACAATAAGGAACCAATCATGCAGCGGTATACCTTGTGATCGAATTCAATACCATTTTCATCGGTGCATAGATGGCCATTTGTGGGCATAGGAATTTTGACGCCTTTGCAATCTTGCATGCCGAATTTCCTCAGTACATCTTTGAGGTATTTCTCCTGAGATATGAATATGCCATTGCTTTTGATTTAATTTGAAGACCTAAGAAGAATTTCAACTCTCCCATCATAGACATTTGATATTCTTCACTCATCATATAGGCAAATTCATCACTATAACGTTGGTCGAGACAGCCAAAGATAATATCATCAACATATATTTGGCACACAAACAGTTCACCATCATAAGATTTAGTAAAGAGAGTAGGGTCGAGTGAACCGGGTGTGAAGCCATTCTTCACAAAGAATTCCTTCAATGTATCATACCACGCCCGAGGGGCTTGCTTGAGGCCATACAGGGCCTTATTGAGTCTGAAGACTTTGTCAGGATTCTTTGGATCTTCAAAACCTGGGGGTTGAGCAACATATACTTCTTCCTCAAGCTTACCATTGAGGAATGCACTTTTCACATCCATTTGATATAAGATGATATCATGATGATTAGCATAAGCAAGTAATATGCGAATAGCCTCAAGTCTAGCAACAGGTGCAAAAGTTTCATCGAAATAAATTCCTTCAACCTGTGTGTAGCCTTGAGCTACTACTCGTGCCTTATTCCTCACCACCAGGCCATTTTCATCTTGCTTGTTGCGGTAGATCCACTTTGTGCCAATGATATTATGCTTGCGAGGATCAGGCGATTGACCAATTCCTGACATTGTTAAGCTCAATCGATGTAATTCTTCTTGCATAGCCTGAATCCACTCCGGCTCGAAATGCTTCATCTACCTTAGTGGGCTCTATGATAGAGACAAAAGCATAGTGCCCACAAAAGTTAGATAAATGTGAAGCTTTTGAGCGTGTGAGAGGACTGGTGCGCTAATGTCATCGATGATCTTCTCCACTTGCACTTCTTTTGCAACGCAAGGATGAGCTGGTTGTCGCCGAGGAATTTGATCAGCATTTTCTTGACACCATTTTCCTCATCATGTTCTTGAGTGCATCGACTTGACGTTCTTCATGAACAGGGATGAATTCTTCAAAGCAGATTCTTGATGGGAATGACATCCTCGGTTGCCTTGAGCTTGATAGCATCCTCGGTGCTGGTTCATCTAACACGTAGGTAGGTGCTCTCTTTGCGAGCCATTAGTTTCATCGAACCGCACATCTACTGATGTCGACAATCTTGTGAAGAACAATGTTGAAGACTCTGTAGGTGTCTGAGTCCTTTCCGTAACCAAGCATAAAACCTTCATGTGCTTTCGGTGCAAATTTAGAGTTGTGGTGAGGATCTCTAATCCAACATTTAGCACTGAAGACTTTGAAGTAACTCACATTGGGTTTCTTGTCAGTGAGAAGTTCATAGGCCGTCTTCTTGAAGAATTTGTGAAGATATACTCTGTTGATGATGTGGCACGCAGTATCAATTGCATCAATCCAAAAACGCTGAGGTGTTTTGTATTCATCAAGCATAGTGCGAGCCATCTCAACAAGAGTTACGTTCTTGCGCTCCACGACGCCATTTCTTTGAGGAGTATAGGGAGCAGATAACTCATGAGTAATACCAAGTTCATCAAGATAGGCATCAAGACCGAATTCTTGAACTCAGTTCCATTGTCACTTCGATGTGCTTGATCTTCACACCAAAGTTGGTTGAAGCCCTCGAGGAAAATCGTTTGAAGACTTCACGCACTTCATGTTTGTAAGTAACAATGTGTACCCATGTATATCGAGAGTAATCATCAACAATGACAAAACCATATAGAGATGCATCATTAGTGACTCACTGAGTAATGATTAGGTCGAAGAGGTCCATGTGAAGAAATTCAAATGGACGAGTAGTGGTCATGATAGTCTTATTTGGATGCTTGGCCTTGGTCATTTTCCAGCTTCACAGGCTCCACATAAGTGATCCTTGAGGAGTTTGACATTCTCAATGCCAATGACATGCTTCTTCTTCGCGTGTGCAAATTCCTCATGCTGCATGACCAAGTCGTCGATGCCATAGCCAGCCTTACGAAGCTTTTGCAAGTAGACACATGGCTGGTTGTGGTCCCGTAGAGAAATCAACAATATACAGATCTCCCCTCCTAAAGCCTTCGAAGACTTTGGAATTGTCAGCTTCCATAATCACAACACAGCGATACCTTCCAAAGACAACAACCATATCAAGATCACAAAGCATTGAGACTGACATGAGATTGTATCCTAAGGACTCAACAAGCATGACTTTGTTCATGTGTTTATCCTTAGAGATTGCAACCTTACCAAGACCCAATACCTGACTTTTGCCTTTGTCAGCGAAGATGATATGCTTCAGAGATGACGGTGATAAGGGAGCATCTATCAATAGATTCTTGTCACCCGTCATGTGATTCGTACATCCACTATCGAGGACCCATTCAGTAGTTTTGGGTTGATCATCCTGCAGATGAATTAGTGTAGCTTACAATCTCATATGCTTCATAGGTGAAGAATATGATATCAAATTCATTAGATGAATTTTATCAAGCAGTAAACAGATATAGCAGTATTAGGACGTGTGAAATGAAAGTTCATTTCATCATGATTCGCCTGCGTCCTTTTAAACAATTTCAATCAGTCCCACAAATTCTTCAGACGTTAAAGCACATCTGGAGACCTGACCCTGCAGAAGAGATTAGTTCTTTTTCTTCACCACCCACATCTGAAGGGGTGGCAAGGAGTTCATCATTCTGCGAGCACCATGTGAGAATGGTGGCAAAGATGCCAAACCATTTCGTTTCAAATAAGAGGGGTTAGGGTAAGCATATGAATAAGCAGAGAAATTCTTTGAGGACTTATGAACATAATGGTTTGAAGAATAATGCACATATTCATAGCCCTTAGCTCTACCATGTGAGACAGAGTTGTTAGCATGATGATAATCATATGAGGACTTTGATCCTTTTGAGGAATTTGATCCATGTGAGGAATTTGGTCCGTATGAGGACTTGGATCCATATGAAGAAGTTGGTCCATATGAAGAATTTGATCTAGGGTTCCTGTTCTTCACCGGTGGTGTCATGAGGACATTCACCTGAAGACTTTCAACATAACTTTTGGGAACCCAGATATTCTTCATAGGGGAACCGTTCCTGCAGTTAGTGCCAACATATCTAGCAAATACTTCACCATTCTGATTTTTGAACAGTTTATAGTTGGAGTCAAATGACTCATCATAAGAATGAGGAGATTCACATGTAAAGCCAGATAAGTTAGATGGATCAATTGGAGGTCCCTTTGCAGCAACCCATGAGGTTTTGGGGTACTGCTCAGGCTTCCAATATGTTCCATCAGCATTAAGTTTCCTCTCAAAGGCAATACCCTCTTTCCTAGGGTTTCAGTTGAGGATCTGCTTTTTAAGCACATCACATAGAGTCTGATGCCCTTTGGGGCTTTTGTACATGCCTGTTATGTACAATTCCTTCAGCCCTGCATTGTCAGTGATACTAGCAATGTCCTCAGATGAGGAATTAGTGATAGCAGAGGCAGATGAAGAATGTGTAACAGTTGAAGCATTTGAACATTCAGGTGAAGAATTAGCAAATTCATGTTCAATGCACTTTAAGCATGGAGGAACAAATTCTTCCTGAGAAGCGCTGATTTGTTGAGCAAGTAATGAATCGCGCTCCTTCTGAAGATCTTCATAACACACTCTTAGCTTTTCAAGATCTTCCTTTCTTTGAAGAGATTCAGAAGAAAGCTTCTCATGATCTTGCTTTTCTTGAAGAAATTCATAAGAAAGTTTCTCATGATCAGATAAGAGAGTGTTATGATGACTTTGAAGGTTATCAAACCTAGACTGAAGTCTCTGAAGATTTTCAATCAGGGCTTTAATGCGATCCATTTCTTCACCCAACATATCATCACTTCTGTCTAGCATGGTTTGAACCTTTTCAAAAGCTCGTTGTTGTTTTACAGCAATCTTAGCAAGTTTAGAGTAGCTGGGCTTGAGATCCTCATCAGATTCATTTTCACTAGATTTAGAGGAGTTGTATTTGAGTACCTTAGCACCTTTCGCCATGAAGCAATAGGTGGGAGCGTAGCCATCATTATCTTTGTCAGGCTTGTCGGTGGAGTCAATTTCTTCAGTGTCGAAGATGGACTTGCTGACGAAAGCAGTAGCGACGGCCAGACTCGCCACACCAGATTCAGATTCTTCAGACGCCTCCTCTTCCTCATTTTCCTCAGATTCAGCTTTAGAGTCCATTTCCTTGCCAATGAATGCCCGAGCCTTCTTGGAGCTGCTTTTCTTGTGAGATGAAGACTTTGAGGATTTTGATGACGAAGATTTTGACGATTTCTTCTTCTTCTTTGCATCATCAGAACTGCAATCCTTGTATTTCTTCTTCTTCATTTCCTTTTCCCACTGAGGACAATCTTGGATATAGTGACTAGGTTTCTTGTATTTGTGGCACAGCCTGCTCTTATAGTCACTGGATGAGGAATCGCTGCTTCTTGAGGATTTTCCAAAGCGACCACGTCTTGAGAACTTCTGGAATTTCTTCACGGCGGTGCTAGCTCTGGCTCAATTCTTGAGATCACCAAGGCTACTACCGAATCCTCATATTGAGTCGACATAGCCTTGGCCTTGAGGCACGTGGTTTGCCATAGTTTGAACCATAGAGATCTCTCTTTTGAGAAGTCGAACTTCGTGAGTATTTAGCCTTTCGAGGATATTGGCAGGATCAAGAGACTTGTAATCAACATGTTCTTGTATCATCGGTCCCAGTATCAAATGAGGAATCAGCGATCTCAACAGTTTCTTCACTACTTCATGATCGGTGATGTCGGTGGCACCGAGGGCTTGAAGCTCATTTGAGATGTCGATGAGGCGATCAAAGGTTTGTTGGACATTTTCATTGTCGAGTCTTTTGAAACGGTTGAAGAGATTCTGAAGAACATCAACTCGAGAGTCACGCTGAGTTGAGACTCCTTCATTCACTTTGGACAGCCTATCCCAGATAAGCTTAGCAGTTTCCAAAGCACTCACTCTTCCATCTTGTCCTTTGCTCGGATGGCGCATATGATATTCTTCGCTTGAGAATCGAGTTGCTTGAATCTCTTCACATCGGTAGCGTTCAGTGAGGGTGAGACAGAGGGAACACCATTTTCCACAACATACCAGAGATCATTATCAATTGCCTCAAGATGCATTCGCATCTTGTTCTTCCAGTAGGGGTAGTCCGTCCCATCAAAGGTAGGACACCCAGCCAAGACCTTGATCATACCTGCGGTCGACATAACTAAAACTCCAGGCGGTTAAACCAAAATCACACAGAACAAGGGAGTACCTCGCTATGATACCAATTGAAAGTGCGTTATATCGACTAGAGGGGGGTGAATAGGCGATTTTTATAAATTCTTCACTAAGGAATTTGCCGGTGAGGAAATTCCTTAGCGAAGAACTACTTGCAGCGGAATAAGTACTCAGAAGTAAGCGTAACAGGATACAAGCATGGCCATCATGATGAAATGAAGACAAGCACAGAGTCTGAAAGCGTAATCACGGGATAACAAGATGAAGACAAACGGTGAAGAAATTGGGCGAGGAAATTGAGAAAGTCTTGATCAAAGTCTTCAAATCTGAGATATGAACAACATTCAACACAAGAATGAGGAAATGGAAGGGTTGAGGAAATAGAACCAGTTAGTTGGTGAAGAAAATGATTTGGTAAACCAGTTCCAACTGCTGTCTCAGTTGTACGTCTGGTTGGAGCGGGTGAGTATTTAAACTCGAGGACACGCAGTTCCGGAAACCAGTCAGCGAGCCGCAACTCAGGACACCCAGTCCTCACCGTATTCTCCTTGAACTAAGACCACGCAGGCCTCGTCCAATCACTCGAGGTAAGTCTTCAGGTGACTTCCAAACCTTCACAGACTTGGTCACTCGGTGATCCACAATTCCTCTTGGATGCTCTAGACCTTGACGCCTAACCTTCTGGAAGAAGCACAGTCTTCAAAGGTAACAAGCGTCGGATCCATGCAGAATCAATTTCTTCAGTGATGCTCAATCACTTTGGGTTTGTGGGGGTGTGGTTTTGGGATTTTCCTCACTTGATGATTTTCGCTCAAAGTCCTCGGAGGATGGGTTGCTCTCAAATGACAAGTGTCAAGTTCTCTCGGAGCAGCCAACCAACTAGTGGTTGTAGAGGCGGCTATTTATAGCCTAGGAGCAGCCCGACATGATAAGACATAATTGCCCTTCAATGATATGACCGTTAGGTGGATAAGATATTTTGGGACAGCCGTGGCAAGAAGACAAAGAATAATCGGAAATTTGACTCTCAAATTCCTCGGGGCTATCATGTTCCTCATTTGTGTAGGCAATTCGACTTTGGCGAATTCCTAACTCCTCGATCGAGCAAAGTCATCAATGACGGAAGAACGCATCTCTTTCATCGAGGAAATTGGTGAATCTGTATGAGATTTCAATGGCTTCACTCGAAGGATTGGTAGGTGTAGGATTTTGAGTTGAGCATCACATGGAAATTTTTCCTTAGTATTTCCTCGACCCCTTTAACGATGACGGTGTTTCCTATGACTCAAGAAAGAGAAAATGAAACTACGAAAACAAAAGTCTTCACGCTTCATGTTTCTCAAATGAATATCAAGTCTTCAAGGTCACACCAATTTCTTCACTTTCAAAGTCTTCAAAAAGTCTTCAAAATATCAAAGTCTTCAGTCGAAGAACTTCATTTTTAGGGGTCGACTTTCTCTGTAAATATCAAACTCCTCATAGACTTATAGACCTGTGTACACTCACAAACGCATCAGTCCCTTAACCTATAAGTCTTCAATACACCAAAATCACTAAGGGGCACTAGATGCACTTACACCTAGAAGAATTGGTCATAGATCTATGACCATTTGAGACCAAAATGGTCAAAAGCTGTTCGGGGGGCTCCAAACCCTAAACTATAACGACCATTTTGGTCAGAAAGGTCGTAATTTCCTTACACGAAATGGTCATAAAGCAGACAACAGTGGTTCGCTGCCTTATTTCTAACTGATCACGACCAATATAGTTGGTCATAAGCTTGTAAATTGTGGTGGGTTGCTATAACTAGGCGCCACCACAGCAGTTTTGCCTATGTGTCATGTCCATGTGTCAATTTTTGCCCTAGGTTGTGAAGCAACATATATTTCTGTATTCCCAAAAATCCCAAAAAAATCTCATAAATTCTTTGGGTCATATTTTCGTCAAATATGTAAAATACCTTCCTTGCCTAGTTCAAAAATAATTCAACAATATTCATTTTCCTATTCTGTTCAGAACAACACTTTGTGAAGGAAGTGCTATCTATATATTCTTGATTGCCCTCAAAAATTTTGGGCACTATTCCCTATCAAAATCATTGCCTCATGAAAAAATTCAGCTCCATTTGCCCTGTAAATCTTCCTCCGCAAATTTCCAAAGTTTTTGTTCACCTAGAACCTTTGTGAAAGAAGTGCTAGCTATGCATATCCTAATGAGTTGAATTTTTGCCACATATTCTATATGCCTATGTAACTTACCTACACCAAATTTGAGCTCAGTTCATTTAGCCAATTTCTCTCACTAATTTTTCAAAGTTTCTGTCCAGAGAAGAGCATTGTGAAGGAAGTGCTATTTCTATATTCTTGGTTACCCTCAAAATTTTTGGGCACTCTTTCCTATCCAAATCATTGCCTCGTGACAAATTCAGTTGCATTTGCCCAGTAAATCTTCCTCGGCAAATTTCCAAAGTTTTTGTCCACCTAGAACCTTTGTGAAAGAAGTACTAGCTATGTGTATCCTAATGAGTTGAATTTTTGCCACTTATTCTATATGCCTATGTAACTTACCTACACCAAATTTGAGCTCGTCTCATTTAGCCAATTTCTCTCACTAATTTTCCGAAGTTTCTGTGCAGAGAAGAGCATTGTGAAGGAAGTACCACTTTGGCATGTCCAAATGGTATCCATTTTCTACAGTGCTTTTCAATGCCCAAATAACCATCCTCCACCGAATTTCAGCTCAATCCATTCATTATTTTGAGTCGAGCTTCAACATTCGTATTTATGTCCAGTGTGGTACTTTGCAAAGCAAGTACCACCTAGGCTCCTCCTTTTGAGCTGAAAATTTGTGAAGACAGTTTTCTTAGTAACTGATCATCCTCAGCCAAAACTCACGCCCATTAGCCATGTGCATTTCCCATACCACTAATCAAACACTTGGCTGCTAATTCATGTTTGAGCATAGATCGGTCTCCTCGTGAGAATCTTATGTTTTAATTTTCTTCCTAGCACCTACCCGGGGAGTGCCCAACCCACTAGACATGCCTAGGCCACCCAGAACACATGGCAACACCACAGCCACGCAGTGACCATGCGGCGGGCATGCGAGTTTACGCGCTCTAGAGTTGGGGCCCTCGGCCACCGTCCAAACCTCGACGTATCGCCACCAAACCATGTATTTATTATTAAATAGGTACTTATGTAACTAGAAATGATTTTTGGAAAAAATAAATAGCAAACTATAAGGCAGCTGCAGTTCAAATTTGACCCGCTTCCAACTGAATCAACGGAAATTTGTTTTTTCACGAGAGGTGGATCAAAACTTTTGACACCAAACCATTGTGTCAATTGTGCATTAAATATGTCCTAGTATTTTAGAAAATTGATTTGGTCCAATTTTGCAACAAATATATGTAGGTCCTTCACAAAAAAAATCATTTTGGGCACTTAGAAAATGGAAAATGATTTTTTCGTCAAAGAAAATGAAAGCTTCCTTAGGCAACATTGTTCGTCATTCCAAGATGCACCCTTATGCACAATAAAAGATCATTTGAACAAACTATGCCATGAATGTGGCCATAAGATTGAGCATTTGGGTTGAAAGCCATGCATCTTCACACTTGATAGCTCGTTTCTCAGAACACTTTTTTAAAAATAATTGCCGTATTACAAGTTTATTATTTTTTCTGGCAACTTGCTCACATATAATGACACAATGCGAAGGTTTTTCAATTTTTCAATTTTTTTTGAATTTTTATGCCCGTTTCAAAATGCGGTCAAAACGACGGGCTTGACCATTCCTAGCTAGTGGTTGAATCTTGGAAAACTTTTGATGTTTCTCTGATTAAATAGATACTTATGTACCTATAAATGATTTTGGAAAAATAAAGAGCAAACTCTGAGGCATTGCAGTTCAAATTTGACCCGCTTCCAACCGAATCGTGAAATTTGTCTTTTTCACGAGAGGTGGATCAAAACTTTTTACACCCAACCATTTGGTCAATTGTGCATTACATATGTCCTAGTATTTTAGAAAATTGATTTGGTCCAATGTTGCAACAAATATATGGTAGGTCCTTCACAAAAAAACTCATTTTGGGCACTCGGAAAATGAATTTTCCGTGCAAAGAAAATGAAAAATCCCTTAGGCAACATTGTTTGGAATTCCAATATGCACCCTTGTGCACAATATGAGATCATTTGAACAAACTATGCCATGAATGTGGCCATAAGATTGAGCATTTGGCTTGAAAGCCATGAATCTTCACGCATGATAGCTCATTTCTGAGAACACTTTTTAAAAATAATCGCCGTATTACAAGTTTCTTATTTTTCCTGGAAACTTGGTCACATATGATGACACAATGTGAAGGTTTTCCATTTTTTTTGATTTTTTTGAATTTTTTATGCCCGTTTCGAAATGCGGTCAAAACGGCGGGCTTGACCGTTCCTAGCTAGTTGTTGAATCTTGGAGACCTTTTGATGTTTCTCTGATTAAATAGATACTTATGTACTTATAAGTGATTTTTGGAAAAAATAAAGAGCAAACTACGAGGTAGCTACAGTTCAAATTTGACCCGCTTCAAGCTGAATCTACAGCAATTTGTCTTTTTCACGAGAGGTGGATCAAAACTTTTTACACCCAACCATTTGGTCAATTGTGCATTAAATATGTCCTAGTATTTTAGAAAATATACTAGCAAATAGGCCCGTGCGTTGCCACGGGAGAAAAAGAATCAGATTATGCAAATTATGCCAGGATGAGATACAGACTTTTAAAATGTCACTTAATAAAGTACGTCAAAATCATGTCATGATGAGATAAGAGACTTTAAAAAGTCATTTCAAAAACTGAAAATGTGATGGTCTCATGATGACTTTATTTCCTAAGGCGTCACGACGAAATGTTTTTTGGCTGAGGCTGTATTGATAGACCCTACCGAAGGTAGACTGATGAATGATATGTCTCACCTTTACCTAACGTCATGGTGTTTTTCATGACCAGTAAAACTATAGTACCACAATAAACATAGATATGTATGAAAGTAAATTAGACATTTAGTCATTTCATATAGCTTACAAAAACTAACCCTTGGAAAATGTGTCAATTTTTTCGGGCTCAACGTTGTAAAGAACACGGAAACCTTTTTTTACCCGATGTGCGATGGACTAAATAAATAATAAAACAACCTCTCTAGATCCGCTAAAAATGTTTATATGTAAGCGATGGTTTGTTTTATTCGTTATTTATGTATCTGTTTCAATGGATCTGTTTGATTTTTGTGATCCTTTTCCAAAATTTCATGGTCATTTTTTCCAATTCCCGAAAGCGTGTTGAATACACAAGGACTTTCTAAGAATAATGAACATTATTTTATTTCGTGAACATATTTTTTGAAATTGAGATTATTTTCATGGTATGCAAACAATTTTTTAAAAAATTGCAAACGTTTTGATTTCCCGACCATTTTCAGAATTCATGGAAATTTTATGATTTCTCAAAAAAAAAAATCAAAACTCACAACCTTTTATATTTTGAAATCCCAAATTAATTTAAAGATGAGAAAACAAAAACAAAAATATAAATGAGAAAAAAGGCAAAAAACGAAATGAAAAACATGACTTTTTTAAAATCACGAACTTTTTATGCTTTCCAGAACATTTTTTGAATTTACAAACATTTATATTTCATAAAAAAAACTCGCAACCTTTTGAATTTTTGGAAATCTCTAATAATTAATTTATAGAAGGAAAAATACAAAACAGAAATGAGAAACGTATAAGCAAACTGCAAACTAGAAAAAAACAGAGGCATGGGCCGGCCCATTAACGCGGGGAGAGGGGGGAGGGTTCGCAAAAAAGAGAGAAAATGGGGTGGAACTTGGGATCGAACACAGGTCTCCTACCTGGAGGACCAGGGATTTAGCCACTGCGCTATGCCTTCAGTTCAGTTTTATGAGGATATTTCCCTATAAGAACCAAATTCAACGGGACTTTGAGAAAACCGAACCGTTTTGTTCAATTATGGGTGGCATGGTGGGTAATTTGTATCAACTTCGGGGGTAATTCTAATGACGTACGACCAGAAACACTATTTGCTTTATTATTAAGGAAAGATTTGGTACAATTTTTCAACAAATATATTACAGGTCCTTCACAAAAAAACTCATTTTGGGCACTCGAAAAATGGAAAATGAATTTTTCATCCAAAGAAAATGAAAACTTCCTTAGGCAACATTGTCTGCCATTCCAAGATGCACCCTTGTGCACAATATGAGATAATTTGAACAAACTATGTCATGAATGTGGCCATAAGATCGATCATTTGGCTTGAAAGCCATGAATCTTCACACTTGATAGCTCGTTTCTGAGAACACTTTTTAAAAATAATTGCCGTATTACAAGTTTATAATTTTTGTTGGTAACTTGGCCACATTTAATGAAACAATGCGAAGGTTTTCCAATTTTTTGATTTTTTTGAATTTTTTATGCCCGTTCCAAAATGCAGTCAAAATGGCGGGAATAACCATTCCTAGCTAGTGGTTGAATCTTGGATTTTTTTGGTGTTTCTCTGATTAAATAGATACTGATGTACCTAGAAATGATTTTTGAAAAAAATAAAGAGCAAACTACGAGGTAGCTACAGTTCAAATTTGACCTGCTTCCAACTGAATCGGCGTAAATTTATCTTTTTCATGAGAGGTGGATCGACAATTTTTGAGACACAAGTATTTGGTGAATTATACATAAAATATGGTCTAATATTTTCTAAAAATTCTGCGGCACAATTTTGCAACAAATATATTATAGGTTCTTAAAAAACCATTTTGGGCACTTAAAAAAATAGATAATGGCTCTTTGCGCAATGAAAATGAAACCCCCAAAATCAACATTGTTTGTCATCCCAAGATACACACATGTGCACAATATTGATTCATTTTAAAAAACTATAAGTGGTTAATATGTTGAATGTTTGCCCTAAATAAGAGGATAAAACCTATAAGAAAAACAAAAGAAAAAATATTACACAACCTTAATTTTGATTGGTGGAATCAGCTATGGCATGAATCGATGACATGTCGGAGATCTGGCCATCCATACAGCCATCCACCCGTCCATCCAACCCACTGCAGCAGTCCCTCCCCGATCCAGATCCTACCCTAGCCTCCGCTTCTCTCCCTGATCCAGATCCAACCCACCTCTCCCCCTCCCCGCCGCCTCCCATCCACGCGCCGCAGCGCCAAAGCCCTCCTCCAAATCTCTCCGCGCGCTGCCAGCCCCAAGAAGGCCGCCAAGCTGCTCTCCACGTCGCCCGCCGTCACCGTCGCCCGCTCCCCCAAAGCCCACGCCGCCGGCCTCGTCGCCAGATTCCTGCAGCACCCCACCAGTCGCGGCCTTGCCCGAAAAGCTCATACGTCTCCCCTCCGCTCCCAGCTGAGGGAGTCCTAGATTAGGGGGTATCCGGACAGCCAGACTATATTCTTTGGCCGGACTGATGGACCCTGAAGATACAAGACTCAAGACTTCGTCCCGTGTCTGGACGGGACTCTCCTTTGCGTGGAAGACAAGCTTGGCGATCCGGATATTAGATTTCCTTCTTTATAACCGACTCTGTGTAAATCCTAGCCCCCTCTGGTGTCTATATAAACCAGAGGGTTTAGTCCTTAGAGACACAATCATAATCATCATAGGCTAGCTTCTAGGGTTTAGCCTCTACGATCTCGTGGTAGATCAACTCTTGTAATACTCATATCATCAAGATCAATCAAGCAGGAAGTAGGGTTTTACGTCCATCGAGAGGGCCCAAACCTGGGTAAAAAATCGTGTCCCTTGCCTCCTGTTACCATTAGCCTTAGACGCGCAGATCGGGACCCCCTACCCGAGATCCGCCGGTTTTGACAACGACATTGGTGCTTTCATTGAGAGTTCCTCTGTGTCGTCGCTGCGAGGCTCGATGGCTCCTTCAATCAACTTCTAGCGCGTCGGTGGTGAGACCTTTCTCCCGGACAGATCTTCGTGTTCGGCGGCCGCCTTTGCGGGCAATTCGCTCGACCATCTGGAGCGGATCGGCAGCTCGCTCCGCCATCGAGTCGTTCGGTTAGGAACTTGAACTACACGGCCGATATCCGCGAAGACTTGATCTTCGACGGATTCGGTCCCATGCCAGGAGCGCCGAACAGTCACGATGAGCACGGCTCAGACCTGCTGTCGGACAACACTAGGGATATCGCGCCTGCAAGAGCCCCGGACCTAAATCTGGGGCAGATTGCGTCGTCTGAGGACGGGTGGATGGACCCCACCCCGGAGGCCGCACACTCATCGGCGGTAGAGCCGAACATAGACTTCATCCCCAAGGAAGCCTGTGTCTCCGGACCCCTGGACTTGTGTCCGGTTGTAGGTCCCGTACCGCGCGCCCCCGAGCCCGCAAATTCTGGCTGGGCTCCGGTAATGGAATTTGCCGCTGCGGATATCTTCCAGCACTCGCCCTTTGGCGACATGCTGAACTCACTAAAGTCTCTCTCTTTGTCAGGAGACTCTTGGCCGAACTATGTCCGACTCAAGGGGGAAGAAGGCAACGAAGAAATTCGTCGCCCACCCACCACCCACTTCATAGCCACTGTCGACAACATAACAGACATGCTTGACTTCGACTCTGATGACACCGACGATATGGACGTCAGCGCAGGAGACGATTCAGAACCACCACCCACGGGGTGCTGGACCGCCACCTCATCATATGATATATACATGGTGGATACGCCTAAGGAGGACGATGGCGACAAAACGGAGGATAAAACCCCCGGACAAAAGCCAAAGCGGCGCAGAGCGCCACTTTAAGTCCAGCCACGGTAAAAATAGCGATAACGGCTAAAAAGATCGACACCCGACCAACTCAAGAAGCAACAACGACCATATGGACCCAGCGATGGAGTAGGATGAGCCAGGTCACGCCGAACACAGCCCGGATAAGACGCACAGTGATCCCGAGGGACGAACTCATCAAACTGCCCGGGGACAGGAGCACAGTCCGGACGACAACGCATTCATCATCCCGGAAACACGTTCGGCACGAGATAACCTCCACAGAAGGCTTATGGCCACTGCGAGAAGTCTAAAGAACCAGAAGCAAAGGCTTAAAGCTGCACAGGAAACGCTCAATCGCAGATGGAATAAAGTGCTAGACACTGAAGAAAAATACGGCGACGATCGCCACACAAAGATCTACCCAAAGCGCAAGCTGCTGCCAGAATTCGACGACGAGGCCGTTCCACTGAAGAACAATATGGCCAGTAGGCCGGACCAACCACTTCATAATCGTAATAGAGCAGCTACTGACACCGCACACGATTTACGTGAGCTCCTGGATAAAAAAGGCCGGCGCGACGAGGTCCATCTACGAATCTAGAGGACACGCCCCGGCACAGGACTATGGTCACCAAAACGATCAGACTGATCGAGTACCAGTTCGGAATCAGCACCGGACACAACAATAGCCGACGGCATGCCACAACATGTCCAGATACAGAGGGGCTCCTCACCCTCTATGCTTCACCGAAGAGGAACTGGACCACGAATTTCCACAGGGTTTTAAACCTGTGAACATAGAGGCATATGATGGAACGACAGACCCCGGGGTCTGGATTGAGGATTTTATCCTGCATATCCACATGGCTGGTGGGGACGACCTCCACGCCATCAAATACCTTCCCCTCAAGTTGAAGGGACCAGCTCGGCACTGGTACAAAAGCCTCCCCGAAAATTCAATAGGAAGTTGGGAGGAACTCGAGGATGCTTTCAGGGCCAATTTTCAAGGGGCCTATGTCCGACCTCCGGATGCGGACGATTTAAGCCACATAATTCAACAGCCCGGAGAGTCCGCCCGAAGCTTTGGAACAGATTCCTCACTAAGAAGAATCAAATTGTCGACTGCCCGGATGCTGAAGCCTTAGCGGCCTTCAAGCACAGTATCCGGGACGAGTGGCTCGCCAGACACCTCGGCCAAGAAAAGCCGAGGACAATGGCAGCCTTAACAAGCCTTATGACCCGCTTTTGCGCGGGTGAAGATAGCTGGTTGGCCCGTAGAGACACCAGCGACCCAGGTACATCCAAAATCAGGGATGGCAACGGGAAGCCACGGTGCAATAAAAACAAACGTCGAAACAAGGAAGAAAGTCCGGACAACACAAAGGTCAACGCCAGATTCAGGGGCTCTCGACCCGGTCAACAAAAGAAGCCATTTAAAGGCAGCAAAGAGGGACCGTCCGACCTGAACAAAGTCCTGGACAGACTGTGCCAAATTCATGGCACCCTCGAAAAACCTACAAACCACACTCACAGAGAATGCTGGGTCTTTAAGCAGGCCGGCAAATTAAATTCCGAACACAAGGGAAGAGAAACACCAAGTGAAGACGAGGATGAGCCTCGCCAACCGAACACTTGGGGACAGATAAATTCCCACCATAGGTAAAAATAGTAAACACGATCCATGCGACTCACATACCCACGAGAAGGAGCGAACGCGCGCTCAGAGATGCATACGCTATAGAGCCCCTCGCCCCCAAACGTAACCACTGGTCGGCCTGCCCGATCACCTTCGATCACAGGGACTACCCAACTAGTATGCGGCACGGAGGATCAGCCGCCTTGGTGCTCGACCCAATAATCGACGGATACCATCTCACTCGCGTCCTCATGGACGGCGGCGATGAGTCTTAATCTAATATACGGGACATCATCCACGGGATGGGGATAGACCCATCCAGAATCAGCCAAAGTAACACCACCTTTGAAGGGGTGATACCAGGCGTTGAAGCCCGCTGCAAGGGCTCCCTCGTACTAGAGGTGACATTCGGTTCCCCAGGCAACTTCAGAAGCGAAGAACTACTCTTCACCATCGCCCCCCTCCAAAGTGGCTATCATGCATTGCTCGGGAGAATGGCCTTCACCAGCTTCAACGTAGTACCGCACTAGACCTACCTAAAACTCAAAATGCCCGGTCCACGTGGCGTCATCACCGTCAACGGAAATACAGAGCATTCCTTATGCGCGGAAGAGTATGAGACGGCTCCAGCAGCCGGACTCTAAGCGGTCTCTGATACCAGAATGCATGATTGGTCGTTAAGACCACAGACACGGTTAGACGAGTCCGGCAGCCCAGATAAACATGATCTGGGCGCCACACATGTAATCCCATAGAGGACACCAGGGTCTATAGATATTTAATAAAGCCCAAATCTTGGCTTGACCTTATTAACAGGCCAATGCCTTACACTTTTTACTATCCATTGGTGATAGCCAACTCTTCGCACGCTTACGTCATACTCTTCTACAAGAGCTTTCCTTTTTACAGACACCATTCATGCGACACCCTCCCAGGACATGGCACAACGGAGACAAAGGCGCAGACGTGCAGCAGGGGCCCGCTCAAAGGTTTCTCCTTAGATTAAGCCCCTGTGTAAACCTTCTTTATTGTCTCTTGTTGGTTACACATCCCATGGGTACTACACCTACATAGGATACTGCCGTTATTGGCATTTCGCCACGATAGACTAATGCACGTACCTGGAAACACAGGGTTCATAATAAAGGGCGTTACTCATCCCAGTATATGTTGTAAAGTCCGAATACCTTCGGGAGTGTTCGGCATCGCGAGTTTGGCCTTATATGCATCAGCTCCGAATCATGTCTTTGGTCAAATGTTGGGTTTGCCCGGCTCCTGGGTTTGCCACCTTACGTTCCATTCTTATCGGCTAAGGCGGCCAAAGGAGAACTACTGCGATTGTGCCCTGGTTATTCCGGATGAGCACCTCAGTAGAGAAAGACGAAAACCGACTGTCATAAAATAGCGAGAGACTGTTAAACCACTCAAAGACTTATCGGAATCTTTAGGATTCCTCCGCATTAACGAAGGACCGTTTCCCGGTCATGTACACACGCGCCCGTATTCGGATGCACGCAAAGGTACAAGGGACTACATAGTAGCCCTACCGTCAAACTCCTATGGCTAAGTGAAAGTGTTAAAGCTATATAGTCCGGTTGCCTAGTTCGACGTGCGATCACCTCCTTAATGGACCAAGACATTGGATCAAGTGTGATTACGCACATTTTTGTGAACACCCCCGCATTGTGTGCGTGGGGGATGAAGCCAACAACTGCTAACTTTCATATTACATATATACATAAAACGGCCGCACAGGAGGCACAATAGCACTTTCGGGCGAAAAGTATAAACATAGCCTCATAATTACAATAAAATTGTTTTTACAATAAAACGATTTGTCACTCGAACATGACATTCTTCGAGCACTGAGCCTCTATTAAACGAGCACCTTCTGTTACCTGCTCCAAGATGTGCTTGGCCGGATCCTAGCTTCCCGCCGGATTCTGGGTTGTAATGATGGTGGCCTCCATATCTGTCCAATATGCCTTAACGCGGGCAAGATCCATCCGCGCACCCTCTATGCACGCCGACCTCTTCATGGCATCGATTCGCGACACGGCACCAAGGAATTCTTGCACTAAACCAAAATAACTGTCCGGCTTCAGCCCCTTCGACCATAGATGGTCTATTACAGACCTCATTGCAAGACCGGACAACCTATGGAGCTCGGCCACAGCAGCCATCCTCTCGCTCAATGGCAACGGGCGCGTTGGAGCACTGAATTGCGACGAGAACAGCTTTTCCACTTCATTATCTTTTGATCCTCGAAAAACTTGGCCGCATCAGCCGTACTCTTTGCCAGATCTGTATACGTGTCTGAAGGGCTCCAGCGTTGATCCAGAGGAGCGTACTTTGGATCTAAGAACTTCATCCACAATAAATAAGGGTTTCCAGACGCGATTTCTCTGGCCTGTCGAAGCTCCTCCCGCACATCCCTAATTTCGGAACGCGTCTCCTTGGACACATCAAGGGCCTTCTTCAGGTCAGCCGAATTAGCCTCATTCTCTTTTTTAAGGAGCTCATACCGGTCGGCGGCGTTTTTAACTCCACAGTCATCTCGGCTATTTTGTCTTCACTTCGGCGATGAGCAGCCTGCTCGGCTCTCAACTCTTCGGCCGCCTTTAGGGCAGCCGCATTGCTAGCCGGGGCTTGTTCCTTGGCTAGGGCAAGTTCCGCCCTAAGGACTTCCACGGAAGTAGCTCCGTCTACAGTCCAAGCATATAACATTAACATTATGCTCCTCTTAGTTTTTCCTATAACAAATAAGGAAAGCAGAGCACATACCTTGTGACTCGTTAAGCCGCTCGTTCACAAGTGTGATATCGGCATCAACAACTCCAATCTGTCGCCTCAGTTCGGCGACTTCAATGGATCGGTCGGCTACCGGACCCTTAGCCACCTGTGCATAAACACAGTATGATCATTACTCAATGATGTGATCCCCCGTTTGCCGCCTTGGGCTGGCAACCAGAGTCTCAGGGGCTACTATCCATATGGAGCACACCTAGCGCGTGCGCCACAATCAAGAATTACGTATTTCATTACATACCTCAAAGCCTCTGAGCAAGCCGTAAAAGCTTCATTCAACCCGCTTGTGGCGGATAAAATCTTCTCAAGCACCGTGCTCATTAATGAACGGTGATCCTCCGAGAGTGTAGCTCGCTCCAGAAGGCCCGTCAGTGTATCCGGCCGGTCGCCGAACTGTGACGGACCCTTCTTATCACCTCCCGTGGGAGCCGAACGCTCTGGGCTCTAGGCGGCCGAAGTACTAGCTTCTGGCCTCGGCAAATCTGGACTCCTCCGTGACGACACCTCAGGGTCGCCCGCCCATGAGGCGGAGAGGTTGGTGGGGTTTCACTCTCCATCATCTCCGGAAGGAGATCCCCCAAAGACGAACTCTGTCGAGAAGAGCTGCTAGCCGGACTGCAAAAAATGGATCCTGGTTACTGTTCTCGGAGGAGGAAGCACTAGCTTGGTATTTATGATTAACTTACAGCTCGGCTGAGGGCTGGCCCATTTGCGGGCATGGCGCGGTGAAGACGCCCTTCGGGGCAGGGCCCCCTGCTGAAGTTTTCTTCCCTTCTCTAGGCACCTCCGTCTCCAAGTCTTCGGAGGCGGCCCTCTTCTTCCCGCGAGGGGAGGAGACCTTAGACTCCCCTCCCCGACTATCCTCCTTTGGGGAGGTAGCAATTCCCCTAGTTTGGATGTGCAATGTGTGAAGTTCTGCTTCTCTGTTCTTCCCTTCGTCTTTCCCCGAGGGCACTTTTACTTAGCACATGACCAAGCATCTTGGCTATGGTGGGACTAGGCGAGCTTTCGGGAAGTGGCGCCAGACACCTGATGCTCTCCGCCTTGCTGAGCCATTCCTGGCCACGGAGGATTTTCGGAATAATGTTATGATAAATATAAACAAAGTGTTCGGTTTTTGGGTTACTTACTTGGGTATCTGGGCGGTTGCAGCTCAGGCCCGCATCCTCGGTGGTGTACAGACACTTTACTTGTGGTCCGAAGAATAACTTACACATTCCTTCGAGCGTCACGCCGAAGAAGTGCAAAATAGTCTGCGGACCTTTCAGATTGAACTCCCACATCCGGAGAGGCCGGCGTTTGCATGGCAACATCCGTCGGACTAGCATTACCTGAATTATGCTGACAAGGCTAATGTCCCTCTCAAGAAGCTCCCGGATGCGGCTCTACAATGTTGGTTCATCATTAGCAGGCCCCCAATCCTGTCCTACATTGGCCCATGATGCTAGTTGAGGCAGAGGGCCCGAATGGAAGTCGGGGGCGGCCACCCACTTTGTGCCTCTGGGAGCCGTGACGTAAAACCACCTCCGCTGCCATAGATCGGATACCTCTGGGAACCCTCTGGCCATGGGGCATCTGTGTTCCTGCTTATTACAGCACCTCTGCGTCCGCGTGTCGCCCCTCAATCATCTTCAGCTTCACATTGAAGGTCTTGAGCCATAAGCCGAAGTGCGGGGTGAGGTGGAGAAAAGCTTCGCACATAACGATGAACGACGATGTGAAGGATGGCGTCCGGAGCTAGATCATGAAAATCTAGCCCGTAATAGAACATGAGCCCTCTCACAAAGGGATCAAGGGTGAAGCCTAAGCCGCGGAGGAAGTGAGAAACAAATACGACGCTCTCGTTGGGCTCAGGAGTAGGGATGACCTGCCCTGGAGCAGGAAGCCTGTGCTTGATGTCGGCGGTCAGATATCTGACCTCCCTAAGCTTCGCGATGTCCTCCTTTGTGACCGAGGAGGCCATCCACCGGCCTTGAAGGTTGGATCCGGACATGATTGAAGATCCGAAGTGCCTGAGCTTGGGCTTCGGGTGTTAGAACTCGAGATGCGAAAAGGCGCAAGAGTGGTAGAGAAGAGGGATAGGCCTCGGCCCCTCTATAAAGAGGGTGAATATCAAGCGTCCTCAGCATAACCGCTTGGGACTTACCTAAAAACACGGAGTCATACCAACATGCGTCGTGGGGTTGCACATGCCCGTATTGATGGAAGATCCCACGATAAGGGGAACACGATCTTTGCTTTGGCAAGGTGTGCCAATAAAACTGCCTCGCAACGCGTATCGAGGCAGGCCAATAAAAGCCGGTTCATGTTGGGCCGGGCCACAGCGTAGGAGCGCACCATACAAAAAATTGTCAACAGATCAGATTTATGAAGTACTATGCTCTCTACGGTGGTGTGCGGAAATCGTCTCGCAAAGCTGGACACAACCCTCAATCTATTTTGGAGTATTCGGAGATGGAACCCGCCTTGCAATGCCGAAGACAATCTACGCGCCGGACTCATCATCATTGAAGCCTGGTTTAGGGGCTACTGAGGGAGTCCTGGATTAGGGGGTATCCGGACAGCCGGACTATATACTTTGGCCGGACAGATGGACCGTGAAGATACAAGACTCAAGACTTCATCCCGTGTCCGGATGGGACTCTCCTTTGCATGGAAGACAAGCTTGGCGATCCGGATATTAGATTTCCTTTTTTGTAACCGACTCTGTGTAAACCCTAGCCCCTTCCAGTGTCAATATAAACCGGAGGGTTTAGTCCTTAGAGACACAATCATAATCATCATAGGCTAGCTTCTAGGGTTTAGCCTCTATGATCTCGCGGTAGATCAACTCTTGTAATACTCATATCATCAAGATCAATCAAGCAGGAAGTAGGGTTTAACCTCCATCGAGAGGGCCCGAACCTGGGTAAAACATCATGTCCCTTGCCTCATGTTACCATTAGCCTTAGACGCACAGATCGGGACCCAGTAGCCGAGATCCGCCGGTTTAACACCGACACCAGCCTCGCCGTCCTTGTCGAGCAGCGAATCCTCCCACCGCAAGATCCCGCCCAATTCCGGCATCCTCCAGTGGTGCCCAACACACCACTATGACCCCCTCCCTGCTGTCTTCCTCCCCCGCACGAGCCGCCCGAATCCTCCGTAGGTATGTTGTCCAGTATATGAGTGAATTGATGGTTGTGGTTGTGTGTTGTGACATTGAGGTTTCCTGTAGGTCGGCGGTGGCTGGGCTGGAGACGTTGCTGCCCCTGCACATCGCGGTGGCGTAGGCGCGCCTCAAGTCCTGCATCGCCATCGACTCCACCTGCTGGTGCTCCATCTCCCAAGGTACTAAACCCACCGTCAAGATCCCTCTTAGCTGCACCTTGCACCATATTAGAGGCCGCCAGCCAGCAGAGAGAATCTAGATAGCTTAACATGATGGGCAATTGTAGCTTAACAGTACGTATATCTAGCTTCACTGGTAGTAGCATCGTGTGGGATGTAGTCCATTGCACTCTCAATGTCTTCTCCCCAACTGAAATGCTTGCACTCTCAACGTCTTCTCCCCAACTGAAATGCATTTACATACCATGCATTAGTTTTATTTCCTCGGCAAATGTATTATGTGTTCGCAACTTGAAAACAGCATGACAAATTGCAAGTATATGACAAACACGTAACATGATAACTATGACTAAATAACTGAACATGAAGAGATGTTTCTCTTTCCATTTCTTGGTTGTGTATAAACAATGACACTGAACTAGCATTCAGTTTAGGTTACAAATGTTTACAGAAAACATTCAATTGCATATAGGACGTGCCCCTCTTTTGTTCCTAGCATTGTTGTATCTTAATACTTCTTTCATTTACTATCTAGGGAACCATATATGCAAGCTAGATTTTAGGATATAGATTTTTGCAGAGTTTAAAAATGGAACTTTTGATAAGTTGTTAAGCATTTGGTAATCTCTACAACATGATGCACACAACCACAAATCTCCTTTGTGTAATGGAAACTGTCAGACTAAATAGATCATGTTCAGTGTTTCCTTTTAAATCTCCTCTACTGCTTACTAACATAGTACTACGCACGTACAGTAGTTGAGTAGTTTTAGACCTACAAGACCCACAAACAGAATGAATTGATGTGTTTATATGCCATGGAACTTACTTTACTTAAACATGTTACTGTCGTGTCATAGAAAATTTGATTTATATCTACTTTTTTGTCCAGATTAGAAATATGTGTGGTGTGTGCTTTCAAAAACTAATGCTATATGTAGGCTCAAGAAACCGAGCAAGAGAAACCATTATATCCCCTTGTTAGAGCGCATTGCTTGTCTGACACATGTGCTGATGTCTTATGAATCAGTTGGAGCTGCTCTCCTTCTACCTGATCGAGCTGAGCCTCGTGGACTACAAGATGCTTAGGTTTCACCCCCATATCTGTTTCTATCTATGGCCATCCTACTTGTTGGCTCTTCAGCAACACTAGAGACCATTGTGTCTGGATTATCTAGGTGTTTCGTGGATCCGGGATCTTCTTCAATAATGTCGAATTCATTGAGCAGTGTTCCTGATGGCCTGTTACCTTGAATAATAATGTTGACAGGAGCATTTTTTGTTGCACGTTTGCGACTTATTGCTTGAATCCCAAAGTTTTAGATCGGCATGGGGTTCAATGTTTGCTGTCCATTCTTATTGTCCGTCTTAGATCGTTCCCGGTTCACTGAATCAAGTTGCCTGACCTACCTATCAGGCAGGCTCACATAGCTGTAGCTGCCTTGTCCTTTGCAGTTGGACATTTGACGTCCAAGTGCCATCCATTTTATTCTTACACCAACTTATGAAGGAGTATATTGTCTGTGTGCTTGTGTGAATATATTGGAGTACATTTTTACCATGCTGCTGTAATATGTAGTGTAGTATTTATATAGTGCAGTATTCAAACTTGTATGTTGTTGTAGTTCAGTATTTATATTCAGTAACAGTTCTATCTTGCTGACCTATTTTCTAGGCCGCATGTTTTGTATTTTGCATGAGACATTCTTGCTGGAATGACATGATTTAGCTTTAATTCTTCTGACCAAACATGTGTTTTAGCTTTTTGCCTTTGCTTATCAACAGATGTTCTGCTTGTTTTGAGTTGCTGCCACTTTTTTAGCTACCGCCACTTGTTTTTGTCTGCAATCTGATCACTTGTTAGTTTAGTCAGGTAGGGGATTAGATGAAATAATCCTGTAGGAAGTAGGTACCATAAATATATCAAAGGCTACAATCATTGAGAGAACCTTGCTTGACTTTCGCAAATGTTTGGTTTATTCATGATATGGTTTCTGTAGTTATGTGACACCCCATAATAAATTTTTTGGGCCTCGCCAATTGATTGAATGATTCAATTATTTGTCTTTGTTACTTCTGCAAATGTCACTTGTGATTGTACTGCATATAGTTGTGTAAAGGTCCTGAACGATGATGTCCAAACAATTATTTTCTCTAGCATTAGTATGTCAAATTTGTCTAAGTTGGTACATGAGGGTTCTGCTGGCTGACATACTAATGCGGCTCAATGAGCGATGCTCCATAGCTGACAAATATTGGTTTTAATATTCAAACAACAACAGTGCTAGAGACACTATGTTATAATTAATGTGTACTTGTTGAAAGTTCATGCTTATATTAGTGTCTCTCATTTCTTTTCTAATAATGTGTCTCTCATTTCTGTTCTAGTTAATGTGTAACTGAGAATGAACATGCTTCTCTCTTTTTAGACTGCTAGATTGCACTAGTTGAACAATCTGCTCTAGTTCAAACAAGTTAGGATCCATCAATACAATAGGACATTGTTTGCATTTCACCTAGCTTGCAACCAATATCCTTATTGCTAATTTACCTCAAGTTTATGTGAACATGGTTGAAATGAGTGCTTTAAAGTTTCATGTCTAAGCTCAATTTTTACCTTAAGTCTTGAAGTAATTATTTTGATTACATCACAGTTAGGTGAGAATATAACTTGAACATTTCATGTATACCCTGATGCATGTACATACACGGTTGAGAAAATAACGAGCTGTAGCAGAACAACCTGGAGCTAGAGAACTTCAAGGAAAAGATCAAGGAGGTTCTTGCCTTGTTGGCAACATTGTGAGGTTTGTGCATCATTAGGATTGATTGAGTGATCTCAGTACTGTCATTATGATGTTCCATACATGCTCTACTTGATGTTCCTCCCCTCCCTCTTTTCGCTATCCAGATCCTGACCAAGCATGACAAGAAGGAAGGCTCGTCAACCACCTCCCACCACCCCTATCATGACCTATGATGAGACGTTGAAGGTGCACTTCTTGTTTGTACATTCCTTGCTTGGTTGGTGTCATGGATATATGCATATGCCATGTGATGTACGACCTCTCTGTTCTTGTTTCTTGTCATCTGTACTGTTGGCTTCTTCCAGATGTAATACCCACATGGACTATCATATTGGTGGTTGGCTAACGGATTGCATTGCAAATATATTGTTCTTCATCGCCTAATGCTTTTGGTTGCCGACAACAGGACCTATATAGCTAGTAAACCTGCAATTAGCAAGTTATTTTTATGGTCTATCATGCTGAAATAGAAAAAATGTTTTGTGTCACATGCTTAACACACTTTGAACCTGGTTGTTTAACATACTTACTGAACTAATCATCCTACCAACTCAAACTACCACCAGTATCTAACAAACGACTATGGACATAACTTTTGCCATCAATCCTTTGTTTTAACAAGTACTAATATTTTGGCAGGACAAAAGGTTGCAAATTCTGATGCTGGTTTATGTTCCTTCTTTCAGGTTATGAGAGATGATGCTGGAGAGATGCCCTTACCAAACTGGAAGGGCTGCAACCAAATCTAATTGGCAGCATAGAGGTGATCTCCAAATATCTAAGATAGTGATGAGCGATTTCTTTAAAGCGATTTCTTTTCTGTTTGGCCTTCCTATAGGTTTGCACCTAACCGGAAGTTGTACTGTATATTAGCAGTTGCTGGAGCTGTGATGCTATTTTTTTGTTGCCAAGGTTATTTGAACATGGCTTATTACAATCTTTTAGTTGTTGCTTCTCATGTCTATAATGTGATGAAGATGTAATCACAACAAATGATGTATGATGAAACAAACATTGCTTTGAAAGCAAACTTGAAATAAAAGTCAATTATTTCTCTGTAGTCTAGCCCTTTTACATTAGTGGGCTAAAAATATTGATGGGCTGGAAGAGGCCTTGGCCCAAACATTGTTGGATAAATTAATTCTTGGGTTGTAGAAAAGGCCTTGGCCCAAATGGTATTAGGTTTAAAAAATAACTAGAGAAAAGGCCGAGGCCCAGGTAGAAAAGGCCCAGCCATATAGTAGAAAAAATCAGTCTGAAAAAGCATAAAAGGCCGAAAAAGTTGGGCTCAGCCCATGTAAAACACCTAATCGGGCCGGGCTGATTCTTGTCAACGACCTTTTCATTTGGTCGGAGTTTTGCCACGTTGGATCCGACGTGGCCTAGGAAGACAGCCAGTGACCAAAACAAAAGGTCATGGGTTCAACGACCTTCTGTTTTGGTCGTAAACGTCTACGACCTTCTCATAGAGAAGGTCGTTAATTTCAGTTTACGACTACCAACTTTTGACCTTCTGTTTTTTGTCACAAAAAGGTCGCAAATGAAAAACAATGACCTTTCAGTGACTAATAGTCAAGGTCACAAGTTGACATATTTCTTGTAGTGACATCTGCTACCTAGACCAATAATGTACTATGATTTGAGTTCAACATAAAATGGATACAAATATTTGAATTGGAGATCGTATGGTACATGTAGTTCATAGTGAAATATGATTACTGCTATATGCATGTTTTTTGTTATCAAGATAATATTTAAAATATTGTATAACTTGAAAACAATCATATTCAAATAAGGAAAACTGATTCAAATTTAGTCCATATGGTAGACGACAATATATATGTTCACATGGTGGAGTAAAATGTTCATATATGATGGAAGATCAAAATGTACGACTACATCAATTATAAACCGCAAGGTCACCTAATGATATATTCGAATTCAACATAACGTGGATTCAAAAATTGAAATTAGAGATCCTGGCATTTGTAATCATATAAAAAAGGGACATTACTCTTTCTTTTGGTGGGAATTTATTTGTTTTTTGTTGTTGTTGAGGGAAGTGCGAATCGATTTGGTACTGTACAGGGTAATCTTGTTCTCCCGATTTTTTTAGAATTTTTCTTGTAGTTTTTTCAATGGCATCTATAGATATATAGTAAAAGGGGACATGACTCTCTTGTGTCTTGTATGAATTATTTTTTTACACGTTAATTTTGTTCTGCCGAACAAGGAATCCGCACCTTGTTATCCCGAAATTTTCAAGCTCGAGTATCATTTGTCTCACCTACTTTGAAACTCCCGCCTCTTCAACCCGCGTCGTGCCTTGTTATCCCGAAATTTTGACGCGTGCAAAAACTCCCTCCTCATCCGAAATTGGTCTCGCAGCCCAGACACGCAAAATCCCCCTTCTACCCCTTAGCCAGAAATGAAGCTCCACGTCGCGGTGTCAAAACTGGTGGGAGTATGCTGGTAACTTACCCTACATTTCGGACAAGCGTCCCTAAGCTTGGCTCACCCCTCCATTCCCCTTCGCCCCCCATTCGTACACCAAGGCCGCAAAACCCGCAAAACCCCACGCTCCTCCGTTGGCCTCCCGGCCGCCGCCGAGCCGGAGACTCTTCCCCGACTACGTCGTCCACCGCAACAGTTCGCCGTTCCTCATCCACCGCACCGGATGAGGATCCGTCATCGATCTCGTCATCCCACCGGATCAGCCGCCCCTACCTCCACCTCTAAGGAGCTTCCCCGATGTTCGCCTCGTCTATCGCACCACCTCAATCCCCACACCTTCGTCTTGACCTGCCCCACTGGAACCGCAGCACCCTCACCAATTCCTCCGATGAAGCCGAGGCCAACTCGGCGTCACTAAGGAGGCTCTGCACTCACCGCTGCATTTTATCTTTTATTCGATCTCATGGGGCTGCCGGTGCTCGACACCGAGCAGCCATGGCGGGTCTCCATCGCTGGAGCAGTCGCCGGCCACATCATCCACGACGTATCTCCCCCATGTTGTTGCTTCCTCGGCGGCGACTTCCACACCGGCAGTAGCTGCAGCTGCTCCGGCTCTCGCTCGCGCTGCGGCTCTGTTCTTGCCATCGGTCACGCTGCTGCACTGCTCTTGCTTTCGTTCGTGCTACTGCTCTGCTCTTGCTCTCATTTGCGCTGCTGCTGCTGCTGCACGACCTCTGGCAGCTACAGGAGTTGCTGCTTTAGCACTCGCTCACGGTGCTACTACACGACTTGCTCTCTGCTAGTGCATTCCCTGCTCGAGCGTCTGCTAATTTAGATCACTCCTTCTCTACTACTAGTGCTGGAACGCCCTAAACATCTATTGCAATGCTCTGCTACTAGTTCAATCAGTTTCGACAGTAAAATTCAGTTTCAACTGTAAAGTTCAGTTTCTTCAGTTAAGTTTAGAGTGAACAGTACTTACAACATCTGTCGGAGCGGCCGTGGTGCGGCTGATGCGTTTTACATCTAGCACTTTTTGGTGATGTATTTTACATCATCTATTGCAGATGATATTAGGGTCCCGCTTTAGATTAATGTTGTCTGTCTTGTCATGCTTCAGCCTCGCCGCCGTACACCTCACCGGAGCTGCTCCAACGACGGAACCGTCCATCATAGCGGAGCAGTACCCTCGGCGCCGTTTCTAGAGGCCTCGAATCTTCTTCCCCGCCTCCGATAGTCACACCAGCATCACCATCCTCCACGTCCAACCCAATGATGCTGAGGTCCACAAGGCTATGCCAAAGAGGTTGTACACTCGTCGCATCACTTTGTTACTCTGCATTCATGTCGATCCCTCAGGGATCCTTTGCTATGGAACTACTATTCGTGCATTTGGTTAGAAGGAGTGGAGCAAAGCAAAACTGGAGGATTTTTTCCTTTGGTATCTCTTTCAAAGAAAAAATGTAGGAATTTTAGTATTCACTTAGACGTCCTTTTCAAATTAATATGCATGAAGAACAGAACTAATTGCATTATTGTCATAATAAGATTCTTATTTTTTTTTCATTTTCACGTGGTTTGACTTTAATTTGACCACATTTCTCCATTCCTGTGTTCTTCCAATTCATGTGAACCAAACACCCAGGTTGACTAAAATCCTATGTTTCCAAATGCTCTGTTTTGCACGTGCATTCCTATCCTATTCCTGTGTTTTTCCTGTCCCTGCGTTTATAGAATCCTCCAATTCTAAGGAGCCCTTACAGATTTACTTCATTTTCAGATAGGCGTCAAAGAAAACTCTGTGTGTTATGTCCTGATCCTGCCGTGCCGTCATCCACCCCACCTGAGGTGCACCATCGACAGAAGCGTTCACTACAACAGAGATCCCCCTACAGACTTTCTTTCGCCGCCTCAGATCATCTTCCCCGTTCTCGGCAGCCACGCCAACTGCATTACCATCATCAATCGGCGAGATGAACACAGGGACTACAGTTCGAAAGAGAGGTCGCAGTCTTTCGTGTTTGCTTACGTTATACATCGGTTATTATTACCTGCTACTTTATTGTTCAAACTTGAGTTTTGAAATGCCCGTGGGTCTCATGTCGAGGCAGCAACGAATAGAATCTGTCTACTATCTGGTTCATCTGGGGTCTTCTATGTGGTTCATGTTGGGTGGGCAACAAACAATAGATGATCCATTGTCTATCTTTTTAAACTGAAGCTATATTATACCTGCTATCATTAGTTTTGGATCCATCCACTCGTTTGATACCATCAGTCTTGACTTTTGCATGCACCCTTAGGCCTTACAAAATCTAACTTTTTTTATTATGCATGTCAGATATTGTACACAATCGTGCTGAACATGTAGAGAAAAAGAGAAGACCATTGCGTGGGAATATAATGCCATGCAGACACCGCTCCATGGTGGGCGAAGTGCCCCCCCCCCCTCTTGCATTTCCATATTGTATTCCAGAGGAAGATAACTGTTCAGATGGGGATTCAGAAGGAGCCGACCACGCCTGTTTACCACCTGAGGTGTTTGCCCTAACCTGGCATGTTGATGTTGGTCATATCATGCATATGGCGCCTCGCATTGCTTACATTATACATCTTATATGTCATCAGCTTAGTTTAGATTTGCTTTGTGTGAATGCCACCTGTTTGGTTTCTATATCATACTCCCACCATTCCTAAATATTTGTCTTTTTAGAGATTTCAACAAGTGACTACATACGGAACAAAATGAGTGAATCTACACTCTAAAATATGTCTATATACATCCGTATGTGGTAGTCCATTTGAAATCTCTAAAAAGACAAATATTTAGGAACAAAGGGAGTATATGGGAATTATGCAATGCCATCTTATTTAGCCAGGCATCATATATGTGAATCATGCAATGCCATCCTGTTTAGCCAATCATTGTATATGTGAATTGTATCGTGCCATATTTTTTTCCATAATGTATTCCATTTGTCAATAATGTTTATACATTCATTTACTCTTACTGTGCATCAGCCATTTGAGTCGGTCATGGGAAAATCTGGAGTGAAAACAAGGTTTTCTGAGCAGTCAGTGCTACCTATCGATGCAGATTTCTTGCTAGTTACAGATAGCTCCTCAGAGGAGGATTCAGAGATAGATGACCAGTCGTATTCCCCCCGAGGTGCATGCTCTAACTTGGCTGGGATATATTGCTCATATCATGCATATGGTGTCTTGCATTGCCATGCCATCTGCTTAGATTAGACATGCTTTGTGTGAATGCCTCCTGTTTGCTTTCTATATCAGATATGTGAATTATGCAATGCCATGTTTTTCAGCAGTTATCATATATGTGAATTATGCACCGCCATGTAGCCAGGCATCATATATGTGAATTATCTCATGCCATCTTTTTTTAATTACGTATTCCATTTGTCGACAATCTGTGTAATATTGAACTACTCTTCATGTTTATCAGCCATTTGAGCGGTTATGGAAAAATCTGGGTGAAAACAAGGTCTTGAGCGCATAATGGTACTGTTGAAGCATATATCTCGATAGTTCTGAGGAGCTCCTCAGAGGAGGATTCAGAGATAGATGGCCAGTCCTATATCCCACCCGAGGTGTATGCTCTAAGTTGCAATGTTTATATTTCTCATATGATGCATATGGTGTCTTGCATTGCTTAGTTTAGACATCATATTCACAATATTGAATTCCATCTGCTTAGTTTAGAGATCATACATGCGAGTGCCAGCTGCTTAGTATATGAATCAATTATGCCAATTATATCATGCCATCCTGTATACTTAGACAACATGTATGTGAATTATTTCATCCCAACCTATTTTAGAAAGACATCATATAGTTTTGCCATGTCATCCTGTTTAGATACTCATCATATGTTGAATTATGCCATTATATCCTGTTAAGTTATCCATCATACATCTGAAACTATGTCATGTTATCATGTTTAGTTAGGCATCATATATGTGAAATTGTGTCATGTTGTCCTGTTTGGTTAGACAACATATATGTGAATTAACACATCTGTCTATCATACAATGTCTGTACGTTCAATTTCTTTTCTTGTTTATCAGCCATTTGAATTGGGGGGGGGGGGGTGATGGCAGTATCTAAGGGAGCAAAAACCCGTTCTACACAAAAGGCAGTGCTACCCGTCGATGCAGATAGAACCATGGTTGTACTGGCCCACAAACTAGCCCCACCACACATAATCGAGACTATCCAGATTGCACACTTACACCGTTGGGCAGAGAACCAGCTACAACCCATCTAACCGCAACCCCAGCGGATAGTTACCCACTTCTAGTTGACAAAGCACCATGTCCACCACAGAGTACCCTCACACAAACAGTTTGTAAAGCTACTGCAGTGCCCAAAGAATGAAGACCACCACAGGTAACCCAAACTCCACGTTTAAAGCAGAAGAGCAACTGTTCTCAGGTCAGATTCCGTAGCTATGGTCCATACTCCTCTGTTGTTGCATCACTGTATTTACTCATACCAACTACTTCCGAATTTGAAGGATCCAATTAAAACTCCAATGGCGCAACATGTATGTTTTAAACCTATTTCTTTAACTGGATTGTTGTTCTAACTTCTTGCTCTATGTTGATTTCAGTTTAAGTTGTATAAAAAGTTATGTTCTCATGTGATGCACATTACAAGTGTTGCCAATGTTGTGTAGTTTCTCACACTTATATTCTGTCTATGCTACTGTGTCTTAAACATATATGAGTTGAACTGTGTCTCTATCTTGATTAGGCAACATAAGCTAGAATGATCTGGACAATACAGTGACCATAGTACATAGATATATGTTTGATTCATGCTGTTATCCTGTCCACCTTATTACGGAACCGGTTTACCAAAATGAGTTTCTTATACTACAAGCTAAACATGTGATGTGTCTGGTTGTTTCTCTTGTAGTATGCAAACAGAATATTGGAGAAGAGCACCCCACTATGCAATTGTAGAGAAAGAAATGCACATAAGGTTCAAGATAGTGAGACAACCCTGTTGGTCTCCAAGAAAGGTGATAAAAATGATCTTGTAGATAGTGAGAAACCCCACAGTCCTGCGTTGATGTAGTGTTCGAGTTCTTGGCGATCACCGCACAAGCTCTTCGAACTTCTTTGCTGAATCACTTGACTTCTTGATCTCAGCTACAAGTGAAAGGCATTAGTCGGTTGTCTTTGCGGCAAGAAGCCAAGGACCGAGGAAGTCCTGCGAAATTCAGATCGTACTTTCTTGTGCAACGACAAGTCTTTGGAGGATTTAAGCGTAAACAAGAGAAAGTTAATAAGCTTGCTAAGCATCTTGCCAGCATTATGGGTACCCAGGATATTGTTTCTTGAGCTCTTCTGAAGTGCTTTCAATTCTAGACTTGTTTTGCTACGGCGTTTATATGCTGCTTTGTTCCCTATATTTGCACTGGTGGCGAACTTTGATGCCCAATGGATGTAATATGTGTAATAGTCGTGATAGCTTAGCATATGTTGCTTGCTTATTTATTTCCTTGCTATCTTGTTTTTTTTCTTGTAGTCAATGCAGTTCTTTTTCCACGGTTTGCTAGTGGCCGCAATAACCTATTTTTTAAAAACTAGGCCACAATAACCATGGGCTACATATTTACTGTAGTGACACTAGGCCTCCTACCGGCCGTAGAAACAATGGGCCTTCTACAGACTGTAGAAACAAGGGGATTTCTATGGGCCGTAGACACAATGGGCCTTCTACGGGCTGTATCATCAATGGGCCTTATATGGGCCGGATGATTGATTGGCCAAACATGGGCCAATAACAGACCGCATTATGGCCGTAAACGGGCTAGAGTTGGAATCGTCCGTTCATGGGCCGACCATAACGGGCCGTCGTTAATAGGTCGTATTTGATGATGCTATGAAAACGGCCCAACATATTAACGGGCCACAAACGGGCCGACTGTAACAACGGGCTGAATTTTGCCCACAAGCAAAAAATGACAGTAATGGGCCGTAACTAACCGAATGCAGGAAATGAGCCCAAGAATAAATGACCCCTGAGAAGGCCGAAAGATAACATGGGCTAGAAACGGCCCAATGGAATAATGGGTCGTTAATGGGTATAAAGTGATACATTGTTCATTACGGGCCAGTTTCAGCACGGCCCATTAATGGGCCAAGAGTTACAAAGGGCCTCATATGGGCCGAAAGACGTCATGGGCCATACATGGGCCGGAAGTTAAAACAGGCTGGAATCATATTGGACGGCCCAGATGATGCTACTGGGCCTAATTTGGATAGGCCATAACGGGCCCTGTGTTTACAGGCTGTAAATGGGCTATATGCGAACAGGTCGTTAACAGGCTTTCCGTGGGCCGGGCCGCCACCTTTTGACCAAGTCAAACGGGTCGTCCTTTTCACAGGAATGGGCCTCTGTTGGGCCGTGCCATGTGTTGACGTATCATAGGCGCCTTGGGTCCAATGAGTGGATGACATCTGTCCTAACGTTGAGATGACAAGTGTTTACTCCAGCCAATGATGATTTTACACGTGGAAAATCCCCATTACTCGGGGCTGTTAACGGGTTATCGGATCCAAAACCGGACCCGATAGCTTCACGGCGTTCCGTTATGGTGGATGCCACGTGTCGGTCACCCTTGATGAAAGCACTTCTATGACGCGCGGATTATTGTCATGGAAGTGGCCACTTCCGTGATGATAATTTTGGTAATGTCATGGAACACTTCTATGACAGCACAGGTATGACTATCTTGATTCTGTCATAAAATCGTCATGGATGTACATGCATGACAGGAAACGTGACCTACTGTGACAAACATGTATCATCACATAAGTGTATTTTTTTGTAGTGTTTGGATAGTCTTTCTAGCATTTGATCAATAAAAGGTAAAGGGTAATGATCTTTCTTAGTAGCTTTATTTAATTTGCGGAAATCAATTACCATCCTATAACCTGTAATAATTCTTTGCGGGATCAACTCATCTTTATCATTAGCAACAACAGTAATACCTCCCTTCTTAGGGACACAATGGATGGGACTTACCCAATCGACTATCGAGAGCGGGATAAATTATACCTGCCTCAAGAAGCTTTAGTATTTCCTTTCTTACCACTTCTTTCATCTTAGGATTTAATCATCATCAGTGATCAATAACTGGTTTGGCACCTTCCTCCAATTTTATTTTGTGTTGGCATAGAGTGGGACTAATGCCCTTAAGATCATCAAAAGTATATCCAATAGCAGCATGGTGCTTCTTCAGAGTTTTCAATAATCTTTCCTCTTCTTGCTCTGAAAGGTTAGCACTAATAATAACAGGATATATCTTCTTTTCATCAAGATAAGCATATTTAAGAGTATCAGGTAATGGTTTAAGTTCAAACACGGGATCACCCTTGGGTGGATGAGGATCCCCTAGGATTTCAATAGGCAAGTTGTGTTTCAAAATAGGACCCTGTTTAAAGAATACTTCATCTATTTCCCTTCTTTCATTCATAAACATATCATTTTCATGGTCTAGCAAATATTGTTCTAAAGGATCAGTAGGAGGCACGACAATAGAAGCAAGACCAATAATTTCATCCTTACTAGGCAATTCTCTATCATGGGGTTGTCTACAAAACTTAGCAAAATTAAACTCATGAGACATATCTCCTAAGCCAATCGTAACAACATCCTTTTCGCAATCAATCTTAGCATTAACAATGTTCAAGAAGGGTCTGCCAAATATGATGGGACAAAAGTCATCTTGTGGGGAACCAAGAACAAGAAAATCAGCAAGATATTTAACTTTCCCACACAAGACTTCAACATCTCTAACAATCCCAATTGGTGAAATATGATCTCTATTGGCAAGCTTAATTGTAACAGCAATATCTTCTATCTCAGCAGGTGCAATGTCATGCATAATTTCTTGATATAAGGAATGAGGTATTGCACTAGCACTAGCACCCATATCACATAATCCATGATAACAATGATCTCCTATTTTAACAGAAATAACAGGCATGCCTACAACAGGTCTATGTGTCTTAGCATCAGGTCTAGCGATTCTAGCAGCTTGTTCACAAAAATAAATAACATGCCCATCAATATTATCAGCCAAAGAGATCTTTAACCATAGCAATACTAGGTTCAACTTTAATTTGCTCAGGAGGTGTATATGTTCTAGTATTACTCTTACGAACCAAAGTTGAAGCTTTAGCATGATCCTTTATCCAAAGAGGGAATGGTGGTTTCTCAATATAAGTAGAAGGAACAATAGGATCAGTATAAGTGATAGTCTTTTCGTCAACTGTAACAGGTGCAACTACTTTTACTTCAATGGGAGGACTATATTTAAACCACTTCTCCTTAGGGAGATCAACATGACTAGCAAATTATTCGCAGAAAGAAGCTACTATCTCAGAGTCAAGTCCATATTTAGTGCTAAATCCACGAAAAGCATCGGTATCCACAAAAGATTTAACACAATCAAACTTAGGTGTCATACCTGACTCCTTACCTTCGTCGGAGTCCCAATCTTCAGAGTTGCATTTATTTCTTTCCAATAAATCCCATTTGAATTCAATAGTCTTCATCATAAAAGACCCAGCACAAGAAGTATCAAGCATGGTGCGATTGTTGAGAGAAAGCCGAGCATAAAAGTTTTGAATAATCATTTCTCTTCAGAGCTCATGATTGGGGCATGAATATAACATTGACTTAAGCCTCCCCCAAGCTTGAGCGATACTTTCTCCTTTGCGAGGCCAAAAATTATATATATAATTACGATCATGATGAACAAGATGCATAGGATAAAACTTCTGGTGAAATTCCAATTTCAATCGTTTATAGTCCCAAGATCCCATATCATCACATAGCCTATACCATGTCAATGTGTCTCCCTTCAAAGATAAAGGGAAAACCTTCTTCTTAATAACATCATCGGGCATACCTGCAAGCTTAAATAATCCACAAACTTCATCCACATAGATAAGGTGTAAATCGGGATACAGTGTTCCATCTCCTGTAAAGGGATTAGCTAGCAGTTTCTCCACCATACCCGAAGGAATTTCAAAGTAAACATCTTTAGTAGGTTCAGTAGGTTGAGGAGCAACTCTTTGCTGTACTGGTCGGGTGAAGATACCCCGAACAAGCCCCTCAAAGGATTAGTTTCCATAGTAACAAGTGACAGTAAATTTCAGCACACTATATAAATGTTTCCTTACCAAGTTCCACTCACCAAAGGCGCTTCACTCCCTGACAACGGCGCCGGAAAAGAGTCTTGATGACCCACAAGTGTAGGGGATCTATCGTAGTCCTTTTGATAAGTGAGAGTGTCAAACCCAATGAGGAGCATCAGGAAATGACAAGCGGTTTTCAGTAAGGTATTCTCTGCCAGCACTGAAATTGTAGGTAACAAATAGTTTTGTGATAAGATAATTTGTAACGAGTAACAAGCAATGAAAGTAAATAAGGTGCAGCAAGGTGGCCCAATCCTTTTTGTAGCAAAGGACAAGCCTGGACAAATTCTTATATAGAGAAAAGCGCTCCCGAGGACACATGGGAATTATCATCAAGCTAGTTTTCATCACGCTCATATGATTCATGTTCGTTACTTTGATAATTTGATATGTGGGTGGACCGGTACTTGGGTACTGCCCTTTCTTGGACAAGCATCCCACTATTGATTAACCCCTATTGCAAGCATCTGCAACTACAAAAGAAGTTGAAAGGGCTAGTTATCGACTAGAGGGGGATGAATAGGCGATTTTTATGAAAGTCTTCAAAACGTGGGAGTTTTGAAGACAAACAATAGAAACGACACTATTCATATGCAGCGGAAGGTAGACTACACTAGACAAGCCATAGTCAAGTATTCAATGAAGTGAAAGCACGAAGACTAATAGCAGCTAGGTAGTAAAGATCAGGATTTAAGATAGTATGAAGCCAATCAGAACAGGTACTCACACAGTGAAGTCAAACAGATAATGCAAGCAGGCAATGACTTCACGAAGACAAACTGTAAGTAGAGAGAAGAGAGAGAGAGAACTGGTGGCTTCAGGAGGACAGGGATTTGTTCGACCAGTTCTAGTTGCTGTGACGACTGTACGTCTGGTTAGGGAGGACGAGATTCAACTCAGAAGACCGCATCTTCACCTTATTCCCCTTGAGCTAAGGACACCTATTCCCCGCCCAATCACTCTGGTAAGTCTTCAATGTAGACTTCCAAACCTTCACAGACTTTGTTCACCGGCAATCCACAATGACTCTTGGATGCTCAGAACATGACGCCTAATCGGCTGGAGGATTCACAGTCCTCAAGTGTAACAAGTCTTCAGATCATGCGGACAGAAAGACTTTAGTGATGCCAAACACTCTTTGGGCTCTAGGTGGTTTGGGCTTTGTCCTCGCAATCATTCTCTCTCGAAAGCTTCGGCGGTGGGTTGCTCTCAAACGACAAAAGCCGTGTACTAACTCTGAGCAGCCACCAATTTATGGTGTAGGGGGTGGGCTATTTATAGGCACTGGGCAACCCGACCTGATTTGTCTGAAATGACCCTGGGTCACTAAGGAACTGACACGTGTCGCAAAGGTCAGATTTCAAACACACGCGACAGCTTGACTTGGGCTACAAGTAAAGCTGACTCATCCGGCTCTGGATAAGATTTGCTCTCATTGTCTTCACTCAAAAACATAGGATTTGGTTGAGCATCACTTCAGTCACTCTAACTTTGTTCACTTGGACCCCACTTAGCAGTGTGGTGGTTCCTATGACTCAACAAAGAAGAAAAGGAAACAACTAAACAACTAAGTCTTCGCGCTCCATAGTCTTCACTCGATGTCTTCTCATGTCGTAGTCTTCAACGTGAATAGATTCAGAGACCAGCATTGTCTTCAATGTCTTCACACATTTTTAGGGGTCATCTCCGGTAGGTAAACCGAATCAATGAGGGACTACTACCTGTGTTATCCTGCAATTCTCACAAACACATTAGTCCCTCAACTAGGTTTGTCATCAATACTCCAAAACCAACTAGGGGTGGCACTAGATGCACTTACAATCTCCCCCATTTTGGTGATTGATGACAAACTGGTTGAAGTTTTCAACGGGGATAAAAGTATGTGAAATTGTAAAGGATTAAGATATTGTCTTCATAGGTGACAAAAAGGCTCCCCCTAAAGATGTGCATAGAAATGTTTTGCGTTGGAATGCAAATGCACATGGCAGGTTGTACTTGTGGAGATCCTCTTCACCATATGAAGACAACACAGCATGCATGAACAGATATACAGGAATAATGACATGCATAATGAAAAATGGACGTCTGTGAAATGACTTCATGCGGGATTTATCATCGCACATGCGGAATTTATCGTTGCATCACAGAATAGCAAAAAAAGTAGCAGACGACCATCAAGTTTAAGTGTTACAACTCAAAGAACCAAATGTATCAAAAGCGAGAGTTGTAAACACTAGGCAAAAGTATAGCAACCAACCATATGGACCCGCTTGAAGACTATCAACATATGCTTCTCCCCCTTTTGTCAGTGAGGACCAAAAAGGTTTGAAGACATAGTTTCTACTCGTTCCCATGAGGAGTAGGTGAAACAGCAGGGTCGTCGTTAAGGTTTGGTGGTGCAGACAAACTTGGTGCAGTGTCGATACGCGCCGAGGTTGGAGGTGGTGAAGTAGCATCATCGGCGTCATCAAGGACTCTGGCATTTACAGTCGGTACGGAGGAGGAGTACTCTGAATCTTCAAGAGACGGGGTTCGACGCAAGACAACATTCCTGGTAGGAGTGGAGTCGAACTTGAATCTCTCGGTTAAGCCATCGTCTTGAAGATCAGCTTCAGCACTGAGCAATGTCAGACTCTTCCATGACCTCCGACAGGTTTCATGAGTGACAAAGGCATTCTTGGTGGCAAGGTTGTGAATGCGATTGACATCCACCAAGAGGCTTTGCATTTGATGTTTGAGCCAGTAGTGATGCTTGTCGTGTTTCTGATGCAAGGCCACGAGAAGCTCACGGTCATTGAGCACACGAGATCACTTCCGAGTCCTTGGAGCAATAGTGCTTTAGGGTGGCCGAGTGTGCCGCGGCGTGTTGTTGCGGCGGAGGATAAACACGAGAAGCAACCTAAACACCCTCAACATGCTAAGAGAAACTCTGACGATATGCATTGTGAAGATATAGTGCTTCCTTGGCAGAATCTGGGTAGATGGCTTCGACGGACATATCAACCTCGGGCAGAAATATGAGATGATTGCGTGCAGAGGGCTGATAGTCAACAGCAGAGTGAAGCTTGATCAGTCGCATAATCCAAGGAGCATAGAATTTTAGACCAAATATGTCTGAGCCAGATGCAGCAAATTGGCGAATGAAGAAATCCTGAGCATTGAAGCTGATGCCATTGAGAATGTAGAAGACCAATGTCTTCATTGTGCCTTCGAGCTTTGCTGAGGAAGAATGTCCTTTGATGGGCCATAGAGTTTTCCTGATAATGTGATAGATGGTGCAGGGTAGATACTCTAGGTCTTCAACAAAGAATTCCTTGGGATATTCAGCATCCTGTGACAGTGGCTTCATCATGCTCAGCATTTGGCTCATGTTGGGCTCTGGCTTCTGAAAGATACTTTCCAATGCATTGCGGTGAAGCTGACAACCAGGTTCATAGAGTTCACCTGGAGTGGACAGGCCAGTAAGCTCAATGAGGTCAAGAGCTTTGGCTTCATGATGGACATTGCTTGTCATCCACTCAAGGACCCATGTCTTCGGATCCCTGTTGTAGCCGCGAATGTGGAGGGTTGCATAGAATTGTAGCAGAAGCTCTTCACTCCAATTCTCCTTATCTGTCACAAACTGGAGAAGGCATGCATCTCGAAAACAGTCAAGGGCTTCTTCTAAGCGAGGCGGGCCAAGCAATGGCTTGAATCGAGGCGCATATGAGGAAATATCGCCCTTGATTATATAGAACACATGAGTAGTAGCTGCTTGCTGATAACTCCAGAACTGATCAGATGATATTCTTGGCTTGGAATATGGGTTCTTGGCTTTATTGAAGAAGGTGTTGTGTGCAATGAAGCCATTGACATTGAACGATCTGATGCGGATCAGCCACGAAACCTTGGCAGCCTTGGTTTTGGCTTCTGAACCTGAGGCCTGTGCTCCACATGATAGTCAAACCGAGGTCCGGGAGCAAGCGGAGGAACTAGAATTAGCCATCTAACAGTGACAAGCTCGCCTTGGTAGAATGCTTGCTCAATGGTGTGTGGCCTTGGAGGCGGAACAGGAGCAGTGGCATTAGCAGAGGCGTCAGGCTGCACATTTGTTGCAGGTGCATCGTTGGCTTCATGCACAGTGTTCATTGCAGGCGCCACATTGTCTTCAGCCATGACAACGTCATTGGCTTCAGTGGTGTTGTTGGTGGTCGCCTCAGGATTTTCAACCTCCACTTGAGAAGCTGGAGGGTTGGGCACTGACACGTTCTCCTCGAGAACAACTTCTTGGTTGGTGGGGGTGTGGCAACACGTTCTTCTTCTCCTTGTCTTTCATCGGCTGATGCGGCCAGATTGTCTTCAGCAGTATTGGCTTCGGACGTAGGAACCGTCATAGAGGGATTTTCTTCAGGGAACACTTGGCGTGCCACTGAGCTGGATTGGTTTGAATCCTCTTCTGTGATGGTTGTCATGGAGACTGATGGCCTTAGTCCTTTGCGAAGCCGTTGGAACATGGGCGACACTTTTGGTGATGGTGTAGTCTCCATGTAGTTGTCGTCATTCACTATTGGGCTAGTGACTTGCGCTGGTGGAGGACGGGGTGTACTGGGTGAGTCTTGACTTGGAGTTGCTGGTTGGGGGCGATCAGCCCATGAGGCATCCTGAGAGATTGGCGTCAAAGGACGACCAATACTGATGAGTTCGTTGTTCGTGAGAACATGCGATGATACTGTTGGGTGCTCGATCTGAGGAAGGATTCATCATCTACTACATTGTCTTGGGGACCAATGTCTTCAGCCGTGGTGGGGTCAATGGTTGGTACTTCTTCAGCTTCAGGAGCCTCTGTGAAAGCAGGCTCATGAACTATCAACTGACGCTCTTGGTTTTCAAATGCAGGATGAGCAAAAGCAATGGGCTCGACAACAAGGGGCTCTTTGGGAGCAGCCCGATCTCTCTTCTTGGTCTTTCTCTTCTTGGTGGGTGGTGCATCATCAGTGGTGTTCTTAGCTTGCGCTTTAAAGCCGGCTTGGCTGCCTTGGTTTTCTTACGTTACGAAGCCCTTGTGGGGACCTTAGGCTTCAAGCTTTGTCATCTTGGCGGGGAAGACAATGTGAGTTCTTCCTGCCTTGGTGCTTGATTTGGGGCACAGTAGGCTTCTTCTTCTTGGCAGCCAGCTTGGGGTCGATGCCAGGACGCCCAAGTGCCTTGCGCTTCTCAGCTTCATTGTAAGCTTGAACACACTTGGCAGCTAGATTCTTCATGCGCTCTCTTGAACCTTTGGCTTCTTCGCGCTTCTTGTGAAACGCCTCCTTGAGGTCATGCAGCATCACCTTGAAGTTTTGAACATCAGCCATGCTGAGCTTGGCCACATGCTTCTTGAACTGCTCTTTCTCATAGTCAATCTTGTTTTTCAACTCAACAATCCGTTGAGCCAGAGCGATCTCAGGAGCAATTGCGCCTTGGAAGGCGACATTGATGCCAATCGGGAGCTGAAGATCATCAAAGCTGAGATTTGGTTTGTCAAACCACTCATCATTGAAGTTGTCAAGTATGTTCACATCGAAGAGGGGCAGATCATTGAAGATCTCCGCCTCTTGCTTTCTCTTAATCAGCTGCTCAAGAGCATCATCACTGCACTCATCGTTTGTTGACAGATCAATGGCTTCAGTCTCGTTCCTCAAAACAGCAGCAGGTGTCAGGGATTGACCAGAACTTTGAACAGTTTTCTTCTGAGTCTTCTCTTTCTTCTTGGAGATGCGAGAGAGATCTTTAGATGTGTTACTGGGAGCAGGAGGGGCAGTTGCCAATGGCTTCACTTGAGAAGCTTTTGGTGCAGCAGTCTGTTTTGAAGCCTTAGCTTTCTTTTGCTTCCGCGGCTTAGGAGGAGGAGCTGGTGCATCATCAGAGTCAACATCATCACCAGAATGATCCACTTTTGCTCCTTGAATGGCAATGTGAGTGATGAGGCTGGCAAGGTTGTAGAAGGGGCCAATCCTGTTTTCATTGGCTTCACGGGTGCCATCTTCCCATGGAGCAGACGGACCTGGGTTGAAGTCAAGTCCGAGTGCCTTCTTCTTCACAGCAGAGTCTTTCACGAACTAGTAGTTGCGCTTGAATAGATTGTCTTCGCGACACCACAACAGCGAATAGGGGTCAGCATTCTCTGGCTGCGGTCCGCGAACCATGCACGGATAGAAGCCTTGCTCGATAGCTTCAGTCAGGGTCCTGGGAGGAAGATTTTTGTACAATATATCTCCCCAGGGTCGCTTGATGGCATTCTTTTCTGCATACTCTTCTGTGACGAATCAGTACTTGAACCATTCCTCGGCCCAATATCTTTCAATCCATTGGATTCGATTCTTGCGTTCTCCATAGGTTTCCTCTGGGTCTATTTTATACAGCTCGTGCAGATCTAGAGGCAAATCCTTGGAAGTGTTCCCACGGCGCTGTCTGCCACCCTTTCTTGCTGACTTCTCAGTAGTCATGAAGCTTAATCTAAAAGGCTTGATTTGCAAGGATTCGAGGAGACTGGACTAGGGGTGTCCGGATAGCGGACTATCATCATCGGCGGACTCCAAGACTATGAAGATACAAGATTGAAGACTTCATCTCGTGACCGGATGGGACTTTCCTTGGCGTGGAAGGCAAGCTTGGCGATCTGAGATATGTAGATCTCCTACCATTGTAACCGACTCTGTAACCCTAGCCCTCTCCGGTGTCTATATAAACCGGAGGGTTTTAGTCCGTGGGACACACAACCATTACAACAATCATACCATAGGCTAGCTTCTAGGGTTTAGCCTCCTTGATCCGTGGTAGATCCACTCTTGTACTACCCATATAATCAACATCAATCAAGCGGGGAGTAGGGTTTTACCTCCATCGAGAGGGCCCGACCTGGGTAAAACATCGTGTCCCTTGTCTCCTGTTACCATCCGCCTAGACGCACGAGTTCGGGACCCCTACCGAGATCCGCGGTTTTGACACCGACATTGGTGCTTTCATTGAGAGTTCCTCTATGTCGTCACCGATAGGCTTGATGGCTTCGTCAATCAACAACAACGCCGTCCAGGGTGAGACTTTTCTCCCCGGACAGATCTTCATGTTCGGCGGCTTCGCACTGCGGGCCAATTCACTTGGCCATCTGGAGCAGATCGAAAGCTACGCCCCTGGCCATCAGGTCAGAATTGGAAGCCTAAACTTCATGGCCGACATCCGCGGAGACTTGATCTTTGATGGATTCGAGCCACAGCCGAGCGTGTCGCATTGTCGCAATGGGCGTGACTTAGCTCTGCCACCGGACAGTACCCTGGAGGCCGCGCACGAGTCCGCTCTGACCCATAGTTCGGAGCCGACCACGCCGTCGAGGAGGTGGCTGGACACCGCCTCGGGCTGCAACTTCCACGGTGATGGGCGAATACCGACTTTGTCCTTTGCAAAGCTCATGACTCCGAGGTGCCGGACTCCTTGCCGGACTCCGAACCTCCCGCGCCCCTGCCGATCGAATCCGATTGGGCGCCGATCATGGAGTTCGATGCTGCGGACATCTTTCAGCACTCACCCTTTGGCGACATCCTGAATTCGCTAAAGTATCTCTCGTTATCAGGAGAGCCCTGGCCGGACTGCGGTCAGGATGGTTGGGATGCGGACGATGAAGAAATTCAGAGCCCACCCACCACCCACTTTGTAGCCACTGTCGACGATCTAACCGACATGCTAGACTACGACTCCGAAGACATCGATGGTATGGACGATGATGCTGGAGACGATCAAGAACCAGCGCCTACGGGGCACTGGAAGACCACCTCGTCATACGACATATACATGGTGGACACCCCAAAGGATGGGGACGGCGAAGAAGCAGCGGAGGCAGATTCCTCTAAGAAACAGCCCAAGCGCCGACGTCAGTGGCGCCGCTCTAAATCCCGCCACAGCAAGAATGGAGATTCCGGCACCGGAGACAATAACACCCCAGATAGTGCCGAAGACAACCCCCTCCAGCAAGATTCAGCACAGGAGGACAGAGAAGCCAGTCCTCAAGAGAGAGCGGCAGATGAGGAGATTGAGGATGACAATTACATACCTCCCTCCGGAGATGAGGCAAGCCTCAACGACGACGAATTCATCGTGCCTGAGGATCCCGTCGAACAAGAGCGTTTTAAACGCAGGCTCATCGTCACGGCAAATAGCCTAAAGAAAAAGCAGCAACAGCTTCAAGCTGATCAAGACCTGCTGGCCGACAGATGGACCGAGGTCCTCGCGTCGAAGAGTATGAACTCGAGCGCCCCCAAAAGCTACCCAAAACGCAAGTTGCTCCCCGACTAGAGGAGGAAGCATACAAACCTTCATCACCAGCGCTGTCTGGCAGATCGACCACCCGTGGCGCGACAGAGAGGCATCTAGGCCCTCCATCAGGACCGTACCCCGGCATCGCTCGAAAAGTACGAAGCCACGAGGGAATGCACCGGACTTGCGAGACATATTGGAGGACAAGGAAAAACAATCAAGATCTATCTACGAACTACGGATCACGTGGGCGCCCCACAATCCACGACGACTATCATCACACCGGATACAGCAACTCCGCCGGGCGAAAACAGCAGACAAAGCTCCCTTGAGCTACGTCGTGATATTGCGCAGTATAGAGGCGCCGCACACCCGCTCTGCTTCACAGATGAAGTAATGGATCATCAAATCCCTGAAGGGTTTAAACCCGTGAACATTGAATCCTACGATGGCACAACAGACCCCGCGGTTTGGATCGAAGATTATCTCCTTCATATCCATATGGCCCGCGGCGACGGATCTCCATGCCATCAAGTATCTCCCACTCAAGCTTAAAGGACCAGCTCGGCATTGGCTTAACAGCTTGCCCGCAGAGTCGATTGGATGTTGGGAGGACCTAGAAGCCGCATTCTCGACAACTTCCGGGGAACATATGTGCGACCACGGACGCGCCGATGACCTAAGCCACATAATTCAGCAGCCAGACGAATCGGCGCATAGTTCGGACACGGTTCCTAACAAAGAAAAATCAAATCGCCGACTATCCGGATCAGAGGCCCTCGCAACCTTCAAACATAACATCCGCGACGAGTGGCTGGCCCGGCACCTAGGACAGAAAAGCGAAATCCATGGCAGCCCTCACATCACTCATGACCCGCTTCATGCGGGAGAGGACAACCGCTAGCTCGCAGAACAACCTCGGCAAAAATTCTGCAGTCCGGACAACAAGGACCACAATGGCAGGTCGCGTCGCAACAAAACAAACGCCGCGTTAACGGCGATAACACCGAGATACGGCAGTCAACGCCGGATTGAGGCTCTAAACCGGTCGTGGAAAAAGCCATTCAAAAGAACTACTCCGGGTCCGTCCAATTTGGACCGAATACTCGACCGCTCTTGCCAGATACATGGCACCCCCGAAAAGCGAGCTAACCACACCAACAGGGATTGTTGGGTATTCAAGCAGGCAGGCAAATTAATTGCCGAAAACAATGACAAGGGGCTGCACAGCGACGACAAGGAGGAGACTCGGCCGCCAACAAGATAGAGACGAAGGTTTCCCCCACAAGTGCGGACGGTAAACATGATATACGCAACCCACATACCCAAGAGGGAGCGGAAGCGTGCACTTAGGGACGTATATGCGATGGAGCTAGTCGCTCCGAAGTTCAATCCATGGTCCTCTTGCCCGATCACTTTCGATCGAAGGGACCACCCCACCAGTATCCGCCATGGCGGATTCACCGCATTGGTTTTAGACCCAATCGTCGATGGATTCCACCTCACTAGAGTCCTGATGGACGGCGGCAGCAGCCTGAACCTGCTTTATCAGGATACAGTACGAAAGATGGGCATAGACCCCTCAAGGATTAAACCTACAAAGACGACCTTTAAAGGCGTCATAACAGGTGTTGAGGCCAATTATGCGAGCTCTCGGTCACCGAAGTGGTCTTCGGATCCCCGGATAATTTCCGAAGCGAGGAGTTAATCTTCGACATAGTCCCGTTCCGCAGTGGCTATCACGCTCTACTCGAACGAACCGCGTTCGCAAAGTTCAACGCGGTGCCGCATTACGCATACCTCAAGCTCAAGATGCCAGGCCCTCGTGGAGTCATCACGGTCAACGGAAACACTGAACGCTCCGTCCGAACGGAGGAACACACAGCGGCTCTCGCGGCAGAAGTACAGAGCAGCCTCTCAAGGCAATTCTCGAGTCCGGCCGTTAAACGACCGGACATGGCCAAACGCGCCCGGGGTAACATACATCAAGACCACCTGGCTCGTTCCGAGCATGCGTAGCAATGCGTCCCCAACCCCAGCCCTCGCATGATTGCAAGACCAGCTCTTCGCGTACATCATTATGCTCTGCAGATACCATGGGCATAGGGGGAGGGGCACGACCACGACAGGCCCAGAGTGCGGCTCAACCACACCAGGGGCTCCCGAGTGTGTCTCTCTTTTTATTTTCCCTTTTTCCTTTTTCTATTTATCCACAGGACTCCGTACACCAGAGAACCTGTCCGGCGGTAAACCTGCCGAACTCACGATGCAACAGCTAGGGACGGACAAAGGCTACAACGAACATTCAGGTGGTCTCCATTATGAGCATTAAATTTGTTAAATACACCAGTCCGCAGCCTACTCCTGGAGGGGGATATGTTTAAATAATCCAATCCCTTGCTTACCAAGACTATTTGTATCGCTTACACTCGTGGCGAGAATTCCTTGAATAAACAATGCAACACTTTTTGCCTATAATTGCATTCCTTTTTTTACATGTATGTTCATTTTTGACATCTTGCATCCATACACTTTGGTACGGCCGAATACACCAGGGGCTTATGTTCCCTGCATTATGGTGTGACAAGTCCGAACACTTTCACAAGTGCGGCACCCCGAACTTATAGCACTATATGCATCGGCTCCGAATCATGTCTTGGGTCAATAGTTGGGTTTGCCCGGCTCCCATGTTTTGGTACCTTACGTTCCGTTCTATCGGCTAAGGTAGCACTGGGAGAACCACTGCGATTGCGCCCCGGTTGAGCTAGGCGAGCGCCTCAGTGGAGAAAGCTAAAACTGACCGTCATGATAAGGCGAGAGCTGGTCGCTGTTCGAGAGGTCTTTTTGAGTCCCTAAAGACTTATGCCGCTTAGAGCGAGGAACCGGCTTCGTCCGGCCCAGGCGTGGATAGCGCCCCGAAATTCGGTCTTCTGAACACTAGGGGCTTCGCCGAAATTTAAAATTATAGAATTCTATGGCTAAGTGAGAGTGTTCAAGCATTATAAGCCTGGTTGCCTTGTTCGTTGTGTTGAGCGCCTCCCTAGATGGACCCAAAAATGGGAACAAGAGCGCTCAAGTTTATCCCGAACACCCTAGCACTCGTGGCATGGGGGCTGAAACAGACAACTTGCCATCTCTCAGATTTGATAAACGGCCACGCAGAATGTAATATTTTAAATCAATAAGCGTTGCTTAGCGCATATGAACAAAGTTTTCAGCGCACAGGATAACACATTGCGAGTCTACTCAAATATTACATTTTTGGGGCACTCATCCGCAATCTTGTGGGCACCCTTCAGGACACTTTTATAGTACATTTCGGGCGTACGATACTCCTTGCCCGCCGGCGGCGCGTCCGTGATAAACCTCTCAGCATCCAGCCTGCCCCGGTGCACCTTTGCGCGGGCCCGACGGGCACCTTCAATGCAGGCGGAGCGCTTGATGACTTCCACCCGGGGCACGATCCACCAGCCGCCGCCGAGGCCGGGCGAGTAGCTCCAGGCATGGCCTCTTCGTGCCATAGCCGGACTATGAGGCCCTTCATGGCCTGCTCGGCTACCTTGTGGAGATCGACCACTGCTTCACTGGTCGCTAAAGGCATCGGATGTCCGGCCTCGATATCTTGAGACCGAAGACCTTCTCCATTGAGCTCCCTCCTCGGCCCGGTAGAATCGGCGGCATCGGACACGCCATGCTGGCAGATCTGCAAACGCCCACAGAGCTCCGGTTTGGGTAAGTAATGGTAATTAACATTCACATGCTTGCTTTGCATGAAAAATGCCTTACCTGCCGCTATTTTCTTCACCGCCTCAATCTCCTGGAGGGCCTCATGGGCCTCGGCCTTAGCGGCTTTGGCACTTTCAAGAGTCGAGGCAAGCTCAGACTCTCGAGTCTTCGAGTCGCGCTCCAAACTCTCATGCTTTTCCATGAGAGCACGGAGCTCTTGCCGCACCTCGCCACCCGCCTCCTGCTTCTCTCGCTCCGCTCGTTCCGTGGCCAATTGCGTTATGCTCGTGGACATGACCTCCTTCGTGGTCGCCACCTCGTTAAGTGGCCCCGCAGTACCCACGTTATCCTTGTTATTTCTATTGCAACCAAAATCCTTTTCTGTAAGGTACAAAATTAATTCGGTGTTACTCACCTTCTTTGTCCTCGAGCTGCTTCTTGGCAAGGCCGAGCTCGTTCTCGGACCGCTCGAGGTTCTGCTTCAAAGCACCGACCTCCACGGTCGATAAAGAGAGGTCAGGCGCAGCACTGCAAACCCATATTGACATAATTTTTAGAACTCCTGCGTATATCTTTTTTAGATCCTCAGTCCGGTTTTTCTTTCCGAACACCGAACCGAGCATCAGGGGCTACTGTCTATGCGGTATTACATTACATATTTTAAAAACTTCTTACCTCAAAGCCTGTTAGAACGCTGCTGCAGGCTTCGGTCAGCCCGCTTTTGGCGAGCTGAACCTTCTGAATCACCGCACTCATGATAGTGCGGTGTTCTTCCTCGATGGAAGCGCCATTTAGCGCCTCCAACAAGTTGTCCGGCGCCTCCGGTTGGACGGAGGCTGCCGGTGTCACGGTCTTGCCCTTCTTACGAAGGGGCCGCCTACCGAACTCCGGAACCACTACGGGTTCCGGCACGGAGTCCGGCACGAAGTCCGGGAGGCTGCCTTGTGGCACCTCCGGAGCCTCCCCCTCTTGGCGGGTCCCCTCCTGGGATCCCACCTCGGCGTCCTCAGCATCACGAGGGATGGAGGCGGTCGGAATGGAATCTACATCCGACAGAGCCAAGGACCCGCTGGATGAAGCGGGAAGATCATCCTCGGCCGGACTACAGGTAGTGTGCGGCATTAGAAGGACACTACGTGACACAAAATTATAAATCATTCAGGAATCCGGATACTTACGATCTTGTCGGAGGCTTGGCCCTTGAGGGCCACCCTTCATCGCCGACGTTGGCATTGGTGGAGCTGTCCGGAAGAAGGGTCCTTCCCCTCTTGGACCCTTCGGCCTCCCCCGTTGGGGAAGCCTTCCTCTTCCTCTCTCCCCCCTCCTGGGAAGAGTCCGCTTTCTCCTCCTCGTCTTCGGGGGAGGAGTCCGCCTCGAAGCCATCGGACGATGAGTCCGATACCACCTGGCGCCGGGAACTCTTTCGGGTTCCCGTGGCCTTCTTCTTGGCCTTCTTCTCCGGCACCACATAAAGTGCCGGGACTAGCAGCCCCGTTAGACGGATATCCACTGGGTCTTCGGGGAGGGGAGCCAGACAGTTAACCTGTCCGGACGTCCTCTGCCAGTCCTGTTAAAGGCACCGGGAGTTTTAGATCCCACAATAGAGTCAAACTATGAAAAGACATAAACGTCCCATAAGGGATAACATATCTTACCGCACCAGCCGGGCGCTTGGTGCTGAATCCGCGATCTTCAGTTGCGGATGCGGGGGCTTCTCTACCCTTGAACAGCACCCTCCAGGCAGCTTCGTACGTTGTGTCGAAGAGCCCGCTGAGGGTCCGGTGCTGTGCCGGATCGAACTCCCACAAATTGAAAGCCCGCTGTTGGCAGGGGAGAATCTGGCGGACGAGCATGACCTGGATCACATTGACAAGCCTAAGCTTCTTGTTCACCAAGGTCTGGAGACAGGACTGGAGTCCTGTCAGCTCCTCCGAGCTGCCCCATAGCAAGCCCTTCTCTTTCCAGGAGGTGAGCTGCATGGGGACACCAGATCTGAACTCGGGGGCCGCTGCCCATTTAGGGTCACGCGGCTCGGTGATATAGAACCACCCCGATTGCCACCCCTTGACGGACTCGACGAAGGTCCCCTCGAGCCAGATGACGTTGGGCATTTTGCCCACCATGGCGCCTCCGCACTCTGCTTGGACGCCCTTCACTACCTTCGGCTTGACATTGAAGGTCTTTAGCCACAAGCCGAAGTGGGGCCGGATGCAGAGGAAGGCCTCGCACACGACGATAAATGCCGAGATGTTGAGGATGAAGTTTGGCGTCAGATCGTGGAAATCCAGGCCGTAGTAGTACATGAGCCCCCGGACGAAGGGATGAAGTGGGAAACCCATTTCGTGGAGGAAGTGGGGAAGGAATACGACCCTCTCATGGGGCCTGGGGGTGGGGATGAGCTGCCCCTCGTCGGCCAGCCGGTGCGCGATGTCGCTGGACAGGTATCCGGCGCCGCGCAGTTTTTTGATGTGCCCCTCCATAACGGAGGAGGCCATCCACTTGCCTCCCGCTCTGGACATGGCTGGAGAAGGTCGAGGCGAGATGTGCGAGCTTGGGCGCTGGAGCTCAAGTGCGCGGAGATGGATAAGCAAAGGAGGAAGAAGGCGTAGGTAAAAAAGGTGGATCCTTATCCCCTTATATATGGGCGGACGAAGACTATGCGTCCCCACCGGCCTGGTAAAACTCGCTTATCTCCCAAGTGCCACCATCAATGGCGCGGTTGGGTTACCCACGTCCGTATTGATGGGAATCCCGAAATAAGGGGAACACGATCTCTGCTTCGACAAGACGTGCCAAGGAAACCGCTTCGCTAAACGCGCTCAGGTGGTATAATAAAAAACGATTCAAGTAAAGGCTTGGTGGTGGTATGATGTCATGCCACAAAATACGTCAGCAGATTGGACTTGTGTACATATTATTCTCTCTACGGTGGAATGTAGAATTTATTTTGCAGAGCGGACACTATCCCGGTGTTCACAATCTTCTATGAATTATTCGGAGAAGGAACCCGCCTTGCAATGCCGAACAATATGCGCGCGGACTCATCGTCATTGAAGCCTGGTTCAGGGCTCTTGAGGAGTCTGGACTAGGGGTGTCCGGATAGCGGACTATCATCATCGGCGGACTCCAAGACTATGAAGATACAAGATTGAAGACTTGGTCCCGTGTCCGGATGGGACTTTCCTTGGCGTGGAAGGCAAGCTTGGCGATCTGGATATGTAGATCTCCTACCATTGTAACCGACTCTGTAACCCTAGCCCTCTCCGGTGTCTATATAAACCGGAGGGTTTTAGTCCGTAAGACACACAACCATTACAACAATCATACCATAGGCTAGCTTCTAGGGTTTAGCCTCCTTGATCCCGTGGTAGATCCACTCTTGTACTACCCATATCATCAACATCAATCAAGCAGGAGTAGGGTTTTACCTCCATCGAGAGGGCCCAACACAGGTAAAACATCGTGTCCCTTGTCTCCTGTTACCATCCGCCTAGACGCACAGTTCGGGACCCCCTACCCGAGATCCGCCGGTTTTGACACCGACATTGGTGCTTTCATTGAGAGTAACTCTGTGTCGTCACCGATAGGCTTGATGGCTTCGTCAATCAACAACAACGCCGTCCAGGGTGAGACTTTTCTCCCCGGACAGATCTTCATGTTCGGCGGCTTCGCACTGCGGGCCAATTCACTTGGCCATCTGGAGCAGATCGAAAGCTACGCCCCTGGCCATCAGGTCAGAATTGGAAGCCTAAACTTCACGGCCGACATCCGCGGAGACTTGATCTTCGATGGATTCGAGCCACAGCCGAGCGTGTCGCACTGTCGCAATGGGCTTGACTTAGCTCTGCCACCGGACAGTACCCTAGAGGCCGCGCACGAGTCCGCTCTGACCCATAGTTCGGAGCCGACCACGCAAATCGAGGACAGGTGGCTGGACACCGCCTCGGGGGCTGCAACTTCCACGGTGATGGAGCCGAATACCGACTTTGTCCTTTGCAAAGCTCATGACTCCGAGGTGCCGGACTCCTTGCCGGACTCCGAACCTCCCGCGCCCCTGCCGATCGAATCCGATTGGGCGCCGATCATGGAGTTCGATGCTGCGGACATCTTTCAGCACTCACCCTTTGGCGACATCCTGAATTCGCTAAAGTATCTCTCGTTATCAGGAGAGCCCTGGCCGGACTGCGGTCAGGATGGTTGGGATGCAGACGATGAAGAAATTCAGAGCCCACCCACCACCCACTTTGTAGCCACTGTCGACGATCTAACCGACATGCTAGACTACGACTCCGAAGACATCGACGGTATGGACGATGATGCTGGAGACGATCAAGAACCAGCGCCTACGGGGCACTGGAAGACCACCTCGTCATACGACATATACATGGTGGACACCCCAAAGGATGGGGACGGCGAAGAAGCAGCGGAGGCAGATTCCTCTAAGAAACAGCCCAAGCGCCGACGTCAGTGGTGCCGCTCTAAATCCCGCCACAGCAAGAATGGAGATTCCGGCACCGGAGACAATAACACCCCAGAGAGTGCCGAAGACAACCCCCTCCAGCAAGATTCAGCATAGGAGGACAGAGAAGCCAGTCCTCAAGAGAGAGCGGCAGATGAGGAGATTGAGGATGACAATTACATACCTCCCTCCGAAGATGAGGCAAGCCTCAACGACGACGAACTCATTGTGCCTGAGGATCCCGTCGAACAAGAGCGTTTTAAACGCAGGCTCATCGCCACGGCAAATAGCCTAAAGAAAAAGCAGCAACAGCTTCAAGCTGATCAAGACCTGCTGGCCGACAGATGGACCGGGGTCCTCGCGGCCGAAGAGTATGAACTCGAACGCCCCTCCAAAAGCTACCCAAAACGCAAGTTGCTCCCCCGACTAGAGGAGGAAGCATACAAACCTTCATCACCAGCGCACAATATGGCAGACTGACCACCCCGTGGCCGCGACAGAGAGGCATCTAGGCCCTCCATCAGGACCGTACCCCGGCATCGCTCGAAAAGTACGAAGCCACGAGGGAATGCACCGGACTTGCGAGACATATTGGAGGACAAGGAAAAACAATCAAGATCTATCTACGAACTACGGATCACGTGGGCGCCCCACAATCCACGACGACTATCATCACACCGGATACAGCAACTCCGGCCGGGCCGAAAACAGCAGACAAAGCTCCCTTGAGCTACGTCGTGATATTGCGCAGTATAGAGGCGCCGCACACCCGCTCTGCTTCACAGATGAAGTAATGGATCATCAAATCCCTGAAGGGTTTAAACCCGTGAACATTGAATCCTACGATGGCACAACAGACCCCGCGGTTTGGATCGAAGATTATCTCCTTCATATCCATATGGCCCGCGGCGACGATCTCCATGCCATCAAGTATCTCCCACTCAAGCTTAAAGGACCAGCTCGGCATTGGCTTAACAGCTTGCCCGCAGAGTCGATTGGATGTTGGGAGGACCTAGAAGCCGCATTCCTCGACAACTTCCAGGGCACATATGTGCGACCACCAGACGCCGATGACCTAAGCCACATAATTCAGCAGCCAGACGAATCGGCCAGACAGTTCTGGACACGGTTCCTAACAAAGAAAAATCAAATCGTCGACTATCCGGATGCAGAGGCCCTCGCAACCTTCAAACATAACATCCGCGACGAGTGGCTGGCCCGGCACCTAGGACAGGAAAAGCCGAAATCCATGGCAGCCCTCACATCACTCATGACCCGCTTCTGTGCGGGAGAGGACAACCGCTAGCTCGCGAGAACAACCTCAAAGAAAATTACAGCAGTCCAACAACAAGGACCACAATGGCAGGTCGCGTCACAACAAAAACAAACGCCGCGTTAACGGCGATAGCACTGAGGATACGGCAGTCAACGTCGGATTCAGAGGCTCTAAACCCGGTCAGCGGAAAAAGCCATTCAAAAGAACTACTCCGGGTCCGTCCAATTTGGACCGAATACTCGACCGCTCTTGCCAGATACATGGCACCCCCGAAAAGCGAGCTAACCAGATCTTCATGTTCGGGCGACCGCGCTCAAGGGCAATTCACTTAGCCATCCGGAGCAGATCGAAGCTACGCCCGCCATCGAGTCGATTTGAAGCCTAAACTTCACGGCCGACATCCGCGGAGACTTGATCTTCGATGGATTCGAGCCACACCGAGCGTGTCGCCTTGCGTCAAATGGGTGTGACTTAGCTCGCCACGGACAAGACTGAGGCCGCGCACGAGTCCGCTCTGACCCATAGTTCGGAGCCGACCACGCAGATTGAGGACAGGTGGCTGGACACCGCCTCGGGGGCTACAACTTCCACGGTGATGGAGCCGAATACCAACTTTGTCCTTTGCAAAGCTCATGAGTCCGAGGTGCCGGACTCCTTGCCGGACTCCGAACCTCCCGCGCCCCTACCGATCGAATCTGATTGGGCGCCGATCATGAAGTTCGATGCTGCGGACATCTTTCAGCACTCACCCTTTGGCGACATCCTGAATTCGCTAAAGTATCTCTCGTTATCAGGAGAGCCCTGGCCGGACTGCGGTCAGGTGGTTGGGATGCGGACGATGAAGAAATTCAGAGCCCACCCACCACCCACTTTGTAGCCACTGTCGACGATCTAACCGACATGCTAGACTACGACTCCGAAGACATCGACGGTATGGACGATGATGTCGAGACGATTAAGAACCAGCGCCACGGGCACGGAAGACCACCTCGTCATACGACATATACATGGTGGACACCCCAAAGGATGGGGACGGTGAAGAAGCAACGGGCAGATTCCTCTAAGAAACAGCCTAAGCGCCAACGCCGGCGGTGCGCTCTAAATCCCGCCACAAGAAGAATGGAGATTCCGCACGGAGACAATAACACCCCGAGAGTGCGAAGACAACCCCTCCAAAGAAGATTCAGCACAGGAGGACAGAGAAGCCAGTCCTCAAGAGAGAGCGGCAGATGAGGAGATAGAGGATGACAATTACATACCTCCCTCCGGAGATGAGGCAAGCCTCAACGACGACGAATTCATCGTGCCTGAGGATCCCGTCGAACAAGAGCGTTTTAAACGCAGGCTCATCGCCACGGCAATGTCAGGACCCCGACTCAATGTCACATCGATCTAGCCTGTAACACCTCATATCACTTTGCGGCCTCACGCACGGTATCCCCACGGGTGTCGCCTTACCTTTGCCCGGGACCGTTTGCGCCTTTTGGCACACGTATATGATAGTGTCGCTAGCATCCATATGAAAAGGAGCCCGGGCTGACATGGCTAGTTGTAAACCCAAAGTGGCACAGACTTACAGGGACAGGCATCCATGACCCAGCATCGAACGTGTCGGTCATCAGCAAGTAAGTTCCGGCTGTAGCACTGGCTGGCAGACTCGTAAACCGGGTACAGAAGCGGGCTAACAGACTCCGGTACTCAATGCGTGACATTTCCCCGAAGGGACAGACACAGGAACGAAGAAGGACACATGCCGGCCAGCCTAAGTGTTCCAGAGCAGTAGCAAGCTACCATGCATCAGTGGAGACACTAGGAGACATTTCCCGGTAAGAGAGGCTACTAAAGATAAACAACTAGATAGTCAGATCCCACACATACCAAGCATTTCAATCATACACACAATATGCTCGATATGTGCAAATACAACAAGGCATCACAACATGACTCTACGACACAAGTACTTTATTTAAAGGCTCAGAGAGCCATGCATAGCATACACACAAGTACGGGTCACACGACCCACATTCAAGTCATACAAGCATACAAGCCAACAGCGGAAGTGTTTTGTCTGAGTATAGACAACTAGTAAAATAAAAGAGGCTTGGGTAAGCCTAGCTATACTACATGGTCCTTCACTTGCTCAGGATCACCACCTGGGCCTTAGTCTACTCATCGATGTCAACGTCTACGAAGAACCCGTCGGAAGGGTTTGTGGCATCTTCTGAAAAATGTAAATTAAAGCAACATGAGTACAAAGGTACTCAGCAAGACTTACATCAGATCCTACATACATGCATATTATCAAGAAGGGTTGGTGGGGTTATTGCAGCAAGCCAGCTTTGACTCGTGGCTAAGCTATCCTACGAAACACCAACTTGAAAAAGTTTTGCGCACTCGAGTCCACTACTCATCACTTCAATACACTACCGAGGATCCACCTCCGTCTTCCTACGGAAGAGCCATCCTCGGCACTCACGCTTATCTTGAGGCTTTTAGTAGTTTCCATTTACTTGTCTATGAACCTGTATAGGCAACCAAGCAGTCCTTTACATGACGGGCTATTCAATAGATGATGTTAACCTGCGGGGTGTACTTCTTCATACATGTTTCCACCACTTAGCGTGCGCACACGACATGTGCTCGGCAGACTTCAAGCGAAAGCCGACGTGGGTGTAGACCACGACCTACCTAGACACTCAAGTCTCTAGTCCAGGTTTATCGCCTATTTGGGTTCCATCTATGAGGAGTTCCGGCCGAAGTTTCGCTCACAGCCCCAAACGATGTGAACAGGGTTCCCGAGACACCAAACGGGCATCCGGTACACCGTGCCATGTACCTACCGCATCACAGCCCACCCCTACGGTCAGCGCTGTCCACGGCCTCCAGTAGGCTACAAACACCAGAAACTACTTGCAACTCCTGGACAGAGGACTAGGGTGAATAAGAAGTCGAGCGGGGTCATATTTCAGGGCCCAATGTATGGTAGTAGCTGATTCTTAAATCACACATACAGATCTCGATTAGCTTAAGGCGGCCTCAATGAAACAACCCACCATGTACTCCTACATGGCCTCTCATCGATACCTTTACCAAATCGTGTTCAACACCTTACTCTACATCGACTCGATCATTTCACTCTAGCCATCACCCAGATGAACCAGACCTGACACGACTCTAAGCATAGCAGGCATAGCAAGGTAGGAACAACACAATCATATGGCTCAATCAACTCCTACACATGCTAGTGGGTTTCATCTAGTTACTGTGGCAATGACAGGTCATGCAGAGGAAATGGGTTCAACTACCGCAGCACACAGCAGTTCGAATCGCGTTGTCTTAATGCAGTAAAAGAGAGCAGGAGCAAGAATATGGGATTTTATCGATATGATGAAATGGTTGGTTGCTTGCCTGACGGGTCGGTGCACTGGTATTGCTCTTCGTCGGGGTTATCACGGTACTCCTCGAGCGTAACTCGCCGCAGAGAGCACCGATACACAAACATTACCAAACAATATGCAACAATATGATGCATGCATGAGACATGGCAGAATGAGTGTGTTGGGCTAATGCAACTAAGAACAGATGGGTTTGAACTAATTTGAACCAAGGATTCAAAGTTCAAACTCATAAGTTGCCATTTAAAGTGCTTTATATTGTTCTATGATAAACATAAGGTTAGCTTGTCTAAACATGCATGAAACCAGTACAGATGGAAAGATTGGATTTTTCTGATCATTTTTCATATATAATTTGTTTGATTTGGAGCTACGATTGATTTTATATGAATTTTAGAAGTTTGAAGCATTTTCTGGAATTTCCTGTGTAAAAGTAATTCCAAGAATTAAATTATCATCAAGATTACGTCAGATGACGCGTCGGTGGTCAACGGGCTGGTCCAGTCAAACCGACCAGTGGGCCCCATGATGTCGAGAGATGACTAAACTAATTAAATTAAGTTTAAACTAAACCGGATTAATTAGCGAGGGGCCCACATGTCATAGACCTGTGGGTCAAACCGGGCCCACCCGTGGTCAAAGTCGAGTCAAACACGCCGGCGTCTAGTCGCCAGGCGAGCCGACGCGCGGCGAAGTGCTTTGTCATTCCGCGACCAAATGGACGGCGGAAGGCATCTACGTGTTGTTGAGGTCGAGCCGCGGCTATTGGTGGTGGTGGTTGGGCTCGGGGTGGCGGAGTTGGCGCCGGGCGGCGATTTTGGCGGCACGGAGTTCGGTTGGAGACGAACTCGAGGCTAGGTGTGTCTTGATGAGATCGGGAGTGCATGGTTAGCCTCAACGCAACATGGTGAGTGCGATGGACAAGGTGAGGTGGCCGGAGGATGGCCGGGAGCACGTCGGCGACGAGCTCCGCGGTGGTGCGTGCGGTGATCTTCGTGTGCTCGATGTGGTGCACGAGAGCAAGAAAGAAAGGGGGGAGAGGTTAGCCCAGCTCATTGCGGTCTTGAGGGAACGGACGGCGCGGTCGGGGATGAGCTGATGCGGCGGCGACGGCGAAGGGGATCTCCGGCGATGGCGGTTCGGGCGAGGTTGGTGCGGCGGCTTCGGGGCACGCGAGCGCTCGGGGCTCGGCTAGCTCGAAGGAGTAGAGGGCGGTGGAGCTTCTGGACACGGTGGCACGGCGTGGAGATGACGGAGAGCACGGCTACGGCGGCGGTGCGGCGACGGTGGCGTCGGCCATGGCGTGGGAGCGCGAGGGAGAGGAGCTGGGGGCGAATGGAGGTGTCCAGGGGGTTCGGGGCGCGACGTGGAGCTCGTCCAGGCCAGCAAGGCGGCGAGAGGAGGAAGCAGGGCGACGTGCAGCTGCGTGGCGAGCTGCGGTGCCGCCGCCGAGCACCTTGGCTGCCTGCCTGGCAAGCCAAGCAGCTCGCTGGAGCGGTGGCCGGGCTGGGCCGGCCAGGTGGGCTGGCTGGTGGGCCTCTGGGTGGCGCCAGGTAAGTTTTCCCTTTTTTCTGTTTCTGTTTTTATTCTGTAAGTTTGTTGAATTTTTAAAAATACCTAAGCCATTCCAAAATTCACCAAACTGCCTCTGGTCCTTAGTTGGGATATTTCCAACATGGAACATTTTAGTTTGGGAATATTTGAGCATTTGAAATATTTTATAAATTTTAAATGCCCAAATTCAAATACTTATGATTTAATCCAAAGACCTTAGGATGACCTAGGAAATTGTGCATCACTTTTGGCAGAGGTTCTGAACCAAGACAAAAATGATGGACATTTTAGAAGGGCATTTCAGGTTCATCGAAAATATTTTTAGTAAACCCTAGTTGGATTCAGAGGGGGCTGGGAGTTCTGTCATTCCCATTTCAGGTTTCTGTTAAATGAAATAGACATGATGCAACACTCTAATGCATGAACTAGCTAGGGTGTGACAACTCACCCCCACTCAAAAGAATCTCGTCCCGAGATTTGGGTTCCTCCGGAAAGAAGGCGGGGTACTCAAGTCGAAGTCGATCTTCCCTTTCCCAAGTAGCTTCCTTCTCAGAATGGTGCGACCATTGAACCTTGAGAAACTTGATATTATGCCGTCGGGTGGTACGCTCGGCTTGATCGAGGATACGAACAGGATATTCTCGATAAGTAAGGTTATCTTGAAGATCAAGCGTTTCGTGGTCCACTCCACGGATAGGATCCGAGAAGCAACGCCTGAGTTGAGAAACGTGGAAGACATCGTGGACTTTGGAGAGATGCGGAGGTAGTTCCAATTGGTAGGCAACTTCTCCTCGTTTGGCAAGAATGCGAAAGGGTCCAATGTAGCGAGGAGCCAATTTGCCTTTGATATCAAACGATGGGTTCCTTCAGAGGAGTAACCCAAGGTAAGCCTTCTCGTCAACCTCGTAAGTCATAGCCTTATGTTTTCGGTCATATTGACTCTTTTGACGAGATTGGGCTGTTTTCAACTTTTCACGAACGATGCGAACTTGCTCTTCTGCTTCCTGGATCATATCCGGGCCAAAGAATTGTCTTTCCCCGGTTTTTGACCAATTAAGAGGCGTTCGACATCTTCGTCCATAGAGAACTTCAAAAGGTGCTTTGCCCAAGCTAGATTGATAGCTGTTGTTATAAGCAAATTCGGCAAATGGAAGGCATTTCTCCCAATCCATTCCAATGAGATAATGTAAGCTCAAGCATGTCCTCTAGGATTTGGTTGACACGTTCCACTTGACCACTTGATTGAGGGTGAAAGGCAGTGCTAAAGGAAAGATGGGTTCCCATAGCGTTTTGGAAACTTTCCCAAAATCGAGAGGTGAAAAGACTTCCTCGATCCGAGTTAATTTCCAATGGAACACCATGAAGAGACACTATTCGGGAGATGTACAAGTCTGCTAGCTGACTAGCGGTTATACTCTCGCGAACAGGTAAGAAGTGTGCTACTTTGGAAAGGCGGTCGATAACAACGAAGATAGCATTATTCCCTCTCCTGGTCCTAGGAAAACCGGTGATGAAATCCATACTGATTTTATCCCATTTCCATTCGGGAATAGCTAAGGGTTGAAGGGTGCCAACAGGCCGTTGATGCTCCGCTTTTACACGACGGCAGACGTCGCAGTTAGCAACAAATTGAGCAATGTCTCTCTTCATCCTAGTCCACCAGAACCTCTGGCGTAGGTCCTGATACATCTTAGTGCTACCGGGATGAATGGTGAGAGGAGATTCATGAGCCTCCTTAAGGATCATCTGCCGTAAGTGTTGATTCTTGGGAACCACTAAACGGTTCTCAAAACATACAACACCATGATCATTGGTAAAGAAACATTTAGCATCTCCGCTAGCAATGTTCTCCTTGATTCGGGATATTCCTTTATCTCGTTTTTGGCAGCGATGATTTGATCCGTAAGAGTAGGTTGCGCCACCAAGGTGGAAAGAAATCCTTGAGGAACAATATGAAGGTTAAGCTTCCGAAATTCCTCATGGAGAAGTGGTTGACTTTGTTGCAACATCAGGTTGTTGCAATAAGATTTACGGCTTAGCGCATCAGCCATGACATTGGCTTTTTCCTGGGGTGTAAGTTATTCCTAAGTCGAAATCTGTGATCAACTCGACCCAACGTCTTTGCCTGAGATTCAAATCTGGTTGGGTGAATATGTACTTCAGACTTGGGTGGTCAGTGAAGATTTCGCAATGATTACCAAGAAGGTAATGTCGCCAGGTTTTGAGTGCATAGACTACAGCTGCAAGCTCTAGATCATGAGTAGGGTAGTTTTCCTCATGTGGGTGTAATTGCCGTGAAGCATAAGCAATTACGTGTCGATCTTGCATGAGAATACAGCCTAGTCCTTGTCGCGAGGCGTCGCAATAGATAACAAAGTCCTTAGAGAAATCTGGTGGTACCAAAGACGGAGCAGAGGTTAAACGTCTTTTCGCCTCGAAACTGTGCTCACATTGTGGAGTCCACTCGAACCTTTTATCTTTCTTGAGGAGTTCGCTTAGAGGTTTAGCAACTTTGGAGAAGTTCTCGACAAAGCGGCGATAATAGCTCGCTAAGCCAAGGAAACTTCGAACTTGCTTGACCGATTCTGTGGAGTCCAATTAAGGACGGCTTGAACTCGCTTCGGGGTTGACAAAGAATACCTTTACCGAAATTACATGTCCTAGATAGGTCACTTCTGGCAACCAAAATTCGCATTTAGAAAACTTGGCATAAAGGCGATGCTCTCAAAGTTTCATCAACACTAGCCTTAGATGTTCGGCATGTTCTTCCTCGTTCTTGGAATAGATGAGTATGTCATCGAGGTAAACCACGACGAACTTATCCAAATACTCCATGAAGATTGAGTTCATTAACCGGGAGAAAGTGGCTGGAGCGTTGGTTAAACCGAAGGACATGACGGTGTACTCGTATTGGCCGTAACGAGTAACAAAGGCCGTTTTGGGAATGTCCCGTTCGGATTTTGATTTGATGGTAGCCTAACCTCAAATCCATCTTAGAGAAGACTGAGGATCCCGCGAGCTGATCATACAGATCGTTGATCCTGGGGAGCGGATACTTGTTCTTAATTGTGACCAAGTTAACGGGTCGATAATCTACAACCATCCGTCCGTACCATCCTTCTTCTTGACGAAGAGGACGGGCAAGCCCAAGGAGATGAACTAGGACGGATGAAACCCTTTTCAAGGACTCATCGAGTTGTTTCTTAAGTTCGCTAGTTCTAGGGGTGCCATCTTATAGGGTCTTCTAGAAATTGGGACAGCCTCGAATGAGGTCTATCACAAACTCAACATCTCCGCCGGTGGAACACCAGCAATTCTTCTGGAAAGACATCCAGAAAGTCACGGACTACCGGAACGTCTTCGAGGTCTGGCAATGGACTGGCATTAAGGAAATAAAGCTATCGTTTGGATATTCGGGTCAAGACATTGACTATCCTTCCCGAGGGGTGCGTGAGTTGAACAATCCTAGAGAAACAATCAATTTTGGCTTGATGGGATGACATCCAGTCCATACCCAAAATGATATTGATGTCCGAAGATTTAAGAGCTATCAAAGAAGCAAGGAAAAACAAGTCTGTTGACCTGAATTTCATTATTATGGCTTACTCTAGAAGTTTGCCATTTGGATCCCGGGGTTTGAATTACCATGGAGGTGGGCATATCATTGAATGCGGTGTTGTGCAAGCGAGCATAGCTTTCGGATATGAATGAATGAGATGCTCCAGTATCAAAAGAACAGAAGCCGGGTGGCAATTAACAAGAAGCATACCGAGAACGACGTTGGGATCCTCTTGGGCCTCTTCAGCTGAGACACAATTAACATGGCTTTGTGCAGTGGTGGCCGGCTTGGCATAGAACACCTTTCCTGCTGGCTTGCCACGGCCAACAGCTTTTGCAGGCTGGTTGGGGTTGGTCTGAGGACAATCGCGCATGTAGTGGCATGATTCCCCATACTTGAAGCACGTCACGGGGCTGGCGCGTAGAGGAGCATTGTTGGTTGGCCCACCATAGGGCTTAGCTGGTGCATACTGCTGAACTGGACGAGGCACCTGATAGGATGGCCTCGGTGTAAATCTGGGTGGCAGGGCAGTGTTAGGCACCCATACCCGGCGCTTCTGTGGTCCAGCACCGGATGAGGAACCCATGTCACGACCATGTTTGCGTGTTGCTTCGAAATCGGTCGACCTGCTTCAAAGACTCGATGGCTTTGTTTACAAGCTTCGGAAAGAGGTGCACTCATGCGACGGAGATCTCGGCGAAGTTCGGGCTAAGTCCCTTGCGGAACCTTGCTGTTTCTTGGCGTCGATGGAGACCTCTTGATTGCATAGCGTGCGAGATTACCGAACTCTCTGCTGTGGCGCCCACGAGAGGCGACCTTGGGTGAAATTACAGAACTCCTCACGCCATTTATCCATGAGACCCTCCGAATGTGATGTTCACGGAAAGCCTCGCTGAATTCTGCCCAAGTAGTGACATGGCCAATTGGGCGCAGAGCCATATAGTTCTCCCACCAGAGACTGGCGGGGCCTTCAAGATGATATGCAGCAAAGGTGACCTTATCAGCCTCAGCTACGGTCGTAACGCAGCTTGTGAGTAATGCCGCAGTTGATCATCAGCGTCGAGAGGCTCGACGGAGTGGTGGAAGGTAGGTGGGTGTAACTTGATGAAGTCACTGAGCGACACCAAGTTATTTCTCTGATGATGTGCTGTGTTCTGTTCGATGCGCTCCAACAAACGGTTGGTCTCCGCTTGTTTCTCTCGCCCTCGGATAACTTCGCCGAGAAGGAGGGTGAGGCAGGTTCGCTTCTCCAACTCTGCTGCCTTCGCCTGCTCTGGCGAGCAGGGTTGTTATGGTGTTAACCATCCTAGGATAAACAAGACAAGGGTTTAGTCCAGGATGACAAAATTCTGACATGGAAATGTAGAATGTAATGGATAACCTGAATGCAAGATGATCATCCATATGACATGGTAGATACTGAACCGCTTTTTATTCCATCGTCATACACACCATACAAGGTTTAGTACAAGACCAAACAAAGTACTACTATGGTGAAAGGAGGATTACATCTCATTGGAGGCATACCAAGCTCCTATACATTATTTTTCTTACACCTCCAGAATTAGTACACACTAAGTCATATTCCACAAGTCACGCAGGACGGTGGAAATACAACTATTACAATACTAGTGAGGCTACTACTAACTCGAGGCGTCTCGTAGTAGTTCTCATAGAAGTCTCCTCCGTAGCACAGGAGTTCAACGTGATCGTCCGGAAATGACGGTCCCGAGGAGCCTGTGGACCATAAGGGCAAGGGTGAGGTCTTGGACCAACAAACGGTGGCTCATGGGGACCACGAGGTGGGGTGATGCCCCCACATCACGCCAATCCATCATGTCCGCGAGCAGATCTAACAGGATACAGGTCTCTCATATCCATATATCCAGCTTGCACAGCCGGTGCAAAACGAGTCAAAGTGGCCCAGTGATCGGCACGGGCGTTGAAAAGCTCCATTCTCAAGGCCCGACTCTCTCGGTCCTTGTCCTCGAGCAACTCGGCAGTGGTGCGGGTTAGTGAGTCCTCCTGACTGGAATCAGCATAGATAGCTCGGAGATACCCAAACGCTCCAGGAAGTGAACCCGGCATATACCGGAAGTCGGTGTTGCGAAGCAGGCCAGTCCTGACTCGCATGATGGTCATCATAGAATACGCAGCATCTTGCACCGCCATATCAATAGTAACACCAAGCCCATAGGAGCAGTGAAGGGCCTCGGTGGAACCAGGATAAGAGGGAAATATTCTGACAGTGCAGAGATACTGGCTTTGATTAAAGTCTCGGAACTGCTCTTCGACTGTGTATTCGGGATACCAGCGGTAACCCGCCTCGATCATAACCCGGACTAACATAGCCGTATGACCGGTCACACCAATGAATCTGGTCGATTTAACCACTTGATTTTGGTCACGAGTGGCCATCTGAAGCATAACCACAATGCAAAGACATTAGAATTTCTGGCAGAATTTGGACAGCATAACGATTGTAAATGCTCAAAAGGATTTGAGACATTTTACAAAGAATTGCATAGCCACTCAACAATATCATATCAAGGTTCTGGGTCCAACTTGGTAACTTAACAGGATAGTAAAACTGAACCAGGCTTGTAACCATCAAACCTATAAGGTACTACTGATTAGTAACACGTGAACCTAATAGAGAGAAGAGATCCTAATCCTTAACCCCGGTGGAAGAATGGGTGACTCGGATCGAGAATGTCATGAGGTAAAGGAGTAAAAAGAGCCTTACGCACCATCCCACAATCAATTCCCTACATATAACTAAAGCATTTCTAGACTCAACATCGACTAGTTTGGCTTGGAGAACCTATAGGCAGTCCGGCTCGATGCCAACGCTGTCAGGGACCCGACTCAATGTCACATCGATCTAGCACTGTAACACCTCATATCACTTTGCGGCCTCACGCACGGTATCCCCACGGTGTCGCCTTACCTTTGCCGGGACCGTTTATGCCTTTTGGCACACATATATGATAGTGTCGCTAGCATCCATATGAAAAGGAGCCCGGCTGACATGGCTAGTCAGAAACCCAAAGTGGCACAGACTTACGAGGACAGCATCCATGACCCAAAGATCGAACGTGTCGGTCATCGCAAGTAAGTTCCGGCTGTAGCACTGGCTAGCAGGACTCCGAAACCGGGCAGTAGCGGCTAACAGACTTGGTACTCAATGCGTGACATTTCCCGAAGGGACGTATACAGAACGAAGAAGGACACATGCCGGCCAGCCTAAGTGTTCGGAGCAAGGTAGCAAGCTACCATGGCTCGAAGGAGACACTAGGAGACATTTCCGGCAAGAGAGGCTACTAAAGATAAACAACTAGATAGTCGATCCCACACATACCAAGCATTTCAATCATACACACAATATGCTCGATATGTGCAAATACAACAAGGCATCACAACATGACTCTCGACACAAGTACTTTATTTAAAGGCTCGAGAGCCATGCATAGCATACACACAAGTACGGGTCACACGACCCACATTCAAGTCATACAAGCATACAAGCCAACAATGGAAGTGTTTTGTTTGAGTACGCATAACTAGTAAAATAAAAGAGGCTTGGGTAAGCCTAGCTATACTACATGGTCCTTCACTTGCTCAGGATCACCACAGGCCTTAGTCTACTCATCGATGTCAACGTCTCACGAAGAACCCGTCGGAAGGGTTTGTGGCATCTTCTCAAAAATGTAAATTATAGCAACATGAGTACAAAGGTACTCAAAGAAGACTTACATCGATCCTACATACATGCATATTATCAAGAAGGGTTGGTGGGGTTATTGCAGCAAGCCAGCTTTGACTCGTGGCTAAGCTATCCTCTGAAACACCAACTTGAAAAAGTTTTATGACTCGAGTCCACTACTCATCACTTCAATACACTACCGAGGATCCACCTCCGTCTTCCCTCTGGAAGAGCCATCCTCGGCACTCACGCTTATCTTGAGGCTTTTAGTAGTTTCCATTTACTTGTCTATGAACCGTATAGGCAACCAAGCAGTCCTTTATCATGACGCGCTATTCAATAGATGATGTTAACCTGCAGGGTGTACTTCTTCATACATGTTTCCACCACTTAGCGTCGCACACGACATGTGCTCGGCGGACTTCAAGCTTAAAGCCGACGTGGGTGTAGACCACGACCTACCTAGACACTCAAGTCTCTAGTCCAGTTTATCGCCTATTTGGGTTCCATCTATGAGGAGTTCCGCCAAGTTTCGCTCACAGCCCCAAACGATGTGAGCAGGGTTCCCGAGACACCAAACGGGCATCCGGTACACCGTGCCACGTACCTACCGCATCACAGCCCACCCCTACGGTCAGCGCTGTCCACGGCCTCCAGTAGGCTACAAACACCAGAAACTACTTGCAACTCCTGGACAGAGGACTAGGGTGAATAAGAAGTCGAGCGGGGTCATATTTCAGGGCCCAATGTATGGTAGTAGCTGATTCTTAAATCACACATACAGATCTCAGTGCTTAAGGATGGCCTCAATGAAACAACCCACCATGTACTCCTACATGGCCTCTCATTGATACCTTTACCAAATCGTGTTCAACACCTTACTCTCATACTGACTCGATCATTTCACTCTAGCCATCACCCGGATGAACCAGACCTGACACGACTCTAAGCATAGCAGGCATAGCAAGGTAGGAACAACACAATCATATGGCTCAATCAACTCCTACACATGCTAGTGGGTTTCATCTAATTCTTGTGGCAATGACAGTCATGCAGAGGAAATGGGTTCAACTACCACAGCACACAGCAGTTCGAATCGCGTTGTCTTAATGCAGTAAAAGAGAGCAGGAGCAAGAATATGGGATTTTATCGATATGATCAAATGGTTGGTTGCTTGCCTGACGGGTCGGTGCACTGGTATTGCTCTTCGTCGGGGTTATCACGGTACTCCTCGGGGGCAGAACCTGCCGCAGAGAGCACCGATACACAAACATTACCAAACAGTATGCAATAATATGATGCATGCATGAGACATGGCAGAATGAGTGTGTTGGGCTAATGCAACTAAGAACATATGGGTTTGAACTAATTTGAACCAAGGATTCAAAGTTCAAACTCATAAGTTGCCATTTAAAGTGCTTTATCTTGTTCTGTGATAAACAGCAGGTTAGCTTGTTTAAACATGCATGAAACCAGTACAGATGGAAAGATTGGATTTTTCTGATCATTTTTCATATATAATTTGTTTGATTTGGAGCTACGGTTGATTTTATATGAATTTTAGAAGTTTGAAGCATTTTCTGGAATTTCCTGTGTAAAAGTAATTCCAGTAATTAAATTACTGCGTCAGCATTACGTCAGGATGACGTCAGTGGTCAACGGGCTGGTCCAGGTCAAACTGACCAGTGGGTCCCGCATGTCAGTAGATGACTAAACTAATTAAATTAAGTTTAAACTAAACTGGATTAATTAGCAGGGGGGCCCCACATGTCATAGACCCAGGGGGTCAAACTGGGCCCACCCGTGGTCAAAGTCAGAGTCAAACACGCCGGCGTCTAGTCGCCGGCGAGCCCGACGCGGCGGCGAAAGTGCTTTTTGTCATTCCAGCGACCAAATGGACGGCGGAAGGCATCTACGTGTTGCTGAGGTCGAGCCGCGGCTATTGGTGGTGGTGGTTGGGCTCGGGGTGGCCGGAGTTGGTGCCGGCGGCGACTTTGGCGGCCGCCGGAGTTCGGTTGGAGACGAACTCGAGGCTAGGGTGTCCGGTGAGGTACGGGGAGTGCATGGTTAGCCTCAACGCAACGTGGTGAGTGCGATGGACAAGGTGAGGTGGCCGAAGGATGGCCGGGAGCACGTCGGCGACGAGCTCCGCGGTGGTGCGTGCGGTGATCTTCGTGTGCTTGATGTGGTGCACGAGAGCAAGAAAGAAAGGGGGGAGAGGTTAGCCCAGCTCACTGCGGTCTTGAGGGAACGGACGGCGCGGTCGGGGATGAGCTGATGCGGCGGCGACGGCGAAGGGGATCTCCGGCGATGGCGGTTCGGGCGAGGTTGGTGCGGCGGCTTCGGGGCACGCGAGCGCTCGGGGCTCGGCTAGCTCGAAGGAGTAGAGGGAGGCGGAGCTTCTGGACACGGTGGCGCGGCGTGAAGATGACGGAGAGCACGGCTCTGGCGGCGGTCGGCGGCAGTGGCGTCGGCCATGGCGTGGGAGCGCGAGGAGAGGAGGCTGAGGCGAATGGAGGTGTCGGGGGGTTGGGCGCGACGTGGAGCTCGTCCCAGCCAAGAAAGGCGGCGAGAGGAGGAAGCGAGGCGACGTGCAGCTGCGTGGCGAGCTGCGGTGCCGCCGCCGAGCACCTTGGCTGCTGCAGCAAGCCAAGCAGCTCGGCTGAGCGGTGGCGGGCTGTGCCTGCCAGGTGGGCTGGCTGGTGGGCCTCTGGGTGGCGCCAGTAAGTTTTCCCTTTTTCATTTACATTTTTTTATTCAGAAGTTTGTTGAATTTTTAAAAATACCTAAGCCATTCCAAAATTCACCAAACTGCCTCTGTCCTTAGTTGGGATATTTCCAACATGGAACATTTTAGTTTGGGAATATTTGAGCATTTGAAATATTTTATAAATTTTAAATGCCCAAATTCAAATACTTATGATTTAATCCAAAGACCTTAGGATGACCTAGGAAATTGTGCATCACTTTTGGCAGAGGTTCTGAACCAAGACAAAAATGATGGACATTTTAGAAGGGCATTTCAGGTTCATCGAAAATATTTTTAGTAAACCCTAGTTGGATTCAGAGGGGGCTGGGAGTTCTGTCATTCCCATTTCAGGTTTCTGTTAAATGAAATAGACATGATGCAACACTCTAATGCATGAACTAGCTAGGGTGTGACAGGCAAATAGCCTAAAGAAAAAGCAGCAACAGCTTCAAGCTAATCAAGACCTGCTGGCCGACAGATGGACCGAGGTCCTCGCGGCCGAAGAGTATGAACTCGAACGCCCTTCCAAAAGCTACCCAAAACGCAAGTTGCTCCCCGACTAGAGGAGGAAGCATACAAACCTTCATCACCAGCGCTGTCTGGCAGATCGACCACCCCGTGGCCACGACAGAGAGGCATCTAGGCCCTCCATCAGGACCGTACCTCGGCATTGCTCGAAAAGTACGAAGCCACGAGGGAATGCACCGGACTTGCGAGACATATTGGAGGACAAGGAAAAACAATCAAGATCTATCTACGAACTACGGATCACGTGGCGCCCCACAATCCACGCATTTACTATCATCACACGGATCTGACAACTCCGGCTGGGCGAAAACAGCGAACAAAGCTCCCTTGAGCTACGTCCGTGATATTGCGCAAAGATATAGGCGCCAGCACACCCGCTCGCTTCACGGATGAAGTAATGGATCATCAAATCCTGAAGGGTTTAAACCCGTGAACATTGAATCCTACGATGGCTGCACAGACCCGCGGTTTGGATCGAAGATTATCTCCTTCATATCCATATGGCCCGGCGGCGGCATCTCCATGCCATCAAGTATCTCCCACAAGCTTAAAGGACCAGCTCGGCATTGGCTTAACAGCTTGCCCGCAGAGTCGATTGGATGTTGGGAGGACCTAGAAGCGCATTCTCGACAACTTCGGGGCACATATGTGCGACCACGAGACGCCGATGACCTAAGCCACATAATTCAGCAGCGAACGAATCGGCGAGACAGTTACGGACACGGTTCCTAACAAAGAAAAATCAAATCGTCGACTATCCGGATGCGAGAGGCCCTCGCAACCTTCAAACATAACATCCGCGACGAGTGGCTGGCCCGGCACCTAGGACAGAAAAGCGAAATCCATGGCAGCCCTCACATCACTCATGACCCGCTTCGTGCGGGAGAGGACAAGCGCTAGCTCGCGGAACAACCTCGGCAAAAATTCGGCAGTCCGGACAACAAGGACCACAATGGCAGGTCGCGTCGCAACAAAAACAAGCGCGCGCGTTAACGGCGGTAACACCGAGGATCTGGCGGTCAACGTCCGGATTCAGAGGCTCTAAACCGGTCGTGCGGAAAAAGCCATTCAAAAGAACTACTCCGGGTCCGTCCAATTTGGACCGAATACTCGACCGCTCTTGCGGATACATGGCACCCCAGCGAAGCTAACCACACCAACAGGATTGTTGGGTATTCAAGCGAGCAGAGCAAATTAATTGCGAAAACAATGACAAGGGGCTGCACAATGACGACAAGGAGGAGACTCGGCCGCCCGAGCAGAGAGGACGAAGGGTTTCCCCCCAAAGGCGGACGGTAAACATGATATACGCAACCCACATACCCAAGAGGGAGCGGAAGTGCACTTAGGGACGATATGCGATGGAGCTAGTCGCTCAAGTTCAATCCATGGTCCTCTTGCCCGATCACTTTCGATCGAAGGACCACCCACCAAGATCCGCCATGGCGGATTCACGCATGGTTTTAGACCCAATCGCCGATGGATTCCACCTCACTAGAGTCCCGATGGATGGCGGCAGCAACTGAACCTGCTTTATCGGGATCTGATCGAAAGATGGGCATAGACCCTCAAGGATTAAACCTACAAAGACGACCTTTAAAGGCGTCATAACAGTGTTGAGGCCAATTATGCGAGCTCGACCACACTGAAGTGGTCTTCGGATCCCGGATAATTTCGAGCGAGGAGTTAATCTTCGACATAGTCCGTTCGCGATGGCTATCACGCTCTACTCGAGCGAACGCGTTCGCAAAAGTTCAACGCGTGCCGCATTACGCATACCTCAAGCTCAAGATGCGAGGCCCTCGTGGAGTCATCACGGTCAACGGAAACATGAACGCCCTCCGAGCGGAGGAACACACACGCTCTCGCGGCGGAAATCTGAGCAGCCTCTCAAGGCAATTCTCGAGTCCGGCCGTTAAACGACCGGACATGGCCAAACGCTACGCTGGGTAACATACATCAAGACCACAGCGCGTTAAGCACGCAGCGTAACAATCGTCCCCAACCCCAGCCCTCGCATGATTGCAAGACCAGCTCTTCGCGTACATCATTACGCTTTGGAGATACCATGGGCATAGGGGGAGGGGCACGACCACGACAGGCCCAGAGTGCGGCTCAACCACACCAGGGGCTCCCGAGTGTGTCTCTCTTTTTATTTTCCCTTTTTCCTTTTTCTATTTATCCACAGGACTCCGTACACCAGAGAACCTGTCCGGCGGTAAACCTGCCGAACTCACGATGCAACAGCCAGGGACGGACAAAGGCTACGACGAACATTCAGGTGGTCTCCATTATGAGCATTAAATTTGTTAAATACACCAGTCCGCAGCCTACTCCTGGAGGGGGATATGTTTAAATAATCCAATCCCTTGCTTACCGCACTATTTGTATCGTTCTGCACTCGTGGCAGAATTCCTTGAATAAACAATGCAGCACTTTTTGCCTATAATTGCATTCCTTTTTTTACATGTATGTTCATTTTTGACATCTTGCATCCATACACTTTGGTACGGCCGAATACACCAGGGGCTTATGTTCCCTGCATTATGGTGTGACAAGTCCGAACACTTTCACAAGTGCGGCACCCCGAACTTATAGCACTATATGCATCTGCTCCGAATCATGTCTTGGGTCAATAGTTGGGTTTGCCCGGCTCCCATGTTTTGGTACCTTACGTTCCGTTCTATCGGCTAAGGTAGCACTGGGAGAACCACTGCGATTGCGCCCCGGTTGAGCTAGGCGAGCGCCTTAGTGGAGAAAGCTAAAACTGACCGTCATGATAAGGCGAGAGCTGGTCGCTGTTCGAGAGGTCTTTTTGAGTCCCTAAAGACTTATGCCGCTTAGAGCGAGGAACCGGCTTCGTCCGGCCCAGGCGTGGATAGCGCCCCGAAATTCGGTCTTCTGAACACTAGGGGCTTCGCCAAAATTTAAAATTATAGAATTCTATGGCTAAGTGAGAGTGTTCAAGCATTATAAGTCTGGTTGCCTTGTTCGTTGTGTTGAGCGCCTCCCTAGATGGACCCAAAAATGGGAACAAGAGCGCTCAAGTTTATCCCGAACACCCCAGCACTCGTGGCATGGGGGCTAAAACAGACAACTTGCCATCTCTCAGATTTGATAAACGGCCACGCAGAATGTAATATTTTAAATCAATAAGTGTTGCTTAGCGCATATGAACAAAGTTTTCAGCGCACAGGATAACACATTTCGAGTCTACTCAAATATTACATTTTTGGGGCACTCATCCGCAATCTTGTGGGCACCCTTCAGGACACTTTTATAGTACATTTCGGGCATACGATACTCCTTGCCCGCCGGCGGCACGTCCGTGATAAGCCTCTCAGCATCCAGCCTGCCCCAGTGCACCTTTGCGCGGGCCCGACGGGCACCTTCAATGCAGGCGGAGCGCTTGATGACTTCCACCCAGGGGCACGCATCCACCAGCCGCCGCACGAGGCCGAAGTAGTGTAGGATCGTTGAAGGAAAGAGTGTCTAGAGGGGGGGTGATTAGACTACTCGACAAGATAAAAGTTTATGCCTTAAGACAAAGACAAGTTTTAGTCAAGTTCACAATGGAGATCAAGTCAAGCATCATGCATACAAGTCAAGTAGCATACTACACATGCAATTCTAGAGTATGGGCAGCGGAAAGTAAATTGCACAAGTAGTAAAGGAGAGGTGGAGAAGAGCAAACGCAATTTGGAGACACGGAGATTTTCTCGTGGTTCCGATAGGTGGTGCTATCGTCAATCCACGTTGATGGAGACTTCAACCCACGGAGGGTAGCGGCTGCGAGAGTCCACGGAGGCTCCACCCACGAAGGGTCCACGAAGAAGCAACCTTGTCTATGCCATCATGGCTTACGCCCACGGAGGACTAGCCTTACTGGGGTAGATCTTCACGAAGTAGGCGATCTCCTTGCCCTTACAAACATCTTGGTTCAACTCCACATCTTGACGGAGGCTCCCAAGCGACACCTAACCAATCTAGGAGGCACCACCCTCCAAAAGGTAATAGATGGTGTTGGTGATGATGAACTCCTTGCTCTTGTGCTTCAAATGATAATCTCCCCAACACTCAACTTTCCTCACTGATTTGGCTGTGGTGGAAGAAAGGATTGAGTGGAAAGCAACTTGGGAAGGCTAGAAATCAAGTTTCATATGGTGGGAGTGGAGCAACTTGATCTCAACACAAGGGTAGGTAGTTCTCTTCTCAGAAATGTAAGGTAGGAGTGGTAGTTCTTTCGATGGCTCTCTCCACGAATGAAGAGGAGGTGGAGGGTATTTATAGCCTCCACACAAAATCCAACCGTTACACACATTTGACCAATCTCGGTCGGACGAAGTTGACAACTCGGTGAGACCGAAAGTTCAAATCTTGTGAGCGTTGGGATTTTCAGTGGGACTGAAAATACAATCTCGGTTAGTCCGATTCTTCCAAAGACTAGGGTTTGCCATTCTCGGTGGGACCGACTTTATCATCTCGGTGACACCGATATGATTCTGAAGGTTCTGAAGGTTGGCAACACTAGTTTCGGTGAGACCGAGTTTGGAATCGGAAAATCCGAAATTACTAGGGTTTGGCTATATGGTGAGGTGGTTCATCTCGGTGTGGTGAGTTTATGGAATCGGTGGGACCGAGATTACTTATGAGTATATGTTGGAATGAAATATTGCGATAGTTTGGGAGATAGATCACTAAGCACTTTGAGCAACGGATCATCATCATAACCTCATCCCCTTTTAATAGTATTGGCTTTCCTATGGACTCAATGTGATCTTGGATCACTAAACCAAAAATGGAGTCTTGAGCTTTTGCCAATGCTTTCCTTAGCATCCTAGGGGTCCACCTTTTGAGTCCTTTTGCCATGCCGAGTGATTGACTTTCTGAAACATACTTGATAAAAGCATTAGTCCAACCACAAAGTATGTTGTCATTAATTACCAAAACCACCCAAGGAGCAAATGTGCTTTCAATCTCCCCTTTTGGTAATTGATGGCAACACACAAAATATCAAAGCTTCTTGAAAGAAAGACAGAATTATCATTAAAGCTTTGACAAACATGTAGTACACAAAGCTTCCCTACAAGTGTGCAAGATTTTCATAGATTATGGTTTTGGACTACCACAAGCACACAAGAGAGAAGAACAAGATGTGCTACATGCAACTTGGCTATATGCATCGAGGCAGATTAGGATAAGATAAAGAAGATGCATATGTGCATGGTGATTTCTTGCAAACAAGTATTCACAAACAAGTCACCATCATGCACATTCTGCAAGATGCATATACTTACCTTGAAGTTCCTTGGCATTGTACCTGAAGAAATAAGCTTGGGAAAACAGGGTTAGATAACACAAGAGTATTTCTTCAACCAACAGCAAGAACATCAAGAGTACCAAGACAGGGATGACATGTATAAAGAGTGTCTCATGTTGAGCACTAGCTTGAATCAGCAAACATGTCTCCCAAGACTATAAGATTTTCAATAAGCTCTGAGAGATTTTGCTTTTCATAAGATACCAATTGTGCTTTTCAGAAGATACCAATTGTGAGAGCGAAGAAAGCAAAATCAAAGGAAATGATGCCAAATGTATTATCACAGTGAAATACGGCAAAGCTTTGATGTGATCCTCTCCCCCTTAAGGTAAGATTGTTCTTCTTCTCCGTTTAAATCTTCTCTTCTCCTCTTATCTTCCAATCTCCCCCTAAGCTCCCCCTAAATCTTCTCCCCCTTTGACATCAAGTGCCGAAAAGGACAGTAAACTAGGAAGGTCAGGAAAGACGGAAGGAAAGAAGTGGGATCCTTAAGAATCACAACTGAGCAAACTAAGTATGCAGAATAAATCAGTTAGTTGAGCTGCAGAAGATGATATCCTGGTGAATGTAAATCGGTGACACCGAATTGATATGGATCGGTGAGTCCGAAAGTCAGAGACTTAGGGCAGATCCTTTTTCGTCGAGACAAGTGTTCAAATCGGTGGCCTTGAGTTTAATTCAAGGAAACATAGTAATAATTCAGCTCACTTTGCAAGGACTGTTTCAAAAGATTTGCAATGAATTTGTAAAGGATTTTCAAGGAATTGATCGAGCCAAAAGATATTCACAAGAACAGAAGAAATAGAAATGAAAAAGATTGCTAGATGAATTTTTTTTAAATAAGCAAGAAAACTCACTGAGAGAGCATAGGAGAAAAACAGAAAAACTCCAAAACATATGTACTTCATCTAGATAGGGGTCGGCGACAAAGTCACCTATGTTTGAGTATATTGACTTAGGAGTCAAATGAGAACATTTGATCATAGGTCATACTCATCGTTTAAGCTCAAAATGGGGTTGCCATTTTTCGATTAGGCATTTGATGTGATCACATCTTATGAAGCTGCTTGTACTCATGTCTTTGAGCAAAGCTCCTTCAAGATGTGAAGAACATACCTTGGGCTTGTTGTTGCTTGTACTCATGTAGGTGAACTTGATGTAGATGCTCATAGAATGTGAAGTTGGAGCACCATTTCCAATTGTATAGTTCATCTTCCTACATGGGTTAGGCAAGCAAGGAAATACTCAAGAATATCCAAGATGACAAGAGTGAAACACTAGATGTATAAGGTGTCAAAAGGATATGTGGAGTCTTGTTCCTTGAACTCAACATCCCAAAGGGCTAGATACTTGGTCAATGACAAGATTACTCATGATTTGAGTGTGTGGTAATCTTGTGGAATGTAGACCATCCAAGTACCGCAAGGAGTTAGATGCAATACAAGGGGCAAATGTGTCCAAGACATATGATCCTCATCATAAGAGAAATATCAAGGATTAGTCAATTAGGCTCATGCCTTGCATGCATCAATGGAGTTTTCACTCCAAGTTTGAAGCATCAATGATGTTCAACTCACTCCTTAGCGACAAAACACTTTCTCATCAAGTGGTTTTGTAAAAATATCTGCAAGCTGTTTGTCAAGACGAACATGCTTAAGATCGATGTCACCCTTTGCAATGTGATCACGAATAAAATGGTGATTTAACTTCAATGTGTTTCGTGCGAGAGTGTTGCACGGATTGTGTCCAATCTTAATCGCACTCTCATTGTCACAAAGCACAGGAACATGTCTTGCATGTATCCCATAATCCTTAAGCGTTTGTGTCATCCATAGCAATCGAGCACAACATGAACCTGCAGAAATATATTACGCTTGGCGAGATAATGATACGAATTTTGTTTCTTGGAGGACCAAGATACAAGGGATCGACCGAGAAATTGACACGTACCTGAAGTTGACTTTCTATCAATCCTGTCTCCGGCGTAGTCCGAGTCGGAATAGCCAACAAGATCGAAAGAGGCCCTCTTAGGATACCAAATGCCAAAGTTAGGTGTGTGTATCAAATATCTCACAATTCTTTTAACAGCTTTAAGATGACATTCTTTAGGGGCTGCTTGATATCGAGCACACATGCATACACTCAACATTATGTCAGGACGAGAAGCGCAGAGATATAGTAGAGAACCAATCATGGATCGATAAACTTTTTGATCAACAGGTTCTCCATCTTTTGTCAAGTCATTATGTCCGCTAGTAGGCATGGGGGTTCTCATACCTTTGCTTTCTTGCATGTTGAACTTCTTGAAGAGATCCTTAGTGTACTTTGTTTGTGAGACAAAAGTACCCTCCTTAGATTGCTTGATTTGCAACCCAAGGAAGAATTTGAGTTCACTCATCATGGACATCTCATACTTCTCGACATAAGCTTTCCAAACTTCTCACTAAAATGAGGGTTAGTTGAACCAAAGATAATATCATCAACATATATTTGGCACACAAATAGTTCACCATCAACCCTTTTCGTGAATAGCGTTGAGTCTATTTTTCCAATCTCAAATCCTTTTTCAAGAAGAAAGCTAGTCAAGCATTTGTACCAAGCTCTAGGAGCTTGCTTAAGACCATAAAGAGCTTTGTGCAACTTGTAAACATGATTAGGCTTTTAGGATTCACAAATCCGGAGGTTGTTTCACAAATACTTCCTCCTCAATTTCACCATTTAGGAAAGCACTTTTAATGTCCATTTGATAGAGAGTAATATCATGGTGGTTGGCATAAGCAAGAAGAATGCTAATGTACTCAAGTCTAGCAACGGGGCATAGGTCTCACCATAGTCCATACCTTCGACTTGTGTGTAACCTTGAGCTACTGAGACGAGCCTTGTTGCGGATGACTTGTCCATCTTCATCTTGCTTGTTCAAAACACCCATTTGGTTCCAATGACGTTTTGGTCATCATTGGGCTTCTCTACCAAAGTCCAAACGTTGTTCCTCTCGAAGTTGTGTAGCTCTTCATGCATAGCGTTCACCCAATCCGGGTCTTCAAGTGCTTCTTCTACCTTCATAGGTTCAAGACTAGAGATAAATGAGTAATGCTCACAAAAGTTAGCTAAACGAGTTTTAGAGCGAGTAATTCTCCCGGAGTCGATGTCATTCATCATTTGTTCCACGGGATGATCCTTCTTGACTCTTGCTCGAACTCGGGATAGCTTTTGTCGTGGTCGTGGCTAAGCTTCCTCATCATCCTCATCTTCTTCTTCATCATTGTTGTTGGTGTTGTCTTGAGGTGGTGGAGAAGGAGGTTGTGGTGGATCTTCTTGTCGCACTTCCTCATCTTGGTGAGTTCCACTTGTGGAAGCCTCCATGTTGCCTTGAGGTTCATCTCTCCGTGAGGTAGGGGGCTCCACATATGTAGATGAGGTACTCTCCTTCACTTCCATGGGACGGATCTTTCCAATAGATAGATCTTGAATGGCTTCCGATGGGTCTTTGTCTCCTACATCAATAGGCATTTGCTCTACTTGCGAGCCATTAGATTCATCAAACTTCACGTCTACCGTCTCTTCAACCTGGGGTTTGTTACCGGTGAGGAGCTCGTATGAAGTCTTGCCGAGGAGCTTGTGAAGATAGAGCCTGTTGATAGCATGACAAGCTGTCTCGACGGCTTCACCCCAGAAGTGTTTCGGTGTCTTGTATTCATCAAGCATCGTTCTCGCCATCTCAATGAGCGTTCGGTTCTTCCTCTCAACAACTCCATTTTGTTGAGGTGTGTACGTAGCCGAGAACTCATGTAAAATCCCTTCCTCATCGAGAAAAGAGTCCACATGGGCGTTCTTGAACTCCGTTCCATTGTCGCTCGAACTTTCTTGATCTTCACCTCAAATTGATTTTGGGCCTTTCTAGCAAAAGTTTTGAAGATTTTCTCGAACCTGCGATTTGTCATCAAGGAAAAATACCCACGTAAATCTGGAATAATCATCAACTATAACTAGACCAAAGGAGTTACCACCAAGGCTTTTGTAAGCATTGGGACCAAAGAGATCCATATGAAGAAGCTCAAGCGGTCTCCTTGTAGTCATGATGTTCTTCACGGATGACTTCCACCTACTTGTTTTCCTGCTTGACAGCAATCGCAGAGTCTATCTTTGTCAAAGAAAACATCCTTAACACCAAGAATATGATCACCTTTAATTAGCTTATCTAGATTACGATACCAACATGTCCAAGCCTTCTATGCCAAAGCCAACCTTTAGCAGATTTAGCAATAAAGCAAGTTCTAGGTTGAGCTTTCTTAGTGAAATCAACGATATACAAATCACCTCTACGGATACCGTAAAGACCATGTTATGATTGTCACGACGAAAAACTTGGCAATCTACTTGATGAATAGCACATTGAATCCAAAGTCAGCTAATCTAGACACGGAAAGTAAATTGTATCAAAGTGATTCAACAAGCATGACATTTTGAATGGAGCTATCATGAGATATGGCCACCTTACCAAGGCCAAGTACCTTACCCTTGGAGTTGTCTCCAAAAGTCACATACTTGCGTGGACCATCGTTCTTTGCGAGCTCTCGAAACATGTCTTCATCTCCGGACATGTGATCGGTGCATCCACTATCAAGAATCCACTCTTTTCCACTGTCGGGGACGGGCGCGTGACGCCCGCCGCGCGTCACCTATGGGGCCGGGGAGCCCCTTCGTGAGTTCGGTACGAGGGCGGAGGAGGCACAGAGAGCAGATCGAGGCGACGCACGCGGGGCGGATTTTACCCAGCTTTGGGCGCGATGGTCGCAGAAACCCTCTTGCTGCTTTGTGTTGTATTGTGCTCGGGGGCTTGAAGAGCTACAGTAGCAGCTACACCAAGCGTGGGAGTTGCAAATGGTTCCAACCCCCTCTACGTTGTGCATGGGCCTCCTTTTATAGGGCAAGGGGTCACCGATAGGTGTCAACGTAGGGTAGAGGGGTAAAAATGTAAAAGAGGTGGTAGTTGGAGCAGTCTTGGGAACAAGTGCGGCTATAGTGCTTGAGCAGTGGATTCTACCTACTTTTGACAGAGGGGGACAAGGGCATTTAATGCCCGTCGCCGTCGCCCCCAAAAGCTCCCGCCCTTGCGTCTCCGTCTGCCACGGCGATGGATCCACCACCGTGGAGTGCCACCGCACCCTTCATGCGGCACAGCTATCCGCCACGCGTCTTTGGAGAGAGCTGAAGGCGACGCGTGGGCAGATGAGCTGGAGTGCGGGCATGCAGCGCAGCTCTCCCGGCAAGCACCTTGCCGGGATCTTGATCTTGCCGGACCCGGGGACTTGTCGGGCTTGTAACTTGTCGCTCCCCGGGCCCTCGCCGGGACGCGTATAGCGCCGAGGCGTGTCTTCTATGATGTAGTCTTCTAGTCTCCCCGGCGAGCTCCTCTCGCCAGGGCCTTGCATGAGTGATGTAACCCTTGAGCCTGGGACGGCCTTCCCGGCAAGCTCCTCTTGCCGGGGTCTCGATCTTCTGTCTTGTACACTTTGTTCTTGAATGGCTTGATATGGAGCAGAATGGTCTCCGCAAGCACATGGTAGATCCACCAGCGAGGGCTGCAATCGCCGTGCACAAGTTGGGGTACCGAGGTACCCCCTACCTTAGTATACACCGACAGAGCCCCCGGGCTGGGCCATACACGGTGCCGAGCGCTGTTGGGCCAGGCCCAAGATGATCTGCACGGCACACGCGCCCACGGCGTGCCGAGTCTGCTCCTGCATCTGCCGCCTCCCCTCCCGTGAACGCAACGCGCGTCGATTGCGGCGTCGTGGGAGACGTGGCGGCGATGCAGATCTTTAAAGCATCCACCCGTGATCGTGGCGCGAGCGAGGTCGCTTCACCCGTCGCTCGGTTCCGCTTTTTAGCCACGCTGCCCTCATGCACGGGGTCGGGCGGCGAAGGTGGGAGACCGAGCCGTCCGCGGCGGAGAGGCGAGTCGGCCCCGCTCCTCTGGCCTCCTTGCTTCCTGATTGGTCGAGCGGGGCGGTTGAGCCCCCACCTCGCCCCCTTAAAAGGGGCGGAAGGGGAGCACAATGGCCACACTCATACTCTTCTTCCTCCATCTTCATCTTCTATTCTTCTTGCCGCCATGGAAGGGGGGAATCCCGGCTCTTCGACGGTGGCAGCGAGGGTCGCTTCTAGGCAGCGCACCACTCCTATCCTGCTCCGTGGCGGCGGAGCCGGAGAGGGAGAGGGAGGGGCGTGGCATGAGCAGGCCGAGGGCGTGGCCGAGGCGGTCGGGGGAGAGGCGGTCGTGGTGATGTGCCTCCTCCGTCTCCCCGGCGTCTCCTGACCACGGTGCGGTCCACACCGGAGATGATCCCTGGGAGTTCTTCATCAAGCTTCGCCGAGCGCCTCGTCGCCGCCTCCGGCTGCCGGCCCGTTCATGGGCGCGATGGGACGGATCCACCCGACGTGATGGAGTTGCGCATGAGGGGCTGCGGGATCAGCGGCACTCGGGTGAGTGTCGTGTCCCCAGCCCCCGGCGTGATGTTCTTCGACCGAGGGTGGAAGACATTCGCCCGGATCCATAGCTTGACGGCGGGGTTCACCCTCCATTTCAAGTTAATGGATGGTGACCTTCTCGTCGTCAAGGTCTTCGGCGACTACGGGACCCGGGTGCGCTGCTGTGTGGACAGCTCCTCGGATAGCGAAGGCTCCTCCCCGAGCGAGAGTGACGAGGAGGAGAGCGACAGCGACGACGAGGGGGATGGCGGGCCCGACTAGGCATCGGACACCGCTGCCTCGCGCACCACCGGCGACCTCGTCTCCTGGGTCGCCGGCCTTCTGAACTCCCCGGGGCCGTCTCCTTGGCGGCTGGCGTAGAGAGGCAGCAGAAGAGGAAGAGGGGGACGGCGGCAAGGCAAGAAATCGAGTCTGAGGGCGAGGTGCCCTCGTCCAAGTCTGATGTCCCACCACCCGTCTTCAAGCTCTGCCTCCGGCGCCTTCGTCTCCGCCAAGCTCTGGCGGCCCCGGAAGTTCTCTTGGTGTCTTCGGCGCCTGTGGCTCTCCGGGGATGCGTTCCCCATGCCCGTCACCTTGCGCAGCTCTTGGGGCACGGCGGCGTCACCGCCACGCTCTCCTAGGCGCCCCTTTTGCCCTTCCCCGACAAGCTCCTCTTGCGGGGCCTCCTTCCAGCAGAGCTTATCTTGCCGGGGCTCCTTGACCTACCTCCCAACTCTGAACAGAGAAACAGGAGAGGATCACGGCACCCTATCTTTTTAATTTGTAAGCCCTCGGGCCCTAGCTGTATTTAAGAACTTGTAATCCTCTCTATCATGTTTTTCATCCTCTATGGACTTGTACTAAATTGGATGTTTTTAATGAAAAGAGGGAAAAGCTTGCCGGACCGAGTCTTTTACTTGACCGCGTGCCTTGTGTGTTCTTACGCTATCGGGGAGCTTGCCGGGGCGAATACGCTTGCCGAGCCGGGACAGCCACTGGCGGTGTCGCTTCCGGCAAGCAACCTTGCGGGCGATTCTGACGCTTAACTTGTCGAGCAGGCTCGAAAGCAAGATAAGGGTGCAGCACACACTTGTGTTTGTTGAGCGGACTCGAAACAAACCAAGCACGCAATCGAGCCACGACTCGGCTCCTCCACGTCACGGGTTTTACAAGACATGCTCGTTCAAAGACGCAGTCCCGCTCTTCCGGTCCATGAGAGGATGCATGACGAGGATGAAAAACTTATCGATATCGCAGCCCCAAAGCACTCTAGCTTGCGGAGACGAATCTTGGTGCTCGCAGCCCCAATGAGGCTGGCTTGCCGGGAAGAACCTTGACTTGCAGCCCCGGCGACCACAGCTTGCCGGGCCCAGTGTGCTGTGTGATCTTTTGGTTCCTCCTTGTTGCTGCAATTCCATCATGAAAACAGCTGAGGTAGATCTGCAACATCTTCATGTATATGTATATAAATCTTGACTATGCGACTCGCAATATGATGCCGCGCTTGCCCTCGTATGTTTGTACTCTACGCTTTCGGGGAGCTTGCCGGGGCGAACACGCTTGCCGAGCGCGGGACAGCCCTCTGGCGGTGTTGCTTCCGGCAAACAACCTTGCCGGGCCAGTTGCGACGCTTACCTTGCTGAGCAGGCTCGAAAGCAAGATAAGGGTGCAGCAGACACTTGTGTTTGTTGAGCGGACTCGAAACAAAACAAGCACGCGAATCGGGCCACGACTCGCTCCTCTCGCGCACAAGTCTCTCATCGAAGGACATCTCACGGCAGGGCTCGCCACGTTATACCCTCGCTTTCGCCCTTTGTGCGCTTTTACCCTCGCTTCTAGGTAACTTGCGGCGCTTAACACGCTTCTTTGAGTGCGGAACATCAGCAGCCCGCTGGCTGGTGTCGCTTCCGCAAGCAACCTTGCCGTGTCGAACAAGGACGCACTTAACCTGCCGAGCGGACTCGAAACGAAACAAGGGCGCGAAGCTGGTCGCGCTCACTTTTAACTCGTTGAGTGTGCTCGAAGCAAGATAAGGTGCGGCTATTCACAGGCGAGGCTCCTCCACGCCACGGGCTTTGCGCACAAAGGATGAACGACGAGGATATAACATAAAAAGCATGGAATTAAAGAGTGCTCGCACAAAAGCTTGAGCAACTTAGCTTTTCTTTTTCTCGCTTCTTTGCACTCGCTGGTGAAGCTCGATGGCGCGTCCTCGGCGACAGTAGCAGCACTCGAGGAGTGCGTTTGCGGAAACGAGCACCAATGCTGTCCTTGCCGGGCTTATAAGCGTTCGAGCCGCGCTTGTCGGAGTGAGCGCCAGAGCCGTCCTCGCCGGACTTAGAGCTCGATGGCGCGTCCTCGACGACAGCGTAGCACTCCAGGGAGATGCGCTTGCCGGCGCGGAGGGGAGCGGGAGCGAGCGGCGCGAGGAACAGGATATGCTCGGACTCCTAGTAGCGATAGGAGGAGCAGAGTCCTCCCCCGGCACTTTCGCTTTGCTCTTGCATGGACAGCAGTCCGGAGCATCCCGCGAGCCTCCGGCTTATTCTTGCCCCAGCAGGCGGATACCATCCCTCGTGGTATGGCGCTGCTGGGTCGCCGTGCACTGAGATGGACGTGGATCTGCGGAGACCGAGGCGTGGTCATCCGTCCTGTCCCTGGATCTGGTGGTGCCGCGAGTGCCCTCGCCGGTGTCCACCCTTCCGCTGGCGTCCCCTCCGCCCACCGTTGGCTCCGGTGGCGGCGGGTGAGACGCAGACGGGTCTGCGACCTTTGAAGCCCTCGTCTTCGGGGCCATGACGCAGTTGTCAATGAAGTCGCCGATGAAACTGGAGAGGTTGATGAAGAACGCGCGCGCGAACGCCGGATCAGGTCCGCACAACCTCGACGCCCCCTACCTGGCGCGCCAAAGATGTCGGGGACGGGCGCGTGACGCCACAAGCGCACCTATGGGGCCGGGAGCCCTTCGTGAGTTGATGCGAGGCGGAGGAGGCACAGAGAGCGGACGAGGCGACGCGCGCTGGGCGGATTTTACCCAGCCGGGCGCGATGGTCGCGTAAACCCTCTGCTGCTTTGTGTTGTATTGTGCTCGGGGCTTGAAGAGCTATAGTAGCAGCTACACCGAGCGTGGGAGTTGCAAATGGTTCCAACCCCCTCTACGTTGTGCATGGGCCTCCTTTTATAGGGCAAGGGGTCACCGACAGGTGTCAACGTAGGGTAGAGGGGTAAAATGTAAAAGAGGTGGTAGTTGGAGCAGTCGGGAACAAAGGCAGCTCGATTAGCGAGCAAAGGATTCTACCTACTTTTGACAGAGGGGGACAAGGGCATTTAATGCCGTCGCCGTCGCCCAAAAGCTCCCCGCCTTGCGTCTCCGTCGCCGCCACGATGGATCCACCACCGTGGAGTGCCACCGCACCCTTCATGCGGCACAGCTATCCGCCACGCGTCTCGAGAGAGCTGAAGGCGACGCGTGGGCGAGATGAGCTGGAGTGCGGCACAGCGCAGCTCTCCGGCAAGCACCTTGCCGGATCTTGATCTTGCGGACCCGGGACTTGTCGGGCTTGTAACTTGTCGCTCCCGGGCCCTCGCCGACGCTGCGATAGCGCCGAGGCGTGTCTTCTATGATGTAGTCTTCTAGTCTCCCGGCGAGCTCCTCTCGCCAGGCCTTGCATGAGTGATGTAACCCTTGAGCACAGGGGCGGCCTTCCGGCAAGCTCCTCTTGCGGGGTCTCGATCTTCTGTCTTGTACACTTTGTTCTTGAATGGCTTGATATGGAGCAGAATGGTCTCCGGCAAGCACATGGTAGATCCAGCCAGCGAGGGCTGAATCGCCCGTGCACAAGTTGGGGTACTGAGGTACCCCCTACCTTAGTACACCGACATCCACCGGATATGTAGCCTCTCAAATTTGCCATAAGATTGAGACTCTTCATGATCTTGTCTAGCTCGGAGTCTGAATCGGAGTAATCGTCATCATGCTCATGCTCATCATCATATTGACCCTTAGATAGTTCATCATCAACACCTAGGTCAATGTGACAATGACTTGCATCAGTTTTGTCAATGTGATAATAATCATCGGAATGCAATACAAGAGCATTTCTAACTAGAACATTGATAAGTCCGGAATCACCCTTCCTTTTCATAAGATCACGAAGCTCAAAGAAGCATTTATCAAAGTTAGGATCATTGGGGCGCAACATATCAAATTCAACAGTCTTGTATAGAATTTCATCAAGACCTCTCAAAGAGTAGTCCGGATAAAGTTCTTCCAAGAACTTCCATATAGCATAAGGCGCACTCAAAGTTTGTGACAAGCTCAAGCAAGTTATCGGGCAAACCTCTAATGATAAGATTGACAGTTCTAAGGTTCTGAAGCAAATCAAGCTCTTCATCCATAGTAGGGTGCAAGGGGTCAAATGGAGGTACATATGGGTTTTCAACATATTTGCGCAAGTTGTACATCTTAAAGATAGCAAGCATTTCAATCCTCCACGAGTTATAGGACACTCCATCAAGAATAGGCACCTTATGACTAACACTCCCAAACGTAGACACGTCCATCTTCCTCCAATGGTGTGCAAACCAAAGCAATGGAGACCAAAGCTCTGATACCAATTGTAGGATCGTTGAAGGAAAGAGTGTCTAGAGGGGGGGTGATTAGACTACTCGACAAGATAAAAGTTTATGCCTTAAGACAAAGACAAGTTTTAGTCAAGTTCACAATGGAGATCAAGTCAAGCATCATGCATACAAGTCAAGTAGCATACTACACATGCAATTCTAGAGTATGGGCAGCGGAAAGTAAATTGCACAAGTAGTAAAGGAGAGGTGGAGAAGAGCAAACGCAATTTGGAGACACGGAGATTTTTCTCGTGGTTCCGATAGGTGGTGCTATCGTCAATCCACGTTGATGGAGACTTCAACCCACGGAGGGTAACGGCTGCGAGAGTCCACGGAGGGCTCCACCCACGAAGGGTCCACGAAGAAGCAACCTTGTCTATGCCATCATGGCTTACGCCCACGGAGGACTAGCCTTACTCGGGGTAGATCTTCATGAAGTAGGCGATCTCCTTGCCCTTACAAACATCTTGGTTCAACTCCACATCTTGACGGAGGCTCCCAAGCGATACCTAACCAATCTAGGAGGCACCACCCTCCAAAAGGTAATAGATGGTGTTGGTGATGATGAACTCCTTGCTCTTGTGCTTCAAATGATAATCTCCCCAACACTCAACTTTCCTCACTGATTTGGCTGTGGTGGAAGAAAGGATTGAGTGGAAAGCAACTTGGGAAGGCTAGAAATCAAGTTTCATATGGTGGGAGTGGAGCAACTTGATCTCAACACAAGGGTAGGTAGTTCTCTTCTCGTAAATGTAAGGTAGGAGTGGTAGTTCTTTCTGATGGCTCTCTCCACGAATGAAGAGGAGGTGGAGGGGTATTTATAGCCTCCACACAAAATCCAACCATTACACACATTTGACCAATCTCGGTCAGACCGAAGTTGACAACTCGGTGAGACCGAAAGTTCAAATCTTGTGAGCGTTGGGATTTTCGGTTGGGACCGAAAATACAATCTCGGTTAGTCCGATTCTTCCAAAGACTAGGGTTTGCCATTCTCGGTGGGACCGACTTTATCATCTCGGTGACACCAATATGATTCTGAAGGTTGGCAACACTAGTTTCGTGAGACCGAGTTTGGAATCGGAAAATCCAAATTACTAGGGTTTGGCTATATGGTGAGGTGGTTCATCTCGGTGTGGTGAGTTTATGGAATCGGTGGGACCGAGATTACTTATGAGTATATGTTGGAATGAAAGATTGCGATAGTTTGGGAGATAGATCACTAAGCACTTTGAGCAACCAGATCATCATCATAACCTCATCCCTTTAATAGTATTGGCTTTCCTATGGACTCAATGTAATCTTGGATCACTAAACCAAAATGGAGTCTTGAGCTTTTGCCAATGCTTTCCTTAGCATCCTAGGGGTCCACCTTTCCATCCTTTTGCCATGCCAAAGTGATTGACTTTCCTGAAACATACTTGATAAAAGCATTAGTCCAACCACAAAGTATGTTGTCATTAATTACCAAAACCACCCAGGAGCAAATGTGCTTTCAAGTAGCTCCTGTGCATGGCCTCTTGAGCCACAAATGACTATGAGGCCCTTCATGGCCTGCTTTCGGCTACCTTGTGGAGATCGACCACTGCTTCACCGGTCGCTAAAACATCGGATGTCCGGCCTCGATATCGAGACCGAAGACCTTCTCCGTTGAGCTCCCTCCTCGGCTGGTAGAATCTGGCGGCATCGGACACGCTGCGAGGCAGATCTGCAAACGCCTCGAGAGCTCGAATTTGGGTAAGTAATGTAATTAACATTCACATGCTTGCTTTGCATGAAAAATGCCTTACCTGCCGCTATTTTCTTCACCGCCTCAATCTCCTGGAGGGCCTTATGGGCCTCGGCCTTAGCGGCTTTGGCACTTTCAAGAGCCGAGGCAAGCTCGGACTCTCGAGTCTTCGAGTCGCGCTCCAAACTCTCATGCTTTTCCATGAGAGCCTGGAGCTCTTGCCGCACCTCCGCCACCCGCGCCTCCTGCTTCTCTCGCTCCGCTCGTTCCGTGGCCGCATTGCGTTCGGCCGTGGACATGACCTCCTTCAGGGTCGTCACCTCGTTCGTGGCCCCTGCAGTACCCACGTTATCCTTGTGATTTCTATTGCAACCAAAATCCTTTTCTGTAAGGTACAAAATTAATTCGGTGTTACTCACCTTCTTTGTCCTCGAGCTGCTTCTTGGCAAGGCCGAGCTCGTTCTCGGACCGCTCGAGGTTCTGCTTCAAAGCACCGACCTCCACAACAAGATCTGGCCGAGGTCAAGCGCAGCCTGCAAACCCATATTGACATAATTTTTAGAACTCCTGCGTATATATTTTTAGATCCTCGGTCCGGTTTTTCTTTCCGAACACCGAACCGAGCATCGAGGCTCTTGTCTATGCGGTATTACATTACATATTTTAAAAAACTTCTTACCTCAAAGCTCTGTTAGAAGGCTGCTGCAGAGCTTCAGTCGGCCCGCTTTTGGCGGTGAACCTTCAATCACCGCACTCATGATAGTGCAGTGTTCTTCCTCGATGGAAGCGCCATTTAGCGCCTCAACAAGTTGTCCGGCGCCTCGGTTGGACGGAGGCTTCCGGTGTCACGGTCTTGCACTTCTTATGAAGGGGCCGCCTACCGAACTCCGGAACCACTACGGGTTCTGGCACGGAGTCCGGCACGAAGTCCGGGAGGCTGCCTTGTGGCACCTCCGGAGCCTCCCCTCTTGGCGGGTCCCTCACGGGATCCCACCTCGGCGTCCTCAAGCATCACGAGGGTGGGGCGGTCGAATGGAATCTACATCCGACAGAGCCAAGGACCCGCTGGATGAAGCGGGAAGATCATCCTCGGCCGGACTACAGGTAGTGTGCGGCATTAGAAGGACACTACGTGACACAAAATTATAAATCATTCAGGAATCCGGATACTTACGATCTTGTCGGAGGCTTGGCCCTTGAGGGCCACCCTTCATTGCCGACGTTGGCGTTGGCGGAGCTGTCCGGAAGAAGGGTCCTTCCCCTCTTGGACCCTTCGGCCTCCCCCGTTGGGGAAGCCTTCCTCTTCCTCTCTCCCCCCTCCTGGGAAGAGTCCGCTTTCTCCTCCTCCTCTTCGGGGGAGGAGTCCGCCTCGAAGCCATTGGACGATGAGTCCGATACCACCTGGCGCCGGGAACTCTTTTGGGTTCCCGTGGCCTTCTTCTCCGGCACCACATAAAGTGCCGGGACTAGCAGCCCCGTTAGATGGATATCCACTGGGTCTTCGGGGAGGGGTGCCAGACAGTTAACCTGTCCGGACGTCCTCTGCCAGTCCTGTTAAAGGCACCGGGAGTTTTAGATCCCACAATAGAGTCAAACTATGAAAAGACATAAACGTCCCATAAAGGATAACATATCTTACCGCACCGGCCGGGCGCTTGGTGCTGAATCCACGATCTTCAGTTGCGGATGCGGGGGCTTCTCTGCCCTTGAACAGCACCCTCCAGGCAGCTTCGTACGTTGTGTCGAAGAGCCCGCTGAGGGTCCGGTGCTGTGCCGGATCGAACTCCCACAAATTGAAAGCCCGCTGTTGGCAGGGGAGAATCCGGCGGAAGAGCATGACCTGGATCACATTGACAAGCCTAAGCTTCTTGTTCACCAAGGTCTGGAGACAGGACTGGAGTCCTGTCAGCTCCTCCGAGCTGCCCCATAGCAAGCCCTTCTCTTTCCAGGAGGTGAGCTGCATGGGGACACCAGATCTGAACTCGGGGGCCGCTGCCCATTTAGGGTCACGCGGCTCGATGATATAGAACCACCCCAATTGCCACCCCTTGATGGACTCCACGAAGGTCCCCTCGAGCCAGATGACGTTGGGCATTTTGCCCACCATGGCGCCTCCGCACTCTGCTTGGACGCCCTTCACTACCTTCGGCTTGACATTGAAGGTCTTTAGCCACAAGCCGAAGTGGGGCCGGATGCAGAGGAAGGCCTCGCACACGACGATAAATGCCGAGATGTTGAGGATGAAGTTTGGCGTCAGATCGTGGAAATCCAGGCCGTAGTAGTACATGAGCCCCCGGACAAAGGGATGAAGTGGGAAACCCATTTCGCGGAGGAAGTGGGGAAGGAATACGACCCTCTCATGGGGCCTGGGGGTGGGGATGAGCTGCCCCTCGTTGGCCAGCCGGTGCGCGATGTCGCTGGACAGGTATCCGGCACCGCGCAGTTTTTTGATGTGCCCCTCCATAATGGAGGAGGCCATCCACTTGCCTTCCGCTCTGGACATGGCTGGAGAAGGTCGAGGCGAGATGTGCGAGCTTGGGCGCTGGAGCTCGAGTGCGCGGAGATGGATAAGCAAAGGAGGAAGAAGGCGTAGGTAAAAAAGGTGGATCCTTATCCCCTTATATATGGGCGGACGAAGACTATGCGTCCCCACCAGCCTGGTAAAACTCGCTTATCTCCCAAGTGCCCCCATCAATGGCGTGGTTGGGTTACCCACGTCCGTATTGATGGGAATCCCAGAATAAGGGGAACACGATCTCTGCTTCGACAAGACGTGCCAAGGAAACCGCTTCGCTAAACGCGCTGAGGTGGTATAATAAAAAACGATTCAAGTAAAGGCTTGGTGGTGGTATGATGTCATGCCACAAAATACGTCAGCAGATTGGACTTGTGTACATATTATTCTCTCTACGGTGGAATGTGGAATTTATTTTGCAGAGCCGGACACTATCCTGGTGTTCACAATCTTCTATGAATTATTCGGAGAAGGAACCCGCCTTGCAATGCCGAACAATATGCGCGCCGGACTCATCGTCATTGAAGCCTGGTTCGAGGGCTCTTGAGGAGTCTGGACTAGGGGTGTCCGGATAGCGGACTATCATCATCGGCGGACTCCAAGACTATGAAGATACAAGATTGAAGACTTGGTCCCGTGTCCGGATGGGACTTTCCTTGGCGTGGAAGGCAAGCTTGGCGATACGGATATGTAGATCTCCTACCATTGTAACCGACTCTGTGTAACCCTAGCCCTCTCTGGTGTCTATATAAACCGGAGGGTTTTAGTCCGTAGGACACACAACCATTACAACAATCATAACATAGGCTAGCTTCTAGGGTTTAGCCTCCTTGATCTCGTGGTAGATCCACTCTTGTACTACCCATATCATCAACATCAATCAAGCAGGAGTAGGGTTTTACCTCCATCGAGAGGGCCCGAACCCGGGTAATAACATCGTGTCCCTTGTCTCCTGTTACCATCCGCCTAGACGCACAGTTCGGGACCCCCTACCCGAGATCCGCTGGTTTTGACACCGACAGCTTCCGTCGGCTGGTCAGACAAGAGCTGGCTTTAGGAGAATTTATGTGACTCTGTAAGAATTCGGCAAACTAATGCAGACTATGAGAACCAAGGGATTCTCCCACGGACATGTACCTGTGACAGCATTAGAGGTGCGAGGGAAGGGGAAGAGGTCATATGGATTCTCAGAAGATTTTGAAGATAAATCAGTTTGAAGACATTGACCTCATAACGCGAAGACATTCACTTATTTGATGTGAGTTGGTTCCAGATTTGTACGAATCCAAGAATAAGTGCAAGTGAGGAATCTAACTTTCAAAGAAGCATAAGTGAATAGACTAGGCATTGTATGAGATGCAGAAAGAGATAGATTCAACTTTGGAGATCTAGAAACCACTTTTGGTAAAGAAGAATGAATCTATCAGATCTAAAAGACGGAAAAAAGTGAATTTTAATTACCACACGAAGAGCTGCTAGACGGAGCGAAGTTGGAGGCCAAGCAGTTCGATCTTCCGTGCCCTAACTTGGCGACGGAGGACACCTGCGACGACGGCGGAGAGGACGAGGTCCGCGGCCGGCGTGAGGACGGCGTCGGAGAAGTCGCGGCAGCTAAGCGCTTTGTCGTCGGTATCGTCAAGAGCTAGCGGTGGCGCTAGGGTTTGCGAGAGGTGGCGAGGTGGAAGAAGAATTTTTTACCGAGATGTGATGGGTATTTATAAGGAAAGAGACGGCACAACGCAATTACGCAGGTGCCCCTGGCGGTTCACATCTGAAGGGCACGTGGCAAGCATGCAACACCTTGGAAGTTATTCCATGTTCCCACGCACGCCTGGATTGTCGGGGTGGTCGTTCCGAATTCTCCGGCTTTCAGGCAATAAGGATATAGCATTAAAAACAGAAATAAATGTTTGTCAGATTGACTTCAGCTGACAAGGTCTCAGTGAAGACAATCGATAGTTTTCAGTAGAATGCATATGATTTGGACAGATAGAGTTGAGGCAGAAGCATAGATAGGTTGGGGTTCGATCACATTCACTTAGATCAAAAGATTCAACCCGAAGTCATAGCTCTAAGTGAATGTTGTAGAGGACATAACACAAATATGTATATAACTAGTATAAGACCAAATCAACAAGATGAAGATAAATCAAAGATGAAGACTTCGCAAATATAACGCCAAGGGAAACACTTCAAACAAAAGTTTGGTGGTGGCGTTACCCACCGTATAGGAAGTATTAGACCCAGACACGGCGCACAATTATCGTGGTGCTCCGAAGTCAAATTCTGCATTAATGTATTCACACTTAGAGTGCATGTCTTCATTGATTGAAGATATACATTACTTCGTGTGTTGCACATCTAAGTCATCAAAATGCATAAGTGTTAGGATGTGTGCCTAATCACAGGACATTTGAGGATTCCAAGATATTTAGCTCACACCGCAACTTGCAAAACCTTTTCTCATCCAAGGGCTCTATGAAGATATCAGCCAATTGCTCTTCTGTCTTGACGTGAATGATATCAATATCTTCCTTCATAACATGATTTGTGAGAAAATGATGATGAATTTCAATGTGCTTTGTCTTCGAGTGCTGAACTGGGTTGTTGGCAATCTTGATGGCACTCTCATTGTCGCAGTAGAGAGGCACATTCTTTAGGTGCATACCATAGTCCTTGAGAGTTTGCTTCATCCAGAGAAGCTGAGCACAAGCAGATCCAAAGAGCAATGTATTTGGATTCAGCGGTGGAGAGAGATACGATTACGCTTCTTTGAAGACCAACAGACAAGAGATCGTCCCAGAAAGTGACATGTGCACGATGTGGACTTGCGATCAACCTTGTCACCAAAGATAATCAACATCCGAGAATCCAACTAGATCAAACTCGAGCCCTTTGGATACCATAATCCTAATGTTGGGGTGTAAGCCAAATATCGAAGAATTCGCTTCACAGCTAAGTGATGCAATTCCTTAGGTGCCGCTTGGAATCGGGCACACATGCAAACACTAAGCATTATATCTGTCCTAGATGCACATAAATAAAGCAAAGAACCAATCATGGAGCGGTATACCTTTTGATCGAACTCTTTACCATTGGCGTCGGGACCCAGATGACTTTTGGTTGGCGTTGGCGTCGTGTATCCTTTGCAGTCTTGCATTCCAAAGTTCTTCAGGCAATCTTTGAGGAATTTTCTTGAGATATGAAGATGTCGTTGCGTTGCTGACGGATTTGGAGACCCAGAAAGAACTTCAGCTCGCCCATCATGGACATCTGATATTGCTCTTGCATCATGTGACCAAACTCATCACTGTATTTCTTGTTGGTGCAGCCAAAGATAATGTCATCCACATAGATTTTGCACACAAACAGTTCACCATCATATGTCTTCGTTAAGAGTGTAGGATCTAGTGAACCAGGTTTGAAGCCTTTGCTCTTCAGGAAGTCTTTGAGCATATCATACCATGCACGAGGGGCTTGTTTGAGGCCATACAGTGCCTTGTTGAGCTTGTATACCATATCAGGATGTTTTGGATCTTCAAAGCCAGGAGATTGTGCGACATATACTTCTTCTTCTATCTTTCCATTGAGAAAAGCACTCTTCACATCCATTTGATACAGAAGGATGTTGTGATGATTTGCATAGGCTAGCAGTATGCGAATGGCTTCAAGCCTTGCCACCGGAGCAAATGTTTATCGAAGTCAATTCCTTCCACTTGTGTGTAACCTTGTGCAATGAGACGAGCCTTGTTTCTGAAGACTTCTCCATGCTCATCTTGCTTGTTGCGATATATCCATTTGGTACCAATGATATTGTGCTTCCGAGGATCAGGACGCTTCACCAGTTCCCACACATTATTCAGCTCAAACTGTTGAAGTTCTCCTTGCATAGCTTGAATCCATTCAGGTTCCATGAAGGCTTCATCGAATTTCTTGGGTTCTGAGATTGAGACGAATGCAAAATGCCCACAGAAATTAGTTAGCTGTGTTGCTCTTTGAGTTGCTTTTGAACGAGTGAGTGGACCAGGTGCATTCAAGCTGTCAATTATCTTCTCAATCTGAACTTCATTTGTAATAGGAGGATGAACAGGACGAAGATTTTGCTCTTGCTGATCAATGTCATCATTTGGGGGATTGTCTTCAGGCTGAGCATTGTCTTCAGGTTGATTAGGTGCAGAAATGATAAGCTCTTCTTCAGTCTGATTCTCAGAAGATATGATCTCACCAATTCCCATCTACTTGATTGATTCACTTGGAGGTACTTCATCTAGCAAATTTGGCAGGTGCTCTCTTTGCGAGCCGTTAGTCTCATCAAACCGCACATCCACAGTTTCAACCACTTTATAGTGAAAGAGGTTGAAGACTCTATAGGAGTGTGAATCCTTTCCATAACCAAGCATAAAACCTTCATGTGCTTTCGGTGCAAATTTTGGCGTGTGATGTGGATCCTTGATCCAAAGACCTAGCACCAAATACTCAAGTAGCTTACATTTGGCTTCTTACCAGTTAGGAGTTCATAGGATGTTTTCTTCAGAAGCTTGTGAAGATAAACACGGTTGATGATGTGGCAAGCAGTGTCAATGGCTTCAGGCCAGAACTTCCGTGGAGTCTTGTACTCATCAAGCATCGTTCGGGCCATCTCAATAAGAGTTCTGTTCTTGCGCTCTGCGATGCCATTCTGCTGAGCTGTGTAAGGAGCAAAGAACTCATGAGTGATACCCAGAGTATCCAGATAGAGGTCGAGGCCAGTGTTCTTGACCTCAGTGCCGTTGTCGCTTCTGATGTGCTTGATCTTGATGCCATAGTTCGTCATGGCACGATTGGCAAAGCGTCTAAAGACATCCTGCACTTCAGTCTTGTAGAGGATTATATGCACCCAAGTATATCTAGAGTAATCATCAACAATGACAAAACCATAGAGGCAAGCAGTAGCATTGAGAGTAGAGTAATGATTAGGGCCAAATAACTCCAAGTGTAGCAACTCGAAGGGTTCAGATGTAGTCATGATTGTCTTTGAGGGATGCTTGGCCCTGGTCATCTTTCCAGCTTCGCAGGCACCACACAGATGGTCCTTCTTGAACTTGACGCTTTCGATGCCCACGACATGCTTCTTCTTCGTGAGAATGTGCAAGTTCTTCATGCCAGCATGTCCTAGCCTTCGATGCCAAAGCCATCATTCTGAAGCTTTTGCTAGAAGACATATGGCCATATGTGGTCCTGCTGAGAAATCTACCATATACAGATCATCTTTCTGATACCCTTCAAAGACTAGAGACTTGTTAGATTCCATTAGCACAAGGCATCGATATTTTCCAAATAGCACAATCATGTTTAAGTCACAAAGCATTGAGATAGACATTAAGTTGAAACCAAGGGATTCAACAAGCATCACTTTATCCATGTGATGATCCCTTGATATTACAACTCTACCTAGACCCAATACCTTGCTTTTACCAGTGTCAGCAAATGTGATGTGACTCTTGTCTGATGGACGTAGCGTTGAATCCATCAGAAGACTTCGATCGCCAGTCATGTGGTTAGTGCATCCACTGTCCATAATCCATTCTGAAGCACGAGGTGTCATAGCCTATAGTGCAGTTTGACGAACAAGTGGAACATGGATATTCAGATCTTGGTTAGGATATATAGGATGAGTGTCAAGGAATCCCGAAACGAAATACATAGTAAGACCATTAGGGCATTTTATCTTGCGCCCCACAAGATGTTTAAGGTCCCCAGCATTAGTTTTGGACGCCTTAGATTTCTGGCTGGAGACCTTTCCCTGCAAAAGAGAGTTAAGTTTTCTTAACCACCCACATTTTCAGGGGTGGCTTAGAAGCAATGAGTCTTAAGTGCAGGCTTTGGAGCCCTAGTAAATAGCCTTGCAGGAGGTGAATAATACTCATAGGAATAAGCAGAAAAGTTCTTAGTTCTATGAACATAGCGGTGTGAGGAAACACGCTCATATTCATGGGTCTGAGTATGATTTCCCTGGCAAACATTGACGTTAGGGTGACTCAGATGAGTCCTTGGTCTATATGAAGCTTTTGGACCATATGAAGCCTTTGGCATGGGGTTTGTCTTCTTCACAGGAGGTGTCATGATGACATTCACTGGAAGATTCTCAAGACAGCTTTTGGGTACCCATATCTTCTTCATAGGTGGCCCATTCCTGCAGTTAGTACCAATATACCTGGCAAACACTTCACTATTTTGATTCTTAAACAGTTTATAGTTTGCATCAAAGGATTCATCAATGATAATGGGGTTAGCACAAGTGAAACCAGACAAGGTGGATGGATCTACTGAAGGTTCCTTTGCAGCAACCCATGTGGTTTTGGGGTACTGCTCAGGCTTCTAGTACGACCCATCAACATTCATTTTCCTCTCGAACCCAACACCCTCTTTCCTAGGGTTTCGGTTCAGAATCTGCTTTTTGAGGACATCACATAATGTTTGATGCCCTTTGAGACTTTTGTACATACCTGTCTCAAGCAGTGTCTTCAACCTGGCATTCTCATCAGCAATAGTAGTGGTATCCTCAGCAGAGGGGTTAGTTACCACATCAGCAGTTGGAGATATTGCAACAGTAGTAGCAGTGGAACATTCAGCAACAGAGGTAGCGTTATCATGCTCAATGCATTTTAGACATGGTGGTTCAAATCCTTCCTGAGCGGGACTGATCTGTTGAGCGCGAAGTAACTCGTTCTCCTTTTGAAGATCTTCATGAGCCGATCTCAATTTCTCAAGTTCCTGCTTCCTTTGAAGAAAATTACAGGAAAGCTTTTCATGAGAAGTTGAGAGCGATTCATGTCGACCTTCAAGTTCCTGGTACTTAGCATGAAGATTTTTGATGTCTTGAATTAAGGACTGAGACTTGGTCATTTCCGCGTCCAACGGGTCATCGCTTTTGTCTAACAGTTTTTGAGTATGTTCCGTAGCTTTCTGTTGTTCAGTTGCAATTTTAGCAAGTGTTTTGTAACTAGGTTTGGATTCACCATCAGAGTCATCTTCACTTGATGTTTGAAAGTAAGCATCGCGTGATTTTACCTTGGCACCACGTGCCATGAAGCATTAGGTGGGAGGCAAGTCGTCCTTGTCATTATCATCAGTGTTGGTGACGGAGCCATTGTCTTCAGTGTTGAAGATGGACTTGGCGACATAGGCTGTAGCTAGAGCCAAACTCGCAACACCAGAGTCATACTCTTCCTTAGACTCCACCTCCGCCTCCTCAGAAGCAGACTCCTCCTCTGAATCCATTTCCTTGCCAACAAAAGCATGGGCCTTGCCAGATGAGCTCTTCTTGTGTGATGAAGACTTGGAAGAAGACTTTGAGGATTTCTTCTTCTTCTTGTCATCAGAATCATATTCTTTGCTCTTCTTCTTCTTCTTCTTCTCATTGTTTCACTGTGGACACTCAGAGATGTAGTGACCAGGTTTCTTGCACTTGTGGCAGGTTCTCTTCTTGTGGTCATAGGCAGAAGCTTCATCATTCCTTGAGCTGGATCGTGAAGACTTTCTGAAGCCTTTCTTCTTGGTGAATTTCTGGAACTTCTTCACAAGCATGGCAAGCTCCTTTCCAATGTCTTCAGGATCACCAAAACTGCAGTCAGATTCTTCTTCAGATGAGGAAGCAGCAGCCTTTGCCTTCAAAGCGTGAGTTCGGCCATAGTTGGGGCCATAGATATCTCGTTTCTCAGATAGCTGGTACTCATGTGTGATGAGCCTCTCAAGTATGTCAGATGGATCGAGTGTCTTGAAGTCAAGGCGTTCTTGTATCATCAGGGCTAAGGTGTCAAATGAGCTGTCAAGAGATCTCAGTAGTGTCTTCACTATTTCATGCTTCGTAATCTCAGTGGCGCCGAGTGCTTGGAGCTCATTTGTGATATTAGTGAGGTGATCAAATGTGAGCTGGACATTCTCATTGTTGTGTCTCTTGAAGCGGTTGAAGAGGTTGCGGAGAGTACTGATCCGTTGATCTCGCTGAGTTGAGACGCCTACATTGACCTTGGAGAGCCAGTCCTAGACTAGCTTCGATGTTTCTAGAGCACTCACACGGCCATACTGTCCTTTGGTCAGATGACCACACCAGTCTTGGGAACGCCAGTAGGGATATTCGGTGCCATCGAAGATGGGGCACGCAGCGGAGACTTTGATTATCCCTGCAGTTGACATAGCTAAAATTCCAGGTGGTTAAGCCGAATCACACACAACAAGGGAGTACCTTGCTCTGATACCAATTGAAAGGGCTAGTTATCGACTAGAGGGGGGTGAATAGGCGATTTTTATGAAAGTCTTCAAAACATGGGAGTTTTGAAGACAAACAATAGAAACGACACTATTCATATGCAGCGGAAGGTAGACTACACTAGACAAGCCATAGTCAAGTATTCAATGAAGTGAAAGCACGAAGACTAATAGCAGCTAGGTAGTAAAGATCAGGATGGAAGATAGTATGAAGCCAATCAGAACAGGTACTCACACAGTGAAGTCAAACAGATAATGCAAGCAGGCAATGACTTCATGAAGACAAACTGTAAGTAGAGAGAAGAGAGAGAGATAGAACCAGTGGCTTCAGGAGGACAGGGATTTGTTCGACCAGTTCCAGTTGCTGTGACAACTGTACGTCTAGTTAGGGAGGCTGAGATTTAACTCAGAAGACCGCGTCTTCACCTTATTCCCCTTGAGCTAAGGACACCTAGTCCCCGCCCAATCACTCTAGTAAGTTTTCAAGGTAGACTTCCAAACCTTCACAGACTTCGTTCACCGGCAATCCACAATGACTCTTGGATGCTCAGAACATGACGCCTAACCAGTTGGAGGATTCACAGTCCTCAAGTGTAACAAGTCTTCAGATCACGCGGACAGAAAGACTTTAGTGATGCCAAACACTCTTTGGGCTCTGGGTGGTTTGGGCTTTGTCCTCGCAAGGATTCTCTCTCGAAAGCTTCGGCGGTGGGTTGCTCTCAAACGACAAAAGCCGTGTACTAACTCTGAGCAGCCACCAATTTATGGTGTAGGGGGTGGGCTATTTATAGCCACTGGGCAACCCGACCTGATTTGTCCGAAATGACCCTGGGTCAAGGAACTGACACGTGTCACAACGGTCAGATTTCAAACACACGCGACAGCTTGACTTGGGCTACAAGTAAAGCTGACTCATCCAACTTTGGATAAGATTTGCTCTCATTGTCTTCACTCGAAGACATAGGATTTGGTTGAGCATCACTTCAGTCACTCTGACTTTGTTCACTTGGACCCCACTTAACAGTGCGGTGGTTCCTATGAATCAACAAAGAAGAAAAGGAAACAACAAAACAACTAAGTCTTCGCGCTCCATAGTCTTCACTCGATGTCTTCTCATGTCGTAGTCTTCAACGTGAATAGCTTCACAGACCACCATTGTCTTCAATGTGTTACACATTTTTAGGGGTCATCTCCGGTAGGTAAACCGAATCGATGAGGGACTACTACCTGTGTTATCCTGCAATTCTCACAAACACATTAGTCCCTCAACTAGGTTTGTCGTCAATACTCCAAAACCAACTAGGGGTGGCAATAGATGCACTTACAGAAGAATTAAGGTAAACCTAACCATAGCATGAAAAATATGGATCCAAATCATCCCCTTACGAAGCAACACATAAACTAGGGTTTAAGCTTCTGTCACTCTAGCAACCCATCATCTACTTATTACTTCCCAATGCCTTCCTCTAGGCCCAAACAATGGTGAAATGCCATGTAGTCGACGTTCACATAACACCACTAGAGGAGAGACAACATACATCTCATCAAAATATCGAACGAATACCAAATTCACATGACTACTAATAGCAAGACTTCACCAATGTCCTCAGGAACAAACGTAACTACTCACAAAGCATATTCATGTTCATAACCAGAGGGGTATTAATATGCATTAAGGATCTGAACATATGATCTTCCACCAAATAAACCAACTAGCATCAACTACAAGGAGTAATCAACACTACTAGCAACCCACAGGTACCAATCTGAGGTTTTGGTCCAAAGATTGGATACAAGAGATGAACTAGGGTTTGAGAGGAGATGGTGCTGGTGAAGATGTTGATGGAGATTGACCCCCTCCTGATGAGAGGATCGTTGGTGATGATGATGATGATGACTTCCCCCTCCCGGAGGGAAGTTTCCCAAAGATGCAGCTCATGGAGCCCTAGATTGGTTCCGCCAAGGTTCCGCCTCGTGGCGGCGGAGTTTCGTCCCGTAAGCTTGCTTATGATTTCTTTTTCCAGGGTAAAAGACATCATATAGCAGAAGATGGGCACCGGAGGGCTGCCAGGTGGCCCGAGAGGCAGGGGCGCGCCCAGGGGGATAAGGCGTGCCCCCCACCCTCGTGGACGGTGGGTGGCCCCCTCAGGTATTTCTTCCGCTGAATATTTATCATTAATTCCAAAAATGACTTTCGTGGAGTTTCAGGACTTTTGGAGCTGTGCAGGATAGGTCTCCAATATTTGCTCCTTTTCCAGCCCAGAATCCCAACTGTCGGCATTCTCCCTCTTCATGTAAACCTTGTAAAATAAGAGAGAATATCCATAAGTATTGTGACCGTGTAATAACAGCCCATAATGCAATAAATATTGATATAAAAGCATGATGCGAAATGGACGTATCAAGAAGCTGCTTACATATTAGGCATCAAGATCTGTAGAGATAGATCGAGACGCCTCATCGGTCTTTCACAAAGCACATAACTTGATAAGATATTGAAGAAGTTCAATATGGATCAGTCCAAGATGGGGTTCTTGCCTGTATTGCAAGGTGTGAGATTGAGTATGGCTCAATGCCCAACCATGACAGAAGATAGAGAAAAGATGAGTGTCATCCCCTATGCCTAAGCCATAGGTTCTATCATGTATGCCATGTTATGTACCAGACCTGATGTGAACCTTGCCGTAAGTTTGGTGGGAAGGTACCAAAGTAGTCCCAGCATGGAACACTGGACAACAGTCAAGAATATCCTGAAGTACCTGAAAAGGACTAAGGATATGTTTCTCGTTTATGGAGGTGACGAAGAGCTCGTCGTAAAGGGTTACGTTGATGCTAGCTTCAACACATATCTGGATGACTCCAAGTCACAAACCGGATACATGTATATTTTGAATGGTGGGGGTGGTCAGCTGGTGCAGTTACAAGCAAAGCGTCGTGGCGGGATTTACATGTGAAGCGGAGTACATGGCAGCCTCAGAGGCAGCACATGAAGAAATATGGATGAAGGAGTTCATTACTGACCTAGAAGTTATTCCCAATGCCTCGGGCCCGATGACTCTCTTCTGTGACAACACTGGTGCTATTGCCCTTGCCAAGGAGCCCAGGTTTCACAAGAAGACCAGGCATATCAAGCGTCGCTTCAACTCCATTCATGAAAATGTTCAAGATGGAGACATAGATATTTGTAAAGTGCATACGAATCTGAATGTCGCAGATCCGTTGACTAAACCTCTTCCACGAGCAAAACATGATCAACACCAGAACTCTATGGGTGTTCGATTCATCACAATGTAACTAGATTATTGACTCTAGTGCAAGTGGGAGACTGTTGGAAATATGCCCTACAGGCAACAATAAAATGGTTATTATTATATTTCCTTGTTCATGATAATTGTCTATTGTTCATGCTATAATTGTATTGACCGGAAACCGTAATACATGTGTGAATACATAGACCACAACATGTCCCTAGTGAGCCTCTAGTTGACTAGCTCGTTGATCAATAGATGGTCATGGTTTCCTGACCATGGACATTGGATGTCATTGATAACGGGATCACATCATTAGGAGAATGATGTGATGGACAAGACCCAATCCTAAGCATAGCACAAGATCATATAGTTCGTTTGCTGAAAGCTTTTCTACTGTTAAGTATCATTTACTTAGACCATGAGATTGTGCAACTCCCGGATACCGTAGGAATGCTCTGGGTGTACCAAATGTCACAACGTAACCGGGTGGCTATAAAGGTACACTACAGGTATCTCCGAAAGTGTCTGTTAGGTTGGCACGAATCGAGACTGGGATTTGTCACTCCGTATGACGGAGAGGTATCTCTGGTCCCACTCGGTAATGCATCATCATAATGAGCTCAATGTGACTAAGTAGTTAGTCACGGGATCATGCATTACGGAACGAGTAAAGTGACTTGCCGGTAATGAGATTGAATGAGGTATTGGGATACCGATGATCGAATCTCGGGCAAGTAACGTACCGATTGACAAAGGGAATTGTATACGGGATTGATTGAATCCCGACATCGTGGTTCATCCGATGAGATCATTGTGGAACATGTGGGAGCCAACATGGGTATCCAGATCCTGCTGTTGGTTATTGGACGGAGAGTTGTCTTGGTCATGTCTGCATGATTCCCGAACCCGTAGGGTCTACACACTTAAGGTTCGGTGATGCTAGAGTTGTTATGGGAATTAGTATGCAGTTACCGAATGTTGTTCGTAGTCCCTGATGAGATCCTGGGCATCATGAGGAGTTCCGGAATGGTCTGGAGACAAAGATTTATATACGGGAAGTCCTTATTTGGTCACCAGAAGAGTTCGGGGGTATATCGGTATTGTACCGGGATCACCGAAAGGGTTCCGGGGGTCCACTGGGAGGGTCCACCTGCCCCGGAGGGCCCCATGGGCTGAATACGGATGGGAACCATCCCCTAAGTGGGTTGGGCGCCACCCCCCTAGGGCCCATGGACCTAGGGTTTGGGGGTGGGAGAAACCCTAAAGGGGGTGCCCCCCTTGGCTTGGGGGGCAAGCCTCCCCCTTGGTCACCCCCCCCCTTAGATGAGATCTAAGAGGCCCGGCCCCCTCTCCCCTTCCCCCTATAAATAGTGGGGGTGGGAGGGCTGCCATACCCTTCCCCTGGCGCAGCCCTCCCCCTCTCCAACTCCACCTCCTCCTCCGTAGTGCTTGGCGAAGCCCTGCCGGAGAACTGCAAGCTCCTCCACCATGCCGTCGTGCTGCCGGAGCTCTCCCTAAACTTCTCCTCTCCCCTTGCGGGATCAAGAAGGAGGAGACGACCCCGGGTTGTATGTGTGTTGAACGCGGAGGCGCTGTCCATTCGGCGTTAGATCGGATCTTCCGTGATTTGAATCGCGACGAGTACGACTCCCTCATCCGCGTTCTAGTGACGCTTCCGCTTAGCGATCTTCAAAGGTATGAAGATGCTCATCCTCTCTCTCTCTCTCTTGTTGCTAGAATCTCCATAGATTGATCTTGGTGATGCGTAGAAAATTTTGAATTTTTGCTATGTTCCCCAACATCCTTTGTGTGGAAGGCAAGCTTGGCGATTCGGATATGTAGATTCCTTTCTTTATAACCGACTTTGTACAACCCAAGCCCCCCCTGGTGTCTATATAAACCGGAGGGTTTGGACTTCTAGGGTTAATCCACAATCATCATAACCTCATAGGCTAGACTTCTAGGGTTTACCGGTTACGATCTCGTGGTAGATCAACTCTTGTAATACTCATATTCATCAAGATCAATCAAGTAGGAAATAGGGTATTACCTCCATAGAGAGGGTCCAAACCTGGGTAAACATTGTGTCCCCCGCCTCCTGTTATCGTTAGCCTAAGACGCACTGTTCGGGACCCCCTACCCGAGATCCGCCGGGTTTGACACCGACAGTACCTCCCTGCTAGACTTATAGCAAGGCACACATCAGGTCTGGTACACAACATTGCATACATGATAGAACCTATGGCTGAGGCATAGGGAATGACTTTCATTTTCTCTCTATCTTCTACAGTGGTCGGGCATTGAGTCTGACTCAACTTCACACCGTGTAACACAGGCAAGAACCCTTTCTTTGACTGATCCATTTTGAACTTCTTCAAAATTTTATCAAGGTATGTGCTTTGTGAAAGTCCAATTAAGCGTCTTGATTTATCTCTATAGATCTTGATGCCCATATATAAGCAGCTTCACCGAGGTCTTTCATTGAAAAACTCTTATTCAACTATCCTTTTATGCTATCCAGAAATTCTACCTCATTTCCAATCAACAATATGTCATCCACATATAATATTAGAAATGCTATAGAGCTCCCACTCACTTTATTGTAAATACAGGCTTCTCCAAAAGTCTGTATAAATCCATATTCTTTGATCACCTCATCAAAGCATATATTCCAACTCCGAGATGCTTGCACCGGTACATAAATGGATCGCTGGAGCTTGCACACTTTGTTAGCACCTTTATGATCGACAAAAACTTCTGGTTGCATCATATACAACTCTTCTTTAAGAAATCCATTAAGGAATGCAGTTTTGACGCCCATTTGCCAGATCTCATAATCATAAAATGTGGCAATTGGAACATGATTCGGACAAACTTAAGCATCGCTACGAGTGAGAAAGTCTCATCATAGTCAACTCCTTGAACTTGTCGAAAACTTTTTGCGACAAGTCAAGCTTTGTAGATGGTAACATTACCATCAGTGTCAGTCTTCTTCTTGAAGATCCATTTATTCTCTATGACTTGCCGATCATCGGGCAAGTCAACCAAAGTCCATACTTTGTTCTCATACATGGATCCATCTCAAATTTCATGGCCTCAAGCCATTTTGCGGAACCTGGGCTCATCATTGCTTGCTCATAGTTCGTAGGTTCGTCATGGTCTAGTAACATGACTTCCAGAACAGGATTACCGTACCACTCTGGTGTGGAACATACTCTGGTTGACCTACGAGGTTCGGTAGTAACTTGATCTGAAGTTTCATGATCATTATCATTAGCTTCCTCTCTAATTGGTGTAGGCAACACGGGAACGGTTTTCTATGATGAGCTACTTTCCAATTTGATATAAGGTACAATTACCTCATCAAGTTCTACTTTCCTCCCACTCACTTCTCTCGCGAGAAACTCCTTCTCTAGAAAGGATCCATTCTTAGCAACAAATATCTTGCCTTTGGATCTGTGATAGAAGGTGTACCCAACAGTTTCTTTTGGGTATCCTATGAAGACGCACTTCTCCGATTTGGGTTCGAGCTTATCAGGCTGAAGCTTTTTCACATAAGCATCGCAACCCCAAACTTTAAGAAATGACAGCTTAGGTTTCTTGCCAAACCACAGTTCATACGATGTCATCTCAACCCATTTGGATGGTGCCCTATTTAATGTGAATGCGGCTGTCTCTAATGCATAACCCCAAAACAATAGTGGTAAATCGGTAAGAGACATCATAGATCGCACCATATCTAATAAAGTACGGTTACGACATTCAGACACACCATTACGCTGTGGTGTTCCAGGTGGCGTGAGTTGTGAAACTATTCCACATTGTTTTGAATGAAGGCCAAACTCGTAAGTCAAATATTCGCCTCCGTGATCAGATCGTAGAAACATTATTTTCTTGTTACGATGATTCTCCACTTCACTCTGAAATTCTTTGAATTTTTCAAATGTTTCAGACTTGTGTTTCATTAAGTAGACAAACCCATATCTGCTCAAATCATCTGTGAAGGTCAGAAAATAACGATACTCGCCGCCTCAACACTCATTGGACCGCATACATCGGTATGTATTATTTCCAATAAGTCAGTGTCTCGCTCCATTGTTTCGGAGAACAGAGTCTTAGTCATCTTTCCCAAGAGGCATGGTTCACAAGCATCAAATGATTCATAATCAAGTGATTCCAAAAGTCCATCTGCATGGAGTTTCTTCATGCGCTTTACACCAATATGACCTAAACTGCAGTACCACAAATATGTTGCACTATCATTATCAACTTAGCATCTTTTGGCATCAATATTATGAATATGTGTATCACTACGATCGAGATTCAGTAAACCATTTATATTGAGTGTATGACCATATAAGGTTTTATTCATGTAAATAGAATAACAATTATTCTTTGATTTAAATGAATAACTGTATTGCAATAAACATGATCCAATCATATTCATGCTCAACACAAACACCAAATAACATTTATTTTAGGTTCAACACTAATCCTGAAGGTAAAGGGAGTATGCGATGGTGGTCTTATCAACCTTGGAATCACTTCCAACACACATCATCACCTCGCCCTTAACTAGTATCTATTCATTTTGCAACTCCTGTTTCGAGTTGCAAATCTTAGCAACTTGAACTGGTATCAAACACCTAGGGGCTACTATGAACACTAGTAAAGTACACATCAATAACATGTATATCAAATATACCATTGTTCACTTTGACATCCTTCTTATCCGCCAAGTTTTTGGGGCAGTTCCGCTTCCAGTGACCATTTCCTTTGCAGTAGAAGCACTCCGTTTCAAATTTGGGTCTAGCTTTGGGCTTCTTCACGGGAGTGGCAACTTGTTTGCCATTCTTCTTGAAGTTCCCTTTCTTTCACTTGCCCTTTTCCTTGAAACTAGTGGTCTTGTTAACCATCAACACTTGATGCTATTTCTTGATTTCTACCTTCGCCGATTTCAGCATCGCGAAGAGCTTGGGAATCATTTTTGTTATCCCTTGCATATGATAGTTCATCACTAAGTTCTAGTAACTTGGTGATAGTGACTAGAGAAATCTGTCAATCACTATCTTATCTGGAAGATTAACTCCCACTTGATTCAAGCGATTGTAGTACCTAGACATTATGAGCACATGCTCACTAGCTGAGCTATTCTCCTCCATCTTGTAAGCAAAGCACTTGTCAAAGGTCTCATACCTCTTAACACGAGCATGAGTCTGAAATATTGTTTTCAGGTCTTGGAACATCTCATATGCTCCATGGTGTTCAAAACATTTTTGAAGTCCCGGTTCTAAGCCGTAAATCATGGTGCACTAAACTATCAAGTAGTCATCATACCAAGATTGTCAAACGTTCATAAAGTCTGCATCTGCTCCTGCAATAGGTCTGTCACCTAGCGGTGCATCAAGGACATAATTCTCTGTGCAGCAATGAGGATAATCCTTAGATCACGAATCAAGTCCGCGTCATTGCTACTATCATCTTTCAACTTAGTTTTCTCTAGGAACATATCAAAAATAAAACAGGGGAGCTATACGCGAGCTATTGATCTACAACATGGATATGCTAATACTATCAGGACTAAGTTCATGATAAATTAAGTTCAATTAATCATATTACTTAAGAACTCCCACTTAGATAGACATCCCTCGAGTCATCTAAATGATCACGTGATCCATATCAACTAAGCCATGTCCGATCATCACGTGAGATGGAGTAGTTTTCAATGGTGAACATCTCTATGTTGATCATATCTACTATATGATTCACATTCGAACTTTCGGTCTCTAGTGTTCCGAGGCCATGTCTGTACATGCTAGGCTCGTCAAGTTTAACCTGAGTATTCCGCATGTGCAAAACTGTCTTGCACCCGTTATATGTGAACATAGAGCTTATCACACCCGCTCATCATGTGGTGTCTCGGCACGACGAACTGTCGCAATGGTGCATACTCAGGGAGAACACTTATACCTTGAAACTTTGGTGAGGATCATCTTATAATGCTACCGCCGTACTAAGCAAAGTAAGATGCATAAAAGATAAACATCACATGCAATCAAAATATGTGACAAGATATGGCCATCATCATCTTGTGCCTTCGATCTCCATCTCCAAAGCACCATCATGGTTTCCGTCGTCACCGGCTTGACACTTTGATCTCCATCGTAGCGTCGTTGTCGTCTCACCAACTATTGCTTCTACAACTATCGCTAACGCATAGTGATAAAGTAAAGCAATTACATGGCGATTGCATTTCATACAATAAAGCGACAACCACAAGGCTCCTGCCAGTTGTCGATAACTTTTACAAAACATGATCATCTCATACAACAACGTATATCACATCATGTCTTGACAATATCACATCACAACATGCCCTGCAAAAACAAGTTAGACATCCTCTACTTTGTTGTTGCAAGTTTTACGTGGCTGCTACGGGCTTCTAGTAAGAACCGTTCTTACCTACGCATCAAAACCACAACGGTGATTTATCAAGTTTGTTGTTTTAACCTTCAACAAGGACCGGCCGCAGTCAAATTTGATTCAATTAAAGTTGGAGAAACACACACCCGCCAGCCACCTTTATGCAAAACTAGTTGCATGTCTGTCGGTGGAACCAGTCTTACGAACATGGTCATTTAAGGTTGGTCTGGGCTGCTTCATCCAACAATACCGCCGAATCAGAATAAGACATTCATGGTAAGCAGTATGACGATCGCCGCCCACAACTCTTTGTCTTCTACTCGTGCATATCATCTACGCATAAACCTGGCTCGGATGCCACTATTGGGGAACGCAACATGCAATTTCAATAAAATTTCCTACGCTCACGCAAGATCTATCTAGGAGATGTGTAGCAACGAGAGGGCGAGAGTGTGTCCACGCACCCTCGTAGACCGAAAGCGGAAGCGTTTGACAACGCGGTTGATGTAGTCGAACTTCTTCTCGTTCCGACCGATCAAGGACCGAACATACGACACCTCCGAGTTCTGCACACGTTCAGCTTGATGACGTCCCTCAAACTCTTGATCCAGCAAAGTGTCAAGGGAGAGTTTCGTCAGCACGACGACATAGTGATGGTGGTGAAGTAATCTGCGCAGGGCTTCGCCTAAGCACTACGTGAATATGACCGGAGGCGTAAACTGTGGAGGGGGACGCCGCACACAGCTAAAAATGATTCATGTGTGTTCTAGCGGTACCCCCCTTGGAGGGGAGGAGAGGCAGCCAAGGGGGCGCCCCAAGTAGGAGGAATCCTACTTGGGGTCCTCCCAATTAGGCCTCTCCCCTTTCCTATTCCTATTCGGAGCAGGAAGGGAATGAAGAGGGGGAAGGGGGATCCTATTCCCTTTTTCCTTTCCTTCTTCCCCTTTCCTTCTCCAATCTGGCCAGCCCATATGGGGGGCGCACTAGCCCCTTTGTGGCTGGTGTGTTTCCCCTCTTGACCCATAAGGCCCATATCTTTTGCCGGGGGTGCCCGGAACCCCTTTCGGTGACCCGATAAGTACCCGGTGCATCCCGAAACATTTCTGGTGTCCGAATACCATCGTCCTATATATCAATATTTACCTCTTGACCATTTCAAGACTCCTCGTCATGTCCGTGATCTCATCCGGACTCCGAACAACATTCGGTCACCAAATCACATAACTCATATAATACAAATCGTCATGGAAAGTTAAGCGTGCGGACCCTACGGGTTCGAGAACTATGTAGACATGACCGAGACACCTCTCCGGTCAATAACCAATAGCGGAACCTGGATGCTCATATTGGTTCCTACATATTCTACGAAGATGTTTATCGATCAAACCGTAATGACAACATACGTTATTCCCTTCTGTCATCGGTATGTTACTTTCCCGAGATTCGATCGTCGGTATCTTCATACCTAGTTCAATCTCGTTACCGACAAGTCTCTTTACTCATTCTATAATGCATCATCCCGCAACTAACTCATTAGTCAAATTGCTTGCAAGGCTTATCGTGATGTGCATTACCGAGAGGGCGCAGAGATACCTCTCTGATACTCGGAGTGACAAATCCTAATCTCGATCTATGCCAACCCAACAAACACCTTCGGAGATCCCTGTAGACCATCTTTATAAACACCCAGTTACGTTGTGACGTTTGATAGCACACAAGGTATTCCTCTGGTATCCGGGAGTTTCATAATCTCATAGTCAAAGGAATATGTTTAAGTCATGAAGAAAGCAATAGTAATAAAACTTGACGATCATTATGCTAAGCTAACGGATGGGTCTTGTCCATCACATCATTCTCCTAATGATGTGATCCCATTCATCAAATGACAACTCATGTCTATGGTTAGGAAACTTAACCATCTTTGATTAACGAGCTAGTCTAGTAGAGCCTTACTAGGGACACTGCGATTTTGTCTATGTACCTATACATGTATCAAGTTTCCGGTTAATAAAATTCTAGCATGAATAATAAACATTTAGCATGATATAAGGAAATATAAATAACAACTTTATTATTGCCTCTAGGTCATATTTCCTTCAAGAATAATAAAGGAAGAGAGGTTTCACATATAAATACACTATCTTGGACACTTTTTGTGAGCCCCCGTTAATTATTGTCAAGCTTGATCAAATAGTTGATGTTGGACAAGGAAGAGAACATAATGAGCTATGTTTGCTTATATTCACACTGAAGTTATATTGCCATGGATCCTCTAACATGTGGTGCTTGTTTATAACCCTTTGCTAGCCAAAATTTAGCACTAAGTAGAGATACTACTCGTGGATCCAAAAACCTTTAAACCCAATTTTTTTGTCATAAGATTCCACCATACCTGCCTATGGATTGAATGAGATCCTTCAAGTAAGTCATCCATGCAAATCAACAAAAAATGCTCATAAATATGTATGAACTTTTATTGTAAAGGAAAATAAGCTTTATATAAACTTGTGATGGTAAAGAAATAAAAGAAACAGACCGCATAATAAAGGTTGCTACCACAAGGGGCAATATGAAGTGACGATTCTTTGCATTAAGAGTTTGGACATCCAAAAATTAAAAGCGCATGACAACCTTTGCTTCCCTCTACAAAGGGCCTATCTTTTACTTTTCATCTTTACTTTTATGCAAGTGTCAAAGTATTCATCCCTATTCCATCCTTAATTATTCTCTATTTGGCAGGAATCATGTGGTTGGGAAAGATCCAGGCACATATATCCAGTTGCATATAAATAATCATGAGTTATTATTGTTGACATTATCCCTGAGATAAACAAGCTGGGTGGTGAAACATTAAATCTCCACCATCCTTTATGTGTGGCTGAAATGTTTGTTCCAAAAATTTGCTCTGAGTGTCAGCAGTCATGGAAGACTATATGATAGTTGAGTATGTGGAACTTGCTAAATCAAAAGCTCTTACATAGACTCTTCTTCGAAATATGATGAATTGTAATTGTTTCAATGATTGAGACCATAGTTTATTAGTTTTCAAGAAATTTATTAATTTATAATTCGGCTTGTGGATGAATTGCTACTTGATCATCAAAAGTTTTATGATAGACAAGTGATTTTATAATAATGATCACGCTGCTGCTATGTCTGTATCTTGTTTTATCGACACCTCTCTCTCTTTAAACATGTGGTCACGATTATCAAGTTAGGCATTCGCTTGAGGACAAGCAACGTTAAAACTTGGGGGAGTTGATAAGTCCACTTTGCATCATGTTTTCCTACTATTATTTATAATGTTCGTGGTCAATTTTCACTTTATGATGCAATTCTAATGCATTTTATCTCTTAATATGAAAAATTTACATGAAGAGGAAAATTGCTGGCAGCTGGAATTCTAGACCTAAAAGAGCTACAACAGAGATAACTATTTTTCGGAGCTCCAAATGACCTGAAATTTTACGGAGAATTATTTTGGAATATATAAAAAATACTAGAAGAAAGAAGTACTCGAAAGGAGCAACCATTGTCCCACAAGGCAAGGGGGAACGCCCTACCCCCTGGGCATGCCCTACTACCTTGTGGGGGCCACAGAAGCCCTTTGGTGCCCTCCTTCTGCTATATGAGGCCATTTTCCTTAGAAAAAAGATAAGAGACGGCTTTCGGGACAAAGCGGCGCCGTCTTGAGGCGGAACCTGGGCAGGAGCACTTTTGCTCTCCGGTGGAGCGATTGTAGGGGATACTTTCCTCCGGGAGAGGGCAATCGAAGCCATCGACATCCCCAACGTTCCTCTCATCATGGAAGGAATCATCTCCATAAACATCTTCACTAGCACCATCTCATCTCAAATCCTAGTTCACTGTTGTATTAAATATCTGTCTTAAAACCTCAGATTGGCACCTGTGGGTTGCTAGTAGTGTTGATTACATAATGTAGTTGATGCTAGTTGGTATATTTGGTGGAAGATTGTATGTTCATATCCTTAATCATATATTTATCTCCTCTGATCTTGAACATGAATATGATTTGTGAGCAGTTTGTTTGTTCTTGAGGACATGGGAGAAGTCTTGTTATAAGTAATCATGTGAAGGTTGTATTCGTTCAATATTTTGATGAAGTGTGTGTTGTTCTTTCTCTAGTGGTGTCGTGTGAATGTTGACTACATGACACTTCACCATATTTGGGCCTAGGGGAAGGGCTTGGGGAGTAGTAAGTAGATGATGGGTTGCGAGAATGACAAAAGCTTAAACCCTAGTTTATGCACTATTTCGTAAGGGGCTGATTTGCATCCACATGTTTTGGGCTATGGTTAGATTTATCTTAAGTCTTCTTTCGTAGTTGCGGATGCTTGCGAGAGGGGGTAATCATAAGTGGGTTGTTTGTTCAAGTAAGAACAACACACTAGCATCAGTCCACCCACATATCAATTTATCAAAGTAGTGAACGTGAATCAACTAAACATGTGAACGTGACTAGACAGGTATTCCCATGTGTCCTCGAGCAGCTTTGCTTGTTATAAGAGAAACTTTTGGCATGTCCTTTGCAATAAAATGATTGGGCCACTGTTGCGCCTTGTTACTTGGGTTACTTGCTACTTGCTACGAATTATATCGCTATCAAACTATCTGTTACTACTACTTTACGGCACTTGCTAAGATTACTTGCTGAAACCACTAATCAATTCCTTCTGCTCCTCGTTGGGTTCGACACTCTTACTTATCAAAAGGACTATGATTAATCCCCTATACGTGTGGGTCATCAGTCTTCCACTTGGGTTTATACGAAGGCATGCTCTTTAACTTCCACTATAAGATCGTAGTCAATCGAATACTGGGTTGCTGATACGTCTCCAACATATCTATAATTCTTTATTGTTTCATGCTATTATATTATCAGCCTTGGATGCTTTATATGCATTTATATGATGTTTTATATTATTTTTTGGGACTAAACTATTAACCTAGTGCCCAGTGCCAGTTCCTGTTTTTTTCGCTTACTTCTTACTTTTCAGAAAATTAGTACCAAACAAAGTCCAAACATGATGAAACTTTACGGTGATTTTTTTGGACCAGAAGGGACCCTAGAAGGTTCGGGAGGAGGCCGGAAGACTTAAGGGAGAGTCACAAGCTCACCAGGTGCGCCCCGAGCTCGGGACTCCCATGCAACTCTGTTTGACCTAATTCCACGCAACCCTGTCTTTCAAAATATCAACACTAAAGAAAATTATCCCTAGCCCACTATGCTCAATCATTGATCCATTCATGAAACACACTCGCATATTAGCTACATCCAATGCTCAAGTATGATCATAGTGCCCCTTAGTTTGTGCTTTATAAGAGAAGATGGAGACTCAAATAAAAATAAAAATTGCATAAAGTAAATAGATAGGCCCTTCACAGAGGGAAGTAGGGATTTGTAGAGGTGCCAGAGCTCAAAGCTTAAATTGAGAGGTAAGTTTTTTTGAGGGGCATACTTTTCCCGTTAACGAAAACGACCGAGTAATTCCCAACACTTTCCATGCTAGATATATCATAGGCGGTTCCCAAACATAAAATAAAGTTTATTCCTTTTTCCACCATTCTTTCACAATCCATGGTTAGCCGTATCACGGGTGCCTTCCATACCAACACTTTCCAAGGAATTTATTATTTGACAACATAAAGTAAATTTCTTTTCCATTTTGGGACTGGGCATCTCCATTACCGCCGTGCTCTCACGCAATGCCAGGTGAATAAACACTCATCTTAAGAATAACACATCTAGCATGGAAAATATTGGCGACCCCCTGCCTCTTCATGAGCGGTACGGGCACACAAAAAGGAAATTCATTTTGAAATTTAGAGATGGCACATACAAATTTGCTTAGAACGACACAGAAATACCGCATATAGGTAGGTATGGTGGACTCATATGGCAAAACTTGGTTTAAGTATTTTGGATGCACAAGTAGTATTTCTACTTAGCACAAGTGGAGGCTAGCAAAAAGATTGAGAAGCAAGCAACCAAGAAACACAAAATCACATAAGCGAGCATTAAGCATAACTAACACCAAATAATGCACCATAACTAGGATGTAATTTCATTGCATAACTATTGACTTTTGTGCTTGCATAAGGAATCACAAACCTTAACACCAATATTCTTACTTAAGCATAATTACTCACCAACATGACTCACATATCATTATCATCATATCTCAAAACTATTACATAGAATCAATTTTATTTTGTCCAATGATCTTCATGGAAGTTTTTATTATATCCCTCTTGAATATCTATCACTTTGGGACTAGTTTCATATATTTCAATTGCTTTTGACAAGCTCAAACAAATCTAAGTGAAGAACATGAGCATAAATTTTTTCGTCTCTCAAAATAATATAAGTGAAGCATGAGAGAATTCCTTTAAAAATTTACTAACTCTCAAATAAATCTAAGTGAAGCATGAGAGCATTTCTTCAAAAATATTAAAGCACACCGTGCTCAAAAAGATATAAGTGAAGCACTAGAGCAATTCCATAGCTCAAAAATTCCAAGTGAAGCATAAAGAACAATTCTAACAAATCATAGCATAATTTTGGCTCTCTCAAATAGGTGTGTCCAGCAAGGATACTTGTGACAAACTAAAAAAGCAAAAAAAAAAGCAAAGACTGGTATGATACAAGACGCTCCAAGCAAAACTCATGATATGTGACAAATAAAAATATAGCTCCAAGTAAAATACCGATGGTTGTTAGAACAAAGAGGGGATGCCACTCGTGGCATCCACAAGCTTAGTTGCTTGTTTCTCCTTGAATATTTCCTTGGGGTGACATAGGTCATCCCCAGCTTAAGCTCTTGCTACTCCTTATTCCTTCATCCATCATGATCTCACCGAAAATTTGGAAACTTCAATCACACAAAACTTCACAAAACCTTCGTGAGATCCGTTAGTATAAGAAAGCAAATCACTACTCTAAGTGATGTTTCAAACCCATTCATATTTTATTATTGCATTATACCCACTGTATTCTAACTTTAACATGGCTTATACCCCCGATACAATCCATAGATTCATCAAAATAAGCACACAATGCAATGAAAACAGAATCTGTCAAAAACAGAATAGTCTGTAGTAATTAGGGAACTTCGTATATTTCTGTAACACCAAAAATTCTGAAAAATTAGGACAACGTGGGAAATTTGTATATCAATCTTGTGTAAACAATTCAGAGCAAAATCACGTTTCTATGATTTTTCAAAATTCTTCTATTGGGCGCAAAAGTTTCTGTTTTTCAACAAGATCAAATCAACTATCACCCAACATGATCCCAAAGGCTTAGCTTGGCACAAAAACTAATTAAATCATAAAGTCACAATTAAAACAGAGTCATAATTGTGCAAACACTCAAGAACCGAAAGAAAAAGGCAAAATAAATTTTATTCATTGGGTTGCCTCCCAACAAGCGCAATCGTTTTACGCCCCCTAGCTAGGCATAATGCATAGATTCAAGTATTGTCATATTTCTTCTTATTCTCCGTATATGTGTTATTCTCGAGAGGTTTTGCAAAAATAGCTTGAAACATATTATCCATATAAATTTTAGCATTATCAAGTTGCGCATCTGCGTATCCCCTATGATTTTCGGCAATAATCCAAGAATATTGTTGATTAACATCATTGAAAAATTGTTGGATTATATCTAAAACGGGGATTTCCTTTTTAAGATTCTCATAAAAAATTGATTATTTCCAAGCAAATGTCTTAGCATATAATCACTATTATAAAGGATCTCATTTATCACCGGTTTTTCACGGCCCATACCATAAAAACCAAAATTTCCCTAGCTTCCCGTACTATGTAGTCAAATTCATTCATAAGAATAAGGGTAGCTAAATTTTTTGCTTTAGGATCTTTTATAGCAGGTAGCTCTTAAAACAATCTCTGCAAGGTAGGGTGGGTACGGATAAATCAAGTTTCAGAAGTATTGCTGAAATAGCTTCTGCATAAGATTTAGTTCTTTTAAGTATATGAGTATCATCAAGAGTCAAATTTCCATCACAACTGAAAAAATCTTGCATATGTTCTTTCCCCATAACATTCCCTTGCCCCAAAACAAAAGTTTTAGCATCCAGATTGCCAGATCGTTCAATTTTAGGGAGTTAGTCCATCATCTGTTTCTGCCATACCAAAATCACTCATAATGACTAGTTCAAGCAAATAAGAGACCTGACGAGAAAAAGGCGAACGAAAAAGAGGGCGAATAAAACGGCAAATTTTTGTGAAGTGGGGGAGATGAAAACGAGAGGCAAATGGCAAATAATGTAAATTGCAAGGAAACGAGATTTGTGATTAGGAACCTGATAGATGTTGATGATGTCTCCCCGGCAATGGCGCCAGAAATTCCTTTTGATGTCGCTTGAACTACGTCGGTATTTCCCGAAAGAGGAAGGGATGATGCAGCACAACTACGGTAGGTATTTCCCTCAGTTATGAAACCAAGGTATCAATCCAGTAGGAGAACCAAGCAACACTATGTAAACGATACATGCACACAAAGAACAAATACTTGCAACCTGATGGGTAAGAGGGGGTGTCAATCCCTCATGGGCAACGACACCAAAAATTGGCAAGTTGATGGGAAAATATTTGTGATAGATTGATAGATGCAAATAACGGCAAATAAAACTCAGCTAGGTAATTTCGGGTTTTTGATAATATAGATCTAAAAATAAAAGATGCAAATAAAAGAAAAGGCAAATAGAAATATAGATCTGCAAATATATGATGGGAAAATAGACCCGGGGGTCGTAGATTTCACTAGTGGCTTCTCTCAAGAAATAGCACACGGTGGGTAAACAAATTATTGTTGGGCAATTGATAGAAGATCGAATAATTATGACGATATCCAGGCAATGATCATTATATAGGCATCACGTCCAAGATTAGTAGACTGACTCCTGCCTTCATCTACTACTATTACTCCAGACATCGACCGCTATCTAGCATGCATCTAGTGTGTAAAGTTCATGGAGAAACAGAGTATTGCAATAAGAATAATGACATGATGTAGATGAGATCTATTCATGTACGGATAGTCCCCATCTTGTTATCCTTAATAGCAACAATACATGCATGTCTTGCTGCCCCTTCTGTCACTGGGAAAGAACACCGCACGATTGAACCCATCACAAAGCACCTCTTTCCATGGCAAGAAAAATCGATCTAGTTAGCCTAACTAAACCAAAGATCTCCACCTTGATGATATCCCTAAGAAAACGGGCACGATCTCCACCTTGATGGGACGCGCCAGTAAAAAGGCCGCCTTGAGCCACAATTTGGGGTAAGCAGTAACTGTCTAACCCATCGTGGGATGCGCCGCTTCGATAAAGTTGTCAGGCTAGGTGGCACTATTCACACCTACGTGGCCAACCTTCGAGGCTAAGTTACCCTGGCTCCTCGGGCAAGGTGTGAGCTTGGCTAGGTCTTGCTTGTAAGAAGCCACTCCTTTAAAGAACGGTCCAGGAGTCTTTGAAATCACAAAGGGAGCTCGTCTGTTTAGCCAAGGACTTCGGGTCCGAGGTTGTCTTCATCAAGGGAATCGTCCTTGGCGTAGAAGACCAGTTTGGGGGCTACTAACGGTGTCCTGGACTAGGGGGTACTAACCTAGTCGGCCCATGCTCCTCAGGTTGGGCTGATAGGCCATTGTTCTTCTCAAGATGGACTCCGGAAGCTGCATGTTGGAGGCGAGATCGTGACTGCATCTCCCAAAGACTTGTCGTATACTCCAAGACTTCTTCTGCCGCCTCCACGCCAAGATACCGACCTTGTAACCCTAGATACCCTACCCGACGTGTATATAAGCCAAAGGCTTTAGCCCATAGAGGGGACATCAACGCAATCTCATTCACCTAGACCTAGAGTTAGAACACATCTGACGATCTTGAGGTAGATCAACTCTGTACTTGATACATCTCCATCAATATAAAGAAGAGCAGGACGTAGGGTTTTACCTCCATCAAGAGGGATCGAACCTGGGTAAACATCGTCTCCTTGTTCCTGTTACCATCTGTCCAAGATCCACAGTTTGGGACCCTTACCCCAAGGTCTGCCGGTTTTCACACTGATACCAGTGAAAGGCGAAACGTCCCCCACCCCTTTTAACCGTAAAATTGCCATGTGTTTGGCCATTTGTGCTGTTATGGCCGCTTGGGGTGAAACAATGGATTGATGATATCCCCTAAAAAGCGGGGCACAATCTCCATTTTGATACGACCTGCCAATAAGTGGGTTGGCTCGAACCGCGATTCGAATAAGTAATGACTGATGTATATAATATCAGGAGGGGCAACACTTTGGTAAAGTTGTCAGTAACTGACTGCCGAACTCACATGCACTGCTAGTCTTTTGGATTAAGCATGCCCCGCACTTCGAATGAATGAAAGTGCGTTTTGCGTGACGCATGGTCGGATCTGTCTGGTCCTTTGTCAAAAGGGAAGTACTAACCAGTTAGAGACTCACGAGCTTTGTGTGGTACTTAGCCGAGGATGTGGAACTTGCCTGCCAAGCCGAAGATCATCCAGCCGAAGACATTATCCGATTAAGGTTATTGACCTCGGCTTCGAAGGCAAGTTCGGGGGCTACCGATGGTGTCCTGCACTAGGGGGCCTAGCCCGACTGAACTACTGCATGTGCCGGACCACCAACCCATCAAGGAGGGAAGACTTCGGAGGCCTTCAATCTGTCTTGGCCGAAGACTTGGCACGTACTTCAAGTATATTTGATTAAATTCGGCATGTAATCCTTAATGGCAATCGACCATGCGTAACCCTAGATACCCCTGGTACCTATATAAACCAGAGGGTTTAGTCTGTAGAGTATCTTTCATACATTCATATCATAACCCTAGGATTTAGACCACAACTCACGATCTCGTGGTACATCAACTCTGTACTTTGATACCCTCATAATATAAACAAGAGCATGACGTAGGGTTTTACCTCCATAGAGAGGGCCAAAACCTGGGTAAACGCTGTGTGTTCTCTCTCTTGTTACCCATCGATTCGATCTAACCGCTCAGGCCCCCCTACCCGAGATCTGCCGGTTTTGACATCGACATTATGGCTCCAGCTTACCCTTGCTCGGGAGTGAATCCCGACGCGTGACAGCTTGCACGTTATGGCTCCAGCTTGCGCTTGCTCGGGGGTGAATCCCGACACATGACAACTTGCACATTATGGCTCCGGTTTGCCCTCGCTAGAGAGTGAATCCCGACGGGTGACAACTTGCACCTTATGGCTCCAGCTTGCGCTCGCGGGGGAGTGAATCCCGGCACGTGACATCTTGCACGTTATGGCTCCAGCTTGCGCTTGCTGGCGAGTGAATCCCGACACGTGATAGCTTCCACGCTATGGCCCAGCTTGCGCTCGCTGGCGAGTGAATCCCGACACGTGATAGGTTCCACGTTATGGCTCCAGCTTGTGCTCGCTGGGAAGTGAATCCTGACGCATGACAACTTGCAACGTTATGACTCCAGCTTGCGCTCGCTGGAGAGTGATTCCAGACGCGTGACGCGTGACGGCTTGCACGTTATGGCTCCAGATTGCGCTCGCCGGCGAGTGAATCCCGATGCGTGACAGCTTCCACGTTATGGCTCCAGCTTGCGCCCGCGGGATAGTGAATCCCAACGCGTGACATCTTGCACGTTATGGCTCCAGCTTGTGCTTGCTAGAGAGTGAATCTCAACGCGTGACAACTTGCATATTACCGTGCACTCACGTGAAAGCACAATCAAACATGTCCATTTCATAGGGCTACGGGGACAGGGGGGCTCCGTCGCGCCGTATCCGCGTCCAAAAAGAAAGAAAAAGATAAACTAGGAGTACGAGTATTTTTAGAAAGATTGAAAAAATAATCAATTCACATTTTCTTCGCCTACGTACACGCTGAGGAAAGAGGTGGTTAGGTGCTCGGCACTAAAAGCACGGTAACTACGTTTCCATTAGTGTGGTCAGTCAATGAGCCACTCAACCAGTGTGTACTGTGTGCACCCAACCAACTTGTCTTTATCCACGCAATGCATGCAGCGGTGCGTCCACACACACGACTGTGGGAATCAACGAAGGAAGGAACGATCCTCCCGTTCCGGCATCCGATTGGCCCAAACCCAAAGCGCAGCGTACCGTCTCCTGGCTTCGGTCACCGGCAAAATCCACCGGGCAAAAGCCGACGCCTCCGCACTCCACACCAACGAAATCACACCTCGCTACCCATGACACGACGGCCCCGCCGAAGCACGACCCCACACGTCAGCGACCATACGCGACTCGGCCGGCGCAACGCGTACCTGGGCGCAGCAGGGGCTTGTCGCACGCAGGCTCACCCGCCAGCCGTCCGATCACCCACGCGTACCGCCGGATGCGCCCGGTCAAAAGTGGCAGCTGCCAGCCAGTCCACCCCGGTCCCCTGCCCTCGAACCCCGCGTGGCCCTCGCCACACGCACCGCGGGCACGGCCGCACCACCCGATGACACCTGGGGCCAACTAGCACGGGGCCGACCCGTCAGTGTCACGCGGGGCGAGCCGCGCGGGTTGGGCAGGGGGGCTTGCCCGAAACGGGCACCGCGAGGGGGTCACGGAAGGGGAAGAGGCTTGCCTATTTGCTCGCAACCGCCCCCCCTCCCTCCACTCAACAACCGAAAAACCCCCGTCCATTCGCTCTCCCTGCCCCTGCCTCTCTCTGCCTGCGTGCGTGTGTGGGGAGCGTGAGGAGTGAGGACGGAGGAGAGGGATCCAATGGCGGGGCAGGCGGCGAGGCCGAACCCCTGCGCCGCGTTCCGCTCGGTCCCGCCGCCGCTGCCCGCGCGCCGCGCCGACGCCGCGACGAGGACCAAGGTGACGAGCTGACGATCGCCCCCCTTCTCCATTTCTTTGCTTGATTGGCGCATGCCGCCTCTTTTCCCCACCCCCAAATCCCCCCGCGATCGCGGATGGGGGCCGCCTAGGGTTTCCCTCGTACGGACTCGCGGCGGCGTCGGCGGCGTGGAATGGAGGGAGGGAGGGAGGGCCGGCCGCCGGGACGAGGGTTTTTGTCGACGATCGAGTACCTTTTTCTTTTTCTTTTTTTCATTCCGAGGTTGATTTTGCCCTCTGCTTCCTTGTGCTCGTCGACTGCCCTGTTCTGAACGAGTCACCTGTTATAGATCGCGGCGCTCGGTTCTGCGTTAGCTACCGCCTGGTGCAGCCGGCGCGGGATTCGCTCGCTCTACTTCCATATTATCTTCTTTATTAGGCAGAGTATAGAGTAGTACTACTACTTAATTTGTTACCATTGTGACAACGCTTGTTCCCCAGGGGGCAATCATCGCTCAAGTTGAGGTTGATTCTGATTCTCTTCCTACGTCTTCTTACCCCTCGCGCATGATTGTTCATCTTGTCCGTCTGGGCTGGGGTGGTATCAGTTAGATCCAAGATCCAACTGCCTATGCCTAGCTTACCAACTTCCGCACTTGGATTAGGATAATCATGCTTGTCACGCCTTTCCTGGCTAATTAATTTTGTACAGCGGCCGAGGAAATCCTTTAACATCTATTTGTTTCGTTTTACTGTTTCAGGATGCACCTTGTCCTACCTCTAATGGCGATAGAGGTCTTTCTGGGCAGTGCAAAAAGCCTCCAGAGCATGCGTACGTTCCTTCATGCTTATGTCTGCCAACATACAGCATTATATATGATGGAATCATGTCATTGTTTCTACATTTGTCATCCTGCTTTGATTTCACTGTTCTATTAAACGCCTTGTTTTTATTTTCGAGACTAAATAGCAGGATCAGTTTGTGAAAAGTGTTATCTAGAGTGAATGTCTTATGTTTCTGTGAAGCATATCCCTAGTCTAGGAACCAAAATCTCATGTCATGGGGATTGTCTTACCTTGTCTGTGTCATGGGCCCATTATGGTTCAAATAACAATTGACTGTAAGATTCATAATATTCGTAGCTATTACTTGGTAAACTCATGCCGCATCAGGTTTTATCCACGCTTTCGTATTTAACCTAAAAAAATGACCCGTGCATTCGTGAATATGGAGATCATGAGCATATCAGTGCAAAGTTGCAAACCACTGGCTAGGTGTAATGCGAACTACGCACATTGACCATTTTATGTTGGGCTGATGACTGATCAATGGATCACATTTGGAGGAATTTAAGGGCCCCACCTTGGATAAATCTCCTAATAACCTTTTATATTTTAAGGCTCACACCTTATTAATACCCAGTTGAATCTAATCAGTTCTTTTATCTAATGTATGTATCACGTGAGACTGAGTTTGCATGATTAAACATGGCATCTGGTTTCCCTAGACCATTTAAAGAAACTGCACAGGGGAACTCAGGTTGAGTTCTATATATATGAATGTGCATGATCCAGTAACATGATATTTGATAATCTTATATGTAGTAAGCTGACAAATACTCTGTTATCCAGAAGTGTGTATTCAGTCCTACACCATTAGAATGATTCTGAGGACAGGGTATGTTTAGTTTGAGCCCAAATTCACCATCCTAAAAAATGCTAGCCAAAATTTTAGTGAATGTTTTGCTTGCCAATGATCTAGCTAATGTTGGCAAGAAAAATGAACTAGAGTTAGCAAGTTTGCATATGGGTGTACCAACCAATTTCGGGCAACCCATCCAAACAAGGACCAACTTTTTGGCTATGAGCAAAAAATTGGTTAGGTTAGTTTTGTACACCAACCAAACATGCGTCCTCGCAATAAAATAAAAGGGAAAATGTAAGAAGAAATATATTTATATTGCTTCTCGGTATGTTGCTTTATGCCTCACGGTGTAATTCCACTCTATAATTTGGTTATGCATAAGTGTAGTGAGCATTGAGGCATGGTATACTGCCTTCCTCATTTTGTAAAGCTTGTTAGTGAAGTGACATTATTTAAAGCATGATATATCACATTTTTTTGGGGAAGCTACATCTTTTATTGTTTAGGTTCTTGGCATACCAGCAAGTCATTGCTGTTGCCTGGATTGCACTTAAATATCATTCATGTCTTGCAAAATCCAGATTCCAGTATGTTATTTCTGAATCTATTTATTTTAAAATGTATAGTAACTTCCTCTCTATTTTACAGCATGCATAAGCCGCCTGGTGGTACATATACAAAACCTGATGCAAGAGTGAAGTTGATTCCGGCAGAAGACATCACTTATGTACGGCATGGAAAGCCTTTTGGTAGAACAGTTGGCTCAGCAAAACTGCAGAAAAGACACTGCAGACGAAGTGTCACTCCTCCTCCAAGTTCGCGTAAAATTTCTCTTGCGAGATCAACACCACTTACTCACAAGTCTACGGCACCGTTTACTCCCAAGGCCATGCCATCGCTTAATCACAAGGCTTCGGCGCCTCTTACCCACAAGGCCGCGACACCTCTTACTCACAAGCCCATGACACCACCCCATCCTGTTGCCTTGTGTCTTTCTCCTAAGAGAGTTGAGACAGCTCACAAGGCCTTGAGACCTCTTAGTCCCAAGCCCACTACACCACCCCTACCTGTTGCATCGTGTCTTTCTCCTAAGAGAGTTGAGACAGCTCACAGGGCCTTAGGACCTCTTAGTCCCAAGCCCACAACACCACCCCTGCCTGTTGCATCGTGTCTTTCTCCTAAGAGAGTTGAGAAAGCTCACAAGGCCTCGAGACCTCTTAGTCCCAAGCCCACTACACCACCCCTGCCTGTTGCATCGTGTCTTTCTCCTAAGAGAGTTGAGTCAGCTCACAAGGCCTCGGGACCTCTTAGTCCCAAGCCCAGTACACCACCCCTGCCTGTTGCATCGTGTCTCTCTCCTAAGAGAATTGAGACAGCTCACAAGGCCTCAGGACCTCTTAGTCCCAAGCCCACTACACCACCCCTGCCTGTTGCATCGTGTCTTTCTCCTAAGAGAGTTGAGACAGTTGAAAACAGGCAATTTTTCTCTCTCAATCGGCCATCACCATTCTGCAAGTCTGTCCAGAGATGTGCATTTCCTCCATGTGTTTCACGGAAAGAGTCAGAGATGAATCCCATCAACCCTAGTTCTGTGCATGTTCCTCCTGCATATTCAAGGAAGGTTCCTCTTAATACAAAGGCAGAACCACCTCCTAAGAGTGTCATCACACTTGACAACAAAAAGTTATGCTCTACAAGCAATCAGGCTGCACTTAAATGTCAGCCCACAAAAAGAGACGCAGATCCTATTGTGGAAAAAGAAACTACTGTGAAGCTTCCATTACTGAGCCCAACATCTGTGCTTAGTTCAAGTTCCACCGAGGTATGTCCAGATACTGGAAGGTCTTCGTCCAGACTAAATTTGTTTGATGGAAAATCCAAGCTGGACTCACTGCAGCCTGAAACAAACATACCTCAAGCAAAAAGCCCAGAGTCTACAATTCCAACCCCATGTGCTCAACTTTCCAATGATTTGAGAGTTGTTTCCTCCACTAAGAGCCATGTCGAGAGACAAACGAACCAGGAACCATCAATTAGTCGTAACATGCCTTCAGGTATGGTTATTATCCTGAAAGTAACATATTCCACCCAAAAAAAATCCTGATGCATGATTTAGCTGCATTTTTCCTAGTCTATGTATATAAAACAAATGTCATGCATGATATTTGCTTCACTTAGTTCCAATAATTGGACCTTTTGTTTTCGAACTTATTTTGTTTACCATGTTGAATATTCCTTCAGTCCTCATGAGAGGGCTCAAGAGTATTGCTTGCTTTTTGCCCTAACATTAGATACAGGAAAAGAGAAGAATTAAATAGGAAAACCCAACTTCTAGCCTTTTTAAAATTGTACATATGTTTCCCATATTTCTGTAGCTATGTTTTACAGTTCAGTGCACCCATTTGCAAGGACAGAATGATATAACAGAAAATATCATATTATTCTTTATGTGCAATCTTATAATATTTCTTCTGAGAAAATTCGTTGTTATGACGTTTTGATATGGATACAGGTGCCCAATTAATTCTACATATACCACTGTGCAAGGAGACATACCAACCAGAGGCCTGCTGGAAGTAAGTACTTTGCTTTTACGCATTAGAATCTTCTAATTTGAAGGGTCAGTGCAATTTGTTTACTGCATGAGTGTAATGATTTGGAAATTTTACCGACTTAGTAGAATAGAAGATTGTTGTAGGCTCATTTTACCGACTTAGTAGAATAGAAGATTGTTGTAGGCCCAAGTAGAAGCACGAAAAGGAGAAAACACAACTCATGTGTGGGGTTTGAAACTCCATTTATACTACCTGCTATAAGCTTTGAACCTTGGCTGCTAGGGGTTGCGGTTAATTAGCTGTATAGGCAGCAATTACTTATGCCATAAGCTATATTATACTTCGTCTGTTGACAAATACTATAAGATGTTTTGGATATTTCAATATGGGCTACATACGGACTGAAATGAGTGAACACACACACTAAAACGTGTCTATATACATCCGATTCAAAAATAAGTTAAAACATCTTGTATTTGTGAACGGAAGGAATATAAGATAAGAATGTTCATGTGGCAAGTGATGACGGTTTATGCTTACTGAGGTCTTCTGCGATTCCAAAGATGTGAATCCTACTAGAGGACCCTGTGGTCTATTCTATTTCAGCCGAACACTCAGGATCATTATTTGCTTTCTTTAGGGGCAAATTTGAAATAACTGGAGAGCTAACACACACTTGTGATGGACTTGAAGCCTATTTCCCTTGTGAAATTTCTAGCAAAGTTTATGAAGCTTCAAAACAGATGCCTGAAATCTTGAAGCTAGAGGCTCTACCTCTTTCTGGCCTGTTACCAAAAATATTCAAGATGGAACCACCTCGTGCTCAAGATATTGGACTGTGTTTCATAAGTTCTTGTCAAAGGTACACTCATCATCTTAGCTTCCACTTACATTAAAGAAGGATTAGCAATGGTAGACTTACTTGCAGCCATGCCAGGTGCCATATAAAAAGATCTTGCATTGTATACAGTCTGTGTGTGTGTGTGCGTGCGCGCCCACGCATATGAGCTTGCCTTATAAGCTTAAATTTTGCCTATTTATACAGGCCAAATAGGGACTCTTACCATCTCCTGGAAAATGTTTCTTCACATATTGGCTTGCGGACTGACATCGGCACCGTGGACTTGCTTATATTTTCGTCCAAGCTGCTTACGGAAGATGATCAAAGTATGTCCACTTGACTCTTACGAAGGCCACTGATACGCAATAGCTATGGTAGAGTTTACTGATTGCACGACATGCAGCTGATATTCATATCTTGTGAAGTTTTCTATTGGACATGTTATGCTTGAAACTGTTCTCTTCTATTTTGTTTCCGCAATCTGGAATGTTTGAAAAACTAGTATGCAGGGTCATATTCATTTAGCATCATCTAACTTCGTAGAATCTGTTGTAACAGCGAAAGACGGAGAACTTTACCTTTTTGGAGTTTTCCAGAAGCATACCAGAAAGAGGCAGCACCGAGTCGACAGTCATACAGATATCAGCAATGTTGGCCTTCCAAAGGGAGACTGTCATATATCTGAGGATATTGGCATGGACCTGGATATGATAGGAGGCAAATACACAAAAGGTAAAAATTGTGAGATTGGCATGAAACTGGATGCAACAGAGGTCAAAAAGGTGGAAACGAGCAAACCCAAGGAGGTTGATGCAAATGCTGTGCTCAGTAATGCAGCTCCCGCTGTTTCTTTCTTCACTGGGTCTTGTAGTCCTGACTCCGCAGGTAACAACCTTTGTGTGTTGTTTGGGTGGTAGATCTTGCTATTTCAGCGATGCAGCCCCTGTACTTGCTTTTGCTGATTCATGTTTTTTCGTTGTATTTTCCAGGGACTACAGATTCTCTATGCAAATCTGCTAGGAGAGCTCCTGCTTGCGGAGACCTTGTTTTGGACCCACCTCCAGGATTTCCTCTTGATGTCCCTCCTGGCTTCACAAGAGCTCATTGTGGGCTTCGTAGAGGAAAAACTGCAGAATCACATATCGACTCTTCTCCCAGCCTTGCTTTCGACACTCCAGGACCGAGACTTGATGCTCCTCCTGGATTTACAAAAGCACATGGCAGCAGCATGCCTTCTCCTGGATCAGAAAATGGTGCTTCCACTCTTTTCTCTGAGAAAAAGTCCCCAATCAAGTTCTCTCTCAACATTACAAGGCCTCCTGGATTTGCTAAATTGGCTGAGGTGAAAAAAGAGCCTGGGTTACCAGCATTCTTTAAGGCTACGGAGAAAACACCACCAATTGGAAAAGCAAATGAAAAGCATATCAAGCATGATAAGGTGCAACATTATCCCTGTCCTTGTTTCAGTATTCCCATTTTCTCCAGTGGTCTTTATTTCTCTGTTCCGTGGCTGGTTAGGAGTCTGGTTATTTATTGTTTTGGATCTCTGGGTCTCCATGCATGCTCTGCTTGTGCATTTAATTATTTCAACTCCATGTATGCTCGTACTTCCGATAAGAAGAAACTCATGTACCCCCTGATGTTTTAGACATGCTAGTTTTCTTTCTTGGTAGTTGTTGGTCTGCTCCCCGAATTGAACCCTTATCTTTTGCCTTTTGTTGTGTTATATACAATGAAGTTTCGGACCCTCGTTTAAGAAATACTGTAAAAGGCAAGGGACTGTTTTTGCCTTTACTATATTTAACTTAAATGGTTACTACAGACTCTTTTCAGTAGCAACATCAATGCCTCTGATTTTCCTATTCACATTTTTTTGTTCTGTGACTACTCAACTTATCAGCAGAAATATGTATTGAAATAAGAAATGCATAGTTTACCAAAGAATCCTAAGCTATCTGCACGACATGTTTTATTATTTTCCATTGGGGGAATGAATCAAATGAACTGATACGTGTGCAGCAGGTGAAAGTGGAAGTGGAATCGGATGACAGCTCGGAGGAGCGAGAGTTTCCCAAGATCAAGAGGCTGTCAGATATCCTGGGTTCTTGTGCCTCTTCTTCTTGGAGGAACAACGCTACTACCTCAGCCGCACCTCGAAACTGCTCCGAAGTTTTCAGGCCTGCGACTGCGAGCAAGTTTGAGGAACAAAAGCAGCAGCATCGGCACTGCAGGAAGAGAGGGCAGCAGGAAGCATCCGAATCCGATGCTGCTGTTGAGGCCACCAAAAGGCTCAAGGTCAACGGCCGCATCGCACTGAACGGATGTCCTGCCCTTAACTCCAACCAAGCGCAACCCAAAACTCCACCAACATAGCCGAGGTCGTCCTTCGTCTCCCGACCCGACGCAAGTGCTGTCTTGCGTGTGTGGCGTGTTGTCTCAACTGCTACCTCTAACTAATCGGCTATGAAAACAGACGGTGATTATCATGTCATATGTGTATGTAGTCAGACAGATATAATTTTATGTATGTACTAGATGGGCCTACTGTCATGTCAGAACAAATATTACTATTCTTGACCTTTTGAGTAACAACAAGTGACAACATGGTTAGTTAGCAGCGGATGACCTACAACCCTTACTTTTGAAACCTCAAATCCATGCACGTTTATCATCACACACAAACAATGAATTGTGCACACAAACAAAAATTATTTGTACATTATATAAAATTTGATTACAGTGCATAATTCAAACATAAAATAAATAGTTCACCGATTCCAACGTGGATCCACATATGCTCCATATTATCATTGAGAAGTTGCATGTGGGCTTGTTGATCTTTATGTTGTCGATGCGTCTCAAGAAAGTTGGCAACATGCTCCATAGGAGGCGGACTTGAACTTCTCAAATCATGCGGGTTGCCCCTTCGCCCTCATCCTCCACAATCATATTGTGCAAGATTACAAAACATGTCATGAGTAGTCAAACTGTCTCTGGTTCCCACATCATTGCAGCTCCACGAACAATACTCAAACAAACTTCGAGCACTTCGAATGCCCTCTCCACATCCTTCCTAGCATCTTTTTGCACTTGTGCAAAGAGAGATTGTTTTTTACCATGAGGATCGTATATAGTCTTCACAAACAACGCCCATTGAGAATAGATACCATCCACAAAGTAGTACCCCATGTTGTAGTTCTGACCATTGACAGTGTAGTTGCATGCCGATGCCTCCCCATCATAAAGTCTCTTGGACAAAGGAGATCGTTGGAGCACATTGATGTCATCGCTAGAACCAAGCGTGCAAAAAAAGCATGCCAAATCCAAGTCCTTTAATGCCACTGCTTTAAGTATGACGGTTGTCTCTTTGGTGTGACCTTGATACTATCCATGCAAATCTTTGGGCAGTTCTTTTATTGTCAATGGATGCAATCAACTGAACCAAGTATACCTAAGAATCATCTTTATGCTCCAATTGCCAACAAATTTTGCTGTGTCCTCCATAGTTGGTTCTCTCAGGTACTCTGGTCCAAACACCTTCACCATGGTGTGTGCAAATTGCACCGTGGTGTTCAAGCATGTGGTCTCTCCCATCTGGATAAAGATCCTGAGAGCAGTCGTGCATTTCTACATAGGAGAGAAAGAAAGTTTCCCGCAACAATCCTTCCTCAGCTTGAAGTTGTCATCAGCCTCCTCCATGGCATTCACTACACACAAGAACAAATCTCTGCTCATCCGGAAGCGACTCGGAAAAAATCTTCATAGTATGTTGGGCTCGGTTTGAAGTAGTCATTGTAGAGAAGCCTTGCGCCATCAATCCTATCCCACGGAGCAACTCTCCTGCCATTTATCGAACCTTTGAGATTCAGTACATGCTCCTTTTGCTTCTCCAATTCTTCCCGGATGCTCATCATCATCATTTCAGCATACTCATCGTTCGAATCCAACGAATCGATGAACTCTCAGTATAACAATTCGCCAAGGTTTGTGTTTCCATACACATCATTCGACGACGAAATCATCGGTGACCTACAAATGACCAAAAGAACAAAAAAAATGCTCGGACCTTTCATCAAATACAGAGCACGAGGTGTATGTCCGAAGGAGTTGCATGTACCGGGGAGGCCTCACGTGGCAGCGAACTTGTCCGTTGGCGGCACGGTTAGCGATGTTGTGGGTTGGGAACAATGGCAGCGGAGCTATGGTGGCAGCTGTGCGGATGAGGCAGAAAAGAGGTGAGGAAGAGGGCAGATCGGGCCAAAACAAGGACGTCTTCAGGAGATTTGGCGTGGACCCTACTGTCAGTCCGACGTGACAGGTGTTGGGGAACGTAGTAATTTCAAAAAATTTCCTACGCACACGCAAGATCATGGTGATGCATAGCAACGAGAGGGAGAGTGTTGTCTACGCACTCGTGAGACCAAGCGAAGCGCTGATGCAACGAGAGGAAGTAGTCGACGCCTTCCGGTCCAACCGATCCAAGCACCGTTACTCGGCATCTCCGAGTTCTTGACACACGTACAACTCGATGACGCACCTTAACTCCGATCCAGCATAGGTACGGGAGGAGTTCCACAAGACGACGGCGTGGTGACGATCTTGATGTTCTATCGTCGCAGGCTTCGCCTAAGCACCGCTACAATATGACCGAGGTGTAATATCGTGGAGGGGCACCGACACGGTTAAGGAACGATCACGATGATCAACTTGTGTGTCTATGGGGTGCCCCGCCCGTATATAAAGGAGGAGAGGAGGAGGGGCCGCCAAGAGGGGAGGCGTGCCTAGGGGGCAAACCTACTCCAAGTAGGTTTGCCCCCCTTCCTATTAGGAGAGGGAAGGAAGAGAGGGAGGGAAGAAGGAAGGGGGGCGGCCCCTCCCAGTCGGATTGGGCTTGGGGGGGCGCGCCCTCCTTTGCTCCTTCTCCTCCTTCCACTAAGGCCCAATAAGGCCCATATACTTACCGGGGTTCCGTAACCTCCGGAACTCCCAGATAATCCCAATCTCATCCGAACCTTTCCGGTGTCCAAATATATCCGTCCAATATATCAATCTTTATGTCTCGACCATTTCGAGACTCCTCGTCATGTCCGTGATCACATCCGGGACTCCGAACAACCTTCGGTACATCAAAATACATAAACTCATAATAAAATTGTCATCGAAACCTTAAGCATGCGGACCCTACGATTCGAGAACAATGCAGACATGACCGAGACACGTCTCCGGTCAATAACCAATAGCGGGACCTGGATGCCCATATTGGTTCCTACATATTCTACGAAGATCTTTATTGGTCAGACCGCATAACAACATACGTTGTTCCCTTTGTCATCGCTATGTTACTTGCCCGAGATTCGATCGTCGGTATCCAATACCTAGTTCAATCTCGTTACCGGCAAGTCTCTTTACTCGTTCCGTAATACATCATCTCGCAACTAAATCATTAGTTGCAATGCTTAAGTGATGTGCATTACCGAGAGGGCCCAGAGATACCTCTCCGACATTCGGAGTGACAAATCCTAATCTCGAAATACGCTAACCCAACAAGTACCTTTGGAGACACCTGTAGAGCACCTTTATAATCACCCGATTCGTTGTGACGCTTTGGTAGCACACAAAGTGTTCCTCCGTAAACGGAGTTGCATAATCTCATAGTCATAGGAACATGTATAAGTCATGAAGAAAGCAATAACAACATACTAAACGATCGGGTGCTAAGCTAACGGAATGGATCATGTCAATCAGATCATTCAACTAATGATGTGATCTCGCGTTAATCAAATAACAACTCCTTGTTCATGGTTAGGAAACATAACCATCTTTGATTAACAAGCTAGTCAAGTAGAGGCATACTAGTGACACTCTGTTTGTCTATATATTCACACATGTATTATGTTTCCGGTTAAAACAATTCTAGCATGAATAATAAACATTTATCATGATATGAGGAAATAAATAATAACTTTATTATTGCCTCTAGGGCATATTTCCTTCAGTCTCCCACTTGCACTAGAGTCAATAATCTGGATTACATAGTAATGATTCTAACACCCATGGAGTCTTGGTGTTGATCATGTTTTGCTCGTGGAAGAGGCTTAGTCAACGGTGCGCAACATTCAGATCCGTATGTATCTTGCAAATCTCTATGTCTCCCACCGGATTAGATCCCGGATGGAATTGAAGCGCCTCTTGATGTGCTTGGTTCTCTTGTGAAATCTGGATTCCTTCGCTAAGGCAATCGCTCCAAAGATTGTCACAAAAGATTTTAATTGGACCCGATGCACTAGGTATGACACCTAGATCGGATATGAACTCCTTCATCCAGACTCCTTCATTGGCTGCTTCCGAAGCAGCTATGTATTCCGCTTCACACGTAGATCCTGCCACGACGCTTTGCTTCGAACTGCACCAACTGACAACTCCACCGTTTAATGTAAACACGTATCCGGTTTGCGATTTAGAATCGTCCGGATCAGTGTCAAAGCTTACATCAACATAACCATTTACGATGAGCTCTTTGTCACCTCCATATACGAGAAACATATCCTTAGTCCTTTTTAGGTACTTCAGGATGTTCTTGACCGCTGTCCAGTGATCCACTCCTGGATTACTTTGGTACCTCCCTGCTAAACTTATAGCAAGGCACACATCACGTCTGGTACACAGCATTGCATACATGATAGAGCCTATGGCTGAAGCATAGGGAACATTTTTCATTTTCTCTCTATCTTCTGCAGTGGTCGGGCTTTGAGTCTTACTCAACTTCACACCTTGCAATCTGAGCAAGAACCCTTTCTTTGCTTGATCCATTTTGAACTTCTTCAAAACTTTGTCAAGGTATGTGCTTTGTGAAAGTCCAATTAAGCGTTTTGATCTATCTCTACAGATCTTAATGCCCAATATGTAAGCAGCTTCACCGAGGTCTTTCATTGAAAAACGTTTATTCAAGTATCCCTTTATGCTATACAGAAATTCTATATCATTTCCAATCAATAATATGTCATCCACATATAATATTAGAAATGCTACAGAGCTCCCATTCACTTTCTTGTAAATACAGGCTTCTCCAAAAGTCTCAGATAAACCCAAATGCTTTGATCACACTATCAAAACGTTTATTCCAACTCCGAGAGGCTTGCACCAGTCCATAAATGGATCATTGGAGCTTGCACACTTTTTAGCTCCCTTTGGATCGATAAAACCTTCGGTTGCATCATATACAACTCTTCCTCCGAAATCCATTCAGAATGCAGTTTTTTACATCCATTTGCCAAATTTCATAATCATAAAATGCGGCATTGCTAACATGATTTGGACAGACTTAAGCATCGCTACGGGTGAGAAGGTCTCATCGTAGTCAACCCCTTGAACTTTTCAAAACCTTTTGCAACAAGTCGAGCTTTGTAGACGATAACATTACCGTCGTCGGTCTTCTTCTTGAAGATCCATTTATTCTCAATTGCTTGCCGACCATCGGGCAAGTCAACCAAAGTCCATACTTTGTTCTCATACATGGATCCCATCTCGATTTCATGGCTTCAAGCCATTTTATGAAATCTGGGCTCACCATCGCTTCTTGATAGTTCGTAGGTTCATCATGATCTAGTAGCATGACTTCCGAATAGGATTACCGTACCACTCAGTGCGGATCTTACTTTGTTCGACCTCGAGGTTCTCAGATAACTTGATCTCAAGTTTTATGATCATCATCATCAACTTCCTCACTAGTTGGTTTTGACATCACGTAAACCGGTTCTGTGATGTATTATTTTCCAACAAGGGAGTAGGTACAGCTTACCTCATCAAGTTCTACTTTCCTCCCACTCACTTCTTTCGAGAGAAACTCCTTCTCTAGAAAGGATCCATTCTTAGCAATGAATGTCTTGCCTTCGGATCTGTGATAGAAGGTGTACCCAACTGTCTCCTTTGGGTATCCTATGAAGACACATTTCTCGATTTGGGTTCGAGCTTATCAGTTGAAACTTTTTCACATAAGCATCGCAGCCCCAAACTTTAAGAAACGACAACTTTGGTTTCTTGCCAAACCATAGTTCATAAGGTGTCGTCTCAACAGATTTTGATGGTGCCCTATTTAACGTGAATGTGGCCGTCTCTAAAGCATAACCCCAAAACGATAGCGGTAAATCTGTAAGAGACATCATAGATCGCACCATATCAAGTAAAGTACGATTACGACGTTCGGACACACCATTACGCTATGGTGTTCCGGGTGGCGTGAGTTGCGAAACTATTCCGCATTGTTTCAAGTGTAGACCAAACTCGTAACTCAAATATTCTCCTCCACGATCAGATCGTAGAAACTTTATTTTTCTTGTTACGATGATTTTCAACTTCACTCTGAAATTCTTTGAACTTTTCAAATGTTTCAGACTTATGCTTCATCAATTAGATATACCCATATCTGCTTAAATCATCTGTGAAGGTGAGAAAATAACGATATCCGCCACGAGCCTCAACATTCATCGGACATGTATGATTTCTAACAAATCTGTTGCTCTCTCCATAGTACCGGAGAACGGTGTTTTGGTCACCTTGCCCATGATGCACTGTTCGCAAGTACCAAGTGATTCATAATCAAGTGGTTCCAAAAGACCATCAGTATGGAGTTTCTTCATGCGCTTTACACCAATATGACCTAAACGGCAGTGCCACAAATAAGTTGCACTATCATTATCAACTCTGCATCTTTTGGCTTCAACACGATGAATATGTGTATCACTACTATCGAGATTCATCAAAAATAGACCATTCTTCAAGGGTGCATGACCATAAAAGATATTACTCATATAAATAGAACAACCATTATTCTCTGATTTAAATGAATAACCGTCTCGTATCAAACAAGATCCAGATATAATGTTCATGCTCAACGCTGGCACCAAATAACAATTATTTAGGTCTAATACTAATCCCGAAGGTAGATGTAGAGGTAGCGTGCGACCGCGATCACATTGACTTTGGAACCATTTCCCACGCGCATCGTCACCTCGTCCTTTGCTAGTGTTCGCTAATCCGTAGTCCTGCTTCGAGTTGCAAATATTAGCAAGAACCAAGATCAAATACCCAGTGCTCTGCGAGCTCTAGTAAGATACACATCAATAACATGTATATCACATATACCTTTGTTCACCTTGCCATCCTTCTTATCCGCCAAATACTTGGGGCGGTTCCGCTTCAAAGGACTACCGCTTGCGGTAGAAGCACTCGATTTCGGGCTTAGGTCCAGACTTGGGTTTCTTCTCTTGGCAAAGAACTTGTTTGTCGTTCTTCTTGAAGTTCCTTCTTCTTCCCTTTGCCCTTTTCTTGAAACTAGTGGTCTTGTTGACCATCAACACTTGATGCTCCTTCTTGATTTCTACCTCCGCAGCCTTTAGCATTGCGAAGAGCTCGGGAATCGCCTTATCCATCCCTTGCATATTATAGTTCATCACGAAGCTCTTGTAGCTTGGTGGAAGTGATTGGAGAATTCATCAATGACGCTATCATCCGGAAGAGTAACTCCCAATTGAATCAAGTGATTACAATACCCGGACATCTTGAGTATGTGCTCACCGACGTAACTATTCTCCTCCATCTTGCAGCTATAGAACTTATTGGAGACTTCAGATCTCTCAATCCGGCATTCTTCTCGAATATTAACTTCAACTCCTAGAACATCTCATATGCTCTATGACGCTCAAAACGTCGTTGAAGTCCCGGTTCTAAGCCGTAAAGCATGGCACATTGAACTATCGAGTAGTCATCACTTTGCTCGCCAGACGTTCTTAACGTCGTCGGTTACATCAGGCGGCAGTTCGCACCCAGCAGTGCTTCCAGGATGTAATTTTTCGTGCGGCAATGAGGATAATCCTCAAATTACGGACCCGATCCGCGTAGTTGCTACCATCATCTTTCAACTTTGCTTTCTCAAGGAACGCATTAAAATTCAACGGAACAACAAAGACGGGCCATCTACCTACAATCAACATAGACAAGCAAGATACTATCAGTACTAAGTTCATGATAAATTTAAGTTCAATTAATCATATTACTTAAGAACTCCCACTTAGACAGACATCTCTCTAGTCATCTAAGTGATCACGTGACCCAAATCAACTAAACCATAACCGATCATCACGTGAGATGGAGTAGTTTTCAATGGTGAACATCTTATGTTGATCATATCTACTATATGATTCACGCCGACCTTTCGGTATCCGTGTTCCGAGGCCATATCTGCATATGCTAGGCTCGTCAAGTTTAACTCGAGTATTCTGCGTGTGCAAAACTGGCTTGCACCCGTTGTAGATGGACGAGAGCTTATCACACCCGATCATCACGTGGTGTCTCGACACGACGAACTTTGGCAACGGTGCATACTCGTGGAGAACACTACTTGATAATTTTAGTGAGAGATCATCTTAAAATGCTACCGTCAATCAAAGCAAGATAAGATGCATAAAGGATAAACATCACATGCAATCAATATAAGTGATATGATATGGCCATCATCATCTTGTGCTTGTGATCTCCATCTCCAAGCACCATCATGATCACCATCGCCACCGCGCGACACCTTGATCTCCATCGTAGCATCGTTGTCGTTTCGCCATCTATTGCTTCTACGACTATCGCTACCGCTTAGTGATAAAGTAAAGCAATTACGTATGCTTGCATTTCATACAATAAAGCGACAACCATATGGCTCCTGCCATTGCCGATAACTTCGATTACAAAACATGATCATCTCATACAATAAAATATAGCATCACTTCTTGGCCATATCACATCACAACATGCCCCGCAAAAACAAGTTAGACGTCCTCTACTTTGTTGTTGCAAGTTTTACGTGGCTGCTACGGGCTTAAGCAAGAACCAATCTCACCTCACGCATCAAAACCACAACGATAGTTTGTCAAGTTGATGTTGTTTTAACCTTCACAAGGACCGGCGTAGCCACACTCGGTTCAACTAAAGTTGGAGAAACTAACACCGCTAGTCACCGTGTGCAAAGCACGGCGGTAAAACCAGTCTCGCGTAAGCGTCTGGCGTAATGTCGGTCCGGCCGCTTCATCCAACAATACCGCTGAACCAAAGTATGACATGCTTTGGTAAGCAAGATCACTTATATTGCCCACAACTCACTTGTGTTCTACTCGTGCATATAACATCAAACCATAAAACCTAGGCTCTGATGCCACTGTTGGGGAACGTAGTAATTTCAAAAAAAAAAATCTACGCACACGCAAGATCATGGTGATGCATAGCAACGAGAGGGAGAGTGTTGTCTCGCACCCTCGTGAGACCAAGCGGAAGCATTGATGCAACGTAGAGGAAGTAGTCGTCGCCTTCCGGTCCAACCGATCCAAGCACCGTTATTCGCACCTCCGAGTTCTTGACACACGATAACTCGATGACGCACTCGAACTTCGATCCAGCAGAGGTACGGGAGGAGTTCCACAAGACGACGGCGTGGTGACGATCTTGATGTTCTCTCGTCGCAGGCTTCGCCTAAGCACCGCTACAATATGACCGAGGTGTAATATCGTGGAGGGGGCACCGACACGGCTAAGGAACGATCACGATGATCAACTTGTGTGTCTATGGGTGCCCCGCCCAGATATAAAGGAGGAGAGGAGGAGGGGGCGCCAAGAGGGGCGCGCCTAGGGGGCAAACCTACTCCAAGTAGGTTTGTCCCCCCCTTCCTATTAGGAGTAGGAGAGGAAGGAAGAGGGAGGAAGAAGGAAAGGGGCCGCCCCTCCCACCGGATTGGGCTTGGGGCGCCTCCTTGCTCCTTCTCCTCCTTCCACTAAGGCCCAATAAGGCCCATATACTTACCGGGGTTCCAGTAACCTCCTAACTCCCAGATAATCCCAATCTCATCCGGAACCTTCCCGGTGTCCAAATATATCCGTCCAATATATCAATCTTTATGTCTCGACCATTTCGAGACTCCTCGTCATGTCCGTGATCACATCCGGGACTCCGAACAACCTTCGGTACATCAAAATACATAAACTCATAATAAAATTGTCATTGAAACCTTAAGCGTGCGGACCCTACGATTCGAGAACAATGCAGACATGACCGAGACACGTCTCCGGTCAATAACCAATAGCGGGACCTGGATGCCCATATTGGTTCCTACATATTCTACGAAGATCTTTATCGGTCAGACCGCATAACAACATACGTTGTTCCCTTTGTCATCGGTATGTTACTTGCCGAGATTCGATCGTCGGTATCCAATACCTAGTTCAATCTCGCTACGCAAGTCTCTTTACTCGTTCAGTAATACATCATCTCGCAACTAACTCATTAGTTGCAATGCTTGCAAGGCTTAAGTGATGTGCATTACCGAGAGGGCCCAGAGATACCTCTCCGACATTCGGAGTGACAAATCCTAATCTCAAATACGCCAACCCAACAAGTACCTTTGGAGACACCAGAGAGCACCTTTATAATCACCCATTACGCTGTGACGCTTTGGTAGCACACAAAGTGTTCCTCCCAGAACGGAGTTGCATAATCTCATAGTCATAGGAACATGTATAAGTCATGAAGAAAGCAATAACAACATACTAAACGATCGGGTGCTAAGCTAACGGAATGGGTCATGTCAATCAGATCATTCAACTAATGATGTGATCTCGTTAATCAAATAACAACTCCTTGTTCATGGTTAGGAAACATGACCATCTTTGATTAACAAGCTAGTCAAGTAGAGGCATACTAGTGACACTCTGTTTGTCTATATATTCACACATGTATTATGTTTCCGGTTAATACAATTCTAGCATGAATAATAAACATTTATCATGATATAAGGAAATAAATAATAACTTTATTATTGCCTCTAGGGCATATTTCCTTCAACAGGCGCATCCGGGCGTTCCCATATCCACCTCACATATGTGCTGGGCATGTAAGGTGCCAGTCAGCTTGGACGTCTGGGCCAAGTTTACCAGGTCCGGTTTGGGTAGACCGAACAGACCGCATGGACTCTTAGGGCGGATATGTAGATGCTCTAATGACACATGTTATCTGTATGTTCGTTTCAACTTTGATATGATTTGGTGATCTCCGTTTACACAGCAGTTCGCATGCACCTTCTCACAAAATTTACCACTAGCATAACCAACTACTTAGTCAAGTGGATATGGCCATCTCCAGCTCTTTCCTCCTACTTGGTCTTCTCATCCAAGGGACCATAAACCCAATGTACCTTCCAAACAATCGAATGCGACAGAAGTCGTTCCGTTGAGTAGCCTTCCACTTTCAGCTGTAAAATTTTGGGGGTAAATGAACCATCATCACGCATCACAGTAGAATAAAACAGATACACAAAACTTACTGCAAAGAATATTCACTAGACTACCACGAACGTAACTTTCAGGGCACTAAATTTTGCCATTTAGAGCCCCATCCAATGAACCTGCTCATGGCCGCGCTGTGGGTATTTGAATAGCCAAATTTTAATACGTTATATGGTGAAAACAGCATTATGGGATGCCATCAGGGCAATTCTCAGATTCTATATAGATGGACTCCATGAAGACCTTTGTTTCCCCGTGTAAAAAGGACAAACGCCATTTGGTGCTTAGTTATAGCAGAGAGGGTATAGTACAGCTCCACAAGCCTACCATCAATACTGTATGCACGATTTTCAATACAGATTCTTTGATCTGGAGTGTCTGTTTCGAGGTTTTAACCCTATAAAGGGACACTGAGAGGCTAAGCTCCAACCCAGTGAAGTACTCCCTTCGTAAAGAAAGTAGTGATCTAAACGCTCTTATATTTCTTTACTGAGGGAGTACCAAATATCAACACTACAACAAGTTCACAAGATGGACAACTTAGCAAATGGGACTGCGTTTTACCTTTGAGATGAAGGTGTGGTATTTCTCATCCATCCATTGGTGAGCTTCCGTATGACAAGATTTGCTCTTCTGCATCAAGCGTGCTAAGACGAGTCCATGTATGAAGGACTTCAAGACATCAGTTGCCACTGCCTGCTTGTGGATGAAGATATGAACACTGCCTTCCTTGTCCAGCAAAAAATAGTTGGCTGAACAAACGCGGGAGGTAAAGGAAGTCAGCAGCAATCAATATACCGCCGGATTAACCAACAAAAGAGTCATACCATTTGAATAGTAGGATCTTGTTTTTGCAATCAGCAACCTGTTATATTTGACAAACCAATATAATCCATTCTTTAATCAATAGGCAATGTCACACACATAAAAGCATAGTTCAGAAGTTAGAACTTACATGTCAGAGTGAGTAAGCATCGAGGCTTTAGCACCTAAGAGTACAAGCTCATGTGGAAGTTTAACCCTAAGTAATTTCCGCCAGCTTGACCAAAACGGAAGAATATGCTCTTGCTTGGAAACCTGCTGTGGTGTAAGAACTAGGAAAATTCCACACAAAAAAGTTTGATGATTAAATAATGTAACTTCTTGCATCTAAATTTTGCAGGCTCATATAAACGAACCAGTTAAAGTTATTCTTGAGGCAATAATTAGAATTCCATGGACAGAACTACCTTAATTGCGCATTTGAGACATGGCAAAATAAAGAAGTGTCCCTTAAAAAAATGCTTGGCCTCGAACTTGGACCACACACCATATTTGGCAATATAATTAACTAAGAGTCACAACATGCAATATATTTTTTAGGTGTGGCTATGCAGCTAGTAATGGCCTGCTAATTTTCTTAGATGCTAACTGATCCTGCATGGTTACACTAACCACAGCTCACAACAGAATGGATTTCACGAAACCAGGAAAAGGAAAAGCAATACACGCACCTTCACCATGTTCCATAAAATACTGCAGCAAGATGGATGTTCTCTCATAATTTAGTGTACTGAGTGAAAGTGACTGCACTGCCTTGTAATTTGCTGAATTGACACACATAGAACAAGCAGAAGTTTGTAAACGAGAAGTGTGTTCAAATCTCAGTTCTGCTAATTGAATATATTATCTCAGTTCAAACGAGTCTAACTAGAAAGTGGGTAAAGTATTATTGTACTATGGCATCAACATTTTGTTACTGAATATTTCTCATGACAATAAATTCTGGTGGTACCAAAACCCAACAGGAGGCTGGGATTGGGGATATTAATTCAAATTCAAAATTAGGTAGCTAAATTCAAGTTACTGCCTTGTTTGGATATCTTGCTATTTCAAATTGACAGGACCAAATGAAATCTGGAATTCGTGCAGCTCACCATATATTGGACAGCAACAAAAAACAATACAATTTCTAATGTGTAACAGCTTCTGCAGTGTTTTCTCCCAAAAAATATCAACACAATTTGCAGCAGCACATGGATATGCTTAATGGGAGAGGCTAAGCAGAAGCTCTGCTTTTCTTCCTGTCACGCCGTAGACCATAATTGCTTTTGACAGGAACAGTAAGGCAACCACAGCCATGATTATACAGATGGTCGATTATAATGTCCTCTTCCAAAAATGATGTAATCGACAATGTCTAACAAGTTAATAACACACTCACCGTACATATGGAATACTGTGAGAGAAAGGAACGAAACCCATACAACCAAATCATGCCCCCTGGTAACATGTGCCAACAGCATTCCCAGTCCCATTCCTGACATTGTTGCAAGTGTCTCTTGGCTGCCCTCCTAAAAAGTTGGGTATGTTCCTTTAGCTACATTTCAGCGATAATTTACCATCTGATCGGTATCTACAAAATGTTGAGATTGTTCAAAGGTACCTTTGCAGATATATCAGCAGCATTATTTGCAAGTGCAAAATGTTGTGTTAACGCTGCTCTAGTTGCTCCACTGGCAACACCAGCTATACATTATGACCAAAAATTTAGCTAAGAGAAGAACAATTCCAGAAATTCCTCTTAAAAGTTTGTGAAATTACAACATGTAAACTGACTTACTGAAGGACCGTGATAGACTGCCCAAGCACATTATAACTATCAATGATGAAGGAAACAAAGGGCTTAAAAGATCCATCAACATTCCTGTAAACAACAACAAAACAGCGTTACTATACTTTCATGTGTTCTTTGTATGACCCAGATTTCATGTAAGATGTACTTTCAGGAACATGTGGCGCATCAAATCGTACCATCTGCCTAATATAGCAGAATACTGTAAAGAGTTAAATATTCCTACTCACCGACAGTTCAAAGTGATAGTAGAAACCTCAGATTGGGTAAGCAATGAGGGATAAGAACAGTAAGTCAAGCTCAAAAGGTGCTAGCACAGAACCTAACTTGGCTATATGACACAAGAGGATAAATACAGAGGGAGGGAAGAAAGAGAAATTTAGCATTTAATGTGATTTTAATTGAGCATTACCAAGGTCATTCATAAAGTCTGCAACTAGACGCCACATTTTGGCATTGCTATCAAGGTTGGATCCCTGGTGGAAAAGGAAGAAATAATAATAATGAATAGAGTACAGACAAATGACAAACTGGCCAAACAAATTATCTCAGCAAACCACAATTAAGGAAACATATTATTTGCAGTGGTAAGATGATAATGTTTACTATCCTAATTAGTTAGAAAACTGGGTACCTGATAGAAGGCGAACAATATACCTCCAAGCATACCAGTCAAATCCCTGAGAAACCACTGGCAGAATAGAATGTATTCAGAAAAAAAGGGAGAAAACGCAACAATAAACCCAATAAAAGGAGAGAATTGAGACCAAAGGTGCTGCAGGTCATGCTGCCTGAGTTTATGGCCAAATCAACACACAGCTCATGCAATTGAGAAAGGCCTAAATCATCGCTAGGTTGTTGGCCAATCAAAAACAGCAAAGCTTGCCCCTTCGAATGATGGATCACACAGCAACAGCCACTAGGGGCATGTGGATCCAAAATAATGTAAGTGATATTTTTCATATATGCACATATTTCAGATTTTTAGGGGGAAAAGAAGGAAGTTCATACACGTTAATGAGATAATTCGTAAGCTCAGGCATACTATGTAAGAATTATATATATGGAAATTGGTGGAGGAGATTTACCTGAAAAGTGGCACCTATGACTGTAGCTGATTTCTCACCTACGCCAATGGCACCTAAAAGGGCCTGAAGCCAGTTCAGGTGGCATTCCATTTAGACCGGCAAAACAATAAGACGCAAAAACAAAGCAAAGATGAACAACCACAGCACTGCCAAGCTTACTTGAGTAGACAACATTGCACGGATGTATGTCGAGAGGCCCTATAGCAAAGCAGCCATGGATAAGGCATATATAAGAACTGAAGACCAAGAACAGTAGTTTTTTTGGTCCAGCAAGCTTGCAAACAGTTAATGTAAAAAAAGGATTTAGGATCTACCTGTAAGGTGTCCCACATCTGGAATGGGACGTAGTCAGGAGTGACGCTGCCAGGAAAGCCCTGCCAATCAGAAGTCCTCGCTCATGAGTTGCCACAGGTGAAACGGAGAAGAATACTCCGCCAGGATCGAAATTCAGAGGCACCAGCTTAGTCATAATTCATAGCTGTAACGGCTGTCACTGACATGCAGATTCTAATGGCGAGTGTGGAGAGCGTGAGGGTGGCTGACTCACCTCGGGCACGAAGGCGCCGAGCACGCGGCTGCCGATCCGCCCCCACCGGCTGCCGAACCTGGGCGGTGAGCGCGCGCGCGTGAGACGAGAGCGGGTCGAAACGAAGGAACCGGGCGGGACGGAGAGAGGGGAGGAGTGAGGGTCGGCGCGTCACCTGTTGGAGGTGAGGGAGGAGGCGGAGGCGGTGAGGACGGCGGTGCGAGAGAGCGCGGAGCCGGAGGAGCCACCCCACTCCTCGACCGTCACCCACGCCGCCGCGCCGGGCTCGCCGCGGCCCCCGGGGCGGGAGGGTTCCACGTCCATGGGTCCCCCTCGCACAATCGCCGCCCGTGGCAACCAAGCGGCGAGTGCCCTGAGAGGAGGAGCGGAGCCTCCCGTCCGGCGGGCAAGCAGGCAGCAGAGCGGGGATTCGAGTCGCGCCGAGGCGGTGGAGTTGACTCGGAGCGCCGGATTTGGATCGTGCCCGCCCGCGCTCGACTCCGCACGTTTGAGTTGGCTCTGCAGCCGCTCCACTGCTCCAGGTGCTCAGGCAGTTCAGGTTCGTGCAGGTAGTACAGTAAGGAGTAGTATTATTTTTAGACGAGCCTCAGCAAATGTATTGCGTAATAATTTCAGAGGCCCAGTGTTCGTAAGCACTTGCAGAGCAAGTACAGTGTAAATGAATTTAAATTTTAGACGTGATTTTTTTTAGTAGAAGCTGGAGTGCAAATGGAATCGATACATCGACTTTTTTTTACAATCGAATTGATACATCGGCTAGCTTAGATGGTTAGATTTCTTAGGGTGAAACTAGCCCACCAGGATTTAAGTTCTGGACTTGCCACCGATGTTCACATTTTTCTATATTTATTTCAGTCTTTCCGACGATGTTCGTTCAACTGAAAGAGATGTTCCCGTCAATTACAAGGCGCCTGTAATGACTTTATTAATCTCAAGATGTTATGCCAGGGTGAGTGTATGTGGGCATCTGTGATTGTATTGTATTAAAAAAAATAGCTCCAAGAATTGGTTTCTAATAACTCCAAAAATTTCCCACTCAACCAAGGATGACCAAGTTCTTTCTCCCCGTCTCCTACTTACAAATGATTCACAGAGCCAAATAACGCGCAGCTACATCTACAATGGTAAAATAAAAATTCCCTGCCGGACCAAAAATCCTCTCCTGCGCCCAAGTTCAAGCTGCTTCCTCAGCCACTGATCTCGTATCTGTTGATAGTAGAGTTAGTTCACGGGCATCTCAGCATCGACATCGACCTTCTCGTTGAAATGCTCCCTTAGGAATTCCACCAGCAAGAACATGAATGCAGATACAAGTATCTACCATGTTATCCATACTGTAAGAGTTTTGAGGCACCGCGCCTACTCCCACGGCGGTTCGGTGGAGAAATCCTAACCACCGCCACTACCTCCTCCTGCTCCTCCTTGCCTCGCCGTCGTCGGAGGGAGGCCCCAAGGAAAGAGACAGTGGGGCACTTTTCTGCTGCCGCAACGCAGGTGCACATCAAGATATCGGGCAATGTGGCGGCTTCTTCAGGCAACAAGGCGACATATTATGCCGACGCGGTAAAGAGACAAGTACACAACAACTTTTTCGGTGGGGTTCCCATGCAGGGAGCCGGTGAGGACACGTCGCTCGCCTCAGATGTGGAGTCGACGAGGACACGTCATTCGCCTCGAATGCTTGCAGTGGTCTGGATTATTGGTTCCCTAAGACGGCGAAGCAAGTTATTGCGCGTGGTAGTGTTATCTCTATTGAGTTGTGAATTGCGGTGGCCACCGATGGGTCTTCATGAGAGTTTCTCTCTTCAGTCCGGTGCCTACTACTATTGGCGGCTGTTTCTGGTGAGGTTTGCGGGATGCATTTGAAAGACTTATTTCTGGGTTTTGGCAACTCTCGCTTTGGCCGGTTTTGCCTTCAACATTGAGATGCAATATTTAGACAACGACTTGATGGAGAGCATATGGTTGTGATGCTCTCACTTCTAACAAAGTAGTCTTGTCTTGGTCACATCCAGGGGAGCTGCCAAGGAATCCAAGAAAGTGCACTAAAATCTGCAAAACACATTGGAAAGGAGCAGTAAATCAACATGCTAAACACTTTGGGGGTTCTCAGAAAATATGACTACCAACATGTTGGTTTATTAAATATATAATAGACCAGAGAGCAAATTACTCCCTCCGTTCCAAATTACTCGTCGTGGTTTTAGTTCAAATTTGAACTAAAACCACGACCAGTAATTTGGAACGGAGGGAGTACATATAACCACCACATAACAGGCTAGAGTAACATGATACCACATTCAGGACAACTCACATAGAACCACCAACTCTGCGTCAAACGAGTAGCACATAGCATGATCTTAAGGTTAAGCTCGCAAAAACAATGAAACTGACAGGTGGAGCCCATATGTCGGGTTGACGAGGTATGCACGGATGGATGGCATTAGATGGTCGTGACACTGGGTTGATTTAGACGGCTAGAGTTTATTGTTCACCCGGGTGCATTTGCACATGGGAGCAGAATGGGTCTTTCACGTAAAAGTTTTCTTCTCACTCAAGCTACATTGTAGGCTCGGATTTGAGTAACAAAATAAACATGTTGACCAAAAAGTCAAGCAAACTTGTGAAGTGAGATTGCTTATGAGCTAAGAAATGGATGATTAAAGTAGCCATACTATCTTGATTGATCTTATACAAGGGTCCACCAAGAAAGCTTGTGAAGTGAGATTGCTTATGAACTAAGAAATGGATGATTAAAGTAGCCATAGTATCTTGTTTGATCTTATACAAGGGTCCACCAAGAAAGCTTGTGAAGTAAGATTGCTTATGAGCTAAGAAATGGATAGTTAAAGTAGGCATAGTATCTTCTTTGATACAAGGGTCCACCAAGAAAACTTGTGAAGTGAGATTGCTTATGAGCTAAGAAATGGATGGTTAAAAGAGGCATAGTATCTTGGATGCAGCTGTTCTGAGCTCGAGCTCAAATGAGCCTGCATGGACAGTAAAACCATTAAAGAAATCAAAGAAATCTGGAAAACAATTGCGTGAAACATTGACAAAATTTCTGAGTGCTTGCAAAATTTCATCATGAAATCATATTTGTGGAAGTGGTGGCGAAAACAAAACCGATGCTCCAAACATGACATTTTCAAAAGCATTTTGAAGTGTTGATTTTGTTTTTTTTTGCTGTGACTTCCATCAATGTCATTTCAAAGTGAAATTTTGTAGGCTCTTAAAACATTTGTTAAAAATTATCACAAAATAATCAGATTTTTTTTGCATTTTTGTTTCATTTTTTTAAACTTACTGTTCACACGAGCTCGGGAGTAGAAGGACACTTTCGTATTATCTTGTTTGATCTTATACAGGGGTCCACCAAAAAAACTTGTGAAGTGAGATTGCTTATGAGCTAAGAAACGGATGGTTAAAGTAGGCATAGTATCTTGTTTGACCTTCTACAAGGTTCCACCAAGAAAACTTGTGAAGTGAGATTGCTTATGAGTTAAGAAATGGATAGTTAAAGTAGGCATGGTATCTTGTTTGATCTTTTACAAGGGTCCACCAAACATCAATTATGAGAAAGCTCTCAATTTTTTGTGATCATTGTTCTTGTTGTCATGATTGTGCAGCGTGCTCTTCATTCAATGGTGTGGCTGGCAAGTGCGATCAAACAACTGCAGTTTCACAACAATTTTAACTTTAATTTTAAAAAAATACACTCTTCAGATTCACGACGAACTAAATAAATTTGAGCGGAAGCAACCCATTCGGAATAATACAAGTGTAGTTAGACAATGCAAGTTTAACGTGCCATCAATTTCAAGTCACTTTGATCTACACAAGTCAACACATAGTGTTTTCTATATGAATTTTAAAATATGAATGAGTAACAAAAGTTGCTTAATAACTTACACTAGAGGGAAAACACAAAGTTGAAAACGAGATAACGATCAACCTTAAACAAACATACTCCCTCCGTCCGAAAATACTTGTCGGAGGAATTGATGTATCTAGACACAATTTAGTTCTAGATACACTCATTTTCATTCATTTCTCCGACAAGTATTTCCGGACGGAGGGAGTATAAAACAACGTGTGGTGCAAGAGTTGCTGAGACATATGATGATAAATCCAGATCTATGTAATCAGTGGTGTAGCTAAGTTAGAAGCACGCCCCGGGCCAACATCACTAGTAGTAAACAATGATCATGTAGCTACAGTCAACAAAGGAGCAGGTCAGCACGCCCCAGGCCACGATCCTGGTAGCCTGGGGCCTGGCCACGCCTCTGTATGTAATGGTTGTCACATGCAAAAAGAAAAAGAAGAATCAAGGTGTTGGATTTGGTGCTTTTTTTCTGAAACCAAAACATCCGCAAAAATTGTGACCTGGTATTGCAGAATTTTTAGATGAAAAAATATTACAGATCTATTTACGAAACAACAGTAAACACTAATGTCTTTTGTCACACGGCGGTAGAACATCACTCTTTTAACATCCTATATTATTTTCAGATTATTTGAAACTCTAAAACCAGGTTTTCACGAAGTTTTCTTTAAAACTTGGTTTTCATGTGATATTGTGTCCGATGGAAAATGGATGGAGGGGCCATCCGGGAGAATCCAAGAAGGAACGAAGGATGACAAGCAACAAGTGGCCAAAGGGGAACCGCCTATTAGACGGCGAGAGCTCCGTGCGCTTCGCCGGCCGTACGTTTGAGGTAGCTGGTGCCTGGTAGCCTTCATTCATTCGAACTAGTGGGACTAGGAGTGGTACGAAGAATTGGTTGTCTGAATGTAATGCACTGGCTGGCACTGGCAGTGGCTTAATTTTGCTAGTGGAGTAGTAAATTGATGAATGATGATACCTCCGTCTCGATGAATAAGTCATTCGCGTAGTTCTAGGTCGACGAATGAATCAACGAGGAGCAAAATCTTGCCTTCTTGGTGTGTTTGTGAACGTCTGGCCCAAATGCCATTATGTAGCAGGGTGCTCTCGTCCCATTTATGGGAAAGCAAGCACTGTAGCAATTCTTTAGGCCCGCGACATTCATTCATGGCAGTTCGACGGTACTACTCCCTCAATTCCAAATTATTTATCGCTGAAATGGATGTATCTAGAACTAAAATACATCTAGATACATCCATACGTGCGACAAGTAATTCGGAACGGAGGGAGTAAATGTTAGTGTTTGGATGAAATTCACCTAGTTTGTAAGATTAAGAAGGGCCTCTTTAATTCACATGATTCTAAAGATGTAGGAATAGAAAAACATAGAATTGGAATGTCATGCTCAACTCAACCATACACTATTTTGGGTCGTTTGATTGCATCATAGAAAAAACAAAGGATCTTTCAAAGAAGTTTGAGTAGATGCTAAAATCCTATGGGAAGTATAGTAGTACAAAGAAATCTTTAGGAAAAATTCATACATGATTCAATCCTATGAATCAAACAACCAACATAAGAAAAATTTCCAAAGAATCTAACCCTCTAAAATTCCTATAAAAAACCTTTAAATGAAAGGAGTCCTGATAATGTGGTTTTCCTACACCGGAATGGCATTGGTCGACGATCGACACGGTGGTTGACATCATGTCATCGCAAAGAGCTTATTTGACACAAAAAAGTCGTCCCAACGTCCTCATGAGACCAAACATTCTAAGTCATAAATCTGTTCTATGCACGTCTAAAAGTCTAGCTAATACTAACAGGAGTGTGGAGGTAATATGGTAGCATGATAACTAATCGGTATTTTCGCCAACCTTATTTCAACATTCAAATCGACCACTCGGGATAGTGATTGACGTGGTTGTCAAACAAAACTAATTTTGATAAATATGGTAAAAATGAATAAATGGCATTGGCTTCAGTGGGTGCACTTAATTCACAAAACTCTGGAGAAAAAAGGGGAAAACATGTTACTAGAATTGAGCCACATCATCTACTGACAGCTAGCCATTTTGTTGGAAAGACTCATGTGACGTTGTTGAGGATTGGTGTTTTTGCGCAAAGGTCATTGTTGTATTTTTTGAGGGGGCTTATTGTAAAAGTGCCTTTGACTGTTATATCGACACAGAGCACACAAAAATTCTCCATTCTATAATTTCCAAATCCCTAACCCTAGCTCACTCATTCCCAAATCGGAGATAATGGGAGGTGGCATGGACGACAATGAGACATCAGCAGGGGCGATGACGGGAGTGTGGCTTTTGGATGGAGTGGCAGCAACATCACGAGAGGTAGTGGTGTTGTCATTGTGCGAGGTAGCTTGACGAAGTTCATGCCGGCTTGATCATGCATCCACGACGATTGGGCTTTTTCCCAATAGGTGTGGCAGCATGGCGAGCCCAACATGTGGTCGAAGGGCGGGTGCATTATCCTCGCACGTAGGACGGGGATAACTGCGTTGAAGAAGCAATTCCTTATCTGACTCTTTCCTCTCTGTAGAGAGATTATTTGGTGCAACTCATTGTATTCCATGGAGTAGGTTACATTATATACACAGGATGTCTTGAGTGACAAGGAAACTAATCCTACCATATCTCTAGGAGTTAGCTATACAAGGCTAGAGAAGATAAGATTAGAAAGACAAGATATGTCACGTTCAACACCCCCCCGCAGTCGAAGCGTCGGCGTCGGCGATGCAAAGACTGGAACGGAACTCCTGGAATGCAGCGGTTGGAAGCCCCTTGGTCATAATGTCGGCAAACTGCTGGGTGGTCGGTACATGAAGAACACGGTTGACCTAACCGGACCTTCTCGCGACGGTGAACATCAAGTTCAATGTGCTTGGTGCGCTTGTGCTGCACTGGGTTGGCCGCAAGATAGGTAGCCGAAACATTATCACAGTAAACCACCGTGGCTTTCGGGATGGAAACCCGAAGTTCACCAAGTAACTGACGGAGCCAACATGTCTCGGCAACAACATTGGCAACAGCACGATACTCGGCCTCGGCACTCGAACGGGAGACGGTGGGCTGCCGCTTGGAGGACCAAGATATGAGAGAGTCACCGAAGAAGACACAATATCCCGATGTGGACCGTCGAGTGTCAGGACAACCAGCCCAATCCGCATCAGTGTAAGCAAGCAGCTCGGTGGAGGAAGAAGCATGAAGGCGAAGACCAAAAGTTGGTGTGCCACGAATATACCGAAGAATGCGCTTAACCAAGGACCATGAACATCACGGGCGAGTGAATATGCAAGCAAACTCGCTGAATCGCAAACCAATGTCCGGCGGGTGGCGTGAGATATCAAGAGCACCAACAATATCAGCGGTATAGAGCGGCATCTGTAGCGGGTCGACCGACAGATTCGTAAAGCTTCGCTTGGCCTCGGCAGAGTGGCGGCGAGCTTGCGGTCGATCATACCAAAGACGATCCAGAGATCAAGTGCATACTCGTCCTTGGTGAAGAAAGAATCCGGAAGCATCACGCCGCACATTAATGCCGAGAAAGAAATGCGAGCGCCCAAGTCCTTCAACCGAAACTCGTAACCAAGACGATCGATGACGCCGTGAAGTATATCCGAATGAGAGGCAAGTGATGACAATGTCGTCAACATACAAGAGAAGCATGGCGACATGATCACTCGATGAAGCACAAAAGCGACGTGTCCGAGGTGGTGCCGCGAAACCAAGGGCGTGAGAAATGCTGCAATGCGGTGATACCAAGCACGAGGAGCCCGCTTCAAACCATAGAGAGACCGTGATAGTAGGCAAACATCATCGGGCCTAGTGGGATCAACAAAACCAAGGGCTGCCGACATAAAACACGCCTCGAGATGACCATAAAGAAAGGCGTTGTTGATGTCGAGCTGATGAACAGCCAATGACGAGAGGCGGCGAGCTGAAGAACGACGCGTATCGTGGCTGGTTTGACAACCGGAGAAAATGTCTCGAAAAATCAACACCGCACGCTGCGCAAAGCCACGAACAACCCAGCGGGCCTTGTACCGTCCAATGAGCCATCCGGAAGAAACTTGTGCCGAAATACCCACTTGCCAGAATAATGTTAGCACCGGGGGACGGGAACCAACGCCCAAGTCCGGTTGGCGACGAGGGCATCAAACTCAGAGCGCATGGCGGCAAGCCAATGCGGGTCGCTCAATGCAGATCGCACCGAGCGCGGCACGGGGGAGACGACCGTGACACTGAGGTTGTGGTAGCGAGGGTTCGCTGCGGATCCCGCCCTTGGCGCGTGTCACCATGGAATGGTGAGGTGGCGGTGGTGGTGGCCGAGGCCGCCGCCGAGGCGGAACCACAACCTCGGGGGAAGGGACCGCCGAGGCGGCGGGTGATGAAGATGACGAGGCCGCAGGTGGCGATGACGATACTGCGGGCAAGGCCGCAGGTGACCGCGTCGGTGACGGCGACAGAGCCATCGATGAGCCCGCAGGTGGCGGTACGAACAGCGGTGACGGGGCCGCGAGCGAGGTCGCGGGTGACCGTGGAGACGACGGCGATGACGAAGCTGCGGGCAGGGCCGTAGGTGGCAGCGTTCGGGACGGCGACGGGGCCATCGGCGATGCCGCAGGTGGCTGTACCAACGGCGGCGACGGGGCCGCGAGCGAGGTCGCGGGTGACCGTGAAGACAACGGTGAGGAGGCCACGGATGGACCCGCGGCCGCAGACCGAGGCAAAACCGGCTCCTCCTGAGCCGGCGATGGAGACCCCGCCGAGAGGCCAGAGGGGCCCGCCAAAGAAGAGGGCGGGCGCGGCGATGAGAGCGCAAGAGCTCCCCGAGACCGCCGAGGAGGAGCATCCACGGTCGGGGCTGCCGTCGACGAAACCTGCTCAAAGGGAAAAACAGCTTCGTCAAAGTAAACATGCCGGGAGACGAACACGCGGCGAGAGACCGGGTCGTAGCAGCGAAAGCCTTTGGTGTTGGGTTGATAGCCGAGAAAGACACAAGCAAGAGAGTGGGGTGCGAGCTTGTGTGGTGCCGTGGCGGTGATATTGGGATAGCACAAGCAACCAAAGACGGAAGATCATCATATGATGGCGGAGACCCAATGAAGATGGTGAGGAGTATAGTTCCGGCGTGGTTTACACGGCCGGAGGTTGAGAAGGAGAGTGGCGGTGGCGAAAAGGCCCCGCCAAAAGCGAGGTGGCATGTGTGCGTGAAAGAGCAAGGCACGGACACTCTCATTGAGGGTGCGGAGAACACGTTCGGCACGGCCGTTTTGTTGTGACGTGTATGGACAAGTTAAGCGGAAGATGGTGCCATGCGTGGATAGAAGGTGGCGAATGGCGAGGTTATCAAATTCTTTTCCGTTATCGGTTTGAAGGTGAGCAATGGTGCGATGAAAGTGGGTGGTGACATAGGCATAGAATGAGTGAAGGGTGGATGCAACATCGGATTTGCGGCGTAACGGAAAAGTCCAAGTGAAGTGTGAGAAGTCATCTAAAATCACAAGGTAATATGATAAACCCGAATTGCTGGGCACGGGGGATGTCCAAACATCACAATGAATAACATCAAATGGAAAAGTTGCTATTGATGAAGATGAAGAAAACGGGTAAACGAACGTGTTTTCCTATGCGGCAAGCATGACAAGTGTGAGCCGCTGATTTATTACATGAAAAGGAAAAAGTGCTCAAAATTTTATGAAGAGCATCGGCGCCGGGATGACCGAGACGAGCATGCCAGAGGGAGACGTCGGCATGGAGAGCAACCGGACCACTGCTAGTAGAAGCGCCGCATGGGTAGAGATCATCGGGAGAGTCACATCGGTGCAGAACCCTCCGGGAGCGAGCATCCTTAATAGAAAAACCGAGAGCGTCAAACTCAACAGTGACAGGATTTTCACGAGTAAGAGTTTTAACTGAACAAAGATTTTTAATTAAGGATGGTGAAACAAGGACATTATTGAGAGTTAGAGAAGAAGAAGATAACGGAAGAGATGAAGGACCATGGTGAGTGATGGGAAGAGAGCTACCATCACCAACCATGATCCGGGAGGAGAAAGGATAGGGAGGGGAACGGGATAAGATACCGGGGTTGGAGGCCATGTGGGCAGCGGCGCCGGTGTCCATGTACCAATCGCCACCTCCGTTGTAGGTGCTCGGCGAGGGGGCAGCATGAAGAGCAGCGAGGAGCGCCGGGTCATAGACCGGAAGGGCACCGCCATATGCACCAGAACCCGGCGCGCCACCGTATGCAGAGGAACCTCCATAGGCCGACGAGCCACCGTAGGCCGCGGCAGCGCCATGAGCAGCGGGGACCGGTGCGGTTAGCAGCGCCTGAGGGGTACTCGGTCGTGGCCCGAGGATGCCCGGGGCTGGGGGGCGGGGAACGGGCATGGAGTAGGCATGCACGACTCCCGTCCATGGGTTATACCCCGAGAGCCAAGGCGGAGGAGGTGCGGCCGCCGCGGGCGCAGGAGGGCGTGGCGTCGTGTTGGAGTTGCGGCCCCGGCCCCCGCGACCCTTCTGCTTGCGGCCGTTGGAAGGCGCAGCGCGGTGGCGGGCAGAGCGGGAGCGCGCGGCCCCGGCTGGGTTGGAGTAGAGCCGTGGCCGGCGGCGAGGGCGACGTGAAGAGCGGCGTGAGTCGCCTGCCGAGCGGTGTGACGGAGGCGTTTTTCCTCCATGCGGAGGTAGGTGAGGAAGAGCCACTTGACGATGCAGGCATCCACCGCGAGCCACTCGTCGTCGTCCTTCATGTCGCGGTAGTCAACGCTCCCGTCAACGTGCTCGATGAGACGGTAAGAGCGAACAAGAGCGCGCAATCGCGCCATGCGTTGTAGGACGGTGAGTCGAGGTCGAGGATGACAGGGACGTGGTCCTTGATGTGGATCTCATTGAGGCGATCGGAGGTGAAAGTGGCACCGGAGAAAGAGCCGGCGTCGGAAGCAGCGATCTTGGCCATGGAGATAGCGGGTGGTTAGGGTTTTGGATGAGAGGAGGAGGGCGGCGGGTAGAAGCGGCGGCGGCCCTGAGGGTTGCGGGAAGGGGTTTAGTGGCGGCAGGAGGGAAAGGAGAAGCGGCGGCGGCGGCGGCTACGGGAGAAGTGGCGTTGGCGGCGGCGGCTGGGTAGATGGGAAGGAGGCGGCGGCGGTGGCTACGTAGGGGTAGCGACGGCGGCAGCAGGAGGGGTTGGTTGCGGCGGCGGCTAGGGCTAGTCGCGGCGGCAGAGAGGTGCGGAAGCGACGGTAGATCGCGGTAAAACTGATACCATGTAGAGAGATTATTTGGTGCAACTCATTGTATTCCATGGAGTAGGTTACATTATATACACAGGATGTCTTGCGTGACAAGGAAACTAATCCTACCATATCTCTAGGAGTTAGCTATACAAGGCTAGAGAAGATAAGATTAGAAAGACAAGATATGTCACGTTCAACACTCTCTGCCTTCATTTTCCTCAGCTTCTCCTTGTTGATAGGACTCAATATCACTTCACGCAGATCAGGGGATCCATCGTAAACCGCATTCTCCTCACTGCAGGTTTTTTCCACATGTTTTACAAACAAAACAAGGACTTTGTTCCCTACATATGCCCTTGGCATCATGTCATAATCCTTCTCAAAATCAATTGGCATCAGGTCATCAATGGTTTCCCCTGGTGGGCACCAGAGAATAAGCCTCATCTCATCATCTAGATATCCTAACTGCCTAATTATCAATTAATTAGGATACCACGCTCCTTAGATTTGGAGCTTCCTGATGCCTCAAGGGTTGTGTGCTCGTTGGGCTTGCCTATAATGGCGTGGGTCATTGGTTGAGGATCCATTTTTAAATATTGTGATATTTTTTAGATTTGCAAACTTTATTTCAAATTTGCAATACATTTTTTAAAATTAATGAATATTTTTAGATTTTCCAAGGTTCTTTTTAAACATGTTTTTTTAATTTGAAACTTCTTAAAATTCCAAGATTTTTAAAATCCATGGACATCTTTTGATTTAACAAACTTAAAAAAATGATAGCAAGCTTTTTATAAGATAGCACTAGAGCGAGCGCAAAAAGAAAGCTAAACGTGACATTGGGGAAGGGAGTTGAGTTGCGCGGGGGAGACCTTTGTGTGTCGACCCATGTGAATGTTATGTCAGCAATTTCAGTGTTTCAACGTGGAACAAGAGCTCCTAAGGGGCTTACAGAGCAACCACCGGCTAACACCGAGACCGAAATGCGCGAGGACACCACAACCACGCACCAAACAATTCCACTATCCTCTCAGAATAAATACCGTCTTTAGCTTCACCTCAGCACGATACACGAACGGAAACACACAACAACATAACATAATTAAAACTCAAGCCAATGCAAATAAAATCGGAACAAAACAACCGGCCGTAATAACCTGCTAGAGAAAAAAAAGTGCACGTTAGCCTTTAGTATAGTCTATTATGTAATTTTAAGCTCTTTTTTTACGTTCAAACTGTCAAACCAAGCAATCTCTCATCCAAATAGCATTTCAACACTGAAATTAGGTGACTCCGTACCTGCATTCAAAATTTAACCATGATCAGCGCATCCAGCATGATGAACCTAACCAGCCGCACCAAAAAATGAGGACCACTCCTGTAAAAAAAGATTACATGGCGGTAGCAAGACTGCAAGTGGTCAAAGAAGAAGCGGAAGCGCCTACACTACAAATACACGGTGGAAGAGGCTGCGACATCCTTGCGAACGCAAACGCCACACAACACCACCACCTTCTTCTCGCTCGCCGCCGCGCACCCACACACCCCAGCGCTACTCAACCATGTCGGTCTCCGCGGGAAAATTCCCGGCGGTTCCGGCGACGGGCGGTGAAGACGGCAGCGACGCGGCGGCCGGAGGGTCGCCGTGCGGCCGCCCAACAAGATTCGCGGGCGCCGGCGAGGAGGCGCGCGCCAGGCGGGAGGCGGAGAAGGCGGAGCTGGAGAGGAAGATCGCGAGCACCAAGGAGGAGATCGCCGCCCTGGAGACGGCGCTCGCCGAGGTGGACGCCGCCGCCGCCGGCCCCGAGCCCGCCAAGCCGTAGCTCCGCAACTCCTGAACCGCCGGCGCGCGTTCGTCGGTCATCTCCGTGCGCTTCGCCGTTTTAATTGACTTCGTTGGAACTAGTGGTAGCTGATGATTGGCGGTGGCTTTGCGTAGTTAATTTGATGCCTATTAATTATAATTGACATTTGGTGGGACGAATCAGCAACGAGCAGTGATCTAGTAGTACTGATCTTCGTGTTGCCAGGCGGCAGAAGTGCCTTGCCATTTTATTTTATTTTTTTGAAAGGGGACTCGTCTCTTCGTGTGGAGCAGACCGGTCACAGGAGCAGCTGGAAAGTTGACGGGCCATTTTGGGCAAGCGAGTACTGCTTTAGCACATGCCAACCGCAGCAGCAGCAGCAGCAGCTCGATCTTCTTGTGGCTATTCTATGGGGCAATTAGTGTGGCCTACGCACCTTGGGTGTGGAAAAGTTGGGCGCCTCTCACCTGCAAGATCTTCTTGTGGCTTGCAATACAACACAGAATTTGGACTTCGGACCGGAGGCTTCGGCATGGACTACAGGACGAGCCCTCCGCCTGCTATCTATGTGATCAGGAGGAGGACACGGTGGAGCATCTTCTCATCCAATGCGTCTACTCACGGCAGGTTTGGATCTTGGTCTTCTCCAGCGTAAGGATTGCGCCAACCCTAGCGCCGGGGATGAATGCCACATTGGAATCATGGTGGGGGAGCGTTCGTAAATCGATTCGCAAGGAGTCCCGTCGATCTTTTGATAGCCTGGTGATCTTGGTGTGTTGGCATCTTTGGAAGCAACGCAACGCTCGAGTTTTTCATCCGACGACTCCAGCTATTGCTGCCGCTGTTTTAGTGACTAGGATTCTCGATGAGCTGCGCATGTGGGCGACAGCACGTAGGTGTGGAGTTGACACTGTTGTGTGAGGAGTTGGCTTAGTGTGTGGAGTTGGAGTTGGAGTTGGCTATCGCCTCAGTTGGTTTGGGGTTGATAGCTTTGCTTGTATCACTCTTGTACATTGTTTTCTATCTTCTATAAAGCTAAGGTACGCATTTTGCGTACTCTCGAAAAAAAAAAGCAGCAGCTCGATCAGCTTTGAGCTTTCTCCCAACCTGTAAAAAAACGCCTGTAAAACCTCAGCAGGTTCGAAAAAAAGCATTCTTGAGGAAAAACAGTGGCAACTCGATTGCTCAGGCTTGTTTTGTAACTGGAACGCATGGTTCTTTGCTTCAACTCTTGAACGCAGCAGATTCAGTTTTGTAGTACAAGAAACAGAGTCCGGTATGGGTTTTCATGCACCGAAACGGCGTGAGCGGGGCGGTCAAGGGCTCTGCTCAATCAAGGCTGCAACTTTGTGACGCCGGTGCCCACCCAGTGGTGGGTCGCAACCCGTGTCGTGTCGTGTTGATCCCGGAGGCCGTGTCACAAACGTTTGACCGGAAAGTAGAAAAGGATTGCTCGGAAAATGCATAGGAGCACCTGGGTGCTCCACCCCCTATATGAATATCAAATTAAAAAATTCCAGGAAAAATCAAAAAAATCTGGGATTTTGAGATATCAAACCTAGGTGCCCATTCTACTCCCGTGTAAAGTTTCGTGAAAAAATACCAAGAAATGTATTTGTGACGAAGAAAATACAATCCGACCTATGATCCACTTAAACAGTTTTTTTTGTACATAGGAATTTTTTGTCTTTTTTACTGGGAGTACCACGAATGTCATTTTTTCGCCGAAATTTGCACGGAAGTAGATTGGGCACCTAAGTTGGATATTCCAAAATCCCAGATTTTTTTGAATTTTCTCAGTATTTTTTTGAATTTAATGTTCATATAGGGGGTGGAGCACCTGGGAGCCAAAAATCCGCGTACAGGATTGCTCAGACTAGCCAGGCCATGTGGAGATATTCTCCTACGATCTCTTTTGAAGCCCTTGTCCGATCTGACAAGACCTGTGTACTGGAGCCCCGGCCTTTTGTAGCTTTTCAATTCCGTCCATTTTTTTTATGTTGGCACTCGCTACCAAATTCATTGATCACAGGAGAAGAACCGGGACCAAAGTACAAGAAGTGCCCACGAGGGCAAGCACCAGCAAAGCAAAAGAAGATGCAAAAGAAGAAGAAGAAGGGGCTATATAACTACTCAGCCAGGGTCAAAAGGAATTCCGGCTCCCAAATCTCCCATGCGATCAGGTGAACCAGCGAAAGTGTGCCTTTTTTCTTCTCTTTGGGCGCCAGAGAGACACAGGTGCTCAACCAATCCTTGATGGTCACCACGCCATTCCAGGCTGGTGGGTTCAACGATGGATAGTTTGCAAGCGAGGCAATGGCCCCCCATACCATTATGGACCTAGGGCATTTTTTTTCTCTCGAATACGCACTAGATGTGCGTACCATATTATAAAGGGAGATGAGTGGGGTAAAGAGCCCCTCCACGTCAGTGATTACATGAGATTTACATGCACACGACACCACCCGAACCTCCACCACCTATACATAGTCTAAGTTGGTGCTACCTCTGGTCTAGCCCACCGTTCTACCGCGGCGAAGAACTCGTCAGTGTTTCCTTTCAGCAACCCTGCCTCCTTCCAGGCTATCCCTTCGTTGCATATCCGGAGCAGTACATCGTTTTTGGATGGCGAAACCCCATCAAAGATTATCGCATTTCGGTGTTTCCAAATTCCCCACATGACAAGAGTTAGAATTCCCGCTTGACTCCGCCTTTGCCGCGATGAACCTCCCTTCTCCGCACACCAATTGGTCATGCTCTGCTCGGTCGTGGAGATCCACTCTTGCTTGCCCATGGATTGCAAGACAGCCGTCCAAACCTCCCTCGCGAACACACATCTCAGCATAATGTGCCCCATGGTTTCTTCCTCCTGGTCGCAAAGGGGACAACGATCCTGATGCTCTAGCCCTCGCCTGGCGAGCCGGTCGGACGTCCAGCATCTGTCCCGGATGGCCGTCCACGTGAAGAAGCAGCATCTCAACGATGCCTTGGCTTTCCAGGTGAATCCCGCTGTTGGCACAACTTGCCGCCCCCAAAACTTGGCGTTATAGGCGGAATTCGTAGTGAACTCTCCATTGCTGCTCCAAGACCGCGTCACCAGATCCTGCGGCCTTGCTCCAGCTCCACCTGCACAACCCTCGTCCAAAGCTGCATATATTCGTTTAGCGCCTCGACGGACATCTCCGGCCCGATATCTCTCGCCCACTTGTGGCCATGCAAAGCTTGGGCTACTGTGCAATTTAGCCTCGTCCGTTTTCTCACCATGGCATAAAGTTGCGGGGTGATATCTTGGATCCTCTCCCCATCTATCCACTTGTTCTCCCAGAAAAGTGTATCTGTGCCGCTTCCTATTGTCGTCCTCATAGCCGCGCGACAGAGTTGTTTTGAAGCCTCTAGCACTTTGAGCGAGAACTCTGCCCACGGCCTCGTAGTGTCAGTCTTCTGTAACCACGGCCACTGGGCTTGCGTCGCCACATTAAGCCATTTTAAGTTTGGGATCCCGAGTCCACCAGCCCACATCAGCGTGCAAACCTGCTCCCAAGCCACCGTGCATTGCCCTCCACTGGCCTGAGCCTCGGCACACCAGAGAAAGCTGCGACAAATCTTATTCATAGCTTTGATCGTCTTCTGTGGCAGGTCGAGCGCAAGCATTGCATGTAATGGTATCGCGCATAATACAGACTTGATCAGCAGCATCCTCCCACTCCGTGGCATCTTTGATGCCTTCCATCGTGGCAATGCATTTGCCAGCTGATCCACCAGGCCGGCCAGCTGTGCCGCCGATTGTTTCCGTAAGGTGAGCGGCAAGCCAAGGTATTTACATGGAAAAGTGCCTGCTCCGCACCCAGAAATCCTCTCCAGCAGATGGGACGGTGTCTCCAAATTTCGCATACAGAGGGGGCAGAAATAGTTGTTCTCCCATTGTCTATGAAGCAGTGCATCGGCGGTGAGGATCTTACCCAGTACCGCCGTCCACATGAGGAAACGATGTTTTCCGGACGCCTATGCTGACCAGATCATCTTGTATCCGTCCATGGGGAGCGATCCCTCGAACTGAATCTTGAAGGCCGAACATGCCGAATACTATGTGCCATCCGATGTGAACCTCCACGTGATTCTGTCAGGTTGGTCTTCAGTCAATTGTACACTGTCCAGCATGTCTGCGAGCTTGGAGAGTTCAGAAACCATATGCCCCTCTAGCCCCCTCGCGAGGTCCGTCAGCCACGTCTCGTTTCGCATGGCGTCTCGGACCAATCTGTTCTTGCGGGTTGAAATCGTGAAGAGGCTCGGTGCAATCCCCTTTGGACATTGGCCATGCAGCCAGCGATCATGCCAAAACCTTGCTAGCCCGCCGTCGCCCACTGAGACCTCCGTAGCTATGGAGAACAACATCCGTTCGTCCTCATCGCAAGGCAGTGGTCCATGTGTCCAAGCCATCGACAGCGATTCCATGCAGACCACAACCACCTGAGACGTAACGCGGTGCCAAATTTGGCTAGGTTCAGGACCCCAAGGCTCTTGGGTCTGCATATAAGGCTCCAGGCCACTCGACATTGGTCGTCGTTGCACATTGATTCTCCATTCTAGAGCCATGCGCGGCAAAGTTGCACGAGTCATTTTAGAACCCAGGCAGGGAGCCGGTGCACAGTCATCGTGTAGATGGCCAGTGGGATGAGGTTTGATTTTAGCGATGAAAGGACATGCGGCGCCCCCATGTGTGGTTTTGGTAATTGATGACATTCTCTATGGACTTATGGTTGCATTGAGTTATATTTGAAGGATTTTTTCCATAGGCATTTCTTGAAGTCCATGTGTTGGTTTCAAGGAGTTTATGGGTTGACCAAGGTGCTATTAAGGAATTATCCAAAGATTGGTCTTGTGAGTGTTGAGCTTATTGCAAGCATGTCTTGAAGAAGAAGATTGTGTGATCATTCATGTTTACCTTCAACATCATCCAAACGAAGAGAGTTGGAAATATTCAAGGTTGATCAAGACTAAGTCAAGAGTGAATCAAGTTGATCAACTCACAAAGCGTAAAGGATGTACCGAGAGGGATCAAGTGATCCCATGGTATGGTAAGCATTGTCCATTGCACTTTGTGTACTAACCCATGTTCTATGTGAGAGTCTATGTGGGGTTAGGTACGTGTCCATGGGCTTGCGTCAAGAGGAATATATCATACAACCCATGGAAAGGATGACATCAAGTGGTGATCGTCATCAAGATTGCTGTGTGCAAGTTCAAGTGGAGCATCACGAAGAGATCAAGTGCTTGAAGCTTGCCATCCATTGTGGTGTCAATGGACTTGTGAAGATGTGCCGAAGAGTGGCTCACCCATAGTGGAGTATGGCGGAGCAATCATCTAGTCTCCATCAACCCAACGCAATCAAGAAAGGTGGTCCATCTTGAGGAGGACAAGATCGTCATCATCTAGCTCAAGTGGACCATGTGCAAGGCAAAGGTTTGCCCTTGATAGGTTTCCTATTTTACCGGTCTCATGGTGGTAGTTGGGAGACCGGGTTATAGGATCGATAGCCGTACTATCAAGGGGGGCTCTCAAGTGAGTAACTTGATCATATTGTTCATCAAGAGCTCAACCCATTGCATCCTTGCATCATGTTTCTTGGTTCTTGTTTGGTTATCTTTGTGAGTCTTAGAGCTTATGGTCATCTTGATGAAAAGCTTGAGTTCATCGAAAACGGAGTTTGCATGTGTCTTCTATGATGTTTTCGGTGTTGGAGGTTTTACCGATCTTATCTGAGGAAGGGTTCTGACCATTTTCTTTTGGGACTTTTCTCATTTGCTTCTTATTGGTATTTCTATCAATATTGTCTTAGCCCTTGTCGCTAGCTTTCCAACAAACTTGGCTTCGTCGAATTTGGAGTCCGTTTGCAGAAGTTGTGTTAGTTTTGGTGTCCTTAAAAGGGGCTGCTGCGTATGTAATTTTTTAGTACCGCTCTTGGGAGCGGTACTACCGCGACCACTTCCGTGGCTACTTCCGCTCGGGACCAAAAACTCGTCACAAGTCCAGCGGTGGTAGGCACGGATGTAATTTTTTAGTACCGCTCGCAAGCAGTAGTACCGCTACCCTTAGCAGTAGTACCACTACCCCTAGCGGTAGTACCGTGAGGTCAAGCGGTACTACCACTTCGACGGTTCTTCTGGCTTTTTTTCCTTCTCGTTGTTGTGTTTCAAAGGGCTACTACCGCCCTAGCGGTAGTACCGCTCGGTGCGGGCTGTGAGCATAACGGTTGGATTTTTCCCCACCTATAAAAGGGGGTCTTCTTCCCCAATGAACCTTATCTCTTGAGCTCGTGTTCTTCCCCCATTGTTGACCTTCTTTGAGATTGATAACTCTCAATCGCTCCAATGATTCTTGCTAGTTCTTGAGGGAAAAGAGAGAGGAGATCTAGATTCACGTTTCCACCAATCACTTTCTCCTCTAAGTGAGGGGAACCCCTTGGATCTAGATCTTGGAGTTCTTCGTGATATTCTTTCGTTCTTCCTCTCATTTTCCTCCCTAGCATTAGTTGCTTTGGTGGGATTTTGGAGAGAAGGACTTGGGCACTCCGTGTGCCCTTGCCATTGCATTTGGTGCATCGGTTTGAGTTCTCCACAGTGATACGTGGAAGTTACAAGTTGAGAAGCTTATTACTCTTGGGTGCTTGGTACCCTTGAGCTTGTTCCTCTTGGGTGCTTGGGCGCCCTAGACGGTCGAGGTCACTTCGGAGCCATATTCCACTGTGGTGAAGCTTCGTGGTGTCGTTGGGGAGATAGCCCCAACCTTTGTGGTGTTTAGAGCTCAATCATTGTGGTGTAAAGCTCCGGGCAAGCGTCGGGGTCTCCAATTAGGTTGTGGAGATCGTCCCGAGCAATTTGACGGGTTTCGGTGACTGCCCCCAAGGGTTGCCAAAGTGTACGGGTTCGGTGACCGCCCCCAAGGGTTGCCATTTGTACGGGTTCGGTGACCGCCCTCAAGGGTCCCTTAGTGGAATCACGGCATCTTGCATTGTGCGAGGGAGTGAGGAGATTACGGTGGCCCTAGTGGCTTCTTGGGGAGCATTGTGCCTCCACACCGCTCCAAACAGAGATTAGCATCCGCAAGGGTGTGAACTTCGAGATACATCGTCATCTCCGCGTGCCTCGGTTATCTCTTACCCGAGCTCTTTACTTATGCACTATACTTTGTGATAGCCATATTGTTTCTTGTCATATATCTTGCTATCACATAGTTGTTTATCTTGCTTAGCATAAGTTGTTGGTGCACATAGGTGATCCTAGTTGTTTTAGGTTTTGTGCTTGACAAATTAACCGTTAGGTTTATTCCGCATTTGTTCAAGCCTAAACCATAATTATTTTAAAGCGCCTATTCACCCCCCCTCTAGGCGACATCCACGATCTTTCAATTGGTATCAGAGCCTCGTCTCTCTTTGTTAGGCTTAACCGCCTAGAGAGTAAAGATGTCGACTAGGGGATTAGGATTCTCTAACACTCTTAGTTTCGATGGCACAAATTTTGATGTTTGGGTAATTCGCATGCTTAATCTCTTTAGGGTCATGGACCCAAATTTAGAGCGAATTGTAGATATGGGTTTTTCTCCTCCAAAGGATCCCCAAAGATTATCTTTAGAGGATGAGAAAAACTCTTATCTCAATGCTCAAGCTTCTAATGTGCTTTTCGATGCTTTGAGCAATGTAGTTATATTTCAACTCATGCCGTTCTGGGATGCTCATGAGTTATGGACAAAGCTTCAAGATAAATATGGCGTGTCCAAGATTTGTGGGGATGATTGTTCTCCCTCCACCTCCGGCCGTGTTGCCTTCTCAACTTCCTCTACTTCACCTACATGTGGATTGCCACAAGGTAATGCTAGGGTGAGTGGTGGTGGTCATTGCAATGATGATAGTGTGCTTGTTCTTGGTGATTCTTCATCACTATCTTATTGCAATGGCCCTTCTTTGGATTTTAACACTTCAAGCACCTTACATGTTTCACATGCTCGTGTTGGTAGTCCTTGCATATCATGTAGAAATTGCTTGCTCAAACCTCATGAAGATATGCTTGCTATGTCTTGTTGCCATGATAAAAATGTATCTATTTCCTCAAGTTGTTGTGCTAACAATGTAGAGGAAACCCAACACTCCATGGAACAAGATGTGGTCTTGAACGGTGCTTCAAGGGATCCTACATCATCATCAATTGCTTTTTGCCTTATGGCTAAGGCTTCAAAGGTATCTCCCACTTTGAATCCCAATATATCTTGTGATGATATTGATGATGGCAAGAATGATGATGATGTTGATTATGATGAAGAGAATGATAATGTTGCCTCCTTAAAAATTAAGGGGGAAATGGTTTTTAAAGCTCTTCATAAAAATAAAATTGCTCATTCCAACTTCATGGAAATTTTGTCCATTGCCATTGAGGGCAAGAAATATATTGAGGAGTTGGAATCTCATCTCGAGGAGCATGAGGTCACCATTGAGAAAATGGAAGGTCATGAGTGTGATTACGCTAATGAGATTGCGGACCTCTCTCAAGCTCTTGAACTTGAACAAACCACCAAGGAATCTCTTGAGGAGACTTTTGCTCTAGAATTATCTAGAGTGAGGGAATCTCGTGATAGAGCTCTTGAGGTGGCCAATGATTTTGAAACTAAAAATGAGGAGCTTGAAGTTGTGCATGCTAAACTCCTTGAGGACTTTGAGCACCTCGAAAATGGCTCAAGGGTCATTAAGAGTGAGGTCATCAAACTCACCGAGTCTCATGCTCAACTTAAAGCTTCATATTCAAAAGAGCTTGCCACGTTGTCTTCTCCTCTTGTTGTTAATGATGATGCTTGTGCTACTAACTCTATCTCTTGTGAAGCATCCATATTGAAGGAGAATGTTGAGCTAAGGGCTCAACTTGAGTTGCTATCTAGCAATTATGGGATGTTGGAAGAAAATCATGTAAAGCTCACAGGCTCTCATGACGATCTTCTAGTATCCCATAATGTGCTAATGTTAGCTCATGAGGCCATGCTTGCTAAGGTAACATCTAGTGAGCCTCATGTGGATACTAGCACTACTTTTAGTCAAAATGCTATATTGCCTTGTGCTAGTCCTCGTGATTCATCCATGCATAACATTGGTACATCTTGTGATGAATTGCTTTCCTTGCCTTGTTGCTCTAACAATGAAGCTTATACTTCCTCTAGTGCTTTTGTTGAGACTAACCATGTAGAGGAAATCAAAGAGCTCAAGGCCCAAGTCACTTCTTTGAAGAAAGATTTGGAAAAGTGTCATGAAGGGAATGCCACACTCAACAATATCTTGAGTGTACAAAAATCCCCCAATGACAAAGGTGGACTTGGATTAAACTCCAATAATAAGGAAGTCCAAGAGCAACAACAAGAAGGCCCCAAAACAAGTCAAGAGTTCGGCCAAGATTATTTGCTTCAAGTGCAAAATTGAAGGGCATCATGTTAGATCTTGCCCATTGAAGAAGAAGGCCATTAGTGACAAGCAACAAGGGAAGCGGCTACAAGTGCATTCTCATGCTCAACCTCTAGTTGAAGAAAGGCCTCTTCCCAATAAGACTCAATCTAATGCTTCTCAAGTTGAGAAATCAAGTGAGAAGAAAGTGAAGAGTAGACGTTGCTACCTATGTCGTGAAAAAGGTCATGTCACTTCTTCATGCACGAATGGTACCTTATCCAACCCTATTCTAATTGATGATATCTATTCTCTTGGGAAGGATAAGTTTGGCAATGTGTTTGCCAAATTTGTTGGTACTCAAAGTGGTGTCAAGAAAAGAACCATTTGGGTAGCCAAGCCTATTGTGACTAACCTCTTAGGACCCAACTTGGTTGGGGACCAACTAGCTCATACTTGATCAATAGGTGTTGTTGGAGGTCATTGGAGACTTGGCTACATTATGAAGAATTAAGGGGATTTCATCATTCTTATTGTCTCAAGCCAAGTCAATTGGGTTATCAAGTTTCTATCTTATATCCAATGTGCCTCCTTGCGGTAACTTGTACTCAAATTGTTTACATTGAAAGTTACTTGCCCCTTTGCATGTTTTGGTTTTGTTCCTTGCATGTGTTTGTATATGTTGTGTCTCCAAATTGCTTATCTTGAGTAATCAAGTTTGTGTATGTTGGTTTGCACTTCATGTACATGTGTGTCGTAAGTTGAGCCTTTGTGCATCTTGTTTGTATCTTAGTTGGCTCTCGTGAGAGATTAATGGAATATCCCATTATGGGGAAGTGATGTGCTTTGTGCACCTCACAATCCTATAAATGTGTGAACATGAGTAATACCATCTAGTATTGATATTTCAAGATTCGCTATGTGGTATGTCTTCTCATGAGAAATTCAAATTCTAAATAGTCCATTAAGTATCTCTTGTTGGATCCTTTTATTTGCCCCTTGTTTATCCTTAATTGGTATCACATTATGGGGGAGTAATATGCTATGTGTATATTACTAGCCTAGAAAATGTGTACATTTGAGATATTGTCACCTAGAGTTGATATTGTAAATTATCTTGTTCCTAGATGGCATGTTAGCTCTACAAGTTGCAATTTGCTTTTTGTTTGGTGTGAAGATGATGTCGGATATCCTTGATATCTACCACCGGGAATTATTTCCATTTATTTCTTGTCTTTTGACAACTGGTACTTACTTGTGTGGTAGAATATTGATCATCTTTACATTGGCTTTTGCTTTTATTTGCCTTTTCTCTTGCCTAGGAATGTATCAACTCCCTTTGTCTTCCATACCACTTGAGGATCTTCTTAATTTCTTGATCTTGTCTAGTGTTTTCTAGATATAGTGAAAGTGGTGATACCACCTTGTGCATTTTGTATTCAAATTCAAATTCTCTATAATGCACTAGTCTTGGGGGAGCTATCCTATTTTCTATAAAACACTCATCTTGCGATCCTTATCAAGTGTGTGTTGGTGGAAGGCAAGCCGTTTTCTTTTTGGTACTTTGTGCCATCATGAAACTTTGTAGAGAGCTTGGTTTGTTTGGAACCATCCTCTCTTTTGGGAGTTTGATATCTTTTATTTAGTGTGTATCAACGAATATCTCATTTCTCGGTGTATCTATTATGGATATCCTCCAAGTGATGATTTATTCATTTGGTATCTTTTCTTCACTTGGTTTTTCTTTGTCATTTGGTATCGGTTCTTGAAAGTCTTGAGCATGCATATTAATTTGATGTAGTATCTTTGGCATGCTTTCTTTCTTTGACCCAATATATAGGGGAAACTCCACCAAGTCTCAAATTGGATGGGACGTGCATGAAATTCATTTTCATATCTATATGCACATATTTATGTGGAGTTTGTCCTATGTATTGTTGGTTCTCTAACTCTTTGGTCCCAATGAGTTTGGGTACCATTTTGTTTGTGTTGTTGTTCTAGGAACAATTGGAGACGCATTGGATGCTCAGCTCACTCACAAGGAAGGTGGTGTCGCCATGTGCTTACTGAACTCAAGCTAGGATGATCAATGAACTAATATCCACCTTTAATTGGTATCTACTACATCCTTCCATTGATATCTCGGTAACAAGTATCATCATCTTCTTCATGCACTCATTTCTTGCATCAACCTTGTGTAGGTTGCATCATGGCATGTTTTTCATTCTTTCTTGTGATACTTGTTTTCTTTCTCAAAGCATCCCAACAATGATCTCTTGTTGCTAGTTGTGATGTCTTGGATGTTCGTGTGGTTGGAATTCATTTATATACAATAAGACCATATCTAGCCATGTGATATGCTCTCAAGCAAATTTCTTATTGGTATATTTATGACTTCCTTGTGGATATCTTGTTCCTTCCTTTTGTAACTATTTCGTGTGTATATCCTTCTTTGTGGATTGATATCATCATGATTTTCATCTACCTAGAATCTTATACACTTGAGAGAAGTTACATCTCTAGTTGATATCCCTTTCTTTCACATCCACCGGTTCTTTCTCATGTTATTTATTTGGCGGCTCTGTGAAAGTGTATGCCTTGAGTGCGGGTCATTTCTCGTTGCATCTTGTTGCACTCTTGTGTGGTGAAGATCATTCTCCTCATGCTTGTCTTGACGAGGCTTGCCATCTAATTGGTATCCCTCGTCTTGATGAGGCTTTCGCTTTCTATCTTCACCATGGGTTGTCACAAGTGTTGGTTTTTCATTTTGCATATTTAGTGTGCTTGTGAACCCATTTGCAGGGTGTGTGTGGGGAGGACATGTCATGCACCGTGTATCTCATTTATCCAAGACTATGTTGATGCTTAATGCTCATCCTTATTTTAGTCTTCTCAAGTGTTTTGCCATGACTCACACACATCATTTTGGTTGACTCTATTCTTAAGTTGCCTCTTTTACATGTTGCTCAACCATGTGTTTGTTGCCTGTGCTAGGATTTGTTTCCTACATGCTCACTTACACTTGTTGTGAGTTTCTATTGATTTTCGAGGAGTGATGATCCTATTTTGTGCACTTGGTATCCTAATGCAAATATTCTAAGGATTGCACAAACCATGGGAAGCTTCACTAGTGTCTTTAGAACACTCCATTGCTCTCTTGCACTTGACGTGAGGTTCTATTGATCTTGGGGGAGTGAAGATCCTATTTTGTGCTCGGTGTATCCAATTACATAACTAAATTGTGCACAAATCATGGGGAGCTTCTCTAGTTTTTCTTTAGAACACTCCTTTACTCATATCGTAATATCCTTATTCATGTGGCTCATAGGATCTTTGGTCTAGTTGGTTCAATTGATATCCTTTGTTTGCTTGCTTCAATTAGTATCTTTTGATTGCTTGATTGCTTGTTTCTCTCTTTTTTATGTCTTTGTGGCATATCATTCTTTTGCTATCTTTGTGCCTCAATATAGCTTGTGTTCCTCCAAGTATTTACCTTTGGATATGTTTGTTGCATTCCACTCACTTGTTGAGAAATACACAATTTATGAAGGACCGCAATTTATATTGGCCTTCTAAGCTTTTCGCCCATTTTGGCAATCGATGCCAATGGGGAGAAGTTTCAGAGAGTTTTGTGGAGAAGTTTAGAGAGTTGTCTCCTCCTGCTTTGGTTTTGTTCCTTAGCATTTTCATCTCATATGCATGGTGATGCATAATTCCTTATATAAACTCTCTTGAAAGTGATTGTCATCAATTACCAAAATGGGGGAGATTGAAAGGACATGCAGTGCCCCCATGTGTGGTTTTGGTAATTGATGACATTCTCTATGGACTAATGGTTGCATTGAGTTATATTTGAAGGAATTTTCCATAGGCATTTCTTGAAGTCCATGTGTTGGTTTCAAGGAGTTTATGGGTTGACCAAGGTGCTATTAAGGAATTATCCAAAGATTGGTCATGTGAGTGTTGAGCTTATTGCAAGCATGTCTTGAAGAAGAAGATTGTGTGATCATTCATGTTTACCTTCAAGACATCATCCAAACTAAGAGAGTTGGAAAGATTCAAGGTTGATCAAGACTAAGTCAAGAGTGAATCAAGTTGATCAACTTAGAAAGCGTAAAGGATGTACCGAGAGGGATCAAGTGATCCCATGGTATGGTAAGCATTGTCCATTGCACTTTGTGTACTAATCCATGTTCTATGTGAGAGTCTATGTGGGGTTAGGTACGTGTCCATGGGCTTGCGTCAAGAGGAAGATATCATACAACCCATGGAAAGGATGACATCAAGTGGTGATCATCATCAAGATTGCTGTGTGCAAGTTCAAGTGGAACATCACGAAGAGATCAAGTGCTTGAAGCTTGCCATCCATTGTGGTGTCAATGGACTTGTGAAGATGTGCCGAAGAGTGGCTCACCCATAGTGGAGTATGGGGGAGCAATCATCTAGTCTCCATCGACCCAACACAATCAAGAAAGGTGGTCCATCTTGAGGAGGACAAGATCATCATCATCTAGCTCAAGTGGACCATGTGCAAGGCAAAGGTTTGCCCTTGATAGGTTTCCTATTTTACCGGTCTCATGGTGGTAGTTGGGAGACCGGGTTATAGGATCGATAGCCGTACTATCAAGGGGGGCTCTCAAGTGAGTAACTTGATCATATTGTTCATCAAGAGCTCAACCCATTGCATCCTTGCATCATGTTTCTTGGTTCTTGTTTGGTTATCTTTGTGAGTCTTAGAGCTTATGGTCATCTTGATGAAAAGCTTGAGTTCATCGAAAACGGAGTTTGCATGTGTCTTCTATGATGTTTTCGGTGTTGGAGGTTTTACCGATCTTATCTGAGGAAGGGTTCTGACCATTTTCTTTTGGGCCTTTTCTCATTTGCTTCTTATTGGTATTTCTATCAAGATTGTCTTAGCCCTTGTCGCTAGCTTTCCAACAAACTTGGTTTCGTCGAATTCGGAGTCCGTTTGCAGAAGTTGTGTCAGTTTTGGTGTCCTTAAAAGGGGTTGCTGCGGATGTAATTTTTTAGTACCGCTCTTGGGAGCGGTACTACCGCTTGGAGCGGTACTACAGCGACCACTTCTGTGGCTACTTCCGCTCAGGACCAAAAACTCGTCACATGTCCAGCGATGGTAGGCACGGATGCAATTTTTTAGTACCGCTTGCAAGCAGTAGTACCGCTACCCTTAGCAGTAGTACCGCTACCCCTAGCGGTAGTACCGTGAGGTCAAGCGGTACTACCGCTACTACCGCCCTAGCGGTAGTATCGCTCCTTGGAGCGGTAGTACCGCTCGGTGCGGGCTGTGAGCATAATGGTTGGATTTTTCCCCACCTATAAAAGGGGGTCTTCTTCCCTAATGAACCTTATCTCTTGAGCTCGTGTTCTTTCCCCATTGTTGACCTTCTTTGAGCTTGCTAACTCTCAATCCCTCCAATGATTCTTGCTAGTTCTTGAGGGAAAAGAGAGAGGAGATCTAGATTCACGTTTCCACCAATCACTTTCTCCTCTAAGTGAGGGGAACCCCTTGGATCTAGATCTTGGAGTTCTTCGTGTTCTTATTTCGTTCTTCCTCTCATTTTCCTCCCTAGCATTAGTTGCTTTGGTGGGATTTGGGAGAGAAGGACTTGGGCACTCCGTGTGCCCTTGCCATTGCATTTGGTGCATCGGTTTGAGTTCTCCACGGTGATACGTGGAAGTTACAAGTTGAGAAGCTTATTACTCTTGGGTGCTTGGTACCCTTGAGCTTGTTCCTCTTGGGTGCTTGGGCGCCCTAGACGGTTGAGGTCACTTCAGAGCCATATTCCATTGTGGTGAAGCTTCGTGGTGTCGTTGCGGAGATAGCCCCAACCTTTGTGGTGTTCGCAGCTCAATCATTGTGGTGTAAAGCTTCGGGCAAGCGGCGGGGTCTGCAATTAGGTTGTGGAGATCGCCCCGAGCAATTTGACGGGTTTCGGTGACCGCCCCCAAGGGTTGCCAAAGTGTATGGGTTCGGTGACCGCCCCCAAGGGTTGCCATTTGTACGGTTCATGACCGCCTCAAGGGTCCCTTAGTGGAATCACGGCATCTTGCATTGTGCGAGGGCGTGAGGAGATTACGGTGGCCCTAGTGGCTTCTTGGGGAGCATTGTGCCTCCACACCGCTCCAAACGGATATTGGCATCCGCAAGGGGGTGAACTTTGGGATACATCGTCGTCTCCGCGTGCCTCGGTTATCTCTTACCCGAGCTCTTTACTTATGAACTATACTTTGTGATAGCCATATTGTTTCTTGTCATATATCTTGCTGTCACATAGTTGTTTATCTTGCTTAGCATAAGTTATTGGTGCACATAGGTGAGCCTAGTTGTTTTAGGTTTTGTGCTTGACAAATTAACCGTTAGGTTTATTCCACATTTGCTCAAGCCTAAACCATAATTATTTTAAAGTGCCTATTCACCCCCCCTCCAGGCGACATCCACGATCTTTCAAGCGGGACTAGCCGACCACTTTTAGCCATTAGACCCCCTTTCCATCTTGTTTCCAAATCTGATGATTAAAGGCTCCAGTTCTATTTTGGTCAGGTTTCGCAGCGAGAGCGACATCCCAAGATAAGTTGTTGGAAACTGCTTTGCTGGGATAGCAACAGGTGCGAGGATGCAGGCCACATCGAGTGATGCACATCGGATGGGGAGCGCCGAGCTCTTGCAGCTATTTATGCGAAGACTCGAGGCCGTGGCAAAGCAGTTGAGCAGTAGATTGATCATATTAGCGTCGCTCGCCGAGGGATTCATGAACAGCGCCACACCGTCTACGTAGAAAGAGCACCTCATAGTAAACGGGAATGTTTAGGCAATGCGCCACACATGGGGCGGCCCTTGTGTTACATATATATAGGAATACATGAGAGTTACATGCCTTGGAGGCCAAGGGAGATCACAACCATATCATACAAAATCAGGCAGGTTGGGATATTCCTATACATAAGTGATACACGAAGATATACTCTAACATCCCCCCTCAGTTTGTGCGTCAGCTGGCAAGAGGCACAAACTGGAACGAAACTCCGAGAAGAGCTGCGAGGGTAAGCCTTTCGTCATAATGTCAGCATACTGTCGAGATGATGGCACATGAAGCACATGAACCTGACCAAGGGACACCTTCTCGCGAGCAAAGTGAATGTCGATCTCGATGTGTTTGGTACGGCGGTGTTGCACCGGGTTGGAGGCCATGTACAATGTGCTGACATTATCACAAAAAACGACCATGGCAGTAGTCAAGGGATGATGAAGCTCTGTAAGAAGCTGACGGATCCAGCAGCACTCGGCAACAGCATGAGCCACATCACGATACTCTGCCTCAGCACTCGATCGGGAAACCGTGGTTTGGCGCTTGGAGGACCAAGAGACCAAGGTGTCACCGAGATAGACACAATAACCTGAGGTAGACCGCCGAGTATCAGGGCAACCAGCCCAGTCACCCTTGATGTAGTGAAGAATACGCTTGACCAAGTGTAGATGCGGCTCGCGGGGAGCATGCATATAAAGGCAGGCCTGCTGCACAGCATAGGCGATGTCCGGATGGGTGCGGGTGAGATACTGCAATGCACCAGCATAACTCCGATAGGTAGTAGCATCATCAAGCAGAGCACCATCAATGGCTGAGAGTTTGACCTTGACATCAACTGGAGTAGGCGATGGATGACAGTCGGCCATGCCGACACGCTGAAGAAGAGCCAAGGCGTACTGTCGCTGAGAGAGAACCAGGCCATAGCGTCCCAAGTAACCGAGATGCCGAGGAAAAATGAGAGGTCTCCAAGATCTGTCATGGCAAACTCCGAGTGTAGCTGCTGCGTCAAGTGCTGAAGGAGCGCGGATGTAGAAGCAGTGATCACAATATCATCAACGTACAGGAGGATGTACGCGAGCTGGTGTCCGTGGTGGTAGATGAACAGAGAGATGTCCGATTTCGATGCAACAAAGCCGAGGTGATGAGCGTAGAGAGCGAACCGTTGGTACCATGCACGGGGCGCCTGTTTGAGACCATAGAGCGACTTGTGAAGGCGGCACACATAGTCAGGGAAACGGGGCATCAACAAAACCAGGCAGTTGCTGGCAATAAACCTCCTCGTCAAGATTTTCATTGAGGAAGGCATTCTTGACATCAAGCTGGTGGATCGGCCAGGCACGGGAAACTGCAATGGTGAGGACGATGCGGATGGTGGCCGGTTTGACAACCGGGCTGAACGTCTCGTCGAAGTCGATGCCCGGCTGTTGAGAGTAGCCGCGAACGACCCACCGAGCCTTATACCGAGCGAGCCGTCCATCCGAATGGAATTTATGATTGAAGATCCACTTCCCTGAAACAACATGAGCACGAGGTGGGCGTGCAACAAGTGACCACGTCCGGTTAGTGACAAGCGCCTCGAACTCATTGTGCATGGCACGACGCCAGTGTGGGTCGTTGAGAGCACCCCGATATGTTATGGGAAGAGGGGAGATGGAGGAGTCGGAAGCCATAAGGTTCATAGATCGATGGGATGGAAGAGATCGCGCTTGGCGTGAGTCAGCATCGTGTGGGTGTTGATAGGGGAGGGTGGCCGGTGTACGACGACAGGAGGGAAGGGTGTGCTCGAACTAGACCCAGGGGAGGTGGGTGCACTCGGCGGGTCAGCTAGAGCGGGAGAGCTAGGAGGCGGGCTCAGCGGCCCAGCAGGGCTAGGCGGCAGGCTCGGTGGCCTAGCAGGGCTAGGTGCGCTGGCGGGCGAGCGGGCAGAAGGGTGAGGGCAAGACGGAGGGTTAGCATGCATAGCGGGTTGGACCGCAAGAGATGGGGCGGGTGCAGTGTCGGTGGCTGCGAGGTGGAGGAGAAAATCCAACGACGCAAGGGGGTGAGACAGGCGATCCGGAGAGGAGGAGAAGGGAAAGATCGTGTCGTCGAAGACAACATGGCGGGAGATGATGACGCGACGTGTTTGAGGATCTAGACACCGATACCCTTTATGGTTGGAGGGATAACCTAGGAATATGCACATGACGGAATAGGGCGCTAGCTTATGCTTGGCGACGGAGGATTAGTTAGGGTAGCATAAACATCCAAAGACACGGAGCATGCTATAGTCTGGAAGTGTATTGTGGAGACGGATGTAGGGGATAGCGAATTCGATGGACTGAGAGGGGCATATGTTAATGAGATGAGTGGCAGTGGCCAAGGCTTCCGCCCAATAGGGCGGTGGCATCGAAGACTGAAAGAGGAGTGTGCGTGTAACATCGTTGAGGGTGCGGATGGCACATTCGGCCTTGCCGTTTTGAGGGGAGGTGTACGGGCATGAAAGTCGAAGATGGATGTCGTGAGAGGCAAAGAAGGTGGTGACCATGGAGTTGAGAAACTTGGTGCCGTTGTCGGACTGCATTGCTACTAGTGGACGGGAGAATTGTGTGCGGGCGTAGGCGACAAAATTAATAAGGGTGGCGGCGGTGTCAGATTTGTTGCGAAGAGGAAACGTCCATATATAATGCGAGAAGTCATCCACAATAACAAGATAGTACTTAAAACCAGATTTCTTCTAAGCCAAAGAGGAAAGTGGTTGCCAAAGAGCATCAAGGGCAACAAACCAAGAAAGGCACCAGCAAAGTGAAGAAGTCCACAGTTGCAAAGAAGCTGAGCATGGAAGAAGAAACCTCGAGCAAGGTGAAGAAAACTTCCAAGAGGAAGAGGATTGTGCATGAAGCAGCCGATGATGATTCTGATGAGGAAGCACCCCAGCCTCCTCAGAAGCCTAAGTTGATGGGTGATGCCATCAGGGCAGGAGCACCTACAAAGTCTAAGCCTTCTGCTCCAGCAAAGGCAGCTCAAGCCAAGCCTCGCCGCCAAGCCCAAGAAGACTGCTAAACATTCCCGCTTCGAGAAGAAGAAAGACAATGTGCCACCACTGAGTCGATGATGAGGCACATGTATTGTCAAACTCCGTCGAAACTGCCACCCACAATGATGCTCATCCTCGAGCTGAAAACATGAAGGAAAGGAAGGACAAAGGTCTCAGTGCTATGGAGACAAGCTGATCCATATGCCATAGGGAGAAGGACTGTCAGAGATCCAAGGTTCCACACCGAGAGCAAAGAAGATTTCTATGAGATCGTGCTTATGGACAAGAAGCCCATTGTTGCGAGACACTCGCTATGTTGATCGGGCATACATTGACAAAGGAAGAGCACAGAGACTACTTTCCACATGTGCATGAGAGCTTCACCGCATGTGGTGTTGCTGATTTCGTTGGTCGGTCGGCGATTGGAATGATGAGATGATCATGCAATTCTATGCCACGACTCATTTCTATCCAGATGGCAGGATTGTATGGATGATCAAGGTCGAGATTCTCTTCTACTATAGAAGAATGGGCAGCACCGCTGAATGCTCCAAAGGCAGAGAGGATGATGTAGATGTCTATGGAATTCCCAAGAAAAACCATGAGTCTATGAAGAACATGTACAATGAGGTACCAAAGAAGGATGTAGAGTTCGAAGCTCGGCTCGAGTATCATCTCCGTGCAGGTCTCCCTACCACAAACACAATTCTGAGGCATACCTTGATGCCCAAGTCTGGAGATCATCGCATGATAAGAGGTTATTCTATCAACATGCTGCATATACTAGATCAGAAGGCACCTTTCAAGGTGATGGACCTGATAGTTGAGACTATCAAGAGGACTGCAGCAGACCAGAAGAGGTCGTGTGGATTTGCCCCGCACATTCAGATGCTTATCAATGCCAAGTTTGGCACGGGCACCTACTTGTTGGATAGACCCCACTTGCCACTGCAGCCTGAGCATGAGGACAATGAAGTTGTGATGACTGAGGATGATCCCACGTCTGTTGAAGGTCAAGCTAAGTCTGAAGTCGACAAACAAGCTAAAGCTGAGAAGGAAGCAGCAGCAGCAGCAGCTAAACCCAAGAGTGTTGGAGAACAGCTCCTTGAAGCTACCTGAGGATTGAACTACGCCCGCCAAAGATAGTGCAGTCCTGGAGAGTCTTGAGAGGATAGTTGAAGATAAGACCCATGCTCGATGTCAAGTCGATCAAGTGCAAGTTACCGTCAACAAGCTTGAGGCAGACATCGAGGAAGCTAAGAGGGAGAAGGAAGAGCTCATGAAGGAGATGCAGGATGACCTAGTCCAGGATGATTATGAACAGCCTGCTCCGGTTCCCACAAAACCCAGATCAGCAGCTATTCCAAAGGTCGACACTGTACCACACCTCGACTCCCACAGCTCCATCGGCCCAGCTCCAGCTCTAGTGACCACTCCTCCAGCTCCACGACATCACCAAGCCTTTGCAGATGCAGCTATCTCAACTCCATCAACCCAGACAGGAGCCGCCAGCAGAGTCCCTAGTGACGTTTAGCTCTATACCTTTCGAACTTTTTGGTAACTTGTTGCCAAAGGGGGAGAAATTGTATAGATCATAGGACTTCGAGAGAGAGAGTGCTCGTTTTTGCTCTTTCGTTTCATTTGCGGTCTTTTTGAGATACTTTTGAGTTTTCCGAGACATTCCGTGTGTTTGATACTACGCTTGTTTCTACTTTGATGAGTGCTTGATCATACTATGCCTTAATGTGTGCTTAATGCTTATCATATGCTACTCATATCTTGTATGATCATTTACTCATGTCTTGGTGATTGGGTGCATGCTATTCATTCTTATCATTTTGTGCGCTCCACCAAGATGTATGTGACATGGAAGAGTGACCCATAATCCTAATCGATTGTGCATTTGCATTCAAACGCAAATCTTAAATAATGCACAAATTTAGGGGGAGCTCTTGCTTATCACATACTTCTCAAAGCGATTTATATTATTCATTGATTATATCATTTGTCGAAGTTTGATCTATATGTTGTCATCAATTACCAAAAGGGGAGATTGAAAGTGCAACTAATCCCGGGTGGTTTTGGTAATTAATAACAACATATATATCATTAAACTAATAGTTTCTTGAGAATCATTTCGAAAGTTCAAGGATATGGGTATGGCAATGATCAAGAAGTGGACCCTCAAAATGCTAAGGCAAGCATTGGCAAAAGCTCAAGACTCCATTTTTGGTTTAGTGATCCAAGATCACATTGAGTCTATAGGAAAGCCAATACTATTAAAAGGGATGAGGTTATGATAATGATCCGTTGCTCAAAGTGCTTAGTGATCTATCTCCCAAACTATCGCAATCTTTCATTCCAACATACACTCATAAGTAATCTCGGTCCCACCGATTCCATAAACTCACCACACCGAGATGAACCACCTCACCACAAAGCCAAACCCTAGTAATTTCGGTTTTCCAATTCCAAACTCGGTCTCACCAAACTAGTGTTGCCAACCTTCAGAACCTTCGTCATCAAATCGGTGTCACCGAGATGATAAAGTCGGTCCCACCGAGAATGGCAAACCCTAGTCTTTGGAAGAATCGGACTCACCGAGATTGTATTTTCGGTCCCACGAAAATCCCAACGCTCACAAGATTTGAACTTTCGGTCTCACCGAGTTGTCAACTTCGGTCTGACCGAGATTGGTCAAATGTGTGTAACGGTTGGATTTTGTGTGGAGGCTATAAATACCCCTCCACCTCCTCTTCATTCGTGGAGAGAGCCATCGAAAAGAACTACCACTCCTACCTTACATTTCGAGAAGAAAACTACCTACCCTTGTGTTGAGATCAAGTTGCTCCACTCCCACCATATGAAGCTTGATCTCTAGCCTTCCCAAGTTGCTTTCCACTCAATACTTTCTTCCACCACAGCCAAATCGGTGAGGAGAGTTGAGTGTTGGGGAGATTATCATTTGAAGCACAAGAGCAAGGAGTTCATCATCACCAACACCATCTATTACCTTTTGGAGGGTGGTGCCTCCTAGATTGGTTAGGTGTCGCTGGGAGCCTCCATCAAGATGTGGAGTTGAACCAAGAAGTTTGTAAGGGCAAGGAGATCGCCTACTTCGTGAAGATCTACCCCAGTAAGGCTAGTCCTCCGTGGGCGTATGCCATGATGGCATAGACAAGGTTGCTTCTTCGTGGACCCTTCGTGGGTGGAGCCCTCCGTGGACTCTCGCAGCCGCTACCCTCCGTGGGTTGAAGTCTCCATCAACGTGGATTGACGATAGCACCACCTATCGGAACCACGAGAAAAATCTCCGTGTCTCCAAATTGCGTTTGCTCTTCTCCACCTCTCTTTACTACATGTGCAATTTACTCTCCGCTGCCAATACTCTAGAATTGCATGTGTAGGGTGATACTTGACTTGATCATCATTGTGAACTTGCCAAAAACTTGTCCTAATCAAAAGGCTAAACTTTTAAATTGTCAAGTAGTCTAATCACCCCCCTCTAGACATACTTTCGATCCTACACTAGTGAACGGCAAGCACACATGTTTGCCAAGTTGGCAAGCATGACAAACATGTGATGCCGGTTTATTACAAGGAATAGACGAATGAAGATGTGACATAGCGTCGCAACCTGGATGTCCTAGACGATGATGCCAAAGCTCGTGGAGGTGGTGGCGATGAGTCCATGGGCGTGATGGTTGATGATCGAGGAGGGGAACACATAGAGATCTCCATGGCTATTGCAGCGAAGAATCACGGCCTTGGTGCGAAAATCCTTCACAGAGAAGCCGAAGGGGTCAAATCGATGGAACATAAGTTATCAATAGTGAAATGACGAACAGAAAGTAAATTTTTAACAATATGAGGTACGAGTAGAACATTGTGAAGAAGAAGTGTGCGAGCGGAAGTAGGAATAGAAGCATCACCGGTGTGAGACACGGGTAATGTGGAGCCATTGCCAACGGTCACAATGGAGGAGGAAGAGGTAGGAAGGAGGTGGCGAAGCATATCGGGGTCGGAGGCCATGTGGGAGGTGGCTTCGGAGTCCATGACCCACTCACCGACGTTGGAGGCCGATGCAGCATTGTTCAAGGAGGCCATCAGCATGGCGCAATCCCACTGAGGAGCCGGGTTGTAGCCAGGGACCGGGGGGCGTTGGTGCCGAAGGCCTGTCCGTGAAGAGGAGCCAGGGAGGTGAACTCCTGGGTGGGTGGCAGCACCGGGGGACGCGGGCCCAACAGGCCAGGACCAGACAATGTAGTCCTCGCGGGTCCAGTCCGGCGTGCGGTCCGCCCCGGGCATGACGATGGTGATGTGGGGAAGCAAGTCGTACTTGCCGAGGAGGACGCGGATGAGCATCCGCCACTTGGCGAAATTGGAGGTGTGGAGATCCAAAGTGACGGGCACGTGGGTGCGCACACTGGCGACTTGCACAGCCGGCAAGGCGGAGGCGGGCATGGTGGAGTTGATGAGGGCACCGGCGGTGGTGGAATGGGGGGCGGGTAGGGAGGGAGAGGTGAGGGAGGAGGTGGTGGACGCGCCGCTGCCAGACATGGCGAGGGGACGGTGATCGGGAGGGGGCTGGCGGCGGCGTGGTAGGGTTTAGGAGGAGAGGATCGATCTATCTGATACCAAGTAAATGGGAATGTTTAGGCAATGCACCACACATGGGGCGGCCCTCGTGTTACATATATATAGGAATACATGAGAGTTACATGCCTTGGAGGCCAAGGGAGATCACAACCATATCATACAAAATCAGGCAGGTTGGGATATTCCTATACATAAGCGATACACGGTGTCGGTGGGAAACGACACCTATGGGATCACAAGAATCCCTACTACGGTTGCGGGGCGCGGGGTTGTGAGAAGAGCAAGATTAGTAGTTGACACGGGGATCGTTTACCTAGGTTCGGGCCGCGAGGATGCGTAAAATCCTAGTCCTGCTTGGTGGATGTATTGAGTGTTCTTGAGCTCTCGAACTAGCTACGGGTGCTGTGTGGTTCGAAAGAGCCGAATCCTTTTCCTGTATGCCATGGGCCTCCTTTTATAGGCGAAAGGGGCTGCCACAGTGGCACACAGGAGGTGGAAAGGCCTACAGTGGTGCAAGCTTATCGCTCGTATTACAGGACAAGATGCATTTAATGCATGGCTTAGGTGTCCCTCACTTTATCGGGGACGGGAGCGAGGCCCGTCCCATCCGTCGCCGCTCCTCCTCACTTCGACACGCGCCCTGGCCAACGATGCATGCGGTGCCATGTAGGCAGGCAAGCAGCTGAGGTGGCGCGGTGGTGGAGCCTCCACGAAGATCTGCATGCCGCAACGCAGGTGCATGCTGAGTTGGCCTGGAAGCTACATGTGGCCATGCAGGTGCCTGCCCAGCTGGTTGGGCTGGCAGCTGCATGCGAACGGCGGCAGGGAGTTGGTTGGTGCGGGCCTGGCAGTGGCCCTGCTGTCGCCTCCGGCAAGGGTCTTGCCGGGTGGCCCGGCAAGGGTCCTGCCGTGGCACGCTGGCGTCCCCGGCAAGGATCTTGCCGGGGGTCTTGTGGATTCCTTCGGTAAGGATCTTGGTGAGGATTGTTGCTTTCCAATCCCCATCTGATCTTGAGCATTCTATGTCTTCACAAAGATCTGCATGCCACCATGGAGGTGCCTCCCGAGCTCTGGTCCAACGTGGTTGCTGGCGTCGGAGACCGTGGCTCGAGGGTGGCCTGCTCAGCTGGTGTGGGCGAGCTGCCCGGCAAGGGGCTTGCCGGGGCTGTGGAGGCTGCCCCCGACAAGGGTCCTGCCGGGGCAACCTGCTTCGCCCGTCTGCTCTTTGTGGCCTTGGTCCTTGATGTTGCCTTGTTCGTCTTGAGCCTTCGGCTTCTCTTCGGCTTCCCTCCTTTGCCCTGCTATGTGTGGCCACGACGCGTGGCTCTGACTGCTCGTGCACAAGTCAAGGGTCAAAAGGAGAGCCCCTACTTTTGTACACCGACAGGAGCCCCCGGGCCTGGGCCATACATAAGCGCGACACGTTGTTGGGCCAGGCCCAGAATGGTGCACGGGCAGGCGGGGTGGACTTTTCCGCGGCGACTATTTCGTCTGCTGCGCTTCCCCACGACCCGCGTCGAACGTGCGACATGGGGGTCATGCGCGCGCGTGTGACGGAAGCATGCCGGCGTCATCTTGTGGTGGACAGTAAAGAGGCGGCTTGCGTGTCTCTTCGAGACCGCAGGGCCGCTGCTCATTTACTGCCCTTGCTTGGGAACCGTCGTTCCACGCGTCCCACCGCGCTCATCCCTTGTGCCACGTTTGCTGCATGCACGATGCAGAGCAAATGACAGGCGCGCGAGATGTGGGAAGTCGTGCGCGCGTGGGTCTATTCCCACGCGCCTTCAATGGAGCGGGGAGGGCGGTCGACGACCCCGCTTGCTGTCACTTCAACGGGCCGGATTGGCTGAGAGGGGCGGCCGAGCCTCACCCCCGCCCCTTTATAAAGTGGGGAGCGGGAGGAACAGCGCCCCTCAATCCTTCGTTATCTGCTTCTCCTCATTCTTGCTTTTTCCTTCCTTCTGCCATGGCGAGGGGGCGTGGCGACGCTTCATCGGTGGCGGCGAGTGTCTCGGCTCGACAATGCATCGCCCCTCCCCAAGAGCTCATAGTGGCGGAGCCGGCCGCGAGAGGGAGGGGGAGGGGGCAAGGTCGAGGCCATCGTGGTGCTCGAGGGAGAGGAGGACGGGGCGGCAGATCGGCCTCGCTTCCGCCAGCGGCCCCTCCTCCGATGGAGGGACACGTCGGGGACAACCCTTGCAAGTTCTTTGTCAGGCTGCGCCAGCCACCATGTCGTCGTCTTCGCCTCCCGACTCCATTTGCACGGGAGATGGAGCTGGATCCGCCACAGGCGTTGCGGCTGCATATGAGGGGTTGCGGGAACAGCAGCACATGGGCCGACGTCGAGTTCCCCGCCCCTCACGTCATGTATCTCCGGCGGGGGTGGAAGACCTTTGCTCGCATCCACAGCTTGACGGAGGGGATCACTCTCCATTTCAAACTAATGGAGGGTGGCCTCCTCTCTGTCAAGGTCTTTAGGCACTTCAGGACTCGCGCGAGGTGCTGCGTGGAGAGCTCTTCTAACAATGAAGATTCCTCCTTGAGCGAGAGTGGCGAGGAAGACAATGGCAACGACGACGAGGGCAGCGGGCAGCAGGATGACGGGTCCGACTAGGCGTCGGGCGCCACTCAGAGCGGCACCGACGACCCCATCATCCGTGTCGCCGACTCCTTGAACTTCTCGGGGTCGTCTCCTTGGGCGGCTAGCTTTGGGAGGCCGCGGAAGGGGAAGAGGGCGGGCGACTAGGCTATCAAGTCAGAGTACACGGGCACCGACGCCTTCGTCGTGTATTGACGTCCTGTCGCCTCATCTTCGAGCTCTTCCTCCGGCGCCGCCATCACCATCCAGCCTTTGGACGGCCAGCGAGATGTTCCCTTGGTGTCTTCTGCCACCCGTAGCTTGCCTAGGCGCCCCTTTTGCCCTTCTGCTTTCTTGTTTCATTTCCTGAGGAGAGGGACAAGAAAGGCATTACGGGCATCTTATCTCTTTTTAGTCTTGTAAGCCTTCGAGCCTTTGTTAACTTTAGAACTTCTAATCCCCTTGCTCATGTTTTTCATTTCATATGGACTGTACCTGTACGGGATGTTTTTTAATGAAAAAGGGTTGTTTGCCGGGTTTTCGTTCGCGGGTGGAACCCACGATGAGGAGTGAATCCTCGTTATTTTTTTAAGACAAACATTTTTTGCCCGGCAACAGGCCTTGCCGTCTCCCCACTTCGCTCGACCTTTCTCACGCCCTTGGCGGAGGCAGGGATGAGGTGGGCTTAGGCTCCTCGTTCCACTTCTTTGCTGCCGCGGCTATGACCAAATTCAGACCCAGTGGATAATCCTTGGGTGCAGAAAAAGGGGAGCATGGTAGTTTAGAGATAAAATGAGGTTTCATATATCCCAGTCCATAACAAAATGCATGATAGAGGATAGAGAACTTATCTGGATCTGCAGCCCCCGGCAACCTTGGCTTGCCGCAGATGGATCCTTGTCCTCGCAGCCCCAGGCAACTTTGGCTTGCCGGGGCTCGGACGCCTATCCGTCCCCTTTCTTCCAAAATAGCTCGGCAAGAATACTTATGTGCCCTGCGAACCAAAGAAGACAGAGAAGAACAGAGAGACGCGCACTCGACCTCTAAGCTAGGGGTTCGCCGCCGCTAAGCACTATGAACCCTAACCAAGGAAGAGACTCAACCTAGCATGCATGCTATAACTTAGGGCGCCAGCGCTTCATTTATTTATGCTCAAGGTCTGCGCCTGGCTTTGTACAAAGGGTTACATGCCTTGCCGGCAAGGCTTGTACAAACGGGTGGCTTGCCGGGAGGCTCGGCAGCCGCGCCTTATGGGTAAAACTTGCGGAGATGCTCGATGTTCTAGTAGTTGCTCAATGGAACGGCATCTTTGGTCTCCACCCGGATTGCGCCGGGCCTGGTGACTCGTGTTACCCGATAAGGGCCTTCCCACTTCGGCGTCAACTTGTTTGAATTCTTGGTCGTCTGAATGTGCCGAAGAACAAGGTCGCCTTCCTCAAAGCTCCGGGCATGAACCTTGCGGCTATGGTAGTGGCGCAAGGCTTGCTGGTAGCGTGCTGCTCTCACAGCCGCCCGGAGACGATCTTCCTCAAGGAGTGTCGCGTCATCTTGCCGCAATCGCTCTTGCTCAAGCTCATCATAAGCGAGCACTCGAGGTGACCCGTATATGAGTTCTGTGGGGAGAACTGCTTTTGCCCCGTAAACCAGGGCAAAGGGTGTCTGGCTGGTGGCTCGATTTGGCGTCGTTCTGATCGACCAAAGAACCGCCGACAACTCATCAATCCAGCGCCTTCCACTCTTGCGCAGCCTATCAAAAGTCTTCATCCTTAAGCCTCACAGAACTTCAGCATTTGCTCTCTCCGCTTGGCCGTTGCTCCGTGGATGTGCCACAGAAGCAAAACAGTCCCTGCTGCCGAGATCCTCAATGTATTGCATGAAGGCATGGCTCGTGAACTATGTGCCATTGTCGGTGATGATCCTGTTGGGCACCCCAAAACGGCACACTAGTCCCTTGAAGAACTTGATGGCTGACTGCGCTGCCACCTTCCTCACTGCTTCCACCTCTGGCCACTTTGTGAACTTGTCGATTGCGACGTACAAGTACTCAAAGCCCCCGACGACACGGGGGAAGGGGCCCAATATGTCGAGCCCCCAGACCGAGAAGGGCCAGGAGAGTGGGATAGTTTGAAGGGCTTGAGCTAGTTGATGAAGCTTCTTTGAATGGAACTGGCATGCTTCACACTTGGTTACTAGTGCCGTCACATCCTAGAGGGCGGTGGGCCAGAAGAAGCCTTGCCGGAAAGCCTTGCCGTCAAGGGCCCTCGACCCTATGTGGGAGCCACATATGCCTCTGTGTATCTCCGCCAACAGCTTTAGTCCTTCCTCCCGGGAGATGCACCTTAATTTCACCACATTCGGTCTTTTTCCTTTACAATATGTTATCAACGAATTGGTACAGAGCAGACCGGCGGGCTACTCTTTCTGCCTCTTCCTGCTCCTCAGGAAGCTCTCCTTTTTGGAGGAAACGAACAGTGTGCTGCGCCCATGCCGGAGCCTATGGCTCGACGGCAAGAACCAAAGGCATCTCTTCTGCCATGGGAGCGGCCGTCTCTACGGCCATGACCTGAGGTCCTGCCGGAGTCGGTTGCCCTGTGGCAGGATCGGCATCCACAACCACATCTTCGCCGGCGGCTCCGAGGAGCTCGGTGGGGAAGTACTTGCCGGGGCCTAGATTCCTCTGTTTGCTCTACCCGGTCGACGCCTCAACGGATGGTTGAGTTAACTGAAGCACAAAAGTACCTCGTTCCACAGGTAGCTTGAGGGCAGCGCGCTTTGACAGGTAGTTGATACGTCTCCAACGTATCTACTTTTCCAAAAACTTTTGCCCTTGTTTTGGACTCTAACTTACATGATTTGAATGAAACTAACCCAGACTGACGCTGTTTTTAGCAGAACTACCATGATGTTGTTTTATGTGTAGAAAAGAAAAGTTCTCGGAATGTCCTAGAAATCGACGGAGGCACTTTTCAGATTTAATAAGAATTTTTGGCGAAAGAATTAGTGCCAGGGGGCCCACGGCCTGTCCACAAGACAGGGGCACCCCCACCTAGGGCGCGGCCCCCTATCTCATGGGCCCCCTGGACACCCTCCGACCTCAACTCCGACTCCATATATACCGTCTTGGGGAGAAAAAATCAGAGAGAAAGTTTCACCGCGTTTCACGACATGGAGCCGCCGCCAAGCCCTAATCTCTCTCGGGAGGGCTGATCTGGAGTCCATTCGGGGCTCCGAAGAGGGGGATTCGTCACCGTCATCATCATCAACCATCCTCCATCACCAATTTCATGATGCTCACCGCCGTGCGTGAGTAATTCCATCGTAGGCTTGCTGGACGGTGATGGGTTGGATGAGATTTACCATGTAATCAAGTTAGTTTTGTTAGGGTTTGATCCCTAGTATCCACTATGTTCTGAGATTGATGTTGCTATGACTTTGCTATGCTTAATGCTTGTCACTAGGGCCCGAGTGCCATGATTTCAAATCTGAACCTATTATGTTTTCATGAATATGTGTGTGTTCTTGATCCTATCTTGCAAGTCTATAGTCACCTATTATGTGTTATGATCCAACAACAACGAAGTGACAATAATCGGGATACTTCTTGGTGATGACCGTAGTTTGAGGAGTTCATGTATTCACTATGTGTTAATGCTTTGTTCCGGTTCTCTATTAAAAGGAGGCCTTAATATCCCTTAGTTTCCGTAAGGACCCCGCTGCAACGGGAGGGTAGGACAAAAGATGGCATACAGGTTCTTTTCCATAAGCACGTATGATTGTTTACGGAATACATGCCTACATTACATTGATGAACTGGAGATAGTTCTATATCACCCTATGTTATCACTATTGCATGAGGAATCGCATCCGGCATAATTATCCATCACTGATCCATTGCCTACGAGCTTTTCATACATTGTTCTTCGCTCATTTACTTTTTCGTTGCTACTATTACAACTACTACAAAAACCCAAAAACATTTATCTTTACTTTTGCTACTGTTACCATTATTATCATACCACTTTTGCTACTAAACACTTTGCTGCAGATACTAAGTTATCCAGGTGTGGTTGAATTGACAACTCAACTGCTAATACTCAAGAATATTCTTTGGCTCCCCTTGTGTCGAATCAATAAATTTGGGTTGAATACTGTACCCTCGAAAGCTGTTGCGATCCCCTATACTTGTGGGTTATCAAGACTAATTTCTGGTGCCGTTGCCGGGGAGAATAGCTCTATTCTCTGAGTCACTCGGGATTTATATCTGCTGATCACTATGAAGAACTTGAAAGACGACCAAACTACTATTTTGCCCTCAACTACGAGGGGAGGTAAGGAACTGCCATCCAGCCTTGCACTAGATTCTCCTTCTGTTATCAGTAGGCTTGCTACACCTAAACCTACTACTGCTATGAATTTTGATATGTCGCATGTTATTGATGATGCCACTTCTGCTATGCATGATGAAACTACTTCTGTGCATGATACTACTTTGCCATTAGGTGAATTTCTTGATGAACAACTTGCTAGATTTAGGGGGAATGAAATTACTGAAGATCCTACTACTTATGATAGTGATGATGAAGGTCCCCCCAATGATTACGTATTACATGTTGTTCCTAAGGGTTACGTTATGCATGAAATAGCTGCTACGGAAATTCTTGCTTGCAATGATAGAAATGATCTTAAGAAATTATTAGCTAAATGGAAGCAGCAGTCTCTTAATGCTAGAATGAAACCCGGTCCTGCTTTTGCTACTTCACCTATTTGTGTTACTGATAAGTGTAGGACCTTGAAGTATGTCTAGAGGGGGGGGGGGTGATTAGACTACTTGACCAATTAAAAACTTAACCTTTTCCCAATTTTAGACTTTGGCAGATTTTAGTTATCTTTGGACAAGTCAAGCAATCTTCACACAATTCAAGCAAGCATGCAAAGAGTATATGAGCAGCGGAAATTAAAGCATGCAACTTGCAAGAATGTAAAGGGAAGGGTTTGGAGGATTCAAACGCAATTGGAGACATGGATGTTTTTGTCGTGGTTCCGATAGGTGGTGCTATCGTACATCCACGTTGATGGAGACTTCAACCCACGAAGGGTAGCGGTTCTTGCGATTCATGGAGGGCTCCACCCACGAAGGGTCCACGAAGAAGCAACCTTGTCTATCCCACCATGGCCGTCGCCCACGAAGGACTTGCCTCACTAGCGGTAGATCTTCACAAAGTAGGCGATCTCCTTGCCCTTACAAACTCCTTGGTTCAACTCCACAATCTTGTCGGAGGCTCCCAAGTGACACCTAGCCAATCTAGGAGACACCACTCTCCAAGAAGTAACAAATGGTGCGTTGATGATGAACTCCTTGCTCTTGTGCTTCAAATGATAGTCTCCCCAACACTCAACTCTCTCTCATAGGATTTGGATCTGGTGGAAAGAGGATTTGAGTGGAAAGTAACTTTGGGAAGGCTAGAGATCAAGTTTCATATGGTAGGAATGGAATATCTTGGCCTCAACACATGAGTAGGTGGTTCTCTCTCAGAACTGGTAAGTTGGAAGTGTAGGTTTGTTCTGATGGCTCTCTCCACGAATGAAGAGGAGGTGGAGGGGTATATATAGCATCTACACAAAATCTAACCGTTACACACAATTTACCAAACTCGGTGGGACCGAATCAACAAACTCGGTCGGACCGATTCAGTAAATCTAGTGACCGTTAGGATTTTCGGTGGGACCGACATGCAACTCGGTAGGACCGATATGATTAGGGTTAGGGAATAACGTAATCTTGGTGAGACCGATTACACAAACTCGGTGAGACCGATTTTGGTAATTAGCTAACCAGAGAGTTGGTCAGGTAAACTCAGTGGGACCGATTCGCTCTTTTCGGTGAGACCGAAATGTTACGAAAGGGAAACAGAGAGTTTACATTGCAATCTCGGTGGGACCGATCGCTCACTTCGGTTGGACCAAACGCGTACGAAGGGAAACAGAGAGATTACAATCCTATCTCGGTGAGACCGAGATCCCTATCGGTGAGACCGATTTGCCTAGGGTTTGTGGCAGTGGCTATGACATTTGAACTCGGTGGCGCCAGATAGAAAGAATCGGTAGGACCAATTTTGACTTTGGGTTTAGGTCATATGTGGATGTGAGAAAGTAGTTGTGGGTTTTTGCAGCATATCACTAAGCACTTGAAGCAAGAGGCTCATTAAGCAACACCTCATCCCTCCTTGATAGTATTGGCTTTTCCGATAGACTCAATGTGATCTTGGATCACTAAATGTAAAATGTAGAGTCTTGAGCTTTTGAGCTTGAGCCAATCCTTTGTCCTTAATATTTTGAGGGATCCACTTTCATCATCCATGCCATGCCATTCATTGAGCTTTCCTAAAATATTTGTCTTGGAATAGCATTAGCTCAATGAACTATATGTTGTTATGAATTACCAAAACCACCTAGGGATAGTTGCACTTTTAATCTCCCCCTTTTTGATAATTGATGGCAACATATAGATCAAAGCTTCGACAAATGATAATAAGATTGAAAAACATCGTCGCTTTGAGAAGTATGTGATAAGCAAGAGCTCCCCCTGAATTTGTGCATAGTTTAAGATTTGCTTTGGACTGCAAATGCACAAGGAATTAGGCTCATGGGTTACTCTTCCAAGTCACATACATCTTGGTGGAGCGCTCAAAATAATAAAGATTGAATACATGCGCTCATCACCAAGCAAAGTGAATGATCATATAAGGATAAGTAAGCATAAGTGTAGCTTATGATCAAACACATGATAATCAATGTCTCACAGATATTAGCATAGTATCTCAAGCACTCAAAAGCAAACAAAGTTTAACCACCAAAGCAAGAGAGAACAAAAAGAAACACTCTCTCTCGAAGCCTATGATCTATACATTTTTCTCCCCCTTTGGCAACAAGTTACCAAAAAGTTCCTAGAAAATGCATAGTACTATATCATCTCTCAGGCTTGGTCTTCAGGTGGTGGTGTAGATAGAACGCCAAGGACGAAAGCATCAGTTTATGTAGATGGAGCTGGAGGTGTGGGTGCTGAAGCTGGTTGCATTGGAGATGTAGGGGCTGTAGCTGGTGCAGTTGAGGTGGCTCTGGTGTTTGTCACTGGCACTGCAGCCAATCTCTGAGCTCTAGGCACTCTGGCAAATGCATCTGTGGTTGTCTTGCCTTTCCTCTCCTCCATGTCATCCTGAAGCTGCTCAACAACAGACTGGATCTCAGTCACCTTCACATCTAAATTGTAGAACTTCTGCTCCATGATCCTCTCCAGGCTCTCCTGGTTTTGAGTCAAGGTGGCCAGCCCCTTCTCAATCCTCAGAGTGGATGCAATCAAGTAGCCTAGTTGATCCTGTTTGCTTTTCAGAAAGTACTGAGATGCCTCTTCCATTGTTGGCATCTTGGTGGCCTTCTCTGTCCTTGCCTTCTCCTTCTTGGCTTGAGCATGCACAGAAGATGGTTCATCTTCATCCATAACCACTTGGTTGTCCTCAAATTCTGGATAGATAGCAAAATGTTCCTTGTCCAGCAAGTATGTGCCTGTGCCCATCTTGGAGTTAATCAGCTCCTGAATTTGTGGGGCATACCCACAACTACTCTTTTGGTCTGTTGCTGTCCTCTTGATAGTCTCAACAATGAGGCTCATGACCTTGAATTTCTGTGGCACATCAAACAAGTGTAGCAAGTTAATTGCATGCCCTCCGATCATGTTGTGGTCACCTGACTTGGGAAAAAGTGTGTGCCTGAGGATCCAATTGATCGTTGGCAGCCCTGACAGAAGATAATGCACAAATCAAAATTTATGTGTCTCAACTGCAACATCTGGGATCTCCTTGTACATATGAGCCATGGAATTGTGATCCATCTTCTTCTTGGTATAGACATCCAAGTCATCTTCCTGCTCCTTGGGTGCATTGATCAGATTTGCCCATTCCTCAATAGTTGATTGGTACCTTGTACCTTCAGACATCCACACTATCCTGCCATCTGGGTAGAAGTGTGCTGTGGAGTAGAATTGCATAATGAGCTCATCATTCCACTTTGTGAGCTTCTGCCCAACAAAGTCTGCAACTCCACAAGCAATGAAACTGTCTTGCACTCCAAGATAGTGTTCCTCATTCTCCTTCATGTAGGTCCAGTCGACCCACCTCATGTCACAAACTATAGGCTTTTTGTCCAACAACACTGTCTCATAGAAATCCTGATGTTCCTTAGTGTGGAACCTGTAATCAACAGCAGTCCTTCTCCTGATAGCATAGGGATCAGACAACATCCACTGTCTGAGTCTTGCATCCTTTCTCAGCTTCATGTTCTCAGCCACAGGATGAGCATCATTGTGGTCTGGAATCTTTGGCTTCAGCTTTCTCAACACATGCTCTTCATCTTCTTCTTCAGCAGCAACTTCAGGCACTAGGGCCTTGTTCTTCTCAGCAGCTGGTATACTCCTGGTATTCCTCTTAGGTGCACTCTTGGGCTTGGAGGCAGCTTTGGGTGCTTCTTTGGGCTTTGATGATGCAGCCCCTGACTTTATAGCATCACTCATCAGTTTTTGTGCCTTGGGTGCTGGTGCAGCAACCTCTTCTTCCTCTTCCTCATTAGAAGAATGCTTCTCAAATTCTGCCAATGGATCAACTTTCTTGCACCATCTCCCTCTCTTTCTTTCCTTCTTCTTCCCTTATGCAGCAACCTCTTTGGGTTGAGATTCCAAAGGTACTTGAGTGGAGGCTCTGGCTTTAGACATAGGAGTTTTCTTTGCAGGCACTTTGATTTTCATTCCAGGCTTAATGGATGCAGTTGTGACATACTCCTTTTTGAGCACCTTCTTCTTGGAAGTGGCCTCATCCTCAGCTGCCACATAATCCTCATCCTCAGATTCTGAGGTTCTTTTCTTCCTTGTCCTGGTGGCAGCTTTAGGCAAATTGCTAGGAGTGCTTCTGCTGCCATCATCTGAGGAACTAGAGGGACTAGTGCCCTCACTCATCTGAACTTTCTCGTCTTCCCTGTTCTGGCTGTCACTTTGGTCTGACATGTTGCAAACACTGACTGCTAACCCTGTGAATAGTTATAGATGAGATAGAGTGGATGAGCATCACAAAATGCAGAGATTTTTGCAAAAGAATGATTTAAAAACTTAGTTTTAGTTTTCCACAGAAAGCATTTTGTATCAACCGATTTTCAAACTCGGTGATACCGAAGCAGTTTTGGAACCTAAACTGGTGAACTTGGTCAGACCGAGTCACAGTTCAGTGGCACCGAGACTGCTAGGGTTTCACAAAGTTCTAAAATCGGTCACACCGATTAGTAATTCTCGGTCAGACCGAGAGTTACTAGTGCAATGGCGTTAACCAAATCGGTGGGACCGAGTTTTTCAACTCGGTGGGTCCGAGATGGTTTCGGCGGAAACCTAACCCTAAATTTTCAAATCGCATCTATTCTAAGGATTGTTTTGACTGGACAGAGGTGTTTCAATCGTGGCAAGAATCATAATGAACACAATGTGCTGAGAATCAGACGAGGATAGCACTGTGATCGAGTTCATACCCTAGTTCAGCGTTGAACTCGCTACGGCGGCAACGGCGGAGATGAAATCCGTTGACGGCGGCAGAGACCAGCGACAGGAGGCGGCTGTCGATGAAGTCGACGATCCGAAGACCTAGAAGGCAGAGCGAGCTATGTGCGGGCGAAGAGGTTTGGAGAAAGTTTTCCAAATTTTTGCCCGTGTGAATATATAGCCCGACCTGTCGGTATGACCGAGTGGAACGACTCGGTGGCACCGAGATTCATAACTGTTGACTGTTACAACAACTCGGTGTGACTGAAAAGTTCAAATCGGTTGCATCGAGATTGAAAACCTAGATCGACTTAGTGATCTCGGTATGACCCAAATGGAAGAATCGGTCAGACCGAAACGCATAAAGAAGTTTTGGAAGTTTAAGTCTATGACGAATCGGGGACTCCGAGTGCTCCTCACACAAAGTGGTTTGAATCTGACTTGATCAAATTTTGTGATGTAGCATGAATAGAGTTTGAGATGAGAAAAGCATAGATAGCTAGAGAAGGTTCTTAGGCATTCTTGTCCATCCACTTGGCCAAAGAAAAAGAAACCAATCAATCAAAACAACAAGTGGATGTCCTCGAATGAGTAAAATATGCAACCAACATGCTCACACAATAAAATGGCAAATGAAATATGTGGCAAAGCATGCACAACCAATTCTAGCATCTATCAAACAATTGGCGATGACTAGGTCATCTATATATGAGTATATTGACTTAGGAGTCAAATGAGAACATTTGATCATAGGTCATACTCATCGTTTAAGCTCAAGTGGGGTTACCAGTTTTACATAATGCATTGATGTGTTCACATCATTAGAGTTGCTTTGACTCGATTCTTAGAGTTAAGCTCCCCCTAGATGTGAGATCCCCCCTTAGAGGGATGAACTAACCTTGGGTTTTGTCGATGATGACTTCATGTAGGTGTTGAATATGTGGATGCTCAATGTTGATGTAGATCATTTGGAGCAATCCTTTGGAGTGAGTCGCACTTTCAATACCTACATGGGTTAGTCCCACAAGGAACAAACAATAATATCCATAGACATAGAGTGATGCACACACAAGATGATGTCCATGAAAACATTAGGTTACCTTGTCCCTTGCCTTACCAACATGAGGGTTTGTGACTCCTTGAACTAGTGCAAGATATGGACGTTGATTGCACTTGTCCTTGCCATAATGATATGAGTGAAGAATGTTGGTGGAGTCACCCTCAAGAACACTCTAGTTCTTCTTCTTCGGGATCCACATCATCTTGATGGGAATCCTTGGAGTTGTAGTTGTACTTGATGAAGTAGAACTTGACGTAGTCTTGGGAACCCACTTGACCAAGGCCTTAGGTGCTTCTTCAAATGCATCAATCTCCTCTTGAAGCTTGTCCTTGCCTTTGTTCTTGTGGTCTTGTGGTGGAAGATCATCTTGTGCTTGTGTTCCCTAGAGGGAAGTAGAACAAACTTCGTCTTGGGGTATTGATCTTCTTCCCACTCAACTCCATTGGCATTGAACTTTCATTCAAAACCAACACCTTGATTCTTCCGGTGCCTTCCTTGCTTGCGTACAATTTCCTCGAATTGCTTACTCCCGGCAAGGCTCTTGTATACACCTTTCTCTATAATTCCCTTCAATAAGCTATTTTATTGCTCAAGTGTAACTTGGATAAGAGAATCATTAGTGGAATCAAGAGAACTACTAGAAGCAACAATATTGGATTTGGCATTATTATTGTTACTACTAGAAGAAGAATCTTTCTTGTACTTGTTACTAGACTTGACTTGAGGCATGTAAGTAGATAAGAGTAAACGCTTGGCAATGTAAGAAGAACTTTTCTTACGGAGATCATCATTGATTGCCTTTAAGAACTCATGCTCTTGCTCAAGATTGAGCTTTTCAAAGCGTAACTTCTCATGAGCTCTTAAAAGTTCTCGATGATCTTTGAAGATAGTTTCATGAGCTAACTTAAGAGTTTTTAGTTCTTTAGTTAGAAGCTCAATCTTCTCCTTATCATTGTCATTCGTTTTATCTTGATTAGCATGATTAATTGACGTTTCATCATAGTATTCATTACTAGAGTTGTCAATAAGTAAATCATCATCACCTAACAAGTCATCTTCATCACTATTAAAATCAACATACTCGGGGTGTGTTACCTTAGGACCTTTGGCCATGAAGCATCTTCCAATTCCTTCATTTGGTGAATCAAATATGTCGTAGGAGTTGGTTGACACAAGTGCTAGACCGCAACACCTTCATCTTGAGTATATTCGAGTCGGAGTGATAACTTCTCTCGAGTGATTGTCGGAGTCGGAGCGGATACCCATTCACCAACATGAGCTTGATATCTTCGTTTTGTGTAGCTCTTTGATGACTTGTCCTTCCTTTCCGAATCCTTGCTTCTCCGTGAGGGTCTTTGTTCATAACGATCATCTCTACTCCTTCTCTCTCTTGGAGGTGATTCTTCTCTTCTACTTCTTCTTTTTGGAGAATCTTCTCTTCTTTTGTAGGGTGCCGTACACTCATTGGAATAGTGTCCGGGTCTCCCACAATTGTAGCAATTGCACTCTCGACTAGAAGATCTTTTGTCATTGTAGGACCTTGACTTAGAGTTTCTTTCTTTGCTTCTACTCTTGTAGAATTTGTTGAAGTTCATCACCATTAAGCTCAATTCTTCATTGAAGGTTTGTTTCTCACTTGATGATGTGGGGGCTTCACATGAGGCTTTGTAAGCACCACTTGACTTGTTGTGAAGTTCCTCCTTATCCTTGAGCAACATCTCATGAGCAACAATTCTTCCAATGACTTCTGTTGGATTGAGATCTTTGTAATTTGGCATCATTTGGATCAATGTGCACACGGTATCATACTTTCCATCCAATGCTCTTAGGATCTTCTTGATGATGAATCTGTTGGTCATCTCTTCACTTCCTAAGCCGGCAATCTCATTTGTGATAAGAGCAAGCCTAGAGTACATTTCAGCGACACCTTCACCATCCTTCATTTTGAACTTGTCAAGCTGACTTTGGAGCACATCCAACTTGGATTCCTTGACGGAGTCGGTACCTTCATGCATATCAATCAAAGTATCCCAAATTTCCTTTGCATTCTCAAGACGGCTGATTTTGTTGAATTCTTCGGGGCACAAGCCATTGAAGAGGATATCACAAGCTTGAGCGTTGTATTGCAGCATCTTCAATTCATCCGCACTAGCTTCACGGTTCGGCTCTCTCCCATCAAAGAATTCACCTTGCAAGCCAATACACACAATAGCCCAAACGGCGGGGTTATGTCCGAGAATACGCATTTTCATCTTATGCTTCCAACTAGCAAAATTAGTACCATCAAAGTAAGGACCTCTACGGTGATAATTTCCCTCGCTAGACGCCATACTCTCCTAGGTTGTGAAACCAAGGCTATGAGCACCAAAAGCTATGGAAATCAAAGAAAATGGAGACCAAAGCTCTAATACCACTTGTAGGACCTTGAAGTATGTCTAGAGGGGGGGGGTGATTAGACTACTTGACCAATTAAAAACTTAAACTTTTCCCAATTTTAGACTTTGGCAGATTTTAGCTATCTTTGGACAAGTCAAGCAATCTTCACACAATTCAAGCAAGCATGCAAAGAGTATATGAGCAGCGAAAATTAAAGCATGCAACTTGCAAGAATGTAAAGGGAAGGGTTTGGAGGATTCAAACGCAATTGGAGACACGGATATTTTTGTCGTGGTTCCGATAGGTGGTGCTATCATACATCCACATTGATGGAGACTTCAACCCACGAAGGGTAACGATTGCGCGAGTCCACGGAGGGCTCCACCCACGAAGGGTCCACGAAGAAGCAACCTTGTCTATCCCACCATGGTCGTCACCCACTAAGGACTTGCCTCACTAGCGGTAGATCTTCACGAAGTAGGCGATCTCCTTGCCCTTACAAACTCCTTGGTTCAACTCCACAATCTTGTCGGAGGCTCCCAAGTGACACCTAGCCAATCTAGGAGGCACCACTCTCCAAGAAGTAACAAATTGTGCATTGATGATGAACTCCTTGCTCTTGTGCTTCAAATGATAGTCTCCCCAACACTCAACTCTCTCTCATAGGATTTGGATCTGGTGGAAAGAGGATTTGAGTGGAAAGCAACTTGGGGAAGGCTAAAGATCAAGTTTCATATGGTAGGAATGGAATATCTTGGCCTCAACACATGAGTAGGTGGTTCTCTCTCAGAATTGGTAAGTTGGAAGTGTAGGTTTGTTCTGATGGCTCTCTCCGTGAATGAAGAGGAGGTGGAGGGGTATATATAGCCTCACACAAAATCTAACCATTACACACAATTTACCAAACTCGGTCGGACTTAATCAACAAACTCAGTCGGACCGATTCAGTAAATCTAGTGACCGTTAGGATTTTCGACGGGACCGACATGCAACTCGGTAGGACCGATATGATTAGGGTTAGGGCATAACGTAATCTCGGTGAGACCGGTTACACAAACTCAGTGAGACCGATTTTGGTAAGTAGCTAACCACAGAGTTGGTCAGGTAAACTTGGTGGGACCGATTCGCTCTTTTCGGTGAGACCGAAACGTTACGAAAGGGAAACAGAGAGTTTACATTGCAATCTCGGTGGGACCGATCGCTCACTTCGGTTGGACCAAAATGTTACGAAGGGAAACAGAGAGATTACAATCCCATCTCGGTGAGACCGAGATCCCTATCGGTGAGACCGATTTGCCTAGGGTTTGTGGCAGTGGCTATGACATTTGAACTCAGTGGCGCCGGATAGAAAGAATCCGTAGGACCAATTTTGACTTTCGGTTTAGGTCATATGTGGATGTGAGAAAGTAGTTGAGGGTTTTTGGAGCATGTCACCAAGCACTTGAAGCAAGAGGCTCATTAAGCAACACCTCATCCCTCCTTGATAGTATTGGCTTTTCCTATAGACTCAATGTGATCTTGGATCACTAAAATGTAAAATGTAGAGTCTTGAGCTTTTGAGCTTGAGCCAATCCTTTGTCCTTAATATTTTGAGGGATCCACTTTCATCATCCATGCCATGCCTGAAAGTGCTAGTTATCGCCTAGAGGGGGGGGGGTGAATAGGCGATTTTTATGAAAGTCTTCAAAACATGGAAGTTTCGAAGACAAATAATAGAAATGTCCTAATTGATATGCAGCGGAAGATAAACTACAACAAGCAAACCATAGTCAAATATGCCATAATGTGAAAGTACATGACTAGTAGCAGCTAAGTAGTAAGGATCAGGATGGAAGATAGTATGAAGCCAATCAACAATGGTAGTCAAGCAATGAAGTCAAACAGGTATGACAAGTAGGCAATGACTTCATGAAGACGAACTCTAAGTAAAGGGAGGGAGAGGATAGAACTAGTCATTTGTTGGAGACACAGGATTTGTTGGACCAGTTCCAGTTGCTGTGACAACTATACGTCTGGTTAGGGAGGCTGAGATTCAACTCAGAAGACCGCGTCTTCACCTTATTCCCCTTGAGCTAAGGACACACAGTCCTTGCCCAATCACTCTGGTAAGTCTTCAAGGTAGACTTCCGAACCTTCACAGACTTCGTTCACCGGCAATCCACAATGACTCTTGGATGCTCAGAACGCGACGCCTAACCAGCTGGAGGATTCACAATCTGAAAGCACATTTGCTCCTCGGGTGGTTTTGGTAATTAATGACAACATACTTTGTGGTTGGACTAATGCTTTTATCAAGTATGTTTCAGAAATTCAATCACATTGGCATGGCAAAAGGATCAAGAGGTGGACCCCCAAAATGCTAAGGCAAGCATTGGCAAAAGCTCAAGACTCCATTTTTGGTTTAGTGATCCAAGATCACATTGAGTCCATAGGAAAAGCCAATACTATTAAAAGGGATGAGGTTATGATGATGATCTGGTTGCTCAAGTGCTTAGTGATACATCTCCTAAACTATCGACAACTTTCACCGCCATATACACTCATAAGTAGTCTCGGTCCCACCGATATTCCAAACTCACCACACCGAGATGAACCACCTCAGCCATAAGCCAAACCCTAGCAAACTCGGATTTCGATTCGAACTCGGTCTCACCAAACATGAGTCGCCAAGCTTCAGAATCCTTCACATCAAATCGGTGTCACCGAGATGATGAAGTCGGTCCCACCGAAATTGGCATGCTCTTGTCATTGCACGATTCGGACTCACCGAGATTGTATTTTCGGTCCCACGAAAATCCCAACGCTCACATTATTTGAACTATCGGTCTCACCGAGTTGTCAACTTCGGTCCCACCGAGATTGCTCAAATGTGTGTAACGGTTGGATTTTGTGTGGAGGCTATTTATACCCTCCACCCCTCTTCATTCGTGGAGAGAGCCATCGAAAGAACTACCACTCCTACCTTACATTTCGAGAAGAGAACTACCTACCCTTGTGTTGAGATCAAGTTGCTCCACTCCCACCATATGAAGCTTGATCTCTAGCCTTCCCAAGTTGCTTTCCACTCAATCCTTTCTTCCACCACAGCCAAATCGGTGAGGAGAGTTGAGTGTTGGGAGATTATCATTTGAAGCACAAGAGCAAGGAGTTCATCATCATCTACAACATCTATTACCTTTTGGAGGGTGGTGCCTCCTAGATTGGTTAGGTGTCGCTTGGGAGCCTCCGTCGAGATGTGGAGTTGAACCAAGAAGTTTGTAAGGGCAAGGAGATCGCCTACTTCGTGAAGATCTACCCCGAGTAAGGCTAGCCCTCCGTGGGCGTAGGCCATGATGGAATAGACAAGGTTGCTTCTTCGTGGACCCTTCGTGGGTGGAGCCCTCCGTGGACTCTCGCAGCCGTTACCCTCCGTGGGTTGAAGTCTCCATCAACGTGGAAGTACGATAGCACCACCTATCGGAACCACGAGAAAAATCACCGCGTCTCCAAATTGCGTTTGATCTTCTCCACTTCTCTTTACTACTTGTGCAATTTAATTTCCGCTGCCCATACTCTAGAATTGCATGTGTAGTGTGCTACTTGACTTGTGTGTGTTATGCAAAATCTGCCAAAATCTGTCCTTGATAAAAGACTGAATTTTTATCTTGTCGAGTAGTCTAATCACCCCCCTCTAGACACTCTCACCTTCTTCGATCCTACAATTGGTATCAGAGCTTTGGTCTCCATTGCTTTGGTTTACACACCATTGGAGGAAGATGGACGTGTCTACGTTTGGGAGTGTTAGCCATAGAGTGCCTATTCTTAATGGAGTGTCCTATAACTCGTGGAGGATTGAAATGCTTATTATCTTTAAGACATACAATTTGCTCAAATATGTTGAGACCCCCTTTGTGCCTCCATTTGACCCCTTGCACCCTACCATGGATGAAGAGCTTGATTTGCTTCGTAACCTTAGAACTGTAAATCTTATCATTAGAGGGTTACCCGATAACTTGCTTAAGCTCGTTACAAACTTTGAGTGCGCTTATGCTATGTGGAAGTTCTTGGAAGAACTTTATCCGACTACTCTTTGAGAGGTCTTGATGAAATTCTATACAAAACTATTGAATTTGATATGATGCTTTAATGATCCCAACTTTGATAAATGCTTCTTTGAGCTTCGTGATCTTATGAAAAGAAGGGTGATCCGGTCTTATCAATGTTCTAATTAGAAATGCTCTTGTATTGCATTCCGATGATTATTGTCACATTGACAAAACTAATGCAAGTAGTTATCAAATTGACCTAGGTGTTGATGATGAACAATCTATGGGTCAATATGATGATGAGCATGAGCATGATGATGATTACTCCGATTCGGACACCGAGCTAGACAAGATCATGAAGAGTCTCAATCTTATGGCAAATCTGAGAGACTACATATCCGGAGACAAAGACCACATGACCGGAGACAAAGACATGTTTCGAGAGCTTGCAAAGAACGATGGTCCACGCAAGTATGTGACTTTTGGAGACAACTCCAAGGGTAAGGTACTTGGCCTTGGTAAGGTGGCCATATCTCATGATAGCTCTATTCAAAATGTCATGCTTGTAGAATCTCTTGGATACAATTTACTTTCCGTGTCTAGATTAGCTGACTTTGGATTCAATGTGCTATTCACCGAAGTAGATTGCCAAGTCTTTCGTCGTGACAATCATAACATGGCATTTACCGGTATCCGTAGAGGTGATCTATATATTGTTGATTTCACTAAGAAAGCCCAACCTAGAGCTTGCTTCATTGCTAAATCCTCTAAAGGTTGGTTATGGCATAGAAGGCTTGGACATGTTGGTATGCGTAATTTAGACAAGCTGATCAAAGGTGATCATATTCTTGTTGTTAAAGATGTTTTCTTTGACAAAGATAGACTTTGTAGTGCTTGTCAGGCAGGAAAACAAGTAGGTGGAAGTCATCCCGTGAAGAACATCATGACCACAAGGAGACCGCTTGAGCTTCTTCATATGGATCTCTTCGGTCCCAATGCTTACAAAAGCCTTGGTGGTAACTCCTTTGGTCTAGTTATAGTTGATGATTTTTCCAGATTCACATGGGTATTTTTCCTTGATGACAAATCGCAGGTTCAGAAAATCTTCAAAACCTTCGCCAAAAAGGCCCAAAATCAATTTGAGGTGAAGATCAAGAAAGTTCGGAGTGACAATGGAACGGAGTTCAAGAACGCCAATGTAGACTCTTTTCTCGATGAGGAAGGGATTCTACATGAGTATTCGGCTACGTACACTCCTCAATAAAATGGAGTTGTTGAGAGGAAGAACCAAACGCTCATAGAGATGGCTAGAACGATGCTTGATGAATACAAGACACCGAAGCATTTTTGGGGGGAAGCGGTCGAGACAGCTTGTCATGCTATCAACAGGCTTTATCTTCATAAGCTCCTCGGCAAGACATCATACGAGCTCCTCACCGGTAACAAACCCCAAGTGGGATACTTTCGTGTCTTTGGTTCGAAATGCTATATTCTTGATAAGCATCGTCGGTCCAAATTTGCTCCTAAAACTCATGAAGGCTTTTTTCTTGGTTATGGATCAAACTCCCACACCTACCGTGTCTACAATAATTTCACCCGAAAGGTTGAAGAGACGGTAGACGTGAAGTTTGATGAATCTAATGGCTCGCAAGTAGAGCAAATGCCTATTGATGTAGGAGACAAGGACCCATCGGAAGCCATCCAAGATTTATCTATTGGAAAGATCCGTCCCATGGAAGTGAAGGAGAGTACCTCATCTACATATGTGGAGCCCCCTACCTCACGGCAAGATGAACCTCAAGGCAACATGGAGGCCTCCACAAGTGGAACTCACCAAGATGAGGAAGTGCAACAAGTAGATCCACCACAACCTCCTTCTCCACCGCCTCAAGACAACACCAACAACAATGAAGAAGAAGAAGAGGAAGATGAAGATGATGAGGAAGCTCAGCAACAACCTCAACAAAAGCTATCCCGAGTCCGAGCAAGAGTCAAGAAAAATCATCCCGTGGAACAAATGATCAATGACATCAACTCCGGGAGAATTACTCGCTCTAAAACTCGCTTAGCTAACTTTTGTGAGCATTACTCATTTATCTCTAGTATTGAACCTATGAAGGTAGAAGAAGCACTTGAAGACCCGGATTGGGTGAACGCTATGCACGAAGAGCTACACAACTTCGAGAGGAACAAGGTATGGACTTTGGTAGAGAAGCCCAAGAATGATCAAAACGTCATTGGAACCAAATGGGTGTTTCGGAACAAGCAAGATGAAGATGGACAAGTCATCCGCAACAAGGCTCGTCTCGTAGCTCAAGGTTACACACAAGTCGAAGGTATGGACTATGGTGAGACCTATGCCCCCGTTGCTAGACTTGAGTCCATTCGCATTCTTCTTGCTTATGCCAATCACCATGATATTACTCTCTATCAAATGGATATCAAAAGTGCTTTCCTAAATGGTGAAATAGAGGAGGAAGTATTTGTGAAACAACCTCCCGGATTTGTGAATCCCAAAAAGCCTAATCATGTTTACAAGTTGCACAAAGCTCTTTATGGTCTTAAACAAGCTCCTAGAGCTTGGTACAAATGCTTGACTAGCTTTCTTCTTGAAAAAGGCTTTGAGATTGGAAAAATAGACTCAACGCTGTTCACGAAAAGGGTTGACGGTGAACTATTTGTGTGCCAAATATATGTTGATGATATTATCTTTGGTTCAACTAACCCTCATTTTAGCGAGAAGTTTGGAAAGCTCATGCCGGAGAAGTATGAGATGTCCATGATGAGTGAACTCAAATTCTTCCTTAGGTTGCAAATCAAGCAATCTAAGGAGGGTACCTTTGTCTCACAAACAAAGTACACCAAGGATCTCTTCAAGAAGTTCAACATGCAAGAAAGAAGGTATGAGAACCCCATGCCTACAAGTGGACATAATGACTTGACAAAAGATGGAGAACCCGTTGATCAAAAGGTTTACCGATCTATGATTGGTTCTCTACTATATCTTTGTGCTTCTCGTCCTGACATAATGTTGAGTGTATGCATGTGTGCTCGATATCAAGCTGCCCCTAAAGAATGTCATCTTAAAGCTGTTAAAAGGATTGTGAGATATTTGATACACACACCAAACTTTGGCATTTGGTATCCTAAGAGGGCCTCTTTCGACCTTGTTGGCTATTCCGACTCGGACTATGCCGAACAGGGTTGATAGAAAGTCAACTTCGGTGCGTGTCAATTCCTTGGTCGATCCCTTGTATCTTGGTCCTCCAAGAAACAAAATTCGTATCATTATCCACCGAAGCGGAATATATTGCTGCTGGTTCGTGTTGTGCTCAATTGCTATGGATGACACAAACGCTTAAGGATTATGGGATACATGTGAGACATGTTCCTTGCTTTGTGACAATGAGAGTGCGATTAAAATTGGACACAATCCCGTGCAACACTCTCGAACGAAACATATTGAAGTTCGTCACCATTTCATTCGTGATCACATTGCCAAGGGTGACATCAATCTTAAGCATGTTCAGATCGACAAACAACTCGCTGATATCTTTACAAAGCCTCTTGATGAGAAGGTGTTTTGTCGCTTGAGGAGTGAGTTGAACATCATTGATGCTTCAAACTTGGAGTGAAAACTCCATTGATGCATGCAAGGCATGAGCCCACTTGATTAATCCTTGATATTTCTCTTATGATGATGATCATATGTCTTGGACACATTTGCCTCCTTGTATTGCATCTAACTCCTTGCAGGTACTTGGATGATCTACATTCCACAAGATTACCACACACTCAAATCATGAGTAATCTTGACATTGACCAAGTATCTAGCCCTTTGGGATGTTGAGTTCAAGGAACAAAATTCCACATATCCTTTTTGACATCTTATACATCTAGTATTTCACTCTTGTCATCTTGCATATCCTTGAGTATTTCCTTGCTTGCCTAACCCATGTAGGAAGATGAACTACACAAGTGGAAATGGCGCTCCAACTTCACATTCAATGAGCACCTACATCAAGTTTACCTACATGAACAAAGCAACAACAAGCCCAAGGTATGTTCTTCACATCTTTAAGGAGCTTTGCTCAAAGTCATGAGTACAACCAGCTTCATAAGATGTGATCACATCGAATGCTTAATCGAAAAATGGCAACCCCATTTTGAGCTTAAATGATGAGTATGACCTATGATCAAATGTTCTCATTTGACTCCTAAGTCAATATACTCAAACATAGGTGACCTTGTCGCCGACCCCTATCTAGATGAAGTACATTTGTTTTGGAGTCTTTCTATTTTCTCTTAAGTTCTCTCATTGAGTTTTCATTAAAAAAACCTTCATCTAGGAATCTTTTTCATTTCTATTCTTCTATCTTTGTGAATATCCTTCTGGCTCTGATCAATTCCTCGAAAATCATTCACAAATTCATTGCAAATCCTTTGAAACATTCCTCGCAAAGTGAGCTGAATTATTTCAGATTTCCTTGAAATTAAACTCAAGGCCACCGATTTAGATATTTCGGTCTAACCGAAAAGGATCTACCCTAAGTCCCTGACTTTCGGACCCACCGATCCATCTTAATTCGGTGTCACCGATTTATTTCTTCCAGGATATCATCTTCTGCAGCTCCACTCAATGATTCTCTATGCATGTTCCTTTTTGCCCTGTTGTGATTCTTAAGGATCCCACTTCTTTCTTTCCATCTTCCCTGACCTTCCTAGTTTGCTGTCCTTTTCGGCACTTGATGTCAAAGGGGGAGAAGACTTAGGGGGAGAAGAGAAGATTTAGGGGGAGAAGAAGAGCAATCTTACCTTAAGGGGGAGAGAATCACATCAAAGCTTTGCCGTGTTTCACATTGGTCATTACAATTGGCGTCATTCTCATTTGGCATCATTCTTTTGATTTTGCTCTTTCCATCAAACCCCTTTATCTGAGAGAACTCAAAGGGAGAGGAATCTTCACAATTGATATCTTATGGAAAGCAAAATCTCTCAGAGTTCATTGAAAATCTTTTAGTTTTGGAGACATGTTTGCTGATTCAAGCTTGTGCTCAATATGAGACACTCTTTATACATGTCATCCCTGGCTTGGTACTCTTGATATTCTTGAAGTTGGTTGAAGAAATACTCTTGTGTTATCTAACCTTGTTTTCCCAAGTTTATCTCTTCAGGTACAATGCCAAGGAACCTCAAGGTAAGTATATGCACTTTGCAGAATGTGCATGATGGTGACTTGCTTGTGAATACTTGTTTGCAAGAAATCACCATGCACATATGCATTATCACTCACTTCTTTTCATTTGCTCTGATGCATATAGCCAAGCTGCATGTAAAACATCTTGCTTTTCTCTCTTGTGTGCTTGTGGTAGTCCAAAACCATAATTTATGAAAATCTTGCACACTTGTAGGGGGAGCCTGTGTACTACATGTTTGTCAAAGCTTTCGTGATAATCCTGTCTTTCTTTCAATAAGCTTTGATGTCTTGTTTAGTGTGTTGCCATCAATTACCAAAAAGGGGGAGATTGAAAGCACATTTGCTCCTCGGGTGGTTTTGGTAATTAATGACAACATACTTTGTGGTTGGACTAATGCTTTTATCAAGTATGTTTCAGAAATTCAATCACATTGGCATGGCAAAAGGATCAAGAGGTGGACCCCCAAAATGCTAAGGCAAGCAATGGCAAAAGCTCAAGACTCCATTTTGGTTTAGTGATCCAAGATCACATTGAGTCCATAGGAAAAGCCAATACTATTAAAAGGGATGAGGTTATGATGATGATCCGTTGCTCAAGTGCTTAGTGATACATCTCCTAAACTATTAGCAACTTTCACCGCCATATACACTCATAAGTAGTCTCGGTCCCACCGATATTCCAAACTCAGTCACACCGAGATGAACCACCTCAGCCATAAGCCAAACCCTAGCAAACTCGGATTTTCCGATTCTGAACTCGGCTCACCGAAACATGAGTCGCCAAGCTTCAGAACCTTCATCATCAAATCGGTGTCACCGAGATGATGAAGTCGGTCCCACCAAATTGGCATGCTCTTGTCATTGCACGAATCGGACTCACCGAGATTGTATTTTCGGTCCCACCGAAAATCCCAACGTTCACATTATTTGAACTATCGGTCTCACCGAGTTGTCAACTTCGGTCCCACCGAGATTGCTCAAATGTGTGTAACGGTTGGATTTTGTGTGGAGGCTATTTATACCCCTCCACCCCTCTTCATTCATGGAGAGAGCCATCGAAAGAACTACCACTCCTACCTTACATTTCGAGAAGAGAACTACCTACCCTTGTGTTGAGATCAAGTTGCTCCACTCCCACCATATGAAGCTTGATCTCTAGCCTTCCCAAGTTGCTTTCCACTCAATCCTTTCTTCCACCACAGCCAAATCAGTGAGGAGAGTTGAGTGTTGGGGAGATTATCATTTGAAGCACAAGAGCAAGGAGTTCATCATCATCTACAACATCTATTACCTTTTGGAGGGTGGTGCCTCCTAGATTGGTTAGGTGTCGCTTGGGAGCCTCCGTCGAGATGTGGAGTTGAACCAAGAAGTTTGTAAGGGCAAGGAGATCGCCTACTTCGTGAAGATCTACCCCGAGTAAGGCTAGCCCTCCGTGGGCGTGAGGCCATGATGGAATAGACAAGGTTGCTTCTTCGTGGACCCTTCGTGGGTGGAGCCTCCGTGGACTCTCAGCCGTTACCCTCCGTGGGTTGAAGTCTCCATCAACGTGGAAGTACGATAGCACCACCTATCGGAACCACGAGAAAAATCACCGCGTCTCCAAATTGCGTTTGATCTTCTCCACTTCTCTTTACTACTTGTGCAATTTACTTTCCGCTGCCCATACTCTAGAATTGCATGTGTAGTGTGCTACTTGACTTGTGTGTGTTATGCAAAATCTGCCAAAATCTGTCCTTGATAAAAGACTGAATTTTTATCTTGTCGAGTAGTCTAATCACCCCCCCCTCTAGACACTCTCACCTTCTTCGATCCTACACAATCCTCAAGTGCAATAAGTCTTTAGGTCACACACACAGAAAGACTTCAGTGATGCCTAACACTCTTTGGCTCTGGGTGTTTGGGCTTGGTCCTCGCAAGGATTTCTCTCTCTCAAAGGCTTCGAGGTGGGTTGCTCTCAAACCACAAAAGCCGTGCACTAACTCTGAGCAGCCACCAATTTATGGTGTAGGGGGTGGGCTATTTATAGCCACTAGGCAACCCGACCTGATATGTCCGAAATGACCCTGGGTCACTAAGGAACTGACACGTGTTCCAACGGTCAGATTTCAAACACACACGGCAACTTTACTTGGGCTACAAGCAAAGCTGACTCATTCAGCTCTGGATAAGATTTGCTCTCATTTTCTTCGCTCGAAGACATAGGATTTGGGTTGAGCATCACTTCAGTCATTCTGAATTTGTTCACTTGGACCCCACTTAACAGTATGGTGGTTCCTATGACTCAACAAAGAAGAAAAAGGAAACAACGAGACGACACAGTCTTCGTGCTCCATAGTCTTCACTCAATGTCTTCTCATGTCATAGTCTTCAATATGAATATCTTCACATACCACCACTGTCGTCAAAGTCTTCATACATTTTTAGGGGTCATCTCCGGTAGGTAAACCGAATCAATGAGGGACACTACCTGCGTTATCCTGCAATTCTCGCAAATGCATTAGTCCCTCAACCAACTTTGTCGTCAATACTCCAAAACCAACTAGGGGTGGCACTAGATGCACTTACAATCTCCCCCTTTTTGGTGATTGATGACAAACTGGTTGAAGTTTTCAACGGGAATAAAGTATGTGAAATTGTAAAGGATAGGGTATTGTCTTCATAAGTGGCAAAGGCTCCCCCTGAAGATGTGCATATAAGTAATTTGCTTTTGGAATGCAAATGCACATGGCAGGTTGTACTTGTGGAGATCCTCTTCAACTTATGAAGATAGTTCATCATGCATGAAATGATATAGTAAATAGAATGACATGCATAATGAAGAATGGACGTCTGCAGAATGATCTAAGTGTGGAAGTTATCATCGCACATGTGGAATTTATCATCACATCACAGTAAAGCAAATAAGTAGCAGACGACCATCGAGTTTAAGTGTTACAACTCATAGAACCAAATGTTTCAAAAGCGAGAGTTGTAAACACTAGGCAAAATATAAAGCAACCGCCCATATGAACCCGCTTGAAGACTATCAAACTCATATGCTTCTCCCCCTTTTGTCAGTAAGGACCAAAAAGGTTTGAAGACATAGAGCATCTACTCGTTCTCATGAGTAGGAGAAGCAGCAGGGTTGTCGTTGTTGTTTTGCGGCGCAGACGTACTTGGTGCAGTGTCGATGCGTGCAGAAGTAGGGGGCGGTGAAGTAGCATCGTCTTCATCATCGATCACTCTGGCATTCACAGTTGCCGCGGAGGAAGAATAGTCAGAGGCTTCAAGGGATGGAGTTCGACGTAGGACAGCAGTCCGTGGAGGAGTGGAGTCAAACTTGAATCTTTCAGTGAAGCCATCGTCTTGAAGATCTGCTTCAGCACTAAGCAGCGTCAAACTCTTCCATGATCGCCGACAGGTCTCGTGAGTGACGAAAGCATTCTTGGTGGCAAGATTTCAAATGCGATTGACGTCCACCAAGAGGCTTTGCATCTGTCGCTTGAGCCAAAAGTGATGCTTATCTTGTTTCGGATGCAGTGCCACAAGAATGTCTCTGTCATTTAGAACACGAGAGCGCTTCTTAGGCCTCTGGGCAATTGTGCTCTCAGTAGCTTTAGTTTGCGCACGATGAGGCAGACGAGTGTTCCCAGCCATTGGATAGATACGAGTTACTGCTTGGACTCCTTCCATGGGTTGAGTGAAGCTTTGGTGATCAGCATTTTGAAGACAAAGAGGCTTCTTGGCAGGCTCAGGGTATATGGCTTCAACTGACATATCAACCTCTGGTAGAAAGATCAGATGATTGTGAGCAGAGGGCTGATAGTTGACAGAGGAGTGTAGCTTGATAAGGCGCATGACCCATGGAGCATAGAATTTTAGGCCAAAAAGGTCAGATCCAGACGCAGCCAATTGCAGAATGAAGAATTCTTGTGAATTGAAGCTGATGCCATTGAGGACATAAAAGACCAATGTCTTCATGGCTCCTTCAAGTTTGGCCGCTGATGAATGCCCTTTGATAGGCCATAGAGTTCGCCTGATGATGTGATATATTGTGCGAGGCAGATACTCTAGGTCATCAACAAAGAACTCCTTCGGTATTCAGCGTCGATGGCGAGGCTTCATCATGCTCAACATCCGCTCATGTTGGGCTCGCTTATGGAAGATGCTCTCCAGTGCATTGCAGTGGAGTTGACAATCAGGTTCATACAGCTCTCCGGGAGTGGGTAGGCCTGTAAGCTCAATGACATTAAGAGCTTTGGCTTCATGATGAACATTTCCTGTCATCCACTCGAGAACCCATGTCTTTATATCCCTGTTGTAGCCGCGAATGTGGAGGGTAGCACAGAATTGAAGCAAAAGTTCCTCATTCCGTTGTTCTTTGTCTGTCACAAAGCTGAGCAGACCGGCATCACGAAAGCAGTCAAGTGCTTCTTCTAAGCATGGCAGTCCAGCAATGGCTTCAGTGTCGAGGCGCATATGAGGGAAAATGTGCCCTTGATCATACAGAACGCAGGAGTAATAGCTTTGCTGCTAATAGCTCCAGAAACGATCAGATGATATTCTTGGCCTTGAGTAGGGGTTCTTTGCACTGTCAAAGAAGGTGTTGTGGCTTTTGAAGCCATTGGCATTGAAGGACCCTGTAGAGTTTGCAATACCTGGGAACCTTGGCAGTCTTGGCTTTGGTTTTTGGACCTGAGGCCTATGCTCAACATGATAATCAAACTGAGGACCACATGCAGTGAACGGAGGGACCAGAACGGGCCATCGGACAGTGGTTAGCTGACCATGATTGTATGCTTGCTCAATTGTATTGGGCCTTGGTGGCGGAGCAGGAGCAGTGGCAACAACTGAGGCTTCAGGCTGCACAACAGACACTTGAGGAGCAGGTGCATCATTGGCTTCAGGCACACTAGTTAGTGCAGGCTCCACATTTACTTCAGCCATGATTACATCATTGGCTTCATTTGTGTTGGTGGTGGCAGCCTCAAGATTTTCAACCTCCACTTGATGAGCTGGAGGGTCGGGCACTGGCATGTTCACATCAGGAACAACTTCTTTAGTATTGGGGGGAGTAGGGACACATACGTCTTCTTGTCTTTCATCGGCTGATGCAGCCGGATTGTCTTCAGCAGCTTGGGCTTCAGACACGGAGACGTTCACAGTCGGAGTGGCTTCTGGAAACACTTGACGTGCAACAGATGGGTGGTGCACTTCTCCTTCTGGAATGCTCGAAGGAGGGACCTGAGGCCTTGGTCCTTTGTGAAGCCTGTGTAATGCTGGCGACGCCTTTGGAGATGGAGTTGGCTGGGCCGCAAAGTCTTCTTGTTCTTCTTGCATAGGTGGTGTGACTTGTGGTTGTTGTTGGGGAGTACTTGGGGAGTCTTGTTGCTGTGGGTGATCAGCCCATGATGCATCCTGAGCTATTGGCGTCAGAGGACGACCAATGCTGATGAGTTCGCTGTTCGTGAGAACAAGCGATGATACCAAGTTGTGTTCGATCTGAGGAAGAACTTCATCATCTTCAACAATGTCATTGAGACCAATGTCTTCAGCAGCAGTGGGTTCAGCTGCTGGAATGTCTTCAGCTTCATGAGCCTCTATGGAAGCAGGCTCATGAACTATCATCCATTGTTCTTGGTGTTCAGATGCAGGGCGAACTACTGAGATAGGTTCAACAACTAAGGGCTCAGTGGGAGCAGCCCAATTCTTCTTGGTTTTGCGCTTCTTCTTGGAGGGAGCAGCATCAGAGGCTTCAGTATTTTTCCTTTTTCTGGCTTCAGCCTTGGCAACCCTCGTCTTCTTCTGTTCTGAAGCAGTTGACATGACCTTTGGCTTCGAGCCAGTCATGCTGCTTGGGAAGATTATGCGAGGTGCTTCCTGCCTTGAAGGTGCAGATTGGGCAGTTGATAGCTTCTTCTTCTTTGCAGCCATTTTGGGGTCAATGCCAGGACGACCAAGAGACTTGCGCTTCTCAGCCTCATTGTAGGCTAGCACACATTTGTCAGCCAGACTCTTCATATGCTCACGAGCCCCGAGCTTCTTGGCTTCTTGAGAAAGGCTTCTTTAAGCTCGTGCAAAGATGATCTTGAAGTTTCTGACATCTTGCACGCTGAGCTTTGCCACATGCTTCTTGAACTGAGCTTTCTCATAATCAATCTTGTGCTTCAGTTCAACGATGCACTGAGCGAGAGCTAGCTCAGAAGCAATGGCGCCATTGAAGGAGACACTGAAGCCAATGGGAAGCTACAGATCTTCAAAGCTGAGATTTGGGGTGTCAAACCACTCATCAATTAAGTTATGGATGATTGCCACATCGAAGAGAGGCAAGTTATTGAAGATCACTGCTTCTTCCTTGCTCTTGATCGCTTGCTCAAGGGCATCATCTGCAAGATCTTCATCATTGACGATCAATGTGCTCTTCTCGCAGAATGGCAGCAGGAGTCAAGGTCTGATCAGTATGCTTGACGATTTTCTTTTTCTTCTCCGTCCTCTTGGAGATATGTGATAGATCTTCAGACTGCACACTGTCTTCAGGAGGTGCAGTGGCCAAGGGCTTCGCACGTGAAGCTTTTGGAGGAGCAGCTGATCTTGAAGCCTTAGGCTTCTTTGGCTTCTGCGACTTTGGAGGAGGAGCTGGGGCTTCATCAGTGTCACAATCATTATCAGAATGATCCACTTTGGCACCTTGGACCAAGATGTAAGTGATGAGGCCATCAAAGGTTGGAGAAGGGGCCGATGACATTTGGATCAGCATCACGTGAGCCATCAGCACGGGGAGCAGAGGGACCAGGGTTGAAGTCTAATCCCAATGACTTCTTGTTTTCCTTGGCCGATGCCTTTGCGTGATGGAAATTGCGCTTGAAGAGAGTATCGTCATGACACCAGAGCAATGATGATGGGTCGGCATTTTCAGGCTGAGGTCCACGGACCATACATGGATGGAAACCCTGTGCAATAGCTTCAGCTCTGTTCTTGGGTTGAAGGACTCGATAGAGAATATCACCCCAAGGACTCTTGATAGCGTTCTTCTTAGCGTATTCCTGGGTCACAAACTTGTATTTGAACCATTGTTCAGCTCAATATCGTCGAATCCATTGGATTCGTGTCTTGCGCTGATGATAATTCTCATCAGGATCTGTCTTGTAAAGTTCTGCGAGGTCATCAGGCAAATCTTTTGATGTTCCCCCACGACGTCGTCTGCCACCCTTCCTTACTGGTTTCTCTGCAGCCATGAACTTCAAACTAAATGGCTCCAATACGTTCAAGGGCTTCAAAGACTTTCGCTTGCTGGACAAACAGGAACTGGCTTCGGGAGAGTTAATGTGATGCTGTAAGAATTCTGCAAACGAATGCAGACTATGAGAACCAAGGATTCTCCCACGGACATGTACTGTGATGACATTAGAGATGCGAGGAAGTGGAAGAGGTCATATGCATTCTCAGAAGATTTTGAAGATAAATCAGTTTGAAGACATTGACCTCATGATGCGAAGACATTCACTTATATGTTGAGAGTTGGTTCCAGATTTGTACGAATCCGTGAATAGGTACAAGTGAGGAATCAAACTAGATATGAAGTTTAAGTGAATAGACTAGGCAGTATGAGGTGCAGACAGAATAGATATAACATTGTGTAGGCAGAAACCACTTTTGGTAAATAGGATGAATCTTTGAAGATCAAAAATATGGTAAAAATAGAGTTATATTTACCACACGAAGAACTGCTAGATGGGATGAACAGGAGACCGAGCAGGTCAATCCACTATGCCCTAACTTGGCGACGGAGGACACCTACGGCGACGGCGGAGAGGACGATGTCCGCGGCCGGCGTGAGGACGGCGTCGGAGAAGTCGCCGCAGCTAAGCGCTTCATCGCCGGCGTCGTCGAGAGCTAGCGGTGGCGCTAGGGTTTTGACGAGGTGGAGAGGTGGAAGAAGGTTTTCTTTACCATAGGGGACATGTATTTATAAGGAAGTGAGCGGCACAGTGCAATTACGCAGGTGCCCCTAGCGGTTCACATCTGAGGGGCACGTGGCAAGCATGAACATACTCAGAGTTGTCCCACGTTCCCACGCCCGCCAGGCATTTTGGATGGTTGTTCCGGCTTCTCCGGATTTTAAACAATAAGGATGAATCATTTAAAACAGACTTAAAGTTTGTCTCTGTGTCTTCTGCTGACTAGGACGCAGAGAAGACATTCGACAGTTTCAATAGAATGCATATGATTTGGACAGATAGAGTTTGAGATAGAAAGCATAGAGAGATTAGGGTCCGATCACATTCACTTAGTTCAAAAGATTCAACTAGTAAGACATAGCTATAAGTGAATGCTGTAGAGGACAAAACACTAGTATATATGTATATACCAAAAAGCAATCAAATCATCATAGTGAAGAAAATCATGAAGATAAATTGAAATTGAGGACAAACCAAATGCGAAGTCATTGCAAAAATAATGCCATGAGTTAAACACTTCAAACAGAGAAATTTGGTGGTGGCGTTACCCACCGTATAGGAAGCATTAGACCCAGACATGGCGCACAATTATCGTGGCGCTCCGAAGTCAAATTCCACGTTAATGTATTCACACTCAGAATGTAAGTCTTCATTAATTGAAGATATACTTTACTTCGTGTGTTGCACATCTAAGTCATCAACATGCATAAGTGTTAGGATGTGTGCCTGATCACAGGACATTTGAGGATTCCAAGATATTTATCTCACACCGTAACTTGCAAAACCTTTTCTCATCCAAGGGCTTTGTGAAGATATCTGCCATTGCTCTTCAGTGTTGACGTGAATGATGTCAATATCTTTCTTCATGACATGATCTCTGAGAAAGTGATGACGAATTTCAATGTGCTTTGTGTTCGAGTGCTGGACTAGATTGTTGGCAATCTTGATGGCGCTTTCGTTGTCGCAGAAGAGAGGCACTTGTTTTTGATTGATGCCATAGTCCTTGAGAGTTTGCTTCATCCATAGAAGCTGAGCGCAACAAGATCCAGCAGCAATGTATTCAGATTCAACAGTTGAGAGTGATACACAGTTCTGCTTCTTTGAAGACCAACAGACAAGTGATCGACCTAGAAAGTGACATGTGCCATATGTAGACTTGCGATCCACCTTGTCACTAGCATAATCAACATCCGAGAATCCAACCAAATCAAATTTTGAGCCCTTTGGATACCATAATCCGAGTGTTGGGGTGTAAGCCAAATATCGAAGAATTCGCTTCACCGCTAAGTGATGCGATTCCTTTGGTGCCGCTTGGAATCGAGCACACATGCAAACACTAAGCATAATATCTGGCCTAGATGCACATAGATAGAGTAAGGAACCAATCATGGAGCGGTATACCTTTTGATCGAACTCTTTACCATTGTCGTCGGGACCAAGATGGTGTTTGGCTAGCATTGGCGTCGTTAACCTTTGCAATCTTCCATTCCAAACTTCTTCAGACAATCTTTGAGGTATTTTTCTTGAGATATGAAGATGCCATTCCTTTGTTTTAATTTGAAGACCAAGGAAGAATTTCAGCTCACCCATCATGGACATTTGATATTGCTCTTGCATCATGTATCCAAACTCATCACTATACTTCTGGTTGGTGCAGCCGAAGATAATGTCATCCACATATATTTGGCACACAAACAGTTCACCATCATATGTCTTTGTGAAGAGTGTGGGATCGAGGGATCCAGGTTTGAAGCCTTTGCTCTTCAGGAAGTCTTTGATCGTATCATACCAAGCGCGAGGAGCTTGTTTGAGACCATACAATGCTTTGTTTAGCTTGTACACCATATCAGGATGTTTTGGATCTTCAAAGCCAGGTGGTTGAGCGACATATACTTCTTCTTCAATCTTGCCATTGAGAAATGCACTCTTCACATCCATTTGATGTAGCAGAATGTTGTGGTGATTAGCGTAGGCTAGCAGTATGCGAATAGCTTCAAGTCTAGCCACAGGAGCAAATGTTTCATCCAAGTCAATTCCTTCTACTTGAGTACATCCTTGAGCCACAAGACATGCTTTGTTTCTACGACTTGACCATGCTCATCTTGCTTGTTTCGATATATCCATTTTGTGCCAATAATGTTATGCTTGTGAGGGTCAGGATGCTTGACAGGTTCCCAAACATTGTTCAGCTTGAACTGTTGAAGTTCCTCTTGCATTGCTTGTATCCATTCAGGTTCCATAAAGGCTTCAACAACTTTCTTGGGTTCTGATATTGACACAAATGAGAAGTGCCCACAGAAATTTGCTAACTGTGTTGCTCTTGAGCGAGTAAGTGGACCAGGTGCATTGATGCTATCAATTATCTTCTCAATTTGTACTTCATTTGCAACTCGAGGATGAACTGGACGAAGACTTTGCTCTTGCTGGTCATTGTCATCATTGGGAGGATTGTCTTCAGTTTGAGCATTGTCTTCAGGTTGGTTCGGAGCAGAAATGATCAGTTCCTCCTCAGGTTGTGCTTCAGAAGGCACGATTTCACCAGTTCCCATCAGCTTGATAGATTCGCTGGGCGGAGCTTCATCTAGCGTACTTGGCAGGAGTTCTCTTTGTGAACCATTTGTTCATCAAATCGCACGTCCACAGTTTCGACGATTTTGTAGAGATAGAGGTTGAAGACTCTGTAGGAGTGCGAGTCCTTTCCGTAGCCAAGCATGAAGCCTTCGTGAGCTTTAGGTGCAAATTTTGACTTGTGATGGGGATCCTTGATCCAGCACCTAGCTCCAAATACTCTGAAGTAGCTGACATTTGGCTTCTTGCCAGTGAGGAGCCCATAAGATGTTTTGTTCAGAAGCTTATGGATATAAACACGGTTGATGATGTGACATGTTGTATCAATAGCTTCAGGCCAGAACTTTCTTGGTGTCTTGTATTCGTCGAGCATTGTTCTAGCCATCTCAATGAGGGTTCTATTCTTGCGCTCAACGATGCCATTTTGCTGAGGTGTGTATGGAGCAGAGAACTCATGAGTGATTCCCATTGTATCCAGATAAACATCAAGTCCGGTATTCTTGAATTCAGTGCCATTGTCACTTCTAATATGCTTGATCTTTACGCCATAATTGTTCATTGCTCGATTGGTAAAGTGTCTGAAGACATCTTGCACTTCAGTTTTGTAGAGAATTATGTGCACCCATGTATATCTTGAGTAGTCATCAACAATGACGAAGCCATAGAGACAAGCAGTTGTTGTGAGGGCAGAGTAGTGAGTAGGACCAAATAAGTCCATGTGTAACAGCTCGAACGGTTGGGAAGTCGTCATGATTGTCTTCGAGGGATGTTTTGCCCTAGTCATCTTTCTAGCTTCGCAGGCACCACACAAATGATCCTTCTTGAACTTGACACCCTCGATGCCTATGACATGCTTCTTCTTGACGAGTGTGTGTAAGTTCCTCATGCCAAGATGCCCCACCTCCGATGCCAGAGCCAGATTCAAGCTTTTGCGAGAAGACATACGACAAGTCAGGACCTCCTGAGAAATCTACCATATATAGATCATCTTTCCGATACCCTTCAAAGACTGGAGACTTGTCAGATTCCATTAGTACAAGGCAACGATATTCTCCGAATAGCACAATCATGTTCAAGTCACAAAGCATTGAGATGATATTGTTGAAACCAAGGGATTCAACAAGCATCACTTTATCCATGTGTTGATCCTTTGAGATTGCAACTCTACCTAGACCCAATACCTTGCTTTTACCAAAGTCAAGAAATGTGATGTGACTCTTGTCCGATGGACGAAGGTTGAGTCCATGAGAAGACTTCGATCACCAGTCATATGATTTGTGCATCCGCTGTCCATAATCCATTCTGAAGCTTTTGGTGTCATACCCTACAGTGCAGTTAGGAGGATAGGCTTCACAAAGAGTGTTGTGAAGCATAAGCATTTGATGCACACAAGGATTATCACAACTTAGATCAAGGTTAGGACACACAGTATGACTGGTAAGCGATTCAGACGTGAAATACATAGTAAGATCATTTTATCATGCGTCCCTTAATGTGTTTTAGGTCCCCAGCAATAGCATAGGACTCCTTTGATTACAGGCTGGAGACCTTTCCCTGCAAAAAAGTTAATTCTTCTTCACCACCCACATCTTCAGGGGTGGCTTAGAAGCAATGAGTCTAAGTGCAGCATCTGAGAATTTCGGCTTTGGAGCCCTAGCAAATAGCCTTGCAGGAGATGAATGATACTCATATGAATAAGCAGAAAAGTTCTTAGTTCTATGAACATAGCGATTTGAAGACACACGCTCATATTCATAAATCTGAGTATGATTTCCCTGCAAAACATTGGCGTTAGGGTAACTCTGTGAGTCTCAGATCAGTATGAAGCCTTTGGGCCATATAAAGCCATAGGTCTGGGGTTTGTCTTCTTCCTTGGTGGTGTCATGACGACATTCATAGGAAGATTCTCAATGCACTGCTCAGGTACCCAGATCTTCTTCATAGGTGGTCCATTCCTGCAGTTAGTACCAATATACCTAGCAAACACTTCACCATTCTGATTATTGAACAGCTTATAGTTTGCATCAAAGGATTCATCAACGATAATAGGGTTAGCACAGGTAAAGCCAGATAAGGTGGATGGATCCACTGAAGGTTCCTTTGCAGCACCCCATGTGGTTTTGGGATACTGCTCAGGCTTCCAGTAGGAGCCATCAACATTCATTTTCCTCTCAACCCAACACCCTCTTTCCTAGGGTTTGGTTCGAGAATCCGCTTTTGAGGACATCGCAGAGTGTCGATGTCCTTCGACTTTTATACATCCTGTTTCAAGCAATGTCTTCAACCTAGCATTTTCATCAAGAATGGTAGTGGTATCCTCCGCAGAGGGGTTAGTTACCATATCGAGAGTTGGAGACATTGCAACAATGCTGCGATGGTACATTCAAAGAATGATGTAGCATTATCACGCTCAATGCATTTTAGACATGGTGGTTCAAATTTATCCTGAGCGGGACTGATCTGTTGAGCGCGAAGTGACTCATTCTCTTTTTGAAGATCTTCATGAGCCGCTCTCAATTTCTCAAGCTCTTGCTTCCTTTGAAGATAATCATAGGAGAGCTTTTCATAAGTGGTTGAGAGCGTTTCATGATGACTTTCAAGTTCTTGGTACTTAGCATGAAGATTTTTTATGTCTTCAAATAAGGACTGTGAACGTGTCATTTCCGCGTCCAACAGGTCATTGCTTTTGTCTAACAGTTTTTGAGTATGTTCCATAGCCTTTTGTTGTCCAGTTGCAATTTTAGCAAGTGTTTTGTAGCTGGGTTTGGATTCACAATCAGAGTCATCTTCATTTGATGTTTGAAAGTAAGCATCACGTGATTTTACCTTGGCACCACGTGCCATGAAGTAGTAGGTGGGAGTAGGATCGTCTTCGTCATAAGCTTCAGCGTTGGTGTGGAAGTCATTGTCTTCAGTGTTGAAGATGGACTTGGCAACGTAAGCTGTGGCTAGAGCCAGACTTGCGACGCCAGGGTCGGACTCCTCTCCAGACTCCACCTCTGTAACGCCCTCGATGCGGCTATATCTCCCACGTGTCGAAGCACGACTTAGAGGCATAACCGCATTGAAAGCAATGTCGCAAGTGAGGTAATCTTCACACAACCCATGTAATACATAAGGGAAAGAGATACATAGTTGGCTTACAATCGCCACTTCACACAATTACAAGAATAAAGCATTACATCATCAAGATACAATCAAGGTCCGACTACGGAACCAAAATAAAAGAAGAACCCCAAATGCGACAAAGGTCCCCGATCGACCCCAACTGGGCTCCACTACTGATCAACTAGAACAAAACAACACAAAGGGCAAGATCTTCATCGAGCTCCTCCTTGAGCTTAGTTCGTCACCGCTTTCATTAACATAGGCACCTGCAAACTGGTTTTGGAAGTATCTGGTGAGTCACGAGGACTCAGCAATCTCACACCCGCGAGATCAAGACTATTTAAGCTTATAGGAAGGATGGAGTAATGAGGTGGAGCTGCAGCAAGCGACTAGCATATATGGTGGCTACAATCGCAAAAGAGAGCGAGAAGAGAAGGCAAAGCACGGTCGATAAAAGTATGATCAAGAAGTGATCCTATAGCAACCTACGTCAAGCATAACTCCAACATCAGTGTTCACTTCCCGGACTCACCGGAAAGAGACCATCACGGTAACACACGCGTTGATGTATTTTAATTAAGGTCAACTTCAGGTCTTCTACAACCGGACGTTAACAAATTCCCATCTGCCACATAACCGCGGGCACGGCTTTCGAAAGTTCAAATCCCTGCAGGGGTGTCCCAACTTAGCCCATGACAAGCTCTCACGGTCAACGGAGGAATAGACCTCCACCCGAGACACTCCGATCAGACTCGGTATCCCGTACAACAAGACATTTCGACAGGTAAAACTAAACCAGCAACACCGCCCGAATGTGCCGACAAATCCCGATAGGAGCTGCACATATCTCTTTCTCGTAGGCACACTCAGATGAGACTAGCTACGAGTAAAACCAACCTCAAGTTTCCCGAGGTGGCCCTCAGCAGTAGCTCGGTTCGACCAACACTCGGAGGAGCACCGCCCGGGGTTAAAATAAAGATGACCCTTGAGTCTGCAGAACCCAAGGGAAGGTGGTAGGTTATTAGTGCAATGGTAAAAGCAATGTTGGGCATTGCCGGAGGAGCTTTACTTAAGGCGAATGTCAAGGGGTTCCATTATAGCCCAACCGTAAGGAACGCAAAATCCGGGAACATAACACCGATATGACGGAAACTAGGGCGGCAAGAGTGGAACAAAACACCAGGCATAAGGCCGAGCCTTCCACCCTTTACCAAGTATATAGATGCATTAATTAGATAAGATATATTGTGATATCCCAACAAGTAAACATGTTCCAACAAGGAACAACATCTCCATGTTCCAACAAGGAACAATCTTCAATCTTCACCTGCAACTAACAACGCTATAAGAGGGGCTGAGCAAAGCGGTAACATAGCCAATCAACGGTTTGCATAGGAAAGGTGTCAAAGGTTAGGGGTTCATGGCAATTTGGGAGGCTGACAAGCAAATGGTAGGCATCGCAGCATTGGCATAGCAAAAGAGCGAGCAAACTAGCATAGCAAAGATAGTAGTGATTTCGAGGGTATGATCATCTTGCATGAGATCCCGCAAGGAAGAAGAACGAGTCCATGAGGAAGACAAACGGTCGTAGACGAACGAATCCTCACAACTCCGGAACGAAACCGAAGCTAACGAGAGAAGCAACCCGGAAAGAAACAAACAACATAGTAAACAACCATCACATAAACATGGCATGATGCGCAAACAAGTATGATGCATGTCCGGTTTAATGAAACATGGCATGGCAAAATGCACAAAACAATCTTACAAATTAAGTGGAGCTCAATATGCAACGGAGTGGCATATTGAAGAAAACACCACATGACTTATTTAGTTCTCTCTCGGTTATGAACAAGACAAGATTAAATGTTGGTTAACATGGCAAGAGGTGAAGCATGACAAAAACTATACCATCTAAACAATTTAAATGGGGCCGGATATAAAAACAACGAATCCGATAAATCCCCATATGCATTTAGCAATCTAAAACAACAAGTTTAAGCATTTTAATTGTTGTTATCATGATGCGGATGACATATGCAAGTATTATGCAATTTTATGAAAACGTTGACATCAGCATGTTATGAAGCATTTGGTCGCCATGGCGGAGCAAAAGGGGTGCCACGGCAACGATAACGAAAATGGTGCCACGGCAACATATCGTTTCCGGTAGCTCACGGAGGTACCGGTGCAAAAGGAGGCGTGCGGATGTGCGGAACATGTTAGAGATGGTGGGGTGCTCCCGACTACCGGGTTCCCACGGGATGGTGGCATGGAAACGAGTGACAAACGGACAAGATGCAAAAACGGGCATCTCATACAACATGCATTCGGTCCACGGACATCGTCTCGGCGTTATACCTTTGAAGCGTGCATTTCGGGGCGGTTCGCGTTCGGTACGGTGTAGCGGAAGTAGACGTTCTCGTAGCGGTCGTAGAGGAAGTAGTTGTTCACGGACGTCGTGGAAGTAGACGTACACATGCCATAGTGGAACTTGAAGCATCCGAGGTCTTCGGGTTCGTAGTGGTACTTGCTGTTACATGTAGTCGAACTTGTGGTGTCCGTTGGGTACTTTTGAGCCCACGTAGTCGTACACGTTTCGTAGACGTCCGGTGCGACTGTAGATGTACTTGGCGTGTCTCTGAAATCTCTTGTGGGGGGGTCACGACGACGGCAACAAGTCTTGGCGTGCGACGAGGAGACGCGGGAGGCAACGGGGTCCAGAGAGTCGAAGAGTGGGTCCAGACCAGGCCGGGGGTTGACTGGACGGACATGTCCGGGCTCCTCCGGACACGTCCGGCGCGAACAGGAGGCGAAGAGCCATGGCGGCACGGGTGGCGGAAGGCACGCCGATGACGCGCTGGTCACGGAGGGCGCGATCCAGCGGCGGGGCGCCAGAGGACGGCGGATCGGCGGCGCAGGGCTCGACGAGGTCGGCGCAGAGGCGGGACTCGCCGTGGCTTCGCAACGGGCCGGCAGCGAACCACGCGACGGCGGCGGTGATGGATCCCGGGGCCGGCGGGGGAGAGCGGGGCGCTCGGCGCGATGGAGGGGCAACGGGAGCCGGCGGGGACGCGCTCCCGATGCGGGAGAAGCACAGGGGAGTCCTTGGGCAGAGGCGGAGGCGCGAGGAGTTCCTCCCTGGAGCGATGCAGGCGACATGAGGGAAGGAGGAGGGATCGAGCGAGGTGGATCGAGGAGAGAATGGATCGAGGGAGAGATGCGGGAGGATCGTGGGATCCTCTCCCTGGCGACGTGGTGTTGCGTGCGATGGGGATCGAGTAGGAGGCGTCGCACGGGAGGGAGGAAGGGAAGCGATCGGGTCGGGGTCTCCCTGCGGCTAGGGTTAGGAGGTGGGCTGCGGGCTGGGCCTAAAGAGGCTGGTGGGGGAGCCTGGTTGCTGGGCTGCAAGGCTCTCTTCCAAAAACAGAAGGAAAAAAATAGAAGGAAAGAAAAAGAGAGAAAAGAAGATGTTAGAGAAGCAATTAGGGAATGGAGTTAATTTTCCTGGGCTCACCAAAATGGTCTTGATCCAGAAAAATTGCAAAGATACGTGTCAAAGGGTTTGAATACAACCTCATTTGAATTACATTCAAAAGAGTTTAAATAGGAAGTGGAGTTTGGAAGGTCCAAAATGTTCGGATTTTGGGGAAGCTCCTAAAAAACAAGAAAGAATATATGGCAAAGTTAGAGGCCAAGAATTGAAATAATAAAGGGCATTGGGATTTTGCAAGTGTGTTATGGTGATTCCAAAGAATGGATTATTTTATAATAGCTCCACTAATATCGGGAGGATATATTATAAAGTGAAATCACCATCGTGAATTCCCTCGATTTAAATAGATAAAAAGATCTATGCAATTTATTTAGTTGAGGTTTTAAAAGGGTTGCATGATGACATGATGCAATGCAAATGATGCAATGATGAATGCATCAAACAAATAAATCACACGACGAAACTCGGAGTAGCTGGAAGGCATCTGGAGCGTCGGTCTCGGGGCGTTACAACACTCCACCACTACAAGAGGATCTCGTCCCAAGATCTAGAATGGCACCGGAGAGAAACGGAAGAGGAAGAGAAGAGGTAAAACTAAGTTGCTTCTTTGCCCAACGAGTGAAACCATGAACCTTGAGAGGTTGAGCAATTTAAAAGAAAGAGTACAACAGAGATGAACGAGATTGCAAACAATCCGTTAGAAAAGAGGAACAAGGGACATTACAAGGACTTGAAGGTTGCAAAGACATGAACCAAGAGTTAAATGGACAAGATAGAATTCAAAACCACTCCGGTTAAAACAAGATGAGAGGGGAAGAATTCAGGCAGTTGAACATGGAAGGAATTGAACATGAACTTGACAAGATGAGAGGATACTTGATGAAATGAACAACACACTGCCTCCGGAACTATTGAAAGAATGGCACAAGGGGTAAGAAAGATTTCAGACAGCTCTCCAGTTGAGGAAGGAGGGAAAACTTGATAAAATTAGAGAACTCGAATGAAAACACGACACTCCGGTTAAATGGATAAGTAAGGAAAAGAACACGATCCTCACGAGTCGAGATGGTGAGTGAAAAGAGCAACATCACAATGCCTCCGGAAGAAAAAATAGAAGAAGATCATTGGAATAAAGGGACGGAGAATAAAGTGACAAGTTCTACCACAATTGAATTTGGAAGTCATCCTTGCAAGAAGGTTAGAATAGAGTTGTTGGAAGACCAACAACGAAAAGAATAAGTTTGTAGTGGGCTTATGGAAACATCTCAACATTAAGAGGTGACAACCGGCCACTAACGGAAACAATTGCTTGCTTGAGATTAACGAAGAGATGAAAACTTGTTCCATCAAGATGGAAAAGAGATAACTTGGGTCATTAATAACACCAAAATAGCAACGTTCCTCAGGGAAGGCTTTAGGTGAAATCTATACCAAGATAACTCCAATAAAGAGATTGATGGATTTAAAATACCTCATTCTTGACAACATGTGAATCATGAAACATGAAGGAAATTGTCAAGAGTGACATAACACCACCTCAAAAGATAAGGTCGAAAGAATTGCACTTCGGAATGCAAGATGAAGAATGCTTGAACTCCTCAAAACAAAACATGTGTTGGAACACCATGTTTATTTTTGAGTATAGCTTGGCAGATCATAACTTTGAGAGAAATCTTGAAGAACAAATGAAGAAAGAAAGGATTCCTTGACGAACCCTCATGTAAAGCCTCCATAAAGAACTCCGGTAATAAAAGGATGATAAAAAGAAAGAGAGGTTGAAAACACAAGGTGAAGCCTTGCAATGATTTAGATGGATCTCCGTGATAATTAGAGCTTGGAACTCCGGAAAAGAAAAGATGAAGCATCTCGAACCAAGAATGTGATAACATGAACAACTCCGGAAAGAAGAAATTAATCACTTGGATGAACAAGAATAAGAATTATGTTATGCTTATCCTTCACCGATTAAATTGATGACAATCAACGGATTTGGCATACTACTTATTCTCGTAGAAAGGATTAAAAGAGATATATCAAAACTTGAGAAGGTCTTCAACGAACCACCGGTAGGATTGGAACAACAAATGAATTGATATGATAATGAAGGAAGTGAACCACCGTAAGAATTGAAAATGAACGTAGCAAAGGCACAATTCACCGGGAAGAATTGCAAAATGAATGAAGATACTTGACAGAATTTAGATACAAGAGAATGAAGAGAACATGAACTGATTAGAGGATATTTGAACGAATCACCGGTAAGATTTCGAGAACGATAGCTACAAGCTGATAATGAAGAAACCCGAAATGATGGCCTTCGTAGGAATAAAATGGAAAGAACTCATGAAATGCTCCGGATGGGTGAAAAGATTCTCACAATCAAAAACAATTATGAGAGGATGGCAACAAGCTAGAACCATGAATCTTCAAGAGAATGGACCAAGATTTAAGAGAAACTCTTCTTCGGTCTTCAAATGATGAGAATGACAACGAGAAACACCACCAAGAATTATTGAGGCACACCGGAAGAATCAAAAGCGAAGAGGTTGAGCCAACTATGAAAAGAATTTGAAAGATCTTGGAGAAAAGCATTTGACTGATGATAACTCATTCTTACGCCAAACTTGGAGAAGAATTTAGGATAGCTCGGGAAAATAGAAGAGTCGTAAGATCCTCGAAAAGACCTGTGGATTAGGGCCCACTCAAAAGAACACCGTTGAAAAGATTTAAAAGAGATGTTGCACCGGTTGAATTAAATGGCTTGAATGAGATACCAATCTCGAAAGAGCTTGAACGAATGCAGAGTGGAAACACGAATCTTCGAGATATCTTGAGCACTCTGGAATAACAAATAGCGAGAAGAAGAATGATAATGAGGTGCATCGGCATGAGAAAGCATTAGAAATGAGGAAGGAATATGATGAATATCGAAAGCTTGAATTGGATCCACCGGAGAAGAAACAACAATGAAGGATGATGAACTTGAAGCTCGTGAGCATTTTCGTGGGAAATCGCCGGATAAGAGCATCGAAAGAAAAGAATGAAGAGACTTCCCACAAATAAAAGAATACATGATTAAGAAATCTGAGATCTTGAAGAAAAAGGGTGGGAGGGCGGGAAAACAAAGACAACTTGGGATGGATGGAACAAACACCGTTGAGAACACTTAGAATTGATCTTGCAGATGGGGAGAATGATCGGATCCACTTGAAGAGAAGCACGCCGGTAGGAAAGGAATGACATGACAATCTCGATTGTTGAGAAGGATTAACACTCACATAGAAATATGAGAACACCATTTAGGAAAGGTATAGAATCAACACTTGACATTGAAGCAACTCGAATACCACAAATAAAACAAAACAAAGGATTTGACTTGCAGAATAAGCCGGAACAAACACATATGATAGAGATTTACCCAATCCCATATCATGCATCTGTCGGAAAGATATTCTAGGAGCTACTTGAATTCCCACCTATAAAACTCCCGAAACTTTCTGGTTATGCAATCTGGTGTTGGGGATACAGGGGAAGCAATATATCTCACCCAAACTAACAATACCTACATCCAAGCTGTATCCATCCGTCAACACATAACCAAGAAACCTTCGGAAATCGTCTACCTCAACCTTCGAAAAGCATCCGTTATACGAGTCATGGCAATACTCCCGTACTCACCTCAAGATCTTTGGGTTAGCGGGGTTATCTCACCAACAACTGCTTAAAAGAGATTTTCGATGTCGGCGATTAAACTCGGTATTGCGAATCGCAACGATAAAATTATGACGACAACACCTCGGAGCTCAACTCCCGGGACACCTCCATAAAAAAACCCCGCCGACGGAGGCAACCAAGACAATGTTGTCATCATAAAACCATCGAACGATTCTAAGATACCCGCGTGATCCTAAAAAAATTTTTAGTGAAATTTGAGAAGAGAAGAGTCAAACTCTACGTCAGGAGACCTCACTAGAGCGACGAAGAGACTGGGGAGTAAAAAGAATTCCTAACTCTCCGATATATATAATCCTAAATGACTCAAAACATTTTTCTAGACACAACTCGCCGCTAAAAGCGATCAAGCGGTGGGGCTCCTAAGGTCGGGATGGCTCGATTACCAACTTGTAGCGCCTCGATGCGGCTATATCTCCCACGTGTCGAAGCACGACTTAGAGGCATAACCGCATTGAAAGCAATGTCGCAAGTGAGGTAATCTTCACACGACCCATGTAATACATAAGGAAAGAGATACATAGTTGGCTTACAATCGCCACTTCACACAATTACAAGAATAAAGCATTACATCATCCAGATACAATCAAGGTCCGACTACGGAACCAAAATAAAAGAAGAACCCCAAATGCGACAAAGGTCCCGATCGACCCCAACTGGGCTCCACTCTTGATCAACTAGAACAAAACAACACAAAGGGCAAGATCTTCATCGAGCTCCTCCTTGAGCTTGGTTGCGCCACCGCTTTCGGTAACATAGGCACCTGCAAACTGGTTTTGGAAGTATCTGGTGAGTCACGAGGACTCAGCAATCTCGCACCCACAAGATCAAGACTATTTAAGCTTATAGGAAGGATGGAGTAATGAGGTGGAGCTGCAGCAAGCGACTAGCATATATGGTGGCTACAATCGCAAAAGAGAGCGAGAAGAGAAGGCAAAGCACGGTCGATAAAAGTATGATCAAGAAGTGATCCTATAGCAACCTACGTCAAGCATAACTCCAACACCGTGTTCACTTCCCGGACTCCGCCGGAAAGAGACCATCACGGTAACACACGCGGTTGATGTATTTTAATTAAGGTCAACTTCAGGTCTTCTACAACCGGACGTTAACAAATTCCCATTTGCCACATAACCGCGGGCACGGCTTTCGAAAGTTCAAATCCCTGCAGGGGTGTCCCAACTTAGCCCATGACAAGCTCTCACGGTCAACGGAGGAATAGACCTCCACCCGAGACACTCTGATCGACTCGGATCCGGTACAAGAAGACATTTCGACAGGTAAAACTAAACCAACAACACCGCCCGAATGTGCCGACAAATCCCGATAGGAGCTGCACATATCTCTTTCTCGTGGCACACTCGGATGAGACTAGCTACGAGTAAAACCAACCCTCAAGTTTCCCGAGGTGGCCCAGTAGCTCGGTTCGGACCAACACTCGAGGAGCACCGCCCGGGGGGTTAAAATAAAGATGACCCTTGAGTCTGCAGAACCCAAGGGAAGGTGGTAGGTTGTTAGTGCAAATGGTAAAACCAATGTTGGGCATTCTTTGGAGGAGCTTTACTTAAGGCGAATCGTCAAGGGGTTCCCATTATAGCCCAACCGTGTAAGGAACGCAAAATCCGGGAACATAACACCGATATGACGGAAACTAGGGCGGCAAGAGTGGAACAAAACACCAGGCATAAGGCCGAGCCTTCCACCCTTTACCAAGTATATAGATGCATTAATTAGATAAGATATATTGTGATATCCCAACAAGTAAACATGTTCCAACAAGGAACAACATCTCCATGTTCCAACAAGGAACAATCTTCAATCTTCACCTGCAACTAACAACGCTATAAGAGGGGCTGAGCAAAGCGGTAACATAGCCAATCAACGGTTTGCATAGGAAAGGTGTCAAAGGTTAGGGGTTCATGGCAATTTGGGAGGTGACAAGCAAATGGTAGGCATCGCAGCATTGGCATAGCAAAAGAGCGAGCAAACTAGCATAGCAAAGATAGTAGTGATTTCGAGGTATGATCATCTTGCATGAGATCCCGCAAGGAAGAAGAACGAGTCCATGAGGAAGACAAGCGGTCGTGATTTAACGAATCCTCACAACTCCGAACGAAACCGAAGCTAACGAGAGAAGCAACCGGAAAGAAACAAACAACATAGTAAACAACCATCACATAAACATGGCATGATGCGCAAACAAGTATGATGCATGTCCGGTTTAATGAAACATGGCATGGCAAAATGCACAAAACAATCTTACAAATTAAGTGGAGCTCAATATGCAACGGAGTGGCATATTGAAGAAAACACCACATGACTTATTTAGTTCTCTCTCGGTTATGAACAAGACAAGATTAAATGTTGGTTAACATGGCAAGAGGTGAAGCATGACAAAAACTATACCATCTAAACAATTTAAATGGGGCCGGATATAAAAACAACGAATCCGGTAAATCCCCACATGCATTTACCAATCTAAAACAACAAGTTTAAGCATTTTAATTGTTGTTATCATGATGCGGATGACATATGCAAGTATTATGCAATTTTATGAAAACGTTGACATGAGCATGTTATGAAGCATTTGGTCGCCATGGCGGAGCAAAAGGGGTGCCATGGCAACGATAACGAAAATGGTGCCACGGCAACATATCGTTTCCGGTAGCTCACGGAGGTACCGGTGCAAAAGGAGGCGTGCGGATGTGCGGAACATGTTAGAGATGGTGGGGTGCTCCCGACTACCGGGTTCCCACGGGATGGTGGCATGGAAACGAGTGACAAACGGACAAGATGCAAAAACGGGCATCTCATACAACATGCATTCGGTCCACGGACATCGTCTCGGCGTTATACCTTTGAAGCGTGCATTTCGGGGCGGTTCGCGTTCGGTACGGTGTAGAGGAAGTAGACGTTCGTGTGCGGTCGAGAGGAAGTAGTTGTTCACGGACGTCGTGGAAGTAGACGTACACATGCCGTAGTGGAACTTGAAGCATTCGAGGTCTTCGGGTTCGTAGTGGTACTTGCTGTTACATGTAGTCGAACTTGAGGTGTCCGTTGGGTACTTTTGAGCCCACGTAGTCGTACACGTTTCGTAGACGTCCGGTGCGACTGTAGATGTACTTGGCGTGTCTCTGAAATGTCTTGTGGGGGGGTCACGGCGGCGGCAACAAGTCTTAGCGTCACGCACGAGGAGACGCGGAGGCAACGGGTCCAGAGAGTCAAGAGCGGGTCCAGACCAGGCCGGGGTTGACTGGACGGACATGTCCGGGCTCCTCCGGACACGTCCGGCGCGGACAGAGGAGGCAGAAGGCCATGGCCGGCACGGGGTGGCCGGAAGGCACGCCGATGAGGCGCCGGGTCACGGAGGGCGCGGATCCAGGCGAGGCGGGGCCAGAGGACGGCGGATCGGCGGCGCAGGGGCCTGACGAGGTCGGCGCAGAGGCGGGACCTGGCCGTGGCTCTGCAACGGGGCCGGCAGCGAGCACCACGCGACGGCGGCGGTGATGGATCCCGGGCAGCGGGGAGAGCGGGCGCTTCGGCGCGATGGAGGCAGCAGGAGCCGGGGGACGCGCACCCGGCGCGGGAGAAGCACAGGGGAGTCCTTGGGCGGAGGCGGAGGCGCGAGGAGTTCCTCCCTGGAGCGATGCAGGCGACGTGAGGGAAGGAGGAGGGATCGAGCGAGGTGGATCGAGGGAGAGATGCGGGAGGATCGTGGGATCCTCTCCCTGGCGACGTGGTGTTGCGTGCGATGGGGATCGAGTAGGAGGCGGCGCACGGGAGGGAGGAAGGGAAGCGATCGGGTCGGGGTCTCCCTGCGGCTAGGGTTAGGAGGTAGGCTGCGGGCTGGGCCTAAAGAGGCTGGTGGGGGAGCCTGGTTGCTGGGCTGCAAGGCTCTCTTCCAAAAACAGAAGGAAAAAAAAATAGAAGGAAAGAAAAAGAGAGAAAAGAAGATGTTAGAGAAGCAATTAGGGAATGGAGTTAATTTTCCTGGGCTCACCAAAATGGTCTTGATCCAGAAAAATTGCAAAGATACATGTCAAAGGGTTTGAATACAACCTCATTTGAATTACATTCAAAAGAGTTTAAATAGGAAGTGGGAGTTTGGAAGGTCCAAAAATGTTCGGATTTTTGGGGAAGCTCCGGAAAAACAAGAAAGAATATATGGCAAAGTTAGAGGCCAAGAATTGAAATAATAAAGGGCATTGGGATTTTGCAAGTGTGTTATGGTGATTCCAAAGAATGGATTATTTTATAATAGCTCCACTAATATCGGGAGGATATATTATAAAGAGAAATCACCATCGTGAATTCCCTCGATTTAAATAGATCAAAAGATCAATGCAATTTATTTAGTTGAGGTTTTAAAAGGGTTGCATGATGACATGATGCAATGCAAATGATGCAATGATGAATGCATCAAACAAATAAATCACACGACGAAACTCGGAGTAGCTGGAAGGCATCTGGAGCGTCGGTCTTGGGGCGTTACAACCTCCGCCTCCTTAGAGGCAGACTTCTCCTCTGAATCCATTTCCTTGCCAACAAAGGCACGAGCCTTGCCAGATGAGCTCTTCTTGTGTGATGAAGACTTGGAAGAAGACTTAGAAGAAGATTTTGAGGATTTCTTCTTCTTCTTGTCATCAGAATCATCCTTGCTCTTCTTCTTCTTCTTCTTCTTCTCATTGTCCCACTTTGGACACTCAGATATGTAGTGACCAAGTTTCTTGCACTTGTGTCAGGTTCTTTTCTTGTGGTCATGGGTGGAAGCTTCATCATTCCTTGAGCTGGATCGTGAAGATTTTCTGAAGCCTTTCTTCTTGGTGAATTTCTGGAACTTCTTCACAAGCATAGCAAGTTCCTTTCCAATGTCTTCAGGATCATCAGAACTGCAGTCAGATTCTTCTTCAGATGAGGAAACAACTTTTGCCTTTAATGCGCGAGTTCAGCCATAGTTGGGACTAGGGCTGGACGAAAAGCTCGTTACTCGCGAGTTTAACGAGCACTCGGAAGCTCGACTCGTTAAGGCTCGTGCTCGTTAGTTAGTGAGCCGAGCTGAACAACAATTTTAGCTCGTTAATATAAACGAGCTTAATGAGCTAGCTCGCGAGTATCACGAGTAGCTCATTTGGCTCGTTTATTTGTACATCACTAATTTTTAGTTTTATTACTAGATGAAAAATGCCTAGTGCTCAGCCCAGCCCGGCCCACCCCCACCTCCTCGGCTCCGCATCGTGGGAACCTGGTCAGTCACGGCCTACTTACGAGTTACGAGTTACGAAGAGACGAGAGGAGGAGCCGAGGAGAGTACAGAATACAGAATAGATGGGAAAGGGAGAAAAGCAGCAGGGCGGCGGCTAGGTTTAGGTCTTTGACCACGGTGTGGCGGCGCGACTCTGCTTCCTTCTCTTCTCCGGCGGCCGCCGGCGACCACTTTAGCCTGCCTCCACCATCTCCATTCGCGTCCCCATGGAACGGCGCGAGCGACCATCGGCTGCAGGCGGCACTCCAAGCATGGAGTCTAAGGTCCGGAAGAAGGTGGTGAGGAAGAGGACTTGACCTCGATTCAAGATCACGGAGTCTCCTTCGACGGCAAAGAAAGCCTTCTCGTCCTCGGCAAAGAAGCGCAAGGAGAAAGGCGCCCAAGAGCAGAGGAGTCCACATCACCTACATGCTCTGACGCTGATGCCGTCGCTGGTGGATTAGGACCGGTGAGATTGTTTATCTCACACACTTATTTTTGTTTTCTATTACATTCCAGCTCATATTAGCATATACTTTGAATCTTTGATGCCCTATTTAGTACTTGTGAATCTGCTGAAATACCAGTGTAGACTGTTGTTAATTGATTGTATAAATACCTGTGTAATTAGGTGAAATACTTCATCACACACACACTGACACATGCACCGATTAAGATTAGCTAGTCTGCTGAAATACCTATGTTTGAAGTACCATTCTTGAATGATTATGGGACTCTTACAATTTCATTTCCTAAATTTTGTACAGATTCTAAGTTAAACTTCTATTTTATATGGTAAAAATTACTACTTAGATGCAAAACAATTCTAGTAAGTAAATGTCCCGACTTCTATTTTCTACTGAGTTATTAGTATCACTTACTACTTAATGTACCAGAAGATGTGTTTCGCTCATTGATACAATTTTGCACACTATAACTAATTATGTAGCGATACCTACTAATTTTGCACATTGCAATTAATTATGCAATGATACTTACTAATTTTGCACATTGCAACTAATTATGTAGCGATACTTACTAATTTTGCACATTGCAATTAATATTTGGCTTGTAAAACCTGAATCATGCTATTTCATTTTCCACGGGAAGACGGCAGCGATGAAGATGAATGGGTAGAGGTTCATGAAGGTTATGAGGAGGTTGATGAGGCAGAGGCATATGATATGGATGATGATATGTCGAGCCTTCTCTTGGATCAGAGACAATCGAAATGACACGAAGTTGAGATCAATGGCAAAGAGAAGGCAAAGAAAGGAGGGAAAAGGAAAAAGCAGGAGTGGATGGAGCTAAGGTGAAGGTGAAGAAAACAAGACTTAAACGTGCGAGAATGTTGGCAGCATTTCAAGGAGGTCAAAGCCGTAAGCAAGAGGACACCGAGGCGGTTGTCACGAAGGCAAAGTGTTTGCATTGTGCTAAATTGTTTGCTTATACTCTGGGGGTCAACTACTAGCCTCAATAGGCATAAAGATGTTTGTTCGATCTATCTAAACAAGAAGGGAAGACAACTAAATCAAGGTACAATCAACTTCGATCCTGACAAGCCAGGTGCATCTCTCATAGTAAACCATGAATACAATCATGCAGAAGTTGTTAAGATCATAGCAAAGATGATAATTGTGCATGATTATCCCTTTAGGATGGTAGAGCATGTTTGGTTCAATATCCTCATGAAGTATATGAATGCATCCTACAAGTTTATTGGTCGGAAGAAAATTAGAGCTGAATGCATGAAGGTGTATCTTTCTGAGAAAGAAATCCTTAAAAAGCAACTAAAGTCTGTTGAAAGCATTAGTTTGACATGTGATCTATGGACTTCAAACCAAACTCTCTCATACCTAGCTGTGGTTGCTCACTACATAGATGATGATTGGATCATGCAATGTCGTGTTTTAAACTTCATAGAGCTAGATCCACCTCACTCGGGTAGTGTCATAGCTCAAGCAGTTTTTGAGTGTTGCCAAGAATGGAAAATAGAAGATAAGATCATGACAATCACTATGGATAATGCTTCCTCAAATGATAATGCTGCTAAGAGATTGATGGACAAGATAATTGCTAGGAAATCGCTAAATTTATTCCTAAGTACTTCCATGTTCGCTGCATGCGACATTGTCAATTTGATAGTGAATGATGGCATTGCTCTATTGCAAACTTTGATCAATAAGCTTAGGATACTGTCAAGTATTTGAAAAAATCTCCAACACGCATGTACAAATTGTTGATGGTTTGCAAGTCTCTGAATATGGAAGTTGGGAGAGGTTTATGCCTGGATGTTGCTACTAGATGGAACTCTACATGTAGAATGGTAGAGGCTTGCACTGTGTATAGAGCTGCTTTCAAAGAGTATGCAGAGGTAGATGCTACCTACAAATGGCAGCTGAAGATGAAGAGTGGGCATCATATGAGAAGATTCAACCCATCTTGAAATCGTTTGCCGAGGTAACAACTGTACTATCAGGATCTAACTATCCTACTGCCAACATTTTTTTATCCATATATCATGAATGTTAAGATTGCTATCATAGAGCATGCCATGGGTTCGAATGCAAACTTGAAAAAGATGGGAGAAGCAATGCTTGATAAGTTTGATAAATATTGGGATAGCAATAGTGAAGGCGAGGGAAATGAAAACAGTGGGAAAAATAAAAAAAAGGAAAAGTACAATGTCATGGTCATTGCCACCATTCTTGATCCTAGGTTTAAGATGAAACTTGTTGATTACTGTTTTAAGAAAATGTATGGTAAAGAGAAGGGCAGTAGTGAGGCCGAGGAAATCAAATCTGAATTCTTTGATCTCTATGCTACTTATGAGATGGAAAATCGCAAGAATGAGGCTGGCAACAATAATGAACAGAGTTCATTATGTAGTAGGCAAACAAGTACATCCATGTCCTCATTGTCAAGTGGGTTTCAGTCCTTCCTAGAGGAGACAAATTCAGAGCCATCTAAATCTGAATTGACCAGCTACCTTGAAGAAAAAACCCATCCAATTCTAGATCCAAATTTCAAGGTAGTTGATTGGTGGAGGTTGAATGCTCATAGATATCCTATCATGGCAAAGATGGCAAAAAAGTTCTTGACTATACCAGCAACTAGTGTCTCATCGGAGTCAACATTCTCTACGAGCGGCAGAATTCTCGATGACTATCGTAGCTCTCTCAGCCCAAACATGGTTGAGGCACTTGTGTGTGCTTCTAGCTACATCAAAGGATCAAAAGAACACCAGCTTAAGACTACAATTACAGTGGTAATATTTCTTGTTCTCTACTATGTATTATATTCTTGTAACCTTTAGACTCTTGGTAAATGTTTTCTCAAATTGCATATTTGCACATACCTTTGTAGGAAGAAGGCAATGATGACGATGTCGAGTTCATTCCATTTCCTGAAGATACAACAGAAAGCAACTAGTAGGCCTCCCATATTTTTATTGAGTGTGATTGTATTGCTGTAGCATTGTACTATTGTTTATTTGCTTGAATCATAACTTGTGAATTTCTCTATGTCTATGTAGGAAGATGAAATGGATGAACTGATGAGCCAACTTATGTGAGGAGCAGGAGCTACTTTGCATTTGCTCAGCTAGAAGCTACCATTTTATTTTGGTCATTGTTAGTTATGCAAGACCTTATGTTGATGAAGTGTCGTGCTGAAGTGGCGAAGTAGTTAATATAATATGTACTGCTAGTTTGTTGATCGAACTTGATCCAATGTTGAGCGCTTAAGCCATGTACTGCTTTATCTTTTGAAGTCCTGGACTTGTCTTTGTCACTAACCCTACTTATTGTTGCTATTCTCCTAGTGATTGTGCATGAAGTATGAAGTCTGAACCATAATGGTGTATGAAGTATGGCCCTGCTTATTGTTGCTGTCACTCTGTATTGCTGTTCAAATGTTCTTTAGTTGTGTCATTGTGTGTTGCTGCTAGTTATTGGTTGTCGCATTATGTGATACTATTTGTAAAGAATAAATTTGGCAAAGGCTGCTGCATTACTATTTTGCTAGCTTCTGTACTGTTTACAACTCTAACGAGCACTAGTGAGCGCTCACGAGCTTAACGAGTATTTAACGAACCGAGCCGATCAAGAGTTTGAGCTCGTTACAATTAACGAGCTTAATGATCACGAGCTTAACGATCGCGAGCTTAACGATCACGAGCTTAACGAGTCGAGTAGCTCGTTAGTCCAGCCCTAGTTGGGACCATAGATATCTCTTTTCTCAGAAAGCTGGAACTCATGTGTGTTGAGCCTCTCAAGTATATCAGACGGATCGAGTGTCTTGAAGTCAGGACGTTCTTGTATCATGAGGGCAAGGGTGTCAAAGGAGCTGTCAAGTGATCTCAGTTGTGTCTTGACGATTTCATGCTTGGTAATCTCGGGCATCTTGAGAGCTTGAAGCTCATTTGTGATGTCGATGAGGCGATCGAGCGTGAGCTGGACATTTTCATTGTCGCTTTCTCTTGAAGCGGTTGAAGAGGTTGCGAAGAACACCGATCCTTTGATCTCTCCGGGTTGAGACGCCTTCGTTGACCTTGGATAGCCAGTCCCGACTAGCTTCGACGCGTTTCGAGCACTCACACGGCCATACTGTCCTTTGGTCGATGACCACGAGATGATGTTCTTTGCGGTATAGTCCATTGAATGAACTTCTTGACATCGAGAGGGGTGACACCTTCACGGTTTTGGGAACGCCGTTCTTGATGACATACCGAGGTCGACATCAATGGCTTCAAGATGCATCGCATCTTATTCTTCCAAGAGGGATGTTCAGTTCCATCGAACACGGGGCAAGCAGCGGAGACTTTGATTATCCCTGCAGTCGATATAGCTAAAACTCCAGGTGGTTAAACCAAATCACACATAACAAGGGAGTACCTTGCTCTGATACCAATTGAAAGTGCTAGTTATCGACTAGAGGGGGGTGAATAGGCGATTTTTATGAAAGTCTTCAAAACATGGAAGTTTTGAAGACAAACAATAGAATGTCCTAATTGATATGCAGCGGAAGATAAACTACAACAAGCAAACCATAGTCAAGTATGCAATAATGTGAAAGTACAGGACTAGTAGCAGCTAAGTAGTAAGGATCAGGATGGAAGATAGTATGAAGCCAATCAACAATGGTAGTCAAGCAATGAAGTCAAACAGGTATGACAAGTAGGCAATGACTTCACGAAGACGAACTCTAAGTAAAGGGAGGGAGAGGATAGAACCAGTCACTTGTTGAAGACATAGGATTTGTTGGACCAGTTCGATTCTTGTGACAAGCTGACGTCTGTTAGGGAGGCTGGGATTCAACTCGAAGACGCATCTTCACCTTATTCCCTTGAGCTAAGGACACACAGTCCTCGCCCAATCACTCTGGTAAGTCTTCAAGGTAGACTTCCGAACCTTCACAGACTTCGTTCACCGGCAATCCACAATGACTCTTGGATGCTCAGAACGCGACGCCTAACCGGCTGGAGGATTCACATTCCTCAAGTGTAATAAGTCTTTAGGTCACACAAACAGAAAGACTTCAGTGATGCCTAACACTCTTTGGCTCTGGGTGTTTGGGCTTGGTCCTCGCAAGGATTTCTCTCTCTCAAAGGCTTCGAGGTGGGTTCCTCTCAAACGACAAAAGCCGTGCACTAACTCTGAGCAGCCACCAATTTATGGTGTAGGGGGTGGGCTATTTATAGCCACTAGGCAACCCGACCGATATGTCCGAAATGACCCTGGTCACTAAGGAACCGACACGTGTTCCAACAATCGATTTCAAACACACACGGCAACTTTACTTGGGCTACAAGCAAAGTCGACTCATCCACTCTGGATAAGATTTTCTCTCGTTGTCTTCGTCAAGACATAGGATTTGGGTTGAGCATCACTTCAGTCATTCTGACTTTGTTCACTTGGACCCCACTTAACAGTACGGTGGTTCCTATGACTCAACCAAGAAGAAAAAGGAAACAACGAGATGACACAGTCTTCGTGCTCCATAGTCTTCACTCAATGTCTTCTCATGTCATAGTCTTCAATATGAATATCTTCACATACCACCACTGTCATCAAAGTCTTCATAGATTTTTAGGGGTCATCTCCGATAAGGTAAACCGAATCAATGAGGGACACTACCTGCGTTATCCTGCAATTCTCACAAACGCATTAGTCCCTCAACCAACTTTGTCGACAATACTCCAAAACCAACTAGGGGTGGCACTAGATGCACTTACAATGCCATTCATTGAGCTTTCCTGAAATATTTGTCTTGGAATAGCATTAGCTCAATGAGCTATATGTTGTTATGAATTACCAAAACCACCTAGGGATAGTTACACTTTCAATAAGGATTATGAATATCTGTTGATCCTGATATTATTACTTTAGTTGAATCTGATCCTTTTTATGGCCTTGAATCAGAAACTGTTGTGGCACATCTTACCAAGTTGAATGATATAGCCACCCTGTTTACTAATGATGAGAAGTCTCGCTATTTATATATCCTTAAGATATTTCCGTTCTCATTAAAGGGCGATGCTAAGACTTGGTATAATTCTCTTGCTCCGGTTGTGTGCGTAGTCCCGGGATATGATTTATTACTTCTCGCTAAATATTTCCTGGTCATAAGAAACAGGCTGCCTTATGGAAATATATAATTTTGTGCAAATCAAAGAAGAGAGTCTCCCACAAGCTTGGGGGATGCTTCTCCGGTTACTTAATGCTTTGCCTGATCATCCTCTTAAGAAAAATGAAATACTTGATATCTTTTATAATGGACTAACCGATGCTTCCAAGGACTACTTGGATAGTTGTGTTGGTTGTGTTTTCAGGGAAAGAACAGTTGACGAAGCTGAAATACTATTGAATAATATGTTGACTAATGAAAATAATTGGACTCTTCCCGAGCAGTTCTCAAGTAATTCTGAACCAATTAAGCCAACTCTGAGCCTATTCCTAAACCCACTCAAGAAGAGAGGTGTTTTATTTCTCGATCCTGAAGATATGCAAGAGGCAAAGAAATCAATGAAAGAAAAAGGTATTAAAGCTGAAGATGTTAAGAATTTACCTCCTATTGAAGAAATACATGATCTTAATTTACCGCCTGAAGAACCACATTGTCTTGATAACCCGTCACAGGTAGTAAAGGAAAATTCTCTCTATAGATATGATAAAGTTGAAGTCCCCTCTACTAAATTTCATAGCCCATGCTTAGATGAATTTGATGACTTTATGGCTAGACAAGAAAGTTTTAATGCTTATGTTGGTAGAGAGTTAAAGAATAATGCTTTCAAGATAGGACGCGTAGGTGATAATCTGGCTAGTGTTAAAGATGAACTTGACCGCGTTAGCAAATATACGTCTATGGTTGCTACTCAAGCTGAGCAAGTACTTAAAGCTCAAAATGATTTGCTTGATGAATTGAATAATAAAAATGACTTTGCTGTTAGAGTGGCTACTAGAACTGGTAGAATGACTCAGGAACCTTTGTATCCTGAAGGCCACCCTAAGAGAATCGAGCAAGATTCTCAGAGAAATAATTTAGAGGTACCTAGTTCTTTTAAAAAGAATAAAAAGAAAAATGATAGGACTTTGCATGCTTCTAGTGAACCTACTATAGAAACACCTGAGAATCCCAATGATATTTCTATTTCTGATGCTAAGACACAACTAGGTGATGAACATGAACCTAGTGATAATGTTAATGATAATGTTCGTGTTGATGCTCAACCTAGAAAAAACGATGATGTAGAGATTGAACCTGCTGTTGATCTCGATAACCCACAATCAAAGAATCAATGTTATGATAAGATATATTTTGTTGCTAGGAAGCACGGTAAAGAAAGAGAACCATGGGTTCAGAAACCCATGCCCTTTCCTCCTAAACCATCCAAGTCAAAGGATGATGAGGATTTTGAGCGCTTTGCTGAAATGATTAGATCTATTTTCTTACGTATGCGCTTAACTGATATTCTTAAAGTAAATCCTTACGCTAAGTATATGAAGGATATCATCACAAATAAAAGAGAGATACTGGAAGCAGAAATTTCCACCATGCTTGCTAATTACACTTTTAAGGATGGAATACCAAAGAAACTTGGAGATCCGGGTGTACCAACTATACCATGCTCTATTAAAAGAAATTATGTTAGAACTGATTTATGTGATCTTGGAGCCGGTGTTAGTGTTATGCCTCTCTCTTTATATCATAGACTTGAATTGAATAAGTTGACACCTACTGAAATATCTTTGCAAATGGCTGATAAATCAACTGATATACCTATCGGTATTTGTGAGGATGTGCCTGTTGTGGTTGCAAATGTCACTATCTTAACGGGCTTTGTTATACTTGATATTCCCAAGGACGATAGTATGTCTATTATCCTTGGTAGACCTTTTCTTAATACTGTAGGGGCTGTTATTGATTGCAACAAAGGCAATGTCACTTTTCATGTTAATGGTAATGAGCATACGGTACACTTTCCGAGGAAACAATCTCAAGTTCATAGCATCAATTCTATTGAAAAAAGTTCCAACTATCATTTTTGGAGGTTTTGAATTTCCTCCCCCTACTGTCAAGAAAAAGTATGATATTCTTATTGTTGGGGATTTTCATATCCCCGTTGAGGTAACTTAGTGTTATTCGAAATTTCTCCGGTTCCGTGTTATTCGGAATGAGTTTATAACAAGACTTGATCAACCTTGTTAGTGGGTTCATTTTGATGATCACGAGATGGATGAAACTAGAAGGCACAACCTTCCGTACCCTCCTTTTACTTTCTGTTATTTAGAATAAATATAGCAAAAATAGTATTATCCGTCTGTTTTCTGAATTATCCGTGCATTAAAAAAATAGTCCAAAAATAAAACTGCTCCAAATGCCCTGCAAATTTAGTATGATTTTTCCTGGAATATTTGAGGATTTTAGGCACTGAAAACACTGCAGGAGGGGCAAGCACCAGGCCACGAGAGAGGAGGGCGCCTCCCTTGTAGGGCGCGCCCCCTGTCTCGTGGGCCCCTGGTGGCCCCCCTCCACTTATGCCAGCACCCACACACTTCATCTTCTACCCAAAAAAATCCCCATCCAGCTCAAGCCCGAGTTCTAGCTCATTTTGCTGCGATTTTCGATCTCTTAGCTCAAAGCTCCATTCGCAAAACTGCTTTGGGAGATTGTTGCTTGGTATGTGTCACGCCCAAGATGCGGCCCTATCCTAAAGGAACTCGAAGGTCCCACCAAGGATAGAAGCGCATCTTGAAGACGCTTTTGCAAGGTGGATATCATTACATCAACATTACATAATAGATGGGGATACATACAAGAGGCATACAATGCCACATGAATACAACATCACAATACATAAGAGCAACATCCGACTACGGATGAAACACAAACAGAAACTCAAACGACATCCACCCTGCTAGCCCAGGCTGCCGACCTGGAATCTATCCCCTGATCGAAGAAGAAGCAGAAGAAGAACTCCAAAACAAGTAAGCATCGCTCTCGCGTCATGATCATCGCAAAACCTGTACCTGCAACTGTTGTTGTAGTAATCTGTGAGCCACGAGGACTCAACAATCCCATTACCATGGGTATCAAGACTAGCAAAGCTTAATGGGAAAGGAAGGGGTAAAGTGGTGAGGTTGCAGCAGCGACTAAGCAAGTATGGTGGCTAACATACACAAATAAGAGCGAGAAGAGAAGCAAAGGAACGGTCGTCAACTAGTAATGATCAAGAGGTGATCCTGAACTCCTACTTACGTCAAACATAACCCAAAGACCGTGTTCACTTGCCGGATTCCGCCGAGAAGAGACCATCACGGCTACACACACGGTTGATGCATTTTAATTCGGATCTGGTGTCAAGTTATCTACAACCGGACATTAACAAATTCCCATCTGTCACATAACCGTGGGCACGGCTCTCGAAAGTTTATACCCTGCAGGGGTGTCCCAACTTAGCCCATGATAATCTCTCGCGATCAACGAAGGATATACCTTCTCCCAGGAAGACCCGATCAGTCTCGGAATCCCGGTTTACAAGACATTTCAACAATGGTAAAACAAGACCAGCAAAGCCGCCCGATGCACCGACAATCCCGATAGGAGCTGCACATATCTCGTTCTCAGGGCAACACCGGATAGGTCGACCCTGAGTAAAACAAGACCTCGAGTTGCCCGAGGTGGCCCTTGATCTGCCGGTTCGGACCAACACTTAGACAAGCACCGGCCGGGGGCTAAAATAAAGATGACCCTTGGGTTAATTACTCCCAAGGAAAGGTAGGTGGTGGTGAGGCAAATGGTAAAACCAAGGTTGGGCCTTCTTGGAGGAGTTTTATTCAAAGCGAACTGTCAAGGGGTCCCATAAATCACCCGACCGCGTAAGGAACGCAAAATCCGGGAACATAACACTGGTATGACGGAAACTAGGGCGGCAAGAGTGGAACAAAACACCAGGCCTAAGGCCGAGCCTTCCACCCTTTACCAAGTATATAGATGCATTAATTAAATAAGATATATTGTGATATCCCAACATAATCCTGTCCATCATGGAGCAATCTTCAACTTCACCTGCAACTAGCAACGCTATAAGAGGGGCTGAGCAAAAGCGGTAACATAGCCAAACAATGGTTTGCTCGGAACGGTGTCAAAGGTTAGAGGTTCATGGCAATTTGGGGAGGCTTGAAGAACAAGTGATAGGAAACGCAGCATAGCGATAGAACGAAGTAACTAGCATAGCAATGATAGTAGTGAGATCCAGGGTAGCGGTCATCTTGCCTGAAATCCCGCAAGGAAGTAGAACGAGTCCATGAAGAAGATGAAGCCACGAAGACGAACCAAGCGTAGACGAACGAATCCTCACGATTGCAACGAAACGGGCACTATCGAGAAGAAGCACACAACATGGTAAAAACACCACACATAGACAAGACATGATGCACAAACAAGCATGATGCATGAAAAGGCTACATGAAGCTACTCATGACAAGAGATGATGCAAACAAGAACAACACATGAAGGCAAGTTTGAATGAGGCCGAGAACAACATATAACAATTCCGATAAGTCCTCGTATGCAAATTTCGAAATTGATCCAGATCTGAATAAACATTATTTTTAAGTTGTTAAACAGCAAGTTAAAATGCACCAAAATGATCTGCATGAAATTCTAGTCAAGTTACATATAAAGTTCATTAGATTCGGAGCTACGGCCTAGAAGATATGAGCAAAACAAGTTAACCATGGCATTGATGCAAAATGCATACAAACATCAAGCAAACACTCCCAAACATGGATGCAACATGATAATATGAAACTACATGCAAAATCAAGCAAGTTTCATAAAGAGCACACTCAAAACGGAGCAACGGTTCAACACACACACACTATACAAGATATGACAACAATCTGCCCATAACAGCAACTAGGCATATTGCAAGCATCAAAACAATAAGCTACAGCACCCCAACATAAGAACAAAAGGCATGGGCATGAAGTACAGGTAAAGCATGACAAAATATGAACACTGAGCTATCTCCAGAAACAACTAGAACATGCTCAAAAGGACATGGTAAGATTGCAAATAATAACAGTTTCAGACTTTGCAGAAATAACATCAGGTTGCAATGTTTAGAGCTATCAAACAACATGTTACAGGATATCATGGAAAACAAAGGCATGGCATTAATCTACTAATAGCATAGAACAAAAGTCCCTTACTGACCATGAGCCAAAAAGGATCAGAAGATATGATGGCACCCATGTAAACATGGCAAAATATATGACAGATTCATACATGGCAGGAACAACAATAAGTAAGCATGTTGGTGAGCTTGAACCACTCACCACAGAGCAATACATGGCATGCCAAGGCAATCAACAGTAAGAAGACATGTTTGAGAAGCTAAGCATGGCAAGAACAAGTTCATAGGGTGCATGGATCACTAGCAAAACACATGGCCAAAACTGAACTTAATGTTAACAAGCTGACAACAACATTATTTAGCAAGTTCGGAGCAAGAGAACAATCTACAGCAGGCTATAAATGCAACCAGGGGCATGAATGGATAGAGAAAGACATGTATAACAAAACATCCTTAGTGAACATCTCCAGAATATGCACGAAATGACTTGCAGCAGCAGGTTTACATAGCAACAAAATGTAACAGAATCAGCCTAGCAAAATAGTAACAGCAAGTACACTACTTAACAAGCTCGATTCACTCACTACAAGACCCACAAAAATACATGGATGGCACCACTGTGAAGATGGCATGACATAGATCAAAACACATGTAGAGCTCATACTCATAGGATGCACACATCAAACATGGCAAAAATGACAAATGAGCATGTTATAACAGTTTCAGCAGGTTAACATCACATAGCACTCTTACAACGATGATTCAGGCATCAAGATGAGCCCAAATGAACATGATGCAATGATATGAAATGAAGTACACGTCGAGTCGAACAATTTGACATATTACCCGCACGAAACGGAGCATTATGCATAGAGTTAAAGCACGTTGAACAGAGCAACAAAATGTAACAAATCTCAGGGACATAGCAGTTTTCAGAAGAAAAAAACATGACATGCGTCGAATAATAAGACGCGCACGGGGTGGGGTTAGACGGGCTGCTCACCCTGGGCTTCGGCCATGATGGAGGGGAAGCAGGCCGGGCTGAAGGAGGTGGGCCGGATGCGGGCCTGACGCGAGCCGGGCCAACAGGGAGGAGCTCGGGTCGAGGCGTAGGCGGATCGGGGCTCCTCCCCGATTGAGCGGGACGGCGGTGAAGGGTGGCGCCGGCGGGCCCGCGGCAGGAGGTCGCCGGCGGGAGCGGACGGGGCAGATCCGACGGCTACCTTGCCGGATCTGGCCGGAGATGAAGGTCGGCGCGGGAAGGCGAGCCTCGGCGGCGGGATCCGGTGAAGACGAGGCGACGGCGGACGGCGAGACAGGCGGCCTTCGGCGCGGCAGCTGGCCGGGCGGAGGCGGCGGGAACACCGCGGCGGCACGGCGCGGAGGTCGCGGGCGCGTGGGATCGGGCCCGGGGCGGTCTGGGGCAGGCTTCCCGTGGGCCCGGTGGGCCTGCGGCGGAGGACGGCGGTGCTAGGACATGTGGCGAGCTCGGGTTGGACGGGGCGGCGAAGCGGACATGTCTGTCGGCGGGGGAAGAAACGTCCGGCGGCGCGAGGGGAATTTCTAGGGTTTGGACTGCGGGATTTCGGGGAGGATCACATATATATAGGTAGAGGGAGCTAGGAGAGTCCAAATGAGGAGCGGTTTTCGCCCACACGATCGTGATCGAACGACCGAGAGCATGGAGGGAAGTTTGCTAGGTTTTGGGCCACTTTAAAGGGGTGTTGGGCTGCAAAGAGAAGGAGGCTTTTACGGTTACCCGGTTAACCGTTGGAGTATCAAACGACCTCCAAATGGCACGAAACTTGACAAGCGGTCTACCGGTCCTATACCAAGGCTGCTTGGCAAACCTCGGGTCATTCCGAGAACGTTTAACACCCGCACATGAAAAGAGGCAAAAGGGGAACACCGGAGGACATAGGAGTGCCGGATTGCAAAACGGACAACGGGAAAAATGCTCGGATGCATGAGATGAACATATATGCAATGCAATGCACACGATGACTTGGCAAAATGCAACACGCAAGCAAATGACATGGCAATGACAGCGAATAACTGGCAGACACCTGGCGCATCGAATCCGGGGCGTTACAGTATGTGACTCCTCCATTGGTCCAATTAGTTTTTGTTCTAGTGCTTTATTGATTGCAAATTTTTGCTGCATAGGTGACCATGTTCTTGAGGTTGCATGTTAAATTTTTGAGGTCCCAAGCAATTCTAATGCATGATATAGGCTCTAGGCAATTGTAGGAGTAGTTGCTATCAATCTTGTTTAGTTTTATCCACTTTTTATTTTGAAGTTACTTAAATTTTAGAAACTTTCAGAAAATGTTAAGGAGGTTCTTTAAAGGCTCTTCTAGCCAAAGCTCTAAGGAAAAACAAGACAAAGAGAAGGAAAAACCCAAGTATAATCTTCCTCGCTTAGCGGAAGTACGGTCATGTGAATGGCCGTGTGAGGATTTCTTGAAAGAAGCCAGAATTCATGAAGACTTTTATGCTTTAATTGGTACTGCAGGCCTCACCGGTTTCATGAACGACCGAATCAATCAGTATATCTTACTTACCAATACTTTTGTGCAAAACTTTTATTATTATCCTAAGAAGTCACCGCCTGCAGTATCATTTCATTTATATGCTGAATTCAGAGAAATGTCTTTACGTGATTTTTGCACGGTATGTAGGATACCTTATGAGGGAGAATTAGAGGAACCCCATCGTGAAGGTGTGGATGGCTTCGTTAAAACTATTATTGTAGAAGAGCCAAAGAAGGGCTTTGAGGCAAAAATCTCTAGCATACACTCTCCTATTTCACGCTACTTTGCTATATTTGCTAGTAGATGCTTGATTGGTCGTGGAAATAGTGGAAATTTGAGTGTTTCAGATATTATTATTCTTCAACATGCTTTGCTGGGAGACAATACTTTTAATATGGGTGCCGTCGTTGCTAAATGGCTATCCCTGAATGGTCCAAAAGACCCCATATTTGGAGGTATCTATGCTGCACGCCTCGCTGAACATTTTCAGATACCCATTAGGCACCATGAGGAGGAGGAGACAAAATTACCTCCTCACATTTTAGATTACAAGAGCATGGTAGCACACAAGTTTATTGTTGACAACAAAGAGAAGATGCTCTTGTATAGACTTAGATTCAATAAGAAACACTTTGAGTTTATTATTTTGCCTGTACCTCTGTTATTTGACTTGCTTGCAGAAAATCGCCTCGTTACACCGGAAGCGGTGAACAACCATCTAGCCCAAGCTTTTACTCCAAAACCTGAACCTGAGCCAGAACGTGAGCTAGACCCTTATCGTGCATCATCTGTCCAGTGGGATCCGGAGATGACCAGCCAGTGGTATCCTGATTACACCTCCCATTACACCGGGGAGAGTAGCGGCGGTCCTTGGTATTACACCAACTTAGGCCAAAAGCCTAAGCTTGGGGGAGTACGTATTTCTCACCAACTTTACATTCATGTTCACACACTAGTCGTCGGTGCTCACACTCTTTCATTGTATTATCCAAGCTAGTTTAAATTTCTTTTTCTAGTTTTCTTCTTGTGTGTTTAATAAACCTTTAGAAAATCCAAAAAAATTAGTTAGCTTAATTTCCATGCTTGTAGTAGAAATTAAAATGAAAACCCAAAAAGATTTCTCGTTCTTCTTTTACTTGTTGGGAGCTTTCCCGTGTAAATAGTTTTATTTTCTTTTCTTTCTTTTGGGGGTCGAGAAGACTATATTGAAATTGCTTAGTGGCTCTTATATGCATGATTGTTTATTTAATTTAGAGCCCATATTACTTGTCTTCTCTCTTGAGTTGAATGCTTGCAGATTCTAGCTTAGTCCAATACGCGTGCACTCTTATTATTATACACATCGTTCAGTCATGCAAGTGAAAGGCAATAATGACGATATAGGATGGACTTATTGGGATGAGAAAAGTTGGTATGAACTCGACCTCTCTTGTTTTTGTAAATATGATGAGTTCATCGTTCCTGTGTCAGCTATTATGAAGTAAACATATTTGCAATGACGTTTAGAGATTATAGTTGCTTGTGCCATGCTTGATTAGCTATGAGTTATAATGGTTTACCTTGCGTGCCAACATGTTATTAGAATGATTATGATGTGATATGATGGGATGGTATCCTCCTTTGAATGAATTGAGTGACTCGACTTGGCACATGTTCACGCATGTAGTTGAATCAAATCAACATAGCCTTCACGATATTTATGTTCATGGTAGATTATATCCTACTCATGCTTGTACTCGGTGTAAATTAATTTTAGTGCATGTTTACATTGTTGTCGCTTTCTCGATTAATCGCTTCCATCTTTTGCTAGCCTTCACATGCATAAGTAGGAATCTTGCTTGTGCATCAAACTCCTTAAACCCCAAAGTTGTTCCATATGAGTCCACCATACCTTCCTATATGCGGTATTTACCTGCAGTTCTAAGTAAATTTGCATGTGCCAAACTCCAAACCTTCAAATGAAATTCTGTTTTATATGCTCGAGCAGCTCATGTTTCAACTAGGGCTGCCTATATCTTCCATGCTAGGTGGGTTATTCTCAAGAGGAGTGGACTCCGCTCCTCATTCACGAGAAAGGGCGATGAACCGGATGCCCAGTCCCATGATCCAAAAAGATCAAAGCAAATCAAAATAATTAAACAAAACTCCCCCAGGGCTGTTGTACGTTGGAGGCACTCGTTGTTTCGAGCAAGCCATGGATTGATGCTTGTTGGTGGTTGGGGGAGTATAAACCTTTACCATTCTATTTGGGAACTGCCTATAATGCATGTAGTATGGAAGATACAGCCATCTCATAGTTGTTGTGTTGACAGCAAAAGTATGCCGCTCAAAATGTTATTCAATCTTTATTTTAAAATCGAGATCTGGCACCTCTACAAATCCCTGCTTCCCTCTGCGAAGGGCCTATCTATTTACTTTTATGTTAAGTCATCACCCTTCTTATTAAAAAGCACCAGCTGGAGAGCACACTGTCATTTGCATTCATTATTATTGGTTTATATTGGGTATGACTTGACTGGATCTCTTTTACCATGAATTACAATGTTTAGTCAGTCCTTGATCTTTAAAGGTGCTCTGCATTTATGTTTTGCGGTCTCAGGAAGGGCTAGCGAGATACCATTTTGTTATATCATGTTATGATTATTTTGAGAAAGTGTTGTCATTTGAGTTTTATTATTATGGCTCGCTAGCTGATTATGTTATTGATATGAGTAATTGTGAGACCTATGTGTTATTGTTAGTATGGTTAGTTCGTAATATTTGCTGAAACTTGAATGCTGGCTTTTCATGTTTACAACAACAAGAGCAAACAGAGTTTGTAAAAGTTTTTCTTTATCACTTTCAGTTTATCAACTGAATTGCTTGAGGACAAGCAAAGGTTTAAGCTTGGGGGAGTTGATACGCCTCCAACGTATCTACTTTTCCAAACACTTTTGCCCTTGTTTTGGACTCTAACTTGCATGATTTGAATGAAACTAACCCGGACCGACGATGTTTTCAGCAGAACTACCATGATGTTGTTTTATGTGTAGAAAAGTAAAGTTCTCGGAATGTCCTGGAAATCCACCGAGGCACTTTTCAGATTTAATAAGAATTTTTGGCGAAAGAATTAGTGCCAGGGGGCCCATGGCCTGTCCACGAGACAGGGGGGCGCCCCCCTAGGGCGCAGCCCCCTGGACACCCTCCGACCTCAACTCCAACTCCATATATATCGTCTCGGGGAGAAAAAAATCAGAGAGAAAGTTTCATCGCATTTCACGACACGGAGCCGTCACCAAGCCCTAATCTCTCTCGGGAGGGCTGATCTGGAGTCCGTTCGGGGCTCCGGAGAGGGGTATTCGTCGCCGTCGTCATCATTAACCATCCTCCATCACCAATTTCATGATGCTCACCGCCGTGCGTGAGCAATTCCATCGTATGCTTGCTAGACGGTGATGGGTTGGATGAGATTTACCATGTAATCAAGTTAGTTTTGTTAGGGTTTGATCCCTAGTATCCACTATGTTCTGAGATTGATGTTGCTATGACTTTGCTATGCTTAATGCTTGTCACTAGGGCCCGAGTGCCATGATTTCAGATCTGAACCTATTATGTTTTCATGAATATATTTGTGTTCTTGATCCTATCTTGCAAGTCTATAGTCACCTATTATGTGTTATGATCCGACAACCCCGAAGTGACAATAATCGGGATACTTCTCGGTGATGACCGTAGTTTGAGGAGTTCATGTATTCACTATGTGTTAATGCTTTGTTCCAGTTCTCTATTAAAATGAGGCCTTAATATCCCTTAGTTTCCGTAAGGACCCCGCTGCAACGGGAGGGTAGGACAAAAGATGTCATACAAGTTCTTTTCCATAAGCACGTATGATTGTATACGGAATACATGCCTACATTACATTGATGAACTGGAGCTAGTTCTATATCACCCTATGTTATAACTATTGCATGAGGAATCGCATCCGGCATAATTATCCATCACTGATCCATTGCCTACGAGCTTTTCATACATTGTTCTTCGCTCATTTACTTTTCCGTTGCTACTGTTACAACTACTACCAAAACCCGAAAACATTTATCTTTACTTTTGCTACCATTACCATTATTATCATACCACTTTTTCTACTAAACACTTTGCTGCAGATACTAAGTTATCCAGGTGTGGTTGAATTGACAACTCAACTGCTAATACTCAAGAATATTCTTTGGCACCCCTTGTGTCGAATCAATAAATTTGGGTTGAATACTCTACCCTCGAAAGCTGTTGCGATCCCCTATACTTGTGGGTTATCAGTAGTCAGCGATGTCGTTCTCCGTCCGAGGGACATGCTCCGCTTATATACCGTCAAAGAGCTCCTCCAGTTTCCTCACCTCATCTACGTAAGCATCAATCAACTGGCTTTGATAATCTTTGTTGATCTGCCTAACGACGAGCTGTGAGTCGCCCCTGACGATGAGCTTTTTAACTCCGAGGTCTGCCACGATCTTGAGACCGGCAAGCAAACCCTCGTACTCGGCGGTGTTATTGGTTGACATCTCCCGGGGGAAGTGCATCTGGATGACATACTTGAGGTGCTCTCCGGTGGGTGCGACAAGCAGCACACCAGCACCGGTGCCTTGCAGTGATAAGGCACCATCAAAGTACATGATCCAGTGGTGGCTCGTTTCCTTGCCGGGGAGAGTGGTCTCCTACACCTCTTCATCGGGCGTCGAGGTCCATTCTGCAACAAACTTCGCCAAGACTCTGCTCTGAATCGTCGAGGTACTTTTGAACTTCAAACCAAAACTTGACAGCTCCAAGGCCCATTCCAAGATCCTCCCGTTGCATCTGGGTTATGTAGTATCCGTTGCAATGGGAGGCGGGTGACCACCGTGATCTCGTGCGCTTGGAAATAATGGCGTGATACGTCTCCAACGTATCTATAATTTTTGATTGCTCCATGCTACTTTATCTACTATTTTGGACTATATTGGGCTTTATTTTCCACTTTTATATTATTTTTGGGACTAACCTATTAACCGGAGGCCCAGCCAAGAATTGCTGTTTTTTGCCTTTTTTAGTATTTCGGGATCGTGATTTTCCAACCGAACATGACCTAGGAGACTTGGACCCTACTCAAGCGGTGCCGAGGAGGTCACGAGGGTGGAGGCGCGCCTACCTCGTGGGCCCTCGGAGCTCCACCGACATACTCCTTCCTCCTATATATACCTCGTATCCCGAGCGATCGAGCAGAGCCAAAACCTAATTCCACCGCCGCAACCTTACAGATCCACGAGATCCCATCTTGGGAGTGCATTCGAGTTCACGAGGGGGCATCCACCATGGAGGGCTTCTACATCATCACCACAGCCCCTCCGATGAAGTGTGAGTAGTTTACTTCAGAACTTCGGGGTCCATAGCTAGTAGCTAGATGGCTTCTTCTCTCGTTTTGGATCTCAATACAATGTTCTCCCCCTCTCTCGTGGAGATCTATTCGATGTAATCTTCTTTTTGCGGTGTGTTTGTTGAGACCGATGAATTGTGGGTTTATGATCCAGTATTATCTATGGAAGATATTTGATTCTTCTCTGAATTCTTTTATGTATGATTGAGTTATCTTTGCAAGTCTCTTTGAATTATCTTTTTTGGTTTGGCCAACTATATTGGTAGTTCTTACAATGGGAGAAGTGCTTAGCTTTGGGTTCAATCTTGCGGTGTCCTTACTCAGTGACAAAAAGAGTTGCAAGGCACGTATTGTATTGTTGCCATCGAGGGTAACAAGATGGGGTTTTTATCATATTGCATGAATTTATCCCTCTACATCATGTCATCTTGCTTACGGCGTTACTCTGTTTTACTTAATACTCTAGATGCATCTTTGGATAACGATCGATGAGTGGAGTAATAGTAGTAGATCTTGAATCGTTTCGATCTACTTGTTTTGGACGTGATGCCTATATACATGATCATTGCCTAGATATACTCATAACTATGCTCAATTCATCAATTGCTCAACGATAATTTGTTCACCCACCGTAGAATACTTATGTTCTTGAGAGAAGCCACTAGTGAAACCTATGGCCCCGGTCTATTCTCATCATATCAATCTATATCACTTTATTTACTTGCTTTGTTTTTACTTTGCCTTTACTTTTTACTTTGCATCTATCTATCAAAATACCAAAAATATTATCTTTATCGAGATCTCACTCTTGTAGCGAATCGTGAAGGGATTGACAACCCCTAAGCGTTGGTTGCGAGTTGCTATCGTTTTGTGTTGGTACGAGGGACTTGTGCGTGGTCTCCTACTGGATTGATACCTTGGTTCTCAAAAACTGAGGGAAATACTTACGCTACTTTACTGCATCATCCTCTCCTCTTCGGGGAAATCCAACGCAGTGCTCAAGAGGTAGCATGGCGCAGCTTCCTCGAAGCCATAAGGAGGCCGAAGAGCAGCTTTTGCACACCTGAGTACCTCGACCTAGTCCCCTGCAAGAGGGAGCTGACGAAGTAAACTGGGTGATGTACCATTTTCTTCTTCTGTGCCTCTTCACCCGGTCGCGTGGTCCCTGTCGCACTAGCGTCAGCCTCTGCCGGGGACTCAGTCTTGCCGGGATCGAGCCCTGCCGAAGAGGGTTTCGGCTTGCCATCTATTGACTCTACCGCTGCCGCTGCCTTCTTGTCGACCTCTCTGTGCGCCACTAGTGCGGCGCTAACCACCTGATTTGTTGCCGCTAGATAAAGCAACAACGGTTCTTGTGGTTTGGGTGCAACCAGCATTGGGGTAGAGGAGAGGTATTTCTCCAAATCCTGCAGCGCTGCCTCAGCCTCTGGGGTCCACTCCACTGGCCCTGCTTTCTTCAAGATCTTGAAAAAAGGAAGGGCATGCTCCGCGGACTTGGAGATGAATCGGCTCATGGCAGCAACGCAGCCAGTGAGCCGACGCACGTCCTTGATCCGTTTGGGTGTCTCAATCTGCTCGATGGCCTTCATCTTATCTGGGTTTGCTTCAATTCCGCGCTGGGACACAAAGAACCCGAGAAGCTTGCCAGACGGGACGCCGAAGACACACTTCTCTGGGTTCAATTTGAGGTTGATCTTGCGCAGGTTTGCAAATGCTTCCTCCAGATCTTGCACAATGGTTGCTTTGTCCTTGGTTTTGACCACTATGTCATCCATATAAGCTTCCATATTTCTATGCAGCTGGGGCTCAAAACCAATTTGGACCGCTCTTGCAAAGGTTGAGCCAGCACTCTTCAACCCGAAAGGCATACGTAAAAAGCAATACGTACCACATGGGTGATGAATGTGGTCTTCTCCTTGTCCTCTTTCGTCATGAAGATCTGGTGGTATCCCGATTAGGCGTCGAGGAATGATAACAGGTCACACCCAGCCGTGGAGTCAACAATCTGGTCAATGCGCGGCAACGGGAAGGTATCCTTTGGACAAGCCTTATTGATGTCTGTGTAGTCAATACACAGCCTCCACTTCCCGTTTGCCTTGGACACCACTACCGGATTGGCCAACTACGTCGGATGGAGTACTCCTATTACCAAGCTTGCCGCCTCTAGTTTTCTGATCTCCTCTCTGATGAACTCCTGCCTCTCTAGAGCTTGCTTCCTGACCTTCTGCTTGACGGGCCGCGCATGAGGACAGACAACAAGATGGTGCTCAATCACTTCCCTGGGAACGCCGGGGATGTCGGAAGCTTGCCATGCAAACACATCGACATTTGCCCGCAGGAAAGTGACGAGCTCGCTTTCCTATTTGTTGTCGAGGGTGGAGCTTATGGTGAAAGCTCCCCCCTCGCCGTCCTCCTTGACGGGCACCTTCTTCGTCTCTGGTGGTGCAACTCTAGACTTCTTGCTCTTGCCGGCGGAGCTCTCTGGCACTTCCTCAACGGGAGCGCAACACCCCGAAGAGGTGCGCTTGCCGGAGTAGGTGCGAGGGGTCTCGCCGGTCTTCCTCCCTCCCGGGGCTCCGTCGACAGGAGCAGGTGCCTTGGCGGCAGCTGCTGCAACTGCTTCTCGGTACAGTTGGTTGGCGCAAATCAATGCATCTTTCTTGTCGGAGGGGACGGTGATGATGTTCATCGGCCCGGGCATATTCAACATGTTGTAGGCGTAATGTGAAGCCGCCATGAATTTGGCTAGCACCAAGCGGCCGAGGATCCCGTTGTAGGGCAAGGGGATCTCGGCTACATCAAAGACAATCCTCTCCGTTCTGTGGTTTAGCTTGCCTACGAATGTCACGGGCAGCGTGACCTTTCCCTTCGGCTGGCTTCTTCCCGGGTTGACCCCTTGGAACGTGCCCGTCTCCTCGAGGTCTCCGTCAGGGATTTGCAGCCTTTTGATCACAACGGGCGAGATCAAGTTCAGACCGTCCCCGCCGTCAACCAGCATCTTCATCACCTTGAGGTTGCGGATTGTTGGTGACACCAACAACGGCAAGCACCCGACCGCAGTAGTGCGGTCAGGGTGGTCCTCGGTGTCAAAGATGATAGGCGTGCTAGACCACCTCAGCGGCTTCCGTGCATCGACTGATGGCTCCACCGCTATGATCTCACGTGCCCACTGCTTGAGCTGGCGGTGGGATGTATGCAGTGAGGCGCCACCGTCGACGCACATGGCTTTTGTGGCTTTCTGGAACTCGTGGTCGCCGGACTCATCACCCTCGTCATGATCATTGTCTTCCTGCTTCTTGCCGCGGCCCCGAGCGGGCCTCTCTTGCTGATTATCTTTGCCGCGGTGGCCTCCTTGGCCGCCACGCTTCTTGCCGGATCCTTCGGCACCCTCTTGAACCTTCTCTTTGTCCCGCCGCTCATACTCGGCTTTCTGCTTCTCAGCGAGCAGCTCTACTTGCCGGCAGTTCTGGAGATCGTGGCCTTTGGTGTGGTGGATCTTGCAATACTGCTTGTCGGAGCCTCCTGGCTTGTCGGCAACAGCCAAGGCCCAGCAAGTGGCACACCCGGCAACCGCCTTGCCGGGGTCACTTGCCTTGGGCTTCTTGGTGGCGCCGGTGTCGTCGGATCCCTCGACGGCAAGCACGGTCTTGCCACTACGCTTCCTGTTACGGCGCCGGCCCTTCTTCGCCGGGGCGGCGTATCATCCGAGGAGTCGGTTTTCGCGTCGGCGTCTTCGCCGGGGTACTTCCTTCCCTCTTTAGCGCGAGCGCATCGATCGGCCAGAACATAAAGTTCGGCCACATCCCTGACCTTACTCATTGCCAGCTCCTCACGCATCTTACGATTGCACACATTCTGATGGAATGCACTAATCACGGTGGTAGGATGAACGTCTGGGATGTTGTACTGCACTCGGCTGAACCTTTGGATGTACTTGTGCAAGTTTTCTCCTTCCTTCTGGGGGATGATATGTAGATCACTTGCCTGGCCATGAGCTTGGTGGCCTCCGGTAAAGGCGCCAACAAACTCATGACACAGATCCGCCCAAGAAGAAATGGAGTCCACCGGCAAATGCATCAACCATGACATAACATTGGGCTTAAGTGCCAACGCAAAGTAATTGGTAAGGACCTTGTCGTCGCGGGCCCCAACAGCTTGCATCGCGATGGTGTAGATATTGAGGAACTCCGACGGGTGAGTCTTGCCGCTGTACTTTTCGCCAACATCGGGTTTGAACATGCGGTGGGAGGGCCACTGGAACTGCCGAAGCTCATGGGTGAAGGCCGGACAACCTACCTCGTAGGGTAGGCCACCATAGCCTCCCAGTGCTGGGTGGTCCGTAGTGGGCCCCGCCCGCCTGTCCGACAGGTGGCGCGCGTCGCATCAGCGCTCGATGGTAGTTCGAGCGTCTTCATGAACTCGCTCCCGAAGAACCTAGCGTTGGTCGCGGTGGGTTCGCGGGTCGAACGACTCTATGGAGATATCATCACGAGCATCGTCGCGACGGACCGACACCCGCGGTGGTCGGGATGGAGGAGGGGAGTGCACCGTGGCCGCATCGCCTCCGGCCCGGCCTTCGCTGGCATGCGGTGGCCCGATGGAGCGACGGCCTATGGGTCCCGCCGGCCGGAGCTCGTCGTTATTTGGCGATGCCGATGAGGCTCCGGACGGTGGCCCTCCATTCGTCGAGCTTCTCCGTGGCGGGAGGAAAATCGAGGAGCAGCTGAGCGCGTGCTAGGGCTTCTGCTGGCGTGGGTGGTGGCGAAAGCTGTGTGGACCACGATGCGCCTCGACTTCTAACCGCGTTAGAAGGAGCCGCGTCACGGCCCCTCAGCCGTTCGTCATCTCCGTCAGCACCTCGGCGCGCATGCTGGCCTTCCTCATCATGTGAAGGGCGCATGGGACTCTTCCCAGGACGGCGCCCAGGGTCACCAGCAGAGCGGCGCCGCTCGTCACGCATAACCTGAGAAGAGTGAGCCGTGGGCACCGGTGTTGGTGTCTTGGAGGCCACCGCGCCACCGTCTGGCGGGATGGCGGCACCACAGGAGGGCCCCGTGCCACCTGCGGGGGCCCCAACTCCGTCTCTGGAGCCTGCGACTGGTGGCTCGTCGCCTGGCGCGCGAACGACGCCACTCGCCAGGCCTGGACTGCCAGGGTGATGCGAATGTTCGCGGGCCGCACCACAGGTTCTCTCCGTGACTGGCCCGCTACTGGTCCGCACCGGTACTGGCAATCCGGTCCTGGACGAACCGATCGCTGTGGTCGTCCTCTTCTTAGGAGCCATGGCGATGAAGAACAACTAGGTCAACCGCTAGACCAGATCCTCACAATTGCGCCCCCAACCTGGCGCGATAAAGATGTTGGTGGGAAATGACACCTATGGGATCACAAGAATCCCTACTACGGTTGCGGGGCGCGGGGTTGTGAGAAGAGCAGGATTAGTAGTTGACACGGGGATCGTTTACCCAGGTTCGGGCCGTGAGGATGCGTAAAATCCTAGTCCTGCTTGGTGGATGTATTGAGTGTTCTTGAGCTCTCGAACTAGCTACGAGTTCTGTGTGGTTTGAAAGAGCTGAATCCTTTTCCTGTATGCCATGGGCCTCCTTTTATAGGCGAAAGGGGCTGCCACAGTGGCACACAGGAGGTGGAAAGGCCTATAGTGGTGCGAGCTTATCGCTCGTATTACAGGACAAGATGCATTTAATGCATGGCTTAGGTGTCCCACACTTTATCGGGGACGGGAGCGAGGCCCGTCCCGTCCGTTGATGCTCCTCCTCACTTCGACACACGCCCTGGCCAGCGATGCATGCGGTGCCATGTAGGGAGGCAAGCAACTGAGGTGGCGCGGTGGTGGAGCCTCCACGAAGATCTGCATGCCGCCACGCAGGTGCATGCTGAGTTGGCCTGGAAGCTGCATGTGGCCACGTAGGTGCCTGCCCAGCTAGTTGGGCTGGCAGCTGCATGTGAACGGCGGCAGGGAGCTGGTTGGTGCGGGCTGGCGGCATGGGCTCTGCGCTGCGCCTCTGGCAAGGGTCTTGTCGGGTGGCTCAAAGAAGGGTCTTGCCGGGTGGCCCAAGAAGGGTCTCTGCCAGGGCTACAAGGCGTCCCGGCAAGGATATTCTTTGGGGGTCTTGTGGATTCCTTCAGTAAGGATCTTGGTGAGGATTGTTGCTTTCCAATCCCCATCTGATCTTGAGCATTCTATGTCTTCACAAAAATCTGCATGCCACCATGGAGGTGCCTCCCGAGCTCTGGTCCAACGTGGTTGCTGGCGTCGGAGACCGTGGCTCGAGGGTGGCCCGCTCCGCTAGTGTGGGCGAGCTGCCCCGACAAGGGGCTTGCCGGGGCTGCGGAGGCTGCCCCCAGCAAGGGTCTTGCCGGGGTAACCCGCTTCGCCCGTCTGTGCTTTGTGGCCTTGGTCCTTGATGTTGCCTTGTTCATCTTGAGCCTTCGGCTTCTCTCTGGCTTCCCTCCATTTCCCTGCTATGTGTGGCCATGGCGCGTGGCTCTGACTGCCCATGCACAAGTAAAGGGGTCAAAAGGACAGCCCCTACTTTTGTACACCGACACACGGAGATATACTCTAACACTCATCATGCGACGACGGCCCGACAGCCGTGAGAGCATGCCTGCTTCCGTGGCCATGGTCATCATCCTATGAAGGGGATCCATAGCCAAGATGAAGAGGAAGGGAGAGAGGGGGGCGTCTTGTCTCAGGCCCTTCAGTCCATATGGAATCACACTCTTGAAAATGATAAGCCACGTCATTTTCACCCAATATCTTAGAGCATCTACAGCCGCAGAGGACAAGTATGACACCTCAAACGCCCGCCGACACGCCTGGACGTGTCCGCAGGTAGTGACCGGGCACTCCTCAAATTGCCTCCTCCACATCCACGTATCTCATATCCGACCCCCTATATCCATACTAAGCTATGCAACATCGATCAAACTACGTAGATCAGTAAATGAACACATGCAAGCACAATACCGGACGATCGGATGTTCAAACGACCACCAAAGTTCACATAAACAATGGACAACTTGAAACTACATCTAAAACTTGAAATTAAATTGAAGAAAAGCAGATCTTCACCACTTCCGGGCTGGCCCTTTCCCCTTTGGGTCGCGAGCGCAGCTGTAGCCGTCGGCGGCTGGTGGAGGATCGTCCGAGTTGTCGTCGGAGGAGTCGTCGCCGTTGTCATTGGAGGAGGAGAGGATGCTGAAAGAAGATGTGGTGCCCCATGTTTGGTTTTGGTAATTGATGGCAATCTCTGTGAACTAATGGTTGCCTTGAGTTCTATTTGTGGGATTTGTCCATAGGCTTTTCTTGTCCATTTGTTGTTGGAAATATGCCCTAGAGGCAATAATAAAGTGGTTATTATTATATTTCCTTATTCATGATAATCGTTTATTATCCATGCTATAATTGTGTTGACCGGAAACTCAAATACATGTGTGGATACATAAACAACAACATGTCCCTAATAAGCCTCTACCGGACTGGCTCATTGATCAAAGGCTATGGTTTCCCGCCGTAGACATGAGTTTTCATTTGATAAACAAGATCACATCATTAGGAGAATGATGTGATGGACAAGACCCAAACTATAAACATAGCATATGATCATGTCAAGTTTATTGCTATCATTTTCTGCATATCAAGTATATGTTCCTATGACCATGAGATCATGCAACTCACTGGCACCGGATGAATACCTTGTGTGTACCAAACATCGCAACATAATTGGGTGATAAAAAAGGTGCTCTACAGGTATCTCTGAGGGTGTCTGTTGAGTTGGCATGGATCGAGACTGGGATTTGTCGCTCCTTATGATGGAGAGGTATCTCAGGGCCCACTCGGCAATACAACATCACAGTAAGCTTGCAAGCAATGTGACTAATGAGTTAGCCACGGGATCTTGTATTACGGAACTAGTAAAGAGACTTGCCGGTAACAAGATTGGACTAGGTATGGGGATATCGACGATCGAGTCTCGGCCAAGTAACATAACAATAGACAAAGGGAACTGCATACGGGATTAGCAGAATCCTTGACTTGAGGTTCGACTGATAATATCTTTGTAGAATATGTAGGAACCAATATGGGCATCCAGGTCCCGTTATTGGTTATTGACCATAGAGGTGTCTCAGCCATGTCTGCATAGTTCTTGAACCCGCAGGGTCTACACACTCAACATTGAAGATTGATATATTTGACGAAGGGTATTGGAGACCGGAATTGTTCCGGAGGTACTGAGTGATGACTAGCATCATCAAAAGGGGTTTCGGGGGGCCCGGGCAAGTGTTGGAGGGCCCCATGGGCCAAGGGGAGGGGGCAAACCAGCCCACTAAGGGGTTGTGCGTCCCCTCACCCTTTCCTACATAACCAGAAGGGGTTGGGCGCTCCCCTAGGTGAGGGAGTCCTGGACTAGGGGGTGTCCGGATAGCCGAACTATCATCATCGGCCGGACTCCAAGACTATGTAGATACAAGATTGAAGACTTCGTCCCGTGTCCAGATGGGACTTTCCTTGGCGTGGAAGGCAAGCTTGGCAATACGGATATGTAGATCTCCTACCATTGTAGCCGACTCTGTGTAACCCTAGCCCTCTTCGGTGTCAATATAAACCGGAGGGTTTTAGTCCATAGGACGAACAACAATCATACCATACTCTAGCTTCTAGGGTTTAGCCTCCTTGATCTCGTGGTAGATCTACTCTTGTACTACCCATATCATCAATATCAATCAAGCAGGAGTAGGGTTTTACCTCCACCGAGAGGGCCCGAACCTGGGTAAAAACATCGTGTCCCTTGTCTGCTGTTACCATCCGCCTAGACGCACAGTTTGGGACCCCCTACCCGAGATCCGCCGGTTTTGACACCGACATTGGTGCTTTCCTTGAGAGTTCCTCTATGTCGTCGCCCATAGGCCCGATGGCTCCTTCGATCATCAACAACGGCGTGGTCCAGGGTGAGACTTTTCTCCCCAGACAGATCTTTGTATTCGGTGGCTTTGCACTGCGGACCAATTCGCTTGGCCATATGGAGCAGATCGAAAGCTACGCCCCTGGCCGTCAGGTCAGATTTGGAAGTTTGAACTATATGGCCAACATCCATGGAGACTTGATCTTCGACGGATTCGAGCAACAGCCGAGCGCGCCGCACTATCACGATGGTCATGATTTAGCTCTGCTGCCGGACAGTGCCCTGGAGGCCGCACAAGAGTCCGCTCCGACCCTTAACTTCGAGCCGACTGCGCCGATCGAGGATGGGTGGCTAGACACCGCCTCGAGGGCTGCTACCTCTACGGCGATGGAGCCGAATACCGACCCTGTCCCTTGTGAAGCTCGTGACTCCGAGGTGCCGGACTCCTCGCCGGACTCCGAACCTCCCGGGCCCCTACCAATCGAATCCGATTGGGCGCCGATCATGGAGTTCACTGTTGCGGACATCTTTCAGCACTCGCCTTTTGGTGACATCCTGAATTCGCTAAAGTATCTCTCTTTGTCAGGAGAGCCCTGGCCAGATCACGGTCAGGATGGTTGGGATGCGGACGACGAAGAAATTCAAAGCCCACCCACCACCCACTTTGTAGCCACTGTCGACGACTTAACCGACATGCTAGACTTCGACTCCGAAGACATCGACGGTATGGACGACGATGCCGGAGACGACCAAGAACCAGCGCCTATGGGGCACTGGAAAGCCACCTCGTCATACGACATATACATGGTGGACATCCCAAAGGATGGGAATGGCGATGGAACAGCGGAGGATAACCCCTCCAAGAAACAGCCTAAGCGCCGGCGTCAGCGGCACCGCTCTTAATCCCGCCACAGCAAAAATGGAGATTCCGGCTCCGGAGACAATAAAACCCCGGACAGTGCCGAAGACAACCCCCTCGAGCAAGATTCAACACAGGAGGATGGAGAAGCCAGCCCTCGTGAGAGAGCGGCAGACAAAGAGGTAGAGGACGATAATTACATGCCTCCCTCCGGAGACAAGGCAAGCCTCGACGACGACGAATTTGTCGTGCCTGATGATCCCGTCGAACAAGAGCGTTTCAAACGCATGCTTATGACCACAGCAAGCAGCCTCAGGAAAAAGCAGCAACAGCTTAGAGCTGATCAAGATTTGCTAGCCGACAGATGCACTGAAGTCCTTGCGGCCGAAGAGTACGAACTCAAATGCCCCTCCAAAAGCTACCCGGAACGCAAGCTGCTGCCCCGATTAGAGGAGGAAGCATATAAACCTACATCACCAGTGCACAATAGGTCGACCGGGAACCTCGTGGCCGCAACAGAGTGGCCTCTAGGCCCTCCACTAAAGCCGCACCCCGGCATCGCTTGAAAAGTACAAAGCCACGGGGGAATGCGCCGGACCTGTGAGACATATTGGAGGATAAGGCAAGACAAACAAGATCGATCTACGGATCGCATGGGCACCCCACGATACGCGACGACAATCGCCACGCCGGATATAGCAATTCCGGCTGGGCTGAACACAGTAGACAAAGCTCGCTTGAGCTGCGTCGTGATATAGCCCAATACAGAGGCGCCGCACACCCGCTATGCTTCACAGATGAAGTAATGGATCATCAAATCCCCGAAGGGTTCAAACCCGTGAACATTGAATCCTACGATGGCACAACAGATCCCGCGGTTTGGATCGAAGACTATCTCCTTCATATCCACATGGCCGACGGTGATGATCTTCACGCCATCAAATACCTCCCACTCAAGCTTAAAGGACCAGCTCAGCATTGGCTCAACAGCTTGCCAGCAGAATCAATTGGGTGTTGGGAGGACCTGGAAGCTGCATTCCTTGATAACTTCCAGGGCACATATGTGCGACCACCAGACGCTGATGACCTAAGCCACATAATTCAGCAGCCAAACGAGTCGGCCAGACAATTCTGGACACGGTTCTTAACCAAGAAAAATCAAATCGTCGACTGTCCGGATGCAGAGGCCCTTGCAGCCTTCAAACATAACATCCGCGACGAGTGGCTTGCCCGGCACCTAGGACAGGAAAAGCCGAAATCCATGGCAGCCCTCACATCACTCATGACCCGCTTCTGTGCAAGAGAGGACAATTGGCTAGCCCGCAGTAACAACCTCACCAAAAATTCTGGTAGTCCGGATACCAAGGACAGCAATGGCAGGTCGCGTCGCAATAAGCACAAACGCGCCGCGTGCGGTGATATCTCAAGATCTGGCGGTCAACGCCGGATTCAGAGGCTCTAAACCCGGTCAACGGAAAAAGCCATTCAAAAGAACTACTCCGGGCGCGTCCAATTTGGACCGGATACTCGATCGCTCGTGCCAGATACACGGCACCCTCGAAAAGCCAGCTAATCACACCAACAGGGATTGTTGGGTATTCAAGCAGGCAGGCAAGTTAATTGCCAAAAACAATGACAAGGGGCTGCATAGCGATGGCGAGGAAGAGACCCGCCGCCAACAATAGAGGATGAAGGGTTTCCCCACAAGTGCGGACGGTGAACATGATATCGCAACCCACATACCCAAAGGGAGCGGAGCGTGCGCTTCGAGGACGATATCTGCGATGGAGCCATCGCCCCAAAGTTCAATCCGTGGTCCTCCTGCCCGATCACTTTTGATCGAAGGACCATCCACTAGCATCCGCCATGGCGGATCGCCGCATTGGTTTTGGACCCAATCGTCGATCGATTTCACCTCACTAGAGTCACGATGGACGGCGGCAAAGAGTTGAACCTGCTTTATCGGGATACAATGCGCAAGATGGGCATAGACCCTCAAGGATTAAACCCACAAAGACGACCTTCAAAGCGTCATACCAGTGTAGAGGCCAATTATGCGTGCTCGATTACACTTGAAGTGGTCTTCGGATCCCCGGATAACTTCCGAAGCGAGGAGTTAATCTTCGACATAGTTTCGTTCCGCAGCGGCTATCATGCACTGCTCGGACGAACCGCGTTTGCAAAGTTCAATGCGGTGCCCCACTACACATACCTCAAGCTCAAGATGCCATGCCCTCGAGGAGTCATCACGGTCAACGGAAACACCGAACGCTCTCTCCGAACGGAGGAGCATACAGCAGCTCTCACAGCGGAAGTACAGAGTAGCCTCTTAAGGCAATTCTCGAGTCCGGCTGTTGAGCGGTCGGACACCGTCAAGCGCGCCCGGAGTAACCTACAACAAGACCACAGCACGTTAGAACATCGCGTAGCAATGCGGCCCCAACCCCATCCTCGCAAAATTGCAAGACCAAGATTACTACTGCGTACATCACTACGCTCGGAGATACCATGGGCATAGGGGGAGGGGCACGACCACGGCAGGCCCAGAGTGTGGCTCAACCACACCAGGGGCTCCCAAATGTGTCATCCTTTTTTTCTTTTTTTTCTTATCCTCAGGACTCCGTTTCCCAGAAGCCCTGTCCGGTAGTAGACCTGCCGAACTCACGATGCAACAGCCAGGGAAGGAGAAAAGCTACGACGAGTATCCAGGTGGTCTCCATTACAAGCATTATACCTATTTTATACACCATGCCGCAGCCTACCCCTAGAGGGGGACATGTTAAATAGTCCCACCCCTTGCTTATCGCACTATTTGTATCGTCCTGCATTCATTGCAGTATTTTTTGAATAAACAATGCATCGCTTTTTGCCTATCATTGCATTCCTTTTTTATACATATGTTCACTTATGACATGTTGCATCCGTACGCTTTGGTACGGCTAAATACACCAGGGGCTTAAGTTCCCCAAATTATGGTGTGATAAGTCCGAACACTTTCACAAGTGCGGCACCCCGAACTTATAGCATTATATGCATCGGCTCCGAATCATGTCTTGGGTCAATAGTTGGGTTTGCCCGGCTCCCATGTTTTGGTACCTTACGTTAAGGTAGCGCTGGGAGAACCACTGCGATTGTGCCCCAGTTGAGCTGGGTGAGCACCTCAGTGGAGAAAGCTAAAACTGACCGTCATGATGGGGCGAGAGCTGGTCGCTGTTTGTGAGGTTTTTTTGAGTCCCTAAAGACTCATGCCGCTTAGAGCGAGGAACCGGCTTTGTCCGGCCCAGGCGTGGATAGCGCCCCGAATTCGTCCTTCCGAACACTAGGGGCTTCGCCAAAATTTAAAAATACAGAATTCTATGGCTAAGTGAGGGTGTTCAAGCATTATAAGTCCGGTTGCCTCATTCGTTGTGTTGAGCGCCTCCCTAGATGGACCCAAAAATGGGAACAAGAGCGCTCAAGTTTATCCCGAACACCCCAAAGACTTTCGTGGCATGGGGCGAAATAACGACTTGCCATCTCTCGGTTTGATAAGCGGCCGCCTGAAGGTAATATTTTAAATTAACAAGCGTTGCTTAGTGCATATGAACAAAGTTTTCAGCGCACAGGATAACAAAATGCGAGTCTACTCAAAAATTACATCTTTGGAGCATTCACCCGCAATAATGCGGGCACCCTTCAGGACACCCTTATAATACATCTCGGGCGTGCCATACTACTTGCCCGGCAAAGGCGCGGTCCATCACAAGCTTCTCGGCGTCCATCTTGCCCGGTGCACCTTAGCGCTGCAAGGCCCGACAGGCACCTTCAATGCAAAGTGAGTGCTTGATGACGTCAACCCACGGACGGCGTCCACCAGCCGCCGCACCACACCAAAGTAGCTCCTGGCATGGCTTCTTTGGGCCACAAATGAACTATGAGGCCCTTCATGGCCTGTTCGGCCACCTTATGGAGCTCGACCAGCTGCTTCAGCTGGTCGCTTAGGGGCACCGGATGTCCAGCCTCAGCATACTGAGACCAGAACACCTTTTCCGTCGATCTCCCCTCCTCGGCTCTATAGAACGCGGCAGCATCAGACACGCTACGGGGCAGATCTGCGAACGCTCCTCGAGAGCTCCGAATTCGGGTAAGTAACAAGTAATTCACTTTTACATGCTTGCTCTGCATGAAGAATGCCTTACCTGCCACTATCTTCTTTACTGCCTCAATTTCCTGGAGGGCCTTCTGGACTTCGGCCTTAGCAGCTTTGGCACTTTCAAGAGCCGACGCGAGCTCGGACCCTTGAGTCTTCGAGTCACGCTCCATACTCTCGTGTTTTTCCACGAGAGTCTGGAGATCTTGCCACACCTCCGCCACCCGCGCCTCCTGCTTCTCTCGCTCGGCGCGTTCCGCCGCCGCATTGCATTCGGCCGCGGACACCGCCTCCTTCAGGGTCGCCACCTCGTTCGTAGCCTCTGGAGTACCCATGTTATTCTTGTCATTTTTATTTTTTGCAACCAAATCCTTTTCTATAAGGTACAACTTTAATAAGGTGTTACTTACCTTCCTTGTCCTCGAGCTGCTTCTTGGCACGGCCGAGCTCGATCTCGGACCGCTCGAGGCTCTACTTCAAGGAATTGACCTCCGCAGTCAGTGCGGCAGAGGTCAGTAGCGCAGCCTGCATTCCCATATTGTCATATTTGTGTTAGACTCCTATGTATATCTTTTTAGATCCTCAGTTTGGCTTTTCTTTCCGAACACCGAACCGAGCATCAGGGGCTACTGTCTATGCAGTACTATTTTACATATCTTAAAAATTCTTACCTCAAAGCCTGTTAGAAGGCTGGTGCAGGCTTCGGTCAGCCCGCTCTTGGCGAGTTGAACCTTCTGAATCACCGCACTCATGATAGTGTGGTGTTCCTCGTTGATGGAAGCGCCGTTGAGCGCCTCCAGCAAATTATCCGGCGCCTCCGGTTGAACGGAGGCCGCCGGCGTCGCTGTCTTGCCCTTCCTATGAAGGGGCCGCCCGCCGGACTCCGGAACCACCAAAGGTTTTAGTGCGGAATCCGGTCCAAAGTCCGGGAGGTTGCCCTGCGACACCTCCAGGGCCTCCTCCTCCTGGCTGGTCCCCTTCCGGGACCCCACGTCAGCGTCGTCTGCATCACGAGGGGAGGAGACGGTTGGAAGTGAAGCACTATTCACATCCGATGAACCCAGGGACCCGCTCGACGAAGCGGGGAGATTGTCCTTGGGCGGACTACATGGTTGTATGCGGCGTTAGAAGACACTATGCGACAAGAAGAAAAATTATGAGTTATTTAGGAATCCGGACACTTACGATCTCGCCAGGGGCTTGGCCCTCGAGGGCCACTCCTCGTCGCCGTCGTCGGCGTTGGTGGAACAGTCCGGGGGAAGGGTCCTTCCTTTCATGGACCCTTCGGCCTCCCCCGTTGGGGAAGCCTTCCTCTTCTTCTCTCCCCCGCTGGGGGAGAGGCCTCTTTCTTCTCCTCCTTGTCTTCGTGGGAGGAGTCCGCCTTGCAGTCATCGGACGATGAATCCGATAACACCTGGCGCCGGGAACTCCTCCTGGTTCCCGTGGCCTTCTTCTTGGCCTTCTTCTCCGGCACCACATAAGGCGCCGGGACCAGCAGCCCTGTCAAACGGGCATCCGCTGGGTCTTCTGGAAGGGGAGCCGGACAGTTAACCTGTCCGGACGTCTTCTGCCAGGCCTGTTAAAGGTAATGGGAGTTTAGATCCCACATAGACTCAAACTATGGAAAGCAAGTGTCCCATAAAGGATAGTATAGCTTACCTGCGCCAAATAAGGACGCTGAGCTGAATCCGCGATCTTGATGGCGGATCGGAGCCTCGGCGCCCTTGAACAAGCACCCTCCAGGCCTCTTCGTACGTAGTGTCGAAGAGCCCGCTCAAAGTCTAGTGTTGTGCCGGATCGAACTCCCACAAGGTGAAGTCCCGCTGTTGGCAGGGGAGAATCTGGCGGATGAGCATGACCTGGATTACGTTAACAAGCTTGAGCTTCTTGTTCACCAGGGTTTGGAGACAGGATTGGAGTCCGGTCAGCTCTTCCAAATCGCCCCACAACAGGCCCTTCTCTTTCAAGGAGGTGAGCCGCGTGGGGATGCCAGATCTGAATTCGGGGGTCGCTGCCCATTCAGGGTCACGCGGCTTGGTGATGTAGAACTACCCCGATTGCCACCCTTTGATGGTTTCCACGAAGGCACCCTCGAGCCAGGTGACGTTGGGCATCTTGCCTACCATGGCGCCTCCGCACTCCGCTTGGCTCCCGCTCACTACCTTCGGCTTGACATTAAAAGTCTTTAGCCATAAGGCGAAGTGGGGCTGGATGCAGAGGAAGGCCTCGCACACGACGATAAACGCCGAGATGTTGAGGATAAAATTCGGGGCCAGATCATGGAAATCCAGGCCATAGTAGAACATGAGCCCCCGAACAAAGGGGTGGAGTGGGAAGCCCACTCCATGGAGGAAATGGGGAAGGAATACCACCCTCTCATGGGGCCTGGGGTGGGGATGAGATGCCCCTCGTCGGGGAGCCGGTGCGCGATATCGCTGGACAAGTATCCGGCCTTGCACAGCTTTTTGATGTGCCCCTCCGTGACGGAGGAGGCCATCCACTTGCCTCCCGCTCCAGACATGGTTGGAGAAGGTTGAGGTGAGATGTGCGGGCTTGGGCACTGGAGCTCGAGTGGGCAAAGATGGATAAGCAAAGGAGGAAGAAGGCATAGGCAAAAAGGCGGATCCTTATCCCCTTATATATGGGCAGACGAAACTATGCGTCCCCACCAGCCCGGTAAAACTCGCTTATCTCCCAAGCGCCGCAATCAATGGTGCGGTTGGGTTACCCACGTCCGTATTGATGAGGATCCCGGAATAAGGGGACACGATCTCTGCTGTGACAAGACGTGCCAAGGAAACCGCTTCGCTAAATGCGCTGAGGTGGAACAATAAAAACGATTCGAGTAAAGGCTTGGTCGTGGTGTGGCGTCATATCACGAAATACGTCAGCAGATTGAACTTGTGTAAATATTATTCTCTCTACGGTGGTATGTGGAATTTATTTTGCAGAGCCGGACACTATCCTGGTGTTCAAAATCTTCTATGGATTATTCGGAGGAGGAACCCGCCTTGCAATGCCGAAGACAATATGCGCGCCCGGACTAAATCGTCATTGAAGCCTGGTTCGAGGGACTCTTGAGGAGTCTGGACTAGGGGTGTCGGATAGCCGAACTATCATCATCGGTCGGACTCCAAGACTATGAAGATACAAGATTGAAGAATTTGTCCCGTGTCCGGATGGGACTTTCCTTGGCGTGGAAGGCAAGCTTGGCAATACGGATATGTAGATCTCCTACCATTGTAGCCGACTCTGTGTAACCCTAGCCTTCTCCGGTGTCTATATAAACCGGAGGGTTTTAGTCCGTAGGACGAACAACAATCGTACCATAGGGTAGCTTCTAGGGTTTAGCCTCCTTGATCTCGTGGTAGATCTACTCTTGTACTACCCATATCATCAATATCAATCAAGCAGGAGTAGGGTTTTACCTCCACCGAGAGGGCCCGAACCTGGGTAAAAACATCGTGTCCCATGTCTCCTATTACCATCCGCCTAGACGCACAGTTCGGGACCCCCTACCCGAGATCCGCCGGTTTTGACACCGACATTAGGGCAGCCACCCCCTTTGCCTTGGGGCCAAGGCTCCCGAGGGGGCACACCAAAACCCATCTAGGGTTTCCCCCTGGTGGCCGCCGGCCCCCCTAGGGAACCCTAGGTGCCCCTCCTCCTCCCTCCCCCTATATATAGAGGGGCAGAGGAAGGGCAGTCGCACCCATCTATGTCACGGTGCTGCCCTCCCTCTTCCTCGTAGTCCTTTTTCTCCGTGAAGCTTGGTGAAGCCCTGCTGAGATTTCTCCACCACCATCGTCATCATGTTGTCCTGCTGCCGGAGGACTCGGGCTACTACTTCACCATCGCTGGCTGGATCGGGGAGGTGAAGGCGTCATCAAGTCGTACGTGTGTTGAACGCGGAGGTTCCGTCTGTTCGGCACTTGGATCGGGAGTTCACGGGACGGATCGTGATTGGACCACGAAGACATTCGACTAGATCAACCGCGTTTCTTAACGCTTCCGCTTAGCAATCTATTAGGGTATGTAGATGCAATCTCTCCTTTCGTATATGTTCATCTCCTAGATTGATCTTGGTGAGCATAGGAGAATTTTTGTTTCCCATGCAATGTTCCCCAGTATTTGTTGGTTTCAAGAAGTTCATGTGTTGGCTGAGGTGCTTTTGAAGGAATTATCCAAAGATTGGTCATGTGAGGGTTGAGCTTATTGCAAGCATGTCTTGAAGAAGAAGATTGTGTGAACATTCATGTTTACCTTCAACAGACCATCCTAATGAAGAGAGTTGGGAAGATTCAAGGTTGCTCAAGACTAAGGACAAAGAGTGATTCAAATTGATCAACACACAAAGCGTAGAAGATGTATCGAGTGGTATCTAGTGGTCTCGTCGTATGGTAAGCATTGTCCATTACATTTTGTGTACTAACCCATTTTCTACGTGAGAGTTCTATGTGGAGTTAGGTATGTTTCCATGGGTTTGCATCAAGAGGAATATCTCATACAACCCATGGAGGATGACGTCAAGTGGTGATCATCATCAAGGTTGCGGTGTGCAAGTTCAAGTGGATCATCACAAAGAGATCATATGCTTGAAGCTTGTCGTCTGTTGTGGTGATAATGGACTTGTGAAGATGTGCTGAAAAGTGGCTCACCCATAGTGGAGTATGGGGGAGCAATCGTCTACTCTTCCTCGAGCCAACGCAATCAAGAAAGATGGTCCAACTTGAGGAAGTCAAGATCATCATCATCTAGCTCAAGTGGACTATGTGCAAGGCAAATGTTTGCCCTTGATAGGTTTTCTATTTTATCGGTCTCATGATGGTAGTTGGGACACCGGGTTATAGGATAGTACTATCAAGGGGGGCTCTCAAGTTAGTAGCTTGATTGTATCGCTCATAGCGAGCTCAAACCATTGCATCCTTGCATTATATTTCTTGGTTCTTGTTTGGTGTTCCTCTTTGTGAGTTTTAGAGCTTATGGCCATCTTCATGACAAGCTCGAGTTCATCGAAAACGGAGTTCATGTGCATCTTTTATGATGTTTTCGATGTTGGAGTTTTGCTGGTTCTTCATTCATAGAGGTTTCACATCTCTATATCATTGGCATTTTTCCATTGGCATTTTTCCGCTGTTTGGATAGTACTTGTCGTCTTCTATCCAACAAGCTTGAGTTTGCTCTGTTTGGAACATGTATGGCGAAGTTATGGCAGTTTTAGTCTCAGAGCAGTTTTTCTCTGCTCAGGCGGTAGTACCGCTCGGTACCACGGTAGTACCGCTTAGGCGGTACTTCCGATATGGACTACCGTTGCCACTACCGCTTGGGAAATCTATTTTGTGCAAGTTTTTATTGCCTATTTCCTCCTAGCGGCAGTAGGACGGTAGTAGCCTGGTAGTCCCTGCTTTCCGCTCTCTACTACCGCAACTAGTACTGCTTAGGATTTTTCTTCTGTGCTTGTCTTGGTTGCCTTATTTTCCTTCGCGGTAGTACCGTTGTGGGATGGTGGTAGTACCGCTTCGGCGACACTACCACTCCTGCGCTTCACGTGCCCACTGTGCTTCTCCTCGAGTTGCCGCTTAAGCGGTAGTACCGCTCCTAGGAGTGGTAGTGCCGCTTTAGTGCTGGCTGGGTATATAACAGTTGGATTTTCCCCACCTATAAAAGGGGGTCTTCTTCCCCAATGGACCTTATCCTTCCAGCTCGTGTTCTTCCCCCATTGTTGACCTTCTTCGAGCTTTCTATCTCTCAATCCCTCCATGGATTCTTGCTAGTTTGGGGGGGAGGGAGATCTAGATCCAAATTTCCACAAATCACTTTCTCCTCTATGTGAGGGGAACCCCTTGGATCTAGATCTTGGAGTTCTCCTTCTTGTTCTTCCTCTCATTTTCCTCCATAGCTTTCGTTTGTTTGGTGGGATTTGAGAGTGAGGGACTTGGGCACTCTGTGTTCCCTTGCCATTGCATTTGGTGCATAGGTTTGAGTTCTCCATGGTGATACACGGAAGTGAAGTTGGGAGCTTATTACTCTTGGGTCATTGGTACCCTAGAGCTTGTTCCTCCTGGGTGCTTGGACGCCCTAGATGGTTGGTGGTGCTTAGGAGCTCAATCATTGTGGTGTAAAGCTCCGGGCAAGCGTTGGGGCACTACAAAAAATACACTTCCGTGATGATACGTGTTTGTCACAGTAGGTCGCGTTTTTTGTCATGCATGTACATCCATGACGATTTTATGATAGAATCAAGGTAGTCATACATGTGCTGTCGTAGAAGTGTTCCATGACATTACCAAAATTATCATCACGGAAGTGTCCACTTCCATGACGATAAATCGCGCGTCACAGAAGTGCTTTCGTCAAGGGTGACCGACACGTGGCATCCACCATAACGGAATGCCGTTAAACTATTGAATCCGGTTTTGGATCCGATAACCCGTTAATAGCCCCGACCAATGGGGATTTTCCACATGTAAAATCATCATTGGCTGGAGGAAACACGTGTCGGCTCACCGTTGGGACAGATGACATCCACTCATTGGACCCAAGGCGCCTATGATATGTCGACACGTGGCACGACCCAACAGAGGCCCATTCCTGTGAAAAGGCCGACCCATTTGAATTGGTCAAAAGGTGGCGGGTCGGCCCACGGAAAGCCTGTTAACGGTCTATTCGCATATAGCCCATTTACAGCCCGCTAACCCAGGGCCCATTAGGACCTCTCAGAATTAGGCCTAGTAGCATCATCTAGGTCGTCCAATATGATTCCAGCCCGTTTTAACTTCCAGCCCATGTATGGCCCATGACGTCTTTCGGCCCATATGAGGCCCTCTGTAACTCTTGGCCCATTAACGGCCCGTGGTGAAACTGGCCCGTAGTAAATAGTGTACCACTTTATACCCATTAATGACCCGTTATTCCGTTGGGCCGTTTCCAGCCCATGTTATCTTTCGGCCTTCTCAGGGCCCATTTATTCTTGGGCTCATTTCCAGCATTCGTTTACTTACGGCCCGTTACTGTCATTTTCTGCTTGTGGGCCAAATTCAGCCCGTGGTTATAGTTGGCCCATTTGTGGCCCATTAATACGTTGGGCCGTTTTCATAGCGTCATCAAATACGGCCGATTAACGACGGCCCGTTATGGTCGGCCCATGAACGGATGATTCCAACTCTAGCCCGTTTACAGCCATAATGTGGTCTGTTATTGGCCCATGTTTGGCCAACCGATCATACATCCCGTAGAAGGACCATTGATGATACGACCCGTAGAAGGCCCATTGTGTCTACGACCCGTATAAGGCCCATTGTTCTTATGCCCCGTAGAAGGCCCATTGTTTCTATGGCCCTTAGAAGGCCCATTGTTTCTACGGCCCGTAGGAGGGCCATGGTAACTACAGTAAATATGCCGCCCATGGTTACTGTGGCCTAGTTCTTAAAAATAGGCTATTGCAGCCAGTAGCAAACCGCGGAAAAAGAACTGCACTGACTACAAGCAAACAAATAAACAAGTCAATAAGGAAATAGATAAGCAAGCAACTTACGCTATGCTATCACGGCTATTACACATATTACATCCACTAGGCATCAAAGTTCGCCACCAGTGCAATTATAGGGAACAAAGCAGCATATAAACGCCACAGCAAAACAAGTCCAAAATTGAAACCACTTCAGAAGAGCTCAAGAAACAATATCCTAGGTACCCATAATGCTGGCAAGATGCTTAGCAAGCTTATTAACTTTCTCTTGTTTAGCGCTTAAATCCTCCAGCACTTGTTGTTGCACCAGAAAGTATGCGTCTGAATTCTGCAGGGACTTCCTCAGTCCTTCGGCTTCCTGCCACATAACATCTGATCGATGTCTTTCAACTTGAAGTTGAGACTCAAGAAGCCAAACTGATTCAGGCACCGAGTTCGAAGAGCTGGTGCCAGCAGTAGTAGCCAGTAACTCGAACACTACATCAAGACAGGACTTTGGGGTTATCTTAGTGTCTTCAATATAGTTTTTATCAGCTTTCTTGGAGACCAACAGGGATGTCTCACTATCTTGAACCTTATTTGCATTACTTCCTTTACCATTGCATAACGGGGTACTCTTCTCCAATATTTTATCCGCGTTCTAAAAGAGAAACAAACAAACACATCACAGGTTTACAATGTAGTATATGAAACTCATTTTGGTAAACCAGTTCATTAGTATGGTGGACAGGATAACAGGATGAGACAAACATATATCTATGTAGTATGGTCACTGTATGGTCTATATCATTCTAGTTTATGTTGCCAAATCAAGATAGATACAGTTCGAATCATATCTATTTAAGACAAAGCACCATAGACAGAATATAAGTGTGGGAAACTACACAATAATAACAACACTTGTAATGTGCATGGCATGAGAACATAACTGTTTATTCAATTGAAACTGAAATCAACATAGAGAGAGTTACAACAGCAAACACGTTAAAGAAACAGGTTTAAAACATACCTATTGCGCCATTGGAGTTTCAATTGCATCCTTCAAATTTGAAATTAGTTGGTATGAGTAAATATAGTGATGCAAGAGCAAAGTAGTATGAACCATAGCTACGGAACTTGGCCTGAGAACAATTCTTCTTCTGCTTTAAGCATTGACTTGGGGTTCGGAGTGGTGGTCCTCATGCTTTGGGCACTGCAGTTGCCTTACTAACTGCTCGTGTTTAGGTGCCCTTTGGTGGAGACGGTGCTGTCTCAATAGGAACTGGGTTACTATCTGCTGGGGTTGGGGTTAGAAGGGGTGTAGCTGGTTCTCTGTCCAACTGGGTAGGGGTACAATCTGCATGAGTCTGGGTTATGTGTGGTGGGGCTGGTTCTTGGGCAAGTACAACCATGGTTCTGTCTTCATTGACAGGTAGCACAATCTTTTTCTGAAGACTGTGTTTCTACTCCCACAGATACTGCCATCACCCCCTCCAATTGAAATGGCTGATAAACAAGAAAAGTAATTGAATGTACAGACATTGTAAGACAGGTGCAATGGATAGTAGGGAAGAAAACGGGGCATGAAATAATTCACATTTATGTTGTCTAACCAAATAGAATAGCAGGACATAATTTCACATATATGATGGCTAATTAAACAAGATAGCATGACACAATTTCACATGTATGATGGCTAACTAAACATGATAGAATGACATACTTCAAAATATAATGACTATGTAAACATGATGACATGATATAACTATACGATGTGTCTATTAAAGTGGTTGGAATGCCATAAATCACAAACATGCCGTCGATGGAAACATGATGGCATGATATAATTCACGGATAGAATGACATAATTTAAAATATGATGACTAGGTAAACAGGATGAGATGATATAACTATATTATGTCTTTAGAAAATGGGTTGGCATGCCATAATTCAAATACATGTTGTCTAAGTAAACATCATGGCATGATATAATTCAAATGTATGATTTATATACTAAGGAAGTGATCAGAGGGTAATCGCATATATGATGTGTCAACTAAGGAGATGGCATTCAATATTGTCTATATGATGTAAAAACTAAGTATTGCAATACAACATATGCATGATATGAGTAATATAACCCTGACAAGTTTGAGCATACACCTCAGGGGGATAATAGGACTGGTCATCTACCTTTGAATCCTCCTCTGAAGAGCTATCTGTAACCAGCAAGATATCTGCTTCAGCAGGTAGCATTGTCTACTCTGAAGACCTTGTTTTCACTCCAGATTTCTCCATGACCAACTCAAATGGCTGATGCACAGGAAGAGCAGTTGAATATACAAACATTGTCGACAAAAGCAATGAGAAATACAAAAAATGACGGCATGATATAATTCACATATATGGTGCTTGGCTAAATAGCATGGCATTGCATAATTAACATATATAATGCCTTGCAACAAGATAGCATTGCATAATTGACATATATAATGTCTTGCAACAAGATGGCATTGCATAATTCACATATATGGTAATTAGACACTAAATAGGTGGCATTCACACAAAGCATGTCTAAACTAAGCAAATGACATAGCAATGCAAGATACCATATGCATGATATGAGCAACATAACCCTGCCAAGTTAGAGCATGCACCTCGAGGGGGGGAATAGGACTGGTCATCTGTCTCTGAATCCTCCTCTAAGGAGCTATCTATAACCAGCAAGACATGCGCTTCGTCAGATAGCATTGTATGCTCTGAAGACATTGTTTCCACTCCAGATTTTTCCATGACCGTGCCGAATGGCTGATGCACAGGAAGAGTAATTGAATGTACTAAAATTGTTGACAAATTTAACACGTAATAAAAAAATGATGGCATGATATAATTCACATATAAGATGCACAGCTAACTGTGGTGGCATTGCAAAATGCACATATATGATGCCTGGCTAAACAAGATGGCATTGCATGATTCACATATACGATAAAGAAACTAAACAGATGGCATTGACACAAAGCATGTCCAAACTAAGCAGATGACATCTTTGATGTATATAGTAAGCAATGCAAGGCACCATATGCATGATATTACCAACATCAGCATGCCAAGTTAGAGCGAAGACCTCATGGGGTAAATAGGAGTGGTCTTCTCCTTCTAAATCCCCCTCAGAACAGTTATCTTCCTCTTGATTATGATCCGAAATGGGTGGAGGGGGGTTGCCTTTGCGCCCACCATGGAGCGACGTCTGAATGAAATTTTATTGCCACGCAAGGCTCGTCTCTTTTGCTCTACATGATCAGTTCCATTGTGTACAATAACTGACATGCATAGGAATATAACATAGTAAGATTATGTAAGGAGTGGATGCACAAATCCAGAGTGATGGTAGCAAACTGTGGATAGACCCAAAACCAATGATAGCAGGCAGATAATAGCTTTAGTTAAAGAATACAGATAATGGCTCCTTTAATGTTTGTTTGCACCCAACATGAAACTCGTAGTAGACACCCGAGATTAACCAGATACTAGATAGATAGTACTGATTGCTGCCCCAATATGTACCCCACAACCATTTAAAAACTCAAGTTTCAGCATTAGTTTGGACCTGACTTGGAGTCTAATAGGTGAACACGACGATAATGTAGCATGTCATCATATTAAGCGATGCATAATGTAAGCAGACATGGAAGAGTGCGACGTCTCTTGCGGACCCATGTAGTCATCAAGGTCATCTGCTCAGTTGATGATGGTAATGTAGTTGTCGTGGCTGCCGGCGATGGGGAAGAAGATCTGAGGCGGCGAAAGACAGTCTGGAGAGCGGATCCTTGTTGTGGTGAACCCTTCCATTGTTGGAGCAACTGAGCTAGGGTGGATCACAGCGCCGCAGGAGCAGGACAAACCACACAAGGTTTTCGTTGACACATATCTGTCACAGAAGTAATTCTGTAAGGGCTTGTTTGAATTTGAGGATTTTAACAATGCAGGGATAGGAAGTAGACAGGAACAGGATACGAATGCACGTGCAAAACAGATAATTTAAAAACACATGATTCTGCCATTTTGGGTGTTTGATTCACAAAAATTGGAAGATCACGGGATGCAAAGAAGCATGGTGGGATTAAGTCAAACCATAAGAAAATGTACGGTTATAGTGCTATTATGTTGTTTTCTCTTAGTCTTGTGCTTCATGAATAGGAATTTGAAAAGGAGGACAAGTGGAGATTAAAATTCCTACGGTTTTTCTTTTTCAAGGAGACACTAAAGGAACAAATCCTACAGTTTTCCTTTGCTCCATTCCTGTGCACCAAATTCATGAAAAGTAGTACCATAGGAAACTTTCCAATTCCTATGTTTTTCATTCACTTTTCCTTTCAAGCACTGGCGATTCTAGTAGGCAGGCTTGAGCAAGGAAAAGCCTACACTAAAAAATGTTTTTGTGCTACTTCTATTACTTTGGACCCAGGCCACTGCCCTACTAGCTCAACTCCCAGGCCCATCGACGAATGCACAACTCAAATGCGCAGAGATAAATAATGATGGCGTTCAAGAGAGTCCATCACGGATAGCTAAGTTGCCCGGTACCTCACTGCTTGTCATATAGTAGGATAAAATAATCATATTTCACGTTACTACGTGTGCTCAGTGGACAACATATATAACATGTAGAGTAAAAAAGAGATGCAACAAGTGTACAACCTCTTTGGCGAAGCCATGTCGATCTCAACGTGATTGGGTTGGCCGGTGAGGATGCTTTGGCTGACTTGGCTGTCAGAGGAGGGGAAGAAGATCTTAGGCGTCTGGAGATGGATCCCGAGGTACTGCTCCGTTGTGATGGAGGGTTTCATCGTTGGAGCAGCTCCGGTGACCGAGGCTGAAGCAGGACAAGAGAGACAATGTTAACCTGAGTGAAATTCTAATAGCATCTCCAACAGATGACGTAAAATACATAACCACAAAGTCCTAGATGTAAAATACATCAGCCGCTCATCTCTGAACTTAACTGTCGAAACTGAACTTAACTATCAAAACTAAATTTTGCTGTCGAAACTGAATTTTACTGTCGAAACTGAACACACTAGAGGTGAGGCTACACGTCAGTCGACTAACTTTTTCATCTCTGGCCAGTCGATTTTGCAGCCGTTGGATACGAAATCCAGGGCCTGCAGTTCATCTTCAACCTCCACCCCCTGAGCCGCCAGCCACCACCGGCCAAACAGCCGCCCCCTGCCGCCCACGGCCGGCGGTGCGCCGCCCCGCCCGCCCCGAAAACACTCCCCACCACCGGTCCGCTGCCGCCCCGTCCATCCTCTAGCCCCCCCGTGTCGAGCTTTTCTCCGGATCCCCACGCCTTGCCCCACCACCGCCGGCGACCACCGCCCCCACCCTGAACCCTAAGATAGATATTGGGTACCTCTCCGTGAGCCCCCAGCGGCTGGTTCTTCCTTAACTCCGGCAAGCCCCTCCTCCACCCCCTGAAAATCAACTAACCCAAAAGTCGATTCAGTCGACTGAAGTGAGCTTAATCGGAGCAGCATCGCAAGCAAGAGCAAGAGCGAGAGCAGCAGCGCGAGCAACAACAATAGCAAGAGCATACCAGGCAAGGGACCGAGAGCAAGAGCAGAGCAGCAGCAGCTCCTACTGATGTGGACGTCGTCGCCGAGGGAGCGACGCTATGGAGGAAGTGGACGGTGACGCCGCCGTGGATGGAGTTGCGCCATGTCGGCTCGGGACCGAGCACCGGTAGCACCGTGAGATCAAATCAAGAAGAAAATGTGGCGATTAGTGTACAACCTCTTTGGTGGCGCTGATTAGGCTGCAGCTTCATCCGAGGAAGCGGTGATGCTGATGCTCTTCCGGTGGTGCAGGAGAAGATGGCGGTGTAGGAATGGAGGTGGCACGAAATACGAGGGGAATGTCAGGGCAGCTCCTTGGAGGTGGAGGACGGGGTGGCTGAACCGGTGGGACGACGAGATCGACGATGGATCCTCATTCGGTATGATGGATGAGGGACGTCGAGGTGTTGCTGTGGACGACGTCGTCGGGGAAGAGGCTTCGGATGGGTGGCGGACGGATGAGGGTGTGGGGCTTCACGGGTTTTCGCGGCCTCGGTGCATGAATGGGTGGGCGGATGGGATGGGAGTGGGGAACCATGGCTTAGGGACACACTTGTCCAAAATGTGGGGTAAGTTATGAAAGTACCCCCACCGATTTGAGGCGGTTCTTTCGGTTCAGGGGTACCACGGGCATTTTGCGTGTCGGGATTTCACAGGAGGTGGGAGTTTTCGCGCGTGTTGTAATTTTGGAATAGCAAGGCGCAGGTTCAGATGGAGGGAGTTGTCGGAGCACAACAAGACAAAGATATATCTTAAATATTTCGGGGTAACAAGGCGCGGGTTGATGAGGCGGGAGTTTCGCAGCACGATAAACAGAGACCTAGCTTGAAATTTCGGCATAACAAGGCGCGGCTTGAAATTTCGGGAGAACAAGCTTAACGTGTACCCAAAAAAAGACAATTCGCACCTCATCACTGGAGAGAGCCATGTCCCATTTTACTATATTACTAGAAATGCATTCAAATACAACAAAAAAACTAAAAAAATCGGGACAACAAACATAACGTGTACAGTACCAAAACAATTTGCACTTCCCTCAACAATACAAAAACAATGTATGTTGTCTAGCATATGGACTAAATTTGAGTACATTTTCCCTGTTTGAATGGGATTGTACTCGGGTTAGTTATACAATCATCTAAATATTATCTTCACAACACATGACATGAATATAGGAGAAGTAAATTCCTATATAAATACAAACTGCATGTACATACGATCTCAAATTCAAATACATGTATCCATTTTGTGTTGAATTCAAATCATAGTACATGTATGCCCTAGCTAGATGTTCGGAATCTAAATCATGTATGATATACTACGTACAATGTGTTTAACACGCACAAGACACACACAAACACCATTGAGACTAGTAAGGTACATGTGCATTGCATGCATGAGATTTGGCAACCAAATTATGAATAAATACCACATTATAGCATGTAAGCTTTGAGTCATATATGCATGATGTAGATGTTCGTTTAATTCTTATAGTTCATTTCATTCAAAATCATCTAGTTTTTATAAGAAAGCTAATCTATTTTAAGATTCATGGAATTGTGCATTGTAAGGCATAAAGTAAAAACAAATAATGGCAAATCATGTAGAAAAACATTTGGGCAATTCTGATACGGAAGATTCTAGAACAAAGAAGAAGTGCTTGTGTTTTGAGGTTTGTGCATTATGCTTAAGTTCAATCATGGAGTCTTCTAGATTGTACATGTGGCAAAATCTGGTGGAATCTAGATGATATCCAACGGCCAATAGTACTCAAATTTGCCATCTCTGCACCATCGGATTGGCCTCATCCAACGACCATCTTTCAAATTTAAAGTTACCCACACACTATATAAAAAATATAAAATATAATATATATATAGGGGTATAGATATAGATATGTGATGTGAAAGCCACCCATCATCTCCAATTAGAATAGTGTGTCCATGCACGGATGCAATGTGGCCAAACGATGTCTGCCATCGGTATCTCAAATTCAAATCAATCTGACCTTGTTCAATGTGTATACATTACAACATGCTCGTTTCAAACCACACCACGCAGATCTCCATTATATTAATACATGCATGGGTTTCAAACATCATGATCTCTTATTCAAATATTTGAATTCAACTTTACATTTATTATGACTTCACCTAGTCTTTTACACCCACACGGTCGTATTCTCTTTATAATTGTACCACTAACTTTCTCTCATGCATTCATGCACACACACTACTAGTCGGCATTATCCATCGCACACATGCAATCTTTTTCTTCAGGTCGGTCTCCCATGAAGGCACACACACACACATCCCCCTCTCCATCATATCGGGCATTCTTTATCTCTCACGTGCATGCGCAACGATCGATGTTCCTCTATGTGTGTGTGTGTATAGCTAGGTCTTTCATAGTTTTCCACACAAACCGCCCAATCTATATATCTAGTGAGGTCTCACCCTCTTTCCCACGTCCACATCGATCAATCTATACCTCTCTATATAAGATTACATATATAGCTAATACACCCACATTAATTATATATCCAACGTCCCCCTCTCATCATCCATGCCTTCTGCTTCATCTCTCAGACACGCGCACAATGGCGAAGACAGGGGCAGCAAGGGCCCTGTCCCTCCCCCTAACATTACTATATATCGAGGCTAATATGAATGTGATCATTAGACAATTGCTGGTAAAAATGGTTTAAGTTCATGAATTGGCCCTCCTCGTAAAGGATTAGCAATGCTTGCCCCCCTAGCTCATTTATTTTTCATGGCTCCGCCATTGCGCGTAACAGCGCACGTTCTCGCCCCTCTCTCTAAATGTCGATCTCGCACTTGTGCACTCCTTCATAGTCTCCCTCCACTCGGCCCCTCGCACAATCTTCTAGCCCCCCACCGTATTTTTCCACGATTCTAATCCTTATGAATTTTTCCTATCTTGGTTGTTTGATTCATATGATTGTAAACCATAGGATTTTTTTCATATGATTCATTTGCACTAGACTTCATAGGAAACATCCCATCCACAAACATCTTTGAAAGAATTCTGCGTTTTTTCTATGCACAATCAAACACTCGTACAATCCTGTAGGATTCAAGACGGCATTCCACTCTAATCCCATGTTTTTTCCTATTCCCGCATTTTGGGAATCCTACGAATCCAAGAGGCCCTAGCTTTTTTATAAAAACTAATTGATTTTGAATGAGATGAGCTATAAGAATTAAATGAAGGTCTACATCAGGCATATATGACTCAGAGCTTACATGCTATAGTGTGGTATTTATTCATAATTTGGTTGCAAAATCTGATGCGTGCAATGCACGTGTACCTTACTAGTACTTCGAGTATGTGCAAAACACGTAAATTAGAATTCCAATGGCACGCTACACTGTGTCTCTCTTACAGTTCATGAAGCCACGTGGCACATGTGGAGGCATTGTCACGACCTCCTTGTGTGGATTGATCACAGTGACGTGCTGCTGGTTCCATATGAATGTACTCGTCCTCCCTGAGCCACACTGGCGGTACATGCACGAAGCAAAGATGTGCATGCACGCCACGCATGCACTCATTCCCTCGCACGCACATGTGGGTACACGGGCGGGCGCAACTTTGTACCAAGATCCACCCCATGTGATAATTTGACGCGTGTAAAGTCATTCACTTCATTGATGGTCAATTAATACAGCGCATGCAAATTGAGTGGAAGTGAGGGCAGAAGAAAGACATTACTACTCCACTACGCGCATGCGAGTAGTTAAATCATGGGTTGCTAGTAGTACTTCCATTGGTCTCCTTCGTATTTTGTGCCAATTTTTGATAGTAACATAATATTTACGCATTTGATTAGTGTAGTCTACTTGAAATTTATGTTCCACTAAACTCATCGGGGGCCGTTTCGGGCCTCGAAACCAAAACCATCAATTAATCTTTACCTTGTTCCGTTCACATTCGAAAGTACTGGTGCTACAATTAAGTGCAAGCCTGCTCACAGCTACTAGTACGTACCAAACCTGAACGTGTTCCCACTATGCAGGTATTAGTACTAGTGCTAGTACTTAGGTTATATAAAGGGGAACTGCCTAACCGAAAATTACTCTATCCTTCGTCCTCATAAGTGCTTCTTCTTCGTCTGTCCTTGCCATAGCCGGTGAGCAGAGCTCTAGGTCGAGAACTACTCGTAACAAGGGAGCGGCAACCAAGGCTGCGAAAAAAAGAGAGGGCTCGCCGCCACGCAGAGACCTCGAAAGATCTCTCACGGGCAGGCGATGACTCCCAGGAGCGCCCTAGCCGTGGAGGCGAACATGCCGAGTTGGCGGCGCTGGAGTCGTTATCCCTCGACGGCATGCCCGATCAGCTCAATAAGCACCTCAATAAGCAGAAGAAGTTCATCGATGGCTTGGTGGAGCTGCTGAAGGAGAGCCTCGACGACATGCCCGCTGAGCTCAATAAGCAGGGGGAGTTGACCGCTGGCTTGGTGATGCTGCTGAAGAAGAGCATTGCCTCATAGGAGAAGGCGACCGGCGAAATCCTGCAACTTCAGGAGGACAAGGCAAAGCTCTACCACGAGCTTGACCTGCTGAAGGAGAAGAACGCTGGCTGGAAGAAGCTGCATGAGAATAGTAGTTCCTTGATGAATATGTTGCAGGCCCTCGTCATGGAATAGAAGGAGGAGTTGGTGAAGCTCCGCATCAAGCACCCGATTGTTGTCAAGGTACGTAATGCGGCCGTGGAACAGATGATGAAGGCTCGCGTTGAGAAATCCCGCGTCATGGACAGAATGAAGAAGATGGCGGAGGAGACGCGCAAGGAGATGGAGGTCATGGAGGTGATGAAGAAGCAGTTACGACTCCGCGGTGAATTATATCATTTGGGGTGATAATATTTCTTTTTCTTTTTCTCTTGTGTTTCTTCTTTTGCTTCGGGTGTTTCGTCGTACGTGTCACGTTCTCTGCGAGGCATGAATAGAACAATGCTAACAATGAGATGACTAGCAAATTAGATCATTTTTTATCGCCATATGACACTGGGCTACCGTGTTTCGTGCTCCTCCATCGTAGTACTACTCTAGTGGAAAACTTGAGTACACTGCATGGTTCTTTGCTCCTCCTCAGGTCGTCGGCACATTTATACGAGCAGTCAAATCACAAGGCCCCGCCTTCCAGCAGTAATGAGCCGTCAAATCACAAAGGCCCTCGCCTCTCGTGAAAACGACTAAGCTAGACTGCCCTGCCCTCTAGCCTTTTAAAAAATGTATACTTTTGTAAGTAGTAGTATCGATGGATTGCGCCATGGAGCAAAACTAACAAGATGAAATTAAAGAAAAAAGGCGGTACATATAGAGAGCGCTCGTCGCCAAATTATGCATATAGTACTATTGAAGAAATAAAGAAATTAGCATACCTATTTAATTCTTGGGTTCTTATTATTTATGACACTAGTTGTGTATCACTACTCAGTTTTGCCATTAGAAGTTACAACTACTCAAAAATGCCATCGATCCGTGAAATGCCTGCTCAAAAATGCAATTAGATATCTCAAAAATGCCATCGTTAAATTAGATGTTTGCTCAAAAATGCCATTAGACATTGTTATTTTCACGTCAAACCCGTTTACCATGTTACACGACAAAAATAAGCTGATTCTCACAATGATAAGTGTGGCCCCACTTGTCAGGAGTAACCAAGCAAATAATTTTACAGGAAAATAAGAACGCTATTGGGATCAAGTAGGCCCCACACTTTATTTTACTGTAGTGAGATAGAGGGAGAGCTGACATGTTGGTCCATCGGTATTTATGTCATTATAACATGGCAAAAGAGATTTGAGTCACAATAATGGTGTCCAGCACAACACACCCCTCAAATAAAACAAAGCACCCTGGAATTGTTTGACAAAACTAAGCACCCTGAAATTCTTTGGCAACTAAACTGTTGGCTATATGATGTTAATATTATACGTATATAATGTGAAAAAACGAGTTGTAGTACTATACCAACTAAAAGATGAAATGTAAGAAATACTAGTATGTACGTACTGAAGAGTTAAAGTAACGAGAAGAAACATAACATAGTTCTGCTGGGGGCTCAGCACAACACACCCCTCAAATTAAACTAAGAACACCTGAAATTAAACTATGCAACTAATCTGGTAGACACGAGTTAGAACCACCATGAGCAACGACACTGCCACCTTACTCGGAGTCCTCGTCCGCGTCCTCGACTTCGTCCTTGTCCCTCTTCCTCTTGGCCGATACTTCTTTCTTGAACCGCACACTTGGCTCTTGCTCTTCATCCAACCCTTGTAGATATTGAAACAAAGGTAAGCATCCATTGCAGTGTAGTGGATGTGGACTATATCTAGTACATTGCATTGCCATGCATGACGATGAAACGTGTACGGAGGTTTCTCCGCCATCAGCACTGAAGGATGAACCATGGCTCTGCCAGGTCGAGATTGAAGGTCGACTACGGGAGGGCAAAGCAATTTATTCTTCAGAGGTCGAAGGGGTTGCCTATAACGAGGCCTATCCGGCCTAGGACTCTTTTGTCGTTCGTAAAGTCTATAGTAACGAATTTGACTAGGCCGCTCTTGAGGAAGTTCTTAAATTCCTCGCACTCAACGTCAGCATGGCATATGTGGTAGAACAAGCATAAGTCATGCATGCAAACCTGGATCACAGCGGGCTTCTTCTTCTCTTCCTCCTTTAGATCCTTATCTTGTCCCAGGACTATGGTGTACTCAACATCTAGCCCAGCGACCCACTCATCATTTGAGTTTTTGAACATGCATCTGAAGTGAGCAAGGCGTCCTTTCACCGTCACGGAAGAACGGGTGTAGATGACGTCGAACTCATCACTGGTGATGGTTCTAACCTTGTACTCACCACCGATCATGGAGATTTGGGGTGCCATGGATTTGGGAGGAGAGTTAGGATTAGTGGAACTGTCGTAATGTGAAAGGACGGGATGACTAGGAGCGAACTGCCGTAATGTTAAAGGACGGCCGGGGACGAGTAGGAGCGAACTGCCAGCGGTTTTTTGATTGTAAAAATGCTGAGTGGGGCATGCGAACGGCAGGGTAGTGGCTTGCCTGGTGGATAAATGGATTCATGCACAGTACTATGGGGGCCCAATTAGATGTCATGTCTACTTGACGCCTAATTAAATGGCTTTTAATGTCAAGCGTCGGGAAAATTACAGGTGATACGAAGCTTTCCATTCTCCCACGATATGGGCTTTTGAGAGCCCTTGAATCTGAGATCGAACGGTTGCATGGCGTGATTCTAGACCTATGGGTGAATATCCTATCCTGGATGGTTATTCTGCAAATTTTCAGCAACTTAGCATGCGACCGTTTGATCTCAGATCCAAGGCCCGCCAAAGAGCCGTATCATGGTCGTGCCTTTACCACGACCGTCGCCTACGCTTCTTATGCCGTCACGCCCTTGGAGATTAAACACGGTGCGTTAGGCTATCTGATGTTGGCATGTCATACATAGTCATCATTTAGTCACTCATACTACAACAAGGTTAGCTATAAGGTTGGCTATAAGAGTATTTTTTTACTTCTCTCTATCTCTTTCTTTGTAGTATTTATTGCATTTGCCAAGGAGTGACCTCTTCCAATGAAATGGTGCTTAGATGGGGTGCTAAGGGCATTAAATGGCTTAGCAATCAAGTCCTCAATGCAGAGGTGCTTAGTTTTTCGTTGCTAAGTTTGCTTCATTTAATTAGTTATAGACTCAAAATTGTCTTTTCACCTAGGTACACGTGCTTAGCACCATTTCTTCCTTGGGTCACCAAACTAGTCTCTCTCTTCTTAATTAACTTGCCACATCAGACTTTATGCCTATGTTGCAAGCTTAGCACCTGTAGGAGCAAGTAAGTACAATTGTGGGCTATAAGCCCACTTTACATGGCATTTTTGCATATCTGGAGGAAAGAGGCAAGGAAAAAGTGGAGGAGTGGGCTCTCATGCAAGAGCCAGCCTCTACGGGTGTGTTTGGTAGGGTGTATGAAGGGTGCATGAGCCCAAGAGTTCCCTTCTCGACCCACTTTTGGGTGTTTGGTAGAGTGTATGGAGGGTGCATGAGTCCACACTAGCTTAGCACCAATACACTAGAAGCATGGATGAAGAGGGGTGTTGAGTTGAGCATGCATGAACAGGGAACAACTATGCTGAGACGAAAACGCAACCAAACACACACATGTTGGAGCATTGGGAGAGGCACATGTATGGAGGTGGTCAGGAATTGGGAGACTCACGCCGGTCGTAGCGCTGCAGTTAAAATGATAATGGCAAGTCAAATCACGGGGCCCCACCTGTCTAACAGTAACTCGCTGTCAAATCACACAGCCCTACGTTTGCAGCAGTCTACTCCCTCATCTTCTCGCGTCTCTGTCGAACCAACTAGGCGGAACTGCCCCACCTACCGCACAGGAAAAGCCCCGCCCTCAACTTTTAAATAGTACAGTATACTAATTTTGTATCCATGGAGCAAAGCCTCAAGAAAATGGCGGTACACATGTACGGAGTATACAGCACGCCCATCGCGTTTGCGTCGCACCCCAGACGGTCGGTCGGTCTGGCACGCCACTCTCTGAATGGAACGCGGGTCATATTGCATTTGCACACACATGTGGGACCGCAATTGGGAACCGACCATAGGCACACTCCCCGGCCCCGCAAGTCGGGTGAGTTAATAGAAGAGAGAGACGAGCAATAGTACTAGAGAAGTGTTGTATATACGTTGGTGCCTGGACGATCCCTGCAAGACACCGAAGATCAGTTCGTCCATGCATGTGACCAGACTCCAGCAGACACGCATGGATTGGCTATCGTCTACATATCGTGCAGGTTGTGTTGTACAGGGATGTAGTTCTGGTGAGAAATCTAAAAAAAGGCCTCTTGTCATCTCCCAAAATTAGGTGTCATGTGCTTCGGATCATTACGAGGGTGAAACAGTGACAACTGAGTTGGGCTAGTCATTGGGGGCACATGCACGAAGACTACTCGGTTACCATCTAGGTCAAGCCGACTATGTTAATTAGGACATCTAGACGGACCCCTTCTATGTGAGTTTATCTTTAATTTGAGCTTTGATCCTCGTCTAGTTTGCGTCGGGATTCATGTTGTCTCCTTTGCGCAGTGAGGTTATGATTTCTTGTCATGTGGCATTTTTTTCGTGTTATATGTTATAATCTGGTGCTTCAGATCAAAATGATGACAACTGCACCTCCGAGGCACGTGCATGAAGACTTCTCGACAGTCATTGATGAGATCAAGATGGCTTCAGTAGACAAAAGAAAACTAGTACTCCACTATATAGGTAGGAGCCTCCGCGCTTGCTTGCTAGTGTTGCTCTCTTCACACTGTCTCGTCCTCTCCAGATCTAAACACGACAGGGGTGGCCACTGTCGATGTCAAAACCGGTGGATCTCGGGTAGGGGGTCCCAAACTATGCGTCTAAGGTTGATGGTAATAGGAGGCGGGGGACACAATGTTTACCCAGGTTCGGGCCCTCTCCATGGAGGTAATACCCTACTTCCTGCTTGATTGATCTTGATGAATATGAGTATTACAAGAGTTGATCTACCACGAGATCGTGATGGCTAAAACCCTAGAAGTCTAGCCTGTATGATTATGATTGCCTCTACGGACTAAGCCCTCCGGTTTATATAGACACCGGAGGGGACTAGGGTTGTACAAAGTCGGTTACAGAGAAAGTAATCTTCATATCCGGGCGCCAAGCTTGCCTTCCACGCCAAGGAGAGTCCCATCCGGACACGGGAGAGAGTCTTTTGTCTTGTATCTTCACGGCCCAACAGTCTGGCCCATGCTACATAGTTCGGCCGTTCGAGGACCCCTTAATCCTGGACTCCCTCAGTAGCCCCTGAACCAGGCTTCAATGATGAGGTGTCCGGCGTGCGAATTGTCTTCGGCATTGCGAGGCGGGTTCCTTCTCTGAGTATTCCAAAATAGTCTCTGAACACAAGAATCATGTTCGGCTCTGCAAAACAAATTCCACACACAACCACAGGGAGTATAATATTTCACGAGTCCAATCCGCTGACAATTTTTTGTAGCGTGACATCACGTCGCTGCCCGGCCATTATGTCGAACCGTTTTTTAGCCTGCCGCTCCATATTTCGAGATGCGGTTTCATTGGCACGTCTTGTCAAAGCAGAGATCGTGTCCCCTTATTGCGGGATTCTCATCAATACGGGCGTGGGTAACTCAACCATTCTGTTGGCATGATTCCTTAGGAATAGGCAGGTTTTGAGGCCTAGGAGGGGGCGTTTGACATTCATCGCCTTTATAAAGGGGCTAAGACCCGTCTTTTCTCCTTTACGCCAACCCTTTCCTCAACCTCTCCCACCTCAAGTTCCAGCACCCAAGGTTCAATTTAATCGCTTCGCACTGCTTAGTCATGTCTGGACTGAGTCCTCAAGGCCGGTATGTGGCTTCCTCTGTCACAGAGGAGGATATTGCGAAGCTCCGGGTAGCAAGATACCTGACCGCGGAAATCCCCCACAGGCTTCCTGCTCAAGGGCAGGTTATTCCTACTCCCAGATCCGGCGAGAAGGTCGTAGTCATCTCCCACTTCCTTCGAGGTCTAGGGTTCGCTCTTCATCCCTTCGTTCGAGGGCTCATGTTCTATTACGGGCTAGATTTTCACGATCTAGCTCCGGACTCCTTTCTTCACGTCTTGGCGTTCATTATCATGTGCGAGGCCTTCCTCCATATTCCCCCACACTTCGGCTTGTGGCTCAAGACCTTTAATGTGAAGCCAAAGGTAGTCGACGGGAAACAACCGGAGTGCGGTGGTGCTGCAGTGAGCAAACTCACCAATACTCCTTGGCCAAAAGGCTCCTTCACAGAAACTTCCAACCTATGGCAGCGGGAGTGGTTTCACATCACTGAACCCCATGGTACCAAGTGGGCAGCTACACCTGCGTTCCGATCTAGCCCTCCGTTACGGCTTGCATCATGGATTAATAAGGGGCTGGACTGGGGATCAGTTGATGAACTGCAGACGCTACAAAGCTGCATTCCGAGCCTCATTGAAAAGGACACCAGTCTTATCAACGTAATCCAAGTAATGCTAGTCCGTCGGGTCCTACCGTGCCAGCGACGGCCTCTCCGCATGTGTGAGTTCAAACTGGAAGGACCACGAACCCTTCAGCACTTCTTCGGCACGACGCTCAGAGGAATGTGGAAATTATTCTTCGGGACACGAAAACAGTGGCCGAATACTACAGAGGACATCTGCCTTGACTACAACCATCCGGATACCTCAGTAAGCACTCGACTCCTAAACACAACTTAGTTAAATTTCTCATAACAATATACTAAGAAAACCATACTCGGCCAGGGCTGGATAAAGAAGGCGGAGAGAATTAGGTGTTCGGCCCCTCTTCCCAAAGACTTAGGTGATTCGGTGTTAACAAGGATGCTGGTTCCGGCACCATATCAAGTGCCGGCGAAGGAAGACAAGGAGGAGAGAAAGAAGGCCCAGGGTGGCCCCATTCTAGAGGTACGCCAGGCACCTTGTCCGGGGAGATTGGAACTCCCTCTTCCGAAGATGAAAGGGAAGGAGAAACTGACATCCCTTCTCCCCATGGGAAGAAGAGGACCGCCTCCGAAGACTTGAAGGTAAAGGCTTCTAAGCGAGGGAAGATATCCCTATCAGGGGGTTCTGGTTCGGAAGGCAACGTTGTCACGCAATTCCTTCGTAAGGACAGGCCCTTAGCTGAATCGTAAGTGAACAAGGGTGTCTTAAACATATCCCATTCTTTCCTGGTTGAGAGGGTAATATTTAAAATATATGTTTGTGGTCCGGCATGCAGCCTTCCTCAACGGTCCTCCTCCTCGGGGGGTCTTCTTCCGGAGATGGTGGAGAGCGAGACGCCTCCATAGATCTCTCCACCCAATAGGGCAGACGACCCTGAGGTGTTGTCCCGAAGGATCTCTCCCGATCAACAAATGGTGCGAGGGACAATGAAGACTAGGCCCGAAGGTGACATTTCGGTCGTCCAGGGTCCGGGGTGTACGGCCCTACGGGGACCAATAATAAAGACCCCGGACTATCCGATTTACAGCCAGAGACAACTCTAAGGTCGAGTAAACATATTCCTTTGAAGGGAGTCTATACCCCTATAGCTGCTTCCAGGGATCCGGAGGCGCCGGATACATTGATGGACATATTGCAACATGTGCCCGTCTCAAAGGAACATCGTACCTTGATGGGTACGGTGGTTGAGAGGGTTCTGTCCACGAAAAGCGGATAAAAACATCGTGTCCCTCGTCTCCTGTTACCATCCGCCTAGACGCACAGTTCGGGACCCCCTACCCGAGATCCGCCGATTTTGACACCGACATTGGTGCTTTCATTGAGAGTTCCTCTGTGTCGTCATCGATAGGGCGGATGCCTCCACCCGTCTTCAAAGACGGTGTTTTTTTCGCGAAGGGCCTTGGCCGCCGCCAAACTATCCGGCTAGGTGGTTTTCTTATGACCGCCTGTCCGGCCGCCACTTCGACAATGACTTCTCAAGTCGTCAGAAGCAATCTTCGCGTCAGCCCGAAAGCTGCCGAAGAGTTGGATCCAATAGAGCTCTCGTCTGTTAACGAGCTCTTTGATCGCATCGCCGCCCTGGGAGTCACTACGGACTACAACCAGATTGGGCTTAAAACCGATCTGAGAGAGATTAACTCTCCCCAGGCCACCCACCACATCGCAGTGGTAGAGGAGCAATCGCAACTCTTTGCTCAGATCAAAACTATTCATGTCCGATTCCCGAACCCTCCACGCCGGATTTCCGCGGAGGGACGGACTTCGATCGAGCATTGAACTTAAAATCATGCATCGCCCGGACTCGCTGGATTGTGTCCAAGAAACCAAGCTTCCAAATTCGAAACCCTCGGCCTTTGAGCCCCAAGATGGGCAGGATCCGGACTTCATCCACCCACCCGCCTGCACATATGCGATCTATCTCTAATACGGCAAGAGCCCGCTGAAACAAAGACACCACTATCGGGCTAGATTCCTCCCGGTTATGGACAGGATAAAGGACTGCCGAGAGGAAAACGCAATCTCAATCTTCGCAATAATTGACGGACAAGGAATATTGAACGCCATCGATCGTCGCAAAATTACACGTTTCGCCGATCTGGCGTCCATAGTACGAAAGTACTGTGCGATGGAGAGTTTCCGGAAAACTGAAAATCAATTTTGGGATAATCCGGCCCTAGCCCCAGTCCACAACAAAAGGGCGCCTCACATTCAGGCCCCATATGCAAAAAAGAAAAAGCAAAAACCCAATAAGGGGCACGGAACCGTACTGGAGGGATGGCTCAATGGACCCTGTAAGCTTCATAGTATAGAGGGAGCCGTCCCAACACATAGCCTTCGAGCATGTTGGATATTACGGCAGGTGGCCAAAAGTGGCGAGGAGCTTCTAGCCCCGGAAAACCACTCCAACAATACCAGTACGGTAGCAACAGTCTTCGAGACCTTCGCATCAAACAATATGCGAAAGCGAACAATCCGCGGACTCGCCGAAGTCTACCAAGTAGCAACAGCAAATCCATGGAGCGACACAGCTATTACCTTCAACGCCAGCGACGAGCCTAAATTCCGAACAGCCAGAGCGCCAGCTGCACTGGTACTTAGTCCCATAGTGGACGGCTTTCGACTGACAAAAGTCCTCATGGATGGCGGCAGCGGACTAAACCTCATTTATGAGGAAACTCTGCGAAAAATGGAAATCGATTGGAGCCAGATTGAGCGAAGCAGACAACCTTCAGAGGAATAATCCAGAGCCGGAAGCGCTGCACCGAAAAATCACACTCGATGTGGTGTTCGCTCACGGACAATTACAGATCCGAAGAAGTCACGCCCAAGTGGCCCTGCTCAGCAGCGGATATCACGCCATATTAGGACGAGAGGCATTCACAATTTTTCAAGCAAGACTCACTACGGGTACATGAAGCTCAAAATGCCCGGCCCGCGGAATAATCACTCTCGTTAGTGATCCGACATAGCACTCAGCGCAAAACAAGACAGCCGCACTAGCCCTCGAGGCACTATCCAAGCCTTAGCGGCAGAAGAACTCACCACACAAGGCCCACGGTGAACAGGACGATGTGATACTCGATAAAGATCCAAGTCCACCTCCTTCAAACCAGCAGATGAAATAATAAAATTCCGTGTCCATCCAATGGACCCAACAAAGACGGCCTCCATTGGGGCACAATTGAACCCAAGTAGAGACGCCAAGATCTGCGTGAATTCCTTCGGGAAAATTGGGACATCTTCGCCGCCATCCTTCGGATATGCCCGTAATCCCACGCAGTTGGCGTAACACAGCCTAAACATCCTAAAAGGATTTAAGCCACCAAATAGGCTCTTCGACGATTTTCCGAACCCAAAAGACAAGCAATGGGAGAAGAGCTAGCCAAACTATTGGAAGCCGGATTCATTAGAGATATCAAACATCCGGACTGGCTAGCAAATCTGGTGATGGTACCAAAGAAGGATAAATCTCGGCGCCTCGTAGTCGATTTTAAAGACCTCAATAAGGCTTGCCCAAAGGATCCCTTCCTCTCCCCGCATCGACCAAATTATCGATGCTACCGCAGGCACGATTCGTTGTGCTTCCCGGACGATACTCGCTATCATCAAATCAAGATGGCGGAAGCGCACCAAGCCGCAACGGCATTCATCACTCCATACGGACCATTCGCTTCAACACGATGCCCTTCGGACTTAAAAATGCCGCGCAACATATCAACGCATGATTCAAACATGTCCGCCACCCAGACGGCAAAACAATCGAGGCATATGTAGACGACCTAGTCGTCAAAACAAAACACGCCGAAACTCTAGTAGACGATTTGAGGCTCACATTCGACAACCTCGGAGCATATGACATCAAGTGAATCCGAAAAAATGCGTCTTCATGCATCAGCCGGAAAGTCATTGGCTTCATTGTATCCGTAGAGGAATTGAAGCAAACCCGCTAAAATCCAAGCTCTGTCACAATTGGATATTCCAAAAGACCTCAAACAAATACAAAAATTAATAGGATGCATGGCAGCCTTAAGCCGCTTTATCTCCCGTCTAGGAGAAAAGGCGTTGCCCCTCTATCGCCTCCTCAGGCGCACCGAACACTTTGAGTGGATGGATGCCGCCACCGCCGGTCTCAAGAAATAAAGGCCATATTGGCAACAACCGTCCCGGCTGCGCCCACTGGTGAACCAATGTTGTTATACATCGCAGCAACGCATCAAGTTGTAAGCGCGGTCCTCATCGTCGAACGACTGACAGAAGGGCAGAAATTCCCTCTTCAAAAACCAGTGTATTATGTATCCACTGTGCTAACCCCCTGCAAATCCCGTTACCCGCACTATCAGAAGATAGCATATGCGGTGTTCATGGCGTCTCGGAAGTCTCGACACTACTTTCAAGAGTGTTCGATAACAAGGCCTCAAAGTACCACTCAATGACATTATAAATAACCGCAACGCAACAGGCAGGATTGTAAAATGGGCCATAGAGCTCTTACCATTCGATATAACTTACAAACCTCGGCGAGCTATAAAGTCACAAGTCTTGGCTGACTTCGTTGCCGAATGGACCGAAGCCGAGCTCCCTAAAGAGTACGGCGCATACTCCAATTGGGTTATGCATTTTGACGGCTCTAAAATGTTGGCCGGACTGGGGGCTGGCGTCGTATTGACGTCCCCAACAGGGGACACAGTCCAATACATACTTCAAATAATGTACACCGACTCCAACAACGCAGCCAAATACGAGGCCATGTTACATGGTCTCCGGATGGCAGTTTCCATGGGCATTCAACGCCTAGAGGTGCACGGGGATTCAAACCTTGCAATATCCCAAATAAATGGAGACTTTGACGCCAAGGATCCGAAAATGGCAGCATATCGCAACGCTGTCTTAAAAATGTCAGCTCGGTTTGAAGGACTCGAATTTCATCACATAGCCCGAGATAATAACCAAGCGGCTGACGTACTGGCACGCATCGGGGCAAAACGTGATGTTGTCCCTCCAAATATCTTCCTGGAACGGCTCTTCAAGCCATCCGTACTATGGGAAGAGGAGCCCGGTAGTGACAAACCGGAAAAAACCGCACCAATCGGTGATTCAGCAGATGACATAACACCTTCAAATTACGCCATAATGGCAGTAATCGCCGCGTGGGATGTAACCTTTCCTAGACTACTTACTTAGGCAGGAACTTCCGAAGACCAAAACGAGGCCCGCCGCATAGTCCGTGATCGAAAGCCTACAAGGTCCATGAGGGAGAACTTTATAAGAAAAGTACAACCGAGTCCTTCAAAGGTGTATCTCCAAGAGGAAGGGCGAAACCTCCTAGCTGAAATTCATGCGGACTAGGCGGACACCACGCAGCAGCCCGGCCCTTGTAGGAAAGGCATTCCAGACAGATTTTATTGGCCGACGGCTCAAGGCGACGCAAGCAGACTTAGTCCAACGATGTGTTGGTTGTCGCCTCTTTGCTAATCGAGCCATATGCCGCCCACCGCCTCAAAACCATACCCATTACCCGCCGTCATGTCCGGGGCTTGATATGGTTGGACCCTTAAAGGGGGAACCCACAAGCAAAGGTACCTATTGGTCATGGTGGATAAATTCACCAAATGGATAGAGGCCAAACCGGTCAAAATGGTAGAGTCCGACCAGTGATAGACTTTATATCGGGGTAGTACACGCTACGGAGTCCCCACAAAGATCATCACCGACAACGCACAAACTTCACAGCCGACGAGGTTAAGTCATGGTGCAAAAATAAGGGCATCAAGCTCGACTACGCTTCAGTTTATCACCCTCAAACCAACGGTCAAGTGGAACGAGCAAATGGTCTAATAATGAGTGGCATTAAACCCAGACTAGTGCGGTCACTTACTAAATCCGACACACAATGGGTCAAGGAGCTCGACTCCATACTCTGGGGGCTGCGGACAACGCCTAACCGTACTACCGGATTCACACCATTTTTTATGGTATACGGCGCAGAGGCGGTCTTGCCTCAGACATTATTCATGACTCACCTCGAAAAGCGCATGTATGAGGAAAGAGAGGCCGAGCTTGATCGGCAGGACAGCTTGGACATATTGAGGAAGAACGTGACATCGCCAAGGCTCGCTTTCAGATTTTATCGCCAGCAGGTCGAAGATATCAAAGCGTAGAAGTACGGGCCAAAACTTACAATGTTGGTGAACTAGTTCTACGCCTGCCGGACAAGAAAAAGGACAAGCTCAAGCCCAAATGGGAGGGCCCTTTCATTATCGATCAAGTCCTGACCGGCGGAGCATACCGTCTATGAAATGCGTCGGATAACCGACTCGAGCCGAACCCATGGAACGCAGCCCGCCTCCGAAGATTCTATGCCTAGCGCCGGAGTAAGAGTTCGTCCCCTCCCTCCATCCACATTTTTATACCTTGGTTGTCTTTCGTTTCTCTTTTCATAACCTTCTTATTAAAAAGCCCCTAAGGGCTTACTTTTGCATTTTTCCGCATACACTTGATGTGCCATCCGCACTCATTATACCTGGGGGCTTCTTTTACAGAAGCTCAATTATAAGGGTTTCATGCCCAGCACATGTGTCAAGCTTCCACATGTACCTTTTACTCACCATTATATGCACCGATATGACTTAAGTTTTGGCCAAGCTGGGTTACCTGGCTCCTGTGCTTACCCCTACGTTCCCGATTGTTCTCGCTAGGAGGAAAAGGAGCACCTCTGCGATTATTATTGCGGGTCACCGGATGTGTAACTCAGATGGGTGAAGCCGAAGCTAGCGTTTTAAGGGAATATTCGGTCGGTGACTTAAAAGATGACTTTTACCCATTTATCTATCCGCCCCAGATGTTTTTACGCTTTCTTTGTAGTTCGGACATGCACTTTAGGGCATGCCTCCCAGAAAAGGAACCCTTAACTAACTATTCTCCCCGAAGATGTTTCTTACCAACCATGTAATATAACATAACTAGTTGGGCACTTGTCCGATAAAGCACTATTGACCCCTACGCCGGGTCTCCATGCATACCATGGTTATTTCTTAACCAAAACGGTATTCGGACACACTCCGGACTCTAGGGTCCCGAGGTTGAAGCGAAAAGGTCGGCAAAGACAAACGATCTACAATCCGCTAGAAGGCATTTCACATGTCATTTTAAAGGAAAACATACATTGTCAAATTCTATCGATTGTATTCCTCCTCAATCCCGCCTAACAGGCTGTCTAACTTACAGTCCCGTTGGGAAAATTTAGCAGCCAACTCTACTTGGCTGTATACTAAACTCACAGGGATCTCCTTCCCATCGGGCCCCATCGGTCCAACTTCGGCCATATGGTTGGGATCCGCCATCTTATACCGCGTCTTCACCATGGCCCAAGCCTCCCTGGCACCTTGACGGCAAGCCGAAATCTTCCACAAACGGAAGCGATGCCGCACTCCCTGAAGCTTCTCCGCAAGCTCCCCAAGGCCCTCGGGTAGGGAGAGGGCTGGCCATAAAGCCCGAACGACGCCGCTCATTGCCTGCCGAACTCGTTCGAGCAGTTGCAACAGTTCGGGAAGTTGATCGCCCGTTGATATGGGCATCTCCTCCGCCGGGCGACCAGTGAGTATACCTACAAGACACACTATGTCAATTTGCTTCTTCGCCGAACTCTTCTTTTCAAAGGAGTTCGCTCAAGCACTTACTATAAATGCCGCGACGCCGCTGATTCTCCTTAACGGAGCCGACAGCTCGGCTCGAGCGCCTTTCAGCAATTCTCCGAGCTTGGCGCTGGCATCCCGAGCTTGTTCCTTTCTTGCTGCACCCTATTCAGACACTCGCCGCCTTCATCCGGCGCAGCAATGCTTGCTCGTCCGGATCTTGTCCGCGGCACCTGCAATGTCATTATTAGACTTACGCGCACGCCGCAGCCGCTTATATTTATCAATACAAATGTGTTACCGGGAGGGTCTTTGAGTCTCCTCCTGCGGCGTTAAGTGCGGCCTCAAGTTGGGCCTTGCATTCTTGCAGCTCCGAGACAGCTAGGCATTCTTCTCGTAAGAGCTCATATTTCACATGATCCTTAAATCAGTTAACATAACTACTTTAAGTCTCGGGGGCTACTGGTATATACAACCATTACAATTCCCTTACCCGTATGTCTTTCACATACTGCTCCGTGGCTCTAGTAAAACCATCTTGAGCGGCACGGAGATGCGCGTCCCCTGCGTTAAAGGCATCCAATGCCTCAGGGGAGAAGCAGGCTTCACGAAATACTGTCCGGCGGCGCCTATGATTCATGGCGCTCTCCACCTCAGACTTGGTGGCGGACAGTCTATCGGTGTCCTCCGTTGGAGAAGGATCCGGCCCGCGTCTTGCGCTTGTCTCCCCCTCCAGGCCGGGCGCTGGAGCCTGGCCGGTGTAGGTTGGATCAGCAACTTCTGCGCCCGCAGTCCGGCGAGCACTTTTTCTCCTACAAAGATCATGAGCACTCAGGCGTTTCCTAGGAACGTTGCTCTGAAAATTCAAATATGAGGTATACCTTTGCGGCGACGTTTCCGTCCGCACCACGCTCCTTTTCCGCCTGCTGGTCCGGACTGACCTTTGTAGGTCAGCCGCCGCGGGCTCGGCTTCCCGCCGTGAAGGCGCTTCCTGCAAAATACCGTCGTTCGCGAAGGTTAGAAATGGGCAGGGAAGAGATAATGGTGTCCGGACTTCGGTCGCGGTCACCTGGGAAGCCGGACACAGTCCGGGGTAGTCCGCCGTAATGGCAACCAAAGCATTGTCTATGCTGAGCTGGTGAAACACCCCGTCGATCAGCTCCACCTCGATGTCCGGATCCTCTTCGGAGGCCGGATCCAAGGATCTTTCTGGATCCTCGGGTTGGAGCAGACTTACCATGTCCTCCACAAATCCGGCGAGACCTCGCACAAGACATAATGTAAAGAAGCTTAAACTTCGAGGGAATGGGTTGAGCCTTTAAAGGTGTTCGCTACTCCATCCTCTAGGGTTGATCATGGAAAACCCATTCAAAGGGTTCGCTCAAGGAAGTCCTCCTTTTCCCCCTTATACAGGCTGGAAAGGATCTCTACCAGATCCTCGGTCGAATCCTGCCCTTTGCGGCCATGACGGGTGGCATCGTCCTCCCCATTGAAATCCCACATAGGGTGGCCTCTGTATTGCAATGGCTGTACCCCCCGCATGATGCATATCGTCATGACTCCAATCATGGTCAACCCGGAATGGGCTAGTAATCTTATTCGGCCCATAAAGTAATGGACGCTCTTGTCTTCCTCCAATCGGGGGCTCCGTGGGCGCCAGCTGAGGCATTTCTTCAGGGGAGCAGCACTAAACTCCGGGAGGCCGATCCGGATTGGGTCCGGCAGCGGAGCGTCTCCTATCTAAAACCAATCTGAGGGCCAGTCTTTGGACGCCTTCTTGGGAGTACCGGATGGGTATCCGGTCCCGGCGATGCGCCATATTTCGGCGCCGCCCACTTGATATATGGACCCCTCGTGAGAATCGGGTACGAGGCGAAACAGCCTCTTCCACAATGCAAAATGGGGCTCAATGCCCGTGAATAGCTCAGAAGAGCTACGAGCCCGCGATATGCGTGATGAGGCGGGCGTGAGGTGGTGGAGCCGGAGTCCGAGAACTCCGAGCCCGCGGAGGAGCGGATGTATCGGGAATCCGAGTCCCCTTACCAAATAAGGGACGAAGCATACTCGCTCCCTTTATTGGGGCTTGAGTAGCCTCCGCTTGCCTCCCACCTTGATAGGTGACCAGCCCGCTCGGACCGGGACCATGAAGGCCGGAGGAAGAAATCCCCGCTTGAGCTTCGCTAGCTCACAGGCGAAACAGAGCACCTCCTCCAATCTTCGGCGGTGGGCTGGGAGGCGTGAAGAAGAGCCGCGTCGACGGTCCATGATGGAATGGATTTTAGGTCAAAAGCACTGATGAAGTATTCAAGGGAGGAGGATGGTGTGGTTTGGATCTGATTTTGCCTTTTTATAGGCGGATGACTCGCACGACGGGGTGAAACGTAAAAGACGCCTACGGCTTTTCGCATTCGTATGCGACGCGTGAAAAATACCATTATTGGGCGAGAAGCCGAGAAACACATGATTTATGGTGAAGCCGACACTCGCTCAAGAGGGTACATGGAACTTGAAGGAGAACCCGCCTTTGCAACGCCAAGACTATATACGCTGGACTTATCGCCATTGAAGCCTGGTTCGGGGCTACCGAGGAGTCTCGACTAGGGGTGTCCGGACAGTCGGACTATCATCGTCCACGGACTCCAAGACTACTGAAGATGCAAGATTGAAGACTCCGTCCGTGTCCGGATGGGACTTTCCTTGGCGTGGAAGGCAAGCTTGGCGATCTGGATATGTAGATCCCCTACCATTGTAACCGACTGTAATAACCTAGCCTCCTCCTGTCTATATAAACCGGAGGGCTTTAGTCCGTGAGGACACAACATACATTACAACAATCATACCATAGGCTAGGTTCTAGGGTTTAGCCTCCTTGATCTCGTGGTAGATCCACTCTTGTACTACCCATATCATCAATATTAATCAAGCAGGACATAGGGTTTTACCTCCATCAAGAGGGCCCGAACCTGGGTAAAAACATCGTGTCCCTCGTCTCCTGTTACCATCCGCCTAGACGCACAGTTCAGGACCCCCTACCCAAGATCCGCCGGTTTTGACACCGACAAACATATTGCAACATGTGCCCGTCTCATAGGAACATCGTACCGTGATGGGTACGGTGGTTGAGAGGGTTCTGTCCACGGAAAGCGGATTGAATGAAGCCTTTACGGGCCTGCTAAGAGGCTTTGAGGTACGTGATGTAATATTTTCAATTGTGCTATAAACGCAAAATGCGCCTATGTATGGATAGTAGCCCCTAAGACTCTGGTTGGCGTCCAAAGGGAGGCGATCAGAGGATCAAGAAAGATATGCCCAGGAAATAATCTGACTAATTGGAACATAGGCTGTTACATCCCTGGCGACTGCCCAAGCTACAGAGGTTGCAGATCTGAAGCAGAAACTTGATGTGGCGGATGATGACATCACGCTTATTAACAGGCGGCTCGACAAGGCGCAAGGTATGTCTTTGGGGCAATCAGTATATGCAAGTACTATAATACACGCATGACACTGAGAATTTTATACTGAGATATGCATAACTGCAGATAGTGCCGCCACAGTTGAGACCCTTCGGGCTGAGCTTGCCCGGGCCAAGGAGCAAGCCAGGATGAGTAATGCGGCTGCCGAAAAGGCAGTTGCTGAATTAAAGGCCAAACAGGCTGCTCGGTGGCTGTGCGAGGAGAGAATATCTACCATGGCGCTTGAGCTAAAGGATGCCACTAGCCAATGTGAATTTCTTGAGAAAGATAACAAAACCAGAGCGGCCGAGCTTGACAAGGCCTTACAAGAGGCGAGGGAAGCACAGTCCGAGTCTAGAGCAGCTCAGGAGGAGATCTGACAAGCTGGGGAGATCACAGCTGGTAACCCTTGTTATTACAAAGTAAATTCGGTGATCCGAAGTATGCCCCGCTTAATCAAATGTGGAGTTCTCCAGATGCATTTTTGGACTTGCCAAAGAGTGTCTCCGATGCGACGCAGTTTTTCCAAGCGCAAGAAGGACATGTGACGGAAAAGATTTTTTGGTCGCAATTCAGCATGCCAAAGCGTCTGTTGTTGCTGAACGAACAGATGGCCCAGTGGCCGAGCTCCACAAGATATCCGAATCTGCCATGAAGGACGTCGTGGTCCGGCTATGGCCGACTGAGCCAATTCTGAATAGTTATTTCGGTTTGGTGCAGTGACTTGTTGATGTGGCACCGCGTATCGACACTGTTAAGCGGTCAACATGCATAGAAGGTGCACGGATGGCCTTTGCCCGCGTCAAGACGTACTGGGAAAGATGAAGGCCACCGATATTGCAGCGAAAAGTCCACCCAAGGGCAAGGACCTTCACACGCCAGAGCATTATTTTGAGGATGTCCTAGAGGGTGCCCACTTGATAGAGGGTTAATGCTCGAAAGATATTATGTTTGAGTGAAATGTACCGAAATTGTAAAAACAATATTATGATATATTAGGGCTATGTTTTTTATTATTTTGCCTAAAAAGTTTTTGGTGCCTCCTGTGCTGCCGTTTTTTGTATAATCTGGAAGTTTACCAGTCGTCGGCTTCGGCCTCATCGCATATAACGTGGGGGTGTTCAAAAAAGCACTTGATCACTCTTGACCCAACGTCTTGGTCCATTAAGGAGGTGTCAATGCGGCGAAACAGGCAATCGGACTATAGGGCTTTAACACTTTCACTTAGATTAGGAGTTTGACAGTGGGTCTATGATATAGCCCCTGGTATGTACACGGTTATCCGAATACAGTGTGTTTATATACGTGACCAGAAGAACGGTCCTTCGCGTAATACGGAAGGAATCACGAAGATTCCAGTGAGTCATCGAGTGGTTGACCAGCTCTCGCCGCATCATGACAATTAGTTTTCGGCTTTCTCTATTGAGGTGCTCATCCGGACAAACCAGGACACAATCGCAGTAGTTCTCCCTTTACTACCCTAGCCGATAGAGCAGAACGTAAGGTAGTAAGCATAGGAGCCGGGCAACCCAACTATTGAGCAAAGACATGATTTGGAGCTGATGCATATAAGGCCAAACTCATGACGCCAAAGTGTGCTACAAAGTTGTTCGGACTTGTCGACAACTCATATGTTGCCATATCGATCCCGTGGCAATATATGCCGAGGTGCGTGCGTGAAATAACCACAGAAGCAAAATTCAGTTCTTTGAGAAAAGCGAATACTGAATACGGGTTATGTCGACTAGCATCTGAATGATACATCAAGTGCGATCTTTCCATATTATAACGCTACTACCAAGGCTATTTGACATGCCGGGGGTCGAAAGCTGAGAAAAGGGCACTTTACAGGTTTGAAATAAAGAACGCGGTCTACAAAAAACATTTGGACCTCCTGTCGCACATCTGCACTGCCTTGCCTTGGTTAAAGGACTTCTCAACAAATATAGTCACCTGTGGTAAAAGATAAAAAATGGTTAGAAAAAGAAAAAGACTATGAGAGTGCGTTAGTGTTATAGGTCTGTCTGCATTGTGCCTCCGCCGGTGACCAGGGTATTTTAAGTGTATAATTATATGCGCGGGAAAGACTTCGCGGCTATATGGGGCGGATGGCGAAGGCCGAACTGCTAATCCAGCTCTGAGATTGATTGGTCCTGTCTAATGGAGACCAGCGGCTTGATAAGGCCACTTTGTACTTCGGCCGCAGTAGCCGTAGTATGCTCCTCTGTATGGAGGAAGCATTCCATATTTTGGTTTATCGTGATGGTGCCGCGTGGACCGGGCATCTTAAGTTGGAGATAGGTGTAATGTGGGACCGCATTAAAGCGAGCAAAAGTAGTATGCCCGAGTAGTGCATGGCAGCTACTGCGGAGCAGGACAATATCGAAGGTCAAGCCTTCGCTTTGAAAGTTGTTCGGCGAGCCGAAATTGACTTCCAATGTAATCGAGTGCATGCAGTGAGCTTCTACGCTGGATATTGTTCCCTTGAAGGTAGTTGTGGTGGGCCTGATTCTTGAAGGATCAATGCCCATTTTGCGGACAGTGTCTTGGTAGAATAGATTAAGGCTACTGTCGCTGTCCATAAGGACTTTCGTGAGATGGAACCCATCGATAATTGGATCGAGGATGAGAGCTGCCAGACCTTCATGAAGGATACTGGTTGGATGGTTCTTGCGATCAAAAGTGATCGGGCGGGCCACCCATTGGCTTAATTTTGGGGCGGCTGGCTCTATGACGCCGGCGTCTCGTAGCACGTGCATGCAGTCCCATGTAGGGATGTGCGTCACGTATACCATGTTCACTGTCTTTACTTCTGGGGGGAATTGCTTCTGATCCCCGGTGTTCGGTTGGCGAGTCTCTTCGTCATCGCTGTCATTGGGCGGCCCCTTCACCTTGTGTTTGGCATTAAGCTTGCTGACTTGTTTAAAAACCCAACAGCTCCTATTGGTGTGATTGGCTGGTTTAACGGGGGTGCCATGAATCTGGCAGGGCTGATACAGTATCTTGTCTAAATTGGATGGTCCGTCTCTGTTTGCCTTGAATGGCTTTTTTCGTTGATCGGGTTTGGAACCACTGAATCCGGCGTTGACCGCCATGTCTTGTGTTCCTTCATTGTTATTGTGATGCTTGTGTTTATTGTGTCATGGCTTGCCGTTGCTGTCTTGAACTTCGGAAGTACCCGGATCAACAGTGTTGTTGCTTCTACGAGCGAGCCAGTTGTCTTCTCCCGCGCAAAAACGGGTCATCAGAGTGGTAAGGGCAGCCATGGATCTTGGTTTTTCTTGACCGAGGTGGCAGGCAAGCCACTCATCTCGGACGCTATGTTTAAAGGCCGCAAGGGCTTCGGTGTCCGGACAATCGACAATTTGGTTATTTTTTATTAAGAACTTAGTCCAGAGCTTCCTGGCAAACTCCCCGAGCTGCTGGATGATGAGACTTAGGTCATCGGTGTCCGAAGGCCGAACATATGTACCTTGGAAGTTATTGCAGAAGGCATCTTCCAAGTCTTCCCAGCTGCCGATGGAGTTCTCAGGGAGGCTGTTCAGCCAGTGCCGTGCTGGCCCCTTTAGTTTTAGTGGGAGGTATTTGATGGCGTGGAGGTCATCACCGCGGCCCATGTGGATATGGAGGATGAAATCTTCAACCCATACTGCGAGGTCTGTTGTTCCATCGTATGATTCGATATTCATGGGTTTAAACCCTTCCAGGAATTCGTGTTCCATTACTTCATCAGTGAAGCAAAGGGGGTGTGTGGCGCCTCTATGTCGGGCCACGTCGCGACATAGCTTGGATGGAGCTCGTCTGCGGTGCTCGGCCCGAGCGTGGTTGTGCTTGTCATGTCTGGCTAGATGGTCGTTGTTGCGCGTCCGGACACGTCCCCGTGATCTATAGATCGATCCGGTCTGACCTGCTCTTTTGTCTAGGTCCTGCCGCAGGTCATATGTATGAACCTGAACTGTTATGTCTCTGCCCTTTCCGTGAGGTGGTACGGGCTGGTGTTCGGCTTGAGTTGCCGCTTTGTCCTGGCCACCTGGTGGTCGGTCAGCCGCATTATGCGCTGGTAGGACGGGCTCTGGCGCCTCGTCATCGAATTGGGGTAACAATTTGCGCTTCGGGTAACTTTTGGTTGGGCGGTCGAGGCCGTATTCTTCGGCTACTAGGACATTAGTCCATCTATCGTTGAGCAGATCTTGATCAGCTTGAAGTTGCTGTTGATTCTTTTTCAGGCTCCTTGCAGTGGCTATTAGCTGGCGCATAAAGCGCTCCTGCTTGAGAGGTTCCTCAGGCATGATAAAATCCTCGTTGCCGAGGCTCACCTCGTCCTTGGAGAGCGGAAGGTAGTTACTGTCCTTCCAGTCTTCGTTCATGGCCTGTTCATCAGAGCTAAATCGCCCATCTCCTCGTTCGTCCTGTTCGGAAGTTGGCTCAACGGGTGTCGGTGTTAAAACTGGCGGATCTCATAGTAGGGGTCCTAAGCTAGGCGTCTTGGAGCGATGGTAACATGGACACAGGATTTTACCCAGCTTCGGGCTCTCTCGAAGAGATAATACCCTACATGCTGCTTTTGATTGTTTTCATATGGGTGTAGTACAGAGTACATGTATCTACCACGAGATTGTAGTAATGAATATGAGATTGTCTATTGACTAGCCTAGCCTCGGTTTATATATGCACCGTAGGCCTAGGGTTTAGAGGAGTCCTTGTCTTGGGGGTCAAGTCTTGTGGAATCCTTCTTGTATGCGGCATGGGCTGTCCGAACTGGCCCAATAGTGAACCGCCATGGCGATCCTCGGCCTGATCCAGCTGGTCGGGTGTCACATCCCTAGTTCTGGTATGCTCGAGGCTAGCTAGTCATGTGTGCATCATGTTTAAATTCCATTTAAATTTGATATGGGGATTTGTGAAACCCTCAGAATCATTTTTGAAAATGAACCAAATAAAAATTGCTCCAAAAGGGTCCAAGAAAATGTTCATGTTGCTCTATGGAAATATTGGACAGAGATAAAAATCAAACCAATATTTTTAGGAGCTCATAAGTATTTATTTTGGGCATTTGGAATTAATGCATAATTATTTCCATTGGATATATATATATATGTTATATATATAATATATGTCCAAGAATTATGCCATTTGTTGAGGAGCTCTGGAATAATACCACTAGCTCCTGTAAAAATTGGCACAAGGAAATAAAATGATTTAGTATTTTTATTAAACCAAAACAAATGTCAGAAAAATAGAAAAGTAATGGAAAAACCTTACCTGGGCTTCTTACCTGGTGCCTCTGGCCGGCCCATTCCTGTTCTGGCCCAGCCCACCAGGGGCATAGCCGTCTTCCTCCTCTTGCCAGTAGGCAGAGGGGAAGCGGTGCCCGATGTCGTGCGCGCCGACACGCAGCTGCCTGCCTGACTGCTCCAGGCCCTTCTCCTCACGCCAGACGACGCCAAGCACCGCCCCGTACCCCTCTCACTCTCCCGTGCCCATTCCCTCTTCCCCTCGCTCTCTCTCTCTCGCAGCCGGAACGCGCCCGTCGCCGCCGCACGCTGTTGTCGTAGCCATTGTCTCCCCCTCGCCTCTCCGACATGCGCAGGAGCTCCGCCTCCTCGCTCTGAAGCTCCCCGCCGAGCGACGCAAGCCGGAGCGCCGCGTGGAGCCGTCGCCATCGCCGTCTTCATCTCCGGTCGCTGGAGATCGCCCTCGCCGTTCCACTCACGTCCGTCCTCCCCCAAGCTCGCCGAAGACTCCATCGGAACCGCCGTGAGCTCCTGCTCCGTCCCCCTCTCTCCATTCCTCCGTTCTCGCATCGTAGCTCCCGTTCCCCACCACGGCCGTAGCACCTCGCCGCCGTCCATGTCGCCGCCGTCGCTGCTTAGCCGCCGGCTCACGCCACAAGATGTCAACATGCTCACCGCTTTCCAAGAAGCCAACGCCACGCTCGAAGCCCCTCGCCGTGCACCGCAGCGCAGGCAGTACGAACTTGACGAATCCACGGCCACCGCCGAGCTTCGCTTCGGCGAGCTCCGCACCCAGCAGCCTCCCACTTGCTCCAAACGACGCGGACGAGCTCCAGCTCCTCGTTCGTGGTCTCCGCCGCCTAAATGGTCGCCGGAGGGCGAATCCCGAGCCCCTCCGCCGCGTTCGTCCTCCCGGCGGCTAAACACCGGCGGGTTGACCGGGTTGACCTCCCCCCTGACCAGATTTGACCCGTATGGGTCAATGACAGGTGGGGCCTGCCTCTGATTAATCTGTAGTTAGGTTAGTTTAGTGCTAATTAACCTCTGTTAATTAAATGTGACACTGACGTGTGGACCCCACACGTCAGGTTTGACCCCAGTCAGCGCTATGGACTTGCTGACGCAAGCATGACGCAGTGCTGACGCAGTTATTTGTTTTCTGGATTTAAATTAAATCAGGAAATTCCAGAAAATTAGCAAAACTTCAAAAAATCATAGAAATTCAACCGTAACTCAGATTGAAATAATTTATATATGAAAAATTATCAGAAAAATTCAATCTATCCATCTGTACTAGTTTCATGCATGAAAAACCAACTTATATCTACTGTATAAGTGAAACACTAAAATGGCATTTATAAAGGGCCTAACTTGGAGTTGCATTTGAACTCTTGATTCAAATGGACTTCAACCAAATGAATTCTAATTGCATTAGGTCAACTAGCATCACATCTATATGCCATGTTTATGCATCATATTGTTGCATATGCTTGTGTATTGATTGCCGGCACCGTTCCTTCTCGATAGGTCCTGCTCTGGAGAGTGCTCCAAAATACCTGTCTGAGGAGCAGTGCCACCCTATTGATCTACCAGCCAAGCAAACCCCCTTGTTCATTCCGATACAATCCTACTCTCTTGCTCCTGCTCTTAGTTATTGCATTAGGACAACAACGTTTCAACTGCTACTTTGTGCTGCGGTAGTTGAACCCATTCCTCTGCATGACCTGTCAGTGCCACAGTAAATAGTTGAAACCCACTAGCATGTGTAGGAATTGATTGAGCCATGTTGTGTTCCTACCATGCCATGCTTGCTATTGCTTAGAGTGTGTCAGGTCTGATTCATTGGGAATGAATTGGAGCGCAGTGTTCGATGTTCTGATGCTGAGAGTGAAGTGTGTGAACACGATTTGGTAAAGGTAGCAATGAGAGGCCATGCAGGAGTACATGGTGGGTTGTCTCAATGGAACCGTCCTTAAGCACTGAGTTCTATGTATGTTGTCCAATGACTCGATACTATCACACATTGGGTTCCGGTAACTCGACCCCTCTCGGCTTATTAACCAACTTGATCTCTGTCCAGGAGTCGCAACTAGTTTCTGGTGTTTGTAGGTAGTGTTAGTAGTCTACCAAGTGGCACCCGGCCAGGTGTGCTTGGGACAGACTAGGCACAAGTGGCACGGTGTACCAAGCATAGATCCATTCGGCGAGGTGGGCTTGGGAACCCTGCGCACATCGTTTGGGGCAGTGAGTGAAACCCGGGCCGGATCTCCTTACAGATGGAGCCCGAATAGGCGATGAACCTGGACTAGAGTCTTGTATGGTTAGTTAGGTCGTGGCCGACACCCTCGCCAGGCTTCCGCTTGAAGGTTGCCGAGATACATGATGTGTACATGGCGGTAAGTGGCGAGAGCATGTGTGAAGAAGTACACCCCTGTAGGGTTAACATGATCTATTCGAATAGCCGGGTCCGCGGTTATGGACTTCTTGGATGCTTATGTGGTACATAGACAACTTGAAGTGGATACTATAAAATGCTCAAGACAAGTGTGAGTGCTATGGATGGCCTTCTCGTAGGGAGAAGGGGATGAATCCATAGTAGTGTATTGTGTGGTGTTTAGTGGACTGCAGCGCCATCTCACCTCAAAGAAGTTTCTCGTAGTCGTAGAACAGGATAGCCACCGAGTCAAAGCTGGCTTGCTGCAACTAAACCCCACATTACCCTCTTGATACAAATGCATGTATGATAGGATCTGATGTAAGTCTTGCTGAGTACCTTTGTACTCATGTTGCTTTATTTACGTTTTTGCAGCAGAGACTTCGGTCTTACTAGTGTTCTCGTGGGCTTCGACAAGTAGCTTGTACCTCAGCTACGATCTTGACCGAATGTTGTAGATAGTCAGGCTCTTCAGCCTTTTTCATTTGTAGATGTCTGTACCCAGACATGTAATGCTTCCACTTGTTGCTTATCTGCTCTGAATGTTGGGTCATGTGACCACTGTTTGTAATAATTGCTATGATGGCTCTTCTAAGCTTTTATCTATATGAGTTGTTGAGTTATGTTGTGATGCCATGTTGTACAGCACATACTTGCATGTTATGTGTACGTGTAATGTGTATTGCTATGTGTGGGATCTGACTATCTAGTCATTTATCCTTAGTAGCCTCTCTTACCGGGAAATGTCTCCTAGTGCTTCCACTGAGCCCTGGTAGCTTGCTACTGCTCCGGAACACTTAGGTTGGCCGGCATGTGTCCTTCGTTCCTATGTCTGTCCCTTCGGGGAAATGTCACGCGGTGTCTACCGGAGTCCTGTTAGCCTGCTACAGCCCGGATTCTCTGGAGTCCTGCTAGCCCAGCTGCTACAGCCCGGATTCACTCGCTGATGACCGACACTTTCGTTATTGGGTCATGTATGCATGTCCCTGTAAGTTAGCGCCATTTCAGGTTCACGACTAGCCACGTCAGCCCGGGTTCTTTGTCATATGGATGCTAACGACACCGTCATATACGTGTGCCAAAAGGCGCAAACGGTCCCGGGCATGGTAAGGCGACACCCATGGGAATGTCGTGCGTGAGGCCGCAAAGTGATATGAGGTGTTACATGCTAGATCGGTGTGGCATAGAATCTGGGTCCTAACATCAGGAGACGACGTGGTGAGTAACCCCTAGTCCAGGACACCTTCAGTAGACACCTTCAGTAGCCCCCTGAACGGGTCTTCAAGTTGGGGACGCTCCTTGATTCTTCCAAACTATTCTTCATCTTCGGTCGTCGGTCTTGAAAACTGGTTCAACAAATCTTCCCATCTTCGATCTTTGAGGATCGCCAAAGTGAATCCAAAGAGTTTACACGTCGGGTATCCGAGGAGCCCCTTTAAGTTCTCGGCCTTTATCAATGCCTTGTTATTTTTATGCCACGCCTCGGGTTTGAAGTTGTTCCCGTGCGGCGGTGTCCTTTTGCATCCGAGCTCCAACGCCGGTTATCCGAGCTCCAACGCCGGACTGTATCCAAGCTCCAACGCCAGACTATGTCCAAGCTCCAACGCCAGACTGTATCCGAGGTGTCATAGATCACCTTGGTTCAAAAAAGTTGAAGGAGTTTAGCCGAGCTTAATGCCAGAAATGCCTCTATAGAGCCAGCCACTGGCACCTGGGCTTTATGCCGGTCTGCTTCCGAGGTGGTGCACCACCCCGACTGCAGGCCGTTTTTTGTGAATATTTTTGATTGGTGCAACTTATTCTCTGCCGAGATATATAGCCAGTAGCCCTCAAGGTGTGTATCAGTCTCAAACCCGAGATGCGCCTGAAGGATGACACAAGACCGCTGATCCCAGTGGCCCCTGAGACTCAAGTTGATTCGCAAAATTAGCCTAAGGATCAACTCCTAGCTCGGCAGAATACTTCGGGACACAAAAAGCAGTGTGCAAAGTCCTCGAGACTCAGGTTGGGTGCGGCCGACCAACTTGAGGATCATAATCTCCTCGAAAACTATATTGCACTTTTAAATTTTCTGCATTGGATTGCCAATGCAGTAGCCCCCGAGCCACTGGTCGGGTGGCAACACCAGATCAGGGGATTGATGTACCCCTTTAATATTGGTAAATGATAAGCACGAAGCCCAGTAGCCCTCGAGCCTTAATATGGGCACGGGTGGCTGAATTAAGGATCGATATCCAGTGTAAAATCACAAATTATGTGTAATTATTCTATGTATCCAAGTACTTATATCATATTTGTGTTCACCCGAACTTTAAACGTGTCTTAACCGACCGTTGGCTTCTCCCTCTTTGGTCAAGGGCCAAAAAGTGTTATGTACTCCACCTATCGAGAATATCGACGGTGTTTCCAATAGTCAGGTAATCAGGCCATAAGGCTATAATGCATAAAGCGCTCGTGGAACTTATGCTTTATTATCGATTTAAGTGTAAGAAGCATCTTCGAAGAAAATAGTACCCCCACCAATACCTTTCTTCGGTTGCTCATTGTTACTATGAGACTTGTGCAATAGATTTTTTGTACTCATGAGTTCCGTTGTGTGCCAATCATGATTGAAAACAATAAGAGTGCTAGATTTCGGCTTCATCCAGTCTGAGGTCCGAGCTCGGATGACCCGATAGTGACAATCGCAGAGGTGCTCCCTTTACTCCCTAGCCGAGCAATCGGGAACGTAGGGGTAAACACAGGAGCAAGGCAACCCAGCTTGCGGAACACTTAAGTCAACATGGTGCATATTATGGTGTAATACACGAACAAGGAACGAAGCCATACAAGTATAATCATATGCAAGAGGAAAGGCTTCATAAAGGAAGCCCCCAAGAAAATAGGGTATTTGAATTTGTGTGTCACAAACAAAGTTGTGACAAGGACGTTTTTTCACAAACAACTTTTTGCCAAAAAAAGTATAATGCTTGGTCAAACCAAACAAAATTTAAAACTGAAAGTTTTTGAGCATGAAAGTGACTTAGCTGGTTAATGTGTTTGGCATTGATGACGCGGTCCCAGCTTGATGCCGGACAAGGTCCCAGCCCCCAAGCCGGTCTCGAGGTGGCGGAGCGAAGAGCTCGGCACTCCGAAGTGGTGACATAGCATGGCCAATGTGGCGAGGTGAAACCCCCAGTCCGACCGAGGCGACGGAGCAGGCCGGTAGTATGATGCCGAAGTCCCCGACGTGGGTTAGTGAAAGGATGACGAAGCCCCCGGTCCAGCCAAGGTGACGTGGTACATCGATACGCCAAGGTGATAGTGTTGCCCAACCCAGATCATTTACCTGTGCACAGAAAATAGTGCAAGCCGAAGATAATAGTAATAATAAAAAATTCATAGCATAATAAATAATTTATGCAAAGTAAGTAATAAAATAAATATGGGACGTGCGCCGAACGCCCGACAAGGTAGAGCTCTCTCAGCGATACCGAAGTCCCCGAGGCAACCGAACATGTCGGTATGGCAATTCGACCAATTGGGGCGACAACGTCCGCTTGCCGAAGTGACCGCGTGACGCAGTCGAAGTCGATTACCCACACATGTAAAATAGTGCGGTCCAAAAAATAACAATATACAAAAATCCTCGCCTAATTAATTTATGCAAAAAAAATTAAAGAGATGCGGCCTGACGTTGAAGCTAATGTCGATCGGGGCGCCGGCGTGACAAAGCCTGAATTCACAGGTGGCGGTCGGTCCCGATGAGGCGTCACGAATCATGGACGGAAACCGATCAAACCATCACGCAACCATCGCACGCGCCATCATTTGACGACACGTATGCGATGATGGAACAAACCAGAGTAATAGTTCCTCGGGAAAAATAAACCCAAACAAGAAAAATTACTAGAATTAATAGCACCTGGTTTATTTGTTGTAGCAATCTGAAGAAAGGTTGCTCCCAAAATTGGAACTCGATCCGCACACCCACTACCTGATGGGCGATGAAGCGACGGCATGGCGATGCTGGCAAAGGTTGGCTCACCGAGGTGACGACGCGGACCGGTCAAAGTTGGTTCACCTGAACGAAGAGTTCGGTTTGACAAAGTGAGAACGCTGCACGACCGATGTGGCGAGATGAAGTCCTCGGTCCAGTTAACATGGCCAAGCTGTGATCGACGGATGCCGAAGTCTCATGCAGGTCGGCTGGTGACACTGATGTGACTGCATAACACAGTCAAAATCGATTACCTGCACACATAAAACAATGCAAGCAAAAAACAATCATAATTGAAAGAAAAATTGCATAATTAATATATGCGAAGTGAATCATGAGGTAAGTTTGGCTTGGGCGCGGAGGTCGATGTTGACATATGTCAGAAATCCGCATAATGACGATGATGGCGCGATGCGGTGACCACGTAGTTCAGATTCGCATTGCTGCCCGAGTTGCAGTTATAATATCCGCCGAATTGCCAAAAGCTGGCCGGACTGGAATCAGACCATCATGTCCGTCGCGGGTGGTCTGAATCTGATAGAACAATATCCAGTGCGTATATAATATATACTGTGCAGGTAACTGGAATGATAGAACCTGATATTCCTGCTCGAGTAGCGAGAAACTGAAATTCGAGGTGAAAAATTCTAAACTGATCGGACCAGTACTACCCTGTAATAATAATTGAAAAAAGGGGAATTGTGCATAATTAATTGAAGCGAAATTTTTGATAAATATAGCCTGAACGCAGAAGGAGACGTCGACGTGAGTCGGGGTTCAGGAAGATCCGATAAGCCCTGACAAAGTCTGGACTTGTTGGGAAGATCAAGTGATGGATGCTATGTCCATAGAACATCAGATGGGAAACCAGCTAGTCCAACACGTCGGTTGCCGCTTTAACGGCAGTAGATCGAATGCCATGTACGGATGCTGACCAAGAAATTTTACGATGCAGTTGACATCGGCTCGGTGGAGTGATGGGGCGCCAGAGTCGACGCTGATGAGAACCTGTGTACAGGGAATAGCACTGGTCAAAGCACTAATTTAAAAGATATAAAACTTGTTTAAAAGTAATTCAGAGAGGTAACACCTAACACGAGAGGTCGGCTAAAGTTGCAGACAACGCCAAATCTGATGAAAAGCCGTCTGATGGGAACTCTTGGGAGGGGTGCTCCAATTAGTACTACAAGTAGTACTCCATATTAATTTTAGCAGCCATCATCACGTGGGGTTGTGTTCGGCCTGTACAAGTCTACTTGCCGCTGAGGAGCACATTGTTTTTTATTCCTCATACTTTACGTCCACACTTTGTCCTTCCGATCTATCTCTCGTGAAGTGATCTGTGTGTGCACGCCTGCCTGCTTTGACGCCAGGGTCTATCCCTGAGTCTGTTTCGATCTTGGACAAAAGGACGGCTAACATGCAGGTTGATATTCGGATCAGCGTGATCCCTTGCTCCGCCACAGAAGAAATTTCTTCCGCCTCGCGGATAAAATCTATGAACAGAACAACATGAAAAGGTAGAGATGATTCACAAAGAATTTCAACTTACATGAAATAAATTTAACTGAAAACATAACATCAGATTGACGTTGGTTGAAGATCCTATCGCGCAACAACGACACCTGGCAGGCTCTCAATGAAAGCACCAATGTCGATGTCAAACCGGCGGATCTCGTAGTAGGGGCCCTAAGCTAGGCGTCTTGGAGCGATGGTAACATGCACACGGGATTTTACCCAGCTTCGGGCTCTCTCAAAAAGATAATACCCTACATGCTGTTTTTGATTGTTTTCATATGGGTGTAGTACAAAGTACATGTGTCTACCACGAGATTGTAGTAATGAATATGAGATTGTCTATTGACTAGCCTGGCCTCGGTTTATATATGCACCGTAGGCCTAGGGTTTAGAGGAGTCCTTGTCTTGGGCGCCAAGTCTTGTGGAATCCTTCTTGTATGCGACATGGGCTGTCCGAACGGGCCCAATAGTGAACAGCCATGGGGGTCCTCGGCCCGATCCAGCTGGTCGGTAGACAACGTGGTGAGTACCCCCTAGTCCAGGACACCGTCAACGGGGTCTTCGTTTTCTTCGGCATCATCCGGAGTATTATTTTCTCCTGTGCCGGTATTGCTGTTTTTTCCACGGCATGGTTTAGAGCGGCGCCGCTGACGCTGGCGCTTTGGTTGTATCTCAGGAGGCTTATCCTTGACTGGATCCTTTTCATTGTCGCTGTTGTTCTCTTTGGGTGTATCCACCATGTATACGATAATGAGGAGGTGGTTGTCCAACGCATACAAGCGGTGGTTTTGTGCTTGCTCCTCTCCGGCATCGCCGTCCATACCGGCCGATGTCTTCAGAGCTGTAATCAAGCATGTCGATTAAGTCTTCGACAGTGGCTATGAAGTGGGTGGTGGGTGTGAAGCGGAATTCTCCGTCATCAGCTTCCAATCCAAACCGGATATAGTTCGCCGACAAATCCCCGATAAGGAGAGGGCTTTTAATGAGTTTAGCACATCGCCTAAAGGTGAGTGCCGGAAGATGTCCGCGGAGCTGAATTCAACGATCGGCGACCAATCAGGTTCGATGTGCGCAGATGCACGCGGTTCGGAACCTATGGCCGGAGACGAATCCGAGGTTCCGGCGCCACAGGCCCCGCTCGAGGTTGGATCTATGTGCGGCTCTGACGCCGCTGAGTCTGCGGCTTTCGTGGTGGGGTTGAGCTTCCCATCCTCGGACGGCGCAATCTGCTCCAGATCCATGGCCAGAGCAGTTACAGGCGCTATCTCCTGGGCACGGTCCGATGACAGATTTAGGTCATGTTCATCGTGGTGGCAGGGAGTGGCTGCCATGGGCTCGAATCCAAAGATCAAGTCTCCACGGATGTCGACAACATAATTCAAGCTTCCAAACGTGACCTGATGGCCAAGGGCGTAGTTGTCGATCTGCTCTAGATGGCCAAGCGAGTTGGCCCGTAGTGCGAAGCGATCAAAAGCGAAGATCTGTCCGGGGAGGAAAACCTCCCCCTAGACTGCAGTGTTGTAGATGATTGACGGAGCCATCAAACCTTTTGGTGATGACGTAGCGGAACTCTCAATGAAAGCACCAATGTCGGTGTCAAAACCGGCGGATCTCAGGTAGGGGGTCCAGAACTGTGCATCTAACGTTGATGGTAACAGGAGGCGGGGGACACGATGTTTACCCAGGTTCGGGCACTCTTCATAGAGGTAATACCCTACTTCCTGCTTGATTGATCTTGATGAATATAAGTATTACAAGAGTTGATCTACCACAAGATCGTGATGGCTAAAACCCTAGAAGCCTAGCATGTATGATTATGATTGCCTCTACATATTAAGCCTCCGGTTTATATAGACACCAAAGGGGACTAGGTTTGTACAAAGTCAGTTACAGAGAAATGAATCTTCTTATCCAGGTGCCAAGCTTGCCTTCCACGCCAAGGAGAGTCCCATCCAGACACGGGATAGAATCTTCTGTCTTGTATCTTCACGGCCCAACAGTCGGCCCGTGCTACATAGTCCGGCCGTCCGAGGACCCCTTAATCCTGGACTTCCTCAGCCACACTCTCTCTCTCTCTCTCTCTCTTCTCACCGCTGGTCACAGATCCAGCTGGATCCTCTCCGCCGGGGAAGGTGAGAAGGTGCAACTTTCACGCGGTCGTCCTTGGCGACGGCTCTTACCCACTGTCGATGTGTCCCGATCAGCGTGCCTTGTCGTTCTCTCCCAAGCACCACGGGCGAGGGAGGGCCTGTCGGTGTCAAAACCGGCGGATCTCGGGCAGGGGGTCCCGAACTATGCGTCTAAGGCTAATGGTAACAGGAGGCTGGGGACACAATGTTTACCCAGGTTCAGGCCCTCTCGATGGAGGTAATACCCTACTTCCTGCTTGATTGATCTTGATGATATGAGTATTACAAGAGTTGATCTACCACGAAATCGTAGAGGCTAAACCCTAGAAGCTAGTCTATGATTCTGATTGTTGTTGTCCTATGGACTAAACCCTCCGGTTTATATAGACACTGGAGGGGGCTAGGGTTACACAGAGTCGGTTATAGAGAAAGAAATCTACATATCCGAATTGCCAAGCTTGCCTTCCACGCAGAGATTCCCACCCGGACACGGACAAAGTCTTCAATCTTGTATCTTCGTAGTCCAACAGTCCGGCATAAGCATATAGTCTGGCTGTCCGAGACCCCCAACTCGACTCCTCAAGAGCGCTCAACCAGCTTCAATGACGATGAGTCCAAATACATGATTGTCTTCGATTGCAAAGGGTCCCTTCTCTGGATACTCCATAGAAGATCTTGAACACAAGGATCGTGTCCGGCTCTGCAAAACAAATTCCACATACCACTGTAGAGAGCACAACATTCCACAATTCTAATCTGCTAACAACTTTTCATGGCGTGATATCACGTCGTGGCCCGGTCATTATTCGAACCATTTTTCTCAACCTGCTACTGCACATCTTGCGAGGTGGTTTAATTGGCACATCTTGTCGAAGCAAAGATCGTGTCCCCTTATCATGGGATTCTCATCAATACGGGTGTGGGTAACCCAACCGCGCCATCAACACGGTGCTTGGGGAATAAGCGAGTTTACAGGGCAAGTGGGTAGGCACATGGTTTCTACCGCCTTTATAAAGAGATAAGGATTCCCCTTTTTCACCCACGCCTTCTTCTTCCTCTGCTCATCCATTCTCCCTCGCTCGAGCTCCAGCGCCCAAGTTCTCACCTTATCCGTAAAGCCGTTCCAAGCATGTCCGGAGTGGGAGGCAAGTGGATGGCACGGAGGAGGACATCACAAAGCTTCGGGAGGCCGGATACCTGTCCGCAAACATCGCACACCGGCTTCCGGCTGAAGGGCAAATCGTCCCTACCCCGAAACCCCAGGAGAGGGTAGTGTTCCTTTCTCGCTTCATCCGCGGACTGGGATTCCCCCTCCATCCATTCGTCCACGGACTTATGTTCTACTATGGGCTAGACTTCCATGATCTGGCCCCCAATTTCATCCTCAACATCTCGGCGTTTATCATCGTGTGCGAGGCCTTCCTCCGCATTACGCCCCACTTCGGCCTATGGCTAAATACCTTCAACGTGAAGCCAAAGGTGGTGGTTGGCCAGCAAGCGGAGTGCGGAGGCGCCATGGTGGGCAAGATGCCCAATGTCACCTGGCCTGAAGGCTCCTTTGTGGAGACCGTGAAGGGGTGGCAATAGGGGTGGCTCTACATCTCCGAGCCGCGCGACACCAACTGGGCGGCGACCCCCGAATTTCAATCAGGCGTCCCCATGCGGCTCACCTCTTGGAAAGAGAAGGGCTTAGCCTGGGGCTCATCGGTGGAGCTGACCGGACTTCAGACCCGCGTCCAAAATATGATAGGAAAGAAAATCAAGCTTGTCAATGTGGTCCAGGTCATGCTCATCCGTCGGGTCCTTCTGTGTCAGAGACGAGCTTACAATATGTGGGAGTTCGACCCGGCCGAACACCAGATGTTGCGAGAGCTCTTCGACATGATGCACGAAGACGTCTGGAAGGTGTTGTTCAAGGCCACCGAGGTACCACTGCCCATAACCAAAGATCACGGACTCAGCACGAAACGCCAAGCCCAGCCGGTGAGTTTTTTATATTTTGCAAGATGTGCCTTTCATCAACATATTCGTGGGAGGAATCTAAGCTTCCATGCCGATTTAACAGAACTGGGTAGCGATAGCGGAGCGGATTGACTGTCCAGCTCCGCTACCTGAAGATCCAGAATTGACTCTTCTAACGAAGATGTTGTTTCCGGCGCCCTATGAGGTGCCGGAGAAGAAGCCCAAGAAGAAGGTCGTGGGGACCAGGAAAGGTCTCTGGCGCAAAGTTGTATCAGAGTGACGTCTGAAGACACCGAGGCACACTCCTCCAACAAAGACGAGGAGGAAGAGGAAATCCCTCCCCTCCCCCCAACCGGGGGAAAAAGAAGAGAAAGGCCGCCCCGCAAGGGGAGACCGAGGCGTCCAAGAAGGGAAAGACCTTCCTTCCGGACCACTCCACCACGGCCACCTACAGCGGCGAGGAGTGGTTGCCTAGGGACAAGCCCCTGGTTAAGTCGTAAGTATGCGGACACTATAATACTTCCAGTATGTTTTGCTTTATTGCTTCTTATCATGCCGAGCATGCATATGCAGTCCGGCCAAATCCCACATCGAGGTCTCCTCTTCGGAGGGGTCCCTGGGCCTGTCGGCGATGAACAGCGATTCACTCCCGACAACCTCCTCCACCAGGCCTGCGGACGACACCGAGGTGTTGTCTCAGAGGATACCGGACCAGGAGGGGACAGTTCTGGAGACGCCCCCAGGCAAAATCCCAATCGCCGGGCACATGGGGGGAGGAAGACCCCCATGGACTCCGATGACGGGGGCCGCAGCAAGTTTGGCCCCACCCGCTCCGAAACCAAGCGGTTCGAATTCAAAGGCAGCCTCTCTCTAAGGGGTGAGTCACTGATCGATGACATCTGTCCATCCAGAGTCATCGACATTCTTGTCGGAAGCGCTTGGCGCTCCATTGATGAAGAACACCGCACTCTTATGAGTACGGTGATTGAGAAGGTCCGTCCACCAAAAGCGGATTGATCAAGCTCGCTACCGCCTCCTAACAAAGCTTTGAGGTAAGTAATAAAATTGTAAGAAAATATCACAAGATAAACAGAGCCTCGATGCTCGCTTGGTGTTCTAACAAAAGGCCGAACAGAGGATCAAATAACATCCGCAGGAGTCTAGCAGGAAATGTCCATGTGAATAAGCAAAGGCTGCCGCCGCCGCCGCTCAGATCATGGAGGTCTCCGGATCAAGCAGACTGGAGCGACCGAGGAGAGCTCAGCCTCGTGAAGAGGCAAATCGAGGAAAACAAAGGTACACCATACCCCGTCTGTATATTTATAAAGGAAAAATGGTTTCTACTAATAGAAGCGTCATGAACCTTAATAGGGGCCACGACTAAAGTGGCGGCCCTTAAGAAGGTGTTGACCGAGGCCGAAGACAAGGCGGCCAAGGAACGCGCCGAGCGAGAAGCAAGAGGCCCGGGTCAACGAGGTCCAGCAAGAGCTCCAGGATTTCGTCCAAAAATCCTTGGAGCGTGACTCTAAGACGCAAGAGTCCGAGCTTGCCAAGGCCCTCCAGAGCACGCGAGACGCCAAAGCCAAAGCCCAAAAGGCCCTCCAGGAGATTCAGTCGGCCAACAAGATTGCGGCAGGTAAGGCATTCATTATGCAAAGCAAGCATGTGAAGGAGACTTTCCTTTTACTTACCCGAATTTGGAGCTCTCTAGGAGCGTTCGCAGATCTACCGTGCAGCATATCTGATGCTGCAGAGTTCTACCGAGCCGAAGAAGGGAGCTCGATGAAGAAGTTGTTCTGGTCTCAGTATATTGGGACCGAACATCCGATGCCCTTGAGCGACCAGCTGAAGCAACTGGTCGCACAAGGCGACCGAACTGGCCATGAAGGACCTCATAGTCCGGCTGTGGCTTGCCGAGCCCCTGCCCAGCAGCTACTTCAGCCTCGTAAAGCGGCTTGTGAGTGCCTGCCTACGGCTTGAAGTCATAAAGCGGTCAGTTTGCACTAAAGGCGCGCGAATGGCCTTCGCCCGCGCAAAAGTGCACTAGGCGAAGATGGATGCCGAGAAGCTGATGACCAAAGGGCAAGGAGCATCGCCACCCCGAAAAGTATTATGATGGTGTCCTGAAGGGATCCCGCCTTGTGGCGGAGCAATGTGCTAAGGATGTAATCTTTGAGTGAATGTACTCATTTTATCCTGTAATATGAAACAAGTTCTTTTGCGCAATATAATGCTTGTTGATTTAAAGTTTTACCTTCTGTGCGGCCGTTTATAAAATCTGAGAGTTGGCCAGTCGTCGTCTTCTACCCACATGTAACTAGTACAGGGGTGTTCGGGATAAATCTAAACACTCTTTATTCAAATTTTTGGTCCTTTAAGGAGGTGTTTAGCGCAACGAACAAGGCAATCAGACTATACAGCTTTATCACCCTCACTTAGCCATAGAAGTTCTATAATTTTAAATTTTGGCATAGCCCCTAGTATTCAGAGGGTCGAACTTGGGGTGCTATACACGCCTCAATCGGACAAAGACCGATTCCTCGCCCGAAGCGGAAAAAATCTTTAAGGATTTGAAACCTCTCGAACAGCGACCAACTCTCGCCGCATCATGACAATCGCCGCTTTCATCGAGGTGCTCGTCCGAAAGAACCGGGACACAATCGCAGTAGTTCTCCCTGTGCCACCTTAGCCGACATAGCGAAACGTAAGGCAGCAAAACATGGGAGCCGGGCAACCCAACTATTGACCCAAGACATGATTCGGAGCTGATGCATATAATGCTATAAGTTCGGGGTGCTGCACTGTCGAAAGTGTTCGGACTTTTCTTGCCGTGTTATGGGGTACACTGAAGCCCATGGCAAACTGAACGTACCAAAATGTATGGGTGCAATTTGTAATAAATAAACAGTCAAGGAAAAGAGAAAAAGAAATGTAGTAATAAGCTGACGCTGCACATTATTTTCCATTGTTTATTTAAATGATACGTCAAAGGGTATGTATACAAGTAGTGCGATGAGCAAAATAGGACTATTTGAGATGTCCTAACCAAGAGCGAGCTGGGTGTGGGTATGTAAAACAGGTATAGCAATCGTTAATCAGAGATCACCTAAAGATTCCCTTGTACGTCAAAGCTCCTTGCCTCCTTGGTGTTTTCATCCCGCGATGGGTCTGATAATTAGGTTATCGGAAGAGCCTCGAGAAGATAGGGACCTGAAAGAAAGAAAAGGGTGAAGGTATACGGATCTTGGGGCGGTTGAGCCGCATTGTGGACCACGTTCTAGTTGTGCCTTCGTCTATGCCCATGGTATTTTAAGTGCGTAATTATGTACTCACGGCACAAATTTCACCACTTGACTAGTGCTGGGACAGAGGCCGAATTTGTAGGCGAGCTCTGGACGGGCCGGACGATCCTGTTGCAGAGTACTTCGGACTCGCTTGGTGGTGTCCGAGGGCTTTATTGCCGCCTTGGAGGTCTACCTAGGAAGGCTTCTCTGTACTTCTGCTGCGAGGGCCGCAGTGTGCTCCTCCGTACGGAGGGAGCGCTCTTTGTTTCCATTAACTATTATAACACCGTGAGGTCCGGGCATCTTGAGCTTGAGATAGGAGTAGTGTGGCACCGCATTGAATCAAGCAAATGAGGTTCATCCTAGTAGTGCATGATAACCACTACGAAAGGGGACGATATCGAAGATTAACTCCTTGCTTTGGAAGTTGTCCTGGGATCCTAAGACCACTTCCAGTGTTTTGAGCATGTACAACAGGCCTCTACACCTGGTATGACACCTTTAAAGGTGGTTTTGGTGGGTTTGATCCTTGAGGGATTGATGCCCATTTTGGACACTGTATCCTGATAGAGCAGGTTCAGGCTGCTGCCACCGTCCATAAGGATTCATGTGAGGTGGAATCCATCAATGATGGGGTCGAGGACCAGCGCGGCCGAACCGCCATGACGGATACTGGTCGGATGGTCCCTGCGATCAAAGGTGATCGGACAAGAAGACTATGGGTTGAACTTTGGGGCGACTGGCTCCATCGCGTAGACGTCCCTTAGTGCATGCTTCCGCTCTCGCTTGGGAATATGGGTTGCGTATATCATATTTACCGTTTTTACTTGGGGAGGGAATTTCTTTTGTCCTCCTGTGTTCGGCAGCCGGGGCTCCTCGTCGTCATCACTATGCAGCCCCTTTTCCTTGTTTTTGGCATTCAACTTGCCGGCCTGTTTAAACACCCAACATTCTCTGTTGGTGTGGTTGGCTGGTTTATCGGGGGTGTCGTAAATTTGACATGAGCGATCGAGTATGCGGTCCAGACTAGACGGCCCCGAATTGTTTCTTTTGAATGCCTTTTTTCCGATGACCGGACTTAGAGCCACTGAATCCGGCATTGACGGCCGTGTCTTCGGCATTATCGCCATTATTGCGACGCTTGTGTCTGTTGCATCGGGGCTTGCTGTTGCTATCTCTGGTGTCTGAGGTGCCATGATTTCTTGATGTGCTGTTGCTACGAGCCATCCAGCTAACCTCGCCCGCACGAAAGCGGGTCATGAGTGTCGTGAGGGCTGCCATGGACTTCGGCTTCTCTTGGCCGAGGTGTCGGGCAAGCCACTCGTCACAAATGTTGTGCTTAAAGGCCGCTAGGGCTTCGGCATCCGAATAGTCGACAATTTGGTTCTTTTTAGTTAGGAACCGAGTCCAGAATTTCCTGGTTGACTCTCCGGGTTGTTGGGTTATGTGACTTAAATCATCAGCATCCGGTGGTCGCACATAAGTGCCTTGGAAGTTATCCGGGAATGCGTCTTCCAGGTTCTCCCAACTTCCAATGGAGTTTGCCGGCAGACTATTCAGCCAATGCCGAGCCGGTCCCTTGAGTTTTAGTGGGAGGTACATGATGGCATGTAGGTCATCGCCACGGGCCATATGAATGTGGAGATGGAAATCTTCGATCCATACCACGGGGTCTGTAGTCCCATCGTAGGGCTCGATATTCACGGGCTTAAACCCTTCTGGGAATTCATGCTCCATTACTTTGTCAGTGAAGCATAGAGGGTGTGCGGCGCCTCTATGCCGGGATACATCACGACGCAGTTCAAATGAGTCTAGTCTGTTGTATTCGGCCCGGCTGGATTTGTATTTAGTATATCCGGCGTGGCGGTCATCATCACGCATTGGGGCGCGCCCCCGTGATCCATAGATCGATCTTGACTGTCCTGCTTTATTTTCCAATTTGTCTCGCAGGTCTTGCGTGTAGACCCGGGCCTTCGTGTTTTTATTTGTTTGGCGGCAGCGTGCGGGCTGGTGTTCGGGCTGATACGTCACTTTGTCTCAGCCACGAGGTGGCCGGTCAGGCGCATCCTGCGCTGGTAGTGTAGGCTCTAGTGCCTCCTCCTCGAATTGAGGTAACAACCTATGCTTCGGGTAACTTTTGGTTGGGCACTCGAGTCCGTATTCCTCGGCTGTCAGGACCTCAGTCCATCTATCAGTTAGCAGACCTTGATCAGCTTGAAGCAGTTGCTGCTTTTTCTTCAGGATTTTTGCAATGGCTATAAGCCAGCGCTTGAAGTGCTCCTGCTCGACGGGATCCTCAGGCATGATAAATTCTTCGCCGCTGAAGCTCACCTTGTCTTCGGAGAGAGGCATGTAATTGTCATCCTCCGAGTCTCCATCCATTGCCTGTTCATCAGGGATAGCTTGCCCGTCCTCCCGTCTGGCTTGCTCGAAGCTTGGTTGGGTGGGATTGTTTTCGTCTTCGGCATCATCCCGAGTGCTATTGTCTCTTGTGTCGGTATCACTATTTTTGCTATGGCGGGGCTTAGAGCGGCGCCGCTGACGCCGGCGCTTAGATTGTTTCTCAAGGGGATTATCCTCTGTTGCCTCATCACCATTTCTTTCTTTAGGTTTGTCCACCATATATATATCATATGATGAGGTGGCTGTCCAGCGCCCTGTGGGCGGTGGTTCCTATTCTTCTCCGGCATCGTCGTCCATACCGTCGATGTCTTCGGAGTCGAAATCAAGCATGTCGGTTAAGTCGTCGATAATGGCTATTAAGTGGGTGGTGGGTAGGTAACGAACTTCTTCGTCGTCCGCTTCCCACTCAAGTCGGACATAGTTTGGCCAAGAGTCTCCTGACATGGAGAGAGATTTTAATGAGTTTAGCACGCCACCCAAAGGCGAGTGCTGAAAGATATCCACGGAGCTAAACTCCATGATCGGTGCCCAGTCAGATCCGATGGGCACGGATGCACGCGGTTCGGAGCCCCTGGTCGGAGACGAGTCCGGGGGTCCGATGACGCAGACCTCATTGGAGGCGAAGTCTGTGTTCGGCTCTATCGCCGCTGAGTGTGCGGCCTCCATGGCGGAGTCTATTCGCCCGTCCTCGGATGGCATGATCTGCTCCGGATTTAGAGCCGGGGCAGCTGCAGGTGTGATCTCCTGAACATCGTCCAATGGCAGATCTAAGTCATGTTCATTGTGACTGTACGACACACCTGTCATGGGCTCGAATCCGTCAAAGGTCAAGTCTCCGCGGATGTCGGCAGTGTAGTTCAGGCTTCCAATCTTGACCTGATGGCCAGGGGCATAGCTATCGATCTGCTCCAGATGGCTGCGAAGTTGGCCATGAGCGAAGCCGCCAATCTGAAGATCTGTCCGGGGAAGAAAACCTCACCCTGGATCGCATCATTGTGGATGATTGAAGGAGCCATCAAGCCTTACCGTGACGGCACAGTGGAACTCTCAATGAAAGCACCAATGTCGGTGTCAAAACTGGCGGATCTCGTGTAGGGGGTCCCGAACTGTGCGTCTAAGGCTAATGGTAACAGGAGGCGGGGACACAATGTTTACCCAGGTTCAGGCCCTCTCGATGGAGGTAATACCCTACTTCCTTCTTGATTGATCTTGATGATATGAATATTACAAGAGTTGATCTACCACGAGATCGTAGAGGTTAAACCCTAGAAGCTAGCCTATGATTCTGATTGTTGTTGTCCTGCGGACTAAACCCTCTGGTTTATATAGACACCGGGGGGGCTAGGGTTACACAGAGTCGGTTACAGAGAAGGAAATCTACATATCCGAATTGCCAAGCTTGCCTTCCACGCAAAGGAGAGTCCCACCCGGACACGGGAAGAAGTCTTCAATCTTGTATCTTCGTAGTCCAACAGTCCGGCATAAGCATATAGTCCGGCTGTCCGAGGACCCCCAATCCTGGACTCCCTCAGGGCCTCCGACCCCTTCTTCCTCGCTGTTGTAGTGTGGGCAGATCCAGCCTCCCGCCGCCCACCTAGCGACATACCGGCGACCCTCAGGTATAACTTCCTTCGAAACCGGCCTTGCTCTACTTCCCGAGCTCCTGACGTCGCTGCATTTGTATCTTTTACTATTTCTCATGCCCGCTTGTAGATAGGATCGATCAGCTGTTCGAAAACCACCTAAATTTTTACTGTTAAGAGGTAAAACTAGTTCATGCACTCGAATCTAGTACTACTTGGTTCAAACAAGGAAGAAAGGGGGTGGGGTGGGGGAAGATTTGTTACCTGAATCTAGGACTTGGTCGAAAGAGGAAATAATGGGGCGAAAAGTAGTAGAGACGGCTATCCAAACGGTCTCTAGGTCTAATAGGGAAATAAAGGAAACGCAAAGACAAACTCAATATAAACCCGATCTATTTGTTGAAAAGGGAAAAAAAAAGTGGGGACTGGGGACAAGTCAACAGAGTAAGTCCAAGACTAGATTTGCTAGCCTCACACAAGATAAGGTGGCTATATCGAACAAAACTGGGACCAACCCGATATCCTGCTCGATGTTTGTCGCCCCGAGCCACTCTTATGTAATGCCACTGGTAAAATGTAGCAGTCGCACTGTTAAAAGTAAGGACACGTTAAACCAATGTTGTTTTCAATGTAATGTATCCAATAATATGAATCAATGGCACTTTTTTCATGTCCTGCTAAATTTCCCATTAAGATAAGTTGCTTCTTTTCATTAGAAATGCAATTGTCCTGGTCCGCCTACTCTCACGTGCCCAAATACCGACTCTGTAGCAGATGTTAATGTAATGTTGCTGGTAAAATGAAGCAATGGCACCATTAAAGTAATGTCGTATTTAATGGTTGTTATAGTTAATCCTAATGCCCACACTAATATCTAGCAATGTTGCTACTTTATAAATTGCTACTGTCCTTCTAGGATTGCCATTCGGATAAGGAACATGCTTCTTTTCATTTGATGCATGTTTCATCACTTGTTAGTCACCCTCCTTTCCACCTTTTTTGTGCAAACAGAGATATACATTCCACGCTTGATCTTAGTTGAACTGCACAAACAATATCCAAATTATAGTTGAACATTCCAGGAGCTTCACAACCAACCTTGATGTTGCTCAATTTTATTGCAACTAATGAAGAAGAAGCTCTGTGGGTTTCGTTTTCTGATGGAAATGGTACCGGGGCTGGAGCCCTTTTCTTAAAAAAGGAAGAAGAAGCTGCTAGCTCCTGGGACATAGCTTCATTTTAGGTGAACTGCACCAAAAGGTCCCATGAATTGAATCATCCATGTTGGTGACTGGTGTCATCCCTTCTACGATGGCGTTGACAGCAGATATGGTTCCCATCACGAGGTATGTTCCTTTTTGGTCTGACCGTTTGCCAAAGATCCTACATGTTAATCCTGCTCTTGTGCTACTGTTTTGGCACTGCCATGATAAAGCAGTAATGTTCTTATTTTGCACCTTAATCTAGTGGCACTATTAATTTGAGGCAACGTTTTGGCACCGCTAGTGCCACTATTTTTTTATATATCGAAAGAGGGGGTTCCCTTCGATTTCATTAAAGAAATCTAACCATAGAGAACCATTATCCGACAACATCTCAGTGTAAACGAGAAGTTATGCAACTACTACTAGAACGGACTAAGTACTAGCAGGAGGCAAGTTCGCCACATAAGCTAGGCAGGTAGGGGACGCAACACCAGCTCGACCCTAGTGTCACTGATAAAATGAAGTAATAGTACAATTAAAATAGAGTGAGTGTCCTCCCTATCATTTCATTTCCAATGTAGATAAAGAAAGTGTTTCTCTTTCTTAATGCATGTTTCATCAACTAGTCCCGGCCCATTGTTAATGTTTAAGAGTTTCTGCAAACTGGGGTGCTTAATTTAGTTGATCTACACAAAACAGAGATTTGAATGTCTCAAGGCCCCTCCTTGCACTACCGCTCTACACTGATGTTCATCACTGGCAGAAGGTGTATCTGGGAGACTTGGGACAATTTCCAGTATGAGGCGTACCATATGAGGCGTAGCAGGGCCCATCTCGCCCTCGCAGCATGGCATACTATGATACTATTGCAATATTTTCTTCTATTTATTTTGTGAGTTTCATCAACTGGTGCCACTATAATGTAATCACGCTTTTTCATTATCTGTGCAAACAGGGTTATTCGGCTACATTTTGGTGGAACTGCACAATGTACGTATGGAACCGGCATATGTGCAGAGTGCGAGGCGTGCCAAGTAAAAATTACGGACACCAACCATGCTCCATGAACGCATTGGCATCCACCACCACCACCAGTGGGATGTGTGGCGCTCTCTGTGGACGGATCTTTATCGGCAGCAAATCCTTTAACCAAATACTAGTAGCTTATATTGGCATTTTTCTAGGGAGTACTCTTTTCTGAAAGAAGCCCCAATCTATTTTTCTTTATTTGTACACAGTGTCACAACTTTGACCAAAGGTCCAGAGCCATTTTAGGGTGATTGGCATAGTACTCGAAGACTGATTGTAAGCATGATTTTCATTAGCAGTCACACTGATTGTAAGCATGAGCAGGTGAAAGATTAGGTTAGTGCGAAGCTTACCTTAAACCCTACGCCGCCATTGAAACGAGGCGAGCGTCGAGGGAACCATGGAGAACGGCGGGGAAGCAACGTCGTGCCATCCGGCCTCCTCTTGCGGTGGGAGAACGAATACTCCTGTGGCTCCAACTGGCTCTGCACCCTCACGAATGGCACATCGTACTCGATCGATTTGTTATCCTCTGGGTGGTCGACCTTCGACCTGTATGCCCACCACCTCCGCCTGACTGTCGCCTTGGGCGAATCTGTCTGCTCCATCACCCAGAGGAGATACTCGATGAACTCAAAGGACTGCAGCGTGACTGCCGCCGAGGAGTGAGGGAGTCCAGGATTAGGGGGTCCTCGGACAGCCGGACTATATGCTTATGCCGGACTGTTGGACTACGAAGATACAAGATTGAAGAGTACGTCCCGTGTTCGGGTGGGACTCTCCTTTGCGTGGAAGGCAAGCCTAGAAATTCGGGTATGTAGATTTCCTTCTCTGTAACCGACTCTGTGTAACCCTAGCCCCCTCCGGTGTCTATATAAACTGGAGGGTTTAGTCCGTAGGACAAGAACAATCATAATCATAGGCTAGCTTCTAGGGTTTAGCCTCTACGATCTCGTGGTAGATCAACTCTTGTAATACTCGTATCATCAAGATCAATCAAGCATGAAGTAGGGTATTACCTCCATCGAGAGGCCCGAACCTGGGTAAACATTGTGTGCCCCGCCTCCTGTTACCATTAGCCTTGGACGCATAGTTCGGGACCCCCTACCCGAGATCCGCCGGTTTTGACACCGACAAGGAGTACATGTACATTGCCGCCCTCATCACCGTCGTCTCACTCTTTCGCATACATTGCCACATGGCCCTCACCGTACTTGAAATCTCCCACTCATTGTTAAACCAAGTAAGGATCTTCTTCAACCTGGCTAACTTTGCCTGGTCGCCACTAGCGATCTGCCTGATTCGCTGCTGCATCCTCTCCATAGATGTCCTTTTGAGTGGTCCGGTGCTAGCTTTGGAAGATGGGAGGAGGGATGGTGGTCTTGCAATAGAGAAGAGGGACATGCGAGATGGTGGTTTTGGAATGGAGATGATTGAGAGGAGAGGAGGTGGTTTTGCAATGGAGAAGAGGGAGAGGCGAGAGGGTGGTTTTGGAATGGAGATGATGGAGAGGAGAGGAGGTGGTTTTGCAATGGAGAAGAAGGAGAGGAGCGTGCGGCAGAGATTTAGGATTGGACGAGAGGGCCGGTGTGCTGTGACTGGATCAAAATCAAAATCAATTTACCCTTCAATTAAGAAAGCGACCCCACATTAACTAGTCTCCCTTTTATTCTGGGTCATAATTGACCATGATTTTTGCAAATAAAAATATGTTCTATGTTGCAAAGATAATATAATTTGAAAGTACATTCAGATACGAACCAAACGATACAATTTTTGGTGACATGCATTCACATTTTGCTTGTCAAATACAGTACATGGTCAAACTTTGACCCAAAATATGCAAAACAAAAAAATACTTCCAAGACCAGCGCCGCTCTTCCGCTCTTCTCCTCTTAAACCACCGCGCTCCTCTCCTGTTCCAATCTAAATCCAGCGTCGCTCCTCTCCTCTTCCATTTCAAAACCACCGCCCCTCCTCTCCTGTTCCAATCCAAAACCAGCATCGCTCCTCTCCCGTTCTAATCCAAAACCAGCGTTGCTCCTCTCCTCTTCCATTCAAAAACCACCGCCGGCGAGTGAAGGTGTTGTGGAGAAGTAGATCGATGGAGGAGTACAACCGATACGTGAGGATCGCAGATGGCGACCCTGTGAAGCTAGCTAGGATGTTGGAGATATAGTCTTGATTTGACAACAAGTACCAACTAACGGCGACAACGACATCCATGGACAATATCTGCAACAGAGCGAAAAGGCGGCGATACTCCTGGAGGGAGTCGTGTGGGAGTACATAGAGCTGCTCCTTTGGGCCATGGAGCAAACAGATTCAGCGAATCCGATCGTGAGGGAGCGGTGGTGGGAGTATCGATCCCAGATGGAGCATCCACCAGAGATTGAAGGATCGAGCATCTACAGGGTGCCGTTTGTGAGGGTGTCGTGCCAGAGCGAGCCTGTGGAGTCTTCGTTGACCGAACCCAACTGCAAGAGGAGAAAAGCAGTTGGCCCGACGACGCTTCCCTGCCATCCTCTCCCTCGCCGTTCACATCATCTCATGGACGGTTGTTTGCCGCCGAGGAATAGGATGGGACTGCCCCCCAGCCCAACAGTCGGGCAGGTTGTGAAATGTCAGGAGGAGCTTAGGGTTGTTAGTATTTGCAGGTTGTGAATTGTGTTTTGTGTTGTGTATTTTGAGAGTACTTTCAGATATGAATGTCTTTTGAATTTCAGATTTGCAGTATTGAGCATATGAAGTATTTTATGAGTTATAGAGATCTATTTTTAGCACTTAAAAAAATGTAGTTTCATAGGAGTATAAAAGTGCAAACAATGTGATTCTCAGAGAAGAAACAACAAGTTTCAGTTTCAGATAAGAAACTGCAAGTTCAGTTTCACATAAGAAGTTTTATTCATGGTCGAAAATGGAACTACCGGCCAGTTAACATCATGCTGATCAACATTCATGCATAGCACATCTTCATATGATGCACAATCAAAAAGATATGCTATTTTCAAAATGCCCACACAATGTCGAAAAGTCAAAAAAGAGAAAATGAGGGACGAAGTTTTGGCAAGTGTTGGACGTGGTGTGCGTAGATGACAATGGGGACCCACATGTCAATAAAGGCAGAGGCAAAAAATTGGAGATATTTTCCCTGCACACGTGGAATCAAACCCGGCCGGAACAGCTGTTGGGTAGTGTCACTTGGCCACTAGGCTAGTTCAGTAGTTTCGTTACTAATAAGGCACTTCCTCAGGTGGTCAGATCTCCTCCTGCGTCTTTGTGCGCTTGTCGCGATGCCGCTGTCTGCCGTTGTGAACATGTTGAACAAGCGAGAGGAATCTGGAGAGGACTGTACATGGAGAGGCGGATAGTTGGGGCCCACCAGGTCTATGGTCGTACGCAAACAAGTGCCTCATCGAAAAAAATACTTCCTCCTAATGCTATACTGACGTTGGGGCCCACGGGTTTGTCAACATAGTTACATTTTTTAGGTGCTTCAACGTAGTTACTATAGGAGATAAATTCACAACGGCGGGGGGCCGGCGGTATCATTTATTATCACCGGGCGAAAGTATCACTGGTTTTGGGCTGCCCCGTCTAGGCTTTCTTTATTAACATGCGCAGCCCACGACATGCCGGTTTGTATTTTCTTGAGGGCCGTCATGTATCGACTGGCCTATGGACCTCCCATCCGAGGTTTTATTTTTTCCTGAAACATCGGCAGCCCAATTTATATTTTTTTTGAAGAAAACACAAAGGTCTGTTCTATTTTTCTATATAAGAATAGGAACGCCTGGTCCAACTTATGTTTCCCTTCTAACTATATTATATATATTTAAATTATTTTATATGTTATTATATATTATTGTTATTGTCATCATATATTTAACAGATACTTACATATGTAAGAAAACAATATCTCACATCTTATTAACTTATAAAAATAATTTCTTAACAATATAATCCTAGATATTTTTGGCAACAAAAATCCTGGTGATTGTGTACAAAAGCTTGGTAAGATTTAAGGACCAATGTAATAATAAATCACTTATTATTTAAATATATTTATAACAAAATGCTCAGCACCTGTTTAGTTTTTGATAAAATTGTTGACCCAACCCAACATTATAATTAGAATCAGCCCAGCAAAATCATGTATTTTGAGAAAGTGCAAACGGCCTGTAATTTTGTAGGAAAAAAATAAATGGGCCGCATGGACGCTACATTATTTGTTCACCCAGCCGAGCTAATGGACTGTAATTCAAAAAAAAGATCAAATTGACTGTAAATTCTACCCCGCAAAAAGAAGACTGTAAATTCTGAAAAAATGGGTTGAATACGTGCCACATTTTTTGAGGCTAAAATGTGGGCCAATAGGTCGAAGCCAACGCAAGTCGTTGTCAACTTAGTCAACAAATGATTCTGACATTGTTAGCCGTTGGATTTACATCCAACGACCGGCATCCATCTTCAATCTCTCTTCTTCTTCCTCCAGCGCCGCCGGGACCACCTGCTCCTGCCTCCTGCTGCTAGCAGCTCTGCTTGGCACGCTTCGCTATGAAGCGCTACTCCACCGTTGGCCAGGCCATCCCTCCACCACTCCACACCTCCTGTTTTTCTCCACCGACTGCCGAACCACACCGCACCAGAACCAGTTAACCCTCATACACCTCTCCGTCTGTGACTCTACTCCAGCGTCTTGCCATCTCCGGCTCGTTGCTGTCCGGGGCCTCACCGTCGTCCACCACCTTGGATGCACTCGATGCGGAGTGGTCAATGTGGTCAATGAACGACACCATCATAAGTAGACTATGCGTGGAGAGGCTGATAGCTGGGTCCATGGCCGCACACAAGGAAATGCCTCCTTATTACGCGCAAATAATGATTCCTCCACCTGACAGCTGGGATCCACCGGAAGGGCCTCTGTATTTCGCGAAAAAAGCGTTTCCCCCGCTGACAGGTCAGACCCACCAGCTATATCTTTGCACGCAAGGAAGTGCCTCCTTATTATGCACAAAAAAATGAATACCCCTTGCTAGCTGGGACCCACCATAGTGGGAGGCTGACTTGTGGGCCAATTAAGTTGACGGGGACGGAGGGCTTTGTCAACTTAGTCAATATGAACGATTCTAGCTCCAGTGACCGTACGATGTCCATCCAATGGCCGTAGTGCTTCTTCAACCTCTGGTCTTCTTGCTCCAGCCGCCCAAACCAGCGTCGGTCGTGCCGCGTGCTCCTGCCTCCGTGGCCGGCCAGTGATGCCATGGAGGCCTCACCGCCTCTACTACTCCCACCGCTGGCGAGGCCATCCTCTACTCACCCACACCCCTGTTATTTTGCAATGACGGCAGCCTCACACCGCAAGTAACCAAAGGAACCCTCATACTCCTATACGCGTGGGCATCCACTGCTGCGTCTTCCCGACTCCGCGTCGTCCCCTTCCTAGGCATCTCCGTCGTCCACCGCCCTGGTGCTCTCGGCGCGGCATGGTCAACATGGTCAAGGAACGACTTCCATCGAAAGAGTACTGTATGTTGATAGGCCGACAGCTAGGTCAACGGCAGCCGCAAGGAATTGGCTCCTTATTATGTGCAAAATAATTATTCCTCCATCTGACAGCAGGGACCCACTGGACGGGCCACTGTATTTTGCAAAAAAATGTTTCCCCCCTGACTGCTGGGACCCACCAGCTACATCTTCGCACGCAAGGAAGTGCGTCTATATTACAGGCAAAAAAACGATTCGCCCCCCTGACTGCTGGGACCCACCAGCTACATCTTCGCACGCGAGGAAGTGCCTGACAGTCGGGACCCACCTGGTCGAAGCATATGTAGCGTTGTCATTCTGGTCGCCGTAGAGGCGCGCACATGTCGTACTAGAGGCGCGCACGTAGCATGTACATGTAAGTACAATGGCCAGTGTGCAAGAAAGAAAATATGGCCACGTACGTACATGCGGGTGAACGCATACTCGCGCATACGTACGGCCAGGGCTCGTGTACATGGCTGGGTCGGAGCGAAGAAACAACATCATCGTCGTGTTCATGGGGAGTGATGTCTACAACACAACCTTCTTCTTATAGACGTTGTTGGGCCTGCAAGTGCACAGGTTTGTAGGACAATAGCAAATTTCCCTCAAGTGGATGACCTAAGGTTTATCAATCCGTGGGAGGCATAGGATGAAGATGGTCTCTCTCAAACAACGCTGCAACCAAATAACAAAGAGTCTCTTGTGTCCCCAACACACCCAATACAATGATAAATTGTATAGGTGCACTAGTTCGGCGAAGAGATGGTGATACAAGTGCAATATGGATGGTAGATAAAGGTATTTGTAATCTGAAAATATAAAAACAGCAAGGTAACTAATGATAAAACTGAGCGCAAACGGTATTGCAATGACAGGAAACAAGGCCTAGGGTTCATACTTTCACTAGTGCAAGTTCTCTCAATAATAATAGCATAGATAGATCATATAACAATCCCTCAACATGCAACAAAGAGTCACTCCAAAGCCACTAATAGAGGAGAACAAACGAAGAGCCAGAGCGCCAGCTGCACTGGTACTCAGTCCCATAGTGGACGGCTTTCGACTGACAAAAGTCCTCATGGATGGCGGCAGCGGACTAAACCTCGCGAAAAATGGAAATCGATTGGAGCCGTATTGAGCGAAGCAGCACAACCTTTAGAGGAATAATCCCTAGCCGAAGCGCCTGCACCGAAAAATCACACTCGATGTGGTGTTCGCTCACCGGACAATTACAGATCCAAGAAGTCACGTTCCAAGTAGCCCTGCTCAGCAGCGGATATCACGCCATATTAGGACAAGAGGCATTCACAATTTTTCAAGCAAGACTCACTACGGGTACATGAAGCTCAAAATGCAGGGCCCAAATGAATAATCACTCTCGTTAGTGATCCGGACATAGCACTCGCGCCCCGAAAACAAGACAGCCGCACTAGCCCTCGAGGCACTATCCAAAGCCTTAGCGGCGAGAAGAACTCATCGCACTGCGCTCCACGGTGAACAGGGGCGATGTGATACTCGATAAAGATCCAAGTCCACCTCCTTCAAACCAGCAGATGAAATAATAAAATTCCGTGTCCATCCAACGGACCCAACAAAGACGGCCTCCATTGGGGCACAATTGAACCCGGTAGACGCTGCCTCGTGAATTCCTTCGGAAAATTGGGACATCTTCGCTGGCATCCTTCGGATATGCCCGAATCCCACGCAGTTGGCGTAACACAACCTAAACATCCTAAAAGGATTTAAGCCACCAAATAGGCTCTTCGACAATTTTCCGAACCCAAAAGACAGTAATGGGAGAAGAGCTAGCCAAACTATTGGAAGCTGGATTCATTAGAGATATCAAACATCCGAATCGGCTAGCAAATCGGTGATGGTACCAAAGAAGGATAAATCCGGCGCCTCGTATCGATTTTAAAGACCTCAATAAGGCTTGCCCAAAGGATCCTTCCCTCTCCCCGCATCGACCAAATTATCGATGCTACCGCACGCACGATTCGTTGTGCTTCCCGGACGATACTACGCTATCATCAAATCAAGATGGCGGAAGGCACCAAGCCGCAACGGCATTCATCACTCCATACGCACCATTCTCGCTTCAACACGATGCCCTTCGGACTTAAAAATGCCGCGCAACATATCGGCGCATGATTCAAACATGTCCGCCACCCAGATCGGCAAATCGATCGAGAGATACGTGGGCGACGTAGTCGTCAAAACAAAACACGTCGAAACTCTAGCGGGCGATTTGAGGCTCACATTCGACAACCTCGAGCATATGACATCAAGTGAATCCGAAAAATGCGTTTTGGCGTACAGCCGAAAGTCATTGGGCTTCACAGTATCCGTAGAGGAATTGAAGCAAACCCGCTAAAATCCGAGCTCTGTCACAATTGGATATTCCAAAAGACCTCAAACAAATACAAAAATTAGCAGGATGCGTGGCAGCCTTAAGCCGCTTTATCTCCCGTCTAGGAGAAAAGGTGTTGCCCCTCTATCGCCTCCTCAGGCGCACCGAACACTTTGAGTGGACGGATGCTGCCACTGCCGGACTCGAAGAAATAAAGGCCATATTGGCAACAAATCTGGTCCTGGCTGCGCCCACTCTGGGCGAACCAATGTTGTTATACATCGCAGCAACGCATCAAGTTGTAAGCGCGGTCCTCGTCGTCGAACGAGCGACATAAGGGCAGAAATTCCCTCTTCAAAACCAATTGTATTATGTATCCACCGTGTTAACCCCCACAAATCCGTTACCGCACTATCGAAGATAGCATATGCGGTGTTCATGGCGTCTCGAAGTCGACACTACTTTCAAGAGTGTTCGATAACAGTGGCCTCCGAAGTACCACTCAATGACATTATAAATAACCGCGACGCAATGGGCAGGATTGCAAAATGGGCCATAGAGCTCTTACCATTTGATATAACTTACAAACCTCGGCGAGCTATAAAGTCACAAGTCTTGGCTAACTTCGTTGCCGAATGGACCGAAGCCGAGCTCCCTAAAGAGTACGGCGCATACTCCAATTGGGTTATGCATTTTGACGGCTCTAAAATGTTGGCCGGACTAGGGGCTGGCGTCATATTGACGTCCCCAACAGGGGACACAGTCCAGTACGTACTTCAAATAATGTACACCGACTCCAACAATGCAGCCGAATACGAGGCCCTGTTACATGGTCTCCGGATGGCAGTTTCCATGGGCATTCAACGCCTAGAGGTGCGCGGGGATTCAAACCTTGCAATATCCCAAATAAATGGAGACTTTGACGCCAAGGATCCGAAAATGGCAGCATAACGCAACGCTGTCTTAAAAATGTTAGCTCGGTTTGAAGGACTCGAATTCCATCACATAGCCCGAGATAATAACCAAGCGATCGACGTACTGGCATGCATCGGGGCAAAACGTGATGCTGTCCCTCCAAATATCTTCCTGGAACGGCTCTTCAAGCCATCCGTACTATGGGAAGAGGAGCCCGGTAGTGACAAACCGAAAAAACCCGCACCAATCGGTGATTCAGCAGATGACATAACACCTTCAGCCCACGTCATAATGGCAGTAATCGCCGCGTGGACAGAACCTTTCTAGCCTACTTACTTAGGCGGGAACTTCCGAAGACCAAAACGAGGCCCATTGCATAGTCTGGCGATCGAAAGCCTACAAGGTCCATGAGGGAGAACTTTATAAGAAAAGTACAACCGGAGTCCTTCAAAGGTGTATCTCCGAAGAGGAAGGGCGAAACCTCCTGGCTGAAATTCATGCCGGACTAGGCGGACACCACGCAGCAGCCCGGCCCTTGTAGGAAAGGCATTCCGTCAGAGATTTTATTGGCCGACGGCCGAGGCGCAAGCAGACTTAGTCCAGCGATCGTTGGTTGTCGACTCTTTGCTAATCGAGCCATATGCCGCCCACCGCCTCAAAACCATACCCATTACCGCCGTCATGTCCAGGGCTTGATATGGTTGGACCCCTTAAAGGGGGAACCCACAAGCAAAGGTACCTATTGGTCATGGTGGATAAATTCACCAAATGGATAGAGGCCAAACCGGTCAAAACGGCAGAGTCCAGACCAGTGATAGACTTTATATCAGGGGTAGTACACCGTTACGGAGTCCCCCACAGCATCATCACCGACAACGGCACAAACTTCACAGCCGACGAGGTTAAGTCATGGTGCAAAAATAAGGGCATCAAGCTCGACTACGCTTCAGTTTATCACTCTCAAACCAACGGTCAAGTGGAACGAGCAAATGGTCTAATAATGAGCGGCATTAAACCCAGACTAGTGCGGTCACTTACTAAATCCGACACACAATGGGTCGAGGAGCTCGACTCCGTACTCTGGGGGCTGCAGACAACACCTAACTGTACTACCGGATTCACACCATTTTTTATGGTATATGGCGCAGAGGCAGTCTTGCCCTGTGACATTATTCATGACTCACCTCGAGTGCGCATGTATGAGGAAAGAGAGGCCGAGCTTGATCGGCAGGACAGCTTGGACACATTGGAGGAAGAACGTGACGTCGCGAAGGCGTCCGCATTTTATCAGCAGCAGGCCCGAAGATATCAAAGCAGAGAAGTACGGGCCAAGACTTACAACGTTGGTGAACTAGTTCTACGCCTGCCGGACAAGAAAAAGGACAAGCTCAAGCCCAAATGGGAGGGCCCTTTCATTATCGATCAAGTCCTGACCGGCGGAGCATACCGTCTACGAAATGCGTCGGATAACCGACTCGAGCCGAACCCATGGAACGCAGCCCGCCTCCGAAGATTCTATGCCTAGCGCCGGAGTAAGAGTTCGTCCCCTCCCTCCATCCACATTTTTATACCTTGGCTGTCTTTCGTTTCTCTTTTCATAACCTTTTTATTAAAAAGCCCCTAAGGGCTTACTTTTGCATTTTTCCGCATACACTTGATGTGCCATCCGCATTCATTATACCTGGGGGCTTCTTTTACAGAAGCTCAATTATAAGGGTTTCATGCCCAGCACATGTGTCAAGCTTCCACATGTACCTTTTACTCACCATTATATGCACCGATATGACTTAAGTTTTGGCCAAGCTGGGTTGCTCGGCTCTGTGCTTACCCCTCGTTCCCGATTGTTCGCTAGGAGGTAAAGGAGTACCTCTGCGGTTGTTCTTGCGGGTCACCGGATGTGTACCTCGACTGGGTGAAGCCGAAAGCTAGCGTTTTAAGGGAATATTCGGTTCGGTGACTTAAAAGATGACTTTTACCCATTTATCTATCCGCCCCGGATGTTTTTTTTTTTCTTTGCAGTCCGGACATGCACTTTAGGGCATGCCTCCCAGAAAGGAACCCTTAACTAACTATTCTCCCTGGAATATGTTTCTTACTAACCATGTAATATAACATAACTAGTTGGGCACTTGTCTAATAAAGCACTAATGACCCCTACGCCTGGTCTCCATGCATACCACGGTTGTTTTTTAACCAAAACGGTATTCGGACACACTCCGGACTCTAGGGTCCCGAGGCTGAAGCGAAAAGGTCGGCAAAGACAAACGATCTACAATCCGGCTAGAAGGCATTTCACATGTCATTTTAAAGGAAAACATACATTGTCAAATTTATCGATTGTATTCCTCCTCAATCCCGCCTAACAGTCTGTCTAACTTACAGTCCGTTGGGAAAATTTAGCAGCCAACTCTACTTGGCTATATACTAAACTCACAGGATCTCCTTCCCATCGGGCCCCACCGTCCAACTTCGCCATATGGTTGGGATCCGCTTTCTTATACCGCGTCTTCACCATGGCCCAAGCCTCCACAGCACCTTGACGGCAAGCGAAATCTTCCACAAACGGAAGCACCGCCACTCCTGAAGCTTCTCCATAAGCTCCCCAAGGCCCTCGGGTAGGGAGAGGGCTGGCCATAAAGCCCGGACGACGCGCTCATTGCTCGCGAACTCGTTCGAGCAGTTGGAACAGTTCGGAAGTTGATCACCCGTTGATATGGGCATCTCCTCCGCTGGGCGACCTGTGAGTATACCTACAAGACACACTATGTCAATTTGCTTCTTCGCCGAACACTTCTTTTCAAAGGAGTTCGCTCAAGCACTTACTATAAATGTCGCGACGAAGCCGCTGATTCTCCTTATCGGAGCCGGACAGCTCGGCTCGAGCGCCTTTCAGCTCTTCTCCGAGCTTGGCGTTGGCATCCTGGAGCTTGTTCCTTTCTTGTTGCACCCTATTCAAGACACTCGCTGCCTTCACCGGGCGCAGCAATGCTTGCTCGTTCGATCTTGTCCGCGGCACCCGCAATGTCATTATTAGACTTACGCGCATCGCCGCACAGCTTATATTTATCAATACAAATGTGTTACCAGAGGGTCTTTGAGTCTCCTCCTGCGCGGCAAAAGTCTTGACCTCAAGTTGGGCCTTGCATTCTTGCAGCTCCTGAGACAGCTGGGCATTCTTCTCGGAGGCTACTGGTATATACTCCATTGTCACCTAGATACTCCATTGTCACCTCAAGTATCCGTGGGCATGATTATACGATATGCATCACACAATCTCAGATTCGTCTATTCAACCAACACAAAGTACTTCAAAGAGTGCCCCAAAGTTTCTACCGGAGAGTCAAGAAAACGTGTGCCAACCCCTATGCATAGGTTCATGGGCGGGACCCGCAAGTTGGTCACCAAAACATACATCAAGTGGCACGTGAAATCCCATTGTCACCACAGATAAACATGGCAAGACATACATCAAGTGTTCTCAATCATAAAGACTCAATCCGATAAGATAACTTCAAGAGGGAAACTCAATTCATCACAAGAGAGTAGAGGGGGGAGAAACATCATAAGATCCAACTATAATAGCAAAGCTCGCGATACATCAAGATCGTGCCATAGAGAGAACACGAGAGAGAGAGAGAGAGAGACCAAACACATAGCTACTAGTACATACCCTCAGCCCCGAGGGTGAACTACTCCCTCCTCGTCATGGATAGCACCGGGATGATGAAGATGGCCACCAGTGATGGGTTCCCCAGGGTGCCGGAACGGACTCCCGAGAGGTTTTTGGTGGCTATAGAGGCTTGTGGCGGCGGAACTCCCGATCTATCTTGATATTCGATGGTTCTAGGGTACGTAGGATTATATAGGCGAAAGAAGTCGGTCGGGGGGTGCTCGAGGGGTCCACGAGACAGGGGCGCGCCCTCCTATCTCGTGGCTGCCTCGAGGATCTTCTGACGTGAACTCCAAGTCTCCAGGATCATATTCTTCCAAAAAATCACGCTGCTGAAGGTTTCATTCCGTTTGGACTCAGTTTGATATTCCTTTTCTTCAAAATACTGAAACAGGCAATAAAACAGCAATATAGGCTGGGCCTCCAGTTAATAGGTTAGTCCCAAAAGTAATATAAAAGTGTATAATAAAGCCCATAATCATTCAAAATAGATAATAAAATAGCATGAATGCTTCATAAATTATAGATACGTTGGAGACGTATCAGGGAGCCAACTGGCTGGGTTGGAACGGAATGCGTCGTCGTGTTCATCGGGAGGGCTTCGACAGAACAACCAATGGAAACGAGGCCTGGCGTACCGCACAATGGAGGAAATGGCCTTGTGTTCGACCGACCATGATCGAAACAGGATCTTGTTCATCGGGAGGGGTCTGGCGTACCGCAAAACAGAGGAAACGGACTTCTGTTGGACCGCCTACGATCGAAATAGGGTCCTGTTGATCGGGGGCAGAAACGATCGAAAATACGGCTACTGTTCATCCACCGCCGACCTCCTCCAGCCTCCACCTGCGACTATTCATCCATGGGCTCCTGTTCATCCAGCCTCCATCGCGCGCTACTCCATCGGCTCATGTTCAACCAGCCCTCTCCACGGGCTCCTGTTCAACCACCCCTCCACGGGCTACTGTTCATCTAGCCCTCCACCGCCTACTATTCTACCAGCCCTCCACGGGGTCATCCTGTTCATCCAACCCTCCACGGGGTCCTGTTCATCCAGCCCCAACCGGCTCGATCGATTGGGGTCCTGTTCATCCAGAGGCAACACCACGGGGTCCTGTTCATCCACCCCCACCGAGAACTGTTCGTCCACCCCCAAGCAACGCCCCTGCTCATCCAACCCCCAAAGCCTTCTTGTTCATCCAGAGGCAGCATCGATCGGCTTCAGTTAGCAGCAGTAGTGAAGGAATCGTTCGATCACTCGGGTTCAGTAACGTGTAGCCTGCAGTGCAATCACTCGGGTTTAGTTAGGCGAATGCCTTGCTTGGGTTCAATTAGATCCCAACGCCTCGCACCCACGCGCGTACGTGTATGTGAGAAACGCACATCGCTCGGCCCCGGACCACCCATCATAACCGGGAACTCCCAGAAATTTTCCTCACCCTCGCTTCTACCACGATTTTTTCCGTCATGGACGGCCAAAAGAATGTCATGCAGCTGCGTCTCCGGCCCGCACAGGACGAAAAGCCTATTTTCTGAAGGAAATATGCCCTAGAGGCAATAATAAAGTTACTATTTAATTCCTCATATCATGATAAATGTTTATTATTCATGCTAGAATTGTATTAACCGGAAACATGATACATGTGTGAATACATAGACAAACATGTAGTCACTAGTATGCCTCTACTTGACTAGCTCATTAATCAAATATGGTTATGTTTCCTGACCATAGACATGTGTTGTCATTTGATTAATGGGATCACATCATTAGGAGAATGATGTGATTGACATGACCCATTCCGTTAGCCTAGCACTTGATCGTTTAGTATACTGTTATTGCTTTCTTCATGACTTATACAAAGTTCCTGCAACTATGAGATTATGCAACTCCCGTTTACGAAGGAACACTTTGTGTGCTACCAAACGTCACAACGTGAATCGGGTGATTATAAAGGTGCTCTACAGTGTCTCCGAGGTACATGTTGGGTTGGCATAATCGAGATTAGGTTTTGTCACTCCGATTGTCGGAGAGGTATCTCTGGGCCCTCTCGGTAATACTCATCACCTAAGCCTTGCAAGCATTGTAACTAATGAGTTAGTTATGAGATGATGTATTACGGAACGAGTAAAGAGACTTGCCGGTAACGAGATTGAACTAGGTATTGGATACCGACGATCAAATCTCGAGCAAGTAACATATCGATGACAAAGGAACAACGATATGTTGTTATGCGGTTTGACCGAGAAAGATCTTTGTAGAATATGTAGGAACCAATATGGGAATCCAAGGCCCGCTATTGGTTATTGACCGAGAATGGTTCTAGGTCATGTCTACATAGTTCTCGAACCAGTAGGGTCCGCACGCTTAACGTTACGATGACAGTTTTATTATGAGTTTATAAGTTTTGATGTACGAAGTTTGTTGGGGTCCCGATGTGATCACGGACATGACGAGGAGTCTCGAAATGGTCGAGACATAAAGATTGATATATTGGAAGCCTATGTTTGGACATCGGAATGGTTCCGTGAAATCGGCATTTTACCGAGAGTACCGGAGGTTACTGGAACCCCGGGGTTATTGGGCCTACATGGGCCTCGAGGGAGAAGAGGAAGGAGCCGGGAGGGGCCGCGCCCTCCCCTTCCTAGTCCGAACAGGACAAGAGAAGGGCGGCGCCCCTTCCTTCCTCTCTTCCTCCTCTTTCCCCTTCTCCTACTCCTACTTGGAAAGAAGGGAGTCCTACTCCGTGGGAGTAGGACTCCCCTGGCGCCCTCCTTGGCGGCCGCCTCCTCCCCTGCTCCTTTATATCTGAGGGGGGGGCACCCCATAGACACACAAGTTGATCTACGGATCATTCCTTAGCCGTGTCAGCGGTGCCCCTTCCACCATATTCCACCTCGGTCATATCATCGCGGAGTTTAGGCGAAGCCTGCTACCGATAGAACATCATCATCGTCACCACGCCGTCGTCTTGATGGAACTCATCTCCGAGCTTATTTGGATCGGAGGCGGAGATCGTCATCGAGCTGAACGTGTCTTGAACTTGGAGGCCCTGTCGTTCGGTGCTTGGATCGGTCGGATCGTGAAGACGTCGACTACATCAACCGCGTTGTGCTAACGCTCTTCTTACGTCTCACGAGGGCGTGGGACGAACACTCTCCCTCTCGTTGCTATGCTATCACCATGATCTTGCGTGTGCGTAGGAAAATTTTGAAATTACTCGTTCCCCAACAATGGCATCCGAGCCTAGGTTTTATGCGTTGATGTTATATGCACACAAGTGAGTTGTGGGCGATACAAGTCATCTTGCTTACCAAAGATATCATACTTTGGTTGGCGGTATTGTTGGATGAAGCGGCCGGACCGACATTACGCCAGACGCTTACGCGAGACCGGTTCTACCGACGTGCTTTGTACACGGTGGCTGGCGGGTGTCAGTTTCTCCAACTTTAGTTGAACCGAGTGTGGCTACGCTCGGTTCTTGCGAAGGTTAAAACAACACCAACTTGAAGAACTATCGTTGTGGTTTTTGATGCGTAGGTAAGAACGGTTCTTGCTCACCCCGTAGCAGCCACATAAAACTTGCAATAACAAAGTAGAGGACGTCTAACTTGTTTTTGCAGGGCATGTTGTGATGTGATATGGCCAAGACGTGATGCTATATTTTATTGTATGAGATGATCATGTTTTGTAACCAAAGTTATCGGCAACTGGCAGGAGCCATATGGTTGTCGCTTTATTGTATGAAATGCAAACGCCCTGTAATTGCTTTACTTTATCACTAAGCAGTAGCGATAGTCGTAGAAGCAATAGATGGTGTAAAGGACAACGATACTACGATGGAGATCAAGGTGTCGCGCTGGTGACGATGGTGATCACGACGGTGCTTCGGAGATGGAGATCACAAGCACAAGATGATGATGGCCATATCATATCACTTATATTGATTGCATGTGATGTTTATCCTTTATGCATCTTATCTTGCTTTGATTGACAGTAGCATTTTAAGATGATCTCTCACTAAAATTATCAAGAAGTGTTCTCCCGAGTATGCACCGCTGCCAAAGTTCGTCGTGCCCGGACACCACGTGATGATCGGGTGTGATAAGCTCTCGTCCATCTACAATGGGTGCAAGCCAGTTTTGCACACGCGAATACTCGAGTTAAACTTGACGAGCCTAGCATATGCGAGATATGGCCTCGGAACACGGAGACCGAAAGGTCAAGCGTGAATCATATAGTAGATATGATCAACATAGTGATGTTCACCATTGAAAACTACTCCATCTCACGTGATGATCGGTTATGGTTTAGTTGATTTGGATCACGTAATCACTTAGATGACTAGAGAGATGTCTGTCTAAGTGGGAGTTCTTAAGTAATATGATCAATTGAACTTAAATTTATCATGAACTTAGTACCTGATAGTATTTTGCTTGTCTATGTTTGTTTGTAAATAGATGGCTCGTGTTGTTGTTCCGTTGAATTTTAATGCGTTCCTTGAGAAAGCAAAGTTGAAAGATGATGGTAGCAATTACACGGACTGGGTCCGTAACCTGAGGATTATCCTTATTGCTGCATAGAAGAGTTACGCCCTGGAAGCACCGCTGGGTGCGAACTGCTTCTTGATACTGACGACGTTAAGAACGTCTGGCGAGCAAAGTGATGACTACTCTATAGTTCGATGTGCCATGCTTTACGGCTTAGAACCGGGCCTTCAACGACGTTTTGAACGCATGGAGCATATGAGATGTTCCAGAGTTGAAGTTAATATTTCAAGCAAATGCCGGATTGAGAGATATGAAGTCTCCAATAAGTTCTACAACTGCAAGATGGAGGAGAATAGTTCTCACAAGGTGAGCATATACTCAAAATGTCCGGGTATAATAATCACTTGATTCAACCGGGAGTTAATCTTCCGGATGATAGCGTCATTGATGAATTCTCCAATCATCGCCACCAAGCTACAAGAGCTTTGTGATGAACTATAATATGCAAGGGATGAACAAGACTATTCGAGCTCTTACGCATGCTAAAAGCTATGGAGGTAGAAATCAAGAAGGAGCATCAAGTGTTGATGGTCAACAAGACCACTAGTTTCAAGAAAAGGGCAAAGGGAAGAAGAAAGGAACTTCAAGAAGAACAGCAAAGCAAGTTGCTGCTCAAGAGAAGAAACCCAAGTCGGACCTAAGCACAAATCCGAGTGCTTCTCTTGCAAGCGGATCGTCCTTTGGAGCGGAACTGCCCCAAGTATTTGGCGGATAAGAAGGATGGCAAAGTAAACAAAGGTATATGTGATATACATGTTATTGATGTGTACCTAACTAGAGCTCGTAGTAGCACTGGGTATTTGATCTTGGTTACATTGCTAATATTTGCAACTCAAAGCAGGGGACTCTGAATAAGCGAGCAGCGCCAGGGCGAGGTGACGATGCGCGTGGGAACGGTTCCAAAGTCGATGTGATCGCGGTCGGCACGCTACCTCTACATCTACCTTGAGTTTGTATTAGACCTAAATAATTGTTATTTGGTGCCGCGTTGAGCATGAACATTATATCTGGATCTTGTTTGATGCGAGGCGGTTATTCATTTAAATCGAGAGAATAATGGTTGTTCTATTTATATGAGTAATATCTTTTATGGTCATGCACCCTTGAAGAGTGGTCTATTTTTATTAAATCTCGATAGTAATGATACACATATTCATAGTGTTGAAACCAAAAGATGCAGAGTTGATAACGATAGTGCAACTTACTTGTGGCACTGCCGTTTGGGTCATATCGGTGTAAAGCGCATGAAGAAACTCCATACTGATGGACTTTTGGAATCACTTGATTATGAATCACTTGGTACTTGCGAACCGTGCCTTATGGGCAAGATGACTAAAACGCCGTTCTCCGGAACTATGGAGCGAGCAACTGATTTGTTGGAAATCATACATACTGATGTTTGTGGTCCAATGAATGTTGAGGCTCGCGGCGGGTATTGTTATTTTCTCACCTTCACAGATGATTTGAGCAGATATTGGTATATCTACTTGATGAAACACAAGTCTGAAACATTTGAAAAGTTCAAAGAATTTCAGAGTGAAGTGGAAAATCACCGTAACAAGAAAATAAAGTTTCTACGATCTGATCGTGGAGGAGAATATTTGAGTTACGATTTTGGCCTACACTTGAAACAATGTGGAATAGTTTCGCAACTCACGCCACCTGGAACACCACAACGAAATGGTGTGTCTGAACGTCGTAATCGTACTTTACTAGATATGGTGCGATCTATGATGTCTCTTACTGATTTGCCGCTATCGTTTTGGGGTTATGCTTTAGAGATGACCGCATTCACGTTAAATAGGGCACCATCAAAATCCGTTGAGACGACGCCTTATGAACTGTGGTTTGGCTGAAGGAAATATGCCCTAGAGGCAATAATAAAGTTATTATTTATTTCCTTATTTCATGATAAATGTTTATCATTCATGCTAGAATTGTATTAACCGGAAACATGATACATGTGTGAATGCATAAACAAACAGTATGTCACTAGTATGCCTCTACTAGACTAGCTTGTTAATCAAAGATGGTTATGTTTCCTGACCATGAACAAAGGGTAGTTATTTGATTAACAAGGTCACATCATTAGTTGAATGATCTGATTGACATGACCCATTCCATTAGCTTAGCACACGATCGTTTAGTATGTTGCTACTGCTTTTATCCATGACATATACATGTTCCTCGTAACTATGAGATTATGCAACTCCGTTTACGGAGGAACACTTTGGTGCTACCAAGCGTCACAACGTGGCGGGTGATTATAAAGGAGTACTACAGGTGTCTCCAAAGGCGGATGTTGGGTTGGCGTATTTGAGATTAGGTTTTGTCACTCCGATTGTCGGAGAGGTATCTCTAGGCCCTCTCGGTAATACACATCACTTAAGCCTTGCAAGCATTACAACTAATGAGTTAGCTGTGAGATGATGTATTACGGAATGAGTAAAGAGACTTGCGTAACGAGATTGAACTAGGTATTGGATACCGACGATCGAATCTCGGGCAAGTAACATACCGATGACAAAGGAACAACGTATGTTGTTATGCGGTCTGACCGATAAAGATCTTCGTAGAATATGTAGGAACCAATATGGACATCCAGGTCCGCTATTGGTTATTGACCGGAGACGTGTCTCGGTCATGTCTACATTGTTCTCGAACCGTAGGGTCCGCACGCTTAAGGTTTCGATGGCGGTTATATTATGAGTTTATGTATTTTGATGTACCAAGGAGTTGAGTCCGGATGTGATCACGGACATGACGAGGAGTCTCGAAATGGTCGAGACATAAAGATTGATATATTGGAAGCCTATGTTTGGAGTTGAATGGTTCCGGTGAAATCGGATTTCTAGGAACAGGGGGATTCTTGGAACCCTCCGGGGTTAATGGGCCTTAGTGGGCCATGAGGGAGAAGAGGAAGGGCGGCCAGGGCAGGCGCGCCCTCCCCTAGTCCGAATAGGACAAGGAGAGGGCGGCGCCCCCCCTTCCCTCTTCCCTCCCCAAGTCCTAATCCAACTAGGAAAGGGGTCCTACTCCCGTGGGAGTAGGACTCCTCCCAGCGCCTCCTCCTAGGGCCGGCGCACCCCTTGCTCCTTTATATCTGAGGCAGGGGCACCCTAGAACACACAAGTTGATCCTTGAGATTGTTCCTTAGCTGCAGCGTGCCCCCTCCACCATAATCCACCTCGGTCATATTGTGGCGGAGCTTAGGCGAAGCCTGCGTCGATAGAACATCAAGATCGTCCCACGCCGTCGTCTTGTGAAACTCTCCTCCCCGAGCTCTCTTTGGATTGGAGCCGAGGCGTCATCGAGCTATCGTGTGTCAAGAACTCGAGGCGCCGAGTAACGGCGCTGGGATCGGTCGGATCGCGAGGAGAACGTCGACTACTTCTTCTCTACGTTGTGATCGCTTCGCTTCGGTCTCACGAGGGCGTAGACAACACTCTCCCTCTCGTTGCTATGCATCACCATGATCTTGCGTGTGCGTAGGAAAATTTTTGAAATTACTCGTTCCCCAGCAAAGGCATCCGAGCCAGGTTTTTATGGTTTGATGTTTATGCGAGTAGAACACAAGTGAGTTGTGGGCGATACAAGTCATACTACCTACCAAAGATGTCATACTTTGGTTCAGCGGTATTGTGAGATGAAGCGGCCGGACCGACATTACAGCGTGACGCTTACGCGAGACTGGTTTCACCGCTCGAGCACTCGTTGCTTAAAGGTGACTGGCGGGTGTCTGTCTCTCTCACTTTAGTTGAACCGAGTGTGGCTCGCCCGGTCCTTGAGAAGGTTAAACGGAGTCTATTTGACGAATTATCGTTGTGGTTTTGATGCGTGGGTGAGATTGGTTCTTGCTTAAGCCCGTAGCAGCCACGTAAAATTTGCAACAACAAAGTAGAGGACGTCTAACTTGTTTTTGCAGGGCATGTTGTGATGTGATATGGTCAAGGCGTGATGCTATATTTTATTGTATGAGATGATCATGTTTTGTAACGAAGTTATCGACAATGGCTGGAGCCATATGGTTGTCGCTTTATTGTATGAAATGCAAGCATACATAATTGCTTTACTTTATCACTAAGCGGTAGCGATAGTCGTAGAAGCAATAGGTGGCGTGAAGCGACAACGATGCTACGATGGAGATCAAGGTGTCGCGCCGGTGGCGATGGTGATCACGACGGTGCTTGGAGATGGAATCACAAGCACAAGATGATGATGGCCATATCATATCACTTATATTGATTGCATGTGATGTTTATCCTTTATGCATCTTATCTTGCTTTGATTGACGGTAGCATTTTAAGATGATCTCTCACTAAAATTATCAAGTAGTGTTCTCCCGAGTATGCACCGTTGCCAAAGTTAAATCGTGCGAGACACCACGTGATGATCGGGTGTGATAAGCTCTCGTCCATCTACAGCGGGTGCAAGCCAGTTTTGCACACGAGAATACTCGAGTTATACTTGACGAGCCTAGCATATGCGAGATATGGCCTCGGAACACGGAGACCAAAAGGTCGGCGTGAATCATATAGTAGATATGATCAACCTAAGATGTTCACCATTGAAAACTACTCCATCTCACGTGATGATCGGTTATGGTTTAGTTGATTTGGATCACGTGATCACTTAGATGACTAGAGATGTCTGTCTAAGTGGGAGTTCTTTAGTAATATGATTAATTGAACTTAAATTTATCATGAACTTAGTACTGATAGTATCTTGCTTGTCTATGTTTGATTGTAGATAGATGGCTCGTCTTTGTTGTTCCGTTGAATTTTAATGCGTTCCTTGAGAAAGCAAAGTTGAAAGATGATGGTAGCACTTACGGATTGGGTCCGTAACTCGAGATTATCCTCATTGCTGCCTGAAGAGTTATGTTCGGATGCACCGCTAGGTGCGAACTTCTTCTTGATGCAACCGACGGCGTTAAGAGCGTCTGGCGAGCAAAGCGATGACTACTCTATAGTTCAATGTGCCATGCTTTACGGCTTAGAACCGGGACTTCAACGGCGTTTTGAGCGTCATGGAGCATATGAGATGTTCCAGAGTTGAAGTTGATATTCAACAGAATGCGGGATTGAGAGATATGAAGTCTCTAATAAGTTCTATAGCTGCAAGATGGAGGAGAATAGTTACGTCGGTGAGCACATACTCAAAATGTGCGGGTATTACAATCACTTGACTCAACTGGGAGTTAATCTTCCGGATGATTGTGTCATTGATGAATTCTTCAATCACGCCACCAAGCTACAAAGGCTTCGTGATGAACTATAATATGCAAGGGTTAGTAAAGACTATACAGAGCTCTTACAATGCTAAAGGCTGCGGAGGTAGAAATCAGAAGGAGCATCAAGTGTTGATGGTCAATAAGACCACTAGTTTCAAGGAGAAAGGCAAAGGGAAGAAGAAGGGAACTTCAAGAAGAACAACAAGCAAGTTCTTTGCTCAGGAGAAGAAACCCAAGTCGGATCCAAACCTGAAATCGAGTGCTTCTCTGCAAGCGATGGTCCTTTGAAGCGGAACTGCCCCAAGTATTTGGCGGATAAGAAGGATGGCAAGGTGAACAAAGGTATATGTGATATACATGTTATTGATGTGTACCTTACTAGAGCTCGCATAGTACACAGGTATTTGATCTTGGTTACATTGCTAATATTTGCAACTCAAAGCAGGGACTACGGATTGCGAACAACGGCAAAGGGCGAGGTGACGATCTTGGCGTGGGAAATGGTTCCAAAGTCGATGTGATCGCGGTCGACACGCTACCTCTACATCTACCTTCGGGATTAGTTTTAGACCTAAATAATTGTTATTTGGTGCTGCGTTGAGCATGAACATTATATCTGGATCTTGTTTGATGCGAGGCGGTTATTCATTTAAATCGAGAGAATAATGGTTGTTCTATTTATATGAGTAATATCTTTTATGGTCATGCACCCTTGAAGAGTGGTCTATTTTGATGAATCTCGATAGTAGTGATACACATATTCATAATGTTGAAACCAAAAGATGCAGAGTTGATAATGATAGTGCAACTTATTTGTGGCTTGCCGTTTAGGTCATATCGATGTAAAGCGCATGAAGAAACTCCATCTTGATGGACTTTTGGAGTCACTTGATTATGAATCACTTGGCACTTGCGAATCGTGCCTCATGGGCAAGATGACTAGAACCCGTTCTCGGTACTATGGAGAGAGCAACAGATTTGTTGGAAATCATACATACGAGATGTATGTGGTCCGATGAATGTTGAGGCTCGTGGCGGATATCGTTATTTTCTCACCTTCACAGATGATTTAAGCGATATGGGTATATCTACTTAATGAAACATAAGTCTGAAACATTTGAAAAGTTCAAAGAATTTGAGTGAAGTTGAAAATCATCGTAATAAGAAAATTAAATTTCTACGATCGATCGTGGAGGTGAATATTTGAGTTCGAGTTTGGTCTACATTTGAAACAATGCGGAATAGTTTAGCAACTCACGCCACCCGAACACCACAGTAGAATGGTGTGTCGAGCGTCGTGTCGCACTTTACTAGATATGGTGCGATCTATGATGTCTCTTACTGATTTACCGCTATCATTTTGGGGTTATGCTCTTGAGGCGGCCGCATTCACCTTTGAATAGAACACCGTCAAAATCCGTTGAGATGACACCTTATGAACTATGGTTTAGCAAGAAACCAAAGTTGTCGTTTCTTAAAGTTTGGGGATGCGATGCTTATGGGAAAAAGCTTCAACCCGATAAGCTCGAACCCAAATCGAGAAATGTGTCTTCATAGGATACCCAAAGGAGACGATTGGGTACACCTTCTATCACAGATCCGAAGGCAAGACATTTGTTGCCAAGAATGGATCCTTTCTAGAGAAGGAGTTTCTCTCGAAAGAAGTGAGTGGGAGGAAAGTAGAACTTGATGAGGTAATTGTACCTTCTCCCTTATTTGAAAGTAGTTTGTCGCGAGAAACGGTTTCTAAGACATCTACACCAAATAGTGAGGAAGTTGATGATGTTGATCATGAAACTTGAGATCAAGTTACTCTGAACCTCGTAGATCAACGAGAATAAGATCCGCACTGAGTGGTACGGTAATCCTGTTAAAATCATGCTACTAGATCATGATGAACCTACGAACTATGAAGAAGCGATGGTGAGCCCAGATTCCATAAAATGGCTTGAGGCCATGAAATCGAGATGGGATCCATGTATGAAAACAAAGTATGGACTTTGGTTGACTTGCCCGAGGGTAGGCAAGCAATAGAAAACAAGTGGATCTTCAAGAAGAAGACCGACGACGGTAATGTAGCATCTACAAAGCTCAACTTATGCAAAGGGTTTTCGACAAGTTCAAGGGATTGACTACGATGAGACATTCTCACCAGTAGCGATGCTTAAGTCTGTCCAAATCATGTTAGCAATTGCCGCATTTATGATTATGAAATTTGGCAAATGGATGTAAAGACGCATTCTGAATGGATTTACGGAAGAAGAGTTGTATATGATGCAACGAAAGGTTTTATCGATCCAAAGGAGCTAACAAAGTGTGCAAGCTCCAGCGATCCATTTATGGACTGGTGCAAGCATCTCGGAGTTGGAATAAGCGCTTTGATAGTGTGATCAAAGCATTTGGGTTCATCTGAGACTTTTGGAGAAGCTTTGTATTTACAAGAAAGTGAGTGGGAGCTCAGTAGCATTTCGATATTATATGTAGATGACATATTACTAATCGGAAATGATATAGAATTCTGGATAGCATAAAGGGATACTTGAATAAGAGTTTTTCAATGAAAGACCTCGGTGAAGCTGCTTACATATTGGGCATCAAAATCTATAGAGATAGATCAAGGCGCTTAATTGGACTTTCACAAAGCACATACCTTGACAAAATTTTGAAGAAGTTATGGATCAAGCAAAGAAAGGGTTCTTGCACGTGTTACAAGGTGTGAAGTTGAGTAAGACTCAATGCCCGACCAACTGCAGAAGATAGAGAAAATGAAAGATGTTCCTATGCTTGAGCCATAGGCTCTATCATGTATGCAATCTTGTGTACCGGACACGATGTGTGCCTTGCTATAAGCTTAGCGAGGAGGTACCAAAGTAATCCAGAGTGGATCCTTTGGACAGCGATCAAGAACATCTGAAATACGAAAAGGACTAAGGATATGTTTCTCGTATATGGAGGTGACAAAGAGCTCATCGTGGCAGTTACGTTGATGCAAGCTTTGACACGATCCGGACGATTCTAAATCGCAGACCGGATCGTATTTACACTAAGCGGAGGAGCTGTCGGTTAGTGCGGTTCTAAACAAAGCGTCGTGGCGGGATCTACATGTGAAGCGAGTACATAGCAGCTTCGGAAGCAACTAATGAAGGAGTCTGGATGAAGGAGTTCATATCCGATCTAGGTGTCATACCTAGTGCATCGGGTCCAATGAAAATCTTCTGTGACAATACTGGAGCAAGCAAAGGAATCCAGATTTCACAAGAGGACCAAGCACATCAAGAGACGCTTCAATTCCATCCGGAATTTAGTCCAGGTGGGAGACATAGAGATTTGCAAGATACATACGGATCTGAATGTAGCAGACCCATTGACTAAGCCTCTTCCACTAGCAAAACATGATCAACACCAAGACTCCATGGGTGTTAGAATCATTACCATGTAATCTAGATTATTGACTCTAGTGCAAGTGGGAGACTGAAGGAAATATGCCCTAGAGGCAATAATAAAGTTATTATTTATTTCCTTATTTCATGATAAATGTTTATCATTCATGCTAGAATTGTATTAACCGGAAACATGATACATGTGTGAATGCATAAACAAACAGTATGTCACTAGTATGCCTCTACTAGACTAGCTTGTTAATCAAAGATGGTTATGTTTCCTGACCATGAACAAAGGGTTGTTATTTGATTAACAAGGTCACATCATTAGTTGAATGATCTGATTGACATGACCCATTCCATTAGCTTAGCACACGATCGTTTAGTATGTTGCTCTTGCTTTTATCCATGACATATACATGTTCCTGTAACTATGAGATTATGCAACTCCCGTTTACCGGAGGAACACTTTGGGTGCTACCAAACATCACAACATAACTGGGTGATTATAAAGGAGTACTACAGGTGTCTCCAAAGGCGATGTTGGGTTGGCGTATTTGAGATTAGGTTTTGTCACTCCGATTGTCGGAGAGGTATCTCTGGGCCCTCTCGGTAATACACATCACTTAAGCCTTGCAAGCATTACAACTAATGAGTTAGCTGTGAGATGATGTATTACGGAGCGAGTAAAGAGACTTGCGTAACGAGATTGAACTAGGTATTGGATACCGACGATCGAATCTCGGGCAAGTAACATACCGATGACAAAGGAACAACGTATGTTGTTATGCGGTCGACCGATAAAGATCTTCGTAGAATATGTAGGAACCAATATGGACATCCAGGTCCCGCTATTGGTTATTGACCGAGGCGTGTCTCGGTCATGTCTACATTGTTCTCGAACCGTAGGGTCCGCACGCTTAAGGTTTTGATGACGGTTATATTATGAGTTTATGTATTTTGATGTACCAAGGAGTTCGAGTCCGGATGTGATCACGGACATGATGAGGAGTCTCGAAATGGTTGAGACATAAAGATTGATATATTGGAAGCCTATGTTTGGAGTTGAATGGTTCCGGTGAAATCGGGATTTTACCGAACAGGAGGTTACTGGAACCCTCCGGGGTTAATGGGCCTTAGTGGGCCATGAGGGAGAAGAGGAAGGGCCGGCCAGGGCAGGCGCCCCCCCCCTAGTCCGAATAGGACAAGGAGAGGGGGCGCCCCCTTCCCTCTTCCCTCCCCAAGTCCTAATCCAACTAGGAAGGGGGGAGTCCTACTCCGGTGGGAGTAGGACTCCTCCCGCCTCCTCCTCCTCTAGGGCCGCCCCCCCCCTTGCTCCTTTATATCACGGGGCGGGGGGCACCCTAGAACACACAAGTTGATCCTTGAGATCGTTCCTTAGCCGTGTGCGGTGCCCCCTCCACCATAATCCACCTCGGTCATATCGTGGCGGAGCTTAGGCGAAGCCTGCGTCGATAGAACATCAAGATCGTCACCACGCCGTCGTCTTGACGAAACTCTCCTCCTCGAGCTCTCTTGGATTGGAGCACGAGGAGCGTCATCGAGCTGTCGTGTGTCAAGAACTCGGGCGGCGCCGAGTGCTGGCGCTGGGATCGGTCGGATCGCGAGGAGAACGTCGACTACTTCCTCTACGTTGTGATCGCTTCGCCCGGTCTCGAGTGCGTAGACAACACTCTCCCCTCTCGTTGCTATGCATCACCATGATCTTGCGTGTGCGTAGGAAATTTTTTGAAATTACTACGTTCCCCAACATTGGCAAGAAACCAAAGTTGTCGTTTCTTAAAGTTTGGTGTTGCGATGCTTATGTGAAGAAACTTCAACCAGATAAGCTCGAACTCAAATTGGAGAAATGTGTCTTCATAGGATACCCAAAAGAGACTGTTGGGTACACCTTCTATCACAGATCCGAAGGCAAGACATTCGTTGCTAAGAATGGATCCTTTGTAGAGAAGGAGTTTCTCTCGAAAGAAGTGAGTGGGAGGAAAGTAGAACTTGATGAGATAACTGTATCTACTCCCTTATTGGAAAGTAGTTCATCACAAGAACCGGTTCCTGTGACAACTACACCAATTAGTGCGGAAGCTAATGATAATGATCATGAAACTTGAGATCAAGTTTCTCTTGAACCTCGTGGGTCTACGAGAATAAGATCCGCACAGAGTGGTACGGTAATCCTATTACGGAAGTCATGTTACTTGACCATGATGAACCTACGAACTATGAGGAAGCGATGATGAGCCCAGATTCATAAAATGGCTAGAAGCCATGAAATCTGAGATGGGATCCATGTATGAAAACAAAGTATGGACTTTGGTTGACTTGCCCGATGATCGGCAAGCCATTGAGAATAAATGGATCTTTAAGAAGAAGATCGACGCTGATGGTAATGTGACTGTCTATAAAGCTCGACTTGTTGCAAAAGGTTTTCGACAAGTTCAAGGGCTTGACTACGATGAGATTTTCTCACCCGTAGCGATGCTTAAGTCTGTCCGAACCATGTTAGCTATTGCTGCATTTCATGATTATGAAATTTGGCAAATGGATGTCAAGACTGCATTCTTGAATGGATTTCTAGAAGAAGAGGTTTATATGATGCAGCCGGAAGGTTTTGTCGATCCAAAAGGTGTTGACAAAGTGTGCAAGCTCCAGCGTTCCATTTATGGACTGGTGCAAGCATCTTGGAGTTGGAATAAACGCTTTGATAGTGTGATCAAAGCATATGGTTTTATCTGAGACTTTTGGAGAAGCTTTGTATTTACAAGAAAGTGAGTGGGAGCTCAGTAGCATTTATAATTTTATATGTAGATGACATATTATTAATTGGAAATGATATAGAATTTCTGGATAGCATAAAGGGATACTTGAATAAAGTTTTTCAATGAAAGACCTCGGTGAAGCTGCTTATATTGGGCATCAAGATCTATAGAGATAGATCAAGGCGCTTAATAGGACTTTCACAAAGCACATACCTTGACAAAATTTTGAAAAAGTTCAAAATGGATCGAGCAAAGAAAGGATTCTTGCACTGCTACAAGGAGTGAAGTTGAGTCAAACTCAATGCCCGACCACAATGCAGAAGATAGAGAAAATGAAAAATGTTCCTATGCTTCACCATAGGCTCTATCATGTATGCAATCTTGTGTACCAGCTGGACGTATGCTTAGCAATAAGCTTGGCAGAAGGTACCAAAGTAATCCAGAGGATCATCGGATTGCGGTCAAGAACATCTGAAATACGAAAAGGACTAAGGATATGTTTCTTGTATATGGAGGTGACAAAGAGCTAGTCGTAAATGGTTACGTCGATGCAAGCTTTGACATCGATCCGGACGATTCAAATCGCAAACTGGATCGTGTTTTTATTAAATGGTGGAGCTGTAAGTTGGTGCGAGTTCTAAACAAAGCGTCGTGGCGGGATCTACATGTGAAGCGGAGTACATAGCTGCTTGGAAGCGATAAATGAAGGAGTGCGGATGAAGGAGTTCATTTCCGATCTAGGTGTCATACCTAGTGCATCGGGACCAATGAAGATCTTCTGTGACAATACTGGTGCAATTGCCTTGGCAAAGGAATCCAGATTTCACAAGAGGACCAAGCACATCAAGAGACGTTTCAATTCCATTCGGGACCAAGTCCAAGTGGGAGACATAGAGATTTGCAAGATACATACGGATCTGAATATTGCAGACCCGTTGACTAAGCCTCTCTCACGAGCAAAACAGGATCAGCACCAAGACTCCATGGGTGTTAGAATCATTACTATGTAAGCTAGATCATTGACTCTAGTGCAAGTGGGAGACTGAAGGAAATATGCCCTAGAGGCAATAATAAAGTTATTATTTATTTCCTCATATCATGATAAATGTTTATTATTCATGCTAAAATTGTATTAATCGGAAACATGATACATGTGTGAATACATAGACAAACATATAGTCACTAGTATGCCTCTACTTGACTAGCTCATTAATCAAAGATGGTTATGTTTCCTAACCATAGACATGTGTTGTCATTTGGTTAATGGAATCACATCATTAGGAGAATGATGTGATTGACATGACCCATTCCGTTAGCCTAGCACTTGATCGTTTAGTATACTGCTATTGCTTTCTTCATGACTTATACAAAGTTCCTGCAACTATGAGATTATGCAACTCCCGTTTACCGGAGGAACACTTTGTGTGCTACCAAACGTCACAATGTAATTGGGTGATTATAAAGGTGCTCTACAGGTGTCTCCGAAGGTACATGTTGGATTGGCATAATCGAGATTAGGTTTTGTCACTCCGATTGTCGGAGAGGTATCTCTGGGCCCTCTCGGTAATATTCATCACCTAAGCCTTGCAAACATTGTAACTAATGAGTTAGTTATGAGATGATGTATTATGGAACGAGTAAAGAGACTTGCCGGTAACGAGATTGAACTAGGTATTGGATACCAACGATCAAATCTCGGGCAAGTAACATACCGATGACAAAGGGAACAACGTATGTTGTTATGCGGTTTGACCGATAAAGATCTTCGTAGAATATGTAGGAACCAATATGGGCATCCGGTCCGCTATTGGTTATTGACCGAGAATGGTTCTAGGTCATGTCTACATAGTTCTCGAACCCGTAGAGGTCCGCACGCTTAACGTTACGATGGCGGTTTTATTATGAGTTTATAAGTTTTGATGTACGAAGTTTGTTGAGTCCGGATGTGATCACGGACATGACGAGGAGTCTCGAAATGGTCGAGACATAAAGATTGATATATTGGAAGCCTATGTTTGGACATCGGAATGGTTAGGGTGAAATCGGCATTTCTAGAGATGCCGAGAGGTTCTGGGAACCCCGGGGGTTATTGGGCCTACATGAGCCTCGAGGGAGAAGAGGAAGGAGCCGAGGAGGGGCGCGCCCCTCCCTTCCTAGTCCGAATAGGACAAGAGAAGAGGCGGCGCCCCTTTCCTTCCTCTCTTCCTCCTCTTTCCCCTTTCTCCTACTCCTACTTGGAAAGAAGGAGTCCTACTCCGGTGGGAGTAGAACTCCCCCTTGGCGCGCCCTCCTTGGCGGCCGCCTCCTCCCCGGCTCCTTTATATCTGGGCGGGGCACCCCATAGACACACAAGTTGATCTATGGATCGTTCCTTAGCCGTGTCGGTGCCCCTTCCACCATATTCAACCTCGGTCATATCGTCGCGGAGTTTAGGCGAAGCCTGCGCGATAGAACATCATCATCGTCACCATGCCATCGTCTTGTGGAACTCATCTCCGGAGCTTATTTGGATCGGAGGCGGAGATCGTCATCGAGTTGAGCGTGTCTTTGAACTCGGAGGCCCGTCGTTCGGTGCTTGGATCGGTCGGATCGTGAAGGCGTCGACTACATCAACCGCGTTGTGCTAATGCTTCCACTTACGGTCTCACGAGTGCGTGGACGAACACTCTCCCCTCTCGTTGCTATGCCATCACCATGATCTTGCGTGTGCGTAGGAAAATTTTGAAATTACTACGTTCCCCAACATTTTCTGTCATGATTTTTTGTCATAGAAGTAGGAGCTCACCACATCTATGATGATACCGGGTTTTGTCACAATTATCGTCATAGAAGTGTCATAAGTATGACAGGAAAAAAATTCGTTCGGTCCAAAATGTCACGGATGTGTCTTTGTTTTGTAGTGGGGTCTCCAATTAGGTCGTAGAGATCACCCCGATTGACGCTACCGGTGATCTCCAACTCGGAACTGCCGCCCGTGTCCACATTGGACCTCTCGAGGGCAATGCGGAGGGCTAGGTCATCATCAGAGTCGGAGGAGGTGTGGTTGCCGGTGCTCGACATGCTCGCCACACTCACCGAAGTTGTCGAAGTGGATCGAACTGGAGAAATCGGAGAAGAAGAAGAGACAGATCGAGAGTGAGAGTGAGTTAGGGTTCCGGATTGGGGATATTTGCGGGGACGCGGAATCCGCCCCATATTTGTGTTGGGTATGAGGGGCGCTGGACAACCCGGGCATTTGAGAGCCGTTTGAGGCGCCCGGCTGGGTTAGAAAAACATGACCGGTCAGTGACCCGGTGAAAGTGCAACTATCCCTGGGTGGTTTTGGTAATGATTAACAACATATAGCTCATTGAACTAATGCCTTTTCAAGATGAATATTTCAGGAAAGTTCAATGATTGGCATGGCATGGATTAGGATTGAGGACCCCTCAAAATGCTAAGGACAAAGGATTGGCTCAAGCTCTAAAAGCTCAAGACTCTACATTTTACTTTCAGTGATCCAAGATCACATTGAGTCTTTAGGAAAAGCCAATACTATTAAAAGGGGATGAGGTGTTGCTTAATGGCTTGCTTGCTCAAAATGCTTTGTGATATGCTCCAAAAACCCTCAACCACTTTCTCATATCCACATATGTCCCAAACCAAAAGTCAAACTCGGCCCTACCAATTTGATCCATCCGACGCCACCGAGTTCATTTGACATAGCCACTGCCAGAAACCCTAGTCACTTCGGTCTACCGAGATGGGATTGCAAACTCTCTGTTTCCCTTTGTAACGTTTCGGTCCAACCGAGATGAGCGATCAGTCCCACCGAGTTCGCAATGCAAACTCCCTGTTTCCCTTTCGTAATGTTTCGGTCCCACCGAGATGAGCGAATCGGACCCACCGAGTCTGCCTGACCAACTCTCTGGCTAGCTTATTACCAAATTCAGTCCCACCGAGTTTGTGTAATCGGTCTCGCTGAGATTACGTTATGCCCTAACCCTAACAAAATTGGTTCCACCGAGTTGACGTGTCGGTCCCACCGAAATGCCTAACGGTCACATTATGAACTAAATCGGTCCGACCGAGTTTTATGATTCAGTCCCACCAAGTTTGGTAAATTGTGTGTAATTGTTAGATTTTGTGTGGAGGCTATATATACCCCTCCACCCTCTCCTCATTCGTAGAGGAAGACATCAGAACATGCCTACACTTCCAGCATTCATTTTCTGAGAGAGAACCACCTACTCATGTGTTGAGGCCAAGATATTCCAATCCAACCATATGAATCTTGATCTCTAGCCTTCCCCAAGTTGATTTCCACTCAAATCATATTTCCACCAAATCCAATCCTATGAGAGAGAGTGGAGTGTTGGGGAGACTATCATTTGAAACACAAGAGCAAGGAGTTCATCATCGACACCCCATCTATTACCTTTTGGAGAGTGGTGTCTCCTAGATTGGTTAGGTGTCACTTGGGAGCATCCGATAAGATTGTGGAGTTGAACCAAGGAGTTTGTACGGGCAAGGAGAGCGCCTACTTCGTGAAGATCTACCCTAGCGAGGCAAGTCCTTCGTGGGCGATGGCCATGGTGGGATAGACAAGATTGCTTCTTCGTGCACCCTTCGCTCGCACGGTTGTTACCCTTCGTGGGTTGAATTCTCCATGAACGTGGATGTACGATAGCACCACTATCGGAACCACGCCAAAAATCTCCGTGTCAACATTGCGTTTTCTCCCTCCAAAGTCCTCCCCTTTACCTTCATTTGCAATGATTTACATTCCGCTGCTATACTCTTAGAATTGCATGTGTAGGTTGATTACTTGACTTGTGCTAAGTTGCTAAAATCTGTCAAGAACTAAAATTGGGAAAAGGCTAGATTTTTATTTGGTCAAGTAGTCTAATCACCCCCCCCCTCTAGACATACTTTCGATCCTACAAGTGGTATCAGAGTGAAAGTGCAACTATCCCCGGGTGGTTTTGGTAATTAATAACAACATATATATCATTGAACTAATAGTTTCTTGAGAATCATTTCAGAAAGTTCAGTGATATGGGTATGGCAAGGACTGAAGAAGTGGACCCCTCAAAATGCTAAGGCAAGCATTGGCAAAAGCTCAAGACTCCATTTTTGGTTTAGTGATCCAAGATCACATTGAGTCTATAGGAAAGCCAATACTATTAAAAGGGATGAGGTTATGATAATGATCTGGTTGCTCAAAGTGCTTAGTGATACATCTCCTAAACTATCAGCAACTCTCACTTCCATAATACACTCATAAGTAATCTCGGTCCCACCGATTTCCTAAACTCAGTCACACCGAGATGAACCACCTCAGCCATATAGCCAAACCCTAGAAATCTCGGATTTTCCGATTCGAACTCGGTCTCACGAAACTTGAGTTGCCAAGCTTCAGAACATACATCATCAAATCGGTGTCACCGAGATGATGAAGTCGGTCCCACCGAGATTGGCAAGCTCTTGTCTTTGGACGAATCGGACTCACCGAGTTTGTATTTTCGGTCCCACCGAAAATCCCAACGTTCACATGTTTTGAACTTTCGGTCTCACCGAGTTGTCAACTTCGGTCTGACCGAGATTGGTCAAATGTGTGTAACGGTTGGATTTTGTGTGGAGGCTATAAATACCCCTCCACCACCTCTTCATTCGTGGAGAGAGCCATCGAAAGAACTACCACTCCTACCTTACATTTCGAGAAGAAAACTACCTACCCTTGTGTTGAGATCAAGTTGCTCCACTCCCACCATATGAAGCTTGATCTCTAGCCTTCCCAAGTTGCTTTCCACTCAATCCTTTCTTCCACCACAGCCATATCGGTGAGGAGAGTTGAGTGTTGGGGAGATTATCATTTGAAGCACAAGAGCAAGGAGTTCATCATCATCAACACCATCTATTACCTTTTGGAGGTGGTGCCTCCTAGATTGGTTAGGTGTCGCTTGGGAGCCTCCGTCGAGATGTGGAGTTGAACCAAGAAGTTTGTAAGGGCAAGGAGATCGCCTACTTCGTGAAGATCTACCCCGAGTAAGGCTAGCCCTCCGTGGGCGTGAGCCATGGTGGCATAGACAAGGTTGCTTCTTCGTGGACCCTTCGTGGGTGGAGCCCTCCGTGGACTCTCGCAGCCATTACCCTCCGTGGGTTGAAGTCTCCATCAACGTGGATTGACGATAGCACCACCTATCGGAACCACGAGAAAAAATCACCGCGTCTCCAAATTGCGTTCGCTCTTCTCCACCTCTCTTTACTACATGTGCAATTTACTTTCCGCTGCCTATACTCTAGAATTGCATGTGTAGGGTGATGCTTGACTTGATCATCATTGTGAATCTGCCAAAAACTTGTCTTTATCAAAAGGCATAATTTTTATATTGTCAAGTAGTCTAATCACCCCCCCTCTAGACATACTTTCGATCCTACAAGTGGTATCAGAGCTTTGGTCTCCATTGTATTGGTTTCCATTGCATTGGACTCCATAAGCTTGGTTTCACAACCTAGGAGAGTATGGCGTCTAGTGAGGGTAATTTTCGTAGAGGTCCTTACTTTGATGGTACTAACTTTGCTAGTTGGAAGCATAAAATGAAAATGCATATTCTTGGACATAACCCAGCCGCATGGGGCATTATTTGTGTTGGTATGCAAGGTGAATTCTTCGAGGAAGGAAAAGTTCGGATCGCGGCTTACAGCGGATGAATTGCGGATGTTGCAAAACAATGCTCAAGCTTGTGACATTCTCTTCAATGCTTTGTGTCCCGAGGAGTTCAACAAAATCAGCCGTCTTGAGAATGCAAAAGAGATTTGGGATACTTTGGTCGAAATGCACGAAGGTACCGAGTCCGTGAAGGAATCAAAGCTAGATGTTCTTCAAGGTCAACTTGACAAGTTCAAGATGAAGGAAGGTGAAGGAGTCACTGAAATGTACTCTAGGCTTGCTCTCATCACCAATGAGATTGCCGGCTTAGGAAGCGAAGAAATGACCGACCGATTCATCATCAAGAAGATTCTCAGAGCTTTGGATGGAAAGTATGACACCATGTGCACTTTGATCCAAATGATGCCAAACTACAAGAATCTCAAGCCAACCAAGTCATTGGAAGAATTGTTGCTCATGAGATGACACTTAAAGATAAGGAAGAGCTTCACAACAAGTCAAGTGGTGCTTACAAAGCTACATGTGATGCTCCCACAACCTCAAGTGACAAGCTAGTTTCCAATGAAGAGATAAGCCTAATGGTGAAGAACTTCACAAATTCTACAAGAGTAGAAGCAAAGAGAGAAGCTCAAAGTCTAGATCATATGATGAAAAGAGATCTTCTAGTCATGACCGAAAGCTGCTACAATTGTGGAAGACCGGACACTACTCAAATGAGTGTTCGGCTCCCCACAGAGAGAAGAAGAATCTCCAAGAAGAAGAAGCTCAAGAGATGAGTCACCTCGGAAAGAGAGAAGGAGTAGAGATGATCGTTATGAGCGAAGACCCTCTCGGAGAAGCAAGGATTAGGAGAGGAAAGACAAGTCATCAAGGAGCTACACAAGAAGAAAACATCAAGCTCATGTAGGTGAATGGGTCTCCGGCTCTGACTCCGACAATCAATCCGAGAGAAGCTATCACTCCAACTCCGACTACAGTCAAGATGAAGGTGTTGCCGGTCTTGCTCTCGCATCCTCCAACTCCAACTCCTATGACTTATTTGATTCACCAAATGAGGGAATTGGAAGATGCTTCATGGCTAAAGGCCCCAAGGTATCACACCATGAATTCATTGACTTTGATAGTGATGAGGATGACTTGCTTGGTGAAGATGAGCTCTTACATGATAAATCTAGTGAACCTAGTAATGATGAACATGCTAGTAGTCTTTATAGTCGAGAAGAGTCGAATGACAATGCTATGAAGGAGATTGAGCATCTAACTAAAGAACTAAACACTCTTAAGTTAGCTCATGAAACAACTCAAGAAGATCATAGAGAGCTCCTAAGATCTCATGAGAAGCTACGCTTCGAGAAGCTCAATCTAGAGCAAGAACATGAGTTTCTAAAAGCAATCAATGACGATCTTCGAAAGAAGAGTTCTTCATATCTTGCCAAACGACTTCTCTTGTCTAATTTCTTGCCATCTATTAAATCTAAGCATGACAAGCATAAGAAAAATTCTTCATCTAGTAGTAACAATAACCATGCTAAATCCAATATTGTTGCTTCTAGTAATTCTCTTGATTCCACTAACAATGTTTCAAGCCAAGTTACACTTGAGCAAGAAAATAGTTTATTGAAAGGGATTATAGAGAAGGTGTCTACAAGAGCCTTGCGGAAGCAAGAACTTTGAGAAATTGTTACTTAAGCAAGGAAGGCACCGGAAGAATCAAGGAATTGGTTTTGAGCGAAAGTTCAACGCCGAGGGTGTTGAATGGGAAGAAGGTCAATATCCCACTCCAAAGTTTGTTTCTCAAAAGGAGAAGTACAATCCTACTTCTTCCAATGTGGAACAAGCACAAGATGACCTTCCACCACAAGACCACAAGCTAAAAGGCAAGGACAAGCTTCAAGAGGAGATTGATGCATTTATTGAAGCACCTAAAGCCATGGTCAAGTGGGTTCCCAAAGAAACGTCAAGTTCTACTTCATCAAGCTCAACTACAACCCCAAGGATTCCCATCAAGATGATGTGGATCCCGAAGAAGAAGAACTAGAGAGTTCTTGAGGGTGACTCCACCAACATACTTCACTCACATTCATTTTGGCAAGAACTTGTGCAATCAACTTCCACATTGTGCACTAGTTCATGGAGTCACAAACCCTCTTGTTGGTAAGTCAAGGGACAAGGTAATCATTGCTTTCATGGACATCATCTATTGTGAACTTCAATCTATGTCCATGGATATCCTTGTTTGTTCCTTGTGGGACTAACCCATGTAGGTATTGAAAGTGCCCAAATCCAAAGGATTGCTCCCAACTCTTGATGATCTTCATCAACATTGAGCATCCACATCTTCAACATCTACATGAAGTCTTCTCGACAACCCAAGGTTAGTTTGACCCTTTAAAGGGGTTCTCACATCTAGGGGAGCTTTGCTCTAAAGAATTGAGCTAAAGCATCTTCAAATGATGTGAACACATTAATGCTTTATGTAAAAGTGGTAACCCCACTTGTGCTTAAACGATAAGTATGACCTATGATCAAATGTTCTCATTTGACTCCTAAGTCAATATACTCATATAAAGATGACCTAGTCATCGACAAATTGTGTGATAGTAGCTAGAGTTTTTGTTTGTGCATGTTTGACACATACTTCATTTGCTATCTTATTGTGTGAGCATGTTGGATGCATGATTTTATCCATTCAAGGACATCCATTTGTTTTTTTGGTCTTTTTGATTTTTCTGACCAAATGGATGAAGAAGAATGCCTAAGTACCTCCCCTAGCTATCTATGCTTTCTTGTCTCAAATTCTATTCATGCTTACATCACAAACTTTGAACAAGTCATTTTCGGACCCTCCGAGTGAGGAGCACTCGGAGCCACCGATCCGACAAAGGCTAAACTTCCAAAACCTTCTAAGTGATTTGGTCGACCAACCCACTCAAATTCGGTCAAACCAAAACATTTAGATTGATCTAGGTTTTCACCTCGGTGAAACCGAGTTGTGATTTTCGGCGTGACGAAGTGTATAACTACTGGCGTTATTCATCTCAGTGCCACCGAGTTTACAACTCGGTCCCACCGACAACAAAGGGCTATATATACTCGAGGGTCGCGCGTTGATTTCTACTTCAAACGTTTAGCCCCGCACCCTTTGCCGCCGCCTTGGTCTCCGGATCGTCTCCGTAAATGCGCTTGTCGCGCCTCGCCGCGAGTCTCCGTCGCCGTCAGCGGACATCTTCTCCGCGCCGTTGCCGCCGTGAAAACTCCACCAAGTTAGGGTGAGTTTCGATCCCACTCGTGCTCCCATCTCCGATTCAATGCACGTTTGGTTTGCCTATAATCTTGCCACGATTGAAATCTTCCTGAACACTAGAATAGTTCGTTTGAACGAGATTCGAGTAAAAGTTTTATGGTTAGGTTTCCGCCGAACACATCTCGGTGAGACCGACTTTACATTCTCGGTATGACCGATTTGGCCTCTGGCCATTGCACTGCACTCTTCGGTCCAACCGAGTTGTGCAAATCGGTGTGACCGAAATGAGGATTTAGTGAAACCCTAGTGTTTTCGGCGGGACGAAACCCACTTGGTCCAACCGAAAGTGGTGTGAATGCTTCATTTGAACACTTGGATTCACGAATTTTAAACTCGATCGACCGAAATGTCTTCTGTGAAAACCTAATACTAAAATTTGAACTCATTTTGTTTGCAAAAACTTCGCAGTTTGTGATAACTCTTCTACTCTGCCTACACCTTATCTATTCACAAAGTTGTCACCATGTCGGATGCCAGTGACAGCCGAACAGGTCGAGTCACCTATTGCAGATATTCGAGGCGGGCACTAGTCCCGATCCCAAAGAGCTCATCGATGATGGTGAGAGGAGTACACCAAGTGGTTTGCCTCCTGCAGCCACCAGGGCCAGAAAGAAGAGAAACTCAGATGAAGAAGACTCAGATTTTGTCATTGAGGAAGAAGTCACCTCAAAGCCCAAGAGGAAAGTAGTTGCCAAAGAGCCTCAAGGTCAGCAAACCAAGAAGGGCACCAGAAAAGTCAAGGAATCAACTGTTGCTAAGAAGCTGAATTTGGAAGAAGCTACGAGCAAAGTGAAGAAAACTTCCAAGAGGAAGAGGTTAGTGCATGATGATGCAGCGAGAGGAAGATGAGGATGAGGAAGCACCCCAGCCTCCTCGAAGCCTAAGCTCATGGGTGATGCCATCGAGGCAGGAGCCACTTCAAAATCCAAGCCATCTGCTCCAGTCAAGGCAGCTCCAAAGAAAGCCTCTTGCCAAGCCCAAGAAGACAATCAGAACATTCCAAATCGATCGAAAAGAACAAAGATGATGTGCCACCAGTGTGTCAGATGATGAAGCACCAGTTTTGCTGAAACTTCGTCCAAAACTGCCACTTCACAATGATGCTCATCCTCAAGCTGAGAACATAAAGGAAAGGAAAGATAGAGGTCTCAGGCTACGGAGACAAGCTGATCCATATGCCGTGAGGAGAAGGACTGCTGTTGATCCCAAATTTCACACCAGAGAGCAGCAGGACTTCTATGAGACTGTGCTGATGGACAAGAAGCCCATAGTGGCAGATACCAAATTTGTTGATTGGAAATACATTGACAGTGAAGAGCACAGAGACTTCTTTCCACATGTGCATGAGAGCTTCACTGCATGTGGTGTTGCAGACTTTGTAGGTCAAAAGTTGACCAGTTGGAATGATGAAATGATTATGCAATTCTATGCCACAGCTCATTTCTATCCAGATGGAAAGATCACATGGATGACTGAAGGCCAAAGATTCTCTTCAACTGTAGAAGAATGGGCAGAACTTCTGCATGCTCCAGTGCCAAGAGAGGATGATGTTGATGTGTATGGTATTCCCAAGAAGAACCATGAATCCATGAAGAATATGTACAAAGAGGTTCCAGCTAAAGATTTGGCAATATGGAAGCTTGGCTCAGTGTACTATCTCCAGGCAGGTCTCCCTACCACAAACACTATTCTGAGGCATACCTTGATGCCCAAGTCTGGAGATCATCGCATGATCAGAGGACACTCTATCAACATGCTGCATATACTTGATGAGAAGGCACCTTTCAAGGTGATGGACTTGATAGTTGAAACCATTAAGAGGACTGCGGTGACGAGAAAAAGGTCGTGTGGATTTGCCCGCATATTGATGCTTATCAATGCCAAGTTTGGCACGGGCACATTCTTGTTGGATAGAGAACACTTACCACCGCAGCCTGAGCATGAGGATAATGTTGTTGTGATGGATGAGGAGGATCCAACGTCGGTTGAAGGTCAAGCAAAGATTGAAGCTGCCAAGAAAGCCAAAGCTGAGAAGGAAGCAGCGGCAGATAGCTAAACCAAAGAGTGTTGGAGAACAGCTACTTGAAGCTACCCAAAGGATTGAGCAACGCTGGCAAGATTATGCAGTCTCGGGAGAGCCTAGAGAGGATTGTTGAAGACAAAATTCATGCTCTGGATGTGAAGTGAAAGTGCAAGTAATCAAACAAGCTTGAGGCAGATATTGAAGAAGCAAAGAGGAGAAGGAAGAGCTTATCGTGAGATGCGAGATGACCTAGTCCAGATGCTTATCAACAGATCGCTCCGGTTCCCACAGGACCCGGTCATTGCTATTCGATGGATGACACGGGACTACAGCTTGAGCTCCTCCACAGCTCCATCGGTTGCTCCAGCTCCAGCTCAGTGACCACTCCTCCAGCCAGACATCACCAAGTCTTCGCAGATCTGCCATATCAACTCCAACATCAACCTGAGACAGAGCCGCCAAAGAGTCCCCAGTGGCGCTTAGCTCTATGCCTTTTCGAACTTTTTGGTAACTTGTTGCCAAAGGGGGAGAAATTGTATAGATCATAGGACTTCGAGAGAGAGAGTGCTTTTGTCTTTGCGCTTTTGCTCTTTCGTTCATTTGTGGTCTTTTTGAGATACTTTTGGTTTTCGAGACATTCTGTGTGTTTGATACTACGTTTCATTCTACATTAATGAGTGCTTGGTCATACTATGCTTTAATGTGTGCTTAATGCTTATCATATGCTATTCCTATCCTGTATGACCATTTACTCATGTCTTGGTGATTGGGTGCATGCTATTCATTCTTATCATTTTGTGCGCTCCACCAAGATGTATGTGACATGGAAGAGTGACCCATGATCCTAATCGATTGTGCATTTGCATTCAAACGCAAATCTTAAATAATGCACAAATTTAGGGGGAGCTCTTGCTTATCACATACTTCTCAAAGCGACGATATTATTCATTGATTATATCTTTTGTCGAAGCTTTGATCTATATATTTTCATCAATTACCAAAAAGGGGGAGATTGAAAGTGCAACTATCCCCGGGTGGTTTTGGTAATTAATAACAACATATATATCATTGAACTAATAGTTTCTTGAGAATCATTTCAGAAAGTTCAGTGATATGGGTACGGCAAGGACTGAAGAAGTGGACCCCTCAAAATGCTAAGGCAAGCATTGGCAAAAGCTCAAGACTCCATTTTTGGTTTAGTGATCCAAGATCACATTGAGTCTATAGGAAAGCCAATACTATTAAAAGGGGATGAGGTTATGATAATGATCTGGTTGCTCAAAGTGCTTAGTGATACATCTCCTAAACTATCAGCAACTCTCACTTCCATAATACACTCATAAGTAATCTCGGTCCCACCGATTTCCTAAACCAGTCACACCAAGATGAACCACCTCGGCCATATAGCCAAACCCTAGAAATCTCGGATTTTCCGATTACGAACTCGGTCTCACGAAGCTTGAGTTGCCAAGGTTACAGAACCTTCATCATCAAATCGGTGTCACCGAGATGATGAAGTCGGTCCCACCGAGATTGGCAAGCTCTTGTCTTTGGACGAATCGGACTCACCGAGTTTGTATTTTCGGTCCCATCGAAAATCCCAACGTTCACATGTTTTGAACTTTCGGTCTCACCGAGTTGTCAACTTCGTCCGACCGAGATTGGTCAAATGTGTGTAACGGTTGGATTTTGTGTGGAGGCTATAAATACCCTCCACCCCTCTTCATTCGTGGAGAGAGCCATCGAAAGAACTACCACTCCTACCTTACATTTACGAAGAAAACTACCTACCCTTGTGTTGAGATCAAGTTGCTCCACTCCCACCATATGAAGCTTGATCTCTAGCCTTCCCAAGTTGCTTTCCACTCAATCCTTTCTTCCACCACAGCCATATCGGTGAGGAGAGTTGAGTGTTGGGGAGATTATCATTTGAAGCACAAGAGCAAGGAGTTCATCATCATCAACACCATCTATTACCTTTTGGAGGTGGTGCCTCCTAGATTGGTTAGGTGTCGCTTGGGAGCCTCCGTCGAGATGTGGAGTTGAACCAAGAAGTTTGTAAGGGCAAGGAGATCGCCTACTTCGTGAAGATCTACCCCGAGTAAGGCTAGCCCTCCGTGGGCGTAGGCCATGATGGCATAGACAAGGTTGCTTCTTCGTGGACCCTTCGTGGGTGGAGCCCTCCGTGGACTCTCGCAGCCGTTACCCTCCGTGGGTTGAAGTCTCCATCAACGTGGATTGACGATAGCACCACCTATTGGAACCACGAGAAAAATCACCGCGTCTCCAAAATTGCATTTGCTCTTCTCCACCTCTCTTTACTACATGTGCAATTTACTTTCCGCTGCCTATACTCTAGAATTGCATGTGTAGGGTGATGCTTGACTTGATCATCATTGTGAATCTGCCAAAAACTTGTCTTTATCAAAAGGCATAATTTTTATATTGTCAAGTAGTCTAATCACCCCCCCCCCTCTAGACATACTTTCGATCCTACACAGAGCTACGATCTCCATTTGCCTTGATTTCCATAGCTTTTGGTGATCATAGTCTTGGTTTCACAACCTAGGAGAGTATGGAGTCTAGCGAGGGAAATTACCACCGTAGAGGTCCTTACTTTGATGGTACTAATTTTGCTAGTTGGAAGCATAAGATGAAAATGCATATTCTTGGACATAACCCCGTCGTTTGGGCTATTGTGTGTATTGGCTTGCAAGGTGAATTCTTCAATGGGAGAGAACGAACCGTGAAGCTACCGCGGAAGAGTTGAAGATGCTGGAATACAACACTCAAGCTTGTGACATTCTCTTCAACAGACTGTGCCCCGAAGAATTCAACAAAATCAGCCGCCTTGAGAATGCAAAGGAAATTTGGGATACTTTGATTGATATGCACGAAGGTATTGACTCCGTCAAGGAATCCAAATTGGATGTGCTTCAAAGTCAACTTGACAAGTTCAAAATGAAGGATGGTGAAGGTGTCGCTGAAATGTACTCTAGGCTTGCTCTCATCACAAATGAGATTTCCGGCTTAGGAAGTGAAGACATGACCGATAGATTCATCATCAAGAAGATCCTAAGAGCCTTGGATGGAAAATATGATACCGTGTCCACATTGATCCAAATGATGCCAAATTACAAAGATCTCAAGCCAACAGAAGTCATTGGAAGAATTGTTGCTCATGAGATGTCACTCAAAGATAAAGAGGAACTTCACAACAAGTCAAGTGGTGCTTACAAAGCCTCATGTGATGGTCCTACATCATCAAGTGAGAAACAAACCTTCAATGAAGAATTGAACTTAATGGTGAAGAACTTCAACAAGTTCTACAAGAGTAGAAGCAGGGAAAGAAGTTCCAAGTCAAGGTCCTACAATGACAAAAGATCATCGAGTCGTGAATGAAATTGCTACAACTGTGGAAGACCCAGACACTACTCCAATGAGTGTACAACTCCCTACAAAAGAAGACAAGATTCACCTAAAAGAAGAAGTAGAAGAGAGGAATCACCACCAAGACAGAGAAGGAGTAGAGATGATCATTATGAACGAAGAACCTCCCGGAGAAGCAAGGATTCAGAAAGGAAGGACAAATCATCAAAGAGCTACACAAAGCGAAGACATCAAGCTCATGTTGATGAATGGGTATCCGGCTCCAACTCTGACCATCACTCCGACCATCACTCTGAGAAGCTCATGTTGGTGAATATACTCAAGATGAAGGTGTTGCCAGTCTAGCACTTGTGTCAACCAACTCCTACGACATATTTGACTCACCAAATGAAGGAATTGGAAGATGCTTCATGGCTAAAGGCCCAAAGGTATCACACCCTGAGTATGTTGATTTCAATAGTGATGAAGATGATTTACTTGCTGGCAACTCTAGTGATGAATACTATGATGAAACGACAATTAATCATGCTAATCAAGATAAAACGAATGACAATGATAAGGAGAAGATTGACCAGCTAACTAAAGAACTAAACACTCTTAAGTTAGCTCATGAAACTACCTTGGAATATCATCGAGAACTTCTAAAGACTCGTGAGAAGTTACACTTTGAAAAGCTTAACCTTGAGCAAGAGCATGAGTTTTTAAAGGCAATCAATGATGATCTTCGCAAGAAAAGTTCTTCTTACATTGCCAAGCGTTTACTCTTGTCTACTTACATGCCACAAGTTAAATCTAGCAACAAAAGTAAGAAAGACTCTTCTTCTAGTAGTAACAATAATCATGCTAAATCCAATGTTGTTGCTTCTAGTAGTTCTCTTGATCCACTAATGATTCTCTTATCCAAGTTACACTTGAGCAAGGAAATAGCTTATTGAAGGGAATTATAGAGAAATGTGTTTACAAGAGCCTTGCGGAAGTAAGAAATTTGAGGAAATTGTACGCAAGCAAGGAAGGCACCGGAAGAATCAAGGTGTTGATTTTGAACGAAAGTTCAATGCCAATGGAGTTGAGTGGGAAGAAGATCAATACCCCAAGATGAAGTTTGTTCCTCAACAGAGAAGTATGATCCTACTTATTTCCAAGGGACACAAGCTCAAGATGATCTTCCACCACAAGACCACATGCAAAAAGGCAAGGATAAGCTTCAAGAGGAGATTGATGCATTTGAAGAAGCTCCCAAGGCCTTGGTCAAGTGGGTTCCCAAGACTACATCAAGTTCTACTTCATCAAGTATGACTACAACCCTAAGGATTCCCATCAAGATGATGTGGATCCCGAAGAAGAAGAACTAGAGAGTTCTTGAGGGTGACTCCGCCAACACGCTTCACTCACATCATTTTGGCAAGAACAAGTGCAAACAACTTCCACATCTTGCACTAGTTCAAGGAGTCACAAACCCTCTTGTTGGTAAGACAAGGGACAAGGTAACCTAATGCTTTCATGGACATCATCTTGTGTGTACATCACTCTATGTCTATGGATATCCTTGTTTGTTCCTTGTGGGACTAACCCGTGTAGGTATCGAAAGTGCAACTCACTCCAATGGATAGCTCCAAATGATCTACATCAACATTGAGCATCCACATCTTCAACACCTACATGAAGTCATCATTGACAAACCCAAGGTTAGTTCATCCCTCTTAGGGGGATATCACATCTAGGGATAGCTTTACTCTAAGACTTGAGCTAAAGCAACTCTAATGGTATGAACACAACAATGCTTTATGTAAAAGTGGCAACCCCACTTGTGCTTAAACGATGAGTATGACCTATAATCAAATGTTCTCATTTGGGTCCTAAGTCAATACTCATATATAGATGACCTAGTCATCGCAAATTGCTTGATAGATACTAGAGTGTTTGTGCATGCTCTGCCACATATTTCATTTGCCATTTTATTGTGTGAGCATGTTGGTTGCATATTTTACTCATTCGAGGACATCCACTTGTTGTTTTGATTGTTTGGCTCTTTATCTTTTGCCAAGTGGATGGACAAGAATGCCTAAGTACCTTCTCTAGCTATCTATGCTTTTCTCATCTCAAACTCTATTCATGCTACATCACAAAGTTTGATCAAGTCCGATTCGAATCACTCTGTGTGAGGAGCACTCTGAGTCCCCGATTCGTCATAGACTTAAACTTCCAAAACCTCTTTGTGCATTTCGGTCTGACCGAGTCATCCATTTCGGTCAAACCGAGTTCACTAAGTTGATTTAGGTTTTCATCTCGGTGCAACCGATTTGAACACTTTGGTCACACTGAGTTGCAGTAACTGCTTGTGATTTTGCAATCTCGGTGCCACCGAGTTGTTCCACTCGGTCACACCGACAGGGTTGGGATATAAATACCCACGGGTGAGATTTTGGAAATTTCTTCAAAACCCCTCAGCCCGCGCGTGTCCTGTTCTGCCTCCTTGGGTCTTCGGATGGCCTCCTTGCCGCCAGCAACCTCCCGCCGCTGGTTTCTGCCACCGTCGACGGAATCTGCCCCGCCGTCGCCGCCGTAGCGAACACTCGCCGAACTAGGGTATGTGTTCGACCCCTTGTGCTGTCTATTCAACTCCGATTCCTAGCACGAGGACAATGCCATGATTCTTGCCACGAATGAAATCGATCTATCTAGCTAAAACTTCCTTAGGCCTAGTTTGATTCGAAAGTTTTAGGGCTAGCTCTCCGCAGAACTCATCTCGAACCGACCGAATCGTAGAAATCGGTCTCACCGATTTGGCTTAGGCCATTGCACATGCGCTTTTCAGTCCGACCAAAAACTGCAAATCGGTATGAACGAGTTCAACTCTATGTGGAGCCCTAGCAATCTCGGTGCCACCGAACAGTGACTCGGTCTGACCGAGTTCACTGGTTTAGGTTCCAAATGTTGCTTCAGTATCACCGAGTTTATCATTTCGGTAGCTCCAAGATCATTTCTGTAGAGAACTAACACTAAGTTTTTGAAACATTTGTTTTGCAAAATCTCTATACTTTGTGATGCTCATCTGCTCTACCTCATCTACATCTATTCACAGGGTCTGCTGTCAGTTTGTCTGCCAAGATGTCTGACCAAAGTGATAGCTAGAACAAGAGCTGAAGAGGCATCTCAGGTGTTCTTGAAGAGCAAACAAGATCAACTTGGATTTCTGATCCAATCCACCTTGAGGATTGAGAAGGGCCTGGCCACCCTGACTCAGAATCAGGAGAGTTTGGAGAGAATCATTGAGCAAAAATTCTATGATCTTGGTGTGCAAGTAACCGAGATTCAGTCAGTAGTTGAGCAGCTCCAGGAGGAAGCAAAGGAGAAGAAGGGCAAGGCAACTACAGAAGCTTTTCAGTATGTGCCAAGAGGTCAGAGGTCTGCTGCAGTGCCAGTTCCAGATACACGAGCTACTACATCAGCACCAGCAGCCACAGCTTCAATGCCACCTCCAGCAGACACTCCAGCAACTCCAGCTACATCAACTGAAGCCTTTGTTCTTGGAGTCATCACTACCCCACCTCATGGACACCAAGCCTGAGAGACGCATAGCACTATGCACATTTGAACTTTTTGGTAACTTGTTGCCAAAGGGGGAGAAATATGTATAGATCATAGCCTGAGAGAGAGAGGGAGAGAGAGAGAGAGAGAGTTGCTTTTTGTCTCTCTTGCACTTTATTTGGTTGAACTTTAATGTGTGTTTGCTTGATACATTATGTCCTTTTGTGAGATACTTGGATGATCATGTGTTTGATCATATGCTACTTTTGTCTGCTTGAATGACATTATCTCTTGTATCCATATATGATCATTCACTTTGCTTGGTGATGAGTGCATGCTTTTAATTGCTATCATTTTGAGCGCTCCACCAAGATGTATGTGACATGGAAGAGTGACCCATGATCCTAACAGATTGTGCATTTACAGTCCAAAGCAAATTTTAAATAATGCACAAATTTAGGGGGAGCTCTTGCTTATCACATACTTCTCAAAGCAACGATGTATTTCAATCTTATTATCATTTATTGAAGCTTTGATCTATATGTTGTCATCAATTACCAAAGAGGAGGAGATTGAAAGTGCAACTATCCCTGGGTGGTTTTGGTAATGATTAACAACATATAGCTCATTGAACTAATGCCTTTTCAAGATTAATATTTCAAGAAAGTTCAATGTTGGCATGGCATGGATTAGGATTGTGGACCCCTCAAAATGCTAAGGACAAAGGATTGGCTCAAGCTCTAAAAGCTCAAGACTCTACATTTTACTTTCAACGATCCAAGATCACATTGAGTCTTTAGGAAAAGCCAATACTATTAAAAGGGATTGAGCTTGCTTGCTCAAAATTCTTTGTGATATGCTCCAAAAACCCTCAACCACTTTCTCACATCCACATATGTCCCAAACCAAAAGTCAAACTCGACCCTACTGATTTGATCCATTCGGCGCCACCGAATTCATTTGACATAGCCACTGCCAGAAACCCTAGTCACTTCGATATCACCGATAGGGATCTCGGTCTCACCAAGATGGGATTGCAAACTCTCTGTTTCCCTTTGTAACGTTTTGGTCCAACCGAGATGAGCGATCGGTCCCACTGAGTTCACAATGCAAACTCCGTGTTTCCCTTTCGTAACGTTTCGGTCTCACCGAGTGAACAAATCGGTCTCACCGAGTCTGCCTGACCAACTCTCTGGTTAGCTTATTACCAAAGTCGGTCCCACCGAGTTTGTGTTATCAGTCTCACTGAGATTATGTTATGCCCTAACCCTAACAAAATTGGTTCCGCCGAGTTGACGTGTCGGTCCCACCGAAATGCCTAACGGTCACATTATGAACTAAAGCGGTCCGACCGAGTTTTATGATTCGGTCCCACCGAGTTTGGTAAATTGTGTGTAATGGTTAGCTTTTGTGTGGAGGCTATATATACCCCTCCACCCTCTCCTCATTCGTAGATGAAGCCATCAGAACATGCCTACACTTCCAGCATTCATTTTATGAGAGAGAACCACCTACTCATGTGTTGAGACCAAGATATTCCAATCCAACCATATGAATCTTGATCTCTAGCCTTCCCCAAGTTGCTTTGTACTCAAATTATCTTTCCACCAAAACCAATCCTATAAGAGCGAGTTGAGTGTTGGGGAGACTATCATTTGAAGCACAAAAGCAAGGAGTTCATCATCAACACACCATCTATTACCTTTTGGAGAGTGGTGTCTCCTAGATTGGTTAGGTGTCACTTGAGAGCCTCCGACAAGATTGTAGAGTTGAGCCAATGAGTTTGTATGGGCAAGGAGATCGCCTACTTCGTGAAGATCTACCCTGGTTAGGCAAGTCCTTCGTGGGCGATGGCCATGGTGGGATAGACAAGGTTGCTTCTTCGTGGACCCTTCGTGGGTGGAGCCCTCCGTGGACTCGCGCAGCCATTACCCTTCGTGGGTTGAATTCTCCATCAACGTGGATGTACGATAGCACCACCTATCGGAACCATGCCAAAAATCTCCGTGTCAACATTGCATTTGCTCCCTCCAAACTCTCCCCCTTTACTTTCATATGCAATGATTTACATTCCGCTGCTATACTCTTAGAATTGCATGTGTAGGTTGATTGCTTGACTTGTGTTAAGTTGCTAAAATCCGCCAAGAACTAAAATTGGGAAAATGCTAGATTTTTTGGTCAAGTAGTCTAATCACCCCCCCCCCCTCTAGACATATTTCGATCCTACACCGAGCTGGCTTTCCGAGCGTTTGAGACCGGTTTGAGACGCCCGACTGTAGATGCTCTAAGAAAACAATACCCCGATCCAAATTAGTTGACATTTGTTCAATGCAAAGCTGACAATCGTTAATTAATTTGGATGAGAGGGAATAATATTTATAATTAATTTGTTGAAAAAAGGATTGAATTTGGTTTCAAATACAATTGTTAAATTATGTATAAGTTTTTCTTGTCCAACAACCAACACGAGCTCCGACTTTTCAGAAGAAGAGAAATAGACCAATTTACCGAAAAAGACTTTCACCACGCTTTATATATAAAGCAAACCACTAGAGCCACAAGGTATTGCAAATGTTCACACCGCAAACACACACAAAAGTAGCACATACGATAATACGACATGGTTCAGGTGAGGACACAACTCAACAAGGCCTAAAATTGACCAATTCATTAAAAAACTAGATGAAAACCGTTACATTTCCACACACACCAACCTCGAGGCTACGACACAAATGAGCCAACGACTTCGTAGCCCAAAAAACGCGAGATAACACCCTACCACACGATCTGGAGCCGCCACTCTGCCTTACAAACCACACAAACGCACGAACCGGCCTCGAGGCTGCGTACCGAACAAGTTTGTCGACTCTGCCCCCAAGTAACCCAAAATGAAACCATAGAGGGTGAACTCCGGAGCCGCCACTCCGTCTTCCACACCGACCCCAAGTTATGCACCTGCCTAGCCAACAACGATGCAGAAGGACCTCATGTGCTAGTGTTATCCGACAGAAGATGATACCTTCAAGGCGACTCCCCCAAGGAGGAAGCGACCAGAACGACGCCGACACCCGCTTCGACCAGGGCCAGAGCTTTGTTTATTATCAGCTTCATGATGCAATTTTGAACCAAAAATCAAGAGAAAGTCAAAAAAGGCTCAAACGCATTTCCGCATAACAAGGTAAGCAAGATGATGCCGGAGATGTGAATTAGACCGTGGTAAAAATTATCGATCATAGAACGGTCCATTCAATATTTTTACCATCCTCGTAACAAATTGCTCCGGAATTAGGTTATACAGTATTATTATGTTTTATTTTGAAATGACGATCAATTCTTCAGAAACCCCCCCACAAAAAGAAAAACAATTCTTCAGAAGTTTCAGTACAAGACCGAAATGCTTCGTAAAAAGTCTACTGCTCCAGTACGTACCGCTAATGTTGTCCACAGACCACGGCAGCACCGTTCGTGAGGCACGCGGATGGCGATCCGCGTGACGGCCGCAAACTCGAATCCCCACCCTCCATCCGGAAGCGATCCAACGGCGCCCGTTCCACCCTCCGCCTCCCGCCCGGCGAAATCCAAACCCCAAAATCATCGCGCGCAAAGCATCAGATCCTATTTAAATCCCTCCATCCCTCCACTAATCCACCACCGCGAGAAATCTCAATCTCAATCCCCAAACCCCAGCAGCAGCAGCATCCCTCCTCCCCTCGCCGCCGATTCCCCCAGCCCCGATGGCCCGCACGAAGCAGACGGCGCGCAAGTCCACCGGCGGCAAGGCGCCGAGGAAGCAGCTGGCGACCAAGGCGGCGCGCAAGTCCGCCCCGGCCACCGGCGGCGTGAAGAAGCCCCACCGCTTCCGCCCGGGGACCGTCGCCCTCCGCGAGATCCGCAAGTACCAGAAGAGCACGGAGCTGCTCATCCGCAAGCTCCCCTTCCAGCGCCTCGTCCGGGAGATCGCCCAGGACTTCAAGACCGACCTCCGCTTCCAGTCCTCCGCCGTCTCCGCCCTGCAGGAGGCCGCCGAGGCCTACCTCGTCGGGCTCTTCGAGGACACCAACCTCTGCGCCATCCACGCCAAGCGCGTCACCATCATGCCCAAGGACATCCAGCTCGCGCGCCGCATCCGCGGAGAGCGCGCCTAGGCTCTGCACGCGCCCCGTCCGCCGCGTTTGGTTGCTAGTTGTTTTATACGACTCTGTAGTTGTTTACCCTCCTTGTATGTCCTGTCGATGCCATCGAATGTTCAAATCTCTGGTTTGATAAATGGAATCACGCATCTTTTATTCAAATTCTGTCTCGTCGTTCTACATTTTTTTGCTGCTAGATTTTGTGCTTGATGGTCCGATTATGTGGGTTCACTGTAAGTAATAAGGCTCCCATTTGATAGCTGCAATCTGCGCGTGCATCTGCGGGCTACAGTTTCATGTTGTCTTTTGGCGACTGTTTCTTGGAAATTGAGGCTGTGGTCTGGGAGCACATCTAGGTGAACTGAAAATGCAGATCTGATCTCGTTTGAGCAATTAGTAATCCTGTATACATTTTATCTTTAAATAGGTCACTATTTGCCGTGGATTCAGTTGTATAATAAGTAGAAATGACAATCTGCTAGTTCCTTGTTCAGCTAACAATCAATTCTGAAACAGCTCATTTGTAATGAGAGGCTTGCTCATATGGAATGACAAATATTTCGGCCCACTTGTTTTATCGTGATGCTCTATTATGCCCACTGAAACACCATTTTCCCATGTGGTGCTATTAGATCCATCTCTTTCAATGTTTTATTTGAAGAGATTTATCAAAAGTAGTGTAGTTTTTCTGTTCCAGATTCAGAGTTGAGCGAGTCACTGAGAGTTGTGGTTGCAGATTTTTTTTTTGCCCGCATACAAGATCTTAGCAGAAGTGTTGCATGTATTTATTTTTCTCGACACAAGACAACAATCAATTCTGATGCATAAACCAGGACATGAGGATCATAATAGCACTTACTCAAACTTTCTTGTTTCCATACTTTTGTTTTGTTTTGGGGTTAATTGGAAAGATGCCACTACAATTTTCGCCAATTTGAAAGATGCCAATGCAGCTTTCCTCTTTTGAAAAATACCATTGCAATTCTGCGTACATCTAGAGATGGCTTTAGAGCTACTTAAACCCATGCGCGGTGAAGTATATGGCGTATTACAAATCGCAGGTACACCGTACACATGGACGGTCGGTTTGTCCACATGACTCAACTGCCACTGAATTAAAAACAAAGGGACTGCCCCCATTTGATAGCTGTAACCCGGGAGCACCTTTTTTTTCCTTTTTGAGGGAGCACATCTGCGTGATACAAGCAAATGTTCATCTTCTCTTTTGGTGAATAACAAGTTTTTCTTTGTATTCTTGGTGTTGGATTCTCTGGTTGGAACACCTGCTGGTAAAGGCCCTTAGAGGTATGGTACTTGCTGCCTTTCTTTTCGAAATTGAGGAACTTTCATACCTGATTTTCATATCCAAAAAACCCGGTAAGACAATGCCGTTCAGGATTACAAACCACTATCACGGCGTCATGACTGACCACCCAATCGTCACATTCTTGAGAAGTAAACAACATCTACCCTATCACATGTTTCTCAGTGATTAGTGATAGAACATTTTTGAATTCAGGAACAATTTTTGAAAGTCACGAACATTTTTTGAATCGACGAACATTTTTTGAAATTCATGAATTTTTTGAATGGATGAGCAATTTTTAAATTTGCGACCATATTTTTAATTGATGAAGAACTTTTGAATTCAGGAACATTTTTTGAATCGGCTTACATTTTATAATTTGGGATTTTTTAAATTCACGAATTTTTATGAATTGATTTTTTAATTCATAAACAATAGATGGAAATTATTTAAATTTTGGTAAAGAAATTAAAATTCACAAACACTTTGAATTCAATTTTTTTCGACATTTATTGAATCATGAACAATCGAAGAACATCATTTAGATTTTGGTAACAAATTTTAAAATTCACAATTTTTTTGAATTCGAAACAATTAAAAAAATCATGAACAGTTTTGGAATACATGAACATTTTACGAAATCCTAATCATTTTATGAATTTATGAACAATCTACTTGCACTATTTGAAATTTGGATTTTTTAAAATTCATTAACATTTTGAATTGTTTTTTTATAAAAATCGTGAACATTTTTTGAATTTTTGAAAATTTTATGTAATCCTGAACACTTTTCGTATTCATGAACAATCGTCGAACACTTTTAAACTTTTGGGAAATTCTTTTAAAATTTACAAACATTTTTAAAAAATCATGAACATTTTATGAAATCCAGAACATATTCAAATTCGTGGAAATTTCGATATTTTTAAAAATTATGTTTTAAAATTAAGATTTTTTTAAATCCAAACATTAAAAGATAGTTGAGATCCATGGAAAATTCTCGAAATAAAAAAAATGAAAAAATGGAGCGCCCAACCCGCACATGGGCCGTCCCAAATTGGCGCATGGGGTAGCTCGGGGTGCGTGTTGCCTCACTTTCTAGCGCGCGGGTCGGGAAATAGGAGGATTCACATTCCCCCTCCCCTTGTCTAAAAAAATACACCCCCTCCCCACCCTGTTTCGAAAGGAATCAACCTCCCTTTCTGAATGAGTGCTTATCACGAACCATTACTTAGTGAAGAGAAGAAATGATGTCATTGAAATCGTGCATGGTCCAGGAAAAAAGTGATTATGTAGATGTTGGGTCGATGGGTTCTTGTACAAACGTATTTCTGTGGTTGGTTCACAATACGTCATTTTACTCACCAGCCACATTGTGGAGCCAACTGCAACGATCCAATCTATACGACTATACCTTTCTCAACCACTATTTTGTACTATATGTAAGTATCCATAAAGAGAGGCTTCATGTTTTTTAGACGAGATCTTGGTGGTCCTTAGTTTACTACAACTGCAGTAGTCGTTGGTGCTTATTAATTGTAGTATTATGGTGTGAATAAATGGCTCTACTGTGCGAACACACTATGTCATGCGGAAAAATGTTGTCATTTATTTTTTCTGGATAGATGAACAAGAACTGGGAGTTTTGAACAAATGAAAAAATAATTAGGATTGCCTGCAAACAAAAAGAAAATGTAATTAGGATGTTTATAGTATATCTAAAAACATTGATGTTGTACAACTTAGTTTATTTGACGGTCATTTATACACATGTCCAAGGTCGTCGAGGACAACCTCATTTGTACACTGAGTAATACAAAAGAAAACCCCTTTATTTCGACCAACTGATTTTCTAACTGGCGCGAACCTCTTTGCGAGACGTCCGATTGTTCGAGATCGTGCGACTCTCGTCTCTCGCGTGTATCCAATCAGCCAGTGCACCGCAACCAGGCCCAGGTCGCCCACGTCTCGCACACCTATTCCGTGACCTCGAGAGGGAAAGAGGTTGCAACATTTATTCCCTGACCAAAATTGAGCAGCACCCAGATCTAACTGAACCACATGATGCGACGATCCTCACGACGTCGATCTTCCGGAATGGAGAAGCCGACGCGAGAATGGGATGTGCAAATCGGGCGGGGGACGCGTGCAAAGGGGCTTGACGAGTGGTGCCCTTGGGAGCGGAGGGGCTCGTCGGAGCTGCCACACTGGGGCGGGGGAGCTTGACTCGAGCGTAGGGCTCGTTGCACAGTAGAAGGTCGCACGTGCAGGTTGATTTGCTTAGTTTCAGAGTAACTAATCCGCTGAGCGCAACTGAAAGATCGTGGATGTCGCCTAGAGGGGGGGGGTGAATAGGCGTTTTAAAATAATTAGGCTCACCTATGTGCAACAAATGCGGAATAAACCTAGCGGTTAATTTGTCAAGCACAAAACCTACAACAACTAGGCTCATCTATGTGCACCAACAACTTAAGCTAAGCAAGATAAGCAACTATGTGATAGCAAGATATATGACAAAGAACAATATGGCTATCACAAAGTAAATTGCATAAGTAAAGGGCTCGGGTAAGAGATAACCGAGGCACGCGGAGACGACGATGTATCCCGAAGTTCACACCCTTGCGGATGCTAATCTCCGTTTGGAGCGGTGTGGAGGCACAATGCTCCCAAGAAGCCACTAGGGCCACAGTAATCTCCTCACGCCCTCGCACAATGCAAGATGTCGTGATTCCACTAAGGGACCCTTGAGGCGGTCACCGAACCCGTACAAATGGCGACCCTTGAGGCGGTCACCAACCCGTACACTTTGGCAACCCTTGGGGCGGTCACGTGCACCACAAATTGCTCGGGGCGATCTCCACAACCTAATTGGAGACCCCGACGCTTGCCTAGAGCTTTACACCACAATGATTGAGCTCCGAACAACACCAACCGTCTAGGGCGCCAAGGCACCCAAGAGGAACAAGCTCTAGGGTGTCCAAACACCCAAGAGTAACAAGCTCAAGGGTACCAAGCACCCAAGAGTAATAAGCTTCTCAACTTGTAACTTCCACGTATCACGTGGAAAACTCAAACCGATGCACCAAATGCAATGGAAAGGGCACACGGAGTGCCCAAATCCTTCTCTCTCAAATCCCACCGAAGCAACTAATGCTAGGGAGGAAGATGAGAGGAAGAATAAGAAGGAGAACACCAAGAACTCCAAGATCTAGATCCAAAGGGTTACCCTCACATAGAGGAGAAAGTGATTGGTGGAAATGTGGATCTAGATCTCCTCACTCTTTTCCCTCGAAAACTAGCAAGAATCCATGGAGGGATTGAGAGTTAGCAAGCTCGAAGAAGGTCAACAATGGGGGAAGAACCACAAGCTCAAAGGATAAGGTTCAATTGGGAAGAAGTCCCCCTTTTATAGGTGGGGAAAAATCCAACCATTATGCTCACAGCCCGCACAGAGCGGTACTACCGCTCCAAGGAGCGGTACTACCGCTAGGGCGGTAGTACCCCTTTGAAAAACAACAGAGAGGAGGCAAAAGGCCAGTAGAACCGCCGGAGTGGTACTACCGCTCCTCCTCACGGTACTACCGCTCGACCTCACGGTACTACCGCAAATGGTAGCGGTACTAAAAAAATACTTCCGTGCCTACCTCCGCTGAGCAAAACACGAGATTTTGGTCCGGAGCGGTACTACCGCTCAGGAGTCGCGGTAGTACTGCTCTGGAGCGGTAGTAAAAAATTACATCCGCTCTAGTCGCGGTAGTACCGCTGCAGCCTTTACCAAAACAGCCACAACTTTTGCAAACGGACTCCGAATTCAACGAAACCAAGTTTGTTGGAAAGCTAACAACATGAGCTAACACAATCTTGATAGAAATATCAATAATAAGCCAATGAGAAAAGACACATAAGAAAATGGTGAGAACCCTTCCTCGGAAAAGACAGGTAAAACCTCCAACACCGAAAACATCATAGAAGACGCATGCGAACTCCGTTTTCGATGAACTCAAGCTTGTCATCAAGATGACCATAAGCTCTAAGACTCACAAAGATCACCAAACGAGAACCAGGAACCATGATGCAAGGATGCAATGGTTTGAGCTCTCTACTAACGATACGATCAAGCTACCAACTTGAGAGCCCCCCTTGATAGTACGGCAAACGATCCTATACCCCAGTCTCCCAACTACCACCACGAGACCGGTAAAATAGAAAACCTATCAAGGCCAAACCTTTGCCTTGCACATGGTCCACTTGAGCTAGATGATGACGATCTTGACTCCCTCAAGATGGACCACCTTTCTTGATTGCGTTGGCTCGATGAAGACTAGATGATTGCTCCCCCATAGTCCACTATGGGTGAGCCACTCTTCAGCACATCTTCACAAGTCCATTGACACCATAATGGATGGCAAGATTCAAGCACTTGATCTCTTCGTGATGCTCCACTTGAACTTGCACACGGCAATCTTGATGACGATCACCACTTGATGTCATCCTTTCCATGGGTTGTATGATATCTTCCTCTTGATGCAAGCCCATGGACACGTACCTAACCCCACATAGAACTCTCACATAGACCATGGGTTAGTACACAAAGTGCAATGGACAATGCTTACCATACAATGGGATCACTCGATCCCTCTCGGTACATCTTCTACGCTTTGTGAGTTGATCAACTTGATTCACTCTTGACTTAGTCTTGATCAACTTGGTTCACTCTTGACTTAGTCTTGATCAACCTTGAATCTTTCCAACTCTCTTCATTTGGATGATGTCTTGAAGTTAAACATGAATGATCACACAATCTTCTTCTTCAAGACATGCTTGCAATAAGCTCAACACTCACATGACCAATCTTTGGATAATTCCTTAATAGCACCTTGGTCAACTCATAAACTCCTTGAAACCAACACATGGACTTCAAGAAAAGCCTATGGACAAATCCTTCAAATATAACTCAAGACAACCATTAGTCCATAGAGATTGTCATCAATTACCAAAACCAAACATGGGGGCACCGCAGGTTCTTTCAATCTCCCCCATTTTGGTAATTGATGACAATCACTTTCAAGAGAGTTTATATAAGGAATTATGCTTCACTATGCAATGCAACAACCAATAGTGCATGCATATGAGATGCAAATGCTAAGGAACAAAACCAAAGCAAGAGGAGATAACTCTCTAAACTTCTCCACAAAACTCTCTGAAACTCCTCCCCCATTGACATCGATTGCCAAAATGGGAGAAAAGCTTAGAACGCCAATATAAAGAGTGTTACTCCATAAATTGTGTATCTCTCAAAAAGAGAGTGGAATGCAATACACATATCCAATGGTAAATACCTGGAGGAAGACAAACTATATTGAGGCCCAAAGATTGCAAAAGAATGATATGCCACAAAGACATAACAAAGAGAGAAACAAGAAATCGAGCAATCAAAAGATACAAATTGAAGCAAGCAATCAAAGGATATCAATTGAACCAACTAGACCAAAGATCCTATGAGCCACATGAATGAAGGATATTATGATATGAGCCGAGGAGTGTTCTAAAGAAACTAGAGAAGCTCCCCATGATTTGTGCACATCAAGAATTTTTGTATTCGGATACAAAGTACACAAAATAGGATCATAGCTCCCCCAAAATCAATAGAAACTTACAACAAGTGCATGTGAGCATATAGGAAACTAAGCCTAGTACTTTCAACAAACACATGGTTGAGCAACAAGTAAAAGAGGCAACTTGAGAATGGGCTCAACCAAAAAGATGTGTGTGAGTCAAGGCAATGCACTTGAGAAGACTAATGTACAGATGAGCATAAAGCATCAATAAAGTCTTGAAAGAATGAGGCACACGGTGCAAGGCCTATCATTCCCACACACAACTAGCAAATGGGTTCACAAGCTTACTAATAAGCATATAAAGAACCTATGCTTGTGACAACCCGTGGTGAAGATAGAAGATGAAAGCCTCATCAAGACGAGGGATACCAATTAATATGGCAAAAGCCTCGTAAAGACAAGCATGAGGAAAATAATCTTCACCACACAAGAGTGCATCAAGATGCTACATAGAGGACACGCACTCAAGGCAAAAGCTTTCACGGAGCCACCAAAGAAATAACATAAGAAAGACAAGGTGGACGTGAAAGAAAGGATATCAACTAGAGATGTAAATTCTCTGAAGTGTATAGGGTTCTAGGTAGACGAAATCATGATGATATATATCTACAAAGAAGGATGTACACCCAAAATAGTTACAGCACGAAGGAACAAGATACCCAAAAGGAAGTCATACATATACTAATAAGATATTTGCCTGGAAGCATAGCACATGGCTAGATATGGTCTTATTGTATATAAATGAATTCCTACAGATACAACATCAAAGACATCACAACTAGCAACAAGAGATCATCGTTGGGATGCTTTGAGAAAGGAAACAAGTATCACAAGATATGAAATGAATATCATGCCAAGATGCAACCTACACAAGGTTGAATGCAAGAGAGGAAAGCATGAATAGATACTTGTTACCGAGATATCATTGGAAGGATGTAGTAGATACCAATTGAAGGTAGATAGTAGTTCATTGATCATCCTAGCTTGACTCCAATGAGCACATGGTGACAACACCTTCCTTGTGAGTGAGCCAAGCATCCAATGCATCTCCAACCGCTCCTAGAAGAACAACACAAACTAAACGGTACCCAAACTCATTGGGACCAAGAGTTAGAAACACCAATATACATAGGACAAACTCCACATAAATAGGTGCATATAGATATGAAAATGAATTTCATGCACCTCTCATCCAATTTGAGACTTGGTGGAGTTTCCCCTACATATTGGGTCAAAGAAAGAAAGCATGCCAAATAAAATACATGAAGTAAACATGCATGCTCAAAACTTTCAAGAACCGAAACCAAATGAAAACGAAATGCAAAGAAAAAGGATACCAAATAGACAAATTATCACTTGGAAGATATCATTAAAGATACATCAAGGAATAAGATATCCATTAATACACACGAAATTAAAGATGTCAAACTCCCAAAGAAAGGATGGTTCAAACAAACCAAGCTCTCAACAAGGTTTCATGATGGCACAAAGTACCAAAAAGAAATGGCTTGCCTTCCACCAAAACACACTTGATGAGGATCACAAGATGAGCGTTTTAGAGAAAATAGGACAGCTCCCCCACGAGTTGTGCATTACATAGGATTTGCATTTGAATACAAAATGCACAAGGTGGGATCACCACTTTCACTATATCTAGAAAACACTAGATAAGAACAAGAAATAAACAAGATCCACAAGTGGTAGGGAAGACAATGGGAGTTGACACAAACTTGGCAAGAGGAAAGGCAAATAAAAACAAAAGCCAGTGTAAAGATGATCAATAAATTCTACCACACATAAGTGACTACCAATTGTCAAAAGACAAGAAGTATATGGAAATAATTCCCGGTGGTAGATAACAAGGATATCCAACATCATCTTCACAACAAACACAAGCAAATTGCCACTTGTAGAGCTAACATGTCACCTAGGAACAATATAATTTACAATATCAATTCTAAGAGACAATATCTCAAATGTACACATTTTTTAGGCTTGTAATATGCACATAGCATATTACTCCCCCATAATGTGATACCAATAAGAACTTAACAAGAGGCAATAAGAGGATCCAACACGAGATAATCAATGGAATTTTTAGAATTTGAATTTCTCATGAGAGATATACCACCTAGCGACTAGATAATCTTGTAATATCAATACTAAGTGGTATTCCCCATGTACCCACCTTTATAGAATTGTGAAGTGCACAAAGCACATCGCTCCCCCATAATGGGATATTCCATTAATCTCTCACACGATCCAACTAAGATACAACCATGATGCACTAAGGCTCAACGAATGACACACAAGTACATGATGTGCAAACCAACATACACAAAGGCAATTTGGAGACACATCATATACAAACACATGCTAGGAACAAAACCAAAACATGCAAGGGGGCAAGTAACTTTCAATGTAAGCAATTTTAAGTACAAGTTACCGCAAGGAGGCACATTGGATATAAGATATAAACTTGACGATTCAATTGACTTGGCTTGAGACAATACGAGTGATGAAGTCCCCTTAGTTCTTCATAATGTAGCCAAGTCTCCAATGCCCTCCAACAACACCTATTGATCAAGTTTGAGCTAGTTGGTCCCCAACCAAGTTGGGTCCTAAGAGGTTAGTCACAATAGGCTTGGCAACCCAAATTACCAAAACCAAACATGGGGGCACCGCATGTTCTTTCAGCAACAATCTCACATCCATAGTGATGGGCTTCATTTTTTTTTGGCTAGAGCAGTGTTTCAGTGATGCACATACTAGGATACACTCATTGGCATTCCATTGTTTGGATGTGACGGAGTTTGGTTCTTTGCAATCGGGAAGTGGTGCTTCATCGCAACTCATACCTTTTTAGTGGTTTTGTTTTTTGGAGTGACCAAATTCAGAAAAGGCTTTTTATCAGTGTCTAATGGATTATTTGCTTGCAGTATCAGGGTTGTGGGTGTTGTCTGGGTGTGGGTGTTGTGTGTTATTTGTTTTATCAGTGGTGTGTCAGTGCTTAGATAAGTTTTTTTTATGTTCACAAGTTGTGTTTCATCTAGTAGTGACCAATGCAGAGAGATTGTTTGTGTTTATCCAAAAGTTCTACTGCTGCTGCATAGTTTTAACGAGGCAGTATAACATTTGTACATTTTGTTGTGGTTTTTTGTTCTTTTTTTTGCAGAGCCTCAAGAGTGGACGATGAAGATCCTGCTGACGGGTCCTTCACAGCAGGATCCTGCTTTTCAACTACTCATTCATGCCAGGTTGTTGAGAAACATCTGAACGACGACAATAGGGGAATCTTAGATGATTACAATTTTGAATCTTTAATGAATATCCCCCCTTCTTTGTACCATGAGATGCTTGACTGCATAGTCATGAAGATTGACCCTAAGCAGAGTTTGTTTAGGTATGAGAAACACCCCCATACATTGTAGCTTTGAATTTTTCTTTTCCCGTTGCAATGTTTTTTCTCCCTAAATGACACATGTCTTCTGTTTATTCAGTCATAAAAGAAGACTATATTGTTTATGAGCGACACCATGCAATTTGTTTTTAGTGTCCCATCCGAGACGAGGACAACAGAGCTCCTGAAGAGGAACGAACCCTTGAGCCGAGTGACATTTATTGAGATGGGAGAAGGGCTCGAATAAAGAAACTATATATGTACTTGAGAAGGTGAGAAGGCGAGGAATGACGGCACCGTGACCATTGAGAGGACTTGGGTGCTTTTATGCATCACCCTTGTGCTAGTCACTGACACCAGCAACATGATGACCCTAGACTTCCTTGCTAGCTTGAAGGACATGGGCATGAAATCCTAACTTGGTAGTCGTTCCATAAGTTTTTTGGTTGTCAGTTACATTATATTAGTGAAATTTGATGTATTGTTAGCAAATACAAAACACCATTGCCCAACTCAATCGCTCATGATCTTAAATTGCAAAACACCCTCCTAGTTGGGACCCAACCCAGTGAATATTTATGATTTTGGTTAATCAAAGGTGCTCAACACACGCATGGATAACTGTACTAACTTGCTTGTATGCTATATGTTATTATTGTTTTTATATTATTCTGGCCATTTGATTCTTAAATTTTTGATCCCTGAACATAATGTAGATTAAATGATTTTGATAGTGCCTCTTAAATATGTCTTGAAGTATGTTACCATTGCATATAATTATTTGTTCTCTTGTTTTTGTTATTATGCTTAAAAACATGAATGCTTACATTAAGAAGACCAATGTGAGTAAAGAAAACCGATAATAGAAAGAGAGTGAGAGGAAAACAGAGGGAGAGAGAGAGAGAGAGAGATGAGTCTATGTTGATGTCTGAAAGGATCGATATGGTTGACTAGAGGGGGGGGTGAATAGGCAACTAACAATTTTTAAGCTTTTCTTTACCAAATTAAACTTTGCAACAAAATAGGTTGTCTAGATGTGCAACTAGGTGAGCAACCTATATGATGCAATAACAACTAGCACACAAGCAAGCAAAGGATGTAAAACAAGTAGGCTTGCAAAAGTAAAGGCACGAAATAACCAAGAGTGGAGCCGGTGGAGACGAGGATGTGTTACCGGAGTTCCTTCCTTCTAAGGGGAAGTACGTCTCCGTTAGAGCGGTGTGGAGGCACAATGCTCCCCAAGAAGCCACTAGGGCCACCGTATTCTCCTCACGCCCTCACACAATGCGAGATGCCGTGATTCCACTATTGGTGCCCTTGAAGGCGGTGACCGAACCTTTACAAGCAAGGTTGGGGCAATCTCCACAACAATCGGAGGCTCCCAACAACAACAACAACAACACAACGAAGCTTCACCACAATGGAGTATGGCTTCGAGGTGACCTCAACCGTCTAGGGTACTCAACACCCAAGAGTAACAAGATCCGCAAGGGATAAGTGGGGGAAATCAAATTTCTCTTGGTGGAAGTGTAGATCTGGGCCTTCTCAACCAATCCCGAGCAAATCAACAAGTTTGATTGGCTAGGGAGAGAGATCGGGCGAAAATGGAGCTTTGAGCAACAATGGAGCTTTGGGGGAAAGAGGTAGGTCAACTTGGAGGAAGAAGACACCTTTATATAGTGGGGGAACAATTCCAAACGTTACCCCACTGAGCAGCCCCGTACAGAGCGGTACTACTGCTAGGGCAGGGCGGTACTACCGCTGAGAGCGGTACTACCGCTCCCTGCCTAGCGGTACTACCGTGCTAGCGAGGAAGTCAGGCCCTGGCCCCATAGCGGTACTACCGCGGGAGTAGGAGCGGTACTACCGCTCGGAGCGGTACTACCGCTTTTAGTGCCGCAAAATCCGACACGAGAAAACACAGTCTCGAATCAAGGCGGCAGTAGCGCGGTACAGCTGCGATACTACGGCCGAAGCCCGCGAGCGGTACTACCGCTCTGCGGAGCGGTACTACACGAGAGCGGTACTATCGCTTCGTGGAGCGGTACTACATGGAGGGCTTCAGCGGTACTATCATTGAGATCATGGTACTACCGCCGCACAGGTGAAGCAGGTACACAAGAGAAGTTGCAGCTCCAAAGATGCGAAAGGAAGACGACAGGTGTGATTGGGATGTGTACGTGTTGATTCTACCATAGTCTTACCAAAGCGGATCCCCTCTTAATAGTATGGTTACTCCTACGAAACTAGTCCACCAACAACAAAACGAAGGAGCTACACCGTCTTGAATAAAACACCGAGGGGAGGGAATCGTCTCATGCCAATGGATGATTCTCTGAAAGAACTTAACGCACACGATTAGTTCGCAAAAGAATTGTCATCAATCACCAAAACCACTAGGGGATAAATATGCCCTTACAATCTCCCCCTTTTTCGTGGATTGATGACAATACGGGATTTGCATAAGCAAGATATAGAGTAAGCATACAAACCCCACGGTCCTAACATGTAGATGGGCTCCCCCTAGATGTGTGCTATCTAGATAAGTGCTTTGGACTGCACACCACACATACTAGGATCAATGCTCCCCCTACATTTTAGAGACCAACAATCTAAGCAAGGTATATGAGAGCAGCATAGATGATATAACAAGAAAAGCAAGCAACTCATAAGCTAGATAGTGACATAGATAATGATACTGGAAAGATAAGGTAGCATATGTCTCACACCATATTACTCAAACTTAGGTCTCACAGACAAACCAACCAAAGCAAACGCGCGAGGAAAACACGAACAAGAGACGAAAGACACAACTTGCAAATCCCTAAACTCTCTCCCCCTTTGGCATCGAGACACCAAAAAGGAGAGGGAGTGTTGCTACGGCTCCAGGTGAGAGCAAATGAGGGACACACGCATCAGAGCCCAACGGAAACATCGGCACCACCGTCGTCAGTCTGGAAGTGCTCGGCATCAGAATCGGTCCACGGGCAGTGCTGCTGAATCCACTCCTCCTCCTCAGTAAGCTGGTCCTCAGATCCACTGTTGACAGTAGCACCCAACTGACGCATGAGCTCCTTGTGACGACCTCGAGCCTTCTTCTCAGCCACATGAGTCATGTACTGACCGTGAGCCTCCATGCAGAACAACTTCTTCATCTTAGACTTGAGCTTCTTAGCCCAAGAGGGCTCTGCCTCAGAAGGCATGTAGTCATCATCCTCATCATCATCAGCTGCAGGCTCCTCCTCTATCTCCATGGCAGCAGCAGATGAAGGAACTCCAGTCCTAGGGGCCTGAGTGCCCCAGTTATCCTTCTTCCTCAGACGCTTGACATCGTGAGAGCTCAACTCTCCAGTCTCCAGTGGCACCTTGGGATAGACATGATCCCAGGCCTTCTCAATGAGCAGCATGATGAACGGACCATAAATCGGGCACTTGCGCTCGGAGATAGCAGACAGCAGCTCAGACCACATAACGTGAGAGATATCCAAGGACTCTCCGGTGGGCTGTGTCTTCTCACGCTGGCAGAAAAGAAGCATGTCCACGAGATAAGAGTGAACCTGGTCCAGATTCCCGATGCGAGGGAAAAGAGTCTCTCTGAAGATGCGGTGAAGGATATCCAGATAGGCAGTCAGCTCATAGGTTTCCTTCTTTGTCTCATGGTTGATCCTCAGAGTGCAGTAGGGCCCCTCTTGTATCTCCATCCACCCCTTAGCTCTCTAGCTTTGGCGTCGTCGCTCTACTTTACTCCACATAGCGCCACTATCGTCGGTCAACTTTACTCCACATAGCTCCACTATCGCCGCACTTCTTTACTCCATATAGCTCCACTATGACATGATAAGCTAGCGCTTACCATTTGCATTTTTATAGATCGGTAACACCCATGCCTGTGTGTGTTTTATAAACAATCTATATTTTGATCGATAACGCCCATATTGTGATTGTATCCGTTTTTGAAATTCGTTCACAAACTCCAACGACTTTCTCCCTGAATGGCGATCAACATGTTCTTTTCTCTACACCTTAAGTCCCAACCGAAATACAAGAAGACAAAGTGTGATGGTGATCTTCCTCATGCTTGGCTACTTCTTTGACCGACCGGTCTTCATTTGTGCCTCCGGCTTAGTGTAGCTTTGTTGTTATGTGTGCATTTCTCCAACTCCAATGAATTGTTGTTTCCTATGAGAAGTGGGTACACATGAAGGGCAGACCTTAACATAGACAATCAAGGAACTTCTAAGAAAATAGATAATAATCAAGGAAAACATGTGACAATCACAATATCGCTGCAACCCACACATAATAATGTGAACCAATGTGCTGGATTTGCCTCAAATTTCAGATCAACCCATGCCTAGATAGGGTGAAGGGGCTGGAATAAAGCTTAGAATTTAAACAGAACATATATCTACCAATACCATGCTACGTAATTTCAATCCAAAGTTTAGAACACAACATAGTTTTTTTACTAATCGGTACTATCTTCACAGCAGATCATGCATGTAAAGATGCAACTGTATTTTCCATCATCATTACATTATGAGTTTGCAAACAAATGAAAGGTTGCCAATAGAAATTTATTTTTCTTTTCTATATTGAGAAGACAAACATGAGACAACTATTAGCTGAAAATATTTTGTATTATTTTCCATTATACACCATGCATAATCCAATCTTACATGTATGTAAAATTTTACTTCAATGGAAGAATGCTTCCAGTATAGATCCTCATGCTACTTCTCTTGGTACAAAGTTGACAAAACAGCACCAACCTAAGCATCAAAGGAATGAAAATAATTAAACATCGATTGAAGAAATGTGTTAAGCAAGAGGTGTGTACCTTCAGCCTAGGAACCTTATTGGAACCCTAGAAATCCATTATCTCTTTATCTATTAAGTAACCATCAGGTCTAACACATTATGAGTTCAGGTTCTACGCATGGTTACTGACTTCAGCTGTGGTCAGGACAACCATTCTAATTATACAACATGCTTTCATTTTTGTTACCTGGTTAACCCCTGAAAGAAAAGGATAAAAGAGGATATTCAAAGGTTAATATGCGTAAATTATATAAACAAAGTTTCTTGCTCAGGAACATAGCCAGGTCTTTTCTTCTATGAAGGTGGCATTGTAAGAACTAAGCTGCTAGGCAATGATATAAATTTACCAAAAATATGATTAAACATGGCCATCTGGTTACATTCTTCCTGGCTTCAGGAAAGGAAGATAATCCAGATCGCTAAAAAATCTAGCGACATTAGGTGCCAGATATTTTGACTGAGTAGGTTATTCAACATGATGATTTTCTACAGAAAGCAAGAACAAGTAATAGCAAGGGTTTGTCCACTGAAAAATACCTTATTAGTTTCAGATGAGGCCAATCGAAATGATATTCCGAGAGAACCTTATACTAAGATAAGAGTTGGCCATTGATACATGGTATAAACATAACCACCTTAATGAATTAACTGACTTGTTTTACTTATTAAAATAAAAATCTTAAAAATCTAAAATTTGACCTGTTAGTGTTCTAAGTTCAAAAGTCTAGATCTTGCACCCCAATTAACTGCATGAACACTTTCCACTTGACTGAAAGCAGCTTGCCATTGGTCATCCAGGTCAGTGTCCTGTCCTCATCAGTTCCCAGGTGAACCGTGGCATAGAATTGGGCCACCATATCAGCATCAAAGTCCTTGTTGAATTTCATGATCCCAAGAATGTTGAGCTGAGTGCACATCTGAAGAGCTTCACCAAAGTAGTCAGGGTCTTGCTCCATATGGTTGGTGTCGATAGAGTGCACGTTGACATAGAGATTCTTCTTGGCTTTGAGAACATCAAAGAAGATGGCAAACTGGAACCTGTTCCAGAATGGATGGTTGACCAAAGTGGGATCTTGGTCACCCTCATACGGGTTGCGGCGGTGCCTTGCCCAGAACTCCTTCGGCTGCATTTCTGGCACGGTTTTCCCTGGCTTTGGCTTGACCCCAGACTTCTTCTGGAGTTGAGGTGGAGGTGGAGGTGGAGGTGGATGAAAGCACATTTGCTCCCTGGGTGGTTTTGGTAATTAATGACAACATACTTTGTGGTTGGACTAATGCTTTTATCAAGTATGTTTCAGGAAAGTCAATCACATTGGCATGGCAAAAGGACCGAGAGGTGGACCCTCAAATGCTAAGGCAAGCATTGGCAAAAGCTCAAGACTCCATTTTTGGTTTAGTGATCCAAGATCACATTGAGTCTATAGGAAAGCCAATACTATTAAAAGGGATGAGGTTATGTTAATGATCCGTTGCTCAAAGTGCTTAGTGATATATCTCCCAAACTATCGCAATCTTTCATTCCAATATACACTCATAAGTAATCTCGGTCTCACCGATTTCCTAAACTCAGTCCACACCGAGATGAACCACCTCACCATAAAGCCAAACCCTAGAAATTTCGGATTTTCCGATTCGAACTCGGTCTCACCGAAACTAGTGTTGCCAAGCTTCAGAATCCTTCACATCAAATCGGTGTCACGAGATGATAAAGTCGGTCCCACCGAGATTGGCAAACCCTAGTCTTTGGAAGAATCGGACTCACCGAGATTGTATTTTCGGTCCCACTGAAAATCCCAACGCTCACAAGATTTGAACTTTCGGTCTCACCGAGTTGTCAACTTCGGTCCGACCGAGATTGGTCAAATGTGTGTAACGTTGGATTTTGTGTGGAGGCTATAAATACCCCTCCACCCCTCTTCATTCGTGGAGAGAGACATCGAAAGAACTACCACTCCTACCTTACATTTCGAGAAGAAAACTACCTACCCTTGTGTTGAGATCAAGTAGCTCCACTCCCACCATATGAAGCTTGATCTCTAGCCTTCCCAAGTTGCTTTCCACTCAATCCTTTCTTCCACCACAGCCAAATCAGTGAGGAGAGTTGAGTGTTGGGGAGATTATCATTTGAAGCACAAGAGCAAGGAGTTCATCATCATCAACACCATCTATTACCTTTTGGAGGGTGGTGCCTCCTAGATTGGTTAGGTGTCGCTTGGGAGCCTCCGTCAAGATGTGGAGTTGAACCAAGAAGTTTGTAAGGGCAAGGAGATCGCCTACTTCGTGAAGATCTACCCCGAGTAAGGCTAGTCCTCCGTGGGCGTATGCCATGATGGCATAGACAAGGTTGCTTCTTCGTGGACCCTTCATGGGTGGAGCCCTCCGTGGACTCTCGCAGCCGTTACCCTCCGTGGGTTGAAGTCTCCATCAACGTGGATTGACGATAGCACCACCTATCGGAACCACGAGAAAAATCTCCGTGTCTCCAAATTGCGTTTGATCTTCTCCACCTCTCTTTACTACTTGTGCAATTTACTTTCCGCTGCCCATACTCTAGAATTGCATGTGTAGTAAGCTACTTGACTTGTGTGATATGCAAAATCTGCCAAAAACTTGTCTTTGTCAAAAGGCATAATTTTTATCTTGTCGAGTAGTCTAATCACCCCCCCTCTAGACACTCTCACCTTCTTCGATCCTACAATTGGTATCAGAGCATTGGTCTCCATTGCTTTGTTTACACACCATTGGAGGAAGATGGACGTGTCTACGTTTGGGAGTGTTAGTCATAGAGTGCCTATTCTTGATGGAGTGTCCTATAACTCGTGGAGGATTGAAATGCTTATTATCTTTAAGATGTATAACTTGCGCAAATATGTTGAAACCCCATATGTGCCTCCATTTGACCCCTTGCACCCTACCATGGATGAAGAGCTTGATTTGCTTCGTAACCTTAGAACTGTAAATCTTATCATTAGAGGGTTACCCGATAACTTGCTTAAGCTCGTTACAAACTTTGAGTGCGCCTATGCTATGTGGAAGTTCTTGGAAGAACTTTATCCGGACTACTCTTTGAGAGGTCTTGATGAAATTCTATACAAGACTATTGAATTTGATATGATGCGCCCCAATGATCCCAACCTTGATAAATGTTTCTTTGAGCTTCGTGATCTTATGAAAAATAAGGGTGATCCCGGTCTTATCAATGTTCTAATTAGAAATGCTCTTGTATTGCATTCCGATGATTATTGTCACATTGACAAAACTAATGCAAGTCATTGTCAAATTGACCTAGGTGTTGATGATGAACTATCTATGGGTCAATATGATGATGAGCATGAGCACGATGATGATTACTTTGATTCGGACACCGAGCTAGACAAGATCATGAAGAGTCTCAATCTTATGGCAAATTTGAGAGACTACATATCCGGTGGAAAAGAGTGGATTCTTGATAGTGGATGCACCGATCACATGACCGGAGACGAAGACATGTTTCGAGAGCTTGCAAAGAACGATGGTCCACGCAAGTATGTGACTTTTGGAGACAACTCCAAGGGTAAGGTACTTGGCCTTGGTAAGGTGGCCATATCCCATGATAGCTCTATTCAAAATGTCATGCTTGTTGAATCACTTGGATACAATTTACTTTCCGTGTCTAGATTAGCTGACTTTGTGTTCAATGTGCTATTCACCGAAGTAGATTGCCAAGTCTTTCGTCATGACAATCATAACATGGTTTTTACCAGTATCCGTAGAGGTGATCTATATATTGTTGATTTCACTAAGAAAGCTCAACCTAGAACTTGCTTCATTGCTAAATCTGCTAAAGGTTGGTTATGGCATAGAAGGCTTGGACATGTTGGTATGCGTAATCTAGACAAGCTAATCAAGGGTGATCATATTCTTGGTGTTAAAGATGTTCTCTTTGACAAAGATAGACTTTGTAGTGCTTGTCGGCAGAAAAACAAGTAGGTGGAAGTCATCCGTGAAGAACATCGTGACCACAAGGAGACCGCTTGAGCTTCTTCATATGGATCTCTTGGTCCCAATGCTTACAAAAGCCTTGGTGGTAACTCCTTTGGTCTAGTTATAGTTGATGATTATTCCAGATTTACGTGGGTATTTTTCCTTGATGACAAATCACAGGTTCGAGAGAATCTTCAAAACCTTTGCCGAAAGGCCCAAAATCAATTTGAGGTGAAGATCAAGAAAGTTCGGAGGACAATGGAGCGGAGTTCAAGAACGCCCATGTAGACTCTTTTCTCGATGAGGAAGGAATTCTACATGAGTTCTCGACTACGTACACACCTCAACAAAATGGAGTTGTTGAGAGGAAGAACCGACAGCTCATAGAGATGGCGAGAACGATGCTTGATGAATACAAGACACCAAGCACTTTTGGGGTGAAGCGGTCAAGACAGCTTGTCATGCTATCAACAAGCTTTATCTTCATAAGCTTCTCGGCAAGACTTCATACGAGCTCCTCACCGTAACAAACCCCAAGTGGGATACTTTCGTGTCTTTGGTTCAAAATGCTATATCCTTGATAAGCATCGCCGGTCTAAATTTGCTCCTAAAACTCATGAAGGCTTTTTCCTCGGTTATGGATCAAACTCCCACACCTACCGTGTCTACAATAATTTCACCCAAAGGTTGAAGAGACGGTAGATGTGAAGTTTGATGAATCTAATGGCTCGCAAGTAGAGCAAATGCCTATTGATGTAGGAGACAAGGACCCATCGGAAGCCATTCAAGATTTATCTATTGGAAAGATCCGTCCCATGGAAGTGAAGGAGAGTACCTCATCTACATATGTGGAGCCCCCTACCTCACGGCAAGATGAACCTCAAGGCAACATGGAGGCTTCCACAAGTGGAACTCACCAAGATGAGGAAGTGCAACAAGAAGATCCACCACAACCTCCTTCTCCACCGCCTCAAGTCAACACCAACAACAATGAAGAAGAAGAGGAAGATGAGGATGATGAGGAAGCTCAGCCACAACCTCAACAAAAGCTATCTCGAGTTCGAGCAAGAGTCAAGAAGAATCATCCCGTGGAACAAATGATGAATGACATCGACTCCGGGAGAATTACTCGCTCTAAAACTCGCTTAGCTAACTTTTGTGAGCATTACTCATTTATCTCTAGTCTTGAACCTATGAAGGTAGAAGAAGCACTTGAAGACCCGGATTGGGTGAACGCTATGCACGAAGAGCTACACAACTTCGAGAGGAACAATGTATGGACTTTGGTAGAAAGCCCAAGGATGATCAAAACGTCATTGGAACCAAATGGGTGTTTGAACAAGCAAGATGAAGATGGACAAGTCATCCGCAACAAGGCTCGTCTCAGTAGCTCAAGGTTACACACAAGTCGAAGGTATGGACTATGGTGAGACCTATGCCCCCGTTGCTAGACTTGAGTCTATTCGCATTCTTCTTGCTTATGCCAACCACCATGATATTACTCTCTATCAAATGGATATTAAAAGTGCTTTCCTAAATGGTGAAATTGAGGAGGAAGTATTTGTGAAACAACCTCCGGATTTGTGAATCCTAAAAGCCTAATCATGTTTACAAGTTGCACAAAGCTCTTTATGGTCTTAAACAAGCTCCTAGAGCTTGGTACAAATGCTTGACTAGCTTTCTTCTTGAAAAAGGATTTGAGATTGGAAAAATAGACTCAAAGCTATCCACGAAAAGGGTTGATGGTGAACTATTTGTGTGCCAAATATATGTTGATGATATTATCTTTGGTTCAACTAACCCTCATTTTAGCGAGAAGTTTGGAAAGCTCATGTCGGAGAAGTATGAGATGTCCATGATGAGTGAACTCAAATTTTTCCTTGGGTTGCAAATCAAGCAATCTAAGGAGGGTACTTTTGTCTCACAAACAAAGTACACCAAGGATCTCTTCAAGAAGTTCAACATGCAAAAAAGCAAAGGTATGAGAACCCCCATGCCTACTAGTGGACATAATGACTTGACAAAAGATGGAGAACCTGTTGATCAAAAGGTTTACCGATCCATGATTGGTTCTCTACTATATCTCTGTGCTTCTCGTCCTGACATAATGTTGAGTGTATGCATGTGTGCTCGATATCAAGCAGCCCCTAAAGAATGTCATCTTAAAGCTGTTAAAAGAATTGTGAGATATTTGATACACACACCTAACTTTGGCATTTGGTATCCTAAGAGGGCCTCTTTCGATCTTGTTGGCTATTCCGACTCGGACTATGCCGAGACAGGTTGATAGAAAGTCAACTTCGGCACGTGTCAATTCCTTGGTCGATCCCTTGTATCTTGGTCCTCCAAGAAACAAAATTCGTATCATTATCTCTCGCCAAGCGAGAATATATTGCTGCTGGTTCATGTTGTGCTCGATTGCTATGGATGACACAAACGCTTAAGGATTATGGGATACATGCGAGACATGTTCCTTTGCTTTGTGACAATGAGAGTGCGATTAAGATTGGACACAATCCAAAGGCAACACTCTCGCATCGAAACACATTGAAGTTCGTCACCATTTTATTCGTGATCACATTGCCAAGGGTGACATCAATCTTAAGCATGTTCGAACCGACAAACAACTTGTCGATATCTTTACAAAACCACTTGATGAGAAAGTGTTTTTTTAAGGAGTGAGTTGAACATCATTGATGCTTCAAACTTGGAGTGAAAACTCCATTGATGCATGCAAGGCATGAGCCTACTTGACTAATCCTTGATATTTCTCTTATGATGATGATCACATGTCTTGGACACATTTGCCCCCTTGTATTGCATCTAACTCCTTGCAGGTACTTGGATGATCTACATTCCACAAGATTACCACACACTCAAATCTTGAGTAATCTTGTCATTGACCAAGTATCTAGCCCTTTGGGATGTTGAGTTCAAGGAACAAAATTCCACATATCCTTTTTGACACCTTATACATCTAGTATTTCACTCTTGTCATCTTGGATATTCTTGAGTATTTCCTTGCTTGCCTAACCCATGTAGGAAGATGAACTACACAAGTTGAAATGGTGCTCCAACATCACATTCTATGAGCAACTACATCAAGTTCACCTACATGAGTAAAGCAACAACAAGCCCAAGGTATGTTCATCACATCTTGAAGGAGCTTTGCTCAAAGTCATGAGTACAAGCAGCTTCATAAGATGTGATCACATCAAATGCATAATCGACAAATGGCAACCCCATTTTGAGCTTAAAAGATGAGTATGACCTATGATCAAATGTTCTCATTTGACTCCTAAGTCAATATACTCAAACATAGGTGACTTTGTCGCCGACCCCTATCTAGATGAAGTACATATGTTTTGGAGTTTTTCTATTTTCTCTTATGTTCTCTCATTGAGTTCTCTTTTTAATAAAAACAACAACTTCTTCTAGCAATCTTTTTCATGTCTACTCTTCTGTCTTTGTGAATATCCTTTTGGCTCTGATCAATTCCTTGCAAATCACTTACAAATTCATTGCAAATCTTTTGAAACATTCCTTGCAAAGTGAGCTGAATTATTTCTGTATTTCCTTGGAATTAAACTCGGCGTCACCGACGTAACAATTTCGGTCTGACCAAAAAAGGATCTGCCCTAAGTCTCAGACTTTCGGACCCACCGATCCATCTCACTTCGGTGTCACCGACTTTCTTTCAGGATATCATCTTCTGCAGCTCTACGCAATGATTCTCTATACATATTTATTTTTGCCCAGTTGTGATTCTTAAGGATCCCACTTCTTTCTTCCATCTTTCCTGACCTTCCTAGTTGGCTGTCCTTTTCGGCACTTGATGTCAAAGGGGGAGAAGATTTAGGGGGAGTTAAGGGGAGAAGAGAAGATTTAGGAAGAAGAGCAATCTTATCTTTAGGGGGAGAGAATCACATCAAAGCTTTGCCGTGTTCCACATTGGATATTACATTTGGCATCATTCTTTTGATTTTGCCTTCTTCGCTCTCACAATTGGTATCTTATGAAAAGCAAAATCTCTCAGAGTTCATTGAAAAATCTTTTAGTCTTGGGAGACATGTTTGCTGATTCAAGCTTGTGCTCAATATGAGACACTCTTTATACATGTCATCCCTGGCTTGGTACTCTTGATGTTCTTGCAGTTGGTTGAAGAAATACTCTTGTGTTATCTAACCCTATTTTCCCAAGTCTATTTCTTCAGGTATAATGCCAAGGAACCTCAAGGTAAGTATATGCATCTTGCAGAATGTGCATGATGGTGACTTGCTTGTGAATATCTGTTTGCAAGAAATCACCATGCACATATGCATTATCACTCACTTCTTTTCATCTGCTCTGATGCATATAGCCAAGCTGCATGTAGCACATCTTGTTTTTTCTCTCTTGTGTGCTTGTGGTAGTCCAAAACCATAACTTATGAAAATCTTGCACACTTGTAGGGGGAGCCTGTGTACTACATGTTTGTCAAAGCTTTTGTGATAATTCTGTCCTTCTTTTAGTAAGCTTTGATGTCTTGTTGTGTGTGTTGCCATCAATTACCAAAAAGGGGGAGATTGAAAGCACATTTGCTCCCTGGGTGGTTTTGGTAATTAATGACAACATACTTTGTGGTTGGACTAATGCTTTTATCAAGTATGTTTCAGGAAAGTCAATCACATTGGCATGGCAAAAGGACTGGAGAGGTGGACCCCTCAAAATGCTAAGGCAAGCATTGGCAAAAGCTCAAGACTCCATTTTTGGTTTAGTGATCCAAGATCACATTGAGTCTATAGGAAAGCCAATACTATTAAAAGGGGATGAGGTTATGTTAATGATCTGGTTGCTCAAAGTGCTTAGTGATATATCTCCCAAACTATCGCAATCTTTCATTCCAATATACACTCATAAGTAATCTCGGTCCCACCGATTTCCTAAACTCACCACACCGAGATGAACCACCTCAGCCATAAAGCCAAACCCTAGAAATTTTGGATTTTCCGATTCGAACTCGGTCTCACCGAAACTAGTGTTGCCAAGCTTCAGAACATACGTCATCAAATCGGTGTCACCGAGATGATAAAGTCGGTCCCACCGAGATTGGCAAACCCTAGTCTTTGGAAGAATCGGACTCACCGAGATTGTATTTTCGGTCCCACGAAAATCCCAACGCTCACAAGATTTGAACTTTCGGTCTCACCGAGTTGTCAACTTCGTCCGACCGAGATTGGTCAAATGTGTGTAACGGTTGGATTTTGTGTGGAGGCTATAAATACCCTCCACCCCTCTTCATTCGTGGAGAGAGCCATCGAAAGAACTACCACTCCTACCTTACATTTCGAGAAGAAAACTACCTACCCTTGTGTTGAGATCAAGTAGCTCCACTCCCACCATATGAAGCTTGATCTCTAGCCTTCCCAAGTTGCTTTCCACTCAATCCTTTCTTCCACCATAGCCAAATCAGTGAGGAGAGTTGAGTGTTGGGGAGATTATCATTTGAAGCACAAGAGCAAGGAGTTCATCATCATCAACACCATCTATTACCTTTTGGAGGGTGGTGCCTCCTAGATTGGTTAGGTGTCGCTTGGGAGCCTCCATCAAGATGTGGAGTTGAACCAAGAAGTTTGTAAGGGCAAGGAGATCGCCTACTTCGTGAAGATCTACCCCGAGTAAGGCTAGTCCTCCGTGGGCGTATGCCATGATGGCATAGACAAGGTTGCTTCTTCGTGGACCCTTCGTGGGTGGAGCCCTCCGTGGACTCTCGCAGCCGTTACCCTCCGTGGGTTGAAGTCTCCATCAACGTGGATTGACGATAGCACCACCTATCGGAACCACGAGAAAAATCTCTGTGTCTCCAAATTGCGTTTGATCTTCTCCACCTCTCTTTACTACTTGTGCAATTTACTTTCCGCTGCCCATACTCTAGAATTGCATGTGTAGTAAGCTACTTGACTTGTGTGATATGCAAAATCTGCCAAAAACTTGTCTTTGTCAAAAGGCATAATTTTTATCTTGTCGAGTAGTCTAATCACCCCCCCTCTAGACACTCTCTCCTTCTTCGATCCTACAGTGGAGCACTTGAAGACCCTCCGGCAGGCTCGGTGGTGCGGTAGCGCTTGGACGTGGCACGTCCGGGGTTGACACGACGAGCCTGATGCTCAGGGACCTCATCACCTGGAACCACACACAAGAACACGCAAACAACCAGAAGGAACGAGCATAAGCCACAAAACACGAGCAAAAAGATCATTGAAAGGTAGAAGTATAGTGGAAGTTGGTAGGGAGCGGTAGTACCGCGACCTGCTAGCGGTAGTACCGCCCTGAGCGGTAGTACCGCTCCACAGGGAGCGGTAATACCGCTCCAAGCGGTAGTACCGCCCTAGAGAGGGCGGTAGTACCGCTCGAGACGGGGAAACAACAGTTTCCTACTACCGTGGTCAGATCCGGCACTACCGTCCTACCAAATTCAAAAATACTCCAACCAAACATCAATCCAAACTGCCTAGAAGCATTCTCCATCCTACTCAAGCCTAGATTTGGCCAAAATCTAGAGATGCAACTACTCTCGCCCCTAAGACGCTAGATTGGAAATCTAGACAAAAAAACGAGGAACGGGGAAATACCGGCATCCATGGCAAGAGGACAAGGTGGGGATCGTCTCCACCAAGGAAATGGAGAGGGATACCTGGAGAGGAGATCCGCCGGAGCCCTCTCATGGCGCCGGATTCTGGAGAGAGAGGAACAAGCGAGGGGGCGTGCGAATGGGTATGGGGGAGAAGAAACTCCCCCGGCCCCCGATATAACCCCTGCCCGCGCCTCACAGCGGTAGTATGCATGTTGAGGGCGGTAGTACCGCTGGAGCAAGAGTACTGCTGCAAAGCGCGTAGTACCGCCAAAGAACCAAAAAATTGCCTCTAGACTAAAATTAAAGCAAGACAAAAAGGAACGGAGAGCAAGGACAAGAAAAAGGACCAACATGGCAACACACACACAAACCAAGATCCGTAACCCACTCCTTCAAGACAACCACACGAAAGAAGAGCGAGCTCTGGCCTCTCTCAAGAGAGGGCGGTGGCCGAAGCCACCTATGTTTGAGTCAGTTGGTATGGCACCGCGAAGAATTATCCTTGGACCCTTGACCAAAACTCGTCTTTAAAGCACAAGTACCATAAAAAATGGCTAATGTGAAAGAGTTGATCGTTTTATGCATAATGGGGGGAGGAAGAGTTCATTGAGAGAACAACACTCCCCCTATGTCCATGCCTACACCTAAACTAGACAACAAGTTGAGTGTGGTGGGGGGTGCACGGAGTTAAGTCACATTGCTCAAATCAATGATATTTAGCTCATGCCTTAACTCGCGAAATCTTGCTTCATCCAAGGGCTTCGTGAAAATATCTGCAAGGTTATCATGAGTGTTGACATACTTGAGCTCGATCTCCCCTCGCCTAATGTGATCCCGGATGAAGTGATACGAATCTCAATGTGCTTCGTCTTGAAGTGTTGCACGGGTTGAGAGAAATCTTGATGGCACTTTCATTATCACACCAAAGAGGCACTTTGTCACAAATGACACCGTACTCCTTAAAAGTTTGCTTCATCCATAGGAGTTGAGCACAACAACTACCGCCGCCACATACTCCGCCCGATGGGCGAGAGAGACACAACTTTGCTTCTTGGAAGACCAACTTACCAAAGAGCAACTAAGAAATTGGCACCCTCCTAAGTGGACTTCCTATCCACTTTGTCTCCCGCCTAATCGAATCCGTGAAACCTTCAAGCTTGAAGTTTGCTCCTCTTGGGTACCATAAGCCAAAGTTTGGGGTATGAGCCAAATATCGAAGATTAAACTGACCGCCACAAAGTGACTTTCCTTTGGTGCGGCTTGAAAACGTGCACACATCCCCACACTCAACATGATATCTGGTCTAGATGCACAAAGGTAAAGCAAGGAGCCAATCATGGAGCGATATACCTTTTGATCCACCGCTTTACCATTGGGATCGATGTCAAGTTGGCACTTGGTAGGCATTGGTGAAGTAGCCGGCTTGACATCACTTAGCTTGAATCTTTTAAGCATGTCTTGAGTGTATTTGGCTTGGTTGATGAAGGTTCCTTCTCTTCTTTGTTTGATGTCAAAACCAAGGAAGAACTTCAACTCTCCCATCGAAGACATCTTGAACTTGGAGGTCATGAGAGCGGCAAATTCCTCATTGAAAGCTTTGTTAGGAGAACCAAAGATAATGTCATCAACATATAGTTGGCATACAAACAACTCCCCGTTGACCTTCTTAGTAAAAAGAGTGGGGTCGATTAGCCCCACCTCAAATCCACGATCTTGTAACAACTCGGTAAGGTGGTCATACCACGCGTGGGGCTTGTTTAAGGCCATAGAGTGCCTTATCGAGTTGATACACATGATCCGGAAAGTAGGGATCCTCGAACCCGGGGGGTTGCTTGACATAGACCAACTCATTAATAGGACCATTAAGAAAAGCACTTTTCACATCCATTTGTTGCAACTTAAAGTTGTGATGGGAAGCATAAGCAATCAACAAACGAATGGATTCAAGACGAGCAACAGGAGCAAAGGTTTCACCGTAGTCGATACCCTCGACTTGGGAGTAGCCTTGTGCTGCCAATCTCGCCTTGTTGCGAATGATGTTCCCATGAGCATCTTGCTTGTTCTTGAAGATCCACTTGGTTCCAATGACGTTGTGGTTCCCCGATGGTCTTGGCACCAATCTCCACACCTTGTTGTACTCGAAGTTGTTGAGTTCTTCATGCATGGCATTGAGCCAATCCGAGTCTTCGAGTGCCTCATAGACCTTTTGGGGTTCGACACAAGAGACAAACACGTGATGTTCACAATAGTTTGCTAATTGTCTACGAGTGCTTACCCCCTTTCTTGGGCTTCCAACCACATTTTCCATGAGATGGCCTTGGGTGGTGAGCTTGGAAGCAATCTTCGCGGCACGACACTCTAATTCCTCCTCGGATGTGGAAGGAGGAGGGTTGACTTGATCATCTTGAGCGTCGTCTTGAGCTTGTTCTTGATCTTGAACTTGCTCGAGGGGGAGAACTTGACCTTGGGCATCATTTAGAGGTTCACCACCATCTTGAGGTTGATCTTGCTCTTGGTCTTGTTCGTGAGGTTGAGGGCCTTCACTTTGTTCTTCGGAAGCGTGTGGGTCTTGATGAGGTGATAGCTCTACTTGAGTAGAGCATTGTCCTTCTCCTTCGGCCACAAGGGGTTCCTCAATGGGTAGGATTTGACCAATAACCATTCTTCTTATGGCTTGGGGAGGAATTACATCACCTACATCACAAGTACCACTTTGCTCCACTTGGGAGCCGTTATTTTCGTCAAACTCCACGTTACACGTCTCCTCAATGAGTCTGGTGGACTTGTTGAGGACACGGTAAGCATGAGAGTTTGTAGCATAACCAACAAATATGCCCTCATGAGCTCTAGCCTCAAATTTAGACAAACGAACACCTTTCTTTAGAATGAAACACTTACAACCGAACACCCGGAAGTACTTGAGGTTGGGCTTGTTGCCGGTGAGTATCTCATAAGGAGTCTTGTTCAAGCCTTTGCGAAGATAGAGCTGATTGGATGCATGACATGCGGTGTTGATGGCTTCGGCCCAAAAGTTGTACGGAGACTTGAACTCCGCCATCATGGTCCTTGCCGCATCCATCAGCGTCCGGTTCTTCCTCTCCGCAACACCATTTTGTTGAGGGGTATAAGGTGCAGAATATTGATGCTTGATCTCCTCATCACTAAGAAACTCATCCAAGGTGTAGTTCTTGAACTCGGTGCCGTTGTCACTTGTTATTGTCAAAATCTTTGCATCATGTTGTCGTTGAGCTTCATTTGCAAAGTCGATGACGGTTTGTTGAGTCTCACTCTTCCTCTTGAAGAAGTATACCCAAGTGTACCTTGAATAATCATCCACAATCACCAAGCAATACTTTCTCCCTCCAAGACTATCAAAAGATGGAGGCCCGAAGAGATCCATGTGAAGGAGCTCCAAGGGTCTCTTCGAGTAGATGATGGTTGAAGGAGGGTGAGCCTTTTCATGAAGCTTTCCTTCGATACAAGCACTGCAAGCACGATCTTTGGCAAAACTAACATTTGTTAGTCCACGAACATGGTCCCCCTTGAGAAGACTTCGCAAAGATCTCATATTGACGTGGGCTAAACGGTGATGCCAAAGCCATCCCACGTCAACTTTAGCCATTAGGCATGTCGCGGTCTTAGTGGGTCGCTCCGAAAAGTTAATCACATAGAGACCGTTCTCGACATGCCCAACAAAGGCTACTTTAAGAGTCTTGCTTCACAAGAGGGCCACGGTATCAATATCAAATAATGTAGCAAAGCCCATGAGTGCAAGTTGACGAACGGAAAGTAAATTGAATGCAAGGGACTCAACAAGCATGACTTTCTCGATCGTTAGATCATGAGAAATGACAACCTTGCCGAGACCCAATACCTTAGAATGTGATGCATCACCCCACTCGACATTGGTGGGTGAGGGAGTCCTAGACTAGGGGGTGTCCAGACAGCCGGACTATCATCATCAGCCGGACTCCAAGACTATGAAGATACAAGATTGAAGACTTCGTCCCGTGTCCGGATGAGACTTTCCTTGGCGTGGAAGGCAAGCTTGGCGATACGGATATGTAGATCTCCTACCATTGTAACCGACTCTGTGTAACCCTAGCCCTCTCCGGTGTCTATATAAACCAGAGGGTTTTAGTCCGTAGGACAACACAACCATTACAACATTCATACCATAGGCTAGCTTCTAGGGTTTAGCCTCCTTGATCTCATGGTAGATCCACTCTTGTACTACCCATATCATCAATATCAATCAAGCAGGAGTAGGGTTTTACCTCCATCGAGAGGGCCCAACACAGGTAAAACATCGTGTCCCTTGTCTCCTGTTACCATCCGCCTAGACGCACAGTTCGGGACCCCCTACCGAGATCCGCCGGTTTGACACCGACATTGGTGCTTTCATTGAGAGTTCCTCCGTGTCATCACCGATAGGCTTGATGGCTTCTTCAATCAACAACAACGCAGTCCGGGTGAGACTTTTCTCCCGGACATATCTTCAGATTCGGCGGCTTTCGCACTATGGGCCAATTCACTTGGCCATCCGAGCAGATCGAAGCTACGCCCGGGCATCAGTCGATTCGAAGCCTAAACTTCACGGTGACATCCGCGGAGACTTGATCTTCGACGGATCCAAGCCACAGCCAAGCGTGCCGCACTGTCACGATGGGCATAATCTAGCTCTGCCACCGGACAGTGCCCTGGAGGCCGCACACGAGTCTGCTCTGATCCATAGTTCGGAGCAGGCCACACAGATCGAGGACAGGTGGCTGGACACCTCCTCGGAAGCTGCAACTTCTACGACGATGGAGCCGAATACTGATCTTGTCCCTTATAAAGCTCACGACTCCAAGACGCCGTACTCCTTGCCGGACTCCGAACCTCCTGCGCCCCTGCCAATCGAATCCGATTGGGCGCCGATCATGGAGTTCACCACCGCGGACATCTTTCAGCACTCACCCTTTGGTGACATCCTAAATTCGCTAAAGCATCTCTCATTATCGGGAGAACCCTGGCCGGACTACGGTCAGGATGGTTGGGATGCAGACGACGGAGAAATTCAAAGCCCACCCATCGCGCACTTTGTAGCCACTGTCGACAATCTAACTGACATAATAGACTATGACTTTGAAGACATCGATGGTATGGACGACGATGCCAGAGACTACCAAGAACCAGCGCTTACCGAGCACTGGAAGGCCACCCCAACCCATGATGTATACATGGTGGACACCCCAAAAGGAAGCGATAACGAGGAACAACGGGACGCGGCAAAGGATAATCCCGCCGACAAACAACCAAAACGGCAATGCAGACGCCGCCCTAAGTCCCACCTCGACGAAAACAACACTCCTAATGACCCAGCAATGGAGCAGGGCAAACCAGAGGACGACGAACATGCAACCAAGCAACCATCCGAACAGGATGAATCGGATAATCAATCCATGCCCGGCGAGAACAACAGCCCAGACGACCTCACGCCGGACACACCACCGGAGCATAAGAACCTTCACAAAAGACTCGTCGCCACTGCAAGAAGTCTGAAGAAGGAAAAACGGAAGCTCAAAACAGCGGAAGACATACTCAGAATGAGGTGGAGCAAAGTACTCAAGACCGCGGACAAATATGGCAATACCCACCAAACCAAGAGCTACCCGAAGCGCAAGTTGCTGCCAGAATTCGACGAGGAGGCCATAGAGCCCCACGATCGAAAAGCAAGGAGGCCGCTGGCGGATAGACGACAGATGATGTGCCAAAGCGATAAGCGGCGCCGCACACAAGCCGACTGATGCTCCTCGGAAAACAGACGGCCCGGCCATGTCCATTTATGGGCCAAAAAAGAGGGCCCCGGGAAGCAACACAACATGCCGAGTGTTCGAAGACAACGGCACACCCAAATACAGGGGCGTCGCACACCCACTATGTTTCACCGACGAGGTGCTGGATCATGAATTTCTAGCGGGGTTCAAACCCGTAAACATAGAGGCATACGACGGAACAACAGACTCGGGAGTCTGGATTGAGGATTACATCCTCCACATACACATGGCCAGAGGAGATGATCTCCACGCCATAAAATATCTACCCCTCAAGCTCAAAGGGCCAGCTCGGCATTATCTCAAAAGCCTCCTAGAAAATACTATTGGAAGTTGGGAAGAGCTCGAGGTCGCGTTTAGAGCAAATTTTCAAGGGACTTATGTCCGCCCTCCGGATGCAGACGATTTAAGTCACATAACTCAACAGCCCGAGAGTCGGTAGCAAGAATTCGAACAGGTTCCTCACCAAAAGAACCAAATAGTCGAATGTCCGGATGTCAAGCCTTAGCAGCTTTTAAACATAATGTCCGAGACGAATGGCTCGCCAGAACACCTCGCCAAGAGAAGCTGAGAACAATGGCCGCTAACAAGCCTCATGACCCGCTTTGCTGGAAAGACAAATAGCTAGCAAGATGCAGCACCAGCGACCAGTACATCCAAGATCGAGATGGAAATGGAAAATCACGGTAGCGAAAGGATCGGCGCCAAATAAAGAAAAAGCCCAAAGAACACGGCGGTCAACGCCGGATTCAAAAGCTCATGCGGCGAACAACAAAACACCGCCTCTTAAGGACAACGGTGGACGAAGTTATCCAACAAACAAAATTTTGGATCGGATATGTCAAATCCACGATTCCTAAGGCCTACAAACCACACCCACCGAGATTGTTGGGTTTTCAAACAGTCCGGCCGACTCAACGCCGAACACAAGGGCTCGACGCGCCAAGCGAGGATGATGACGGACCCCACCAGCAAAGCGCCGGAAAATGAAAGACTTTCCCACAAGAAGTCAAAACAATAAACTCACTTCATGTGATAGTACGGAAAAATAGTACGGCACCCGCTAAAGCACGTGTCGCACGGTCCACCCCAGCGGAACACCGAGATTGGATGTTAAAACCAATTACTTTCGACCACCTGGACTATTCCAGAAGCATTCGAAACGCAGGATGGACTGCTCTGATATTGGATCCTATAATCAACGGACTACAATTCACACAAGTCCTGATGGACGGCGGCAGCGATTTAAACCTGCTATATCCGGACACAATCCGCAAATTGGGGATATACCTTACTAAAATCCGACATAGTCGCACTTCCTTCAAAGGAGCGACGCCAGGCCCTTACGCCAAGTGCACGGGCTCGTTACTACTAGAAGTTGTGTTCGGGTCACCCGACAACTTCTGACGCGAAAAGCTAATCTTTCATGTCGCCCCATTCAAAAGTAGCCATCAAGCACTATTGGGACGTGAAGCTTTTGTCCGCTTTCATGCAATACCACACTACGCGTCTCTTACACTTAAAATGCCCGGTCCACGCGGCATCATCTCATTAAAAGGTCATTCAAGACCACGACACGGCTAGACGAGTCCGCATAAAATAAGCTAGGGGCTCCTAGCCGCACACCCTTTACAAGGGGCTGCGTATGAGCTAATACAAGCTCAGCTTTATTCATTCATGCATATTTGATTTTTTTCTCATTTTTGCACGACACTTTTCAAACTAAGTTCCTCTCTTTTACGGATGAACAGCGTGCTACACCGTCCGTGATACAACAAAACGGAGACACGGTAGCAGACGTGCGGAGGGACCCGTTGCAAGGATTCTTTTCAAATTAAGACCCTGCGTAAACCTTTTTTACTGTCTCTTGTTGCTATATATCCCCTGGTTTCTCATTATAACCAGAGAGGAGGCTGACGTTTTGGCATCGGCCGCGTCATAGGACCTTGCGTGTACCTGGACACTAGGGGCTTAGGGCATTGTTTTGCCCGCTATCATAAAGACCGAATACCTTAGGGAGTGTTTGGCGTCTCGAGTTAGGCCTTATATGCATAAGCTCCGAATCATGTCTTTGGTCAAATGTTGGGTTTGCCCGGCTCCTGTGTTTTGCTGCCTTATGTTCCGTATCATCGGCTAACGCGGCACCGGAGAACTATCTGCGATTGTGCCCGGTTCGCCGCAGCGAGCACCTCAAGAGAGAAAGCCGAAAACCGATCCGTCATGATACTGAGAGAGACGTCAACCACTCGATTGACTACCGGAATGTTTAGAATTCCTCCGCTTTAACGAAGGACCGTTTCCCGGTCAGGCACATACGCGCCCCGAATTCGGAGAGCGCGGTGCCCCTAGGGGCTATATCGTAGGCCCACCCTCGAACTCCTATGGCTAAGTGAAAGTGATAAAGCATTATAGTCCGGTTGCCTCGTTTGCTACGCTACCACCTCCTTCACAGGACCGACACGTCGGATTAAGTGTGAAAATGCGCTATTTTGCGAACACCCCGCACCTTGTGCGTGGGGCTGAAATAACGATCGCCATCTTTCGTGTTATACACATATACATAAACGGCCGCACAGAGATATTTCAATACTTGAACGCACAAGTACAAAAGCGCCTACATCATAAACATCGTTTTACAAACCAAAACGCTCATTTGAACGTGACATTTTTGAGCATCGCGACTCTATTACACGAGCACCACGCAGAACTTCCCCAAAATAGTGCTCGGCGGGTAACCGCTCGTCCAACTCAGGTCGCAACAGCAATGTGGCATCCATCTCGCCCAATGTGTCTTCACACGGCGAGGGCCATCCGTGCACCCTCTATGCAGCCCGACCGCTTCATCGCTTTGATATGCGGCACCGCCCCAAGAAATTGCTGCGATAAGCCAAAATAACTCTTGGCTTGGGCCTATCCGCCGGATATGAGTCACGATATCCGTCATGGCAAGTCCGACAACCTATTCAGCTCAGCCCACTCGCCAACCGATCGGTCGTGAAGTGAACGCCCGGACTATGGAATTGAGACCAAAGCAGCTCTTCATCTTGTGATCCTTCCGACTTGGAAGTGCACAACAACATCCGCCGCTTTCGCCGTTAAGTCCATATAAGGATCCTCTGGACCCCACAACCGGCCAAGCCGAGCATACTTTGGATCTGTAAACCTTGGTAGAAGAAAGGGCTTGCCGACCACAATGTCTCCTACTGGCGCAACTCCTCCTTTATAGCCCGCATTGCGAGCAGGCATCCTTGGCTTCGGTGGCCTTCCCAGGTCTTCTCGCTCCGCTAGGCACTCCTTTTCAAGGACCTCCTTGCGGTCGACAAAGATCTTTAACTTCACGGCCATTTCGCCATCTCCTCCTAGCCGGCGAGTGTGCGCCCTTCGCTTAACTCCTCGGCCGCCCTCGAGGCAGCCGATCACTCCTTCCGCTTGCTCCTTGGCTTGAGCAAGTTACGCGAAGGTTCTCCACAAAGAGCGGCACCATCTGTGTCAAGCACACATATTGTAAGGGGTGGGCTTCGGCTCCCTTACTAGGTGACCACTAAGAAGAAACCTACCTTGCGACTCGTCAAGTCGCCTGTTGACTAGCACGATGTCCGCATCCGCAACATCGAGTTGCCGCTTTAGTTCAGCAACTCCATCAGTCCGGCTGGCCCCCGGACTATCCGCCACCTGCATAGGAAAGGCGAAAATTAATACCTGCGATTTTGATCCTCGGCACGCTGTCGCTTTCGACAACCTACCGAGTCTCAGGGGCTACTATCTATACAGGGCGCACTTTATGTGTAAAACTGTCAAAAGGTGTGTCATTTTTACGTACCTCAAACCCCGCCAGCAAACTCCTGACGGCATTACGCAATAAAGCCTTCGGCGGACGAAACCCTTCCAATCACCATACACATCAATGCATGGTGATCTTCTGAGATAGACGCCCTCTCAAGCAGATCTTTCAGCTCCCCCGGCCGAACACCAGTTGGTGCCGGACTATTCGGCCTTGCCGGACTCGGGGATACCCTCCGTGATGACACTTCAGGCTCGTCCGCCCTATCCGACGGTGCAGCGGACGGAGGCGTCTCGCTCTCCACCATCTCCGGACGAAGGTCCCCCGAAGACGAGCTCATCTGCAAAGGACGGAGATCCGAACTACAAGGTAAAAACTTAAGTTATCCTCAGAAGCACAAATAGGGATGTCCCTTATTACAAAACTCCCTTTTTCTACTTACGGCTCATTTGGAGGGCTGATTCTTTAGGGAGATCAGCGGCGGGGCCTCCCCGGACGCAGGACCCTCTGGTGAAGATCTATTCCCCCGCTTTGGGGATTTGGCCTCCGGGTTTCCAGAAGCGGTCCTCTTCTCCCCTTGGAGGGAGGGATTCTCGATCCCCCCTTTCTCAAAAGCCTCCTTGCTCGAGGCGGTAGCTCCTCTGTTTTCCCCTTCGCCTTCCTCTAAAGGCGCCTCCTCGAGATCTGACGACCAAGACGGATCCGGCGGTCTCTGGGGGGCCGGACACCGTATCATCTTTGCTTGCGCTATCCACTCCTGTTAAAGGACAAGTGGTTAAAAGGCGAACTATAGAAAGGCAAACAAACGGTATGTCCGAACACAGAGCTACTTACTTGTGTATCCGGGCGATTGCAGCTTAGGCCGGCGTCCTCGGTCAATTCCGGACACGCCTCTCGTGATCCGAAGAATAATTTGTACATCTCCATGGGTGTCATACCCATGAAGTGTTGGAGAATCCGTGGTCCCTCCAGATTAAACTCCCATAGCCGGAGAGGGCGGCGTTTGCGAGGCAGGAGACGCCTAATCGGCATGACTGCATCACCACGACTGATCGATCTCCCTCGTTTGGAGGTCTCGAATCCGGCCTGCAATTGGGACACGTCCTTGGCCCCCCCAGTTGAGCCCTTGGTCGACCCATGACATCGGCCGCTGTGGAGGGCCCGAGCGGAAGATGGGCGGTGGCTGCGCCCTTGGGAGCGGTTATGTAGAACCACTCCTGCCACAAGCCGAGCTCCTCTGGAAAGAGCCCTCGGGCCATGGGCGTTAGCCCTTCTCTCCACAACCGCCCGCCAAGATTTCTGCTTGACACCCCTCGATCATCTTGACTTCACGTCAAGGTCTTAAGCCCTAAGCGAAGTGAGGGGTAACGGAGGAAGGCTTCATGACGACAATAAATGCAGAAATATGGAGGATGGACTCGGAGCCAAGTCGTGGAATTCCAACCCATAGTAAAACATGAGCCCTCTCACAAAAGGATCCATCGGGAAGCCTAAACCTCGACGGAGGTGGGATACAAAAACGACATACTCGCCGGGCTTGGGGGTGGGGATGGCTTGCCCTTCGGCGGGCAACCTGTGCAAAATCTCGTAAGTCAGGTACTTGGCCTCTTGCAGCTTTAGCACGTCCTCCTCCGTGACGGAGGAGGGCATCCACCGGCCCTGTAGGTCGGAGCCGGACATTGTTGGAGGTCCGAAGCGCTCGAATCTGGGGCTCTGGGTGTTGGAACTTGGGGCAAGGAGAAGATTTGATGGAGGATTGAAGAAAAGCGAGCCTTGGTCCCATTATAAAGAGGAGAATACCAAGAGCCGTCTCGTGACTGTTCGGGACTCGCCTCCGATAGAGGCGTGGCGGCGACGCGCGCGTTGGAATTACCCACGTTCGTATTGATGGGAATCCGGAATAAGAGGAACACGATCTACGCTTGACAAGACGTGCCAAGGAAACCGCTTCGCTAAACGCGCTGAGGTGGTATAATAAAAAACGATTCAAGTAAAGGCTTGGTAGTGGTGTGACGTCATGCCACAAAATACGTCAGCAGATTGAACGTGTGTACATATTATTCTCTCTACGGTGGAATGTGGAAATTATTTTGCAGAGCCGGACACTATCCTGGTGTTCACAATCTTCTATGAATTATTCGGAGGAGGAACCCGCCTTGCAATGCCAAACAATATGCGCGCCGGACTCATCGTCATTGAAGCCTGGTTCAGGGGCTACTGAGGGAGTCCTGGACTAGGGGGTGTCCGGACAGCCGGACTACCCTCGTCAGCCGGACTCCAAGACTATGAAGATACAAGATTGAAGACTTCGTCCCGTGTCCGGATGGGACTTTCCTTGGCGTGGAAGGCAAGCTTGGCGATACGGATATGTAGATCTCCTACCATTGTAACCGACTCTGTGTAACCCTAGCCCTCTCCGGTGTCTATATAAACCGGAGGGTTTTAGTCCATAGGACAACACAACCATTACAACAATCATACCATAGGCTAGCTTCTAGGGTTTAGCCTCCTTGATCTCGTGGTAGATCCACTCTTGTACTACCCATATCATCAATATCAATCAAGCAGGAGTAGGGTTTTACCTCCATCGAGAGGGCCCGAACCTGGGTAAAAACATCGTATCCCTTGTCTCCTGTTACCACCCGCCTAGACGCATAGTTCGGGACCCCCTACCCGAGATCCGCCGGTTTTGACACCGACAGTGGACATAGATGGAATCTCTTGCACGTCCACCACCAAGTCCTTGCTCCCGGTCATATGATTTGTTGCTCCACTATCGAGCAACCATGATCCCCCACCGGAAGCAAACACCTACACGAGATCAATGCTTGGTTTTAGGTACCCATTTAGTAATGGGTCCTTTGATGTTAGTAACAAGGGTCTTGGGAACCCAAATAGACCATTCAATGTACTCATAATAAGAACCAACAAATTTAGCATAAACATGTCCATCACTAGCACGGCACAACACATATGACGGGTTAAAGTTGCCGGCTTTGTTTGAGGAAATGCTTTTGCCCTTTTGGACATCAACTCCCTTCACTTTCTCCTTCTTCTTCTTAGGAGCACCCTCTCCCTCTTTCACAAACGTTTGTTTGAGAGGAGGACGATTGGTCTTGTTGTTCTTTTTCTTCTTGCTCTTGGACTTGGGTGCAAACCCAATTCCTTCTTTGGCCACAACTTCCTTTTGATTGCTCAAAAGGTCGTTGAGGTTCTTCTCACCTTGAATGCACGTCACAAGGCCTTTCTCAAGTTGATCCTTCAACTTGGCATTTTCCTCCACAAGATGCACATGCTCACAACATGGGTTAGTAGCACATGCATTATCAATTAATACCATATGAGGAAAGGTGGCCTTTTCCTTGATTAGCTTAACTTGGAGTTGAGCATGAGACTCTTTGAGGTTAGCGTGAGTACCCTTCAAGACCTTGTGGGCCTTGTCAAGTATCTCAAACTCCTCTTTGAGTCTAGCATGATCAACCCCAAGTTTAGCCTTCTCGGAAGTTAGCACACGAGACACGACAAGAGCATGATCAAGATCTTTCTTTAACTTAGCATGGTCATCATTTTGTGACTCCTCGAGAGTCAAACGATGCACACGCTCTTCCTCAAGAGCATTAGAGGGATCCAATATCTCATCGGCATAGTCACGACTATGACCTTCCATCTTGGAGATGGTTTCTTCGTGAGCCTCGATCATGTCATTGGCCTCACCAAGTTGTTCCAAGAGAGCAAAAAAGTGCTTCTTGGACTTTCCCTTGAGCTTACTCATACAAGACTCAAATTCATTCACTTCCTCATTAGACTCAACATGTTCATCAATGCAATCCTCCAAGGAGGGATTAGTAATGATGGTGGTTGTGATGTTGGGGGTTACCTTGTTTGAAGCTTTAGCCATGAGGCATCTGGCGGTGATGTTTTCGTTGGGTGATTCGAAGAGACACCCGGGGAGTAGTAGCAATGGCAATGGACGCCATGGCCATTGCTTCTTCATTTTCATCATCATCGTCATCCTCTTGGTATTCTTCTTGAACCACCAACCCACGAGTGGGAGTCTTCTTGGCGAAGTTGTTCTTGTTGGGGAAGGACTTAGCTTTGTCTTTTCGGATGAACTTGCCACCATTGTCTTCCCGCTTCTCGTAAGGACAATCCGCAACGAAATGGCTCACATTGCCACAGTTGAAGCAAGTTCTAACTCGTTGCTTGCCCTTGACGCCACTTGAGTTGTTCTTTTTGAAGTTGGGTCTTGAACTCTTCTTGCTCCAAAATTGTCTTGAAGCAAGGGCCATGTGCTCATGGTAATCAAACTTGGTGTCTTCGGGGTTGCTTTCCTCATCTTCCACTTCTTCCTCTTCTTCCATAGTAACCTTAGCCTTCAAAGCAAGGTTAGGCTTCTTTGCTCTTTGAGAACGGAGCACCGCATTGTCGGCAGTCTTGTCCAAGATGCTCATTGCAACGAACTCATCCAACACTTCACTTGAGGTCATGGAGTGAAAGTCCGGTCGTTGACGAATGACGGAGGACATGGCCTTGTTGTAGGGCATCATGGCCTTAAGGAACTTCCGCTTGATCCAATTGTCATCCGTGTCCTTGCTTCCATGATCTCGAAGTGCGACCGCGAGTTTGGTCACTCTTTGAAAGAGCTCACGAGGTTCTTCATCTTCTTTCATTGCAAACTCATCGGCTTCATCTTGCACCACTTCATAGTTGGAACGTTGAATGCTAGCACTACCACGATAGAGACCCTCGACACATTTCCATGCTTCTTTAGCCATGACATGGGGTCGAAGATGAGGGAGATCTTCGGGAAGGATTGCATCTTGGATGATGAAGATAGCACTCTCATTGAATTGATTGTCCACGGCTTCTCGAGGGGTGAAGTTTCTTGGGTCATGAAGATAAAAACCTTCTTCAATGATTCTCCAAAGGTTAGTGTTCACATGTTTTAAATGACGCTTAAAGCGATAGACCCAAGAATCAAAATCTTCATGTTTCTCATATTTAGGAGGAGGACTGGCATGATTCAAATGAGTGGATGGGATTGGCCCTCCATAAATTGGAGGTTCCACATGGGCAAAGATGCCGGTACCATTTCTACCACTAATAGAAGGACTCTTATCAATGTTAGCTTCCCCCTTGTCGGAGGGAGCATCCGTCACCTTGTTGGTGGAATCACCCACTTTTATCGGCGAGGTAGATTGTTTAAGTCCTAGGAATTCCTTAAACATGTCCTTGACCTCGGTCGTCATGGAGGTTTTCAATGTTTCTAAAGCCACATTGAATTCCTCGCGAGAGATCGAGTTACCCCCATCTCCCGTAGATGAGATTGGATTCGCACCGGAGTGCTCTCCCACCTCATCTACGACATCAACCATACTCTTTGGACGGTAAAGTCCTTAAAAAGAGATGAGGCTCTGATACCAATTGAAAGGATCGATATGGTTGACTAGAGGGGGGTGAATGGGCAACTAACAATTTTTAAGCTTTTCTTTACCAAATTAAACTTTGCAACAAAATAGGTTGTCTAGATGTGCAACTAGGTGAGCAACCTATATGATGCAATAACAACTAGCACACAAGTAAGCAAAGGATGTAAAACAAGTAGGCTTGCAAAAGTAAAGGCACGAAATAACCAAGAGTGGAGCCGGTGGAGACGAGGATGTGTTACCGGAGTTCCTTCTTTTTAAGGGGAAGTACGTCTCCGTTAGAGCGGTGTGGAGGCACAATGCTCCCCAAGAAGCCACTAGGGCCACCTTATTCTCCTCACGCCCTCACACAATGCGAGATGCCGTGATTCCACTATTGGTGCCCTTGAAGGCGGCGACCGAACCTTTACAAGCAAGGTTGGGGCAATCTCCACAACAATCGGAGGCTCCCAACAACAACAACAACAACACGAAGCTTCACCATAATGGAGTATGGCTTCGAGGTGACCTCAACCGTCTAGGGTGCTCAACACCCAAGAGTAACAAGATCCACAAGGGATAAGTGGGGGAAATCAAATTTCTCTTGGTGGAAGTGTAGATCTGGGCCTTCTCAACCAATCCCGAGCAAATCAACAAGTTTGATTGGCTAGGGAGAGAGATCGGGCGAAAATGGAGCTTTGAGCAACAATGGAGCTTTGGGGGAAAGAGGTAGGTCAACTTGGAGGAAGAAGACACCTTTATATAGTGGGGGAACAATTCCAACCGTTACCCCACTAAGCAACCCCGCACAGAGTGGTACTACCGCTAGGGCAGGGCTGTACTACCGCTCCCTACCTAGTGGTACTACCGTGCTGGCGAGGAAGTCAGGCCACTGGCCCCAGAGCGGTACTACCGCGGGAGTAGGAGCGGTACTACAGCTTTTAGTGCCGCAAAACCCGACACGAGAAAACACAGTCTCTAATCGAGGCGGCAGTAGCGCGGTACAGCTGCGGTACTATGGCCGAAGCCCGCGAGCGGTACTACCGCTCTGCGAGCTAAGATTACTACTGAGAGGCGGTACTACCGCTTGTGGAGCGGACTACTACATTGGAGGGCTTTCAGTGACTACCATTGTGAGACATGCGGTACTCTCACCGCACAGTATGCAAGTCAGAGGATCGTTGAAGGTAAGAGTGTCTAGAGGGGGGGTGATTAGACTACTCGACAAGATAAAAATTATGCCTTTTTACAAAGACAAGTTCTTGGCAGATTTTGCATATCACACAAGTCAAGTAGGATACTACACATGCAATTCTAGAGTATGGGCAGCGGAAAGTAAATTGCACATGAAGTAAAGAGAAGTGGAGAAGATCAAACGCAGTTTGGAGACACGGAGATTTTTCTCGTGGTTCCTATAGGTGGTGCTATCGTCAATCCACGTTGATGGAGACTTCAACCCACGGAGGGTAATGGCTGCGAGAGTCCACGGAGGGCTCCACCCACGAAGGGTCCACGAAGAAGCAACCTTGTCTATGCCATCATGGCATACGCCCACGGAGGACTAGCCTTACTCGGGGTAGATCTTCACGAAGTAGGCGATCTCCTTGCCCTTACAAACTTCTTGGTTCAACTCCACATCTTGACGGAGGCTCCCAAGCGACACCTAACCAATCTAGGAGGCACCACCCTCCAAAAGGTAATAGATGGTGTTGGTGATGATGAACTCCTTGCTCTTGTGCTTCAAATGATAATCTCCCCAACACTCAACTCTCCTCACCGATTTGGCTGTGGTGGAAGAAAGGATTGAGTGGAAAGCAACTTGGGAAGGCTAGAAATCAAGTTTCATATGGTGGGAGTGGAGCAACTTGATCTCAACACAAGGGTAGGTAGTTTTCTTCTCGAAATGTAAGGTAGGAGTGGTAGTTCTTTCGATGGCTCTCTCCACGAATGAAGAGGAGGTGGAGGGTATTTATAGCCTCCACACAAAATCCAACCGTTACACACATTTGACCAATCTCGGTCGGACCGAAGTTGACAACTCGGTGAGACCGAAAGTTCAAATCTTGTGAGCGTTGGGATTTTCGATGGGACGAAAATACAATCTCGGTGAGTCCGATTCTTCCAAATACTAGGGTTTGCCAATCTCGGTGGGACCGACTATATCATCTCGGTGACACCGATATGATGACGAAGGTTTCTGAAGCTTGGCAACACTAGTTTCGTGAGACCGAGTTTGGAATCGGAAAACCCGAATTACTAGGGTTTGGCTTTATGGTGAGGTGGTTCATCTCGGTGTGGTGAGTTTAGGAAATCGGTGGGACCGAGATTACTTATGAGTGTATATTGGAATGAAAGATTGCTGATAGTTTGGGAGATAAATCACTAAGCACTTTGAGCAACCAGATCATTATCATAACCTCATCCCCTTTTAATAGTATTGGCTTTCCTAAGGACTCAATGTGATCTTGGATCACTAAACCAAAAATGGAGTCTTGAGCTTTTGCCAATGCTTGCCTTAGCATCTTAGGGGGTCCACCTCTCCAGTCCTTTTGCCATGCCAGAGTGATTGAACTTCCTGAAACATACTTGATAAAGCATTAGTCCAACCACAAAGTATGTTGTCATTAATTACCAAAACCACCCAGGGAGCAAATGTGCTTTCAATCTCCCCCTTTTTGGTAATTGATGGCAACACACAAAACAAGACATCAAAGCTTACTGAAATAAAGACAGAATTATCACTAAAGCTTTGACAAACATGTAGTACACAGGCTCCCCCTACAAGTGTGCAAGATTTTCATAGATTATGGTTTTGGACTACCACAAGCACACTAGAGAGAAAAGCAAGATGTGCTACATGCAGCTTGGCTATATGCATCAGAACAGATGAAAAGAAGTGAGTGATAATGCATATGTGCATGGTGATTTCTTGCAAACAGATATTCACAAGCAAGTCACCATCATGCACATTCTGCAAGATGCATATACTTACCTTGAGGTTCCTTGGCATTGTACCTGAAGAAATAGACTTGGGAAAACAGGGTTAGATAACACAAGATTATTTCTTCAACCAACTGCAAGAACATCAAGAGTACCAGGCCAGGGATGACATGTATAAAGAGTGTCTCATATTGAGCACAAGCTTGAATCAGCAAACATGTCTCCCAAGACTAAAAGATTTTTCAATGAGCTCTGAGAGATTTTGCCAAAATCAAAAGAATGATGCCAAATGTAATATCCAATGTGGAACACGGCAAAGCTTTGATGTGATTCTCTCCCCCTTAAGGTAAGATTGCTCTTCAAATCTTCTCTTCTCCCCTTTATCTCCCCCTCCCCCTAAATCTTCTCCCCCTTTGACATCAAGTGCCGAAAAGGACAGCAGACTAGGAAGGTCAGGCAAGATAGAAGGAAAGAAATGGGATCCTTAAGAATCACAACTGTGCAATAAGAAACATGCATAAAGAATCATTGAGTTGAGCTGCAGACGATGCTATCCTGAAAGAAAATCGGTGACACCGAAGTGAGATGGATCAGTGGGTCCGAAAGTCAGGGACTTAGGGCAGATCCTTCTTCGGTTAGACCGAAATTTTTAAGTCGGTGACGCCGAGTTTAATTTCAAGGAAATTCAGAAATAATTCAGCTCACTTTGCAAGTAATGTTTCAAAAGATTTGCAATGAATTTGTAAATGATTTTCAAGGAATTGATCAGAGCCAAAAAGATATTCACAAAAACAGAAGAATAGAAATAAAAAGATTGCTAGATGAAGTTTTTTTTTGATTAAAAAGAAAACTCAATGAGAGAGCATAAGAGAAAATAGAAAAACTCCAAAACATATGTACTTCATCTAGATAAGGGTCGGCGACAAGGTCACCTATGTTTGAGTATATTGACTTAGGAGTCAAATGAGAACATTTGATCATAGGTCATACTCATCGTTTAAGCTCAAAATGGGGTTGCCATTTTTCGATTAAGCAATTTGATGTGATCACATCTTATGAAGCTGCTTGTACTCATGACTTTGAGCAAAGCTCCTTCAAGATGTGAAGAACATACCTTGGGCTTGTTGTTGCTTTGTTCATGTAGGTGAACTTGATGTAGGTACTCATAGAATGTGAAGTTGGAGCACCATTTCCAATTGTGTAGTTCATCTTCCTACATGGGTTAGGCAAGCAAGGAAATACTCAAGAATATCCAAGATGACAAGAGTGAAATTCTAGATGTATAAGGTGTCAAAAAGGATATGTGGAATTTTGTTCCTTGAACTCAACATCCCAAAGGGCTAGATACTTGGTCAATGACAAGATTACTCAAGATGTGAGTGAGTGGTAATCTTGTGGAATGTAGATCATCCAAGTACCTGCAAGGAGTTAGATGCAATACAAGGGGGCAAATGTGTCCAAGACATATGATCATCATCATAAGAGAAATATCAAGGATTAGTCAATTAGGCTCATGCCTTGCATGCATCAATGGAGTTTTCACTCCAAGTTTGAAGCATCAATGATGTTCAACTCACTCCTTAAGCGACAAAACACTTTCTCATCAAGTGGTTTTGTAAAGATATCGACAAGTTGTTTGTCGATCGAACATGCTTAAGATTGATGTCACCCTTGGCAATGTGATCACGAATAAAATGGTGACGAACTTCAATATGTTTAAATGCGAGAGTGTTGCCTTCGATTGTGTCCAATCTTAATCGCACTCTCATTGTCACAAAGCAAGGAACATGTCTCGCATGTATCCCATAATCCTTAAGCGTTTGTGTCATCCATAGCAATCGAGCACAACATGAACCAGCAGCTATATATTCTGCTTGGCGAGAGATAATGATATCAATTTTGTTTCTTGGAGGACCAAGATACAAGGGATCGACCAAGAAATTGACACGTGCCGAAGTTGACTTTCTATCAACCTGTCTCCCAGATAGTCCGAGTCGGAATAGCCAACAAGATCGAAAGAGGCCCTCTTAGGATACCAGATGCCAAAGTTAGGTGTGTGTATCAAATATCTCACAATTCTTTTAACAGCTTTAAGATGACATTCTTTAGGGGCTGCTTGATATCGAGCACACATGCATACACTCAACATTATGTCAGGACGAGAAGCACAGAGATATAGTAGAGAGCCAATCATAGATCGGTAAACCTTTTGATCAACAGGTTCTCCATCTTTTGTCAAGTCATTATGTCCACTGGTAGGCATGGGGGTTTTCATACCTTTGCTTTCTTGCATGTTGAACTTCTTGAAGAGATCCTTGGTGTACTTTGTTTGTGAGACAAAGGTACCCTCCTTAGATTGCTTGATTTGCAACCCAAGGAAAAATTTGAGTTCACTCATCATGGACATCTCATACTTCTCCGACATGAGCTTTCCAAACTTCTCGCTAAAATGAGGGTTAGTTGAACCAAAGATAATATCATCAACATATATTTGGCACACAAATAGTTCACCATCAACCCTTTTCGTGAATAGCGTTGAGTCTATTTTCCCAATCTCAAATCCTTTTTCGAGAAGAAAGCTAGTCAAGATTTGTACCAAGCTCTAGGAGCTTGTTTAAGACCATAAAGAGCTTTGTGCAACTTGTAAACATGATTAGGCTTTTTAGGATTCACAAATCCGGGAGGTTGTTTCACAAATACTTCCTCCTCAATTTCACCATTTAGGAAAGCACTTTTAATGTCCATTTGATAGAGAGTAATATCATGGTGGTTGGCATAAGCAAGAAGAATGCGAATGGACTCAAGTCTAGCAACGGGGGCATAGGTCTCACCATAGTCCATACCTTCGACTTGTGTGTAACCTTGAGCTACGAGACGAGCCTTGTTGCGGATGACTTGTCCATCCTCATCTTGCTTGTTCCGAAACACCCATTTGGTTCCAATGACGTTTTGATCATCCTTGGGCTTCTCTACCAAAGTCCATACATTGTTCCTCTCGAAGTTGTGTAGCTCTTCATGCATAGCGTTCACCCAATCCGGGTCTTCAAGCGCTTCTTCTACCTTCATAGGTTCAAGACTAGAGATAAATGAGTAATGCTCACAAAAGTTAGCTAAACGAGTTTTAGAGCGAGTAATTCTCCCGGAGTCGATGTCATTCATCATTTGTTCCACGGGATGATTCTTCTTGACTCTTGCTCGAACTCGAGATAGCTTTTGTTGTGGTCGCGGCTGAGCTTCCTCATCATCCTCATCTTCCTCTTCTTCTTCATTGTTGTTGGTGTTGTCTTGAGGTGGTGGAGAAGGAGGTTGTGGTGGATCTTCTTGTTGCACTTCCTCATCTTGGTGAGTTCCACTTGTGGAGGCCTCCATGTTGCCCTTGAGGTTCATCTCTCCGTGAGGTAGGGGGCTCCACATATGTAGATGAGGTACTCTCCTTCACTTCCATGGGACGGATCTTCCCAATGGATAAATCTTGAATGGCTTCCGATGGGTCCTTGTCTCCTACATCAATAGGCATTTGCTCTACTTGCGAGCCATTAGATTCATCAAACTTCACATCTACCGTCTCTTCAACCTTTCGGGTGAAATTATTGTAGACACGGTAGGTGTGGGAGTTTGATCCATAACCGAGGAAAAAGCCTTCATGAGTTTTAGGAGCAAACTTAGACCGACGATGCTTATCAAGGATGTAGCATTTTGAACCAAAGACACGAAAGTATCCCACTTGGGGTTTGTTACCGGTGAGGAGCTCGTATGAAGTATTGCCGAGGAGCTTATGAAGATAAAGCCTGTTGATAGCATGACAAGCTGTCTCGACGGCTTCACCCCAAAAGTGCTTCGGTGTCTTGTATTCGTCAAGCATCGTTCTCGCCATCTCAATGAGCGTTCGGTTCTTCCTCTCAACAACTCCATTTTGTTGAGGTGTGTACGTAGCCGAGAACTCATGTAGAATTCCTTCCTCATCGAGAAAAGAGTCCACATGGGCGTTCTTGAACTCCGTTCCATTGTCACTCCGAACTTTCTTGATCTTCACCTCAAACTGATTTTGGGCCTTTCTGGCAAAGGTTTTGAAGATTCTCTGGACCTGCGATTTGTCATCAAGGAAAAATACCCACGTAAATCTGGAATAATCATCAACTATAACTAGACCAAAGGAGTTACCACCAAGGCTTTTGTAAGCATTGGGACCGAAGAGATCCATATGAAGAAGCTCAAGCGGTCTCCTTGTGGTCATGATGTTCTTCACGGGATAACTTCCACCTACTTGTTTTCCTGCTTGACAGGCACTACAGAGTCTATAACACCAAGAATATGATCACCTTTGATTAGCTTATCTAGATTACGCATACCAACATGTCCAAGCCTTCTATGCCATAACCAACCTTTAGCAGATTTAGTAATGAAGCAAGTTCTAGGTTGAGCTTTCTTAGTGAAATCAACAATATATAGATCACCTCTACGGATACCGGTAAATACCATGTTATGATTGTCACGATGAAAAACTTGGCAATCTACTTCGGTGAATAGCACATTGAATCCAAAGTCAGCTAATCTAGACACGGAAAGTAAATTGTATCCAAGTGATTCAACAAGCATGACATTTTGAATGGAGCTATCATGAGATATGGCCACCTTACCAAGGCCAAGTACCTTACCCTTGGAGTTGTCTCCAAAAGTCACATACTTGCGTGGACCATCGTTCTTTGCAAGCTCTCGAAACATGTCTTCGTCTCCGGTCATGTGATCGGTGCATCCACTATCAAGAATCCACTCTTTTCCACCGGATATGTAGTCTCTCAAATTTGCCATAAGATTGAGACTCTTCATGATCTTGTCTAGCTCGGTGTCCGAATCAGAGTAATCATCATGCTCATGCTCATCATCATATTGACCCATAGATAGTTCATCATCAACACCTAGGTCAATTTGACAATGAATTGCATTAGTTTTGTCAAAGTGAAAATAATCATCGGAATGCAATACAAGAGCATTTCTAATTAGATCATTGATAAGACAAGGATCACCCTTCTTTTTCATGATATCACGAAGCTCAAAGAAGCATTTATCAAAGTTGGGATCATTGGGGCGCATCATATCAAATTCAATAGTCTTGTATAGAATTTCATCAAGACCTCTCAAAGAGTAGTCCGGATAAAGTTCTTCCAAGAACTTCCACATAGCATAGGCGCACTCAAAGTTTGTGACAAGCTTAAGCAAGTTATCGGGCAAACCTCTAATGATAAGATTTACAGTTCTAAGGTTCTGAAGCAAATCAAGCTCTTCATCCATAGTAGGGTGCAAGGGGTCAAATGGAGGTACATATGGGGTTTCAACATATTTGCATAAGTTATACTTCTTAAAGATAATAAGCATTTCAATCCTCCACGAGTTATAGGACACTCCATCAAGAATAGGCACTCTATGGCTAACACTCCCAAACGTGAACACGTCCATCTTCCTCCAATGGTGTGTAAACCAAAGCAATGGAGACCAAAGCTCTGATACCAATTGTAGGATCGTTGAAGGTAAGAGTGTCTAGAGGGGGGGGGTGATTAGACTACTCGACAAGATAAAAATTATGCCTTTTTACAAAGACAAGTTCTTGGCAGATTTTGCATATCACACAAGTCAAGTAGGATACTACACATGCAATTCTAGAGTATGGGCAGCGGAAAGTAAATTGCACATGAAGTAAAGAGAAGTGGAGAAGATCAAACGCAGTTTGGAGACACGGAGATTTTTCTCGTGGTTCCGATAGGTGGTGCTATCGTCAATCCACGTTGATGGAGACTTCAACCCACGGAGGGTAACGGCTGCGAGAGTCCACGGAGGGCTCCACCCACGAAGGGTCCACGAAGAAGCAACCTTGTCTATGCCATCATGGCATACGCCCACGGAGGACTAGCCTTACTCGGGGTAGATCTTCACGAAGTAGGCGATCTCCTTGCCCTTACAAACTTCTTGGTTCAACTCCACATCTTGTGGAGGCTCCCAAGCGACACCTAACCAATCTAGGAGGCACCACCCTCCAAAAGGTAATAGATGGTGTTGGTGATGATGAACTCCTTGCTCTTGTGCTTCAAATGATAATCTCCCCAACACTCAACTCTCCTCACTGATTTGGCTGTGGTGGAAGAAAGGATTGAGTGGAAAGCAACTTGGGAAGGCTAGAAATCAAGTTTCATATGGTGGGAGTGGAGCAACTTGATCTCAACACAAGGGTAGGTAGTTTTCTTCTCGTAAATGTAAGGTAGGAGTGGTAGTTCTTTCGATGGCTCTCTCCACGAATGAAGAGGAGGTGGAGGGTATTTATAGCCTCCACACAAAATCCAACCGTTACACACATTTGACCAATCTCGGTCAGACCGAAGTTGACAACTCGGTGAGACCGAAAGTTCAAATCTTGTGACGTTGGGATTTTCGGTGGGACTGAAAATACAATCTCGGTGAGTCCAATTCATCCAAATACTAGGGTTTGCCAATCTCGGTGGGACCGACTATATCATCTCGGTGACACCGATATGATGACAGAAGGTTACAGAAGCTTGGCAACACTAGTTTCGGTGAGACCGAGTTTGGAATCGGAAAAACCAAAATTACTAGGGTTTGGCTTTATGGCTGAGGTGGTTCATCTCGGTGTGACTGAGTTTAGGAAATCGGTGGGACCAAGATTACTTATGAGTGTATATTGGAATGAAAGATTGCTGATAGTTTGGGAGATAAATCACTAAGCACTTTGAGCAACCAGATCATTATCATAACCTCATCCCCTTTTAATAGTATTGGCTTTCCTAAGGACTCAATGTGATCTTGGATCACTAAACCAAAAATGGAGTCTTGAGCTTTTGCCAATGCTTGCCTTAGCATCTTAGGGGGTCCACCTCTCCAGTCCTTTTGCCATGCCAGAGTGATTGAACTTCCTTAAACATACTTGATAAAAGCATTAGTCCAACCACAAAGTATGTTGTCATTAATTACCAAAACCACCCAGGGAGCAAATGTGCTTTCAGAAGCAGGTACGGAAGAGAAGTTGCAGCTCCAAAGATGCGAAAGGAAGACGACGGGTGTGATTGGGATGTGTACGTGTTGATTCCACCATAGTCTTACCAAAGTGGATCTCCTCTTAATAGTACGGTGACTCCTACGAAACTAGTCCACCGACAACAAAACGAAGGAGCTACACCGTCTTGAATAAATCACCGAGGGGAGGGAATCGTCTCGTGCCAATGGATGATTCTCTGCAAGAACTTAACGCACATGATTAGTCCGCAAAAGCATTGTCATCAATCACCAAAACCACTAGGGGATAAATATGCCCTTACATTGTCAAATATATTTAAACAACTTAAATACTTCAGAGTGCACGCGCACTATCTCGGCAGAATGAGCGGCCGAACACTCTCGGCAGAATGAGCGGCCGAACACGAGCTGCTCGATCAGCCCAGATCGTGCGGTCCTCGGCGTCAGGTCGTACCTGGTCGGGAGGCGACCAAACATGCACGTGGCTGGGCCCGCTCGCAAGCGCCACTCTCCTGCTCCAGACGGTTCGCGTCGCGTAGGAAGCACCCTTGGCACGGGCCTCTGTCTACTTCCCTGATCCATTTCCCTCTCTTCTCGCCCTGTTCTTTCCCCAAATCCGACAATGAGAGACAACCGCTGCCACGACGCAGCCGAAGATGGGGGGCAGGGAAGGGGAAGGGCTAGAGCGCGGGGAACCCGCTTCTCGTCGCCGGCGCAGGTACGATCGCCCGTTCGGCTGCTCCCTGCCCAACCAGATCCAGCCCCATCGCCGTTGTTCCCGTCGTCCTCGGCGGATCGGCCGTCGTCTACTTCCTCTGCCCAAGGCGATTGAGGTCCTTCCCTCTAGCTCCGATGAGTCCATGCGTCCCGGATGGCGGGGTGGAGGATCCTCTGTCGCGGTGGTGTGTGATGTGGGCGTCCGCGATGGCGAGATGGAGCAACCTCCGGTGGTAGTGGTGTCGATGTGGTCTTTCCGCGTCATGATCTGTTGGGCCTAGGTACAACAATGTCAGTCGAGACGCCGACAGCGCGTTCTGGGCTGATTCGGGTAGAGGGTCCCATGGGAGAGCGTTGCATTCGCTCGGCTGCGAGAGCTTCTCGTCGGAAATTCTTTGCTTGGACCGTCACATCCTAGCAATATCTCTGCGAAGCACAATGTTCGAGAGGCACGGTGTATTTACGGTGCTGCATGTCAATACAATCTAGTACAGTATAATAGTATTTTGCTAGTAAACCCGGCACACGAGTCTAGTTTGTCTTTACATCTTTAATTAATGTTTAATTTCCTCTTCTAATTTAGCGCTAGTCTGCTAGAGTACATGATGATAGTTGCTGAAGCAAACTAATCCAATTCTATATGCGTTTCATCTTCCTTGCAAAAACTTATCAATCAGCGGATGATTGGGTGGCGAAATAAGTGTTTTTAGTCAGCTAACGTTCAATGGTTGGGTGGTGAAATAAGTGTTTTCTTTAGTTGACTAACACTGTGACGCTTGTATGTTCTGTAAATTATCAATCTTGATTTTTTTGAAGAGCATAGAAAGAGTTGCACAAGAGTATCTAAATGAGTTGGCATCCTCAGGCTTTTCTATTTGCACAAGAGTACCTGATTAGTTGGCATCCTCACCATTTCTAGTTGCACAATTCAATCCAACTAGTTGACATCTTTAGTCTTTTTGTAGCTACGTTGACACCCTCGGCATTTTCTTCTAGAAGCCTAAAATATGAATATTTCATTTCCCAAGAGTATCTAATTAATTGGCATCCTCAATATTTTTAGTTGCACAAGAGCATTCAGAAACATCCATTTTGCCTGATTTTTTGGTTTGACTGGGAGAAAATGTCGGCACTGGAGTCGTGGCCGTGGTGGGGAAGGTGATGTTAGAAATATGCCCTAGAGGCAATAATAAATAAGTTATTATTATATTTCCTTGTTCATGATAATCGTTTATTATCCATGCTATAATTGTATTGATAGGAAACTCAGATACATGTGTGGGTACATAGACAACACCATGTCCCTAGTAAGCCTCTAGTTGACTAGCTCGTTGATCAATAGATGGTTACGGTTTCACGACCATGGACATTGGATGTCATTGATAACGGATCACATCATTAGGAGAATGATGTGATGGACAAGACCCAATCCTAAGCCTAGCACAAAGATCGTGTAGTTAGTATGCTAAAGCTTTTCTAATGTCAAGTATCATTTCCTTAGACCATGAGATTGTGCAACTCTCGGATATCGTAGGAATGCTTTGGGTGTACCAAACGTCACAACGAATCGGGTGGCTATAAAGGTGCACTACGGTATCTCCGAAAGTGTCTTGGGTTGGCATGAATCAAGATCGATTTGTCACTCCGTAAACGGAGAGGTATCTCTGGGCCCACTCGGTAGGACATCATCATAATGTGCACAATGTGACCAAGGGGTTGATCACGGGATGATGTGTTCTGAACGAGTAAATAGACTTGCCGTAGCGAGATTGAACAAGGTATCGGCATACCGACGATCGAATCTCGGGCAAGTATAATACCGCTAGACAAAGGGAATTGTATACGGGATTGATTGAGTCCTTGACATCGTGGTTCATCCGATGAGATCATCGTGGAACATGTGGGAGCCAACATGGGTATCTAGATCCCGCTGTTGGTTATTGACCGAGAACGTCTCGGTCATGTCTACATGTCTCCGAACCCGTAGGGTCTACACACTAAGGTTCGATGATGCTAGGGTTATAAAGGAAGTTTGTATGTGGTTACGAATGTTGTTCGAGTCTGGATGAGATCCGGACGTCACGAGGAGTTCGGAATGGTCCGGAGGTAAAGATTTATATATGGGAAGTCCTATTTTGGCCACCGGAAAATGTTCGGGATTTTTCGGTATTGTCTGCCGGAAGGTTCTAGAAGGTTCGGAGTGGGGCCCACCTGCATGGGGGACCCACATGAACGTGGGTAGTGGGGCAAGGCCCCACACCCCTGGTCAAGCGCACCAAGATCCCCCTTAGAAGGAATAAGATCATATCCCAAGGATAAGATCAAGATCCCTAAAAAGGGGGGATAACAATCGGTGGGGAAAGGAAATGATGGGATTTCTTTCCTCCCACCTTGGCCAACGCCCCAATGGACTTCAAGGGCAAGAAACCAGCCCCTCCACCCTATATATAGTGGGGAGGCGCATGGGAGCTTCACACGAAGTTCTGGCGCAGCCCTCCCTCTCCAAGTCCTCCTCCTCTCCGCGGTGCTTGGCGAAGCCTGCAGGATTGCCGCTCCTCCACCACCACCACGCCGTCGTCTGCTGCTGGATGGAGTCTTCCTCAACCTCTCCCTCTCTCCTTGCTGGATCAAGGCATGGGAGGCGTCCACCGGTTGTACGTGTGTTGAGCGCGGAGGTGCCGTCCGTTCGGCACTAGGATCTCCGGTGATTTGGATCACGACAGTCGACTCCTTCAACCCGTTCTCTTGAGCGCTTCCTTAGCGATCTACAAGGGTATGTAGATGCACTCTCCTTCCCTCGTTGCTGGTTTCTCCATAGATAGATCTTGGTGACACGTAGGAAAATTTTGAATTTCTGCTACGTTCCCCAACAGTGGCATCATGAGCTAGGTCTATTGTGTAGATTCTTTGCACGAGTAGAACACAAAGTAGTTGTGGGCGTTGATTTTGTTCAATATGCTTACCTTTACTTGTCCAATCTTGTTTTGACGGTATTGTGGGATGAAGCGGCCCGGACCGACCTTACACGTACTCCTACGTGAGACAGGTTCCACCGATTGACATGCACTTGGTGCATAAGGTGGCTAGCGGGTGCCAGTCTCTCCCACTTTAGTTGGAACGGATTCGATGAAAAGGGTCCTTAAGAAGGGTAAATAGCAATTGGCATATCAGGTTGTGGTTTTGCGTAGGTAAGAAACGTTCTTGCTAGAAACCCATAGCAGCCACGTAAAACATGCAACAACAATTAGAGGACGTCTAACTTGTTTTTGCAGGGTATGCTATGTGATGTGATATGGCTAAGAAGAATGTGATGAATGATATGTGATGTATGAGATTGATCATGTTCTTGTAATAGGAATCACGACTTGCATGTCGATGAGTATGACAACCGGCAGGAGCCATAGGAGTTGTCTTTATTTATTATATGACCTGCGTGTCATTGAACAACGCCATGTAATTACTTTACTTCATTGCTAACCGGTAGCCATAGTAGTAGAAGTAATAAGTTGGCGAGACAACTTCATGGAGATACGATGATGGAGATCATGATGATGGAGATCATGGTGTCATGCCGGTGACGATGATGATCATGGAGCCCCGAAGATGGAGATCAAAAGGAGCAAAATGATATTTGCCATATCATGTCACTATTTGATTGCATGTGATGTTTATCATGTTTATGCATCTTGTTTACTTAGAACGACGGTAGTAAATAAGATGATCCTTACAACAATTTCAAGAAGTGTTCTCCCTAACGTGCACCGTTGCTAAAGTTCGTCGTTTGAAGCACCACGTGATGATCGGGTGTGATAGATCCTTACGTTCACATACAACGGTGTAAGACAGTTTTACACATGCAAAACACTTAGGGTTAACTTGCGAGCCTAGCATGTACATACATGGCCTCGGAACACAGAGACCGAAAGGTCGAGCATGAGTCGTATGGAGGATACGATCAACATGAAGATGTTCACCGATGATGACTTGTCCGTCTCACGTGATGATCGGACACGGCCTAGTTGACTCGGATCATGTAATCACTTAGATGACTAGAGGGATGTCTATCTGAGTGGGAGTTCATAAGATGAACTTAATTATCCTGAACATAGTCAAAAGATCTTTGCAAATTATGTCGAAAGCTCGCGCTTTAGTTCCACTGTTTAGATATGTTCCTAGAGAAAATATAGTTGAAAGTTGACAGTAGCGATTATGCGGACAGTAGAAAGCTTATGTCCTTAATGCACCGCTCAGTGTGTTGAACCCCAAACGTCGTTTGTGGATGTTGCGAACATCAGACGTACATGTTTTGATAACTATGTGATAGTTTAGTTAAACGGTTTAGAGTTGAGGCACTAAAGACGTTTTCGAAACGTCGCGGAACATATGAGATGTTTTCGAGGGCTGAAATTGGGATTTCAGGCTCGTGCCCACGTCAAGAGGTATAAGACCTCCGACAATTTTCTTAGCCTGCAAACTAAGGGAGAAAAGCTCAATCGTTGAGCTTGTGCTCAGATTGTCTGAGTGCAACAATCACTTGAATCGAGTGGGAGTTGATCTTCCAGATGAGATAGTGATGTTTCCCCAAAGTCATTGCCACCAAGCTGCTAGAGCTTCGTGATGAGCTATAACATATCAGGGATAGATATAATGATCCTTGAGGTATTCGTGATGTTTGACACCGCGAAAGTAGAAATCAAGAAGGAGCATCAATTGTTGATGGTTGGTGAAACCACTAGTTTCAAGAAGGGCAAGGGCAAGAAGGGATACTTCATGAAACGGCAAATCAGCTGCTGCTCTAGTGAAGAAACCCAATGTTGAACTCAAACCCGAGACTAAGTGCTTCGTAATAAGGGGAACAACCATCGGGCGGAATTACCCTAGATACTTGGTAGATGAGAAGGTCGGCAAGGTCGATAGAAGTATATTGGATATACATTATGTTAATGTGTACTTTACTAGTACTCCTAGTAGCACCGTGTATTTGATACCGGTTCGGTTGCTAAGTGTTAGTAACTCGAAACAAAAGCTACGGAATAAGCGGAGACTAGCTAAAGGTGAGTGACGATATGTGTTGGAAGTGTTTCCAAGGTTGATGTGATCAAGCATCGCACGCTCCCTCTACCATCGAGATTTGGTGTTTGCGTTGAGCATAGACATGATTGGATTATGTCTATCGCAATACGGTTATTCATGTAAGGAGAATAATGGTTACTCTATTTATTTGAATAATACCTTCAATGGTCTTGCACCTAAAGGAATGGTTTATTGAATCTCGATCGTAGTGATACACATTTCATGCCAAAAAGATATAAGATAGTAATGATAGTACCACTTACTTGTGGCACTACCATGTAAGTCATATTGGTGTAAAACGCATGAAGAAGCTCCATGTTGATGGATCTTTGGACTTACTCATTTTTGAAAAGTTTGAGACATGTGAACCATGTCTATTGGTGTATACGCATGAAGAAACTCCATGCAGATGGATCGTTTGGACTCACTTGATTTTGAATCACTTGAGATATGAAAATCATACCACATGGGCAAGATGACTAAAAAGCCTCGTTTTTCAAAAAATGGAACAAGATAGCAACTTGTTGGAAGTAACACATTTTGATGTGTGCAGTCCAATGAGTCTTTGAGGCATCTGATGAATATCGTTATGTTCTTACTTCACGATGATGATTGAGTAGATGTAGAGTATATTTACTTGATGAAACACAAGTCTGAATTATTGAATGGTTCAAGTAATTTCAGAGTGAAGTTGAAGATCATCGTGACAAGAGGATGAAATGTCTATGATATGATTGTAGAGACGAGTATCTGAGTTACGAGCTTTGGCACGCAATTAAGACATTGTGGAAATTGTTTCACAATTAATACCGCCTGGAACACCATAGTTTGATGGTGTGTCCGAATATCATAGTTGCACCCTATTGGATATGGTGCGTACCATGATGTCTCTTATCAAATTACCACTATCGTTCATGGGTTAGGCATTAGAGACAACCACATTCACTTTAAATAGGGCACCACGTAATTCCGCTGAGATGACACCGTATGAACTATGGTTTAGAGAAACCTAAGTCATCATTTCTTAAAGGTTTGGGGCTGCGATGCTTATGTGAAAAAGTTTCAGAGTTGATAAGCTCGAACCCAAAGCGGATAAAATGCATCTTCATAGGACACCCAAAACAGTTGGGTATACCTCCTAATTCAGATCCGAAAGCAATAGGGATTGTTTCTTGAATCGGGTCCTTTCTCGAGGAAAAGTTTGTCTCGAAAAGTTGAGTGGGAGGATGGTGGAGACTTGATATGGTTATTGAACCGTCACTACAACTAGTGTGTAGCAGGGCACAGGAAGTTGTTCTTGTGTCACCTACACCGATTGAAGTAGAAGCTTATGATAGTGATCATGAAACTTCGGATCAATTCACTACCGTACCTCGTAGGGTGACAAGGATGCGTCTCGCTTGAGTGGTACAGAATCTTGTCTTGAAGGTCATGTTGCTAGACAACAATGAACCTCGAGCTATGGAGAAGCAATGGTGGGCCCAAATTCCGACAAATGGTTAGAAGCCATGAAATCCGAGATAGGATCCATGTATCGTAACAAAGCATGGACTTTGGTGGACTTGCCCGGTGATCGGCAAGCCATTGAGATAAATGGATCTTTAAGAAGAAGACGGACGTGGACGGTGATGTCATCGTCTATGAAGCTCGACTTGTGGCGAAGAGTTTTTCACAAGTTCAAGGAGTTGAATACGATGAGATTTTCTCATCCGTAGCGATGCTTAAGTCCGTCGGAATCATGTTAGCATTAGCTGCATTTATGAAATCTGGCGATGGATGTCAAAACGAGTTTCCTTACCGGTCTTCGTAAGGAAAGGTTGTATGTGATACAATCCAAAGTTTTGTCGATCCTAAGGATGCTAAAAGGTATCTTGGCTCCAATGATCCTTCTAAGGACCGGAGTAAGCATCTCGGAGTTGGAATGTACGTTTTGATGAGATGATCAAAGATTTTGGGTTTATACAAAAGTTTATGAGAAACTTGTATTTCCAAAGAAGTGAGTGGGAGCACTATAGAATTTCTGATGAGTATATGTTATTGACACATTGTTGATCAGAAATGATGTAGAATTTCTGGAAAGCATATAGAGTTATTTGAAAAGTGTTTTCAATGGAAAACCTGGATTAGGCTACTTGAACAATAAGCATCAAGATCTATAAGATAGATCAAAATGTTTAATAGTACTTTCAAATGAGCACGTACCTTGACATGATCTTGAAGGTGTTCAAGATGGATCGGTCAAAGAAGGAGTTCTTGCCTGAGATGTAAGGTATGAAGTTAAGACCTAAAAGCTCGACCACGGCAGAATAGAGAGAAAGGGCGAAGGTCGTCCCCTATACTTCAGACGTAGGCTCTATAGTATGCTATGCTGTGTACCGCACCGGAAGTGTGCCTTGCCATGAGTCAGTCAAGGGGTACAAGAATGATCCAGAAATGGATCATTGGACAACGGTCAAAATTGTCCTTGGAGTAAATAAGTACATGTTTCTCGATTATGGAGGTGATAAAGAGTTCGGCGTAAAGGGTTACGTCGATGCAAGCTTTAACACCTATCCGAGTAACTCTGAGTAGCAAACCGGATACGTATAGTGGAGCAACCATTTGGAATAGCTCCAAGTGGAGCGTAGAAGCAGCATTTACAGAATGACCTAGAGGTTTGCGAAGTACATACGGATCTAAAAGTTGCAGACCCGTTGACTAAAACCTCTCTCACAAGAAAAACATGATCAAACCCCAGAACTCATTGAGTCTTAATCACATGATGATGTGAACTAGTTTAATGACACTAGTAAACTCTTTGGATGTTGGTCACATGGCGATGTGACCTGTGAGTGTTAATCACATGGCGATGTGAACTAGATTATTGACTCTAGTGCAAGTGGGAGACTGTTGGAAATATGCCCTAGAGGCAATAATAAATAAGTTATTATTATATTTCCTTGTTCATGATAATCGTTTATTATCCATGCTATAATTGTATTGATAGGAAACTCGGATACATGTGTGGGTACATAGACAACACCATGTCCCTAGTAAGCCTCTAGTTGACTAGCTCGTTGATCAATAGATGGTTACGGTTTCACGACCATGGACATTGGATGTCGTTGATAACGGATCACATCATTAGGAGAATGATGTGATGGACAAGACCCAATCCTAAGCCTAGCACAAAGATTGTGTAGTTCAGATGCTAAAGCTTTTCTAATGTCAAGTATCATTTCCTTAGACCATGAGATTGTGCAACTCTCGGATATCGTAGGAATGCTTTGGGTGTACCAAACGTCCACAACGAATCGGGTGGCTATAAAGGTGCACTACTGTATCTCCGAAAGTGTCTGCATTGCGTTGGCATGAATCGAGATCGATTTGTCACTCCGTAAACGGAGAGGTATCTCTGGGCCCACTCGGTAGGACATCATCATAATGTGCACAATGTGACCAAGGGGTTGATCACGGGATGATGTGTTACGGAACGAGTAAATAGACTTGCCGGTAACGAGATTGAACAAGGTATCGGCATACCGACGATCGAATCTCGGGCAAGTATAATACCGCTAGACAAAGGGAATTGTATACGGGATTGATTGAGTCCTTGACATCGTGGTTCATCCGATGAGATCATCGTGGAACATGTGGGAGCCAACATGGGTATCTAGATCCCGCTGTTGGTTATTGACCGGAGAACGTCTCGGTCATGTCTACATGTCTCCCGAACCCGTAGGGTCTACACACTTAAGGTTCGATGACGCTAGGGTTATAAAGGAAGTTTGTATGTGGTTACCGAATGTTGTTCGAGTCCGGATGAGATCCGGACATCACGAGGAGTTCGGAATGGTCCGGAGGTAAAGATTTATATATGGGAAGTCCTATTTTGGCCACCGAAAATGTTCGGATTTTTCGGTATTGTCACGGAAGGTTCTAGAAGGTTCGGAGTGGGGCCCACCTGCATGGGAGGACCCACATGAACATGGGTAGTGGGGGCAAGGCCCCACACCCCTGGTCAAGGCGCACCAAGATACCCCCTTAGAAGGAATAAGATCATATCCCGAAGGGATAAGATCAAGATCCCTAAAAAGGGGGGATAACAATCGGTGGGGAAAGGAAATGATGGGATTTCTTTCCTCCCACCTTGGCCAACGCCCCAATGGACTTCGAGGGCAAGAAACCAGCCCTCCACCCCTATATATAGTGGGGAGGCGCATGGGAGCTTCACACGAAGTTCGCGCAGCCTCCCCTCTCCCAAGTCCTCCTCCTCTCCGCGGTGCTTGGCGAAGCCTGCAGGATTGCCACGCCCTCCACCACCACCACGCCGTCGTCTTTGCTGCATGATGGAGTCTTCCTCAACCTCTCCTCTCTCCTTGCTGGATCAAGGCATGGGAGACGTCACCGGGTTGTACGCGTGTGTTGAACGCGGAGGTGCCGTCCGTTCGGCACTAGGATCTCCGGTGATTTGGATCACGACGAGTACGACTCCTTCAACCCCGTTCTCTTGAACGCTTCCGCTTAGCGATCTACAAGGGTATGTAGATGCACTCTCCTTCCCCTCGTTGCTGGTTTCTCCATAGATAGATCTTGATGACATGTAGGAAAGTTTTGAATTTCTGCTACGTTCCCCAACAGGTGAACCCAGCGCAGCTCTGCCAGTGGCTCAAGAGGAAGATTAGCAAGGATTTCAAGATTTTCCGCCGTTGTCCACACGGCCTGAGAATTGTAATAAGCAGGTATGCATCCCTCTTGTCTACTTGTACTGCAGAATGAAGGACGATGTGTGTAATATCCAAATGAATGTACGTTATTACGAAGGGCTAGCCGTGTGGGGTTAAGGTGCTCGCCGGTGGCGACCTGCGTGGCTCTCGGCCTGCATCCTTGCTGAACTCAACACCAACTATCGCGCGCCCGCGATGTGGCTGCTGCTGCAACAACGACGACCAACGTCTTTTGAACGATGAGGATGACCTTCGGGGGTTAGAGCATGCAAAGCAAAGCAGTTGCTCGATCCTCACAGCCAATATATCTCCGTGTAGAAGCAAAAGAAACAGCAATTGATTCGTAAGCAGCATTTTTATCTGTTTCGTTCCTTTGTATTTTTGCCCTCTGTTTCTACTGAATGCATGTATCACTTTTTCAGATATATTGATCTTCACATTCTTAGTTGGCATCCGTAGTGGTTGTAGTTGTACACATAGCAGTTGTCAGTTGGATACGACAATTAGAAAGTTGCACAACACTAAACCTTTTTCCTACGGCGGTGAAAGTGGAACGGAATACATTGAACTGAATACACATGGCATTCAATTTTTTTGGCATTTATAGTAATTCTTGTTGCACACATAGTTGTTTTCGTCGGAGACGATCATTACTATAGTAGTTGTAGTTGCACATACAGTTGTTCTCAGTTGGATTCTATTATTGAAAAATTGCACACATGGCAATCATTTTTTGTTGGCATCTATAGTGGTTTTAGTTGCACACATAGTTGTTTTCAGTTGGACACGATTATTGGGAAGTTACACACACGGTGATCATTTTTGTTGGCACCTATAGTAGTTCTAATTGCACACATATTTGTTCTCGATTGGATACGATCATTGGGAAGTTGCACACATGGCGACCATTTTTTGTTGGCATCTATAGTACTTCTAGATATTACGCACATAATTGTTCTTAGTTAGATACGGTCATTCGGAAGTTACACACACGGTGATCATTTTCTGTTGGCATCTATAGTAGTTCTAGTTGCACACATAATTGTTTTCAGTTGGACACGATCATTGGAAAGTTGCACACACGGCGATCAATTTTGGGTGGCATCTATAGTAGTTCTAGTTGCACACATAGTTGTTTTCAGTTGGATACGGTTATTGAAAAGCTGCACACACGGCGATCATTTTTTGTTGGCATCTATTGTAGTTCTAGTTGCACACATAGTTGTTTTCAGTTGGACACGGTCATTGGAAGTAGTTGGCAGGGGCAATAAAAGTAGTTGCACAGAATCTGCTAGGCAAAACTTTACGGTGACGAAAGATTCCTCTTAGTAAAACTACAGAGAAGAAAGGTGCGCGCTGAGGTAGTATCCAAAGGGGTAGATGCCACATCTTCTGCAGCAGCCACTGTGGTAACATAAAGTTCTATCAGGAATATGTTTTACTCCACATACAGGCAGCCAAGTGTATGAATTTTCATACATGGTTGCAGAAGGACTAATTAAGCATTGACATGCTCAACTTTCTCAGTTGCTCAACATTGCCATCTTTAAGTTTTTTAGAATTGTCCCAAGAGTATGTAATGACTTGGCATCCTCAGGCTTTCTAGTTGCAGAATAGTATCTAATTAGTTGGCAACCTCAGTAATTCTAGTTGCACAACAATATACAACTAGTTGACATCCTCATCTTCCCTAGTTGCACAAGAACTCAGATTAGTCCCATCTTAAAAAAATGAGGATTTCCCTACAGTATGTAGCGACTTGACACCCTTAGGCTTTCTAGTTGCAAAAGAGTATCTATTTAGTTGGCACCCTCGGCAATTCTAGTTGGACAACATTATCCAAGTAGTTGACATCCTCAGCGTCTCTAGTTGCACAAGAATTCAGATTAATCCCATCTTAAATTTTTTGAGGATTTCCCAATGGTATCTAATCACTTGGCACCCTCAGGCTTTCTAGTTGCAGAAGATTATCTATTTAGTTGGCACCCTCTACAATTATAGTTGGACAACATTATCCAAGTAGTTGACATCCTTAGCCTCTCCAGATGCACAAGAATACCTCATTAGTTGGCATCATCAGCATTTCTAGTCGCACAAGAATATCTCATTAGTTGTCATCACCAGCATTTCTAGTTGCAGAACAAACAGGATATCAAGTTGCCATCCTCAACATTTTAATCTAGTTTTCCAGAGAACAAATATTTGTATGTAATGATAACTAATCACCTTTGCCTTTTTTTGCAAACCCCGAGATATTGTTCAAGGAAATGAGAGTAATGAAGCAGATAATGTTGAACGATAGTCACAAGCTGGCTACCTGATGGAGACTACGTTGGATACTTGATGTTTGAGTTGGATAGAATACATGTTTTAGTTGGCTATAATACATGGGTACCTGCACACATCCTTGTGTATGCTTGTTGCACACATCCAGAGGAAAGTTGGCTATTTAACCATGTTTAGTTGCACAGGGGACTACATCAACCTTTTTTCTGCTAAGATGCATTTTTTCACCCTTGGATATGTTTGTTTGCACACATCCATGTGAAAATTGGTTTGAAACCATGGTTTTCTTGCACAGGGAACTGAATTTCTTATGCTTTTACTTGATCTTCCTTCTCTGCTCAAGACCATGGAGTTTTTTTTAACTTGATTTGGGAGATTCAGAGGGAAAGGGCAAGGGGGATAGTCAACAATGTTTGGACATGGGAGAGGAGAAGGATTTCTTACCTTGGTGTTGCTTGGTAAGCTTCTGTTCTCTTCTTACTGTTTTTCTGACCAAGATCTCCTCACCTTGTCTGCTTTGCCATGGCAGCTCTACAGGATCTGGTTCATGTCATTGGATCTGGTTTCTTTTCTGGGGAAGAAGCTGACGACCAGCGAGGGAGAGAGGGTGGGCGAGAGGGGCGTGGGGGGCGCTAGTAGTTTGATGGGTATCACGTGACAGCGACGGGTGGTGAGGGGACTCTGTTAATCTGCTTTTTCCTTTGTTTGCGCGTGGGAACAGGTGGGAACAGCTGGCGCGAAGGAACTTTCCTTCCTGGGACCAGTGGATGACGCTACCTTTTCTAGCTCGCTGCTCATGGCGCTTAGCGAAAGCACTTCGCCGCTTCGCTAGACGCGTCCTCTAAACAACATGGTTACATGTTTGAAAATGAAAGTGTGTTGGTGGATGGAGGTGGAAGGGGATTGCAAAATGGTTGTTCCATTGGCATGGGTGGAGTGGATTTTTACCGGGATGGGGATGGGAAGGTAGATATAGTGGGTGGAGGAGGAGGAAGAATGGTTAAACAAATTCATAGTGCTACACAAGGATCTAAAAATATAAGGTAAACACGATTGATATATTGAATCAATAGAATATATGTACCCCATTACAACAATTAACTAGTGTAGGGAAAAAGAATGAAACGAAGATGAACTAAAGATCAAGTGAATCTTTTCGAAGAAAACTTAAAATCCAAATTCGTTGACAAATCCAGAGCACTATAAACCAGATTTGCTGTCTACTCCCCGTGGGCACAAATCCAACCATAGGGCCCACTACTGTACGGCCCTACCCAGCCCAAGTCGGGTTTCCCCTATCCAGTCTTCTCGTCGGCCGCACGCATCCACCCCACCACCGCCGCCGTCCTTGCGCCCGTCTCGTCCGGTCCGTCCAACCTCGAGGCCACCCGCCGGCGGCCGAGCGTCCATGACGGAGGAACGCATTTCCAGGGCCTCCGACGAGCCCACAACCGCGACCAAGCAGAGGTATGAGCCTCTTGTCCCCGGAATTCCCTTGTCCCCGCTCCTTCTCCGATTCCCGAGGCTCCCGAACCCTGGAGATCCGTCCGGCGCCTAGCGCTGTTCCCCTTCTTCCACCGTTGGCCGCAAAAATAGTGATAAAAAAAAATTCGCGCCGCCCGTATTTCTCCATTGGAGGTCATAGTTGCGCCATGTGAGGGCTGGACTGAAACGTGTGTGGTTGCTTGTCAGGAAGAAGAGGAAGTGGGATCAGCCCGCAGAGGACTTGGTCGCCGCGGCTGCTGCTGCTGCTGCGGCGGCGGGATTGCCCGTGTTGAACGTCGGAGCTCTGTCCGGCGTTCAATACCCTGGCACTACTGCATATCCTGCCGCCCCATATGTTTTGCCACCGCAGCTCGCTCCATCTGTGCTTCAGAGTGCTGCTGCTGCGATTCAGAAATTAAGTCAGGTCTGTCTTCCATGCCCCCCCATATGAACAATTTAGTCTATGTATTATCTGGGCACACATATTTAGTATCTCGTGTTTCTTGTTGCCTCAGGTAAAACTACCGGATGAGCTTATAGCACGAGAAGTTGTTATAAATGACGCTGATCCATCTGTGCGATATAAGCTCACGAAGCGGCAAACACAGGACGAGGTAAATCAGTAACAACCAAACAATCGTGCCGTGATGTTCTTCTGTGAAAATCGGTTTCTTGACAATAAAGGTAATAACCGCTTGCTTGATACTAACAGATTCAACAATGCACATGCACCGTCATCATTACAAGGTATCCTGACATGCACAATTGGTGTTCACTCATTATTAACTTGGGACGATACCTTTCTGATATTTACATGACCCGCCCAGGGGAAAATACCATCCTCCTAATGGACAGCCTGATGGTGAGAAGCCACTCTATCTACATATCTCTGCAGGATCTCAGGTAAATAATGCCCACATGATGATATCTTAAAGTTCCACTTCACTTCTTTGACTTTCTGTTATTCCTGGAGTAAACTTCAACTGCTTCGTAGTCATCCCTTTCTGTGAGAAAGTGCTCTGGAAGCTGAAGAAATTATCATGTTGCAACCTTTACAGTCCAATACAATACTATTAATCACTGTTTCAAGGGGCTATATAATGTCTGTTCAATCTTGTTGCAAGTTTGTGATTTATTCTCCACGTTCTGTTATGTCCTTGTCTTTTTTCCGCTTTGTGTCAAATTGGACTCGGTAACACTATCACGGACATGTTGATGGGTCACCATCATTCCAAAATTCGAAATTGTCAAGTTCAGAATGCCTGTTATTTGTTCAACTGTAACTACTTTGCAAGGGTCAGGACTTAAGTTCACAAGTGTACGAATTCTACTTAGTTAGGGTGCTCATATTATATGTCTGTTCGTGTTAATTGTCATGAAGCAGTAGTAGTGCCAATGGTAATATTTTAAGATAATATACTCCCTCCGTCCCAAAATTCTTGTCTTAGATTTGTCTAGATACGGATGTATCTATAACACTAAAACGTAACTAGATACATCCGTATTTAGACAAATCCAAGACAAGAATTTTGGGACGGAGGGAGTACTAGTTTTGTAACTTGTGGTGATGTGGGATGCAACATGCCTGTGTTCTTGGCACAGTGCACTCTATCTGTGTAATGACTTCCTCTATTCATTATTTCAGTGCTATTATCATTTTTTTCTGTTACTATAGAACTAAACAATTACAATGGCTTACACATTATAGTTAGATAATGACAAACTAACCTTTTTCCCGCTTTAGCTAAAAGATACTGCTGAGCGCATTAAAGCAGTTGATCTTGCAGCGTCAATGATCGAGGACATCTTGAAACATGGCCAAATGCCAGAAGCCACATCAGCCAATTTCCCTTCTATCCAGAGCAACAGACAGGTCTCTCCTTCATATCTCAGTTCGCTTAACTTGATAATTTAGTGGACGGAAAACACCTAATAGAACAGTACATCATGTGTTATTCACGGCATTTGTTAGTACTCGGTCTAATTATTTTCTGAATTCATCCTTTGCCCGCATTTATGTTGATTTGTATTGATAGAATGCAATTGTTGGTATAACATTAAATACTCAGATATATGGTGTTTGCTGAGTACATGTAAGTATGTAATCATTTCCAGTGTTGATTTTTCGGGTATGTACAGACCTCCTGATTTGGGGAAATATCGCTCTATGGCCTTTCATTGGCTCCTTTTGCTGGAAAAGGACGCATCGTGCAGTGAAAAAAATACCGAGAAAAAATTGATTAAGCTGTGAATGTATATGTGATAATAACGGTAGCCATAAAATAAAGAAAAGCCTTGATCCTTCATCGAAATTGTGGCACTGCTGTTTAGGCCACATTCAGAGAGGGAGGATGGAAATCTCATTAAGTAATTCTTCATTCATTAGACTTTATGACTTCCAAGCCAATGTATATTGATTGTATAAAGGGAAAATATGTTAGATCTTTCGAGAAAGGAGCAACTAGAAGCACAAAACATTTTGAATTAATTCACAATGACATTTGTGGAACTTTTCCTGTGAAATATGTGGATGGATTTGACGCTTTGTCACTTTCATGGATGACTTCATACATTTATCCCTCCATGATTCTGAAGCACCCGAAATTTTTGATATATTAAAGGCTTAGGTTAGGATCAGATCCCTAACCTTTACAACTAACATTTTAAACCAGAACCTTCCCATAGCACTGTCCTAAATTTAGGATCTTTTCATGGCACAGTTCAAGTCCTCCCTTCTTTTTTGGAGGCGGGAATCAGCTGTAAAATAGTTATGGTATTACTATGTAATAACATTTTCCTTACTAGATTAACACCTTCCTTCTTATTTCACAGGCTGTTCCTTTTAGCGCCTCAATCTTTTTGGGTTTTGACGCAGATCCATCATTGAATGTTGCAGCTCGCATCCGTGGACCAAATGTATGTTCTTGGAAAACAATAAGCGACACTGATTAAATTTAATCATGTTATTCTTGATATCCCTCCTGTTTTATTTGTCAATAGTCTTGTTTTATTTTCCTCTTTGTTGAAAAAAGAACTGATTGTGAATGCTTTCTCTGACATCCCAATCTGGATGGGAAAAACTGTTCTTGTTCTGCTGGTGCTTCTGATTTGTTTATGCAGGATCAGTACATAAATCACATTATGAATGAAACAGGGGTCACTGTTGTACTAAGAGGAAAAGATTCAGGGAATCTTGGCAATTGTCACGCTGAAGGTTGGTGATTTGTAGTACTTTTGGAAATTTGTATCTTGCAAGCCTGTATTTATCTCGTAATGTCTATTGCAGCATCACAGCAACCTCTGCACATGCACCTATCAGGTGTGCATTTGAAGAGCCTAGAAGCTGCAAAGGTTTTAGCAGAAAACCTTCTAGATACAATAGCAGCGGAACTTGGTGCTTCCAGGTCTGTATATTTGGATCAGGTTTAATCCCCTTAGGCCTTGTTCGGTTACACCTCTTGTGAAGAGGATTGGAGGGGATTTGGGTGGATTTTGACTTGTAAGAGATTATATCCACCTCAAACCCTGCCAAACCCCTCCTAAATCCCTGTCAACCGAACAAGGCCTTAATAGTTTTATTTGTTTCTCTGGCTACATCAGAACAGCTTTGCATTCTATTTCTACCAAACCAATGGGATCGATTTGCTGACTAGCATAATGCAATAATATTCATACTTTACACTGTACTTATATGCTATGATTAATGATTAACTCACTTGTGATTCTGTCAGTTTATCCTTTGGAATACTCTAAGAATATGACTCTATTAATGTACTTGTACCAGTTAACACAGTATCTAGCTTACCACATCAGTGAAGCAAGAAATTAGAAATGTCTCAGCATATATTCTCACTATGTTTTTTGTATGCAGAATTTCTTCTTCAAAAGTATATGGTGCTGTTCCACCTCCTCAGCAACTGTTGACTGGTGTGCACACCTCGGGAACATCAGACATATGCGTGTCAACTGGAGCATCACATTCCTTTGCCCCTACTGGAGTTACTTCTCCCATAGCTGCTCCTTTAGTGACACTTCAATCTGGGGCGCCAACTTATTCTGGGATTCTCCCACCCAGTAACCTGATCTATCCTAGTCAAGCAGCAAATCGTGGGGCTTTTTACAATGGCTATGGAGACATCTATCCCCAGGCAACTCCATTGCAGCAGGTGGCATTAACACTCAAGCATGCTTCATCTTCGACAACTCAGGTTATTCCAGTGGCATCCACATCAGCAAGCATGACGACAAGTGTGAACACAAGTACAAAGTTTGAGGCAGATAAACGCTCACAGAGGAGGAAATTCCAGGAACTGCCAACAGCAGACCTTCAGGTGCGGATTATTTGAACTGATTCAACTGCTACATCTTGGATTTGGTATTTGATTACAGCTACATTCTTCCCAAGCCTATTATCTCTTGCAGCCTTCAGTCTACCCCTCAGAAAAATTCCTCATCCATCATTCACCCCCACTGCTCGCCCCTTCCTCTCCATGTCTATCCCCACATCACCACCCTAGTTGAACTGTTCTCAGTGGCTCACCTTTTCCAGCTTACCTTGTGCCATCTTTGATAAGATCACAATCTGATGTCTTATCTACACGAATTCAAGGCAAATATTGCTAGTGAAGAACCCGTATGAATTTTGTTGTTGTATATCTTGATTTTATGAAATCTTTAGCAAATGTTTGCATCATCCTAATTTTAAATGTGATTTCAGCATGTTATGTTAAGAAAGTGATGTTAACATTGTAGCGCCTACAGAGTTTAAACTAGAGACACACTTTTGATTATTAAGGAGTTTCTGGTGCAAAATAGCAATGTTCTGCAGTTTGCCATAGGATATTGTATCTGATAACACCGACCGCACTTGAATAGTTTGAAAACTTTGAAAATAACAATACCACTTCATGTTATATTTGGCTTGTTTTAAACTAGAAAAGGACCATACAAATAGATTTGTGAAATTTGCTTTTTCATTAAGCAATTTCAGTTCCTGCAATGGAGGGGAACTTTACATTTCATATAGCTAAAAACTATTGTAATTTGTAAGTTGATGACTGCCAGATTCACATATCCATTTTTTTGGACTGATCTGCTTCTAACATATAATTTCATTCCAGGTATTTTCTCTGACCATGTCTGAAGCTCGCAGGGTGGTAATAGATCTATATGTGTTCTTTTTTCCTACAGGGTTTATTCCAAGTTGGAGTTTGCAATCGCGATGGTGTTTTGCTGATAAGATATGCAGAGTTATTCTGCTTGTCAACTGGATGATTGCTTCTATTTTCTCGCTTAGTCACACTCACCTATGTATTCCTCTGAGAAAATGCTACAGTTCTGCATTTAGAAAACTTACTCGCTTAGTCACACTCACCTATAATAATAACTAGTACAAATGTGCAAAATTATTTTACTATTTTGTTTAGAACAAAATGCCTTTATTAAACACTTATAAGGAAGCTTTCTTTACTTTCTTAGTTGTACAAACATTGCTGCCCCCAACTTGCTAACTCGGCATGATTAATGGTTTTCCATATGTCATGTTTACTTGTACTGCAATTTGATATAATTCATGTATTTATGCACTGGTGGTGCTGTTTATGGACAGTAGTTGTCGATTTCCCTTCTTTTGCATTTTACCATCAATATGCTTTAATTTAATTCAATGCAAAGGAATTTGATGGGAAAGTGTTTTTGTTTTATGTTTCCAGAACTCACAACAGGGGTCCAAATTTGTTAAGACAGGTTTAGATGATCTAGGTAAAGTGAACAGTTCATCGGTTGCAGCTACAATGAAAGTTCAGCCTGGATCAAATAGGATACTTCCACAAGAACCACATCCATCTCATCCATCTGTATACACTAGCATGCCACCGCCACCACCACCACCCAAGAACATGTCAATGCCATATCCCAACAGCATGCCACCCCCACCGCCCAGGAGCATGCCTCCGCCACCACCTAAGTTCCCTTCAAATGAAGTGTTAAGAAATGAGAATAGGCATTCAGCTCTAAAGGAGCCGTTGGCGCCTCTGAGATCGTTGGACGCGAATTCTGCTGCACCACCTCCGAAGGAGCCTAAAGAGGAAAAGCCCAGCAGTGCATCTGTTTCCGGTAAATAGAGGAGCACTATGACATAGCCTTTTGTATATAGAGCTAACCTAACTTCTGTAAGCTTAATATTATCTCTGCATCCGTTTTCAGATACTCTGCTGAAGCTTATGGACTATGGGGATGACGATGACGACGAGGACGAGGACGATGACTAGCGTGCCTGGAGGGAATGCAGCTCAGTTCAGGGCAGAAACTGTTTTGGTCGGTGTGAGAATGAGCGTGTAGTGTAACTGTACTGTGGGTAACACTAGTGCTGTGAATTGGAAATGCCGGTAGACAGCCTTAGTGACCTGTCCTGATGCATTTTCTCAACGCAACAAGTCGTTGAGCTTGTCATTTTGTATCAGTGTTATCAGGTCAACAGATACCCCTGATCTGGATACACGTGACTTTCCCATCTGAAGTACAGTAGTAATGAGCATGGTTCCTTGAGTATTCTTTCAATATGTTTATATGTTTAGGTGCTGTTAGCATTGTACTACCTTTTCATAAACTGTGTAGTGTATAACCTACTCACACACGACGGCGGCCAAAGGCGTGGCAACCTGCAAGGGCGACGGGCTGCCCCTGCCCATGAGCTGAATTGCAGGTCCGACATAAGCCTCTGTTTGCCGTTTGGAATACGAATTCGACACGACACGAAGCAGTTCAATTCCAAGACGGATAAAGAAAGTTTTACGCGACCCTGAACACATGGCACGGCACCTAAACGATCTCATCTTGACCTCTCTTCTTCCTTTTGTGAACGTCTGAACTTTCTTGTCTATGGCAGCTTAGCTTAGACGTCACTCGTTCCTCGGGCCATCTGCTGATATTCTGCTCCATAAAGTATTGCTCTCGCTTCGCCTATTAGTATCCTACTAGCAAAAGGGCCCGTGCGTTGCAACGGAAAAAAAAAATCATAATCTCCAATGACGATGACTATTTTTCATTCACATCTCATCTCATGATTTTGAAAAATTGTTCACAAATGCAAGAAAATGTTTCTTTTTTTAATTTATTCACAAATTGAAGCAATGTTGACATTTTCAAAAAAATATCATGGATGTAAAAAAAACTTAGTAATTAAAAGAATTATTCTGAATTTCAAGAAACGTTTTCCAAAAAGATACTATAATATTTTGATCCAACCCAGCAGTTAATGCTTCAAAATTCACACGGGTATATAGACACAAAGACTCAGAAACATTACTATTTGACTACAAACCTTCGATCATTCGTGAACATTTTACAAATTTGTGAACATTTTAAAAATCATGAACATTTTTACTCTTTACAAACACTTTTTAAAAATTGTGAACTTTTTTTATATTGGGAACGGTTTTTAAGAATTTCTTTTGAATCGGCGAACAATTTTAGAATAGGCGAACATCTTTCTCGAAATTCGTGGATTTTTTTCAAATGCATGAACATTTTCTGAATCAGTAAACATTTTATGAATCAATAAACCCTTTTGTAACTCATTAACTGTTTTCTAAATTTTAGGACATTTGTTAAAATGCATGAACATTTTTGAATTAGCATAAATTTTGTTCAATTTCATTAATAATTTTTAGTACATGCATTTGTTTCAAAATCATGGACGTTTTTTAGTTTTACGAACTTTTTTAAAATTGCAAATATTTTTAGAAGAATCCTGAGCATTTTTTGAATTCAAAACATTTAATTTTTTTGAACATTTTATTTCGAAATTATAAGTTTTTTATATTTCTAAATTTTTTTGAAGTTCCAAATTATTTAAAGTAGAACAAAACAAAAACACAACAGAAAAAATAAAATAAGAAACGGAACTAAAGAAACAGGCGCCCGCAGGTGGGCCGGCCAAAACGGGATCTCTGTGTCTTCCCCAGCACACAGAGCGCAGTATAGTGGGTCCCTATGCTTGGGCCGGCCCAGGCAGGAGATTCCTGCAAAACGTTTTTATCACTTATGGCATTGATGGGTAATATTTTACAGCTTTTAGGACAATGCCCGTGCGTTGCTACGGGAGCAAGAAAACAAATTACGCAATAAAAGCAGCATACATGGACAAATCTTGATGCAAATCAAACAACCAAAAGGAGATTATGTTTTGGTTAGTAATCATAGACCTTCTGACAACCTTGTTATGAGACGAATGACAATGGCAAAGAACATCATAGAGTTGAATATAATTATCTGATGGAAAATATCATCATGGTATATACCCAGTGCAAGGTACATGTGCAGAACAAACTATAAAAGGGGAGACCGTAGAACAGTAGAGAAAAATCAGTTCTACACCCTCAACAAAGTCTTTCCTAGCTTGTTCTGCTTTTCCTTCCTCCTGAAGCCTTGTATGTGTTTCCTTCTAAAGACTCATACAATGCGCTTGAGATATATTCTTTCCAAGCTCCTCAAAGAGCAAACATATTGTAATAAAAATCATGGACAATAATAGTACTCCATTGGTAATGTATTCATATGGGGCCTTGCAAAACAGTGTAAACTTGAAACATATGCTTTTATCTTTTAATCCTCGTTTCGCAAACATGCTGGATTATAGATTATCACTTGTGATCGAAATCACAAGGGAAGTACAATGTGATCATCATAAAAGCATAAACACGATATGTTTGATATAAAAACAAAATAAAGGGGAAATTTCCTTGTCCAAAGAAGGCCAATAGAACTGTCTTTAAAAATAATAACAATTATCCAGCAAACATATGCATTTCACATACAGTAGTACCATATATAGTTCTCTTTGTTTATAAATTAGGCCATGTTCACATGCATTAAAACATCTTACAGTCCAGTCTAATGCCAGTTCAAAATTGACACCATGGCTGCGCAAAATTGTAGAGTAGAAAACCAGCATGATATGCACGTCTACCATCCTGTACATCTGAATATACAGTGAAGCTTGTACTATGTGCAGCCCAAACCGAAGCAACTTAAAATATCAAGGGAGTTAAATCATGAAATCTATTGACCAATATCTAACAAAAGAATTATTAACATCGATCCATTCGGGAGTAAGTTTATAAGTTGCACTATCATCAAATCTTCTCGAAAACAAAAATGATGCTTTGCTAACAAGATGAAAAAAAATAGTGCAGCTCACTGTTACATATCACAAACCATAAATACCATAGAGCAGGAACCTTGTTCATTTTAACCGTGATCATAAAATTGAATTTATATGTACTATTTTGTGGTCACTATAAGAGATGACCACACACCAAAAGAAAACAAAAAGTATATGTAACTAAACCATAATCAGATTGACTCTTATTTGTACGGTTCGTCCATCCAATGTATGCCTCGATGTATAACAAAAATATATGTGAATATAGTATATGCTCCGTGTTTCACCACCGAACACCATATATAGGGATCACAAACATATGGTTTGTGGTGCAGGATTCTAGATATTGAATACAAGCATCATGCCTAGTACCAACCAGAGAATCATGTATTCCAATGCAAACAGTACTACTATAGTTTATCCTATTAGTTCCAGTGGTTATCATATTAGTTCTCACAAAACTAACTGGATAACTATGCGATATCATCGTCATTTGCGGTAGTGTTGACATGCGGCAAAAAGAATCCAATGTTCGGTTCTAGGTGATGATAAATCTGATGTATTTGCGCCACCACGAAAAAGCAAAGAGTTATTTGTTAGAATTGACTTACATATCAATATGTTCAAGGCGCTGCACCAAAGAGCACATATAATTAGTACAATCTTTGAAGCTTTGGCTCAAAAAACGTTAACATCTAATATTGGTCACTCTGCTGCACTGAGAATTATAAACGTGGACATGATAAAATAATGAACCATATAGGCGGATTACAAACATTAGTGTGAAGCAAACATATCTTAGTTGTGGGCTCTAACCATGAAAAGAACATGATAAGAGTATTTAAAAGTCTTGAACAAAGCGAGTAGTAGAGAGATGAACTTGGTGGATGGTCTCGGGAGAATCTACGGAGCCGGAGGTATGGATTCTGAAGAATAACAAATGGTCCATGACAAGTCATGTGCAGCTGGGTGGTTCAGCGTTAGGATATTAACTACATGTAGATGAATCCACCATGAGGCTGGGATTTGGTAGAGGGGAGATGGGGCAACAAGGTAGATGGAAGCAGGAAGGATAATAGTGGAAAATATAACAAGTTAGTGAAACCATAGTTACACCAGGTTGTTCTACAACATAATCAGCAACGAATTATCCAAAGGTTGAGTAAAAATGGTCCAATGTTCAATATAAAAAATACAAAGAAGCTATTGTTGGAAATATGCCCTAGAGGCAATAATAAAAGTATTATTATTATATTTCCTTGTTCATGATAATTGTCTTTTATTCATGCTATAACTGTATTATCCGGAAATCGTAATACACGTGTGAATACATAGACCACAATATGTCCCTAGTGAGCCTCTAGTTGACTAGCTCGTTGTGATCAACAGATAGTCATGGTTTCTGCTATGGACATTGGATGTCGTTGATAACGGATCACATCATTAGGAGAATGATGTGATGGACAAGACCCAATCCTAAGCATAGCACAAAGATCGTGTAGTTCGTTTGCTAGAGCTTTTCCAATGTCAAGTATCTCTTCCTTAGACCATGAGATCGTGTAACTCCCGGATACCGTAGGAGTGCTTTGGGTGTATCAAACGTCACAACGAATCGGGTGACTATAAAGGTGCACTACGGTATCTCCGAAAGTGTCTTGGGTTGACACGGATCGAGATCGATTTGTCACTCCGCAAACGGAGAGGTATCTCTGGGCCCACTCGGTAGGACATCATCATAATGTGCACAATGTGATTAAGGGGTTGATCACGGGATGATGTGTTGCGGAACGAGTAAAGAGACTTGCCGTAACGAGATTGAACAAGGTATCGGTATACCGACGATCGAATCTCGGCAAGTAAAATACCGCTAGACAAAGGGAATTGTATACGGATCGATCGAGTCCTTGACATCGTGGTTCATCCGATGAGATCATCGTGGAACATGTGGGAGCCAACATGGGTATCCAGATCCCGCTGTTGGTTATTGATCGGAGAACGTCTCGGTCATGTCTACATGTCTCCCGAACCCGTAGGGTCTACACACTTAAGGTTCGATGACGCTAGGGTTATAAAGGAAGCTTGTATGTGGTTACCGAATGTTGTTCGGAGTCCCGGATGAGATCCCGGACATCACGAGGAGTTCCGGAATGGTCCGGAGGTAAAGATTTATATATGGGAAGTCCTGTTTTGGTCACCGGAAAAGTTTCGGGGTTTATCGGTAACGTACCGGGACCACCGGGAGGGTCCCGGGGGTCCACCAAGTGGGGCCACCTGCCCCAGAAGGCTGCATGGGCCAAGTGTGGGAGGGGACCAGCCCCAGGTGGGCTGGTGCGCCCCCCCACCAAGGCCCAAGGCGCCTAGGGCTGGGGGAAACCCTAAAGGGGGGCGCCTCCCTTGCCTTGGGGGGCAAGGCAACCTTCGCCGCCGCCCCCTCGATTGGATCCGAGGGGCCGGCCTCCCTCCCTTGCCCCTATATATATGGGGGGTGGGAGGCAGCCATACCCATGTTCAGCGCAGCCTCCCCTCTCCAATTACTCCTCCTCTCCCTTGGTGCTTGGCGAAGCCTGCGGGATTGCCACGCCCTCCATCACCACCACGCCGTTGTCTTTGCTGCTGGAGGAGTCTTCCTCAACCTCTCCCTCTCTCCTTGCTGGATCAAGGCGGGGAGACGCCACCGGCTGTATGTGTGTTGAACGCGGAGGTGCCGTCCGTTCGCACCTCGGATCATCGGTGATTTGAATCACGACGAGTACGACTCCATCAACCCTGCTCACTTGAACGCTTCCGCTCAGCGATCTACAAGGGTATGTAGATGCACTCTCTTTCTACTCGTTGCTGGTCTCTCCATAGATAGATCTTGGTGACACGTAGGAAAATTTTTGAATTTCTCGCCACGCTCCCCAACAAAGGGCATCATGAGCTAGGTCTATTGCGTAGATTCTTTGCACGAGTAGAACACAAAGTAGTTGTGGGCGTTGATGTTTCTCAATATGCTTACCGTTACTAGTCCAATCTTGTTTCGACGGTATTGTGGGATGAAGCGGCCGGACCGACCTTACACGTACACTTACGTGAGACGAGTTCCACCGATTGACATGCACTTCGTGCATAAGGTGGCTAGCGGTGCCGCCTCCCACTTTAGTCGGAACGGATTCGATGAAAAGGGTCCTTATGAAGGGTAAATAGCAATTGGCATATCACGTTGTGGTTTTTGCGTAGGTAAGAAACGTTCTTGCTAGAAACCCATAGCAGCCACGTAAAACATGCAACAACAATTAGAGGACGCCTAACTTGTTTTTGCAGGGTATGCTATGTGATGTGATATGGCCAAAAGAATGTGATGAATGATATGGGATGTATGAGATTGATCATGTTCTTGTAATAGGAATCACGACTTGCATGTCGATGAGTATGACAACCGGCAGGAGCCATAGGAGTTGTCTTTATTTATTGTATGACCTGCGTGTCATTGAACAACGCCATGTAATTACTTTACTTTATTGCTAACCGGTAGCCATAGTAGTAGAAGTAATAAGTTGGCGAGACGACTTCATGGAGACACGATGATGGAGATCATGATGATGGAGATCATGGTGTCATGCCGGTGACGATGATGATCATGGAGCCCCGAAGATGGACATCAAAAGGAGCAAAATGATATCGGCCATATCATGTCACTATTTGATTGCATGTGATGTTTATCATGTTTATGCATCTTGTTTACTTAGGACGACGGTAGTAAATAAGATGATCCTTACAAAATTTCAAGAAGTGTTCTCCTCGACCGTGCACCGTTGCTACGGTTAAATCGCTTCTAAGCACCACGTGATGATCGGGTGTGATGGATTCTTACGCTCACATACAACGGGTGTAAGACAGCTTTTACAGCGAAAACACTTGGGGTTAACTTGACGAGCCTAGCATGTGCGGACATGGCCTCGAACACGGAGACCGAAAGGTCGAGCATGAGTCGATGGAAGATACGATCAACATGAAGATGTTCACCGATGAGACTAGTCCGTCTCACGTGATGATCGGACACGGCCTAGTTGACTCGGATCATGTAATCACTTAGATGACCGAGGATGTCTATCTCGAGTGGGAGTTCATAAGATGAACTTAATTATCCCGAACATAGTCAAAAGATCTTTGCAAATTATGTCGAAGCTCGCGCTTTAGTTCCACTGTTTAGATATGTTCCTAGAGAAAATATAGTTGAAAGTTGACAAGAGCGATTATGCGACAAGAGAAAGCTTATGTCCTTAATGCACCGCTCGATGTCTTTGAACCCCAAACGTCGTTTGTGGATGTTGCGAACATCGGACATACACGCTTTGATAACTACGTGATAGTTCGCTTAAATGGTTTAGAGTTGAGGCACCAAAGACGTTTCAAACGTCACGGAACATATGAGATGTTTCGAGGGCTGAAATTGAGATTTCGTGCTCGTGCCCACGCCAAGAGGTATGAGACCTCCGACGATTTTCTTAGCCTGCAAACTAAGGGAGAAAAGCTCAATCGTTGAGCTTGTGCTCATATTGTCCGAGTGCAACAATCACTTAAATCGAGTGGGAGTCGATCTTCCGGAGGAGATAGTGATGTTTCTCCAAAGTCATTGCCACCAAGTGCTAGAGCTTCGTGATGAACTATAACATATCGGGATAGATATGATGATCCTTGAGGTATTCGCGATGTTTGACACGCGAAAGTAGAAATCAAGAAGGAGCATCAATTGTTGATGGTTGGTGAAACCACTAGTTTCAAGAAGGGCAAGGGCAAGAAGGGATACTTCATGAAACGGCAAATCAGCCGCTGCTCTAGTGAAGAAACCCAAGGTTGAACCCAAACCCGAGACTAAGTGCTTCGTAATAAGAGGAACGGCAATCAAGCGGAACCACCCTAGATACTTGGTAGATGAGAAGGTCGGCAAGGTCGATAGAAGTATATTGATATACATTATGTTAATGTGTACTTTACTAGTACTCCTAGTAGCACCAGGGTATTAGATACCGGTTCGGTTGCTAAGTGTTAGTAACTCAAATAAAAGCTACGGAATAAACGGAGACTAGCTAAAGGAGAGTGACGATATGTGTTGGAAGTGTTTCCAAGGTTGATGTGATCAAGCATCGCGCTCCCTCTACCATCGAGATTTGGTGTTTATGTTGAGCATAGACATGATTGGATTATGTCTATTGCAATACGGTTATTCATTTAAGGAGAATAATGGTTACTCTATTTATTTGAATAATACCTTCAACGGTCTTGCACCTAAAGGAATGGTTTATTGAATCTCGATCGTAGTGATACACATTTCATGCCAAAAGATATAAGATAGTAATGATAGTACCACTTACTTGTGGCCTTCGCCATGTAAGTCATATTGGTGTAAAACGCATGAAGAAGCTCCATGTTGATGGATGTTTGGACTCACTCATTTTGAAAAGTTTGAGACATGCGAACCATGTCTATTGGTGTATACGCATGAAGAAACTCTATGCAGATGGATCGTTTGGACTCACTTGATTTTGAATCACTTGAGATATGCAAATCATACCACATGGGCAAGATGACTAAAAGCCTCGTTTTCAAAAAATGGAACAAGATAGCAACTTGTTGGAAGTAACACATTTGATGTGCGCAATCCAATGAGTGCCGAGGCATGCAATGAATATCGTTATGTTATTACTTCACGATGATTCGACTAGATGTAGAGTATATTTACTTGATGAAACACAAGTCTGAATTATTGAATGGTTCAAGTAATTTCAGAGTGAAGTTGAAGATCATCGTGACAAGAGGATGAAATGTCTATGATATGATCATAGAGATGAGTATCTGAGTTACTGAGCTTTGGCACGCAATTAAGACATTGTGGAAATTGTTTTCACAATTAATACCGCTGGAACACCATAGTTTGATGGTGTGTCCGAACATCATAGTTGCACCCTATTGGATATGGTGCGTACCATAATGTCTCTTATCGAATTACCACTATTGTTTATGGGTTAGGCATTAGAGACAACCACATTCACTTTAAATAGGGCACCACGTAATTCCGCTGAGATGACACCGTATGAACTATGGTTTAGAGAAACCTAAGTCTGTCATTTCTTAAAGGTTTGGGGCTGCAACGCTTATATGAAAAAGTTTCAGTTGATAAGCTCGAACCCAAAGCGGATAAAATGCATCTTCATAGGACACCCAAAACAGTTGGGAATACCTCCTAATTCAGATCCGAAAGCAATAGGGATTGTTTCTTGAATCGGGTCCTTTCTCGAGGAAAAGTTTGTCTCAAAAGTTGAGTGGGAGGATGGTGGACACTTGATATGGTTATTGAACCGTCACTACAACTAGTGTGTAGCAGGGCACGGAAGTTGTTCTGTGGCACCTACACCAATTGAAGTAGAAGCTTATGATAGTGATCATGAAACTTGGATCAAGTCACTACCGCCCCTCGTGGGGTGACAAGGATGCATACTACTTTAGAGTGGTACAAGAATCTGTCTTGAAGGTCATGTTGCTGCACAACAATGAACCTACGAGCTATGAAGAAGCAATGGTGGGCCCAAATTCCGACAAATGGTTATAAACCGTGAAATCCGAGATAGGATCCATGTATCATAACAAAGCATGAACTTTGGTGGACTTGCCCGATGATCGCAAGCCATTGAGATAAATGGATCTTTAAGAAGAAGACGGACGTGGGCGGTAATGTCACCATCCATGAAGCTCGACTTGTGGCGAAGAGTTCTTCACAAGTTCAAGGAGTTGACTACAATGAGATTTTCTCATTCATAGCGATGCTTAAGTCCGTCGGAATCATGTTAGCAATAGCTGCATTTATGAAATCGCGATGGATGTCAAAATGAGTTTCCTTACTAGTTTTCGTAAGGAAAGGTTGTATGTGATACAATCAAAAGGTTTTGTCGATCCTAAGGATGCTAAAAGGTATGCTAGCTCCAATGATCCTTATAAGGACCGGAGTAAGCATCTCGAGTTGGAATATGTACTTTGATAAGATGATCAAAGATTTTGGGTTTATACAAATTTATGAGAAACTTGTATTTCCAAAGAAGTGAGTGGGAGCACTATAAAATTTCGATGAGTATATGTTGTTGACATATTGTTGATCGTAAATGATGTAGAATTTCTCAGAAAGCATATAGGGTTACTTGAAAAGTGTTTTTCAATAGAAAACCCGGATTAAGCTACTTGAACATTGAGCATCAAGATCTATGAGGATAGATCAAAACGCTTAATGGTACTTTCAAATGAGCATATACCTTAACATGATCTTGAAGGTGTTCAAGATGGATCACCAAGAAGGAGTTCTTGCACGAGTTGAAAGGTATGAAGTTAAGACTTAAAGCTCGACCACAGCAGAAAAGAGAGAAAGGACGAAGGTCGCCCCTATGTTTTCGACGTAGGCTCTATAGTATGCTATGCCGTGTACCGCACCAAGTGTGCCTTGCCATGAGTCACTATAGGGTACAAGAATGATCCAGAATGGATCATTGGACAACGATCAAAATTGTCCTTGGAGTAAATAAGGACATGTTTCTCGATTATGGAGGTGATAAAGAGTTCGCGTAAAGTGTTACGTCGATGCAAGCTTTAACACCTATCCGAGTGACTCGAGTAGCAAACCGGATACGATAATGGAGCAACCATTTGGAATAGCTCCAAGTGGAGCGTGGAAGCAGTGTTTACAATATGACCTAGAAATTTGCAAAGCACACACGGATCTGAAAGGTTCATACCGTTGACTAAAACCTCTCTCACAAGCGTAACATGATCAAACCCCGTAACTCATTTGATGATGTTGGTCACATGGCGATGTGACTGTCAATGTTAAATCACATAGCGATGTGAACTAGATTATTGACTCTAGTGCAAGTGGGAGATGTTGGAAATATGCCCTAGAGGCAATAATAAAAGTATTATTATTATATTTCCTTGTTCATGATAATTGTCTTTTATTCATGCTATAAGCGTATTATCCGGAAATCGTAATACACGTGTGAATACATAGACCACAATATGTCCCTAGTGAGCCTCTAGTTGACTAGCTCGTTGTGATCAACAGATAGTCATGGTTTCTGCTATGGACATTGGATGTCGTTGATAACGGATCACATCATTAGGAGAATGATGTGATGGACAAGACCCAATCCTAAGCATAGCACAAAGATCGTGTAGTTCGTTTGCTAGAGCTTTTCCAATGTCAAGTATCTCTTCCTTAGACCATGAGATCGTGTAACTCCCGGATACCGTAGGAGTGCTTTGGGTGTATCAAACGTCACAACGAATCGGGTGACTATAAAGGTGCACTACGGTATCTCCGAAAGTGTCATTGGGTTGACACGGATCGAGATCGATTTGTCACTCCGCAAACGGAGAGGTATCTCTGGGCCCACTCGGTAGGACATCATCATAATGTGCACAATGTGATTAAGGGGTTGATCACGGGATGATGTGTTGCGGAACGAGTAAAGAGACTTGCCGGAACGAGATTGAACAAGGTATCGGTATACCGACGATCGAATCTCGCAAGTAAAATACCGCTAGACAAAGGGAATTGTATACGGATCGACCGAGTCCTTGACATCGTGGTTCATCCGATGAGATCATCGTGGAACATGTGGGAGCCAACATGGGTATCCAGATCCCGCTGTTGGTTATTGATCGGAGAACGCCTCGGTCATGTCTACATGTCTCCCGAACCCGTAGGGTCTACACACTTAAGGTTCGATGACGCTAGGGTTATAAAGGAAGCTTGTATGTGGTTACCGAATGTTGTTCGAGTCCGGATGAGATCCCTGACATCACGAGGAGTTCGGAATGGTCCGGAGGTAAAGATTTATATATGGGAAGTCCTGTTTTGGTCACCGGAAAAGTTTGGGGTTTATCGATGCGTCGGGACCACCGGAGGGTCCCGGGTCCACCAAGTGGGGCCACCTGCCCTGAAGGCTGCATGGGCCAAGTGTGGGAGGGACCAGCCCTGTGGGCTGGTGCGCCCCACCAAGGCCCAAGGCGCCTAGGGCTGGGGAAACCCTAAGGGGCGCTCCTTGCCTTGGGGGCAAGGCAACCCCAGCCGCCGCCTCCTCAGATTGATCCGAGGGGCCGGCCTCCCTCCCTTGCCCCTATATATATGTGGGGGTGGGAGGCAGCCATACCCATGTTCTCGCGCAGCCTCCCTCTCCCAATTACTCCTCCTCTCCCTTGGTGCTTGGCGAAGCCTGCGGGATTGCCACGCCTCCATCACCACCACGCCGTTGTCTTTGCTGCTGGAGGAGTCTTCTCAACCTCTCCCTCTCTCCTTGCTGGATCAAGGCGGGGAGACGCCACCGGGCTGTATGTGTGTTGAACGCGAGGTGCCGTCCGCTCGCATCGGATCATCGGTGATTTGAATCACGACGAGTACGACTCCATCAACCCCGCTCACTTGAACGCTTCCTCCAGCGATCTACAAGGGTATGTAGATGCACTCTCTTTCTACTCGTTGCTGGTCTCTCCATAGATAGATCTTGGTGACACGAGGAAAATTTTGAATTTCTCGCTACGCTCCCCAACAACTATTGCAATCGAAAGTGAACATTTCAAGGCGTAATGCTAAACATAAACTTCGTGGTTAAGGTAGCATTATTTTTGGACACTTGCATCTTATGGATACTGCAAATTACTTCCGTAAAGTATATCTGATCTAAATTGATATGCGAGAGAGAGAAAATTATACCAACCGCCAATATAAGCTAGGATCAAGATCGAACAAACTCGCCCATATCATGAAGTCCAAGAATCGCAATCATCCAAAGCAAAGTAAGAAATGTAGTACCATAAACACATGTAAGATGGTTATGGACCACTTGTCTAGCAATGCAAGCTTACCATCGAGCGGCATCACAGACAACCAAGTCTGCTTTACATCCATCAAAGTCCCCGATAACTCGGGCAAAGATATGTACATCTCATTACGACAATACAAGCAAAGTATTGGTGTTGCCGCCTGCCTCGAGCATTGGTCTATGCGTTGATCTATCCATCTCACCACTTCCCTGCCCGAGCATTGGTGATGTCGCCTGCACTTGTATAACACCTTCTATCGGAGCCATCGGTTGCGAGATCAATTCCGCCACCATGTCCGGTATAAGCGAGCACGAAACAATCGATATAAAGAATGAAATTATGTTAGAACATAAGATATTTGCACCGACGCTACTCACTTTGTCGTCGATGAATCATTTACTCTAGCTTCAGCAGATATTTACTTTACCTTCAACAATCATTATCCACAGACGCATCTAATATTTTCAAAGAGGACCGAATAAACAGGACTCAAGGGTGGTTGAATAGTAAGATGACTCAATCAACGAAAAGTAGAATATTGAAGATCGAGATGAAACGTTTTCACTAAAGGTCAAGAAAGATGACTTAAAAGAAAATGAATGGAGAAGAAAAGAGTCAAGAACGACACCTGTGAATAAAATACCACCGAGTGAGATCAATAGTGTGCAACTATTGCCCAAAACTAAGCTCGCAACTACCATCAAACAATCGACATGATCAAGAAATCGAGGATTGTCGTCGACGCCTCACAAGCACCATAAAACAACTCTCAGAAGAAGGAACACAGCACCACAAGTTCAAGAACTTTCCAGCCTCGACATGATTTCTATTGTATTGTCTCAGCCCATGATCTCTAGTGTACACAACAAGTTCAGCAATTTCGACACACAAAAACTTGAGGGAAGTGGCAACAACAGGTTGTTTTTGAGGGAGGTAGAGGCATCACATACCTCTGTAGTAGCCACCATTGACTCCCAGCTTTCTCGGGCCAAGAATTCCGCGAACATGGTGTCGGTTCGTCCGACGACTCAAAGGCGAACTCGATGCCTGCTCCTCCCAAGCACTCAAAGGCGACATGATGTCGAGTATGGTGTTACGACCGCAAATCTTTACCTATCATTATCAAGCAAAAATCATCCAAAGCACAATCAAATTATTGTCATAAAACAAAGGCAGGATAATAAGTTCACAAATGCATCACTCAGCCCCAAATAAGCATTGCAGTTTTGCTCAAATTAGTAACACAACAACACAAATTTAAAACCGCAATGATGTGAACTCGCAATAAAGCTAGCACCACTTCTCCCGACATGATTCAGGGAATTACAGATCCCGCAAAAGACCTAACTTGGACACGAGGGCGGATTTTATCGATTGAACAACATAGGCGGGTAAGCAACAACGCAGACCCAAATTCCAAGAAATTTACAAGATTAACTACGACAATTGCAAGATCACATAGTAGCAGGTTGAATTGCAACATTATACCACAGAAAACAGGAGAAGCAAGGAAGAATTATATCAGATCATACCCCAAGCAACGGTGCATCGTCATTGGTGGCGCTGGCCCGATTCACGATTCCGCAGAGAACAATTCAACGGTGCCTTCGCTCACGGGTGGCGCTGGCCTGGTTCTCGATTCCGCCAGAGAACAATTCAATATATAGCATCGAACTACAAATCCGGTTGATGCAGCTTTTTGTTTGAGAAGGACACGGAGCAGAGTTTGACAAGGACACGGAGGCGAACGGGCATCCCGCTTGCTCGTTCTCGGCGAACAATGATTTATAGCAAGGGCGAGGAGTTTAGCAGAGGTTGAGCACGGGCGGAGGTGCGAGCGGTGGAGTCTGTGCACGCAGCCATGGAGGCGGCGATGATGACGACGGCGATGAGGAGGCCTCGGGCATGGGATCGGCCATGGCGCTTTGTAGAGAAGAAACCAGGGAGGGAGATGAGCAGGGGAACCGGAGGAGAGGTGAGAAAGGAGCGGGCGGCACTCATCTGCGGAGCTCGGGCGGTGAGGAAGAAGGAGCGCGGCGACGCGGACTCTTGGTGGTCTGTTCTTGCCACCGGCGAAGCGAGCCCGGGTCGAGGAGTCGAGGAGGCGGCGAGGCAGAGCACAGCAAAGAACGGCACGCAGCTATGGGCGCGACGCGACGGGCGGAGGCGGGTCCGGCGATGGGTATGGGCAAGCGGCGGCTAGCAGTAAATCATGGCATGGCAAGCCAGCTTCTGTGGCGGGCGGCTCGAGGAGCTCATGGCGCGGCGGACGGCGGGCGCTGTCGCTGCCGTCGCATGCCGCCATAGCCATCGCCAGAGAAATGGATAAGACCACGAGGCTAGCGGCTGCAATTCAAATAAATACAGGGGGTTTTCTGCAAAATGTAATGTTATATACAAACTCACTAAAACAAGGACTGCGGGTGAATTTCATATAAATCAAAGGGTTTTTTTGCAAAATCACACGACGGACCGCCGGAAACCAATTCTATTTATTATTACTAGCAAAATATGCCCGTGCGTTGCAACGGGAGAAATTTTTTTTAGCTCCCCCTAGTCCAATGGCTCAAGACCACATCATGCTCCATCACTCACATACTCTCTATCTCTGCGTATTTATCTATTTATCTATCTATCTTGTTCAGACATTTCGCAAAGCATCGCCCCTGTTATCGACATAAATAAAAAGTGCATGGCAGTGCTTAGAAATGACATGTTCATTCTTATTGTATAAAAATGATTAATTTAAATATATAGCAAACATGCCCGTGCATTGCAACAGAAGTAAATAAATAAATATGTGCTTAGAAACCTGAAAAAACTTGACCATAATGAATAGTAAGTTCGATACATAAGGTTTTCATTAATATCATCATAAGCATCATCGTCACGAAAATTGTTCATCAGAAGTTCAACTGACATAATGAACGTAGCTCAAGACTCCCAACATGTCTACATCCTCTATCTCCAATGTAGATAGCACTCGCTGCTTATCATTCTTTCTACCCTCGCTTATGATGGTTGTGGTGTCCAGTTCATAATTTGTCCAAATGTGATTAATTTCATGACAATGAGCACGCCACCACACATGCACACATGTCGCTGCATCCACGCAAAGGAAAATTTAAAACTTTAAAAACTAATTTGTCAAGTTGGACATAGGGACGCCTGTCTCATACCAATTGCCTCTACATCTTCCCTTCAGATTCCTACTTGTTTTTGCACAAAGCACGCCGCTAAGTAGCCTATTGCCATGAATTTGGTCAAAGTTGAGGAACCGAGTGACGGCACATTAAGGGAGGTGAAAAGCTCGTCAAGGACAGAGCGATAGGGAGGATATGGATGCCAAAGCAGACATGGCGAGATGTGATGCGGCATCTAAGGGCACCATAGGGTCGAAGCGAGACGGACTTCTACCCAAATGACGCCGAGAAAGAAGTGTCAATTACAGGGGCCGACCAGTCTGCGTATTGTGGGTTTATATGGTCAAGTTTTAGTTTTTCATATCAACATGATTTGTTTTTTCTTTGATTGAGCGATTCGTATGAACATATTTGATGCACCTTTGGATTTCAATGAATATGTGATATATACTTTTTTGGATCGTATTTCAAAGTTACAGCCCAGCGATTGGGGTTCTCCTATGCCGAACGTACGCCGCGCCGGAGACGCACTCACCACGACTTGGGATACGCATGCAGTCGACCAGTACTCTTGTATGCTACGTCACACACAATGTTTAACTGGACAGGGCCTCCGCATGCCAGCCACGCACACAACACGCAGAACCACGAGTCAGACACATGCAACAGCAGTACAATACGGCCGCTGCTGCCGCCCAAACCCGTGCAGGAAAAAGGCTGGATGATCCATCCCACCCATACCATGCAAAAAAGAAAGATGACTCGCATCTCTCTCTCTGCTTGAAATAATGGTGGTCCTTCTTTCGTAGCCTCTCCACCACTCCTCCTCTGCCTTCTTCCTACCCTCTTTCTCCTCCACGTCCTACCTCCGTCACACCTCCCCATCCCTGCCATGGCAGGCTGCCTCTCCTGCCTTTGCCACCACGACTCCGTTTCTCCCTCCTTCTCTTTTCCCTACAGGAGCTCCCCGTGCGCCATAGAGTTTGCACCGGACATCCCCTGCCTCGCGCCGCCGCCTCGTTAGCCCCGCCGCCGGAGCGCGCCACCGCCAGTGGACCAGGCCGTCTCCCCTGCGGCACCTCTCTTTCTCCCTCTTTTCATTCCTTCTCCTCCCTGGATCGTCCTCACCCCCACGCATCTCTCTCCCTCTCTGTGTTCCAGGAAACTACGATGGCCGAGCGCCAAGCCGGATCGAGCTCTGCCGCCCTTTGCTGTCCGTCGCGCCGGGCAGCCTCCTCTACGCTGAGGCCCTTCAGCCATCCCACCGCCTTGGATCTCACCGGATCCGTCCGGATCGGGACCCATGTTGCCCGCCGAGCTTGCCACCTGCGCTGTCGCTGCCTTCTGTCGAGCACGAGCTCGTTCCTGGACTCCTCTTCTCGCATTGACCTGAGCGAGTGAATGCCCATGATGCCCATGGACAGCACCGCCGTGGGTGCACCCTGCACCGCGCCGCCACACCTCCCGCTCCCGCTGCCGTCTACAACAGCAAGCCGCTGTCTCGTCTCCCCTCCTTTCTCCAGTTTTTTCCTCTCCCTGTCTCCTTTCCGACAGGAGCCCAGATGCAATGAATTCGCCTGGGAAATCGCGCTCGGGCCTTAACGTCGTCACCGGCGATCCCCTTCCTCACCGCCCGCCTCCGAATCCTCTGCAGCCCCTGCCGCGCACGGATCCGTTCGCTGCAAGCTCTAGCCACCGCCGCCGCCGCCGTTCTGCAGATCACGGGTTGAATAGAGGAAAATACAGGGTCCTGTTTGTAAATTCAAAACGTTTTTTTGTCTTACTAAAACTGGTAGTGCGGGTTGATTTCGGGAAACTATAGGGGGTTTTCTGTAAATATGCACGACGGACGACCAGAAACCCAATTTTCTTTATTATTAAATTAGGTAAAGATAAAGATTAGGTAAAGATAAAGATATATACGAATACTGTGCTGCTGTGGTTTGTGAGCTCTGGGGATGAAGTCGCCGCCGGGAACGACGATGGTGGCGGCGCTGGTGCATCTGCTGGCCGCCTTCAGCGCCGCCGTGTTGGCCGCTGCCGGCGGCGAGCAGCCGCTGTCGAAGATCGGCATCCACCGGGCCACCTTGGCGATCCATCCGGGCGCCTCCGTCGACGTCTCGCCGCTCCTCCTCGGCCTGCAGGTGAGCTTTCCCCACCATCGTTCGTTCTTCCCGCCCCGCGAGCACCGTGCGCACGAGGTCCAGAGCTTGAGCATTTTGGTCCCGTCTGGAATTAAATTTGGTCAACCAGTATCGGTACCAGTACCACTGTAGCTGCTGATAGATAGATATCCAGTGAAACTCGAATTGGCAGCATGACCGACAAGAGAATGGAAGGGTCACATTTGACTGAAGCAGTCGATACACTGTCAGATTAATCTGATCGGCTGCACCACATTTGTTACAGGGGCAGGACCAAGAATGGGTGACCATCAGGTTTAACAACCCCAAGCCATCCAAGGATGACTGGATTGGGGTCTTTTCCCCTGCTAATTTCAGGTAAGATGCGCATCTTGACTTTGATTTCCTCTGGTATGACAGTTTATTCTTCTCGGCTTCTCGTTGCTGAATTTAAGGGCTTCATTAAGAGAGCAGAAAAGTTAGATGGATTGGGCACTTGCTCACTCACAGATTCCTTTGTTGGATTTATCAGTGACTCCATTTGCCCATCGGAGAACCAATGGGTCGAGGCCCCCCTTTTGTGCACGGCTCCTATTAAGGTTGGTGTCATTCTCCGTGATTCTTCCTCCGTGTGTGACCTCGGATCATTTTTAAAATATGCTGAATAATGAGGTATTATTTTTGGCAGTTCCAATATGCAAACTACACGACGGCCGACTATGCGAAGACCGGAAAGGGGTCCCTGAGGCTTCAGATAATTAATCAGAGGAGTGATATATCATTCGCATTGTTTTCTGGAGGCCTCTCAAATGTATGTACAGTTGCTCCTTGTTTGTTCATATAGGAGCTCAGATCTCTAGACTGAACTACAGGGTGTTGGAAGTTGAAACTGAACATCGTTCATTTTTTCTGGGGGAAAGAGTTGAAGAGTGATCACTCTGATTTTGTGCATGGTAGATTGATAGTCAATGCTGTTTTTTTTCTGAGACCATGACTGTTAAATACTGTTTGTTCTAACATGGCTGTTTGCATCTTTTGTATATAAAATATAACAGCCGAAGCTTATTGCACGTTCAAATAGCATAACTTTCGCAAACCCGAAGGCTCCTGTGTACCCACGCCTGGCACAAGGAAAGTCCTGGGATGAAGTAAGTACCATTTCCTTAAATCTTTCATTAATGAATGGGTATAAACTGAACATTGTATATTGTGACCTATGGAGGAGAAAAGAACACCTCTCGCAAAAAAAGAGGAGAAAAGAACACCAAATGCAAATAGATGAGAAATCCAGCTTATTCCTTTGGCCATTTCAGTAATAAAAGCTATCGGCTAGTCAACACAAAGGAGCTGGAATTTCATGGCGAGAGAAACAGGAATTTAATGTCTTTCAGATAGTTCTCATTTAGGGTAGTAGTTGTAGGTTTTATGTTCAGAATTGTTCTTTGTCGTCGAAGTTTCTTGAAGAAATATGTGCCTAGCGCTTCTGTGAATTATACCGTACCATATTTTCAGGATCTTGATTGATGTTAAATGACTTGATGCTAGATGACGGTGACATGGACAAGTGGATACAGTACCAAGGAGGCTACACCGTTTGTTGAATGGGGCATACAGGGTCAAATCCAAATCCTTTCTCCTGCAGGCACCCTTACGTTCAGTCGCGACACTATGTGTGGTCAGTAATTTCTACCATATATACATGAACTAACATCTTCATAAGGTCTGGAACAAAACAAAAGATTGTATTGAAAGAAGATTATAATTGCCGAACAGTTCTTATTGTTTATAGCATGGCATAGTTCTGAATGAAACACGGTTGACATAACTTCTGATTAACCCCATCAGGCATATGACATAGTGTTTTATTATGATTTTACAACAGGCCCGCCTGCTAGGACAGTTGGATGGCGTGATCCTGGTTTCATACATACAAGTTTCCTCAAGGACCTATGGCCTAATCTTAAGTAAATAAGTGTTCATAAGCTTGGCCTATTTGCACATGTGCTCCTATTATTAGCTATTCAATTGTACAAATGCAAGCACCTGGGAGATTTATAGGTGAGTGCAAATTTCAGGTACACGTACAGGATTGGCCATCGGCTATTCAATGGTCAAATTGTTTGGGGTCGTCAGAACAGCTTCAAAGCGCCTCCCTATCCTGGGGAGGATTCTTTGCAACGTGTTGTCATATTTGGAGATTTGGGCAAGGTGAGTTCTATGACACTTCACAAGTATGCTTTCTGCGAATTTTAAAGTAAAATAAAGCTGTAAGAGCATGGGGTAGAATTATTAGATTACTGATTAGCCTATGGAAGTGTTGGCATGGCAGAAGCCATTTTAGCATATGTTGATTTCTGGTCCATCTTATCTGCATTCGAGTTGAACTATGAATATATAATAAAAGAATGTGCATTTTATTGTTGTTAAGAATGTCAGTCCTTTTTGTCACAGCATCCATGCTGTACTTAAAGTTAGGCCTAGCAAAAACCTGTTTTCTTCATAAGTTTTACCATGTTGAGTTAAAGTAACAAGTACTAAAATGTAAAATAAGTACATTAATTGTGGTCTACTTTTCGTAAATACAAGAGAAATGGTTAGGAGGAAATTGATGAGCTTATTTGTTCTGCCTGGCTTCAAAACTGACAATTGAACTCTTTGCTCAGGCCGAGATTGATGGCTCAAATGAATACAATGACTTTGAGCGTGGTTCGATCAACACTACTTACCAGCTAGTTAAGGACTTGAAGAATATCGATATGGTGATGCATATCGGAGACATCTGCTACGCCAGTGGTTATCTGTCACAGTGGGATCAGTTCACTGCACAGGTTGAACCCATTGCCTCTACTGTACCTTACATGGTGGCAAGGTACTCCAACTGAGTGAGACTGACAATAGAAAATGGGCTGAAAACAAGATGGAGCAAAGTAGGCTCCGTTCTTCTCTGATAATATTGATGATTTGTCTTTGCAGCGGTAACCACGAAAGAGACTGGCCTGGATCAGGATCCTTTTATGGGACTCTGGACTCGGGCGGCGAATGCGGCGTGCCAGCTCAGAACATGTTCTATGTGCCAGCAGAGAACCGTGAGCAGTTCTGGTAGGCTGGCATTTCCTTCCCTGAATTTGTTCAGGATATGACATGAAACCTGAACATGTCTCCAATCACATTTGATTCTCTTCTCATACAGTCAGCACTCATGATCATCGGTCCTTCCTTTGATCTTCTGTACAGGTACTCGACGGACTACGGGATGTTTCGGTTCTGCGTAGCCAACACGGAGCTGGACTGGCGGCCGGGCACCGAGCAGTACAAGTTCATCGAGCACTGCTTGTCGTCCGTGGACCGGCAGAAGCAGCCGTGGCTCATCTTCCTCGCCCACCGCGTCCTGGGGTACTCGTCGGCCACCTTCTACGGCGCCGAAGGGACGGCGGAGGAGCCCATGGGGAGGGAGAGCCTCCAGCTCCTCTGGCAGAAGTACAGGGTTGACATCGCCATGTACGGCCACGTCCACGGCTACGAGCGAACGTGCCCAGTATACGAGGTACGCAGCTAGCCTCCTCTGTGTCCATGGTTGTGGCCGTGGTGTCCTCACGCTAGCTCACGGCTGGGCCTTGCGAGAATGCAGAACGTGTGCGTGGCCAAGGGGTCGGACCGGTACAGCGGCGCGTTCACGGCGACGACGCACGTGGTGGTGGGCGGCGGCGGGGCGAGCCTGGCGGAGTACACGTCGGAGCGGGCGCGGTGGAGCCACGCGCAGGACCTGGACTACGGGTTCGCCAAGCTGACGGCCTTCAACCACACGACGCTGCTCATGGAGTACAAGCGGAGCAGGGACGGCAGCGTGCGCGACAGCTTCACCGTCTCGCGCGACTACCGCGACGTCCTCGCCTGCGGCGTCGACAACTGCGCCAGCACCACCATGGCATCTTAGTTAGAGCACCGCTCCATTTGCTGCGGCTCGGTTCTGTTGTTGGATCGATGGATGCAATTTTGTTCTCTTGGAACTTGGATAGACATGCAGTGTTCGGTTCATCCATGACCGAGAAACCCATGCAGAGGCGTTTCGAATTTCGATTTTTTTTGAAGTGTTTCCATATTTTCAAAAATCCCTTACTAAAAATGAATTAAAAATAAAAGTGTTCATGAATTTAAAATGATTTTTTGAACTGTTTTCATATCCCTTGTTTTAAAAATCATTAAACATATTCCATCATACAAAACAATGTTCTGGATTTAAAAAAAGTGCCAAGTTTCAAAACACGTTCATTATTTTTTGAATTTTCCTAAACTATAAAAATGTTCCCAGATAGAGCATTGGTGAATTTTCAAAAATGCTCCCGAATTTAAAACATGTTCACAAATTTGGAAAATATTCCCATATTTCATAAATGTTTCACGAGTTTGAAAAATGCCCTCGGATTACAAAAAATATTCAACATTATAAGAATGGAATAAGAACAAAAAATCCTGTAAAATCAACAAAGAAAAACAGACAGTATGATTGTCCATGGAGGGCACTAAACCATCCGAACACCCGTGAGAAAAGACACAAGAAAAGCCCGCAATGGGGCAGCCCATTGAGAGTGCGCCAGCGCTCGGGGTGCGTTTATGTATCCACCTGAAATCACTAACTAATTATAGTGTATTTTTTGCAAAGGTTACTCCCACCTCTCCAGATTGTGATACGTGGTGCACATATAATGCCTCTTCACGAGAAGGAAATTTGTGTCTCGCGCGAAAGAAAAAAAAACATGTTTTTCCTTTTCTTTTTCGAGAGGCACATTGAAGTAAATCCGCGTCTTTCACGAAAAACACACACACGTTTTTTTCCTTTTTTTTCAAGAGGCACAACTCTGCCTCTTGCGGAAAAAAATGAAAACACCTTTTTCTCCTTTTCCCCATAGGCACAGCTCAAGTAAGCAAATCTATACCTTCACGAGAAGTAAATTTGTGCCTCTCGTGGTTGCAGAAAATAAATATTTTTTTCTTTTTTCGAGAGGCACAATTGTGCCTTCGCGAGAGCTAATCTGTGCCTCTCGCGGGAAAAAGAAAGAAAACATATTTTTTCGTGCAAATTTGTTTTTGTCCAGAACCTAAGGAAAACTGGGAGGAAACCGGAAAGTTAAAAAACCCCAAAAAACATCTAAAAGCCAAAAACGCGACAAAAAAATAAAATTCATAGAGCGTGTCTAGCACGCGACACGTGGCGGCGGCTGAGAGCGCGCCAAGAGGCATGCTCCCAGCCCACCAAAAATGACTCTTACGGGGACTCCCGAAGAAGTACTCGTTGATTAATTGCTCTCGTATCCACCCCGAGCGTCTCAAAAACAATATGTACCCACCGCGGGCCAATCCTATTTGACGCCCGCATGCGGCAAATAGTGATGGCTCGCTGAAGCTAGCCTTCAGTTGAGCCTAATAAAAATCCCGCAGGAAACAACTGCGAATGAAAACATCACGTGAATATGTACGTGGGCTACGTTGGGATCTAGTTTCAAAGATCTTGACACAAGAAATCCAACGACGAAAATGGTTTGGGATTTGGACGCAGTTCAAGATATAAAACGTTATGAATGAACGAATCTACCATAAAAATGGAGACTCCTAGATTGCGAGAAATCACTAAAATGTAGTGTACCATTTGTCAACGCATGAGAAGGTGAGAGTAACCTTTATAAGAGGTAACCCTTAACTATTGATTTCGGTCCTATAGGGACTCTCTCTGCCGCGTTACTCACGGAATAGGAAACACATCCTCGCCATACGGCAGGGGCCGTGATGTTGAGCAAACATGCAGACCGCAACATGAATGGGCCGGTCAAACTCGGGCCTCCCCAAGTATTTCCTTTTTTGTGAGGTTTTGTTGTGGTTTTTAGTTTTGATGCTTTTCTTTTTCGGTTTTCACCTTTTCCCTTTTTAAACATTTATCAAAATTAATAATATTTTTAGAATTCGATAATAATTTTTTAAATTCGTAAACATTCCAAAAGTATTTTCGAAATCAATGAAAATTTCCAATTTTGTGAAACTTTTCAGAAATTCCCCAAAAATCAACAAGATAAGGTTTTATTGTTTTTATAAAATTAAGGAAAAATATTTTAAACGCAATATTTTTCTTAAATATATGAATATTTTACATATTGTGAACTTTTAAAAATTCCCTATTTGAGAACATTTGTTGAATTTTAAATTTTCTTCTTTTAAAAATAATTTTATATTTGAAAAACCGGGCTTTAAACTGATTGGCCTAAAAACAAAGAAAATTGTCCTGGTATATGACAACTGGGTTTTGCTCATAAAAACCAAAGGAATGGAAGAATTAGAGGAAACCGCTAAAGGGGTCGGTCCATTAACACATTGCACCACCTGGTCCAAGGGGGGAATGTATCCGGTGCACCCACACTTCTGGTGCTACCAGTCCATCTGTTGCCGTAGATGTCGGGGGTTGGGTGCGACATATGCCAAAGGATGGCTTATCATGGTGGGGGCGAGTAGAACGTCGTCGCGCTCGAAACGGACGAGGCGCAGACATGCACGCCGTGAATCTTACCCGCCTGGGCTCTCCGGGAGATAACACCCTCATCGCCGCTCTGCGGGGTCTCCGCATGGTCACTATGGCGAAATGGTTACAAAGGTGCTCCTAGAGTCAGATCGGGAGGCAAGAGGGAGCTAGGCCGGCTCTCTCTTCCCTGCCTATGTGTCTAACTCTCTCAAAGGCCGAACTGCTTGCATGGGTGCTCCGGGGGGTTTATATAGGCCTACTCGGGGTACAATAGTAATCTGATTAGGCGGGCCCCACCCGTCTGCTCTCTCATGTCGCCGCCCTTCCCCGCCGGCCCACGGGGCCCGCCGATCGTGGGTCTCATGGACAGCCGAACATCAGGCGACACTCTTGATGACGCAGCTCGGTCATGGGTCGTGGCAACAAGGCCGCCGTCTGTCAGCGATCACCGCCGCCACTCCCCATCCAATCTGGTTTATGGCTCGTGGGGCCCTAGCGGGAGGCGGCCGACTCGGGAGGCCGACTCCCTCGTGGCCGCTCTTCCGCGCTCCGCCGTCTCGATTCACCCACCGACGGGTGGCCCGCGATCTCGGGCCAGACAGCCGGCGTTGTGAGCACAGCAAGGCCACGATCGGTGGCCGAGGTCGAGGAGGCATGGCAACAATGCGCCCTCCAAGATCTCCGCGACACGGCTCATCGAGCCATGCCAACCCTCGTGGCGGGAAGGGGCGGCCACGCCGGGCCGTGCCACGCGATCGGTCTTCGTGAAAGGTCGCGGGCGACTCCATAGTCGGCGCTTCGAGGTCGCAAGCGGGAGTCGGCTTGCTTTAAAGTCGCTGTCTGGGACTCGGCTTTTCAGGATCGCCTTTGGGACTCGGCCTCTCCGAAGGTCGCCACCGACTCGGCGGAGGCGCAGCCTGCCCGATGTCTTGAAAGATCCCGGTCCCGGTCGGCCTACCCATGGCCCATTACTCCGACAGTAGTCCCCGAAGCTGCTGAAGCCCAGCGGCGCCGCCTCGTGGGGCTTCAACAGTTTCAATCTTCCCAGCGCCGATTCTGAGACTCGACCGCTGTTTATTCGGGCCGACTCGCCGAAGTCGGACTTGTTCAGCGAGGGGGCCATTACTCGTAAGTCGCGGCGGGAAATAGGCGGCGTATCGGATACGCTTCCCTGCCACCATCGAGACGGTCCTATCGCACGGTGCCACGTGGGGAGGATAGTCTGCCCACCCACGCGCGCGACGGGACGGGCCACCAGGTGGGGCCCGCCACTACCGCGCCTCGGCTTCCGAGCGGATCCGATGTGGCTGCGGACAGTTGGCATCCCCACGTTATTATCGCGCAGAACTTCGTGGGTAAATCGTAAGCGGCGTGGGGCCTCGGCGCGATTAATCCCACGTCCGCCTCGCTCTCGGCCCATAGGGCTATAAATAAGCGGGGGAGCGGGCGGCACTGCACGCACACCTCTCCCCGCTCTCTCCCTTCTCTTCTTCCTCCGTCGCGAGCCAAAGCATCTTCTCTCCGGCGATGAGCTCTTCCTCCGCTCGCGCCCCGCCAAGGCTCGGCGTGTGGGATGGTTTCGGGCGTGGCGGAGCACATCGAAGTTTCTCCGCGGACCCGCCGCCTCCCGAAGCGCGACTGGTGCACGCCTGCCCCAGCGCCGGCGAGAGCTCGCCCAGCGCCCGGAGGACGAGCGGGTCGTCTTCCACTCGCACCTAATCGCTGGCTGGGCTTCCGCGAGCGGATTCTTTCACTCGCTTCGAGTTTCATAAGCTTCACCGCACCACCTCACCCGAACGCGTGGTGCTTGCTTTCCGCCGCCACTCAGCGCGAAGGTTACCTCAGCGTTCTCCCCACCCTCAAGCCGGGGAGTTTTCTCTTCGGCTCGACTCAGTCGCCGCACGCCGCCTCGGTCAAGCGGCACCTACAACGCGGTGCGGCGCTCGACGGCCGACAACCCTTTCCCTCCCATCTCATTGGTGAAGTCGGTGAAGATGTGGCAGCGATCTTACTTCTACGTGAAGAACGTCTCCACCGACGGCGACTGGGTCAACTTGCCGCCCTTCGACCCCGAGCCTCTGACTGGCAGGCTTGCCAGTTGGTCCCACCGGTCCAAATCGCTGTCTCCCTCCGGAGCCGGCTCTGTGGCGCGGCTCCGAGTTCTGCTGCAGTCGGAGGGCCTCGTCGGATCCGATCTTCTAGCCGCCTTCGTGGCGCGCCGAGTCCTCCCGCTCCAAGGCCGGCCTCACCTCATCTGTCAGATGAGTGGCCGCCATGATCCGAGCTGGCTGTGCACCAAGGAAATGCCGCGCGGGGAGGTGGTGAACTTGGTGAACCACATCGCGCACTGCGAGTTCACGGAGGACTGGCAGTTCGGCAAGGAGCCGTACTCGCGCGACAACCCCCCTCCAATGGTAAGTCGCATCCTTCTGTAGCTTGATCCTCTTTGCGGCCGACTCCGGACTCTAATCATCGCTGGCTTCTTCTGAGCAGAATCCCCTCACAGCGCCCGCAGCCGGCACCATGAGAGAGCCCCGCGACTTCGTCCCAGATCGCGAGGACAGTGACGTCGACGACCCCGACTTGGGGGCGGCGGCGCTGGAGGCCGACGCCGAAGGCGGCGGAGAGGGGGCGGACGGCGGCCTCAGGCCATCGGCCACCTTCGCCGACTGGCCCGAGGACGACACCGACATGGAAGTCATCCCACGCCGCCAGTCGAGGGCCAGCCCCTCCGGCCAAGTCGGCGCAAAGAGGCGTCACGCCGGGCCGAGCGCGCCCGGCGGCAAACAGAAGAAGTTCAAGGGGGCGGCCGCCGCGACCAAGCGGGAGGAGGCGGCCGCGAAGGCCAACCGCTTCCAAAGGGAAGTGAGAAGGCCGCCACTAGTTTCCGCGTGAGTCTTTTTTACTCTCTCATTTTCTTTGTTGGATCCTATCTGAGACTTCTTTGATTTTTCCCTCCGGTCTTCTCCAGAGCTCCCCTCTCCCTTGAGAGAGCCGCCGTCCCCTTTGTCATGGGGTCGGTAGAGACATCCGCCAACACTCGGCGGGTCGATCCCGCCGCCGACCTTCGGGAGGCGACGGAACGGAACGCGCGGGAGAAGCGCGATGAAGAGGAGGCCGACCGCCTGGAGAAGGCGGAGGCTGAGAAGGCGGCCGCCAATGCCTGTGAGGAGACCGGAGGAGGCCGAGATCGCCCGCGATTTAAACGGCGTCTTTGAGGAGGTCGCGCGCCGCCGATCGGCGATGCTCGCCCCTCCGTTGTCGTCGGGCGCCGCTGCTCGAGTTCACGGGCAAACCGGAGAGGTCGCGACCGAGAACCCTCTCGTGGAGGAGGACGGCGACGCTTCAGGCTCGGACACCCACGCGCCGCCTCCGCCGCCTTCGCCTCCGTCTAGGAGGCCGCATGGCAAGCAGCCGGTGGACCCGCAGGATCCTCCGACTACGGACAACGCCGAGGCGCGGCTGCTTCTTTAGGTCGCCGTGCCGGCATGCCGCCGGCTTGAAAGGACGAGCTCGGCGCCGCGAGCTCAGGAGACTGGCGCCGCAAGTTCGGCGACCGACGCCGAGGCCTCCAAAGACCGCGCCCACCGGCTGGTTACACGGAGGCGCACTGCCCGCTGAATCAGCCCTCCCGACGCCCAAATAAAGCTGCTCGCGAGAGCGATGCCCTCAAGTCTGCACCAGAGCGATTCGCTGTGCGGACATCCGTCCGGTATGTTTCCTTTCTTTTTTTTTTAAATTTCGTCTTCCTCGTGAGCGCCAACAAGACTCCATCGGGTGTAGTCCCCGAGTTCCGGGTCGGCTGCTGAGCAGGCGGTTCGGAACTCCCTTTGGTGAGCTCCGAGGACTAACTTTTGCCTTTGCCGGCTCTTTTGCAGGAATATCATAATCTCCGTGCCACTGCCTTCAACCGCAACGTCGAGGAGCTGAAGAAGCGGACCGCCGACCTGACGGAAAGCCAAGGTGAGTTCCTTCTTCGCGGGGGCGCGCTGGCGCACCCGCGGGCTGTAGTCCCCGAGATTCGGGCCGACTGCTGAGCTGTCGGGCCGGATCTCCCCGGCGATCTACCTTACTGATGACTTTCTTGTCTTCCTCTTTGCTTTTCAGGCGCTAATGCCGCCCTCCAGGAGCAGTTAGGCGAGGCCAACACTGCTCGTCGTGCCAAGGAAGAGGAGTGCGACAAGCTCGCCAAAGAGCGCGACCGCTGGCGACGCAGCTGGCCGAAAGCGTAGAGTTGCTCGGAAGGCGCGGATGACGCCAAGTCGCGGAGGATGCCCTCATGGCCGAAGTTCGAGGTCGAACGCCCGCTGGACCGACCGGGAGGCGATCTTGACCTCCGGCTACCACGAGCTCGAGGACATCGCCGATGGTAAGTCTTTTTCGCTTTGGTCTTCCGACTGCGTGTCGGGCTGATTTCTGATTTTCGACTATCTTCTTTTCGCCTTGGCGATTTCTTTCCCGCCATTCGCAAGCCGCCCCTCCGCCATTGAGGCGGCTCAGAGGCGCCGGGCGGCGGTGAAGTGATTGCCGCCAACGCCTCAACCATCGACGAGCAGCTTCGAGCATCGGGCTCGTCTTCGCCCCGCCACCGCTCGCTGCGCCGTCTTCAGCGTGCGGTGCCCAAGTGGTTGCCGCCTCAGTGGCTGGACGTGCCGGCTCTTCGCACCGCTGGCTCGGACCGCCGACCGGCCGGAAGTCTCCGCCACCGCCTTGAGGCTTGAAGGGCTCGCGGCCCGGCCGAGCACGCCGGCCTTGAGTTTGTCAAGGGTGGTATCCGGGCTGACTGGACCGTCCGCCGCATTCGGCCGAGGCCCAGCCGAGCCGAGGCCGAGAAGGCGCCCTTGTCGAGCGCGCGACGGCCATCGCTGAGTACACGAACACCAGCGTCTTCGTGCCCGAGCGGACTGAAGGCAGCGAGGAGGCACCGCCGGATTGGTTCGGGATGAACCCGGAGTACGAGGAGGACTCGGCGGAGGTGATTGACTCTAGCGCCGAGGAGGAGGACGAGTCGGAGGACGGAGGCGAGGAGGAGGCGCCAGAAGACGAAGCAGGCGGCCAGCCTCATCCCGATCGCGCCTCCAGCAACGAGCCGCACGGGGACAAGGCAACCGCCGCCGGAGGCGACCAGGGTGAGACGGCCCAGCCGACTGCCCCGGCATCCGACACCGCCGTCATCTCCGATCCTCCGGCTTCGGAGGCCGCCTCCTAGACTGCTTCTGTTTATCTGTCTTCATTATTCTTTTGAAAGACTTGTTAGATTCGAACAATTCCACCCACGGGGTGTATCCTGAATTTTATTCGAGATTCGCCGAGGGCCTATGTAAATATTTATCTAATTCCGCCTTTCCTTGCTTTTTGCTCCTTAGACTTTTTTCTTTGCCGCATTCCTTTAGTTTCCTTTGTCTTGCCGGTAAGCGCCTCTGCGATCTGTCGCCGGGTCAAGTGCTTGGCTACTTCAGGAAGGCAAGTACTTAGCCATTTAGAGTTTCTCCAGCAAATCGGCTAGAAAACGACAGGCCGACTATTCAAGAGTCGGCTGTCTTTGATAAAAGTCGAGACGGCGACCCGACTGCTCATGAGTCGGCTCGGTGGGGGGAGGCTGGTAACCGTCTTGGGCTATGCGTAAGCTTTTAGGTCCTTAGCCATTTTTCATGTGTACGCTCGTTCTTGCTTGTTCCCTGCCTACCGACAGTCGCTCTGCGAGCTGCGGCTTTCGACAGGAGACGGCTTGAGCGCAACACATTACTTGTCCGACCGCAGAAGCATTCCATAGCGAAGATTTGTGAGTCCCGGGCCGACTAGTCGGACCCGTGCCGCATACGATATGATAAAAAGAGCAGCATATTCGAAGCGTAATTTTATCATACGAGATAATCAAAAGGCGATCCCGAGCTCGTCCCGGGGCCTAAGGTCTTAGTACTTTAATACAAAGAGGGTAGTGCGATACATACTGCATCAATCTGTAAAATCTTCAAGAAGATTCGCGTTCCACCTGCACTCTTTCTTTGCCGAGTCGTCCCTCTTGCGCGCCGAGGCTTCGAAGTCGCCGATCGATAGTAGGCGCTGCTCCTAGCACCTTGCGATGATGAAGGGACCTTCCCAAGGCGCCGACAACTTGGTTGGCGGCTGTTCTCTGAATCAGCCGGAGCACAAGGTCGCCTCTTGAACGATCTTGGCTTGACCTTGCGGTTGTAGTATCGGTGCGGACTCTGCGGTAGATGCCGGACCGACCGAGTGCCAACAATGGCCCTCTTCCAGCAGATCGACGCCGTCTTGGCGTGCTTCTTCGACTTCCTCTTCGATGTACATGGAGACTCGCGGAGAGTCGAACTCTATATCCGTTGGGATGACGGCCTCGGCACCGTAGACGAGGAAGAAAGGCGTGAAGCCAGTTGACTTGTTTGGGGTTGTGCGCAGACTCGAGAGGACGGCAGCAGCTCTTGACCCAATAGCCGGCGAACGCCGAGTGGTTCGACCAATCGAGGCTTGATGCCGACGAGATGAGGCCATTGGTTCGTTCCACCGCCGCTTGATCGCGGATGGGCAACGGACGCTAAGTCCGATCGGATGCCTGCGTCGCGCAGAACGAGCCAAGGCGCCTTTGGCGGTTGGTGCCGTTGTCGGTGATGATGCTGTGTGGTATGCCGCATCGCACCGTGATGTCGGCAATGAAGGTTACCGCTGTAGGTCCATTCAATTTTTTGATAGGCTTTGCTTCCACCCACTTGGTGAACTTGTCCACCGCGACAAGCAAATGAGTTAGGCCGCCTCGGGCCGTCTTGAATGGTCCCACCATGTCCGGGCCCCAAACTGCGAAGGGCGAGCAATGGGGATTGTCTTCAGCGCTGAAGCCGGTCAAGGGGCTTGGAGCGTAACATCCGCACCCTTGCATTTTTGGACTAGTTCTTTAGCTTCTTCCAGGCGATCGGCCAAAAGAAACCGTCTTAGAAAGGCTTTGGCCACGAGTGCCCTTGAAGCCGCATGGTGGCCGCACTTTTCTACGATGGATGTCTCACGAGGATCGCTGGCCTTGCTCGACTCTCACGCAGCTACCGTAGACACCAGTGACACGCTACCGACTAGCTCTCTGCTGACTATGGTGTATCTTTCTGCTCGACGCTGCACTTGCCGAGCCGAGATCTCATCTGTTGGTAATTCTTTGTTCACTAGAAACTTGAGGATGGGCTGTGCCCACGAAGGTGCTGCTATCTCTTCAACTGCCACCACAGCGACTTGGACAAGGGTGGCTGGGCTGGGAGGCGGCGGGTTGGAGTCTGCCGCCGTTTGCTGGATTGAGGGAATCTCTGGGATGATTGGGGCAGCTCCCGGGCCGACTGGCGCAGTCCCCGGGCCGGGCTCGGAAGTCCCCGGGCCGACTGGCGCAGTCCCCGGGCTGGTTTCAACTGTGGCTTTCTTGAGGTTGCCTGCTGGGGCCTTGGAGTCGGATCCGACTATTTTTGGCGGAGCCGGCACGAAGATGGAGTCGACTCGTGAAGGCTTGATAGACAACGAGGAGGCGCCAAGGGCGACGCCGAAGGTATCGCTTGGCGAGTGGAGCCGACTCGTGCCAAGGCATCTGCTTGATCGTTGTCGTTTCTTGGCACGTGAAGGAATTCGCACCCCTCGAAATATCCGCTGAGTTGCTGCACCAGGAAGCGGTAGCTCGCCATGTTTGCGTCTTTGGCGTCCCAGTAGCCGGATGATTGCTGAACCACCAAGTCGGAGTCGCCATAGCACAGGATCCGGCGAATGCCGAGTCCTTTGGCAAGCCGGAGCCCATGGATGAGCGCTTCATATTCGGCGACGTTGTTGGAGGCGGTGAAGTGGATTTGCAACACGTATTTGAGCTTGTCGCCCTTAGGGGAGGTGAGGATGACGCTGACTCCAAGGCCGGTGCGCATCTTGGAGCCGTCGAAATGCATCCGCCAATGAGTGGAGTCGGTATTTGGCGGCGGTCTCGTGTCTCGGCCCAGTCGACGAGGAAGTCGGCCAGCGCCTGCGACTTGATGGCGGTGCGGGGCTGGTAGTAGATGGTGTAAGGGGCTAGATCTATAGCCCATTTGGCCACTCGGCCGGAGGCGTCTCGGCTTCCAATGTTCTCGGCAAGTGGAGCAGTGCAAACCACAGTGATTGGATGCTCTTGAAAGTAGGGCTTCAGCTTCTTGGCGGCAAAATGCACGCCGTAACACATCTTTTGATAGTGAGGGTAGTTTTGCTTGGAGGTCGACAGTACCTCGCTCAGGTAATATACCGGTCTCTGGACTGGGAGTGCCTTGCCTTCCTCTTTGCGCTCGACTACGATGACTGTGCTGACTACTCGGCTGGTGGCGGCGATGTACAAGAGCATGGGCTCTTTGGGAGTCGGAGCCGCCAACACGGGGGGAGTAGTCAACATCTTCTTCAGTTGGAGAAATGCCTCATCTGCCTTGTGGTTCCACTCAAAAAAGGTGGTCTTCTTCATCGCTTGATACAAAGGCGAGCTTTCGCCCGACCGGTGATAATCGGTGATGGACGCCAGCAGCCGGTGAACTTCGACATCCAACAGTCGGCTAGGTACCTCCATTCTCTCAATGGCCTTGATCTTCACGGGGTTGCACTCTATGCCGCATTCGGAGACCAGGAAGCCAAGGAGCTGGCCGGCTGGGACTCCGAAAATGCACTTCTCGGGGTTGAGCTTGATCCGAAATCGGCGCAGATTTTCAAAGGTCTCTTTGAGGTCTTCCAGCAGCGTCCCACGCTTTTCCGTCTTCACCACCACATCGTCCACATAGACGTGGGCGTTCCTGCCGAGTTGCTTGAGGAGGCACTTCTGCATGCAACGCTGAAAGGTGGCGCCGGCATTTCTCAAGCCGAACGTCATTGTCAGGTAACAGAAGGCTCCAAATGGCGTGATGAATGCGGTCTTCAGTCTGTCTGCTGGATTCAGCTTGATCTGGTGGTATCCCGAGTATGCGTCTAGGAAACTCAACAGCTCGCATCCGGCTGTGGAGTCTATCACCTGATCAATCCTTGGGAGAGCAAACGGGTCCTTTGGGCAGGCTTTACTGAGGCTTGTGTAGTCGATGCACATCCGCCACTGCTTGTTTTTCTTCAGTACCAGCACCGGGTTTGCTAGCCACTCTGGAAAAAACACTTTCATAATGAAACCGGCTGCCAGGAGCCGGGCTATCTCTTCTCCAACAACTCTTCTTTTCTCTTCTGACAGTAGCGCGCAAGGGCTGCCTGACGGGCTTCATATCTGGCTTTGACGTGTAGCTTGTGCTCGGCGAATTCCGTCGGTACACCCGACATGTCCTTGGGGGACCATGCGAAGATGTCCCGATTCTCACGGAGGAAATCGACGAGCTCGCCTTCCTATTTGCTTGTCGGGCTGTGCCTCACGATAAGCGTATCTCTCGGGTGCTCTGGGTCCAAGGGTATCTTCTTGGTTTCTTTAGCCGGCTTGAATGATCCTTCTACCTCCGGCTCCTTGGGGCCGGGCGACATCTCTGGCTGCTTTCCGGCCATCGCCACGACTCGGTCAAGGAGCCGATTCTCGGCTGCGATCACCAAAGACTCGGCCAGCCGATCGCTCTCGGCACATAAGCGACGACTTCTTATAGTCGCCGCAATGGTCAAATCCCTTGGAACTCGGCACCTTCATTTTGAGGTAGGCGTAGTGGGAACCGCCATGAACTTGGCCAAGGCAGGCCGCCAAGCAAAGGTCGTGGTACGGGCTCTCAAGTCCACCACCTCGAACCAGACCGGCTCTCGGCGGAAGTGATCTTTGTCCCGAAGAGGACGTCTATCGGAATCTTGCCGATCGGTGAACAGGAGAGGCCGGGTACAATTCCATGGAACATGGTGCGGCTGCTCTGCAGCTGCCTTCGCCTGATTCCGAGCTTCTCCATGGTGTCTTTGTATAGGATGTTTATGCTGCTGCCTCCATCTATCGGGACCCGCAAAAACGGGCGGCCCGCCTATCGAGAGCTAAGGTCGCGCCTTAAGACCAGGCGTGAAGAGCTCGACTCGGCATCACCTCTGGGTGATCCGCCCGACTCAACCGATAGGCTTCTCGACCAATGCATGAACTCGAGCGTCTGTCGCTATCGCATTTACTTCTTCTTCTGCTTGGCGCTTTCTTGCCCGGTCATCTCGCCACACCGGTGAATACTACGTAGGCTCCGTGCTCTTACGGGAACTTGTCTTGTCTTGCGCCGATTGCCGAGCCGCCGCCTCTTTGGGGCGGCGGCGGAGGCGCTGCTCACAGCGGCGGAGGAGTGAGGCCGTCTCCTTGACGATTCTCGGCGAGCCGTGGCACTTCTGGTAGTGTGGTTCGACGGCTTCAAGCCATTGTGGAACTTGCAAGGACCATCCAAAGTTCGCTCATAGGAGAAAGCCGACAACCAATTGGACTTGCCGCCTTTACGCGCTTGGCGGAGGCTGCCCTCCGCTGCCGATGTTCCATCTTTGCGACCGCCGATCATTGGAAGTCACCGTGGGGGCCTTGCGCTTGTTGTCGTTTTGTTGTTTGTCGCCGATTGGCGTCTCCACCGGAGTTCGGGAGCCTGGGAGCCACCTTGCCACCAAGGCTGACTTGAATCTCCGTCTTCATAGAAGAGTCGGCCGTGGCGTACTTATTCGCTATGACCAGCAGTTCGTCAAGGGTTTCTGGCTCGTCGCAGAGGAGCTTGTGCTTGAGGAGGGTGCCCTCTCGGCACCCGGCAGTGAAGTACTCGATAGCCTGCACCTCGTGCACGCCCTCGCAGGAGTTTCGAAGTTCGCCCCAGCGTGTGAGGTAGTCGCGCGTTGATTCTTCGGGGCCTTGTACGCACAAGGAGAGCCGGCGCGGCTTGGGAGGTCGCTTGTACGTGCTGGTGAAGTTGCGAATGAAGGCTTCGGTGAAGTCGACCCAGCTATTGATGTTGCGGGGCTTCAGGCTATTCAGCCATGTCCGGGCCGTGCCCTAGAGCATGAGAGGAACATACTTCACGGCAACTCGCTTGTTGCCGTTTGGTATGTTGACGGATGTGGAGTAGTCTATCAGCCAGTCCTCCGGCTTCACGGAGCCGGTGTACTTGGGTGTGTCTCGGGGGAGCGTGAATCCTTTGGGGAAGGGCTCGTCTCTGATGCGGGGCCTGAAGCAAGGCGGACCCAACTCATCTTCTTCTTCCAGCGCCAGGGATCGGTGGAGTCGGTCGATCCGATGGCGGGCGTCATTCTCTCCGACTCCCTCTCGGCGGCCTAGGCGACCTCCGAGAGTCGGATGCTCAACAGGCGGCGGAGAAACCCGCCGCTCTCTTCGGGGCGGAGGAGGCAGATAATCGTCCCGTCGTTCCACTGCTCTTGGGCGGCCGTCTTGGTCGCGCTCGATGGTGATGTGAGTCCGACTGTGACTGACAGCCGGCTCCTTTCCTTTCCTTCCGCGGACTCCGCCAGTCGGCGTCCGGGAGGTCGCGCCTTGATCTCGGCGGGGAGGTAAGTCGTCGTTTGGCTGCTGCAAGATTCGCTTGTGACCGCCGCCACGTTTTTGCGAAGAACGCGAGGAGCTGCTGGACTCGCTCCGTCATCAGCGCTCGCCCTCAAAGTTCTTCGCTCGCCGATCGCCGCTTAAGCGCGGATATTCTCTCTGGGGTGGCGTACGGGCGTTCGCCCGAAAGCAAGTCGATGATGGCGCGCGCCATTGCCGGACCGCACCTAGACGGCTTGGCCCAGTCGGAGCCGGCGAGCCGCCTACGGCGCGGTCCATCTCGCGCTGGTATGCTTCTGACAAGCGCCTCATGCTTGCCAACTTCTTGGCGCCTTCGATGATCTGAAGGCGGCGTGTTTCCAGCGTCTCGGCGTCCGCGTCCTCTGGAATGGGCGCGGTTAGGTCTTGCAGGACCGCTGGCAGCGGGTCCTGGGCTTCTTCGCTGGAGTGCTCGCCGTGGCTGATGACGAGCACCTCCGTGACGGCGCTTCCGCCACTTTCCTCGTACGGAAGCGGCTCGTCGTAGACCACCACGTTGGTGGGGAAGATGTCAGCGACTGGGCGCCGAGTCGACCAATATCGGGTCGGAGGAGCCTACGGACTCCAAGTCTACGGCAGGCTCACCGGCGACGTGGAGCTGGTCGAGGAGGCCCGCGAGAAGGTTCTCGGGGCCACCCGTGCCTGCGTCGGATGCAGGTTCGTCGGAGAGGCGCACCTCGCCGATAAGTTCGGCGAGGCCGCTCGCAGTGCAGGCGGCTTCGGCGCCGCGCAGCGTGTCGATGCAGACTCCATCTGGCGAGCCGGGCTGGCTACGCTCGCCAGGGAGGAAAAGGGTTCCCGTCCAGAACAGATCTCCGGACGACGGTGCACCTCGCCCCATGGTGGGCGCCAAATGTCGGGGGTTGGGTGCGACATATGCCAAAGGATGGCTTATCATGGTGGGGGCGAGTAGAACGTCGCGGTGCACGAAACGGATGAGGCATGACATGCACGCCGCGAATCTTACCTAGCTTCGGGCTCTTGGGAGATAACACCCCATCGCTGCTCAAGGGGTCTCCGCATGGTCACTATGGCGAAATGGTTACAAAGGTGCTCCTAGAGCTGTATCGGGAGGCAAGAGGGAGCTAGGCTGGCTCTCTCTTCCCCTGTCTATGTGTCTAACTCTCTCAAAGGCCGAACCGTTTGCATGGGTGCTCCGGGGGGTTTATATAGGCCTACCCCTGGGGGTACAATAGTAATCTGACTGGGTGTGGCCCCCAGCCGTCTGTCTCTCATGCCGCCGTCCTTCCTGCCGGCTTCTAGGGCCCGCCGACTGGTGGGTCTCTTGCAGACAAGCCAACATCAGGCGGCACTCTTGATGACGCAGCTCGGTCATGGGGTCGTGGCAACAGCCGCCGCCGTCTCGTCAGCGATCACCGCCGCCACTCCCCATCCAATCTGTTTATGGCTCGTGGGGCCTGGCGAGAGGCGGCCGACTCGTGGAGGCCGACTCCTCGTGGCCGTCTTCTGGCGCTCCGCCGTCTCGATTCACCCACCGACGGGTGGCCCGCGATCTCCGGGCCGTCTGGCGGCGTCGTGGCACAAAGGCGTCACACACTGTGGTCGAGAGGTCAGGAGGCATGGCAGCAGTGCAGCGCCTCGCCGGAGATCTCCGGCGATCGGCTCATCAGAGCCATGCCAACCCTCGTGGCGGGGAAGGGACGGCCACGCCGGGCCGTGCCACGTGATCGGTCTTCGTGAAAGATCGCGGGCCGACTCCCATAGTCGGCGCCACGGAGGTTGCAAGCGAAGTCGGCTTGCTTTAAAGTCGCTGTCTGGGACTCGGCTGGGATCGCCCTCGGGACTCGGCCTCTCCGAAGGTCGCCACTGACTCGCCGGGGCGAACCTGCCCCAATGTCTTGAAAGATCCTGGTCCCGGGTCGGCCTACCCGTGGCCCATTACTCCGACAGTAGAACATTAAAAAAAACCTAGCAAATTGTCACAACATCAGTGTATATTGCAATAAATTTTGTATCAAAATTTGAAACATTTCTTAAGATAAAAAAATGACTAATTAGACATCACTGTGATAATGGGCCAAATCTAAAGTCCAACTTATGTTATGTCCTATTCAATGTTGAATTTGTCATTTTTGTTTTTCAAGCTATGTTTCAAATTTTGACTTGAGTTTTTGTGATAACCTCATTAATGTTTTTTTTGCGAATGAACCTACATTAATATTGTGTGAATGTGCTAATGTTTTCAGATATTTTTGAACATTTTAAGATGTGCAACGTGAGTTCGATGTATCATTAGCACCACAAGCATCGGTGCACCAGATAATTTCCCGGTTCAAGGGAAGAGCTGGCTGCGTGCTGTCTTCCAAACCCTACAAAAATGGTTCCTATTTTCTTTATCTTCTGATAGTTTTGCTTTTTTTGAAAGGAGAGTATTTCCTCGGCCTAAGCATCATATGATGGACATATCCATATTCATTAAGCTCAAAGTGTCACACATTCATAACATCATACGAAATGCACAAATAAATAAAGAGCACTCGGCTCGAAACTATCGGACGCTGACAAAATAAAATGACTTATCATTGAACCTACATCCAACCCGGTTTGTAAAATGTAGTAAAATGCAGCCATCTCCAAATGGTTGCGGCCGAAGTCTGGGATCCTTTGCTTTTCACACTCAGTACAAATTAAACTGGTGGCTCTGTAGATAACCTCTAAAAACTTGAAAGCTTAGATGTGTTGAAACAAGGTCATTACGGCAAATGCTATAATGTCCGCGCCAAAGCACAAACATCGACACGTAATATGTGGCACTGTCAACGCTGTCTGTATTGTCAACGTCAGCCATTAGCACTACAGCAGTATGCCACGGTGATTGTTGGGCGAACAAAAACATCACGCGAGTGCATGTGCACGTCGCCAACAGTACCGCCCAATCACAAATAAAAGTAATGATGTTTGTAACATGTAATGTAACAGTGCATATAGAATAGTAACCCTTCCACCATTTTTTTACGGGTTAGTAACCCTTCCACCATTAGAGCATCTCTAGTAGAGCCCTCAAACCCCCAAACCCTTAAAAATAACCGCTTTTTTACAGTTTTCCAAACCCTTAAAAATAACCGCTTTTTTACAGTTTTCGTTCGAAAAACGTCGTAAACTAGAACCCTTAAACCCTTAAACCCAGAATTTTTTAGAGGTCCAACCTCAAACGCAAAGTGAGGTTGGGGAAATCAACAAGAACCATTTCCTCCGTGAAGGAGGGTTTCTCCATCTCCGCCCGCCCGCCTCGATCCAACCCCGACCAGACCGCCATTGACCCGAGCTGCCCGTCCTCTCCCGCCGCCGCCTCGCGCCCAGCCCTCCCTCCCTGCCCGCCCGCCCGCCTCGCCTCACTGCCGCCGCCCGCCCTCCGCCCTGCCTGCCCGCCCTCCTCCGCCCGCCCGCCGCCGCCCGTCCTCCGCCCGCCTTCATCCGCCGCCTCCTCCCATGCGCCCTCACCTCCGCCCGCCCTCCGCCGCCCACGCCGCCCTCCCTCGCCCGCCTCCGCCCGCTCCGGCCGCCCTCTCGGCGCCGCCCAGCAAGCCGACCCTCCGCCGCCCGCCCGAGTTAGATTTTTGATTTTTTCTTCCATTTTACATTTTTGCTTTTTCTTCATTTTACATTTTGGCACTCACATTGTAGATGGTGTTGAACAACGCCGACATGGATTCGTTGTCCGATCGTCGGATTGGTCGCCATCCGACGATTCGGACATCGACGAAGTTGTTGCAAGACGACGACGTTGAGATGATGAGCCTCCTCGTCGATGTGCAAGCGTTTGAAGATCGCGTGAAACTTATGGATCGAGGAGAGGGTCGACGATGGGGCGACTCACCATTTACGGAACCGTGCTTCGGACACGAGCATTTGATGCAAGACTACTTCGCGGAGGTACCTACATACCCCGCTCGTCTCTTTCGCAGAAGGTACCGAATCGTCGTGGTTTGTTTGTGAAGATTGTCAACGATTGTGAGGCTGCCTCCTATTACTTTACGCGCCGTAGATCCGCCGCGGTATCATGGGGTTTAGTGCATATCAAAGATATCGGCGGCAATGCCGTATTAAACTATGGCATACCCATGATTATACCGACGAGTATCTTCGCATTGGGAAGATACAACCACGGAGTCCGTCCGTAGGTTTGCCAAGTTGGTCATCCGGTTGTATGGTGAGAAGTATCTTCGCACCAAACGAGGAAGATACAAAGAGATTAATGGAAATGAATGAAAAAGGGATGGTCAGGATGCTTGGTAGTCTTGATTGCATGCATTGAGGTGGAAAAATTGCCCAAAGGCATGGCATGGAATGTATTATGGTAAAAGCCATGATGCTACCATTATGCTTGAGGTCAGTAGCATCGGAGGACACATGGATTTGGCATGCATTCTTTGGGTTGCAGGGAACACTCAATGATATCAATATCCTCAATAGATCTCCATTGTTCAAAAGATTAATTTACGGGATGCTCCGACTTGCAACTACAAAATCATGAACAATGAGTATTCAATGGGATACTATCTCACCGATCGATTTATCCCGAATGGGCAACTCTTGTGAAGTCCATCAAGGAAAAAATGGGGTGCCCTTAACAAGAAAAGAGGCTCATTTCACCAAGGCACAAGAGGCAGCCCGCAAAGATATTGAGAGAGCTTTTGGTGTTTTACAAGCAATGTTTGCCATAGTTCGGGGTCCAGATCGGTTTTGGGACAAGAAAACCTTGGTGAACATCATGAAATGTTGTGTGATTCTACACAACATGATCCTAGAGGATGAGAGAGGGTTAAACCTCCCTTGTTTCTATGACAATGTTGGTACGCTGCAGCAACCGAAAGAAACCCTTCTCGCATACACGCCTTTCTTGAAGCACATCGTGAGATTGAGGATGCAAGCACTCATGATCGCCTCCGGATGATCTAATTGAGCACCACCGCGCTTGGATGGACGGCGATCGCCCATGATGTATCTTTGTTTTACTTTTCTATGTCCTATTTGATTCAACAATTGTTGTAATAATTTGAATGATTATTGTTTTATTCGGTCTTTGTAATAATAACTAGAATGATTATTGTTTTATGTCAAATGTGATTGAATTTGTGATATGTCATATGATGAAATGTGATGAAATGTGTGATATATGAAATGACAGTTTTAAGGGTTGGGGTTGGGGCAAAGACTAGAACCCTCAAACCCAACCCTTAGAACGGAATATTCCGATATAAAGGTTTGGTTTGAGGGTTCTAGTCTTTGTCTCTGTTTTTCAACCCTTAAAAGTGTCAAAACTGGGCAATTCTCAACCCTTAAAACTGATTTTACATTTAAGGGTTTGAGGGTTCTACTAGAGATGCTCTTATTAAGGCATAGAGAAGGGAAAGTCTCCACAAGCTTTTGGCGGAGAAGGGCAGAGGAGGTGGACCGGGAGTGCAGATTAATTATGTGGGCTCGTAATATTACTACTAAACTAATACTCCCTCCGTTTCTAAATGTAAGTTTTTTTAGAGATTCCACTACAAACTACATACGAATGTATGTAGACATATTTTAAAGTGTAAGCGTATGTAGTCCATAATAAAATCTTTAAAAGGACTTATATTTATGAACGGAGTGAGTACTCCCTCCTTTCCGGTTTATAAGGCTCAATTCAAAAATCTCACCAACCAGGGTAGATGGTGAGTGGTGGAATATTTTTTGTAGTTTGCAAAAGCACCCAATTAATGCTCTTGTTTTCCTCAAAAAAGTATGTTTACCAATGCATCAATTGCAATGCATGCATGCATAAATTACATGCATTGGTCAATTTTCTTTTAATACTTGCATGCAATGATTTAATGCATCTTGGAATCTGAACATGTAATGGGAAACAAATTGAGCCTTGTAAAATGGAAAAACTAAAATTTTGAGATAAGCCCTATAAACCGGAAAGGAGGGAGTACTAAACTAGGACCAGCCATGACACTGATAACTAGCGACTTAACTCATTTTCCTTGGCAATCGCCATTCTTCCCATTTCCGGGAAACTAGCCATCACCATCCTGGATCAACTTTTTTATGTTAACCACGTAGATGCCATCCTAGATCGCCTGATTAGCCAGTGTCGCCATCGGCTGAGGTGGATCCGGCGAGACGAGAAGCTTTTCGGGCTTTATTTCCACGACTGTGACCGTCGATCCAATCAGGCCGGAGCTCGCGCCTCGCGGGGCCGCCCACAAAGCCCCGTTCGTCCGACGACTCCCCTTCCCTCTGCCAGCCAGCCATCGCTCCTGCGTGCGAGACATGGACGCGTCGCCACCCAGCCCCAGCGGGATCCTCCTGCCCCACCGCATCCGCGGGCTGACGTCGGGGCGATGCGACCCGTGACGGATCGACACGTCGTCGGCGGCGGCGTCAAGTGGGGCAACTTGCCTCGCCACTTGCCGGCGGGCCACCCTGTAGGCAGGCGCCTTTAACTGTTGGGGAAACGTGGCGCGGTCGGCGCGGGCGGCACACCTGGCGCGTCCGGCAACTTGGAGGGAGGGAGGAGTACCCGGTGGTGGGCCGAAGGGCTGTGGCCTTTTGGCGATCCTGCGGAGTACGTGGGGCCGCCATGCGCGTGGCTATGGTGCTGCTCGTTCAGTCGTTCTCGTTCGGGTGTGAATAGATTGGTGGAGGGCCGATCTGGTGCGCTGGCCTTCGCATGGTTGGTTCTCGCGGCCGTGTGCTTTCCTGCCGAGATCTGGCTGTGCAATTCCGTTTTCACGACAGATTTCAGCCTTTCTCCTATGCTATCACACACTGGCAAGTGTACTTACGAGGTTTCTAAAAATATATGTGTACTCAGAGCAATTTCAACGTGCCGACCCAGGCGGACGCGCGCTTTGTTGGTCTTTTGACTGCTTGAGTCGGTCAAGCGGACGTTCGTGTCCGCTTTTTCATTCAGGTCGACAGGTGCGCTCAACGGATGGTAGACCTAAATCTGCGAGCGGCTATAAAAAAAACTTCGTACACACGCGGGCCAAAAATAAGTTTGAATTGCCAGCTCAAGCTTCCGGCCAAAGTTCACTTAAATATTAATAAAGCTAAAAAATATGCGTCGTCAGCGCGCTGCCCTACGCGTCGACGTCCTCCTCCCCGGGGCCGGTGAGGTCGATGAACGCCGATTCGACAGGTCATCTGGACTAGATCGACAGTTTCGCCCCTGGGCAGGGAATCAGGTTCAGCGGCCTAGAGTACGTCACTGACGCCCGGGGCGATCTTATCTTTGCTGGGTTCTCAGCTTCACCTAAGGAACCTGCAAATCCCGAAGCTTCAACTTCGGACCCTCTTCCTCACCCCGCCTCCGGGGCGATCTCACTTTGGATCCAACCTTGAGCTCGAATGCGACTCCTGAATTCGGAAACTAGGAGTCATCCCTTGCCGATAGTGCCTTCTATGCGGTCACATCGAAGGCTAACTCCGAAAGGCGCCACAAGACGAATCTGGGCGACCTCTCGCTGTTAAACAAGACACTAGGTCGGATCCAGTCAATAAGCATCATAGACAGACCATCTTCGGCCTACGATCAGGTCAGACCAGAGGCGGACCACGGGGAATTTTACGTCCCATCCACCACCCACTTGGTAGACACTATCGAGGATTTAACCGATATGCTGGACTACGCCTCTGAGAAGGCCGAGGACATGGACGAGGACGTCAATGCCATGGCCTATAGGGCAAACTCCCCAACGACTCCCAACACCGGAAAATGGACTACCAGTTCCACATACAACGTCTACATGCTAGACACCCCCAACGATAAGGGCAGTGACACCACTGGGAAGAACGGCGACAACACCCCCAGAAAGAACGGTGATAAGCCCGGCGAGGAGCCGCCCAAACATCGACGTCAGTGCAGACGATCCAGGGGGGCGTAAGGGTAGGGAAAGCAACACGGGTACCGGAGAAAACGACACCCTGGACAACATGGAAGACCTCGGCGGCCCCGTTGCCCCGAGAAACACCTCGCTTAGAGGGACACGAGGACTAGTATAACCCCGAGGACCTCCATGACTCCGAGGACAACAACTACCTTCCCCTCTCCGAAGAGGAGGTCAGCCTCGAAGCCGAGGATTTCATCGTCCCCGAAGACCCGCTGGATCAAGAAGGGTTCAAGCGGCAACTTATAGCCACTGCCCGAAGCCTGAAGAAGAAGCGGAAGCAGTTGAAAGCTGAGAAGGATACCCTCGGTGACAAATGAAAGTCCTAGTCGCCGAAGAGGCTACAACATTGGACGCCAGGACCAAAACATAAGCTACCCATGGCGACGTCTGCTCCCAGAATTCGATGATGAGGCCCTTGAGCCCACATCCCCAAGATGTACTCAGGCCAACCAGCCAGACCGCCCCCCTCGAGGACGGGACATGACGATTGGAGAAGCCGAGCATCCACCTGCCCCCCTCGCAGAAGAGGCAAGGAGCCAACGCAGCCAGAAGACCCAAATGATCTTTGACACGACTTAAGCTCTAGAGCAGCCAAACAAGATCCATCTGCAGATTAGAGGGCACGACCTTGCTGGACAGGGCGGATACCAAGCCTGGCGTGATAGAAACGACAGAGCCTGGGAGCAGCATCGTGTCCGGATGACACCCGGTCTCCGGTATGATGTGGCCCGGGTCAGGGGCGCCGCACACCCAATGTGTTTATCAGATGAAGTGATGCAGCATCAGTTCCTCAAAGGGTTTAAACTCATGAACATCGAAGAATATGACGGGACAACAAACCCAGCCATGTTGATCGAAGACTTTCTTCTCCACATTCACATGGCCCGAGGAGAGGACCTCCATGCCATCAAGTACTTACCACTAAAGCTCAAAGGACCGGCGAGACACTGGTTGAACAGCTGAAAGCGCAGGTTATCTCCCAGAGGGGGGGGGGGTGAATGGGAGATTATTAGAAAATCATCAAACTTTGAAGAATTTAACGAAGATCAAAGTGAAGAAATAGAAACACAAGGTAAACCAAGTCATCATAGAATCATAGTACATGCAATCACGATACGTAAGAGTGAAAACATGCAATCATACAAGCATACAAGCATGAAGAATATGAACTGAGGAAATGAAATATAGCGTGACGAAATTCTTCATTTCAAATTCGTCAGAGGATAGATCACAGATTCTTCAGTAGCGGAATAATGTAAGAGAGGGTGAGGAATTTGAAACCAGGTTGGCTCGGTGAAGACAATGGAATTTGATAGACCAGTTCCAATTGCCGCATCAACTATACGTCTGGTTGAGGCGGCTGAGTCACAACTCAGAGGACACACATCCCTCACCGTATTCCTCTTGAGCTAAGGCCCGCAGACCTCGCCCAATCACTCGTGGTAAGTCTTGAAGGTATACTTTCAAAACCTTCACAGACTAGTTCACCGCATACCACAATGACTCTTGGTGTACTCAGAACTTGACATCTAACCCTCTAGAAGAATGACAGTCTTCAAAATTAACATGCGTCAAATCAAACAAATCAATCTCTTTAGCGATGCTCAATCACTTTGGCTTTGGGTTTTTCCTCACTTAGGATTCCCTCAAAGTCATCGGAGGATGGGTTGCTCTCTTTTAACAAGTTGATAACCCACAAGTACAGGGGATCGCAACAGTTTTCGAGGGTAGAGTATTCAACCCAAATTTATTGATTCGACACAAGGGGAGCCAAAGAATATTCTTAAGTATTAGCAGTTGAGTTGTCAATTCAACCACACCTGGATAACTTAGTATCTGCAGCAAAATATTTAGTAGCAAAGTAATATGGAAGTAACGGTAACAGCGGTAAAAGTAATAGTACCAGTTTTGTAGTAATTGTAACAGTAGCAACGGTAAAGTAAATAAGCAAAGAGCAATATGTGAAAAGCTCGTAGGCATTGGATGAGTGATGGATAATTATGTCGGATGCGATTCCTCATGTAATAGTTATAACATAGGGTGACACAGAACTAGCTCCAGTTCATCAATGTAATGTAGGCATGTATTCCGAATATAGTCATACGTGCTTATGGAAAAGAACTTGCATGACATCTTTTGTCCTACCCTCCCGTGGCAGCGGGGTCCTAATGGAAACTAAGGGATATTAAGGCCTCCTTTTAATAGAGAACCGGACCAAAGCATTAGCACTTAGTGAATACATGAACTCCTCAAACTACGGTCATCACTGAGAAGTATCCCGATTATTGTCACTTTGGGGTTGTCGGATCATACCACATAATAGGTGACTATAGACTTGCAAGATAGGATCAAGAACTCACATATATTCATGAAAACATAATAGGTTCAGATCTGAAATCATGGCACTCGGGCCCTAGTGACAAGCATTAAGCATAGCAAAGTCATAGCAACATCAATCTCAGAACATAGTGGATACTAGGGATCAAACCCTAACAAAACTAACTTGATTGCACGGTAAATCTCATCCAACCCATCACCGTCCAGCAAGCCTACGATGGAATTACTCACGCACGGCGGTGAGCATCATGAAATTGGTGATGGAGGATGGTTGATGATGACGACAGCGACAAATCCCCCTCTCCGGAGCCCCGAATGGACTCCAGATCAGCCCTCCCGAGAGAGATTAGGGCTTGGCGGCGGCTCCGTATCGTAAAACGTGATGAAACTTTCTCTCTTATTTTTTTCTCCGCGAAAGAAAATATATGGAGTTGGAATTGAGGTCGGTGGACGTCCAGGGGGCCCACGAGGCAGGGGGTGCACCCTAGGGAAGGGGGCGCGCCCCCCACCCTCGTGGACAGGGTGTGGGCCCCTAACACTGATTCTTTCGCTAGTATTTTTTATTAATTCTGAAAAGTTGCTCCGTGGATTTTCAGGACATTCTAAGAACTTTTATTTCTACACAAAAATAACACCATGGCAGTTCTGCTGAAAACAGCGTCAGTCCGGGTTAGTTCCATTCAAATCATGCAAGTTAGAGTCCAAAACAAGGGCAAAAGTGTTTGGAAAAGTAGATACGACGGAGACGTATCAAGTCCCCCAAGCTTAAACCTTTGCTTGTCCTCAAGCAATTCAGTTGACAAACTGAAATTGATAAAGAAAAACTTTTACAAACTCCGTTTGCTCTTGTTGTTGCAAATATGTAAAGCCAGATTCAAGTTTTCAAAGAAAGATTATGAACTAACCATATTCACAATAACACTTAGGTCTCATGTTTACTCATATCAATGGCATAATCAACTAGCGAGTAATAATAATAAAACTCGGATGACAACACTTTATCAAAACAATCATAATATGATATAACAAGACAGTATCTCGCTAGCCCTTTCTGAGACCGCAAAACATAAATGCAGAGCACATTTAAAGATGAAGGACTCACTAAACATTGTAATTCATGGTAAAAGAGATCCAGTCAAGTCATACCCAATATAAACTAATAGTAATGCATGCAAATGACAGCGGTGCTCTCCAGCGGGTGCTTTTTAATAAGAGGGTGATGACTCAACATAAAAGTAAATAGATAGGCCCTTCACAGAGGGAAGCAGGTATTTGTAGAGGTGCCAGAGCTCGATTTTGAAATAGAGATGAATAAGATTTTGAGTGGTATACTTTCACTGTCAACGTAACAACTATGAGATCTCGATATCTTCCATGCTACACACATTATAGGCGGTTCCCAAACAGAATGGTAAAGTTTATACCCCCACCTCCAACAAGCATCAATCCATGGCTTGCCCGAAACAACGGGTGCCTCCAACTAGCAACAATCCTGGGGGAGTTTTGTTTAATTAGTTTGATTTGATTAGAGCATGGGACTGGGCATCCCGATTACCAGCCATTTTCTCGTGAATGGGGAGCAGAGTCCACTCCTCTTGAGAATAACCCACCTAGCATGGAAGATACAGACAACCCTAGTTGATACATGAGCTGCTTGAGCATACAAAACAGAATTTCATTTTAAGGTTTGGAGTTTGGCACATACAAATTTACTTGGAACGACAGGTAAATACTGCATATAGGAAGGTATGGTGGACTCATATGGAATAACTTTGGGGTTTATGGAGTTTGGATGCACAAGCAGTATTCCCGCTTAGTACAGGTGAAGGCTAGCAAAAGACTAGGAAGCGACCAACTGAAAGAGCGACAACAATCATGAACATGCATTAAAATTAATCAACACTGAGTGCAAGCATGAGTAGGATATAATCCACCATGAACATAAATATCGTGAAGGCTATGTTGATTTTGTTTCAACTACATACGCGAACATGTGCCAAGTCAAGTCACTCGAATCATTCAAAGGCGGATACCACCCTATCATACCACATCACAACCATTTTAATAGCATGTTGGCACGCAAGGTAAACCATTATAAGCTCCTAGCTAATTAAGCATGGCATAAGCAACTATAATCTCTAATTGTCATTGCAAACATGTTTATTCATAATAGGCTGAATCAGGAATGAGGAACTAATCATATTTACAAAAAAATAGGTCGAGTTCATACCAGCTTCTGTCATCTCAATCAGTCCATCATATATCGTCATTATTGCCTTTCACTTGCACGATCGAACGATGTGTATAATAATAATAGTGCACGTGCATTGGACTAAGCTAGAATCTGCAAGCATTCAATTCAAGGGAGAAGACAAGGTAATATGGGCTCTTGGTTAAATCAACAATCATGCATATGAGAGCCACTAAACATTTCATTATGGTCTTCTCCTCTCGACCCCCAAAGGAAAGAAAAGAAATAAAACTATTTACACAGGAAAGCTCCCAACAAGCAAAAGAAGAACGGGAAATCTTTTTGGGTTTTCTTTTAATTACTACTACAAGCATGGAAATTAAACTAACTATTTTTTTTGGTTTTTCTTAAGGTTTTTCAAACACACAAGAAGAAAGATAGAAAAAGAAATTAAACTAGCGTGGATAATACAATGAAGAAGTATGCGCACCGACAACTAGAATGAGTGTGTGTGAACATGAATGTAATGTCGGTGAGAAATACGTACTCCCCCAAGCTTAGGATTTTGGCCTAAGTTGGTCTATGGCCATGGATAGCCGACCGATATCCGGTTGTAATGGGTCGATTTAGATGCATCAGAGCCATTGCCTCCTGGGCTGCGGCATGGCGGTGAGCTGCCTCCGTCCTCCTCTCGTACTCGGTTGCCTCCTCCCTGGTGATAACATATCTTCTTTTTGCCTGACAATCAAAAAGGGCAGGAGCAGGAAGAGTAATATGGACAGCTCGACGTCTGTCAAAGATTAGTCGATACTGGAGGAATTTTTCATTCCTCTCAAGAAAATGATGCCTAACCATGGCATTATAATCTAAATAAGTGGGAGGCAACTCCCTATCATCTTCATGTGGAGGTATACCAAGATAATTAGCCACACGGGTCGCATAAATCCCTCCAAACAAATCTCCAACTAAACCATTATTATGCAACCTATGTGCAACAATTGCCCCCAAGTTGTATTGTTTGTCACCTAATACAGCACTCTTGAGAACACAAAGATTAGGAACACACATGTTACATGCTTCATCTTTACCGTTAATGCATCTACCAATTAAAAGAGCAAAATAATGTATAGCAGGAAAGTTGATGCTCCCTATGGTAGCTTGCGCTATTTCTCTAGATTCTCCCACAGTGATACTAGCAAGGAAATCTTTGTATTCAGATTTACGAGGTTCATTAACACTACCCCACTGAGGGAGTTTGCAAGCAATAGTGAAACCTTCTAGGTCCATGGTATATGATTTATCATAAATATCAAATAGAACAGTTGGAGAATTACGCGAAGATGTAAATTTAAACCTTCTCACGAATGAATCAGTCAAATAGTAGTACTGAGCACACTTATCTTGCATGAAGTCCTCAAGATCGGCATTACGCACATATGCATCAAATTCATCCTTGATGCCTGCATTAACCATAAACTCTTTTGACGACCATTCACAAGGCCGCACGTCAGCTTCCCTTGGTGGTTCATCGTCCGGTTCATGCATTGCGAGCCTGGGTCCTTTCTTTCTTGAAGAACCACCTTGGTACATTTTCCTGGACATATTTCTTCCTTTGAAAAATTTCTGAAATTTTTAGTAACTCAAAATAAAAGTGAATCAAACTCAACAAAACTGATAGCAACTACTCCCACAAGTGCCTAGAGCCTATATCATGCATTAGAATTACTTGGGACCTCATTAATTTGACATGCAAGCTCAAGAACAGGGTCACCTAGACAACAAAAATTTGCAATAAATAAAGCATTAGAACAAAAACTAATTGGACCATTGGAGGAGTCACATACCAAAGAACAATCTCCCAAAGTAGTTTTATGAATGGAGCTTTGAGCAAGGAGATCGAAAATGGCAGCAAAATGAGCTAGAACTCGTGCTTGAGCTGGATGGTGATTTTTTTGGGAGGAAGATGAAGTGTGTGGGTGCAGGAATAAGTGGAGGGGGGCCACCATGGGCCCACAAGGCAGGGGGCGTGCCCTATAGGAGTGGGCGCGCCCTGGACCCTCGTGGCCAGGTGCTTGCTCCCCCTGCTGTGTTCTCAGTGCCAAAAATTCTCAAATATTCCAAAAAAAATCATACTAAATTTGCAGGGCATTTGGAGAACTTTTATTTTCGGGATATTTTTTATTGCATGGATAATTCAGAAAACAGACAGAAAATACTAATTTTATTTTATTTTATTCTAAATAACAGAAATTAAAAAGAGGGTACAGAAGGTTGTGCCTTCTAGTTTGATCCATCTCATGCTCATCAAAAGGAATCCACTAACAAGGTTGATCAAGTCTTGTTAACAAACTCATTCCGAATAACATGGAACCGAAGAAATTTCGAATAACACTAGGTTACCTCAACGGGGATATGCACATCCCCAATAATAAGAATATCATATTTCTTCTTTACAGTAGGAAGTGGAAATTCAAAACCTCTAAAAATGATAGTTGGATTTTTTCCAATAGAATTGATACTGTGAACTTGAGGTTGTTTCCTCGGAAAGTGTACCGTATGCTCATTACCATTAATATGAAAAGTTACATTGCCTTTGTTGCAATCAATAACAGCCCCTGCAGTATTCAAAAAGTGTCTACCCAGGATAATCGACATACTATCGTCCTCGGGAATATCAAGAATAACAAAGTCCGTTAAGATAGTGACGTTTGCAACCACAACAGGCACATCCTCACAAATACCGACAGGTATAGCAGTTGATTTATCGGCCATTTGCAAAGATATTTTAGTAGGTGTCAACTTATTCAATTCAAGTCTATGATATAAAGAGAGAGGCATAACACTAACACCGACTCCAAGATCACATAAAGCAGTTTTAACATAGTTTCTTTTAATAGAGCATGGTATAGTTGGTACTCATGGATCTCCAAGTTTCTTTGATATTCCACCTTTAAAAGTGTAATTAGCAAGCATGGTGGAAATTTCAGCTTCAGGTATCTTTCTTTTATTTGTAATGATATCCTTCATATATTTAGCATAAGGATTTACTTTAAGCATATCAGTTAAGCGCATACGTAAGAAGATAGGTCTAATCATTTCAGCAAAGCGCTCAAAATCCTCGTCATCCTTTTTCTTGGATGGCTTAGGAGGAAAAGGCATGGGTTTCTGAACACATGGTTCTCTTTCTTTACCGTGCTTCCTAGCAACAAAGTCTGTCTTATCTTAACATTGATTCTTTGATTGTGGGTTATCAAGATCAACATCAAGTTCAATCTCTACATCATTATTATTGCTAGGTTGAGCATCAACATGAACATTATCATTATCATTATCACTAGGTTCATGTTCATCTTCAGATTGTGTTTCAGCATCAGAAATAGAAATATCATTGGGATTCTCAGGTGTGTCTACAACAGGTTCACTAGAAGCATGCAAAGTCCTATCATTTTTCTTTTTCTTCTTTTTAGAAGGACTAGGTGCATCTAAATTATTTCTCTGAGAATCTTGCTCAATTCTCTTAGGGTGGCCTTCAGGATACAAAGGTTACTGAGTCATTTTACCAGTTCTAGTAGCCACTCTAACAGCAAAATCATGTTTATTATTTAATTCATCAATCAAATCGCTTTGAGCCTTAAGTACTTATTTTGCTTGAGTGGTAACCATAGAAGCATATTTACTAATGAGTTTAAGTTCACCTTTAACTCTAGCCATATAATCACTCAAGCATCCAATCATGTAAGAATAACTCTTTAATTCTCTACCAACATAGGCATTGAAATTTTCTTGTCTAGCCGTAAAGTCATCAAATTCATCCAAACATTGGCTAGGAAACTTACTAGACGAGATTTCAACTTTATCATATCTATAGAGAGAATTTACCTTTACTACCTGTGTCGGGTTATCAAGACCATGTGTTTCTTCAATAGGTGGTATATTAAGACCATGTATTTCTTCAATAGGAGGTAAATTCTTAACATCTTTAGCTTTAATACCTTTTTCTTTCATAGATTTCTTTGCCTCTTGCATATCTTCAGGACTGAGAAATAGAACACCTCTCTTCTTCAGAGTTGGTTTAGGAGTTGGCTCAGGAAGAGTCCAATTATTTTCATTAGTCAACATATTATTCAATAGCAATTCAGCTTGGTCGACTGTTCTTTCCCTGAAAACACAACCAGCACAACTATCCAAGTGGTCCTTGGAAGCATCAGTTAGTCCATTATAAAAGATATCAAGTATTTCATTTTTATTAAGAGGATGATCAGGCAAATCATTAAGTAATCGGAGAAGCCTCCCCCAAACTTGTGGGAGACTCTCTTCTTTAATTTGCACAAAATTATATATTTCCCTCAAGGCAACTTGTTTCTTATGAGCAGGGAAATATTTAGCAGAGAAGTAATAAATCATATCCTGGGGACTACGTACACAACCAGGATCAAGAGAATTAAACCAAGTTTTAGCATCACCCTTTGATGAGAATGGAAATATCTTAAAGATATAGTAGTAACGAGATTTCTCATCATTTGTGAACAGGGTGGCTATATCATTCAATTTAGTAAGATGTGCCACAACAGTTTCAGATTCATAGCCATAGAAAGGATCAGATTCAACCAAAGTAATTATCTCATGATCGACAGAGAATTCATAATCCTTATCAGTAACAAAGATAGGTGAAGTAGCAAAAGCAGGGTCATATTTCATTCTAGCATTTAGAGATTTCTGTTTCAGTTTAACTAATAACTTCTTAAGATCAGATCTATCATTGCAAGCAAGAATATCTCTAGTAGTTTCTTCATCCATAACATAACCCTCGGGAATAACATGAAATTCATACTTAGGGGGAGAACCTTCATCATCACTATCTTCAATAATTTCATTTTCAATAATTTCATTCTCTCTAACCCTAGCAAGTTGTTCATCAAGAAATTCACCTAATGGCACAGTAGTTTCAAGCATAGAAGTAGTTTCATCATAAGTATCATGCATAGTAGAAGTGACATCATCAATAACATGCAACATATCAGAATTAATAGCAGAAGCAGGTTTAGGTATCGCAAGCTTACTCATAACAGAAGGAGAATCTAGTGCACAGCTAGATGGCAGTTCCTTACCTCCCCTTGTAGTAGAAGGATAAATCTTAGTTCTTTCGTGTTTCAAGTTCCTCATAGTGATCAGCAGATATAAATCCCAAGTGACTCAAAGAATAGAGCTATGCTCCCCGGCAACGGCGCCAGAAAATAGTCTTGATAACCCACAAGTATAGGTGATCGCAACAGTTTTCGAGGGTAGAGTATTCAGCCCAAATTTATTGATTCGACACAAGGGGAGCCAAAGAATATTCTCAAGTATTAGCAGTTGAGTTGTCAATTCAACCACACCTGGATAACTTAGTATCTGCAGCAAAATATTTAGTAGCAAAGTAGTATGGAAGTAACGGTAACTGTGGCAAAAGTAACAGTAGCAGTTTTGTAGTAATTGTAACAGTAGCAACGGTAAAGTAAATAAGCAAAGAGCAATATGTGAAAAGCTCGTAGGCATTGGATCAGTGATGGATAATTATGTTGGATGCGATTCCTCATGTAATAGTTATAACATAGGGTGACACAGAACTAGCTCCAGTTCATCAATGTAATGTAGGCATGTATTCCGAATATAGTCATACGTGCTTATGGAAAAGAACTTGCATGACATCTTTTGTCCTACCCTCCCGTGGCAGCAGGGTCCTAATGGAAACTAAGGGATATTAAGGCCTCCTTTTAATAGAGAACCAGACCAAAGCATTAGCACTTAGTGAATACATGAACTACTCAAGCTATGGTCATCATCGAGAAGTATCCTGATTATTGTCACTTCGGGGTTGTCGGATCATAACACATAATAGGTGACTATAGACTTGCAAGATAGGATCAAGAACTTGCATATATTCATGAAAACATAATAGGTTCAGATCTGAAATCATGGCACTCGGGACCTAGTGACAAGCATTAAGCATAGCAAAGTCATAGCAACATCAATCTTAGAACATAGTGGATACTAGGGACCAAACCCTAACAAAACTAACTTGATTACATGGTAAATCTCATCCAACCCATCACCGTCCAGCAAGCGTACGATGGAATTACTCACGCACGACGGTGAGCATGATGAAATTGGTGATGGAGGATGGTTGCTGATGACGACGGCGACGAATCCCCCTCTCCGGAGCCCCGAACGGACTCCAGATCAGCCCTCCCGAGAGAGATTAGGGCTTGGCGGCGGCTCCGTATCGTAAAACGCGATGAAACTTTCTCTCTGATTTTTTTGTCCGCGAAAGCAAATATATGGAGTTGGAGTTGAGGTCGGTGGACGTCCAGGGGGCGCACGAGGCAGGGGGGCACACCCTAGGGGAGGGGGTGCGCCCCCACCCTCGTGGAGAGGGTGTGGGCCCCCTGACACTGATTCTTTCGCTAGTATTTTTTATTAATTCTGAAAAGTTGCTCCGTGGATTTTCAGGTCATTCCGAGAACTTTTATTTCTGCACAAAAATAACACCATGGCGCTTCACTAAAATAGCGCCATCCGGTTAGTTCCATTCAAATCATGCAAGTTAGAGTCCAAAACAAGGGAAAAGTGTTTGGAAAAGCAGATACGACGGAGACGTATCACAAGTGTCAAATTCTCTTGGGGCAGCCAACCAACTAGTGGTTATGGGGGGGGGGGGCTATTTATAGCCGGGGGCACCCGACATGAAATGTCATAAATGCCCTTCTCTGATTCGACCATTTTCAGGATAAGGATCCACTCAACAACGGGCACGCGGTGTAGCAACGGTCGGAATTTGAACTCTCAAAATTTGTTGGGGCACTCAATTTCCTCACATTTAGGTAGATCGCACTGGCGAACTCCTAACTCCTCAGCGTGACCAAATTCATCAGTGACCAAATGAACTTTGTCATTGTTGCTAGCAAATGTGTCAGCTGGACTAGAGATTTCTAACGGCTTCACTCAAAGCGGCTTTTGTGTATGGGGTTGAATAGGTTCGAGCATCACTTTGGAAATGTGAAATATGTTTCTCCTAGACCACCTTTAACAGTACTGTTTTTCCTATGACTCAAATAAGAAGAAAGAAACTATGAAAACCGAAGTCTTCAAGCTTCATTGTCTTCACATCAATTTCTTCAAAGGCTGTACCAATTTTATCACAAAATTCTTCACTTGAAGAAATCCATTTTTAGGGGTCGTCTTCCATGTGTTAAACCAAAATCTTCAGGGACTATATTACCTGTATATACTTAAAAACACATTAGTTCCTCAACCTATTTGTCTTCAATACACCAAAACCACTAAGGGGGCACTTGATGCACTTACAATCTCCCCCTTTTGGTGATTGATGAAAAATTGGTTAGGTTTCAACGGGAGTAAAAATAATTGAAGTGTAAGTATAGAGTTTGAAGAAATTGCTTACAAGATATTGAGGAACTCCCCCTAAAGATGTGCATATGAGGAATTTGCTTTCGATTGCAAATGCACATGGAAGGTTGAATTTGTGGAGATCACCCCCTATATCTTGGAAACCAATCATGCATGATCATAAGATATTTGAAGAATATGAATGCATGATGAAAATTGGTGTCTGACAAAATTATGCATGCATGAGCAGATATATTTAAGATTGAAGCATGCGTCAAATGAAGTAAAAGAGTCAGAAAACCAACAGTTATTAAGTTGCAACTCATCATAGAGCAAAACCAATAAAGTTGATGACTTGCAACTTAGGAAAAAAAACCATGCAATGACCCGCTTGAAGACTAACTCAAACTTCTCCCCCTTTGTCATCAAATGACCAAAAGGTGAGGAGTTTGAGAACTAGCGCCCCTGAAGAAAAACATCACGGAGAGGACGCAGGAGTGCCCACATTGTTGGGGTCGCGCGGTGCAGAAGGACCAGCATCAGTGTCATCAACATCTACATTTTCATCAGTGGAGCATGATGAAGACTCTGAACTCGACATCAGAAGAGGAACTTGAGTTTTCTTGAACTTCTTCCTTGGCAGTTCAGCCCAGCCAAAGTTCATTTGAAATTCTTTAGCTGCAAGTTCTTCATATGTTTTGAGGAGCGAGACTATGACCCATGACCCGTCGAATATCTCATGGAGATAGTAGCTGTTTTTGCGTACTGTGTTATGCATCACACTCATGTTAGCTTGAATGGCAGCAAACTAACGCTTAACCCAGCGATGATTCTTGTCAATTTTCTGATGAAGACTAATAAGAAACTCACGGTCAGTCTTGACACATGGTGCTTTTGATGAAGAAGATGGCCTTGAAGTTTTTGCTGCAGTATCTCACCTTGCAAATTCATTGGCTATGCAGCTGGAAATAGGCTGACGGAATTGTCAATCAAGGGGACGAATTCCTTCATCAGTGACATCCTTGCCTTTGCTGGGTACTGAGTACATAGTGCTTTGAAGAATCTCAACTTCAGGAAAATAACTCAAGTGATTCTGAAGATTAGCCTTGTAGTGGATTGAAGACCGGGATCTGATGAGTCCCATAGTCCATGGTGCATATGGCTTCAAATCAAAAGGAGACTGAGCGATAGTGACCAAAGTCCTCAGAAAGAAATCATGAATGTTGATGGGAGTTCCATGAATGATGTGGTACAACAAGTTCTTCATAACCCCCACAACTTCTTCAGTGCTAGAATTGTGACATTTGATCGGACTGAGGGTCTTTGCCAGGATGAGATAAACAGTCTTTGACACGTAGAGTAAATCCTTCACTAGGAAGGTTGTCCTTGGAGCATTTTCTTCAGCCATAGGCTTCATCAGCACTTGCATCAGATGGTTGGGTAGCTCAGGTTCTTCATATATTTTCTTTGCTCCTTCATGGGGTGGATCCACTAGAAGATCATGATGCAATTCATCGATTGGTGCTTTGAAGTGAGTGTATTCACTCATCCAGTCCAGAGCCCAAGTTGTAGTGCCGTCAGCATTGCCAGAGAAGTGTACATTTGCATACAATTGAAGAATGAGTTCTTCATTCCAGTCACAGATGTTAGTGCAGAAACTCAGTAGACCAGCATCGTGAAGAACATGCAAAACTGGCTGAAAGGGGGATGTAACTATTTGTATAAGCCGACTATGAGAGGCCGGGTTATGCAAGGAGAGATTCATCAGAAGAAGCCCAAGACCAAGTATGAAGATGGAGGTTCAATAAAGGGTCTAAAGCCCACCGGCGACTTAAGGCCCGTCATAGTAAACCGCCATAATGGCATGACTTGTATCATAAGGTAGATTTAACTAGTCACCAAGCCGAACACTGTTTATGAGCCGGCCGGGATTATGTAAGCCGCAGGGCATCGACCCGTGTATATAAGAGGACGACCCGCCGGTGGCTTAAGGGCAAGAAACAACTCATCGAGAACCGGGCATAGCGTATCTCGCTACCTGGTCATCGAAACATCAAGCAATACCAACCCAACTAGACATAGGCCTTACCTTCACCATAAGGGGCCGAACTAGTATAAATCTCTCGTGTCCTTTGTCCCAATTAACCCCTTCAAGCTTCCTAGTTACGATGGCTCCACGACTAAGTCCTTGCAAGAGGACATCTACCGTGACAATCCCATGACAGTTGGCGCCCACCTTGGGCCCAGCGCATGGTGGATTTGAGTTCTTGAAGGGCAACTTCGAAGGGCTCAAGGGATACGCAGTGGGCCGGATGACCAAGAGTCGTCGCGGCAAGATCTACATCGACGATGAAGGCTGGGGCCCCGACGCCGGCTCAATTGAGTACGGGTACCGGGTCCCCTTTGGTGGAATCCACGTCTTCATCGGCCCGATTGGTGAGCCGGGCCCTGAGTTAGATTGCCGCGTCGACCTCGTTGAAACAGCTCAGCGTGCGAGACCCGCCCGAGCTCAACCCGTCGTGAAGCGTGCCTTCGTGGGTTGCATCCACGAAGGAGAACTTTCTGAAGGATCTATAGATGGTGGTGAGATGGCCGCCCTCTCCAACGGTGATTCGTCCGCCGGTTCAACAGATTCGTTGTATCTGTTACAGGATGGCGGGCTTAGGGGCTGTTCCGACGGCTCTAGTACTCCGGAACCCTATGGGCCGCCAAGCTAGGCAGGAGTCTTCATGGCTGGTACTCAACCCGGTCAAAACTCAACGGCTGTAGCAGTAATAACGGCCGAGTCAGGAGCGGGCGGGGCAGGAGGCCCTGTGCGCCCGCCGGTTCAGGTGCTGATGGATCTCATGGATAAGCTGACGGCCCTGCTAACCACTACAGTCATCCCTGCAAATCAAAATGAGCATAACACGGAGGTGGCACAGGTGCGTGAGGAGATAGCTCGGGCCAAGGAGGCCTTGGCAGCTGAGGACACCAGATTAGCCACAGAACGAGGGGCTTTGGATGCACGGGCACAACAGCTATAGTCAGAGGCCTTCCAGCTTACGATGAGCCTGAATGCATCTAACGAGGTGATGAGGAGGAGACATCAGAAAACCCAGTCCCGTTTACCTCCGGTTTATGATCCTCGGAATCTTTTCGCTACACCCAGAGCCGGCCTAAGTAACCTGCCAAATGCAAATCAGTTTATGACAGCCGGAACAGGAGGACCGGCTCAGCCTCGGGAGATGGCACCTCTTCATGGGAACATGGCACCGCCCCGTTACGTGCCGGTATCGTTGGGCCACTTTTTCAACCCCATGGAGAACTTGATCGCAGCATCAGCACGTTTGGTGGCTCTCCCGGTGGACGGTGACGATCCAACCGAAGTGGAGACCCGAAGGATCAGAGACCTCGTCCAGATAGCCCTGGCTCGTCAAGAGACTTATTCCTACAGCCGGTGTCGTGGGAACGACTCCGACAGTAAGAGAGGGGTAGGATAACGGAGCATGATCTATCGAGATGCATATGGGTGACACGGTGGTTTTAGCGAGTTCGGGCCTCTCACGGTGGAGATAACAACCCTATGTCTCGTGCTCCGGAGAGGCTTTGTTTTATCTGAGTATATCCAGAGATTACAATGTATGTGTGAGAGAGAGGAACGGATCCCCATGCCTGAGCTAAGTCCTGAGAATAATGGTGAAAAGAGAGATGGAAGAAAAGAACCCCCCTAGTCTAGTGGTGGGGGTGGCTTATATAGAGTGCGCCACCCCCTCACCTCCTATGTTACAAAGTGGAGTATCAATGCCATAATACCTGGCCATTACAAAACCGTTATGCTGACTATTGGTCTTCGCATATCTGAGTGAGTTACCCGGCCGAGTGGAATGAGCTCGTCGAGTGGAGTGCCGTGCTCCGAGTGGTTGTTGCCATCCGAGTGACTTTCAAGTTGCGGTACATCTCGACGGTGATCTCGCCCAGGGCCCGAAGACAAAGTGTACGGTGTCCATGGGTAGGGTCTTTAGGTCAGCCTGTTACCCTACCCCAATACATGTCCTCGCTATTAGCCCCGAATCGGTCGAGGTTGAGCGGTCGAGTCGAGGTGAATTCCCAGATGAGTCGAAAAGCTACGGATGCACTTATGAACTTCCTTTGGTCACCCGCAGTCTTATCTTTGCTTGTTTCCTTGACGGATTCCATCTGCATGGTGCCCGAGTGAAATGAGCTCAAACAGTCCGCGGAGGAGCGTTGAACTCACCTTATAACAATTTTTTGAGTGATTTGGAGCTGGTCCCGCATCGAGTATCCGTTACTCGGAATTTCTTCATGCTTGGAACGTGTCTTTTTTTGTTGTTTGGCGCCACTCGGACCGGGCGGACTGCCCGAGTGGATACCATTCCAGGGGGGCACGCTGAGTGCACCCACCGGTGTAGTCCTCGAGATCGCCGTCGATCGCGGCAGGCGGGCGGGAGTCTTAGAGCCTGTCTTTTTGTTGTTGTTTGGCCGCACTCGGACCGGTCGGACCGTTCCGAGTGGATACCAACAGTCGGCGAGAGTCTTAGAGCCTGTCTTTTTGTTGTTGTTATCGCTTGGACTGGTCAGGCCATACCGAGTGGAGATTACTCCAGTGGGGGCACGCTGAGTGCACCCACTGGGTGTAGTCCCTGAGACCACCATCGACTGTGGGTAGTCGGCGGGGGTCTGAGAGAACTAAAAATATTCTTAGCTGGTACTGATCAAACTTGTTCTTCTCTGACTCGGAGGTCGAGTAATTCTGGAGCTGGTTTTGCATCGATCAAAATGTTTCTTTCTGAGTTCTCTTCCAGTGGGGGCACGCTGAGTGCACCCACTGGGTGTAGTCCCCGAGCCTCTGTCGGACTAGATGAGCTTGGCAGAGGGTTTAAGTCTCCTGGTAAACCTCCACGCAGTCGATACAGTAAATATCATTTTAGTCTAGAATTGAGTCAGTCCTGAAATTGAGTCAATCGGATGCATCTTCAAGCACTTGACGTGGTAAATAAGCTCAGATTGGAGCTGAGTCAGTCGGACTGATCTTCGTGCACTCGGCACAGTAAATAAATTCAGCCTGGAACTCGGTCAAGCAGGTGAATCTTCGTGCTCTCGGCACGGTGAATGAATTCGGCTTTGAAACTGCCGACTGTAGAAAAAAGCCGGACACTCCAAGGAGTAATCGCCCCGGTAGTACTTCTTATATTGACCGTTAGATTTTGCGTGAAAGGGGTATTTGCAAGAGTATATTGTATCCGTAGGGGAGCTTCGTTTTCACCCTTTTGCATGAAAGGGGTATTTGTCATAGTGGACATGCTTCACTTATAGATCTTCGGTGAACCGAGCATGTATGGTCAGAAGAATATTCCTGATGTGATCAATAGGTTGACCAAATGGGCGTAACCCCTAAGGGTGACATGGCCAACTGTCGTGCGTAGACCCCGAGTGATGCTCGAAGGAAGTAAGCTTGCTACAGAATGCGATATGAGGTTTGACCGTATGAGTAACTTATTCGTTCCCGTGCTGGGGGTGTAGAGGTAAAGACATGTCCAACTGATGGTGACGCGCGAGGCGGCAGAGGGGCGATGATGTGTACAACCGAGTGACGATGCACGGGCGGTCGAGTGGTGAAGACGCAGCAAGAATCGAAAGTGGCGACGCCTGCAGAGCGGTCGAGTGGTGAAGACGTGCCCAACCGAGTGGCGATGCGTGGGGCGGCCGAATGGTGATGACGTGTGAAGTGGTCGAATGGTGAAGACGCGCGCAACTGAGTGGCGACGCCTAGAGCGGTCGAGTGGTGAAGACGTGCCCAACCGAGTGGTAGCGTGCGAGGCGGCGAAGGTGAAGTTGTGTGCCACAGGACGGCGAAAATGGTCCTCAGAGGACTTAGTCGAATGCTTTCGAAGCTTATGTAGTGACGAGGTCAGTGTAACGTGGTTGCGGCGCGAGAAGACCGGTGCGCCAACTAATTCTGAGTAGGAATGAAGATGGCGTGCAGAGCATCTAGGTGATTACTAAACTTGTCGAAGTGGCGGATCGGATGCATTTGTTGAAGTGAAGGATCTGCCAGGTGATGAAGTAGTCGACCACTCAGGAGAGTGTCATTCCAAATGAGATGCAGCCCCCGAGTGTGGCGTAGCCCCCGAGCGTACTACAGGCTTTGACAAGGGACATGTCGGAACACGAGAAATATAGTTTTGAATGGATGATTTGCAATTCATCGAGTTAGACACGGGTAAAGATGAGGATAATCTTCCGAGTGATGCTCGAAAGAGGCAAATTCGCAAAAGAGTGAAGTGTGAAATTTGATTATAAAAGGGACCTATCTGTCTCATGCCTGACGAGGTCTATATCATTGATACGATGAAGAGGATTCCACAGAGGGGTTGACCGGATGTGTTTGAAGTCAACAGAGCGACAAGGTAGGAGTTGTGGAGCACTAGGACTGGTACGGTGACCGAGTCCGAGCAGCAATGAAATTGGCACATAGGGCCATCGAGTGATCACGTAACTTGTGTAAAAAATGGCACAAGCCAACGAAAATTTCTTGAGGAAATTCGGTGTGTGCTCAAATGATTTGTGTGAATAACACCCATAGACACCCGCTGGGAGTGCAAGGGGCTTGCTGGTTAACCAGCAAGAGTCTGAAAGAGCGAAGGATCAGTTCGAATTTGTCGAAGCGATGGATCTGACTGAACTCATTAAAATATTGGCTCAAATAAAATGGAAGTGTAGTGTTTCGACTAAGTAGCAGCCCCGGAGGACCGATGCAAACTCGAAATTAAGAACGACACATGGTGTTCATGAATGATGTATGCGAAAAATGGAAGCTGGACTCGGGAGTCACATAACCAGTACTAAGCAAGTATGTGAAAATAAGTAGCCGAGCGTAGAGGTACACTCGGTGGTGCGGCCTTTGAGTGAAGGTGATGTGTGAATTACGGGATACTCGGAAATAACAGAATGTAAAATGACTTAGCTGTCTGAAGGCGCGCGAGTGGCCGAGTGGTGATGAGGCGACCAACTGAGCGGCGATGCGCGGAGCGGCCCAGTGGTGATGAGGTGACCAACCGAGTGGCGACGCGCGGAGCGGCCGAGTGGTGATGAGGTGACCAACCGAGTGTGGCGACGCGCGGAGCGGCCAAGTGGTGATGAGGTGACCAACCGAGTGGCGACGCGTGGAGCGGCTCAGTGGTGATGAGGTGACCAACCGAGTGGCAACGCGCGGAGCGGCCCATTGGTGATGAGGCGACCAACTGAGCAGCGATGCATGGAGCGGCCCAGTGGTGATGAGGTGACCAACCGAGTGGCGACGCGCGGAGCGGCCGAGTGGTGATGAGGTGACCAACCGAGTGACGACGCGCGGAGCGGCCGAGTGGTGATGAGGTGACCAACCGAGTGCCGACGTGCGGAGCGGCCGAGTGGTGATGAGGTGACCAACCGAGTGGCGACGCGCGGACCGGCCGAGTGGTGATGAGGTGACCAACCGTGTGGCGACGCGCGGAGCGGCCGAGTGGTGATGAGATGACCAACCGAGTGGCGACGAGCGGAGCGGCCGAGTGGTGATGAGGTGACCAACCGAGTGCGCGGAGCGGCCGAGTGGTGATGAGGTGACCAACCGAGTGGCGACGCGCAGAGCGGCCGAGTGGTGATGAGGTGACCAACCGAGTGGCGACGTGCGGAGCGGCCCAGTGGTGATGAGGTGACCAACTGAGTGGTGACGCGCAGAGCGGCCGAGTGGTGATGAGGTGACCAACCGAGTGGCGATGCGCGGAGCGGCCCAGTGGTGATGAGGTGACCAACCGAGTGGCGACGCGCGGAGCGGCCGAGTGGTGATGAGGTGACCAACCGAGTGGCGACGCGCGGAGCGGCCTAGTGGTGATGAGGTGACCAACCGAGTGGCGACGTGCGGAGCGGCCCAGTGGTGATGAAGGAAATATGCCCTAGAGGCAATAATAAAGTTATTATTTATTTCCTTATTTCATGATAAATGTTTATCATTCATGCTAGAATTGTATTAACCGGAAACATGATACATGTGTGAATGCATAGACAAAACAATATGTCACTAGTATGCCTCTACTAGACTAGCTTGTTAATCAAAGATGGTTATGTTTCCTGACCATGAACAAAAGGTTGTTATTTGATTAACAAGGTCACATCATTAGTAGAATGATCTGATTGACATGACCCAATCCATTAGCTTAGCACACGATCGCTTAGTATGTTGCTACCGCTTTTATCCATGACATATACATGTTCCTGTAACTATGAGATTATGCAACTCCGTTTACGGAGGAACGCTTTGGTGCTACCAAACGTCACAACGAATCGGGTGATTATAAAGGAGTACTACAGTGTCTCCAAAGGCGATGTTGGGTTGACGATTTGAGATTAGGTTTTGTCACCCGATTGTCGAGAGGTATCTCTGGGCCCTCTCGGTAATGCACATCATCAAGCCTTGCAAGCACTACAACTAATGAGTTAGTTGTGAGATGATGTATTACGAACGAGTAAAGAGACTTGCCGGTAACGAGATTGAACTAGGTATTGATACCAACGGTCGAATCTCGCAAGTAACATACCGATGACAAAGGGAACAACGATGTTGTTATGCGGTCCGACCGACAAAGATCTTCAGAGAATATGTAGGAACCAATATGGGCATCCAGGTCCCGCTATTGGTTATTGACCGAGAATAGTTCTAGGTCATGTCTACATTGTTCTCGAACCGTAGGGTCCGCACGCTTAAGGTTTCGATGATGCTTATTATGAGTTTATGTATTTTGATGTACCAAGAAGTTCGAGTCCCGGATGTGATCACGGACATGACGAGGAGTCTCAAATGGTCGAGACATAAAGATTGATATATTGAAGCCTATGTTTGGAGTTCGAATGGTTCCGTGAAAACAGAATTTACCGAGTACCGGAGGTTACTGGAACCCCGGGGGTAAATGGGCCTCAGTGGGCCTCGAGGAGAAGAGGAAGGGCCGGCCAGGGGTGGCCGCGCCCCCCCCCAGTCCGAATAGAACAAGGAAGGGGCGCGCCTCTTCCTCTTCCCTCCCCCAATCCTATTCCAACTAGGAAGGGGGAGTCCTACTCCTGGGAGTAGGACTCCTCCCGCGCCTCCTCTAGGGCGGCCGGCCTCCCCCTCCCTCCTTTATATACGGGGCAGGGGGCACCCAGAACACACAAGTTTGATCTACGGATCGCTCCTTAGCCGTGTCGGTGCCCCCTCCACCATATTCCACCTCGGTCATACCGTCGCAAGCTTAGGCGAAGCCCTGCGCCGTGAAACATCAAGATCGCCACCACGCCGTCAGGTCGACAGAACTCTCCCTCGACACTCGGCTGGATCGAGTACGAGGGACGCCATCGAGCCGCACGTGTCAAGAACTCGGGCGCCGGAGTAACGGCGCCGGATCGGTCGGATCGCGAGGAGAACGTCGACTACTTCCTCTACGCTGTGATCGCTTCGCCGGGTCTACAAGGGTATGTGGACAACACTCTCCCTCTCGTCGCTATTCATCACCATGATCTTGCGTGTGCGTAGGAAATTTTTGAAATTACTACGCTCCCCAACAAAGGGCATCCGAGCCTAGGTTTTTATGGTTTGATGTTTTGCACGAGTAGAACACAAGTGAGTTGTGGGCGATACAAGTGATACTACCTACCAGCATGTCATACTTTGGTTCAGGTGGTATTGTGAGATGAAGCGCCCCGCACCGACATTACGCCAGACGCTTACGCGAGACTGGTTTCACCGCCACGAGCACTCGCTTCTTAAAGGTGACCGGTGGGTGCTCGCTCTCTCACTTTAGTTGAACTGAGTGTGGCTACGCCCGTCCTTGAGAAGGTTAAACGAGTCTATTTGACGAAGTATCGCTGTGGTTTTGATGCGAGGTGAGACTGGTTCTTGCTTAAGCCCGTAGCAGCCACGTAAAATTTGCAACAACAAAGTAGAGGACGCCTAACTTGTTTTTGCAGGCATGTTGTGATGTGATATGGTCAAGACGTGATGCTATATTTTATTGTATGAGATGATCATGTTTTGTAACCGGTTATCGGCAATCGGCAGGAGCCATATGGTTGTCGCTTATTGTATGCAATGCAATCGCTGTAATGCTTTACTTTATCACTAAACGGTAGCGATAGTCGAGAAGCATAAGTTTGGCGAGACGACAACGATGCTACGATGGAGATCAAGGTGTCGCGCCGGTGACAATGGTGATCATGGTGGTGCTCCGGAGATGAAGATCACGAAGCACAAGATGATGATGACCATATCATATCACTTATATTGATTTGCATGTGATGTTTATCTTTATGCATCTTATCTTGCTTTGATTGACGGTAGCATTATAAGATGATCTCTCACTAAATTATCAAGAAGTGTTCTCCCGAGTATGCACCGCTGCCAAAGTTCGTCGTGCCTGCACACCACGTGATGATCGGGTGTGATAAGCTCTACGTCCATCTACAACGGGTGCAAGCCAGTTTTGCACACGCAGAATACTCGGTTATACTTGACGAGCCTAGCATATGCGATATGGCCTCGGAACACGGAGACCGAAAGGTCGAGCGTGAATCATATAGTAGATATGATCAACATAAGATGTTCACCATTGAAAACTACTCCATTTCACGTGATGATCGGTTATGGTTTAGTTGATTTGGATCACGTGATCACTTGGATGACTAGAGAGATGTCTTTCTCGAGTGGGAGTTCTTAAGTAATATGATTAATTGAACTTAAATTTATCATGAACTTAGTACCGATAGTATCTTGCTTGTTTATGTTTGATTGTAGATAGATGGCTCGTCTTTGTTGTTCCGTTGAATTTTAATGCGTTCCTTGAGAAAGCAAAGTTGAAAGATGATGGTAGCAATTACACGGATCGGGTCCATAACCCGAGGATTATCCTCATTGCTGCACGTAAGAGTTACGCCCCGGATGCACCGCTAGGTGCTAGGCCTCTTCTGATGAAACCGACGACGTTAAGAACGCCCGCGAGCAAAGTCGATGACTACTCTATAGTTCGAGGTGCCATGCTTTACGGCTTAGAACCGGGACTTCAACGACGCTTTTGAACGTCATGGAGCATATGAGATGTTCCAGAGTTGAAGTTGATATTCCAAATGTAATGCCCGGATTGAGAGATATGAAGTCTCCAATAAGTTCTATAGCTGCAAGATGGAGGAGAATAGTTCATTAGTGAGCACATACTCGTAATGTCCGGGTACTACAATCACTTGACACAATTGGGAGTTAATCTTCCGGATGATTGTGTCATTGATGAATTCTCCAATCACCGCCACCAAGCTACAAAGGCTTCGTGATGAACTATAATATGCAAGGGTTAGTAAAGACTATACCGAGCTCTTCGCAATGCTAAAGGCTGCGGAAGTAGAAATCAAGAAGGAGCATCAAGTGTTGATGGTCAATAAGACCACTAGTTTCAAGAAGAAAGGCAAAGGGAAGAAGAAGGAACTTCAAGAAGAACAGCAAGCAAGTTGTCGCTCAGAGAAGAAACCCAAGTCTGGCCCTAAACCTGAAACGAGTGCTTCTACCGCAAGCGATCGTCATCGAAGCGGAACTGCCCCAAGTATTTGGCGGATAAGAAGGATGGCAAGGTGAACAAAGGTATATGTGATATACATGTTATTGATGTGTACCTTACTAGAGCTCGTAGTAGCACTGGTATTTGATACTTGGTTCTTGCTAATATTTGCAACTCAAACAGGACTACGATTGCTTAACTCTAGCAAAGGACGAGGTGACGATGTGCGTGGGAAATGGTTCCAAAGTCGATGTGATCGCGGTCGGCACGCTACCTCTACATCTACCTTCGGGATTAGTTTTAGACCTAAATAATTGTTATTTGGTGCTGCGTTGAGCATGAACATTATATCTGGATCTTGTTTGATGCGAGACGGTTATTCATTTAAATCAGAGAATAATGGTTGTTCTATTTATATGAGTAATATCTTTATGGTCATGCACCCTTGAGGAGTGGTCTATTTTGATGAATCTCGATAGTAGTGATACACATATTCATAATGTTGAAACCAAAAGATGCAGAGTTGATAATGATAGTGCAACTTATTTGTGGCACCGCCGCTTAGGTCATATTGGTGTAAAGCGCATGAAGAAACTCCATACCGATGGACTTTTGGAGTCACTTGATTATGAATCACTTGGCACTTATGAACCGTGCCTTATGGGCAAGATGACCGAACCCGCTTCTCGGTACTATGGAGAGAGCAACAGATTTGTTGGAAATCATACATACTGATGTATGTGGTCCGATGAATGTTGAGGCTCGTGGCGGATATCGTTATTTTCTCACCTTCACAGATGACTTAAGCGGATATGGGTATATCTACTTAATGAAACATAAGTCCTAAACATTTGAAAAGTTCAAAGAATTTCAGAGTGAAGTTGAAAATCATCGTAATAAGAAAATTAAATTTCTACGATCCGATCGTGGAGGTGAATATTTGAGTTACGAAGTTTGGTCTACATTTGAAACAATGCGAATAGTTTCAAACTCACGCCACCCGAACACCACAACGTAATGGTGTGTCCGAACGTCGAATCGCACTTTACTAGATATGGTGCGATCTATGATGTCTCTTACAGATTTACCGCTATCGCTTTGGGGTTATGCTCTAGAGACGGCCGCATTCACACCGAATAGAACACCGTCGAAATCTGCTGAGACGACACCTTATGAACTGTGGTTTGGCAAGAAACCAAAGTTGTCGCTTCTTAAAGTTTGGGGATGCGATGCTTATGTGAAAAAGCTTCAACCCGATAAGCTCGAACCCAAATCGAGAAATGTGTTTTCATAGGATACCCAAAGGAGACAGCTTGGGTACACCTTCTATCACAGATCCGAAGGCAAGACATTCGTTGTTAAGAATGGATCCTTTCTAGAGAAGGAGTTTCTCTCGAAAGAAGTGAGTGGGAGGAAAGTGGAACTTGATGAGGTAATAGTACCTTCTCCCTTACTTGAAAGTAGTTCGTCGCAAAACCGGTTTCGAGACATCTATACCAAGTAGTGAGGAAGTTGATGATGTTGATCATGAAACTTCAGATCAATTTACCACGTAACCTCGTAGATCAACCAGAGTAAGATCCGCACTGAGTGGTACGGTAATCCTGTTCGGAAATCATGCTACTAGATCATGATGAACCTACGAACTATGAAGAAGCGATGGTGAGCCCAGATTCGCAAAATGGCTTAAGGCCATGAAATCTGAGATGGGATCCATGTATGAAAACAAAGTATGGATTTTGGTTGACTTGCCCGAGGGTAGGCAAGCAATAGAAAACAAGTGGATCTTCAAGAAGAAGACCGACGACGGTAATGTTATCGTTTATAAAGCTCGACTTGTCGCAAAAGGTTTTCGCAAGTTCAAGGGATTGACTACGATGAGACCTTCTCACCAGTAGCGATGCTTAAGTCCGTCCGAATCATGTTAGCAATTGCCGATTTTATGATTATGAAATTTGGCAAATGGATGTAAAGACCGCATTCCTGAATGGATTTACGAAGAAGAGTTGTATATGATGCAACCGAAGGTTTTATCGATCCAAAGGAGCTAACAAAGTGTGCAAGCTCCAATGATCCATCTATGGACTGGTGCAAGCATCTCGAGTTGGAATAAACGCTTTGATAGTGTGATCAAAGCATTTGGGTTTGTACAGACTTTTGGAGAAGCCTCAGATTTACAAGAAAGTGAGTGGAGCTCAGAGCATTTCCGATATTATATGTAGATGACATATTGCTGATCGGAAATGATATAGAATTTCTGGATAGCATAAAGGGATACTTGAATAAGAGTTTTCAATGAAAGACCTCGTGAAGCTGCTTACATATTGGGCATTAAGATCTATAGAGATAGATCAAGACGCTTGATTGGACTTTCACAAAGCACATACCTTGACAAAATTTTGAAGAAGTTCAAATGGATCAAGCAAAGAAAGGGTTCTTGCCTGTTACAAGGTGTGAAGTTGAGTAAGACTCAATGCCCCACCACCGCAGAAGATAGAGAGAAAATGAAAGATGTTCCTATGCTTCAGCCATAGGCTCTATCATGTATGCAATGCTGTGTACTGCACTGATGTGTGCCTTGCTATAAGCCTAGCAGGAGGTACCAAAGTAATCCAGAGTGGATCATCGGACAGCGTCAAGAACATCCCAAATACCGAAAAGGACTAAGGATATGTTTCTCGATATGGAGGTGACAAAGAGCTCATCGTGGCGGTTACGCTGATGCAAGCTTTGACACCGATCCGGACGATTCTAAATCGCAGACGGATACGATTTACACTAAACGGAGGAGCTGTCGGTTGGTGCAGTTCTAAACAAAGCGTCAGAAGCGGGATCTACATGTGAAGCGGAGTACATAGCAGCTTCGAAGCAGCTAATGAAGGAGTCTGGATGAAGGAGTTCATATCCCATCTAGGTGTCATACCTAGTGCATCGGGTCCAATGAAAATCTTCGTGACAATATCGAGCAATTGCCTTAGCAAAGGAATCCAGATTTCACAAGAGGACCAAGCACATCAAGAGACGCCTAATTCCATCCGGACTTAGTCCGTGGGAGACATAGAGATTTGAAGATACATACGGATCTGAATGTTGCGCACCGCTGACTAAGCCTCTTCCACGAGCAAAACATGATAAGCACCAAGACTCCATGGGTGTTAGAATCATTACTATGTAATCTAGATTATTGACTCTAGTGCAAGTGGGAGATCAAGGAAATATGCCCTAGAGGCAATAATAAAGTTATTATTTATTTCCTTATTTCATGATAAATGTTTATCATTCATGCTAGAATTGTATTAACCGGAAACATGATACATGTGTGAATGCATAGACAAAACAATATGTCACTAGTATGCCTCTACTAGACTAGCTTGTTAATCAAAGATGGTTATGTTTCCCACCATGAACAAAAGGTTGTTATTTGATTAACAAGGTCACATCATTAATTGAATGATCTGATTGACATGACCCAATCCATTAGCTTAGCACACGATCGCTTAGTATGTTGCTACCGCTTTTATCCATGACATATACATGTTCCCGTAACTATGAGATTATGCAACTCCTGCCACGGAGGAACGCTTTGGTGCTACCAAACGTCACAACGAATCGGGTGATTATAAAGGAGTACTACAGTGTCTCCAAAGGCGCAGATGTTGGGTCGACGATTTCGAGATTAGGTTTTGTCACTCCGATTGTCGGAGAGGTATCTCTGGCCCTCTCGGTAATGCACATCATCAAGCCTTGAAGCACTACAACTAATGAGTTAGTTGTGAGATGATGTATTACGAACGAGTAAAAGACTTGCCGGTAACGAGATTGAACTAGGTATTGATACCGACGATCGAATCTCGCAAGTAACATACCGATGACAAAGGGAACAACGATGTTGTTATGCGGTCCGACCGACAAAGATCTTCAGAATATGTAGGAACCAATATGGGCATCCAGGTCCCGCTATTGGTTATTGACCGAGAATAGTTCTAGGTCATGTCTACATTGTTCTCGAACCGTAGGGTCCGCACGCTTAAGGTTTCGGCGATGCTTATTATGAGTTTATGTATTTTGATGTACCAAGAAGTTCGAGTCCCGATGTGATCACGACATGACGAGGAGTCTCAAATGGTCGAGACATAAAGATTGATATATTGAAGCCTATGTTTGGAGTTCGAATGGTTCCGGTGAAAACAGAATTTACCGAGTACCGGAGGTTACCTGAACCCCGGGGTAAATGGTCCTCAGGGCCTCGAGGAGAAGAGGAAGGGCCGGCCAGGGGTGGCGTGCGCCTCCCCCAGTCCAATAGAACAAGGAAGGGAGGCGGCGCCTCTTTCCTCTTCCCTCCCCCAATCCTATTCCAACTAGGAAGGGGGAGTCCTACTCCCGGGAGTAGGACTCCTCCCTGCGCCTCCTCTAGGCGGCCGCCTCCCCCCCCTCCTTTATATACGGGGCAGGGGGCACCCTAGAACACACAAGTTTGATCTACGGATCGCCCTTAGCCGTGCGGTGCCCCTCCACCATATTCCACCTCGGTCATACCGTCAAAGCTTAGGCGAAGCCCTGCGCCGTGAAACATCAAGATCGCCACCACGCCATCGTCTTGACGAACTCTCCTCGACACTCGGCTGGATCGAGTACGAGGGACGCCATCGAGCCGCACGTGTGTCAAGAACTCGGGCGCCGGAGTAACGGCGCCGGATCGGTCGGATCGCGAGGAGAACGTCGACTACTTCCTCTACGCTGTGATCGCTCCGCCGGGTCTACAAGGGTATGTGGACAACACTCTCCCCTCTCGTTGCTATTCATCACCATGATCTTGCGTGTGCGTAGGAAATTTTTTGAAATTACTACGTTCCCCAACAGGTGATGAGGTGACCAACTGAGTGGCGACGCGTGGAGCGGCCGAGTGGTGATGAGGTGACCAACCGAGTGGCGACGCGCGGAGCGGCTCAGTGGTGATGAGGTGACCAACCGAGTGGCGACGCGCGGAGCGGCCCAATGGTGATGAGGCGACCAACTGAGCAGCGATGCATGGAGTGGCCCAGTGGTGATGAGGTGACCAACCGAGTGGCGACGCGCGGAGTGGCCGAGTGGTGATGAGGTGACCAACCGAGTGGCGACGCGCGGAGCGGCCGAGTGGTGATGAGGTGACCAACCGAATGGCGACGCGCGGACCGGCCGAGTGGTGATGAGGTGACCAACCGTGGGCGACGCGCGGAGCGGCCGAGTGGTGATGAGGTGACTAACCGAAAGGGCGACGCGGAGCGGCCGAGTGGTGATGAGGTGACCAACCGAAAGAGCTGGAGCGGCCGAGTGGTGATGAGGTGACCAACCGAGGGCGACACGCGGAGCGCCCAAGGTGATGAGGTGACCAACCGAGTGGTGGCGCGGAGCGCCCAAAGGGTGATGAGGTGACCAACCGAGTGGCGACGGGCGGAGCAGCCGAGTGGTGATGAGGTGACCAACCGAGTGGCGATGCGCGGAGCAGCCCAGTGGTGATGAGGTGACCAACCGAGTGGCGACGTGCGGAGCGTCCGAGTGGTGATGAGGTGACCAACCGAGTGGCGACGCGCGGAGCGGCCTCGTGGTGATGAGGTGACCAATCGAGTGGCGACGTGCGGAGCGGCCCAGTGCTGATGAGGTGACCAACTGAGTGGCGACGCGTGGAGCGGCCCAGTGCCGATGAGGTGACCAACCGAGTGGCGACGCGTGGAGCGGCCGAGTGGTGATGAGGTGACCAACCGAGTGGCGACGCACGAGGCGGCCAAGTGGTGATGAGGTGACCAACCGATGACGACGCGGGGGCGGCCGAGTGGTTATGAGGTGACCAACCGAGTGGCGACGCGCGGAGCGGCCGAGTGGTGATGAGGTGACCAATCGAGTGGCGACACGCGGAGCGGCCCAGTGGTGATGAGGTGACCAACCGAGTGGCGACACACAGAGCGGCCCAGTGGTGATGAGGTGACCAACCGAGTGGCAACGCGCGGAGCGGACGAGTGGTGATGAGGTGACCAACCGAGGGCGACGCGGAGCGCCTAGTGGAGATGAGGTGACCAACCGAGTGGCGACGCGGAGCGGCCGAGTGTTGATGAGGTGACCAACCGAGTGGCGACGCGGAGCGCCCAAAGGTGATGAGGTGACCAACCGAAAAGCGGCGTCCGGAGCGCCCAGTGGTGATGAGGTGACCAACCGAGGGCGACGCGCGGAGCGGCCAAGTGCTGATGAGGTGACCAACCGAGTGGCGACGCGCGGAGCGGCCGAGTGGTGATGAGGTGACCAACCGAGTGGCGACGCGCGGGGCGGCCAAGTGGTGATGAGGTGACCAACCGGTGATGACGCGCGGGGCAGCTGAGTGGTTATGAGGTGACCAACCGAGTGGCGACACGCGGGGCGGCCGAGTCAAGCATGTTGTCGAAGATGTACCGAACCGGGTGACGGTGCGCCATGCGGTCAAATCAGTAGGTTGATGAACATGCACCCAACCGATTGACGGCGCGCGGGCGGTCGAGTCGAGCATGTTGTCGAAGATGTACCCAACCAAGGGACGGTGCGTCGTGCGGCCGAGTGCCAATGGACCGTACGAGTAGATGTTGACCGGAGCGAATATCGCGGTGTAAATCTCGACCAACCGAAAGCCCGAGTAAATCCGTCCCGAGTGACGCCGCTAGCAGCCGACCAGGGGAGGCATCGCCATGTGCAGATATGGCCGCCTCGACGCCGGTCGCATCGGGTCTATGCTCCAATGCACAAGCCACCGCCGAGCCTCCGACCGATGAGAGTTGCTGCGGGCTAACGATACATGAGGGATGAGCTGGTGTGGATGTGTCCAACCGACGATGACGTGTGGAACGGCCAAGTCGAAGCGTGTCATCAAGAGGCGCTCGAGTGAGTGGGAACACACGAACGATCGAAAGTGCCCGCATGTTAGTCGCCCAATGTAGATTTCATGAAAATGTATCCGAATGAACTCGACGTGTCCGAGTAAACGAGGCATGCCCGAGTGTAGCATCTATCCGAATGAACGAATCCGCCGGAGTAAGTCGGAGGCGTACCTGTCCGAGTAAACAGAGCCATACCTATTCGAGTGTAGACTTATGCCTGTCCGACTGTACAAGAGTACCCGGCTCGGAGTCATACCTATTATTGTTGTTGTAAAGCTGGGGCAGGTGTCTTAGCGACTTATTGGAGAAGTTGCATTTGTTCCGATCGCCTTCATCATGGTTTCTGGCGGAGTTCTGGTCGAGGGCCGCGAGATCCGCCTCGGCGTGTTTCACGCTCATCGCCGACGACTCCGCTTTGGCTCCGGAGGCTCCGCCGACATCGGCACACTTCCCGTCCGTGGGCGACGACGACTGCGGCGTGTGTCCGCGCATCTCGCTGCGCAACCGCCGACCAGACGGTCGACTCTTGTGTCGCCCTCCATCCCTATCTCCCGCCAAAGACAAGCGCCTGGGTCGGTCGAGGCTCCAACGGTGGGTGAGACATGCAATGGCTCGCCAATCGGCCACCACCCAAGTCACGACAATTGAGCCCGACGAATCTCTACGGCCGCTCGATCTGCCGACCGGCTCAGAGAGATCGTGATCCGAAAAGCGACAAAGAAGATCCAGCGGCGGAGGTTCTGATGGTGAATGGGCCTCGTAGTCCTCCCGGCTTCCCCCACACTGACGGGATGGACGGCGGAGGCGACCCCGCTCAGGTCCACGAGGAATATCAACCCGAGCCACTCACTTCTCTGCAAAGAGAAGATCTTCGCCGCCGGAACATGGATGCCCTGCATACTCCCATCGCAGGAGAAACTCCCGAGGCTCGTGCCTTGTAGGAGGCGCATTTGGCCAACTTGGCTGAACGCACTCGACTGGAGAACCCCCAGCGAGCACTCGACGAACGTGCGCGGCAACGAGTGCCCGACTCCAGTGGACGTCAACTCTTTCCGCAACCAACTCAGGTATATCGAACCCCAATTCAGAATCTAGCAGCCGCAGCCCGATAGCGTAGTCAATTCAGCCTCTCACCGGAGGTCGGCGTAAGCTTGATGCAGATCTGGGCTTTGCTCCGGGCAGCAGGAGATCAGAATTCAGCTGTGTCATAGTCGCACAATAGGATTCACAGTCAATCCGTCGCTGCGAATACGGTCCAGTCGGCTCATAGCCCGAGGTCGCCTTTGCGGCGTGAGGGGCGTGGAGGTCGACTTGACCAGTATGATGACCGATTCGATCGTGATGATCGGCGTCGAGTGCCCACTCCTCCCCCAAGGGGTGGGTCTTACGCCTCGGCAGCAAGATGACAGCGCCACTCGGTGTTACGAAGAGCTCCGGCCGACCCTGTGGAACCAGGCTTTGACGCGAGATCCATCATCGTGCAAGGTTTGGTCGACCGAATAGAGCTCATCGAGGTGGTTACGACAGGGACACGCCCACCAGCAGCCGAGTCCATGTTTCAGTCCGTAATGCTTTAGCAGAGCCATCGAGTCAAGAAGGATACCTCCCAACTTCAGGTTGGTGATCGGGTAAGTAAATTCACCGTGAGTCCAAGCCCAAACCTGCTCAAGACTACCGAGTGGCTGTACAGATTACGGTGGCAATGATGAGGTGGCCATGAAGCACTTACCACTCATGTTGGAGGGTTCGCCAGGCCTGGTTGAATCAGCTTAGCTCCTAGCAGCATTTACACTTGGGAAGATCTTCCCGAGTGTTCGTCAGACATTTGAGGGACTTGCAAGTTTACTAGCAGGATTGATAGAGCTGCGTGTCTGCGGCAAAAGTCTAATGAGACCTCGATAGATTACATCCAGAGATGGATCACCTTGCATCATACCATGGAGAATGTATCCGATCATCAAGCTGTCTCAGGCCTTCAAGGATGGTGTTAAGAACAGAGAGTTAAGTTTGAAGTTTGGTCGGACCGGGATATGACCCCGAGTCGAATGATGGAGATTGCCACCAACACGCCAATGGTGAAGAAGAGGATCGACCGAGTGGCAAGTACAAGCCGAGTCAATCGAAAAAGGAAACTCCAATGGAAGCGTAGCGAAAGCCGAGCCACCTGCTCCTCGGAGAGGCTCGCCGTAACTCGTGGCAAATTCAAAGGGAAGCCCAAAGGATCATGGAATCCCAAGAAGGTAAAGGATAAGGAAGGGAACGACGTGATGGATCTGCCATGTCACATCCACACGAAGAAAGACGAAGATGGTAACTTCATCTATCCGAAACATACCACTCGCCAGTGCCGGCTCTTAATCCAGCAGTTTCAAGGAAAATAACCCAAGGACAAAGAAAAGGAGACGGATAAGGTTGAGGACAAAGAGGACAGTGATGAAGGATACCCTCATGTCAATTCCACCCTGATGATTTTTGCTGATGTGGAGAGCAAAAAGACGATTGAAAGTTATCAACCGTGAGGTAAATATGGTCGCTCTGGCGACACCAAGCTATCTGAGATGGTCTCAAACTGCCATTACGTTCGACTAGTCCGATCATCCGACTCACATAGCCACCCCTGGGAGGCAAGCTTTAGTGGTCGACCTAGTCGTCGAAGGCACTCGACTGACTAAGGTGCTGATGGATGGTGGTAGTGGACTGAATATATTGTATGCGGAGATGCTAAAGGGAATGGGCATTCCGATGTCCAGACTCAACTCCAGCAACATGAGTTTTCATGGAGTCATTCCTGGAAAGAAGGCCGAGTCACTCGGCCAAATAGCTCTAGATGTGGTGTTCGCGCTCAAGCATTTCCGCAAAGAGAAGCTGACATTTGAAGCTGTGGATTTCTAGAGCGCTTACCACGCTATTTTGGGGAGACCAGCTTATGCACGGTTCATGGCTCGACCAAGTTACGTGTACCTCAAACTGAAGATGCCTGGCCCCAAAGGCGTGATCACCATCACTGGTAATTGGAAAAAGGTAGAAGAGTGTTTTCAGAAAGGCTCAAAGATTGCCGATTCCCAGATAACAGTGGTAGAGCTAGAGGAATATAAGAAAAATGCAGATCCGAGTGATTTATTGCAGGCCAAGAAGCCCGCCACAGAGTCAGCTGCCAGCCGTCCCGTGAGACGGCTCGCTCACATTCACCCGACCGACTCCCAGCGCTGCTCCGACTCATATTTCCACAACACTCGACTCTAAATAGGAAGAAGCGCCATCCGCCTCCGTGGGAATCGACATCTTTGCATGGAAGCCTCACGACATGCCGGTGTTCCCATGGGGCTGGCTGAGCATCGTTTACGAGTCGACCCAAAAGCAAAACCTGTCAAAGAACATCTTCGATGGTCCGCCGTCTAGAAGAGAAAGGCCATTGGCGAGGAGGTGGCTCGACTCCTGGCAGCAGAGTTTATCCGAGAGATATACCACTCCGAGTGGCTTGCCAATGTTGTCATGGTCCCCAAGAAGGACAAGTCACTTCACATGTGCATCGATTTCAAATATATCAATCGGGCCTGCCCGAAAGATCATTTTCCTCTCCCTCGCATTGACCAAATTGTCGACTCGACCACAGGATGCGAGAGACTGTCTTTTTTGGACGCCTATTCCAGGTATCATCAGATCCGTCTATATGGACCCGACGAGATCAAAACAGCTTTCATCACTCCATTCGGGTGCTTCTGCTATGTCACCATGCCATTCGGTCTCAAGAATGCCGGAGCCACGTTCATGAGGATGATTCAAAAGTGTTTACTCACTCAAATCAGTCGGAATGTGGAAGCGCATATGGATGATATTGTGGTCAAATCACGAAAGGGTTCCACCTGCTGATCGACCTCATCAAACATTTGCCAATCTCAGAGAACGAGGAATCGACGCTAACCCGTAAAAAGTTGGCACCATATCCAATGAAACGCCCAAAGGTGTGTGCACGATGTCTAGAAGCTTCTCGGATGCTTGGCCGCGTTAAGTCGATTCATCTCTCGCCTCGTGAAAAGGCATTGCCTCTTTACCGATCGATGAAGAAGTCACACAAGTTCGAGTGGACTCGAAAGTCGATGCAGCGCTTGTTGAGCTAAAAGCTCGCTTCCACCCAGCCGGTGCTTGCTGCTCCAATCAGCAAAGAACCTCTGTTGCTTTACATTGCAGCCACAGGACAAGTCGTCAAGACAAGATTTACGGTCGAGCGGGAAGAAGAAGGAAAGCCTTCAAAGTTCAGCGCCCAAAGGTATTATCTTTCCAAGTTTTGACCCCATCAAAGCAAAGATATCCTCATTATCGGCTTGTGTATGGGATCTACATGACCATGAAGAAGGTTGCTCATTATTTCTCCGATCATTCCATTACGAGCCGCCGACGACGCCCACTATCAGAGATTCTGCACAATAGAGATGCAACTGGTCGAGTGGCGAAATGGGCGATTGAACTCCTTCCCCTTGATATCGAGTTTGAGGCAAAGAAAGCCATTAAGTCCCAAGCAATAGCAGATTTCCTTGCCGAGTGGATTGAACAACAGCAGCCGACTCAAGTTCACTCGGAGCATTGGACCATGTTCTTTGATGGCTCTAAGATGTAAAATGGTTCCGGTGCTGGGGTAGTGTTGGTTTCCCCCCGAGGAGATAAGCTCAGATATGTGCTCCAGATCCACTTTGATTCCTCCAATAATGAAGCAGAATACGAGGCACTTTTATATGGGTTATGATGGCTATTTCACCCGCGTCCCGTCCGCCTTTATGGTTTATGGTGACTCAGATTTGGTGGTCAATCGTGATGAAGGAGTGGGACATTAGAAGACCAGCCATGACTGGATATCGCAATGCAAAGGAGAAAGCTTGAGAAGAAATTTGAAGGGTTAGAGCTCCATCATATACCCCGACTGAAGAATCAAGCGGCTGATGATTTGGCGAAGATAGGTTCCAAGAGAGAAGCCATTCCTAGTGACGTGTTCTTGGAGCATATCCACACTCCATCAGTTAAAGAAGATCCTTTTACCGAAGAAGCTCCGCAGCCTAAAAGTGTCACGGATCCGACTGTAGTTGAAGTTCCAGCAGTGGTCGACCTGATCATGGAAGTGTTGGTGATCACTCCCGATTGGACAGGGCCATATATCACGTATATCTTAAGGAAAGAGCTCCCATAGGATGAAGAAGAGGCTCGACAGATCGTCCGCCGATCTAAAGCCTTTACCGTGATAAGGGGACAGTTGTATAGAGAAAGCGCGACTAGAGTTGGTCAGAAATGCATAACACCAGAAGAAGGTCGAATAATCCTTAACGACATCCACACGGGGACCTGTGGCCATCATGCGTCCTCTCGGACCATTGTAGCCAAAGCATACCGAGCCGGATTTTACTAGCCAAGAGCGAATGAAATGGCAAAGGAGATAGTCGACAAGTGTGAAGGATGTCAATTTTACTCCAATATGTCACACAAGCCCGCCTCAGCTTTAAAGACCATACCACTCGTCTGGCCCTTCGCTGTATGGGGATTGGATATGGTTGGACCTCTGAGAACAGGCAGAAGCGGTTTCACCCATGTGCTCGTAGCAGTTGAGAAGTTCACCAAGTGGATTGAGGCTAAACCCATCAAGAACCTTGATGCAGGCACTGTTGTCAGCTTCATCAGAGAGTTGATATTCAGATATGGAGTCCCACACAGCATCATCACTGACAACGGGTCAAACTTCTATTCTGAGCAATTCGGAGCGTTCTGCACATCTCAGGGCACACGAGTCGACTATGCCTCAGTCGCTCATCCTCAGTCGAATGGATAGGCAGAATGAGCAAGTGGTTTGATTCTCAAAGGGTTGAAACCCCGATTGATGCGTGATCTCAAGCACGCAGCTGGTGCATGGGTCGACGAGCTTCCGTCAGTGCGTTGGGGGTTAAGGACCACGCCTAACCGGTCGACTGGGAGAACTCCGTTCTTCTTGGTCTACGAAGCTGAAGCGGTCTTGCCGAGTGACCTGCTTCACAACGCTCCCCGGGTCGAGCTCTACACCGAAGCAGAAGCAGAACAAGACCGGCAGGACGCAGTCGACCTTCTAGAGGAAGAAAGGGAGATGCCTTTGATCCGATCGACCATTTACCAGCAGGACTTGCGTCGCTTCCACGCCAAAAACGTGAGGAGTCGAGCCTTCCAGGAAGGAGATTTGGTTCTCCGAGTGGATTAGCAGAAACCACACAAGCTCGCTCCTTCTTGGGAAGGCCCCTTCATCGTCACCAAGGTTCTCCACAATGGAGCATACCATCTTTACAATGTCGAGCACAAGATCGACGAGCCCCGAGCTTGGAACGCGGAGCTGCTCCGCCCCATTTACACTTAAGTATGCACTCAGAAATGTAATAAAAGTACTTCTGTAGTTCATTTTTCAAAGACAATAGTGTTATAATTTTCCCAGTGATTGTTGTTACTTTTGTTTATTCAATAAAATCCCACCCAGTGGGTGGCTTAGCTGCGAATCCATTTCGCCTAAGTTTGTAAAAATCCTACCGAGTGGTGAGCCAGCCTCTCACTCGGAGGCTTCGCCGCGAATCCATTTCGCCTAAGTTTAAATAAAATCCTACCAAGTGGCGAGCCAGTCTCCCACTTGGGGGCTTAGCTGCAGTCCAAGTACTCGCCTAAGTTTAAATAAAATCCTACCGAGTGGTGAGCCAGCCCCCCACTCGGAGGCTTAGCTGCAGTCCAAGTACTCACCTAAGTTTCAATAAAATCCTACCGAGTGGTGAGCCAGCCTCCCACTCGGAGGCCTAGCTGCAGTCCAAGTACTCGCCTAAGTTTCAACGAAACCCTACCGAGTGGTGAGCCAGCCTCCCACTCGGGAGCTTAGCTGCAGCATAGCGCTCGCCTAAGTACAAGCATAACATGCGCTCCGCAAGGAAGACGAGGTGCAGGTCGACCGCTGCTCTCCTCTTCCGAGCTGCGCCACAAGTATAATGTGATCTCCAGAAGAGGACGAGGTTCAGTCGATCACACTTCTCCTTCCGAGCTACGCCACAAGTATAATGTAGTTCAAAGGAAGACGAGGTGCAGGTCGATTGATGCCTTCTTCCTGAGGAACGCCAAAAATCCCACCGAGTGGAGAGCAGACCTCCCACTGGGGCTTAGCTGCAGCCCAGTGCTTGCGTAAGCTTTTGAAAATCCTACCGAGTGGAGAGCAAACCTCCCACTCGGGGGCTTAGCTGCAGCCCAGTGCTCGCCTAAGTTTTTGAAAATCCTACCGAGTGGAGAGCAGAACTCCCACTCGGGGGCTTAGCTGCAGCCCAGTGCTTGCCTAAGTTTTTGAAAATCCTACTGAGTGGAGAGCAGACCTCCCACTCGAGGGGCTTAGCTGCAGCCCAGTGTTCGCCTAAGTTTTTGAAAATCCTACCGAGTGGAGAGCAGACCTCCCACTCGGAGGCTTAGCTGCAGCCCAGTGCTCGCCTAAGTTTTTGAAAATCGTACCGAGTGGAGAGCAGACCTCCCACTCGGAGGCTTAGCTGCAGCCCAGTGCTCGCCTAAGTTTTTGAAAATCCTACCGAATGGAGAGCAAACCTCCCACTCGGGGGCTTAGCTGCAGCCCAGTGCTCGCCTAAGAGTGTTGAGGAACAAGTTGATTGCAATAAGTGCTTCATCCTAACCTGCAAAAGACACCTCAAACCAGATGCCAACATATTCAACGTCGAATTCAAGTTCAGATAACGTCTTACGGAACCATAAGTGCTCAGGCGCTAAGCCCGTTAAGGTTTATCGGTTACAAAACCACTCAAAGATACCGAGGCAAATTTAAAGTATCAAGCACAGAAGTTTTTACCGCCCTGCGGAGGGTCGGAAGGTGCAACAAATTCGTCTGTGTCGATTCCATCTCGCGATCCGAGTGGCAGCAGCGATGAAGGTCTCCATGAAGGATCGGAAATCATGCTTCTTGGTATTGGCCACCTTGAGGGCTGCCACTTGTCTTCTCGCTTCCTTGAAGTGAACACGGGCCGCAGAGAGAGCAACATCCGCGACCGCACTGACGATGTAAGACTTCTTCCATTCTTGCACTCGACTTGGAACATCGTTCAGTCGAGTCATCAGAGACTCGAGGTCGTTCTGAAGCGTCTCTCCTGGCCAGAGTGTTGTGTCAATGCGGAAAGTTGCGACCTTCAGCCTTGCGAGATAGTCGACAACAGCAGCAACACGAGACTTAAGTCGGAGCACATTCATGGCGACTTCATCCTTCACAGGAGAGTTGATGGGATCTAGGTTCGTCTCCAGTCGACCAGCCTCCTCTTCAAAGTTCTGGCAGAACTCTGCAAGCACAACCCCAAAGTCAAGACAACAGTCTGATGGCGAGATCATAGTTAAAATATCTATTTGATACAAAAGATTACCTTCAAGCATGAGGAATAGCTTCTTGGCGAGTCCTCCCAGATAAGCCTCCAGATCATTCTTCTTTCCCACCAACTCGCTGGCCTTGTCACTCAAGGCAATCTTGTCATTCTTCAGTCGACTGACCTCCTTGTTGGCTGCATCAAGAGCAGCTTTCAGATTGGTATTTTCCTCTTCAAGCTTGGTGATTGAAGCCAGCTTCATCATCGCGAGCTTGGTCTTCTAAAGTCGTCATACCACCAAGTCAAGGTCTTTCTTCTTCAGAGCATCCCTTAGTATGTCTGCAAAGTCACAGTGAGATCAGACTCAGAAATGGACAAGAGGCAAAAGCAGTCGTCGAGGTTCTCACCAAACATACCTTTTGCCTCCTCCTTCGCGTTCGTGAAGTTCTCCTGGACAACCTTCAGATCAAGTTCGAGCTGGATATGCTTGTTCTCCAACTCAGTATAACGAGCTGTGAGCTCTCAAGATTTCTGCGAAGAATCAACCGATAGATGTCAAAGACAGGTCACTTCCGAGTAACTAAGGAAAAATCACAGCATTTCTAAGACTACAGCCGAATATAAACATTCGACCGTAGTCTCGGGGACTACACCCAGTGGGTGCACTCAGCGTGCCCCCACTAGTTCTATCAGTTAGAGTCGATCAGTCGACCAACAGATAGCCACAAAAAAAGGAGAGAGAGGTGTTCTTCAGACTATAGTCAATCGCCAAGAATGACCACGCCTCGGGACTACACCCAAGGGTGCACTCTGCAGTGCCCCCACCGTCTATGACTCCATTCGACCCGATCGAGTAAAGAAAAGGCTTAAGACATAAAGACTATGGTCGATCGCCAGCCAGCCCACCATAGCCTTGGGGATTACACCCAAAGGGTGCACTCAAGATGCCCCCACCAATACAGAATTTCAATCGACGCACCCAAAGGTGTAATGATACCACTAAGATTTTTAGAAAGAAAGATTTTCGTGTATCATATCCTAACAGTAACAAAGCGGTGATCAACTAATCAACATTGCTCTAAAGAGCTGAATCAAGGCCATAAGCCGCCGGGCGGCATCTCGGATCGCCTTCACTTGCTCCATCATGACCCCTGCCTGGCGTATTGCTTCTTTAGCAGCGCTTGCTTGGCCTTCTGGGATGTGGTGGGTCGAGAAAAGTGAAGGCTGAGCAACACTCGACGACGAAGGGCGAGCACTCGTCAGCGGCACCGCAAAGGATACGGTAGGCCTAGTGACACTGTCCCCCTCCACAACCAACGTCTCGGGTGCTGACACGTCCTGAGTCGCCTTGCCAGCAGACGTTTTCCTATTCCTCCTCTGCCTCAGTGGTTCTTCGTCATCGTCGTCAGGAAGGTCAATAACAATGTTAGGTGGAGCTGTAGAAAAGAGTCAAAGTTAAAGACAAAGATCCAACCGACTGAAGACGGAACTACAAAGGTCGTACCAGGTTTTGAAGTGACAACATCTTCCATTTCATGGTCTTCAGGTTTGGTGGAGGTATCAGAAGTAGCAGCACTACAGTTTTAGAATTCAGTCGATCAGTTAACGAATCGACCAAGAGTAAATACATGAGAAACAAAGAGACGCAAGTTATGTCATTACCCAGAAATAGTGGGAATCACCATCTTCATCTTCGGCAAGGCCTTCGTAGGCTTTGACGGCGCCACTCGAGATTGCTTTGGCGCTTTTTCAGTCGGCACCGGAGAGGTCGTCCGAGGATGCTTGATCGACTGAACAATAGGCGCGACTCCTTTGCCACGCTCGACTGCAGGATCATGGACAAGTTTGGATCTCCTCTCGGAACAAGGAGGCACGACTTCCTCCTGCTCTTCCTCGTCAGAGCTAGCATCTTCGTCACCCTCATCGCCATCTGATTCCCACTCTTCTTGACTTTCACCTCCACTCCCTTCCTCCTCCTCAGTTGGTGCCTGCGCCCTGTTGGGCATCGAATACAACTCAGTGGTAGCCTGGAAGACAACAAAGCAAGACAAGAGTCAATCGACCGATTTGCAGTAAAATAGAATGAATGAAACAGGATCACAACCGAGGACAAGTGTTCATACCGTGTCTGGGTCATAAGACTGGTCGAGTGGTGGGATCCTCCTAGCCCCACGAGCAGTGGCGGAGCTTGAAAGAAATCTCAGGAGGGGCGAAGCTGCGAAAAAAATACATCACTTGTTTATATTTTTTCTAAACAAAAAACAATATAAACAATATGGACAATGGTGTTCTCCAAGTGCTTCATCCGTGATGAAAAATCCTTGGACCAGTCGAACTTAAAGTGTCGTTTGCGACCTTCTGGACCATAAGCTTTGTAAATTTTCAAAACGGGCTGCATAGCACCAAGCATCAAATATGCTCGCCTCATAGCTCCAAGAATTCAATCCCTCAGAATAGTACTACATTTTTCTGAGTTTGATGGCCTTATTGTGGCCACATCGAAGGATTTAGTCACTGTTGCTCAAATTCAAGCAACAACAGAGGAGGTGTATTGCTTGAGTTGATGATGGTTCATCAGTTGTACTATCAAATAAATCACCTTTCTTTCTTTTGAAAATGGATCAGTTGTTTTCCTTAAGCATCACGACCACCCTCTGTAAAGGACATTTTCAGTTGACAAAATCCAGACCTAATTAGAATCCCCAACTAAGATGAAAGAAACAGCAGAATGAAACTACTTGAACTTTCCATAATTTCCAAAGTGGGAAGAGATCCAGCAAGTGTAGTCTGCTCACCGGCTAACTGCAGAACCGTGCGCGGCGCCGCCGACGAGACAGATCAGGAGACAGGAGCGGAGGATCCAGCATGATTGAGACCAATCCCTAGCCTTCCACCCACTAGCGGCCACCCCCACACCGGCAAGGCACAACAGCAGTCCGCCGAAGGCCGATGCCCTCCACCCCACCACACGCTCAGGTAGTCTGGCATCGCCAGTCGCAAGTCAAAGGCTAAACGGAGTTCAGGTTGGGCGCTTCGTTCTTCTCCAGGCAGAGGCAGGACATCAAGAGGTGAGGCCGTGGCCCATGGAACATGTAGATGATGGCCCTGTGGGCTGTAATACATAGGGGTAGTTAAAAAAATCATTTTTGCTAGGGGGGCGATGGCCCAGGTTCGCCCCCACGAAGCTCCACCGCTGCCCACGAGGGTTGTCCTTGTTACTCGTGATGGCAGTCATCCACCTCTCCAACATGGCGTCGTCGACCTCCTCTGGGTGGACCCGAGTGGTGTCCTCAGTACTAGAGTACAACCACATCGGGTGGCCTCGGTACTGGAGTGGCTGAATGCGCCGTCGAAGAAAAACCTCCAAAAGATCCATGCCAGTGACACCGTCGCGAATGAGTTGAACCACACGCCCATCAACATTTTAACTCGAGCTTTTTCTTCCTAAGTACCTTCAGGAAGATGGCTTGTTCACTCGGTCCATGGAGAACGGAGGGAGACCACGATCGCCAAGGCCGACTGCCTTGGCAAGAGAACCAGGTCGACCGCCACCCTCTAACCGACTCGGAAGGGTCATGGCTGGAAAATCACTTTACTCCTCATTTGGATCCCAAGACCCCCACACATCTGGATAACCTTGGTCCTCTCATCATTCGGACTCGCCTTTTTCACCGTCTGAGAGCGACAAGTGAATATGTGCTTAAAGAGACCCCAGTGCGGCCGACAACCCAGGAAGTTTTCGCACAGAGACACGAAAGCGGCGAGATAGGCAATGGAATTTGGAGTGAAGTGGTGGAGTTGTGCCCCAAAGAAGTTCAGAAATCCTTGGAAGAAAAGATTCGGTGGCAGAGAGAATCCGCGATCTACATGAGTGGCTAAGAGAACACACTCACCCTCCAGCGGCTGCGGTTGCCACTCGGTCCCCGGAAGTCTTGTTGACCCATGGAGATCGGTCCTCATTGGCCGATCATCGAGATCCTTCGGTGATGGTCGAGCGGATCCAATCTCCTTGACCTAACGCTATGGCAAGCAGGATCGCGACGAAGATCCAGCCCGACCGTCGCTTCTCCCTTTGCTTTCGCTGTCGCTGCCGCTTTCTTTGTTTCGCTTCCAAGGTCGCTTGTCTTCTCTTTCACCATCGCTGCCGCGAGGCGCAAGCGAGGAGTGGATGGGCGAAGGTAAAAGCGGGCGCAGCAGACGAGGTTGAGGAAGGTGGAGAGGGGAATGGAGACACACTGTTCAAAAACCCCCGTCCGACACCTTATATAAGGACACTTCCGAGTGGTCGATGTGTAGGCCCGCGCAATCTCGCAAACTCGAACAATCGCTACGCACGATACGTGGCGTAAAATGGCGGCATGGAAATCGAGGCGCTTTCGCTTTATCCCATCCGAGTATCAAGGTCCTCTCGGGCAAGGCTTCCCAAAATTCGATCCCACTAAACCGCTAACAGCAGAAAGCAACCCGTCAGACGGTAGATTTCCTATGATCCGTCGCTCGGAAGTCCACCAAGTTCAAAAGTTCACTCGACAGAGGAAAAGAATGGATCAAGGCGACTGAAAGAAAAGTTGATGCCATCGCTAAAAAGGTCATTGATCCAGAATGTGACATACTCAGAACACGGAAAACAGGTCGAAAAAAATTATCAACTCCTTCCTCACTCAAACCTCGATCCATTCGGGGGCTAATGACGAAGTCATGTACTTAGGGTAGGGTCATGGACCTGTCCAAGGTACCCTTCCCAAGGACATCTTTATAGGAAGCTACCTTCCAGTCGACCAAGAGAGATTCCACTGACGGACTCAAGACACTCGACCATGAAGACTCACTCACCACTAGGAGATCAAGAGCCACCCCGCATCCAAATGGTCTGTAATTAAGTAGTCTTTATGGCCATGATGACATTTTATGTAAGGCATGCTATGTAACGCCTGCCTTAATGTACTTTTAAACCTCCGCTGTGGGCTGGCTGGGTCCCGGCAGACACTATATAGGCCACCCTCCATCGCGTAAGGGTTGGCACCCTCAGAACTCATACGCTTATAATCCAAATGACCGCCTCCGGCTCCGAGACGAGGGCTGTTACTTCCTCCAAGAAGGGCCTGAACTCAGAAATCCTTTGCGATAAACCTACTCCATAGCTAGGATCTTGCCTCTCCATACCTACCCCTATCCCATCATCTACCTTAGTCTCCGAGAAGTACTTTTATTACATTTCCGAGTGCATACTTATGTAAAAGGGCGGAGCAGCCCGCTGCTCCAAGCTCGGGCCTGCCGATCCGGTGCTCGACATTGTAAAGACGGTATGCTCCATTGTGGAGAACCTTGGTGACGATGAAGGGCCTTCCCAAGAAGGAGCGAGCCAGTGGAGCCACGATCCACTCGGAGAACCAAATCTCCTTCCCGAAGGCTCGACCTCACGCTTTTGGCGTGGAAGCGACGCAAGTCCTGCTGGTAAATGGTCAATCGGATCAAAGCCATCTCCTTTCTTCCTCTAGAAGGTCGATCGCGCCCCGCCGGGCTTGTTCTCGCTTCAGCCGTGTAGAGCTCGACCGGGAGTGTTGTGAAGGTGTCACTCGGCATGACCGCTTCAGCTTCAGAGACCAAGAAGAACGGAGTTCTCCCAACGATCGGTTAGGCATGGTCCTTAACCCCAAAGCACCGATGGAAGCTCGTCGACCCATGCACCAGCCGCGGCTTGAGATCACGATCAATCGGGTTTCAACCTTTGAGAATCAAACCATTTGCTCGTTCTGCTTGTCCATTCGACCGAGGATGAGCGATCGAGGCATAGTCGACTTGTGTGCCCTGAGATGTGCGTAACGCCTCAATTGCTCGTAATCAAAGTTTGACCCATTGTCAGTGATGATGCTGTGTGGGACTCCATATCTGAATATCAACTCTCTGATGAAGCTGACAGCAGTGCCGACATCAAGGTTCTTGATGGGTACTAAGACTTAGAGCCTGTCTTTTTCTTGTTGTTTATCACTTGGACTGGTCAGGCCGTACCGAGTGGAGATTACTCCAGTGGGGGCACGTTGAGTGCACCCACTGGGTGTAGTCCCAGAGACCACCATTGATCAAGGCAACAAGGGATCCGAGAGAACTAAAAATCTTCTTAGCTGGTAATCGATCGAACTTGTTCTTCTCTCGACTCGGAGGTCGAGTAATTCGAGCTGGTTTTGCATTGAGCAAAATGTTTCTTTCTCGAAGTTCTATTCCAAAGGGGGCACGCTGAGTGCACCCACCGGTGTAGTCCCCGAGCCTCTGCCGACTAGATGAGCCCGCAGAGGGTTTAAGTCTCCCGTAAACCTCCACGCAATAATACAAGAAATATCTTTTAGTCCGAATTGAGTCAATCCTGAAATTGAGTCAATCGGATGCATCTTCGTGCACTTGACGTGGTAAATAAGCTCAGCTCGAGCTGAGTCACCAGATCGATCTTCGTGCACTCGCACAAGAAATAAATTCAGCCCGAACTCGGTCAAGGTGAATCTTCGTGTTTCGCACGGTGAATGAATTCAGCTTTGAAACCGCCGATCAGAGAAAAAGCCGACACTCGAGGGAGTAATCGCCCAAAGAGTACTTCTTATATCGACCGTTAGATTTTGCGTGAAAGGGTATTTGCAAGAGTATATTGTATCCGTAGAGGAGCTTGCCACCCTTTGCATGAAAGGGTATTTGTCCGAGTGGACATGCTTCACTTATAGATCTTCGGCGAACCGAGCATGTATGGTCAGAAGAATATTCCTGATGTGATCAATAGGTTGACCAAATGGAAGTAACCCCGGAGGGTGACATGGCCAACTGTCGTGCGTAGACCCTGAGTGATGCTCGAAGGAGGTAAGCTTGCTACAGAATGCGATATGAGGTTTGACCGTATGAGTAACTTAGTCGTTCCCGTGCTGGGGGTGTAGAGCTAAAGACATGTCCAACTGATGGTGATGCGCGAGGCGGCAGAGGGGCGATGATGTGTACAACCGAGTGACGATGCGCGGGGCGGTCAAGTGGTGAAGACGCGCGCAACCGAGTGGCGAAGTGCAGAGCGGTCGAGTGGTGAAGACGTGCCCAACCGAGTGGCGAGGCGTGGGGCGGCCGAATGGTGATGATGTGTGAAGTGGTCGAATGGTGAAGACGCGCGCAACCGAGTGGCGACGCGCAGAGCGGTCGAGTGGTGAAGACGTGCCCAACCAAGTGGCGGCGTGCGAGGCGGCTAAGGTGAAGTCGTGTGCCACAGGACGGCGAAAATGGTCCTCGGAGGACTTAGTCGAATGCTTTCGAAGCTTATGTAGTGACGAGGTCAGTGTAACGTGGTTGCGGCGCGAGAAGACTGGTGCGCCAACTGATTCTGAGTAGGAATGAAGATGGCGTGCAGAGCGTCTAGGTGATTACTAAACTTGTCGAAGTGGCGGATCAGATGCATTTGTTGAAGTGAAGGATCTGCCAGGTGATAAAGTAGTCGACCACTCAGGAGAGTGTCATTCCAAATGAGATGCAACCCCGAAAAGCGGCGAGCCCCGAGCCGCATTACATGCTTTGACAACGGACATGTCGGAACACGAGAAATATAGTTTTGAATGGATGATTTGCAATTCATCGAGTTAGACTCAGGTAAAGATGAGGGGAATCTTCCGAGTGATGCTTGAAAGAGGCAAATTCGCAAAAGAGTGAAGTGTGAAATTTGATTATAAAAGGGACCTATCTGTCTCATGCCTGACGAGGTCTATATCATTGATACGATGAAGAGGATTCCACAGAGGGGTTGACCGGATGTGTTTGAAGTCAACAGAGCGACAAGGTAGGTGTTGTGGTGCACTAGGACCGGTACGGTGACCGAGTCCGAGCAGCGATGAAGTTGGCACATAGGGCCATCGAGTGATCACGTAACTTGTGTAAAAAATGGTACAAGACAACGAAATAATTTCTCAAGGAAATTCGGTTTGTGCTCAAATGATTTGTGTGAATAACACCCATAGACACCCGCTGGGAGTGCAAGGGGCTTGCTGGTTATTCAGCAAGAGTCTGAAAGAGCGAAGGATCAATTCGAATTTGTTGAAGCGATGGATCCGACTGAACTCATTGGAATATTGGCTCAAATAAAATGGAAGTGTAGTGTTTCGACTAAGTAGCAGCCCCGGAGGACCAATGCAAACTCGAAATTAAGAACGACACATGGTGTTCATGAATGATGTATGCGAAAAAATGGAAGCTGGACTCGGGAGTCACATAACCAGTACTAAGCAAGTATGTGAAAATAAGTAGCCGAGCGTAGAGGTACACTCGATGGTGAGGCCTTTGAGTGAAGGTGATGTGTGAATTACAGGATACTCGGAAATAACAGAATGTAAAATGACTTAGCTGTCTGAAGGCGCGCGAGTGGCCTAGTGGTGATGAGGCGACCAACTGAGCGGCGATGCGCGGAGCGGCCCAGTGGTGGTGAGGTGACCAACCGAGTGGCGACGCGCGGAGCGGCCGAGTGGTGATGAGGTGACCAACCGAGTGTGGCGACGCACAGAGCGGCCAAGTGGTGATGTGGAGACCAACCGAGTGGCGACGCGCCGAGCGGCTCAGTGGTGATGAGGTGACCAACCGAGTGGCGATGCGCGGAGCGCCCAGTGGTGATGAGGCGACCAACTGAGCGGCGATGCATGGAGCGGCCCAGTGGTGATGAGGTGACCAACTGAGTGGTGACGCACGGAGCGGCCGAGTGGTGATGAGGTGACCAACCGAGTGGCGATGCGTGGAGCGGCCGAGTGGTGATGAGGTGACCAACCGTGCGGCGACACGCGGAGCGGCCGAGTGGTGATGAGGTGACCAACCGTGTGGCGACACGCGGAGCGGCCGAGTGGTGATGAGGTGACCAACCGAGGGCGACGCGCGAGCGGCCGAGTGGTGATGAGGTGACCAACCGAGTGGCGACGCGAGCGCCGAGTGGTGATGAGGTGACCAAACGAGTGGCGACGCGGAGCGCCCAAAGGTGATGAGGTGACCAACCGAGTGGCGACATGCGGAGCGCCCAGCCGTGATGAGGTGACCAACCGAGTGGCTGACGCGCGGAGCGGCCAAAGGCTGATGAGGTGACCAACCGAGTGGCGACGCGCGGAGCGGCCGAGTGGTGATGAGGTGACCAACCGAGTGGCGACGCGCGGGGCGGCCAAGTGGTGATGAGGTGACCAACCGATGGCGACGCGCGGGGCGGCCGAGTGGTTATGACGTGACCAATCAAGTGGTGACGCGCGGAGCGGCCGAGTGGGTGATGAGGTGACCAACCGAGTGGCGACGCGCGAGCGCCCAGCGGTGATGAGGTGACCAACCGAGGGCGACGCGGAGCGCCCAGCGGTGATGAGGTGACCAACCGAGTGGTGACGCGCAGAGCGCCGAGTGGTGATGAGGTGACCAACTGAGTGGCGACGCGCGGAGCGCCCAGTGGTGATGAGGTGACCCACCGAGGGCGACGCGGAGCGGCCGTGGTGGTGATGAGGTGACCAACCGAGTGGCGACGCGCGGAGCGCCCAAAGGTGATGGGGTGACCAACCGAGTGGCGACGCGCGGAGCGCCCAGGTGGTGATGAGGTGACCAACCGAGTGGCGACGCGGAGCGCCCAAAGGCTGATGAGGTGACCAACCGAGTGGCGACGCGCGGAGCGGCCGAGTGGTGATGAGGTGACCAACCGAGTGGCGACGCGCGGGGCGGCCAAGTGGTGATGAGGTGACCAACCGATGACGACGCGCGTGGCGACCGAGTGGTTATGAGGTGACCAACCGAGTGGCGACGCGTGGGGCGGCCGAGTCAAGCATGTTGTCGAAGATGTACCCAACCTGGTGACGGTGCGCCATGCGGTCGAATGAGTAGGTTGATGAAAACCGATTGACGGCGCGCGGGGCGGTCGAGTCGAGCATGTTGTCGAAGATGTACCCAACCAAGGGACGGTGCGTCGTGCGGCCGAGTGCCAATGGACCGTACGAGTAGATGTTGACCGGAGCGAATATCGTTGGTGTAAATCCCCTGACCAACTGAACGCCCGAGTGAATCCGTCCGAGTGACGCCATCTAGCAGCTGACCAGGGGGATGCATCGCCATGTGCGGGACATGCCGCCTCGACGCCTCGTCGTCGATCGGGTCTCAGGTTCAATGCACAAGCCATCGCCGAGCCTCCGACCGGATGAGAGTTGCTGTCGGGCAAATGATACATGAGGGATTTGCTGGTGTGGATGTGTCCAACCGATGATGACGTGCGGAACGGCCAAGTCGAGCGTGTCACTGAAGAGGCGTTCGAGTGAGTGGGAACACACGAACGATCGAGTGCCTACACTTTAGTCGTCTGAATGCAGATTTCATGAAAAATGTATCTGAATGAACCTAGACGTGTCCGAGTAAACGAGGCATGTCCGAGTGTAGCATCTATTGGAATGAACGAATCCGCCAGAGTGAGTCGGAGGCGCACCTGTCCGAGTAAACAGAGCCATACCTATTCGAGTGTAGACTTATGCCTGTCCGACTGTACAAGAGTACCCGGCTCGGAGTAGGGGAGCCGCCTGGGCCGCTTGTGGGTAACGCAGGTGTGCGGCGCTGAGGCTGGTGCTCGCGTGGAATTTACGAGGCATTGACTCTTCGATCCCAACAGCATCGTTATCGGGTTGCGGACTGTTTTGTAGGTTGTCGCCGCAGCGCCCGCCGCCGAGATCGCCGCCGCGACCGCGCTGGTCGCTGGAGGAAGGAGCGCTGCGCCTCGCACCGTGATCGGGCTCGCGCCATTGTGGAGGCCGAGAACACAAGGCGGAGTCGATGACGAGGTGAACGGCGTCGACGGCTGTGCATGGGGGCTCGACAACAAGGTTGGAGACAACGATGAAGCGGATGACACCGGCAGCCGTGCGTGACGACGACGAGGCGGACGGCGCCGGTGGCCACGCGCACGGGCTTAGCCACGAAATCGCAGACAAGGTACAGTCGGTCGTGGTCGGAGAGCAGCGCGCGCACTCGGCTGTACTGAGGTTTGGAGACGACGACGCGACGGCGCCGTGGCTATGCGCTACCACTCGGTCGCATTTCAAGGCACGGAGACGACGACGACGCAGATGGCGCCGGTACGACGCGCACTCGCCGCATTTCAAGGTATGGAGACGACGATGACGCTGGATGGTGCCGTGGTCGACGCGCGCACTCGGTCGCACTAAGGTTTGGAGACGACGCCACCATGACCGTGGTGCAGAGGTGCAACCTTCCTCCATTCGCGCCGATTCAGGTGGTCAGCTCACGCGGACGGGAGGCTAGCAAACCAGCCGAAATCGATCTGCTGTCGGTAGTTGAAGAAATAACCATCTACATCATGGCTTGATAGACGCCGTGCCCCACGGTGGGCGCCAACTGTCGTGGGAACGACTCCGACAGTAAGAGAGGGGTAGGATAACGGAGCATGATCTATCGAGATGCATATGGGTGACACAATGGTTTTAGCGAGTTCGGGCCTCTCACGGTGGAGATAACAACCCTACGTCTCGTGCTCCGGAGAGGCTTTGTTTTATCTGAGTATATCCGGAGATTACAATGTATGTATGAGAGAGAGGAACGGATCCCATGCCTGAGCTAAGTCCTGAGACTAATGGTGAAAAGAGAGATGGAAGAAAAGAACCCCCCTACTCTAGTGGTTTGGGGTGGCTTATATAGAGTGCGCCACCCCCTCACCTCATATGTTACAAAGTGGAGTATCAATGCCATAATACCTGGCCACTACAAAACCGTTATGCTGACTATTGGTCTGCGCATATCTGAGTGAGTTACCCGGCCGAGTGGAATGAGCTTGTCGAGTGGAGTGCTGTGCTCCGAGTGGTTTTTGCCGTCTGAGTGACTTTCAAGTTGCGGTACATATGGATGGTGATCTGGCCCAGGGGCCCAGTACAAAGTGTACGGTGTACATGGGTAGGGTCTTTAGGTCAGGCCTGTTACCCTACCCCCAATACATGTCCTCGCCACCGACAGATTCATTCAACTCTTCGCTTCGTTAGCTCCGCTTGTCCAAACCGAGTCCAAGTTACAGCACGCACATGGAGTCAGAAGCTTTGTCAAGCAACGCCCAGTGCCGTAACCAGCCCGGTGTTATAACCCGGTGCAGGACCAACTACATCAGGAGGACGAGCGGGCGGCTCAGCTAGCGGCTCAACAAACGGCTCATCAGGACTTTCCAGGTTATCCGACGACTTGTTGAGGCGGGAGTGGCTACCAGAACCGGCGGTGTTCCTTGTTTAGTGCCGACTTCACGAATGTACGCTACTCAAGGACTTCAAGGGACCTCGGAAGGTGCCGAATTACACAGCCGACTTACAGCTCGGAGCATGGATCGAAAGTTATGAGATGGCCATGGAGCTGTTGGAGGTCAGCGATGCAACAATGGCTAAGTACTTCACCATGATGTTAGATGGAATGGCCCGGTCTTGGTTAAAGGGCTTGCCACCCAATTCCATTAGTTCGTGGGCAGAGCTAAAAGCCCGTTTCATCCAGAACTTCAAGGACACTTGCAAGCAATCTATGTCGATTGTGGACTTGACAAATTGTAAGCAGGAGGAGGGTGAATCCACGACTCATTGGGTACGCCGGGTCAAGGAGATAATACATTCGTCTGACAAGATGGATGCCGGCTTTGCAGTCCTCATGTTGGAGAAGAACTGCCGCTTTGAGCCACTAAGACAGAAACTGGGGTGCCTTAAGCGTGATTGCAATGATATGGGTATGCTGATGGCAGCTTTAGTCAAATACACCAACTCTGATAGTACCAAGGACCCCGCGTCTGATGAGGAAAAGACAGGGACGGGAAAGAAGAACGGCAATGGAAAGGGTCAGCAGCATAACCCGATGAATCAAGGAGGCAATAAGCGTAAGGCGGAGGGTAACCCGGAGTTTGTAGCCAATGCCAATGCACAGGGTAACAATCAGAGATGTAAGGGCAAACCGCCCCCTCGATCTGGCGGGGCAGGCCCATCTCTTGAGCAGCTACTCAATGAGCCTTGCCCGAGACACGGCACCCGGGAACGACCCGCCACCCACTTATGGAAAGATTGCGCGATGATGAAGGCTTTTAAGAATTCCAACACGTTTGATGGCAATCATGGGTCAGGCGGCGGCTCAGGAGCTGGCGGCTTTCATGGCCCAGGCGGCGGTTCCAGTTCTGGCTTTCAGGGACATCAAGGCGGCTATAATCAACAGGAGTTTGTCAAGGGGAACAACAGTAGCAGCAGTCGGGTTATCAAAGCCATCCGAAGCAGCTGAATAGTGGGCAGTATCACGTGTTCACCACTAGCTTGTGCAAACATGACCAGAAGGTTCATTAGAGGGCCGTGAATTCTGTTGAGCCGGCGGTTCCCCGTTATTTGAGATGGTCAGAACAGCCCATTGTATGGAGCAGGGAAGATCACCTCCGGTTGATAATCCGGCCGCTTAGCCTTGGTGGTAGCGCCAGTTGGTGGATATAAATTCACTAAGGTACTCATGGACGGGGGTAGCAGCGTCAATATCCTTTATTATGAGACCTTTCGATGCATGGGGTTAACTGATAAGAATTTGAAGACGTCCAACACTGTTTTTCATGGAGTGGTTCCTGGTAAGTCGGCTTACCCAGTTGGCAAGATTGAACTGGAAGTGACCTTTGGAGATGAGTATGATTCTAGAGCTGAGAAATTAACCTTTGAGGTGGTCAAAATCAGGAGTCCATATCATGCTCTGTTTGGACGGCTGGCTTATGCCAAATTCATGGCATGGCCGTGTTATGTTTATCTGCAGCTTAAGATGCCGGCTCACAAGGGCACCATCACCATGCATGGAAGTCGAAAGGTAGCCCTGGAATGTGAGGAGGGCGACGCGGCTTATGCCGAGTCTGTTTGTGCAGCAGAGGAGCTGAAGTTTTATCAAGACAATGTTGACCCGCAAATATGACCTCTAAAGAAGCCAACCACCGAGCATGACCCGCTATGAAGTTTAAGTCGGTCAAAAACCAAGCTTGTTGATTTCAATCCAGCGATTCATCTAAGCGCTCAATATCGCGCCAATTTGATCCTAAATAGGAAAGCGCTACCATCGAAGTTCATCCGTGAGAACCGGACATCTTCGCATGGAAACCTTCCGACATGCCGGGTGTACCGAGAGAACTCACGAGCACACTCTCAATATTGATCCAAGTATAAGCCGGTCGTGCAGTTTCTTCCGACGGTTCAACGAAGAGAGACGGAAAGCTATTGAGAGGAAGTCACCCAGCTCTTAGCGCTGGGTTTATTGTTGAAGTTTTTCACCCGAGTGGTTGGCAACCGATGCTCGTGCTCAACAAGAACGGCACTGGAGGATGTGTGGATTACACGGACTTAAATAAGGCTTGTCCGTTGATCCTTTGCTCTCCCCGTATTGATCAAATCATTGATGCTATGGCGGTTGCGAGCGCTAAGCTTTTTGGATGCTTACTCGTTATCATCGATCAAAATGGCGCTTATGACCAGAGAAGACGACTTTCATCACTCTGTTTGGAGCCTTTTGTTATGTATCTATGCCATTTGGGCTCAAGAGTGCTCAGGTGACTTATCAGCGATGTGTACATAACTGTCTCCACGAACAAATTGGGTGCAATGTTCACGCTTATGTGGATGACATCGTGGTGACGTCCAGAGAGAAGGAAACCTTGATATCTGATTTAAAAGAGACCTTTGATAATCTCCGGGTTTATAAGATGATGCTTAACCCGGCCAAGTGTGTATTTGTTGTACCTGCAGGCAAGCTCTTGGGTTTTCTGGTATCAAACAGAGGCATTGAAGCTAATCTGGAGAAGATCAAGGCAATTACCTCTCTGGCTAAAGCGGCGTGCATCAATGATGTTCAGCGACTGGTGGGTCGTGTTGCTGCTTTAGTCGGTTCATAAGCCAGTTAGGTGAGAAGGCCCTACCGCTGTATCAGATGATGAAGAAAATGGACACTTTGTCCGAGGATGTTGCCGACATCGCTTTTGAAGATTTAAAGAGACAGTTGTCTGAGCCACCGGTCCTTGCGGCTCCCATTGATAAAGAGTCGTTGCTGTTATATGTGGTTGCTAACTCACGAGCCGTCAGTGTTGCCATCATGGTGGATCGTAAGGAGGCTGGCAAGGAGCATCCGGTTCAACGGCCAATTTACTACATCAGTGAGGTGCTCATTGAGTCTAAACAAAGGTATCCACATTGGCAGAAACTTGTTTACGGAGTGTTTATGGCAAGCCGGAAGCTGAAGCAATATTTCCAAAGTCATCCTATAACTGTGGTAAGTTCTGCCCCCTTGGGAGACATCATCCAGAACAGGGAGGCCACAGGACGAGTCGCCAAGTGAGCTATTGAGCTTGGGCCTCATGGTTTGAAGTACATGCCATGAACCGCTATTAAGTCTCAAGTCTTGGTGGACTTTATGTCACGCCCAATATGCGACCCTATCCATGAGGAACTCAAAGGTACCACCAAGGATAGACCCGCATATTGGAACGCTTTTGCAAGGTGGATATCATTACATCAACATTACATAAATAGATGGGGATACATACAAAAGGCATACAATGCCGCACGAATACAACATCATCATACAAGAGATCAACATCCGACTACGGACGATACATAAATGTAAACTCAAACAATATCCACTTCGCTAGCCCAGTCGCCGACCGAACCTATCCCCTAATCAAGAAGAAGCGTAAGAAGAACTCCAAGACAAGCAAACATCGCTCTCACGCCGATCATCGATAAACCTGTACCGCAATCGTTGTTGTAGTAATCTATGAGCCACGAGGACTCAAAGAATCCCATTACCATGGGTATCAAGACTAGCAAAGCTTAATGGGAAAGGAAGGGTAAAGTGGCTAGGTTGCAGCAGCGACTAAGCATGATATGGTGGCTAACTTACGCAAATGAGAGCGAGAAGAGAAACAAAGGAATGGTCGAAAGCAAGCAATGATCAAGAGGTGATCCTGAACTCCTACTTACGCCAAACATAACACGTAAACCGTGTTCACTTCCTGACTCGCCGAGAAGAGACCATCACGGCTACACACGCGTTGACGCGCTTTAATTCGGATCTGTGTCAAGTTATCTACAACCGACATTAACAAATTCCCATCTGCCACATAACCGCTGAACGGCTCTCGAAAGTTTAAACCCGCAGGGTGTCCCAACTTAGCCCATGACAAGCTCGCGATCAAAGAAGGAATAGACCTTCTCCCAGAAGACCCGATCAGCCTTGGAATCCTGCCATACAAGACATTTCGACAATGGTAAAACAAGACCAGCAAGACCGCCTGATGCGCCGATAATCCCGATAGGAGCTACACATATCTTGTTCTCGTGGCAACACCGGATAAGCTAAGTGTACGGGTACCGATGTAACCTGTTGCTAAGGGATGGTCCCAAGACGGTGTTCTAGTTTGGACCAACACTTAGACAAGCATTGGCCCGGGGCTATAATAAAGATGACTGCGGTGTCAAAACCGCGGATCTCGGTAGGGGGTCCCGAACTGTGCGCCTAGGCGGATGGTAACAGGAGACGAGGGACACAAGGTTTTTACCTGTGTTCGTGCCCTCTCGATGGAGGTAATACCCACGCCCCGCTTGATTAATATTGATGATATGGGTAGTACAAGAGTAGACCTACCACGAGATCAATGAGGCTAAACCCTAAAAGCTAGCCTATGGTATTATTGTTGAGATGTAATGTTGTGTCCCACGGATTATGGCCTCCGGGTTTATATAGACACCGGAGAGGCTAGGGTTACACAGAGTCGGTTAAAATGGTAGGAGATCTACATATCCGTATTGCCAAGCTTGCCTTCCACGCCAAGTAAAGTACCTTCCTGACACGAGCCGGAGTCTTCAATCTTCTATCTTCGTAGTCCGGGAGTCCGCGGATATTGATAGTCCGCTGTCCGACACCCCTAGTCCAGACTCCTCAAGAGCTCTCGAACCAGTCTTCAATGACGATAAGTCCGGCGTGCATAATGTTCGGCATTGCAAGGCGGGTTCCTCCCGTGAATAATCCAGAGAAGATAATGAACACCGTGATAGTGTCCGCTCGCAAAATAATTTCCACACTCCAACATAGAGAGAATAATACACATACACCGATCCAATCTGGCGACGATTATGCGGCATGCCATCACACCGCAGCCAAGCCTTCGCTTCAATTGTTTTACTATTCCACCTCAAAGACGCTTAGCGGCGGCTTCCTTGGCACGCCCCGTCAAGCGAGATCATGTTCCCTTTATTCCGGGATCCTCATCAATACGCGCGGGGTAACCCAACCGCTCCTGCCGCCACGCCTCTATCGAAGGGGAATCTCAAACGGTCACGAGACGGCCCTTGGTATTATTTCCTTTATAAGAGGACCAAGGCCTGTCCTTGTCTCTTAACCTCGTGATCGAATCTTTCTTCCGCTCCCGATTCCAACACCGAGAGCTTCAGACTCGAGCGCCTGGATCCACAGAATGTCCGGCCCGACCTCCAGTGGTCGGTGGGTGCCCTCCTCCACGGAGGAGGACATATTGAAGTTGCGTGAGGCCAAGTACCTGCCTACAAAGTTCAAGACAGGTTGCTCGCTCTGGCAGGCCGTGCAGCCCCCGAGCCCGCGAATGTGTCATTTTTGATCCCACCTCCGTCTGGGATTAGGCTTCCGACGGATCCTTTCGTGAGGGGGCTTCGTTTTCTCTGGGCTGGACTTCCACGACTTGGCTCCGAGTCCATCCTCCATATCTCCGCATTCATTATTGTCTCAGGAAGCCTTCCTCCGTGTCATCCCCACTTCGCCTGTGGCTGAAAACATTCAAGGTGGAGCCAAGATGATCGGGGCGCCGAAGGAGTGTGGCGGGCGCACTATAAGCAAGATGGTCGATGCCCGTGGCTCAAGGTTCCTTCCAAGAGGAACAGGATTGTGGCAGCAGGAGTGGTTCTACATCACCGCCTCAAGGGGCAAGAAGCAAAGCCGCCGCCTCCTTCCGCCGGGACCTCCACAAAGAATCGATGTCGTGGGTCAACCAAGGGCTCAACTGGGGCCGCCCAAGGACGTGCCCGCATCGCAGGCCGGATTCGGGACCTCCAAACAAAGGAGATTGATCTGGTCAAGGTGATGCAAAGTTATGCCGACTAGGCACCTCCTACCTGCAAACGCCGCCCTCTCCGCTTATGGGAGTTCAATCTGAGGACCTCAGATCCTCCAAAGATTTCATGGGGCGACACCCCGGAGATGTACGAGCTGTTCTTCGGACCGCAAGTGGCGGTCCGGATTCAGCCGAGGATGCGGACTAAGCCGCGATCGTCCGGATACTCGGTAAATAGCTCGAGCCCGGACATCCTGCTTGTATGCCTTTCAAAAGATCATCTCCTAACCCTTTTATTCTTTACAGGAATGGGTGGCGAGATCAAGGCTGATAAGGTGTCCGCCCCCCCCAGAGACCGCACCGAGCCCGTGGCCGGTCGAATGTTGGAGGCCGCACCTACGTAAGGGGCGATGGGGAGATAAAGGAGCTGATATTTCGCCCAAAGAGGCGATCAAGAGGAGAGGACCAAGGATCCTCCTTCAGAGGGAAAAGAGGACCGCCTCAAGATCCGGAGGTCAAAGCCCCTGCGCGGGAAGAAATCTCATCGGGGGTCCGCTGCCCCGAGAGAATCCGGACGCGCAATCATCGCCCAAGGACCAGCCTCCAACGAGCCGTGAGTATGAAAGAGGAAGTTTAATAAGAAAGTACCTTCGCTTTTATGCTTCAGAGGTAACCAAATATTTATATCGCAGTTCGGATCTGCAGCCGCCTCGATGAGTTCGCCCTCGGGGATCTTCTTCCGGAGATGTTGGAGAGCGACACGCTTCCGTCCGACGCCCGCCAGATGAGGCAAAGCGAGCCCAAGTGTCGCCACGGAGGGCGCCCCGAGTCCGGAGGGGTCGATGAGTTCAACACCCACCAGAGCCCGGCCGGGAGAATCAAGAATTTGCTTGAGAGGGCGCCCATTTTGTAAGATCACCGCGCGTTAATGCGCGCGCACGGTGGTTGAAGGATTTCGCCCGCCGAAGCGGATTGCGCGATGCTGCCATGAGCTTGTCGGGCGGATTTGAGGTATGCGAAAATAGCGCACTTTTGCTTTTTAACAGCTTGAGCATATAAAAGATGCGCCAGATAGATAGTAGCCCCGAGACTCGGTAGGTTGTCAAAGACGACAGCGTGCCGAGGATCGAAAATTTGAATATCTCGTAATAAATATCGCCGCTCGACACAGTGGCGGATAGTCCGGGGCCAGCCGGATCGATCGGTTTGCTTAATCGAGTTGGCAATCGGACATGGCGATGCCGACATAGCACTTGTCAATCAGCGATTTGACGAGTCGCAAGGTAAATAAATTCTCCATAGCTGTTTTATCGAGTGGGTTAAAGCCTCCTCCGATAAGTTATGTGCTGTGTATACGCATGCTGCTGCTGCTGGAGAGACTTCAGCCGAGCTTGCACAAGCTAAGGAACAAGCCCGAAGGAGTGATGCGGCTGCCGCGAGGGCGCCGAGGAGTTGAAGGTCGAAAAGGCCGCGCACCGCCTAAGCAGGGCGGAGGTGGCGGATTGGCCAAGAAATTAAAGGATGCTACCGACCGTAGCAAGGCTCTTGAAAAGGAGCGCTTATTGGAGCGGGAAGACCAAGAAGGCCACCGCCGAGATTAAGGATGCCCGCTCTGCAATGCGGGCTATGAAGGAGGAGCTGCGCCAAGCCGAGAAATCACGGCCGGCAGGCCGCTTGCGCGCCGCCGGTTTATGGATGCCAAGTATGCCCAATTTGAAAAGCAAAGGAGTTCGGAGGATCCTTACATGGACTTGGCTGCGAGTGCGGCCGACGCCGTTAAGCACTTTCGAGCCGGGGATCACGAGGTGGAAGAGCTATATTGACTCAATTCCACAGTCCGGACCGCCCTCTTCCGCCGCCGGACAGGTTGGCGAATGGGCCGAACTGAATAGACTGTCCGGCTGGTTATGATCGACATCGTGGCCCATGTGTGGCCAGAGAGGTCCAAGGCGACGAGCTATTTTGGCCCATCAGAGTTCCTTGGGGCGGTGCCGCATATCAAGGAGATGAAGCGGTCGGCCTGCATCGAGGGCGCGGATGGCTCGCCCGCGTAAAGGCGCAGCTCGGAGATGGATGCCACCGCTATTGCCGCCTGTGGTTCGATGGGAACCGCTTCCCGCCAACATTATTTCGGGAAGTTATGCGCGCGCAGGTAATAGAGTCGCAGTTTTCGAAGAATGTAACGCTCAATTGAACGATTAACTTGTTTATGAATGATTATAGTATGAATGCTTTTTATACTTGTGCTTCCAAGTAATAGTACTTCTCCTTGCGGCCGCTTTAAGTATACTTGTGTATAACCCGAAGATGCAGTTCGCTTCAGCCCCATGCACAAGGTGCTGGGGTGTTCGCAAAATAGAGCTTTTTCACACTTTAATCCGACGCCTCGGTCCTGTTATAAGGAGGTGGTAGCGAGTTTAACGGGCAATCCGGACTATAATGCTTTATCTCTTTCACTTAGCCAATGGAGCTCGAGGGTGGGGCTACGACATAGCCCCTAATGGCACCGCACATCTCCGGATTCGGGTGCGATGTGCCTGACCGAAGCGTCCTTCGTCAAAGCGGGAATTCTAAACATTCCGTAGTCAATCAAGTGGTGACCAGACTCGCTATATCATGACAATGGTTTTCGCTTTCATCGAGGTGCTCACCCACCGAATCGGGGCACAATCGCAGAGTTCTCCGGTGCCGTTAGCCGGGTGATACGGAACGAAGGCAGCAAAACACGTGAGCCGGGCAAACCCAACATTTGACCAAAGACATGATTCGAGCTGATGCATATAGTGCCCAATCTTGAGACGCCAACACTCCCCGAGGTGTTCGGACTTTATGATAACGGGCAGAATTATACCCTAAGCCCCTTGTGTCCGTGCACGGCGTTGTCTTCGACGCCGCCAATGCCAAAGCGCCAGTTCCGCCTCGGCTATAGGAAGAAGCCGAGGCCGATTTAGCAACAAGAGACAAGAATAAAAAGGTCTACGAGGGTCTTAATCAAAAGAATCCTTGCGACGGGTCCCTCCGCACGCTCTGCTACCAGGTTCCGCGCAGCCGTTATCCCGACGGGTACGCACGATGCTCATCTGTAGAAAAGAGAGGAACATTTCAAAAACAGGTCATGCGAAAATAATGCAAAAGAATAAGCGTAAATAATTAAGGGTAGGTTTATATGAAACCGAGACACCAGCGCGCAGCCCTTTGTGAAAGGGTATGCGGCTAGGAGCCCCTAGCTCGCCGAGTCCGGATTCGCTCTATCCGAGTCCGGGGCTTTAAAGTGACCTCGACCGAAATAGTGTCATGTGGACCGGCATCTTAAGTGTAAGAGATGCGTAATGCGGTATGGCGTCGAAGCGACAAAGGCCTTTCGCCCTAATAGTGCTTGATGTTCACTTTTAAATGGGACGATATGGAAAATTAACTTTTCGCCGGAAATTGTTGGGTGATCCAACACGACTTCGAGTAATATCGAGCCTGCACCGGGCGAAGGGCCGCGAACTCCTTTGAAGGAAGTGCGGCCGTGTCGAATTTTGGTAGGGTCTATCCCCATCCGACGGATTGTATTTGAATATAGCAGGTTTAAGTCACCGCCTCGACCATTAGGACGCTTGTGAATTGTAGTCCGCCTATTATCGGATTCAATATCGTGAGTCCGCCCCGCGTTCAACACTTTTGGAATAATCCCGTGGTCGAAAGTGATTGGTTTTGATATCCAATTCTATGGTTTGCGGGCCGAGAGCGCAAAGCTCTTTTAGAAAGTGCCGCCTCAAGCTCCGTATCCTCACATGAAGTGAGTTTATCGCTTTGTCCCCTTGTGGGAAAGTCTTTGTTTTCCGGTGCCTCGCCGAGGGGTTTATCTTCTTCGCTGACGCGCCGAGCCCTTTATGCGTTCGGCGCTTAATCGCCGGACTGTTTGAAAACCCAACAATCCTCGTGGGTGTGATTTGCGTGCCTTCGCGGGTACATGTGGATTTGACAGATCCGACCCAGATTTTGTGTAGGTTAGACAGTTCGTCATTGTCGTCCTTGATGGGTTGAGCTTTATTATTCGCCGTGAGCTTTTAAATCCGCGTTAATCGCCGTGTTTTTGGGCTTTTCTCTTTATTCCGCGCTGATCTTTTCTGCGCCGTGATTTTCCGCTTCCATCTCTTATCTCGATGTACTTGGGTCGCTGGTGCTGCTTCTTGCCAACCAGCTGTCCTCTCCGCGCAAAAGCGGGTCATGAGGCTTGTTAATGCGGTCATTGTCCTCGGTTTTTCTTGACCGAGGTGTCTCGGCAAGCCATTCGTCTTGACATTGTGCTTGAAAGCTGCTAAGGCTTCGCGTCCGGACAATGACTATTTGGTTCTTTTGGTGAGGAACCTGTTCTGCACTTCCGCTACCGACTCTCCGGGCTGTTGAGTTATGTGACTTAAGTCGCTCAGATCCGGAGGCCGGACATAAGTCCCTTGAAAGTTTGCTCTAAACGCTTCCTCGAGCTCTTCCCAACTTCCAACAAGAGTTTTCGGGAGGCTTTTGAGCCAATGACGAGCTGGCCCTTTGAGTTTGAGGGGTAGATATTTTATGGCGTGAGATCGCTTCTCCGCCATATGTATATGTAATATATAGTCTTCTATCCGCACTCTGTGGTCTGTTGTTCCATCGTAGGCTTCTATGTTTATGGGTTTAAACCCTGCTGGGAATTCATGTTCCAGCACTTCGTCTGTGAAGCATAGTGGGTGTGCGGCACCCCTGTACTTGTACTTGCCGCTGTCGTCGGACACTTGACGTGTTCCTTTGCTTATTGGGGCTTTCCTTTTGGGTCCATAGATGGACCTAGCAGGGCCATTGGACGGTGGGGGCTTTACGGCCTCTTCGTCAAATTCTGGGAGCAGCTTGCGCTTTGGGTAGCTCTTCGGTTGGTGGCTGTTGCCTTGTTTGTCTGCGGTTTTGAGCACTTTGCTCCATCTTATCCGGAGCGCGTCTTCCGCTGTGTTGAGCTTCCACTTTTCCTCCTTCGTGCTTCTTGTCAGAGCGATGAGCCTGCGTTATGAAGATTTTGTTCGACGGGCTCTTCGAGTTCGCTGTCATCGGGCTTGATTCGCCCCTCGGAGGAGGTACATAGTTGTGATCCTCAACCTTTTCTTCGCCGCCTTTCGTGAGGGCGCATTTCTTCATCATCCTTCGCTGATTCTGGCCGGAGGGTTTGTCTTCGCACTCTCCGGAGTGTTATTATCTCCGTGCCGGATTCTCCATTCTTGCTTGTGGCGGGATTTAGAGCGACGCCGCCGGTGCTTGGGTTGCTTTTTAAAGAATCTTCCTCCGCCGCTTTCGCCATCCCTTCTTTTGCGGTATCCACCATGTAAACGTCAGATGACGAGGCGGACTTCCAAAGGTCCGGTGGGCGCTGGTCTTGATCGCTCCCGCATCATCGCCCATAGCGCCGATGTCATCGAGTCGTAGTCTAGCATGTCGGTTAGGTCCTCGGCAGTGGCTACAAAGTGGGTGGTGGGTGGGCTCAATTTCTTCGTCGTCCGAACTCCAACCGCCCCGCCATAGTCCGCCAGATTCTCCCGATAGCGAGAGATGCTTCAGAGATTCAAGATATCGCCAAAAGGCGAGTGTTGAAAGATGTCCGCGGTGGTGAATTCCATAACCGCGCCCAATCTGGTTTAATTAGCAGGGCGCGGAGGCTCGGAGTCCGCAAGGAGTCCGGTGCCTCGACCACGACTTTCGGGGACAAGATTGGTATTTGGCTCCATCGCCGTAGATGTTGAAGCCCCGAGGCGGCGCTTCATCCACCGACCTCGCCATGGGCGGTCGGCTCCGCAAGTAGCCGGGCGGATTCTGCGCGCTGACCAAGCACCAGCGCGGCGGCAGAGCTAGATCATGCCCATCGTCACAAAGGCGGCGCTTATTTGTGGCTCGAGTCCGTCGAAGATCAAGTCTCCGCGGTCATCGATTGAAGTTTAGGCTTCCAAATCTAACTCGACGGCCAGGGCGAAGCTTCGATCTGCTCCAGATGGCCAAGAGAGTTGCCCGCAGCGATGCAAAGCCGCCGAATCGAAGATCTGTCCGGGAGGAAAGTCTCGCCGACAGCGTCAAAGATTGAAGATGCCATCGAGCCTATTGGTGACGACACGAGGAACTCTCAATGAAAGCACCAATGTCGGTGTCAAACCGCGGATCTCGGTAGGGGGTCCCGAACTGCGCGCCTAGGCGGATGGTAACAGGAGACGAGGGACACAAGGTTTTTACCTGTGTTCAGGCCCTCTCGATGGAGGTAATACCCTCACGCCCCGCTTGATTAATATTGATGATATGGGTAGTACAAGAGTAGATCTACCACGAGATCAATGAGGCTAAACCCTAAAAGCTAGCCTATGGTATGATTGTTGAGATGTAATGTTGTGTCCTACGGACTCCGGCCCTCCCGCTTATATAGACACCGGAGAGGCTAGGGTTACACAGAGTCGGTTACAATGGTAGGAGATCTACATATCCGTATTGCCAAGCTTGCCTTCCACGCCAAGTAAAGTACCTTCCGGACACGAGCCGGAGTCTTCAATCTTCTATCTTCGTAGTCTGGGAGTCCGGCGGATATTGATAGTCCGGCTGTCCGGACACCCCCTAGTCCAGGACTCCCTCAATGACCCTCGAGAGAGCGATTCCCAAGGGAAAAGTAGGTGGTGGTGAGGCAAATGGTAAAAGTCAATGTTGGGCCTTGCTGGACAAGTTTTATTCAAAGCGAACTGTCAGGGGGGTCCCATAAATCACCCGACCGCGTTAGGAACGCAAAATCCGGGAACATAACACCGGTATGACAGAAACTAGGGCGGCAAGAGTGGAACAAAACACCAGGCATAAGGCCGAGCCTTCCACCCTTTACCAAATATATAGATGCATTAAATAATATATAAGAGATATTGTGATATCCCAACATAAACCCTGTCCACCATGGAGAAATCTTCAACTTCACCTGCAACTAGCAACGCTATAAGAGGGGCTGAGCAAAGCGGTAACATAGCCAAGCAATGGTTTGCTAGGAAGGGTGTCAAAGGTTAGAGGTTCATGGCAATATGGGATGGCTTGATAAACAGGTAATAGGTAGCTCAGCATAGCGATAGAACGCAGCAACTAGCATAGCAATGATAGTAGTGAGATCCAGGGTAGCGGTCATCTTGCCTGAAATCCCGCAAGGAAGAAGAACGAGTCCATGAAGAAGATGAAGCCACGAAGACGAACCACACGTAGACGAACGAATCCTCACGATCGCAACGAAACGGGAACTAACAAGAAGAAGCACACAACATAGGTAAACACACCACACATGAACAAGGCATGATGCACAACAAGCATGATGCATGACAAAGCTACATGAAGCTACTCACGGCAAGAGATGATGCAAACAAGAACAACACATCAAGGCAAGTTTAAATGAGGCCGGGAACAACATATGACAATTCCGGTAAGTCCTCATATGCAAATTTCAAAATTGGTCCAGAACTTAATAAACCTTATGTTCAAGTTGTTAAACAGCAAGTTAAGATGCACCAAGATGATCTACACGAAATTCTAGTCAAGTTACATATAAAGTTCATTAGATTCGGAGCTACGGGCTAGAAGATATGAGCAAAACAAGTTAAACATGGCATTGATGCAAAATGCACCCAAACATCAAGCAAACACCTCAAAACAAGGATGCAACATGATAATATGAAGCTACATGCAAAATCAAGAAAGTTTCATATAGAGCACACTCAAAACGGGCAACGGGCAACACATACACTCTATACAAGTCATAACAACAATCATCCAAAACAGAACTATGCATATTGCAAGCATCAAAACAATATGCTACAGCACCCCAACATAATAACAAAAGGCATGCGCATGAAGTACAGGTAAAGCATAACAAAACATGAACACTGAGCTATCTCCAGAAACAACTAGAACATGCTCAAAAGGACATGGTAAGATTGCAAATAATAACAGTTTCAGACTTTGCAGAAATAACATCAGGTTGCAATGTTTAGAGCTATCAAACAACATGTTACAGGAACATATCATGGAAATAAAAGGCATGGCATGAATCTACTAAAAGCATAGATCAAAAGTCCCTTACTGACCATAAGCCAAAAGGGCACGCAAAATATGATGGCACCCATGTAAACATGGCAAGTTATATTACAGATTTAAACATGGCAGGAACAACAATAAGTAGGCATGTTCGTGAGCTTGAACCACTCACCACAGAGCAATACATGGCATGGCAAGGCAACCAACAGTAAGAAGGCATGTTTATGAAGCTAGGCATGGCAAGAGCAAGTTCATAGGGTACATGGATCACTAGCGAAACACATGGGAACAAGTGAACTTAATGTTAACAGGCTGATAGCAACATTTTCAAGCAACTTTGGAGCAAGATATGAACAATCTACAGCAAGCTATAAATGCTACCATGGGCATGGATGGAAAGATCATGACACGTAGATCAAAACATGTTTATAGAGCATCTCCAGATTATGCATAGAACAACTAGTAGAAGCATGTTTACATAGCAACAAAATATAACAGAATCTGCCAGGAAAACAGCAACAGCAACTACCCTACTTAACAAGCTCGATGCACTCAGCACACAACTCACAAAAATACAAGGTTGGCACCACTAGAAAGATGGCATGGCATAGATCAACATTCATGTAGACATCAAACCCATAGGATGCACACAACAATCATGGCAAAAATGATAAATGAGCAAGTTATAACAGTTTCAGCAGATTAACATCAACATGCACTCTTCCAACAGCATTTCGGGCATCAAGATGAGCTCAAATGAAAATGATGCAATGGAATAAATGAAGTACTCGTCGAGACGAACAATTCGACATATTATACGCACGAAACGGAGCTACGGATGCAGAGATGTGATGCAATGAATATGGCATGATTATGTTGAAAACTTGGGGACTTAGTGGGAAAACGGGGTCAACCTCAGATTGCACGGTTTACGAGGTTCGCCGGAGAATCTCGCCGGAGACGGCCGGAGAGGCGTTGGGGAGGCGGATCCGGAGCTCCTCTGGCCGGATCTCGCCGGATCCGGTCCGGGTCGAGGCGGAGGGGCGACGGGAGGCGATAAGGCGCGCGCGCCACGGGCGGCGCGCGACAGGGCGGCGGAGGCGGCGGCGCGGGCGCCCGCCGCCGAGGCGGCGGGGCGGAGGCCCTCGAGGCGGGCGGCGAGGAGGAGGCGCGGCGCCGGAGGCGTCTGGGCGGCGCGGCGACGAAGGCCGCCGCCGGGAGGCGGAAGGCGGCGAGCAACGGGCGCGGCGCCGGCGGCAGCCGGCGTGTGGGGCGGGCGGCGGGAGCTTCGCCGGCGACGGCGCGCGGCTCCATGCAAGGGCGGCACGGCGGATGGGCCTCAGGGTTCGATCCGGCCGGCTGGGCTGGGCGGCGGCGGTGGAGGCGGCACGGCGATGTAGCGGTAGGCGATTCGCCGGGGACGGCGGCTGGACGTGTCCGTCCGGTCCGGACATGTCCGGCGCGCGCGGAGGGGAAAAATCTAGGCTTTCAGGGGATCATCCATGAATTTCGGGAGGGCTATATTTATAGGTAGAGGGAGCTAGGAGAGTCCAAATGAGGAGCGGTTTTCGGCCACGCGATCGTGATCGAACGACCGAGAGCATGGAGGGGAGTTAGATGGGTTTTGGGCCCCTTTGGAGGGGGTGTTGGGCTGCAACAAAAGAGGCCTTTGCGACATTCGCTAACCGTTGGAGTACCAAACGAACTCCAAATGGCACGAAACTTGACAAGCGGTCTACCGGTGCTATACCAAGGCCGCTTGGAAAACCTCGGGCCATTCCGAGAAAGTTTAACACCCACTCACAACAGGAGACAAAAGGGGAACGCCGGGGGACATAGGAGTGCCGGATTGCAAAACGGACAACGGGGAAAATGCTCGGATGCATGAGATGAACACGAATGCGAAATGAGATGCACATGATGACATGATATGAATTGCAGATGATGACATGGCAAAGTGCAACACGCAAGCAAATGACATGGCAACGACGGCGAATAACTGAAGGACACCTGGCGCATCGGATCCGGGGCGTTACAACACTCCTCCACTAACAAGAGATCTCGTCCCGAGATCTTAGGACCGAGACGGAAGGGAAAAGGAATGAGGTGAAACAAGCACTCAAGAGAAGAAGCAAAGAATCGAGAGCACTCGAGAAGAAGAGAGGAATGACGAGAATGATGAGAATCGAAAGCTCACGGAATCAGATAGACTATGAAATCACTCATTCTAACCGGAGTGGTTAGAATGAGAAAAGAAACGAATAAGACTGAAATGATTTAGGCAGCACTCCGGCTGAAAATGGGAGGATTACAATGAACTTGAGAGGATGGAATGGTGCTTGATGAAATCTTGAAGAATGAATTAAATCATGAAGAACCACCATGAAGAACTCCGGTAACAAAAGGATGATGAGATAGAAATGAAGGAAAAGAATAAGATTAAAGCTTGCGAAGATTTAGATGGAGGTTCCGACGAAATGGCCGAGGGAAATTGAACTCCGGAAAAGAAAAGATGAAAACACTTGGAACTAGAATTTATTCATCAAGAACAAACTCCGAAGAAAAGGATTGAGAAGTGACATATCGCAAACTTGAGAAGGTCTTCATGCATCACCGGTAGGATTGGAAAGAACGAATGGATTAAAATGATAATCAAAGAAAAGAATCTTGAACGAACCACCGTAAGAATTTGGAAATGACTGATGAAAGGAAATGAATCACCGGGAAGAATTAGAAGAACCAATATGCTTGAGGGGATTTAGATGCAAAAGAACAAAGAGGTCATGAGGTGATTAAGAACACTTGAACGGAGCACCGGGATAATAGAGAACAATAGCCGAAATGTGAGGACGAAGAATTCTTCTGGAACGATGGCCTCCGGATTATTGAGAGAGAAAGCAACTCCTGAAATGCTCCGGATGGATGAAAAGAATTTGCATGACTTAAAACAATTTGATAGGACAACGTCGAGCTAGCACCACGAATCTCCGGGAGAATGGACAAGACTTAGAGGAAAAACTCTTCTCCGATCTTCAAATTTCAACGGAAAACACCACCAAAATTACTGAGGAACTCCGGGAGAAAGAAAAACGAAAAAGGTTGAGCCAACAATGAAAAGAATTTGATCGAGAACTTGGTGAAGGCATGTGACTGATGAAACTCATTCTTACGTCACACTTGAAAAGAATTTGAGAATAACTCCGGGGAAAGAAAAGAGTCAGGTAAGATCCTGGGAAAAGACCTGTGGGTTAGGGCCCACTAAAGAGATAACACCGTTGGAAAGGGATGTTGAACAGATAAATGAAGCACCAGAACAAATGAAATATTTGACCGAGGTGACAACCTCGAATTAATTGGAACACAGACAAAACTCCTGAGATGTCTTCCAAACTCCGAAATGATAAAATGGCGAGAGGCGAACAAGCAAGGAAAACACTTGAGCCGAGGGAAAGAATGTGATCAACCCGAAAAACTTGAATTGAGTCCACCGGAGAAGAAAAAAGAGTTGAAGAATGACGAACGAGACGAGAATTCACCGGTTGAAATAATTGAGGGAAGACTGAAGAGGCTCCGTACGAATGAAATAGATAGTCGAGAGAGACTCAGACTCCGGGAAGAAAAAGGGTGGGAGGGCGGGAAAAACACAGGCAACTGGAAGGAAAACCGACGAATGACTTCAAGAGGAAACACCGGTTGAAATCATTGAGGAAAGAAGGCAAAGACTTCGCACGAGTAGGATGGATACTCGATTACGGACTCCGGATTCGAGAAAAAAGAAGGGGGGGCGGGTGGGAAAATAAAACAACTGAGGATTGAACTTGGCAAAGATGAAGAGGCTCGAGTCAACTTGACGAGAAATGCACCGGATAAAAGAGGATGGACAACTCGCGAAACTAACCACATGATCCTAAAGAAAAATTTGAACGGGAAGAGGAGTAGTTCAAAACACCTACGTCAAGATTCCTCACCAGAGCGACGAAGGGGCAGAGGAGTAAAAAGAATTCCTACTCTCCGATATAACTAGACTCCGAAAATAGTTTTCTTCCAGACTCAACAGCGGCCAAACTGCACGATCAATCAAGGGGGGCTCCTAGGGTCGGTCGAGGCTCTGATACCAGCTTGTCACGCCCAATATGCAACCCTATTCAAGAGGAACTCGAAGGTACCACCAAGGATAGACCCGCATATTGAAACGCTTTTGCAAGGTGGATATCATTACATCAACATTGCATAAATAGATGGGGATACATACAAAAGGCATACAATGCCGCACGAATACAACATCATCATACAAGAGATCAACATCCGACTACGGACGATACATAAACAGAAACTCAAACAATATCCACCACTCGCTAGCCAGTGCTGCCGACCGAACCTATCCTCGATCGAAAAAGAAGCAGAAGAAGAACTCCAAGACAAGCAAACATCGCTCTCACGTCAGGATCATCGCATAAACCTGTACCTGCAACTGTTGTTGTAGTAATCTGTGAGCCACGAGGACTCAGCAATCCCATTACCATGGGTATCAAGACTAGCAAAGCTTAATGGGAAAGGAAGGGGTAAAGTGGTGAGGTTGCAGCAGCGACTAAGCATGATATGGTGGCTAACTTACGCAAATGAGAGCGAGAAGAGAAACAAAGGAATGGTCGTAAAGCTAGCAATGATCAAGAGGTGATCCTGAACTCCTACTTACGTCAAACATAACACAGAAACCGTGTTCACTTCCCGGACTCCACCGAGAAGAGACCATCACGGCTACACACGCGATTGATGCGTTTTAATTCGGATCTGGTGTCAAGTTATCTACAACCGGACATTAACAAATTCCCATCTGCCACATAACCGCGGGCACGGCTCTCGAAAGTTTAAACCCTGCAGGGGTGTCCCAACTTAGCCCATGCAAGCTCTCGCGATCAATGAAGGAATAGACCTTCTCCCAGGAAGACCCGATCAGTCTCGGAATCCCCGTTTACAAGACATTTCGACAATGGTAAAACAAGACCAGCAAGACCGCCCGATGCGCCGACAATCCCGATAGGAGCTGCACATATCTCGTTCTCAGGGCAACACCGGATAAGCTAAGCGTACAGGTACCGACGTAACCCAAGTTGCCAAGGGATGGTCCCGCACGGTGCTCTAGTTTGGACCAACAATTAGACAAGCATTGGCCCGGGGGGGCTATAATAAAGATGACCCTCGAGAGAGCGACTCCCAAGGGAAAAGTAGGTGGTGGTGAGGCAAATGGTAAAAGTCAATGTTGGGCCTTGCTGGACAAGTTTTATTCAACGCGAACTGTCAGGGGGTCCCATAAATCACCCGACCGCGTTAGGAAAGCAAAATCCGGGAACATAACACCGGTATGACGGAAACTAGGGCGGCCGGAGTGGAACAAAACACCAGGCATAAGGCCGAGCCTTCCACCCTTTACCAAATATATAGATGCATTAAATAATATATAAGAGATATTGTGATATCCCAACATAAACCCTGTCCACCATGGAGAAATCTTCAACTTCACCTGCAACTAGCAACGCTATAAGAGGGGCTGAGCAAAGCGGTAACATAGCCAAGCAATGGTTTGCTAGGAAGGGTGTCAAAGGTTAGAGGTTCATGGCAATATGGGATGGCTTGATAAACAGGTAATAGGTAGCGCAGCATAGCAATAGAACGCAGCAACTAGCATAGCAATGATAGTAGTGAGATCCAGGGTAGCGGTCATCTTGCCTGAAATCCCGCAAGGAAGAAGAACGAGTCCATGAAAAAGATGAAGCCACGAAGACGAACCACACATAGACGAACGAATCCTCACGATCGCAACGAAACGGGAACTAACAAGAAGAAGCACACAACATAGGTAAACACACCACACATGAACAAGGCATGATGCACAACAAGCATGATGCATGACAAAGCTACATGAAGCTACTCATGGCAAGAGATGATGCAAACAAGAACAACACATCAAGGCAAGTTTAAATGAGGCCGGGAACAACATATGACAATTCCGGTAAGTCCTCATATGCAAATTTCGAAATTGGTCAAGAACTGAATAAACCTTATGTTCAAGTTGTTAAACAGCAAGTTAAGATGCACCAAGATGATCTACACGAAATTCTAGTCAAGTTACATATAAAGTTCATTAGATTCGGAGCTACGGGCTAGAAGATATGAGCAAAACAAGTTAAACATGGCATTGATGCAAAATGCACCCAAACATCAAGCAAACACCTCAAAACAAGGATGCAACATGATAATATGAAGCTACATGCAAAATCAAGAAAGTTTCATATAGAGCACACTCAAAACGGGGCAACGGGGCAACACATACACTCTATACAAGTCATAACAACAATCTGTCCAAAACAGCAACTATGCATATTGCAAGCATCAAAACAATATGCTACAGCACCCCAACATAATAACAAAAGGCATGGGCATGAAGTACAGGTAAAGCATAACAAAACATGAACACTGAGCTATCTCTAGAAACAACTAGAACATGCTCAAGAGGACATGGTAAGATTGCAAATAATAACAGTTTCAGACTTTGCAGAAATAACATCAGGTTGCAATGTTTAGAGCTATCAAACAACATGTTACAGGAACATATCATGGAAAGAGAAGGCATGGCATGAATCTACTAAAAGCATAGATCAGAAGTCCCTTACTGACCATAAGCCAAAAGGGCACGCAAAATATGATGGCACCCATGTAAACATGGCAAGTTATATTACAGATTTAAACATGACAGGAACAACAATAAGTAGGCATGTTCGTGAGCTTGAACCACTCACCACAGAGCAATACATGGCATGTCAAGGCAACCAACAGTAAGAAGGCTTGTTTATGAAGCTAGGCATGGCAAGAGCAAGTTCATAGGGTACATGCATCACTAGCAAAACACATGGGAACAAGTGAACTTAATGTTAACAGGCTGACAGCAACATTTTCAAGCAACTTTGGAGCAAGATATGAACAATCTACAGCAAGCACTAAATGCTACCATGGGCATGGATGGAAAGAGCATGACATGTAGATCAAAACATGTTTATAGAGCATCTCCAGATTATGCATAGAACAATTAGTAGAAGCATGTTTACATAGCAACAAAATATAACAGAATCTGCCAGGAAAACAGCAACAACAACTACCCTACTTAACAAGCTCGATGCACTCAGCACACAACTCACAAAAATACAAGGTTGGCACCACTGGAAAGATGGCATGGCATAGATCAACATTCATGTAGACATCAAACCCATAGGATGCACACAACAATCATGGCAAAAATGATAAATGAGCAAGTTATAACAGTTTCAGCAGATTAACATCAACATGCACTGTTCCAACAGCATTTCGGGCGTCAAGATGAGCTCAAATGAAAATGATGCAATGGAATGAAATGAAGTACTCGTCGAGGCGAACAATTTGACGTATTATACGCATGAAACGGAGCTACGGATGCAGAGATGTGATGCAATGAATATGGCATGATTATGTTGAAAACTTGGGGACTTAGTGGGAAAACGGGGTCAACCTCAGATTGCACGGTTTACGAGGTTCGCCGGAGAATCTCGCCGGAGACGACGGAGATGGCCGGAGAGGCGTTGGGGAGGCGGATCCGGAGCTCCTCCGGCCGGATCTCGCCGGATTCGGTCCGGGTCGAGGCGGAGGGGCGACGGGGAGGCGATGGGGCGGCGCGCCACCGGCGGCGCGACTGGGGGTGGCGAGGCGGCTTAGGGCGCCGCAAAGCCGAGGCGGCGGGGCGCGAGGCCTCGGGAGGCGGGCGGCGAGGAGGCGCGCTTCGCCGGAAGCGTCTGGGGCGGCGCGGCGACGAAGGCCGCCGCCGGCGGAGGCGGAAGGCGGCGAGCAACGCAGCAGCGGCGGGCGGCAAGGCGAAGCGGGCGGCGGCGGCGCTGGGAGCTTCGCCGGCGACGGGCGCTGGCTCCGGCGGCGGCGGCAATGATGGGCCCATGGCTCGATCCGGCCGCAAGGGCAGCGGCGGAGAGGGCGGGCGGCGTGTGGCGGCGGGCGATTCGCCGGGGGACGGCGGATGGACATGTCCGGTCCAGTTCGGACATGTCCGGTGCGCGCGGAGGGGAAAAATCTAGGGTTTCGGGAGGATCATCCGTGAATTTCGGGGGAGGGGCTATATTTATAGGTAGAGGGAGCTAGGAGAGTCCAAATGAGGAGCGGTTTTCGGCCACGCGATCGTGATCAAACGACCGAGAGCATGGAGGGGAGTTAGATGGGTTTTGGGCCACTTTGGAGGGGGTATTGGGCTGCAACAAAAGAGGCCTTTGCGATTACCCGGTTAACCGTTGGAGTACCAAATGAACTCCAAATGGCACGAAACTTGACATGCGGTCTACCGGTGCTATACCAAGGCCGCTTGGCTAACCTCGGGCCATTCCGAGAAAGTTTAACACCCACTCACAACAGGAGACAAAAGGGGAACGCCGGGGGACATAGGAGTGCCGGATTGCAAAACGGACAACGGGGAAAATGCTCGGATGCATGAGATGAACACGAATGCGAAATGAGATGCACATGATGACATGATATGAAATGCAGATGATGACATGGCAAAGTGCAACACGCAAGCAAATGACATGGCAACGACGGCGAATAACTGAAGGACACCTGGCGCATCGGATCCGGGGCGTTACACTTTATCAATGATTGGATAGAGTTGCAGGCACCTGAGGAGAAGCCAGATAACACATATTGGACTATTCACTTTGATGGGTCCAGGCAGTTGGAAGGCTCGGGGGCTGGAGTCGTTTTAACTTCCCCCCGAGGTGACAAATTTTGTTATGTGCTCCGGCTTATGTTTCCTTGTACTAACAATGCAGCTGAGTATGAGGCCTTACTCCATGGTCTCAGGATGGCCAAAGAGATGAATTTGAGCCGGGTAAGGTGTTTGGGTGACTCAGATCTCGTGGCTCAATAGGTATCAGGCAAGTGGGACTCCAAGGATCCCTTAATGGCGGCTTACCGTCGTGAAGTTGATGCTGTGGCTGGGCATTTCAAAGGTTATCAAGTGGAGAACATTGGTAGAAGGAAGAATGAGGCGACCGATGCTTTAAGCCGGCTAGGATCTCAGCGAAAGCCGGTGCCGCCTAACACCTTTCTTGATGTTTTGCATAATCCTTCTGTCAAGGTGCCCACAGAGGAGGACTTAGCAGTGCTAGACCCGGAGGCACAGCTGGTAGCAGCTCTTCGTGTTATCTCGGATTGGACAGTGCCATATTTGGCTTACATGACCCGGGGAGAGTTGCCTGAGGATGAGACCTTGGTGAGACAAATCATCCGGCGGTCCAAATCCATGACAATTGTTCACGGCGAGTTACATCATCGCAGTGTCACTGGAGCTTTTCAATGTTGTGTATCGCCTGCGGAGGGTCAGGAGATACTCCGTGATATCCATGAAGGGGATTGTGGTCATCACGTCGGCTCAAAATCTCTTGTGGCCAAGGCTTTCCGTAATGGCTTTTATTGGCTAATGGCTCATGCTGATGCGGAGGATCTGGTCAGTAAATGTGACGGATGTCAGAAATTCTCATGACGAGATCATGTGCCGGCTCAAGAGTTAAGGATGATCCCAATTACTTGGCCGTTCACAATCTGGGGGCTTGACATGGTTGGACCTTTCAAAAGGTCTAAAGACAAAAAGACACACCTCCTGGTGGCAGTGGATAAATTCACAAAGTGGGTTGAGGCAGAGCCAGTCAGTAAGTGTGATGCAGCTACGACGGTTCAGTTCATAAAAAAGGTGATCTTTCATTTTGGTTTCCCACACAGTATTATAACTGATAATGGCACTAATCTTTCCAAGGGTGCCATGGAAGAGTTTTGTCAACGAGAACATATCCGGCTCGATGTTTCGGCTGTTGCTCATCCTCAATTCAATGGTCAAGCAGAAAGAGCTAATCAGGAGATTTTGAAGGGTATTAAACCCCGGCTGTTGGTCCCCTTACAGCGAACGCCGGGTTGTTGGGTGGAGGAGTTACCCTCTGTGCTTTGGAGTATCAATACTACGCCTAACAGATCGACGGGTTACACACCTTTATTCATGGTGTACGGAGCAGAGGCGGTCCTGCCAAGTGACATCCGGCATGACTCCCCCGAGTGGAGGCTTACGTTGAGGCTGATAACAAAGAAGCTTGTCAGGATGCACTTGATTTATTGGATGAGGAGCGAGACTTGGCAATAGCCTGCTCGGCGATTTACCAGCAAGACCTGCGCCGCTATCACAGCCGCCGGGTTAGAAGCAGAACCTTTCAGGAAGGCGACTTAGTGCTCCGGCTCATCCAGGATCAGTCTGATATGCACAAGCTGTCACCACCTTGGGAAGGACCCTTTGTGGTCAGCAAGAATCTGAACAATGGGTCATACTACCTCATCGATGTTCGAGAGCACAAATACTCACGTAAGTCGGAGGAGGAGACCCGCCGGCCGTGGAATATCGCTCATCTCTGGCCTTACTATACTTGAGCGACCGGCTCTCAAGATGTATATATTATGACGATGTATATATTATATAAAGCAATAAAGCAGGACCTCTGTCCTTTTCACCCTCAAAAGTTTATATGTCTTGTTTATAAGGCGGTGGAAACAACCAACAGGGAGCGGGTCATATCTGAATCCGGCTTTCCCTTTGGTCCGGCTTATGATCATATCTGAATCTAACCATGATCACTTGGGGGCTTCCTGTTCAAACACAGGTCGTATTCGAACCAAAGAGAACATAGCTGTCGATACCCACTTGATCGGCATACTGCCAAACCCATTTGGGGGCTTCTTGATCATATTTGAATCATAGCTTAACCCCATTGGTTCTGACGTTGATCGTATTCGAATCAGCGTCATTAAACAACTCTTATGGTCACTTGGGGGCTTCCTGTTCAAACATAGGTCGTATTCGAACCAAAGAGAACATAGTTGTCGATACTCGCTTGATCGGCATCGCCACAACCACTGGGGGCTATATGATCGTATCCGAATCTTAGCTTAACCCCTTTGGAACGGTTTACTGATTGTATTCGAATCAGAAGCCTTTGAATATTGTTTATTATCCATTATATTTCATAAGCATAATTACTTGACTATCTTGAGACCTTCTTGAAAGCACTATGAGATGGTTTTTGTTCTTCCGGCTTAATATTGATCACCCCAGGTTGTTAAGTGCTAGGCGAACATTATATGTTCGAACTTTTAGGAGTTAAATTTACCCGCATGGGTTGGGTCATATAAGCATGCAGGATTAAGGAAATAGAAGATCAATATAAGCTGGAAGGATATATCGATGGCGGCTTAAGGAAATATTGAGCGCCATAAACGTGCGTGAAGGCATGGCAAAAGTCGAGAGGTTTTTTCTACCCTATTACAAGACTCCTCGAGTCTGAATAATGGAGCATTGTTTTTACAAAGACATAAACATACAACGCTTGGCGGTTCACTCATTTGGTTGGCTTGAAGAGTCCGGGTTATCCTTCTTCGCCTCTCCGTCGGCTGCCCTGTCCTGGAAGGTGGACGATGCCCAGTCAATGCCACTCAAGGCTTCAAACTCAGCTTCGTCATCTATTAAACCGGCTGGGTTGACTTCAGGGGCAAAGGTATGCTTACGGATTGGAGCGATCAGGCTAACGTCGTCATAAAGAGGCGTTGGGATTCTCCGATTCTCGCTGTCATAACCCGGCTGATATTTGGTAAGATCAGTATCGTTCCCAATAAGAGTAGCCACGGGGCCTATATCTTTGACACAGGCGGTGAAATCCTGTTCATCAAATACTGTCCCATCCTATTTCGGACTCGGGTATCCAAGAGCGAGGTCGGCCGGGTCAAGTTCTGGAATCCATGCTTTTGCCCGGCTCAACGCGGCTATGGCCCCGGCTCTTGCAGACACCCGCCTTAGATCTTGGACCCACCGAGGTAACACAGCAAGCCGCTTCAGCACATCTTGCAGGAGGTGAGGAACGTCATTTGATAAAGCTACAATGGCCAAAGCACGTTGTGACCCGGTGTAGAGCTGTTCCACCAGAGTATAAACTGCCTTCAGCTTGATCAACATGTTCTGCTTGAGGTTTGTGCTCCTGGGGCCTGCATTATTAAACATAAGGTGAGCCGGAGGTGACAATTGAAGGAATCACTAAAAGAAGGTTTGCAAAGTTTAAAGTTTATATGAGTAACTTACCAAAGATTGCTGAGACCATTTGAGATATCTGGCGTTTTAAGCAGGACAACTCCGCTGTTGCTTCTGCAAGCAATGCCTCTGCCGTCTCAGCCCGGGTCACCAGTGAAGCCTTTTCATTAGTCCAGTTTTTCTTATCTGTTGTAAAGTTTTTCTTCAACTTCTCTTGTTTAGAGACACTGAACTCAAACTTGGAGTTGGCCTTTTGGATTTCAAGTTCTTGGGCTGCCAGGCGATTCTTCAAGTTAGCAACCTCTGATTCAAATTGACTTATGGTGGCATGTATTGATGCCGGGGTATAGTCAGAATCATTATAAGATAAACATTAAGTCCCAAGCACTTTGCAAGCAAAGGTACTTGACACTTGGGGGCTAATGTATACTGAAGAACTTTAAATTGCTACGCCGGTTCTTGGAAATTTAAGTCCCAAGCACTTTGCAAGCAAAGATGCTTGACACTTGGGGGCTAATGTGTATCGCAAGTTCAAAGTATCATGCTACAATCGGGTTAAATAGCTTTCTTTCCAAGCCGGACAAGCTGTGTTAGGCAATTTTCTAAGTCTACAGCATATTTACTTATAAGCAATAGACTTGGGGGCTGGTACAGTAAGTATGGTTAAGGAAAGGTAACATAGGTCATACCTCAGATTTTTGTTGTATCCGCTTCACCATTTCAATTTCCAGGTCGCGGCTGCTATGTGCTTGACTGAGATAGCCAGAGACGATATCCCCAAGACTCAAATGAGTATACTCTGCAATGTCTAACTTGGCCTTTCGGTGCTCCAAAAGCTCCTCCTTGGCAGAGCACTTGGCAAGGATAGTAGGCTGACCCGGCTCGACAAACTGAGTCTTGAGAATCTCAACTTCCGAATCAGTTGTCTTGGCCGGGCTAGGAATTTCCGGTTTATTAGAACCGCCAAGAGTTTCCTCAGCGGGCGGATCAGAGGTTGGTGCTGGAATATCATAAACCGGTTCAGGCGGCGGTTGATGAGTGGAAGTGTCAGGGGCAGCCGTTCCGAGTTCCGGTTCAGTTATGACCGGATCTTGGAACGGCTTATTCTTTTTTGCCCTCCTACTGGGCTTCACTTGCATGCTGTGGACAAGGCAGAAGGATGAGTACAAAACATGAGTACGGTAAAATATAAGGTAAATATGTTTACATTACCCGGGGGCGGTTTTGAAAGCCGGCATGTTGGATTGCATAGACTCGCCGGAGGAAGGTGAGGTCTGCTGATAATTTGACTCAGATGAATTGAGAGGAGGACGTATTAAGCCCGCTAAGGGGAAAACATAATATAAGTTGGAGATAACCTCAGTTTGGCGCTTCCTGGTTACATCAGGTAAGCCGGAGGAGAAATCTGCATCCTTGGAGGTGCGGGTATGCCTCTAGTTTTCATGAGTCTGTTGCTTCAAAAGAAATTGAGGATTTTGATAAGCTAGAGGATGTGAAAATCTTACTTTCCGGGTCACCCTTTGGATTTTTTGCTTTGGCAAAGGCTCTGAGTCAGAGGAGATTATAGTTACCTCTTCGTCAACCGCTTGGCTGTTCCCCGTATCCTCCTGAAAGGATAGAATGTCAATAAAATAATGATAAAGGAGTCAGGAGAATTAAGGATTACCTCTTCTTCATCGTCAGAAGTGTCGTCCAATTTGAGTAAATCTGAAGCGCCTGGCTTCCTCTTCCTTGAAGTTCCTGTCTTGGCGGCTTTTCTTTCGGTTCTCTTGGCCACTCTGGCTTGTTTGGTAGCCTCATGGTCATACATGGCCTTCCAGAAGGTGTCATTGGCCTGAGAAAAAACCCGGTAAAGGGTTATAAATAAAAGCAAGGTATAACACAGTAAGGAGTAGTTATTGAGGTTGAGGACTTACTGCAGGGGCTGGGTTCTTCTTGCAGAAAGGAAGTAAGCCAAAGGCATTACTAGTCACCGTGCCCTATTTCAACAACGTCTGGGTCGTAGCCTCCACCACATCATCTGGTAAGTGGTCGGGACTATGACGCAGTGGGTCATCCTTCTCGCCTGAGTAAGTGCACACTAAGCCGGGGCGGCGGCTTAACGGAATCACTCGCCAAGCGACCCAGACTCAGACCAGGTCAATGCCATTTAAGCCATTTCCCAAAAGAGCTTTGATTTTACTAATGGTGGGAGCGAGTGGCAGACGTTCAACAGCAGTCAGTTTATCCGGCAGCGGGTGGTTGGATTCAAGGCGCAAGGCATGGAAGCCGGGCAGAGGATTTTCCTTAGCCGGAGAAGTGTCCTGGTAGTAGAACCACGTCTGATTCCAATCCTTTGGATGACTCGGTAGTTCAGCATAAGGAAAAAGGCAGTCTCTCCACTGTTGAATCGAAATGCCACCAAGTTCTAGACTGGGCCCGTTGGCGCGTTCGTTCTACCAGTTTAGGTAAAACAATTCTCTGAATAAAAGTAAGCTGGGTTCTTCTCCAAGGTACACCTCGCAGAAGACTTGGAAGTTGCAAATATTTGACACGGAATTGGGCCCGATGTCTTGAGGTATGAGATCAAAGAAATGCAAAACATCCCTGAGGAATTTTGAACCGGGTGGAGCGAAGCCCCGGTTCATGTGATCAGTAAACACGATCACCTCACCCTCCTTGGGTTGAAGCTTCTCCTCCGACGGGTTAGGAGCACGATAAGACATGACCTCCTTCTTGGGCAGATGGTCGGATTTCACAAAATCAGACAAAGTGCTTTCTGTAATGACGGACTTGACCCAGTTAGAGGTCACTGAAGGTTTGGGAGCCTTGGGTGCCATTAGGCAAATTGAAACCTATGACAAAAGAAAAATTTCTGGTTCAACTTATAACCCGGAGGAGGACATCGCGAAATTATTCGAAACGGCGGCTTAAGAAGGGGCCTAATGACATATGGGTAATTATTCAGTGGTATTTAAGCCGCTACAAGTATCAAAGGCAGTTAAATTTTCTTAAATTGCCGGGAGCGAGCAAGGTTGACCAAACAGTGTCATTATCTTAAAACTGGTTGTATGGACTACCGTGGTTGAACAGAGTCAACAGGTGCAGATTTTTGGTTAAGTGTGGAACAAACAAGTTTCACAAGTTTCAGCTATTATTTTGGATCAAACAATTGCTCTGAAAAGAAAAATTTCTAGACCTAAAACCAGTACAGAGAAGTTCATATACTCGAAGGAGGCCTTTAAACAAGGAAAGTGAGATCTGTTTCTATTCGAGATGGATGCGGAACAGCCACCGCAGTAGTTCTAGCTGTCTCAAGATCAAAAAGGAGCACGGGAAAGGAAAAATATCAAGGGTTTGCAACGGGCGGCGATGAACACCGACGAACTCGGGAGGCCGCAGTGCAGATCTAAACACAGGAAAGGAAAGGGGCTTACGAATGCAGAGCTGCTGCAGGGTTCCGTCGCGTTTCTCTGGATAAGTCAGGTTGATGCAGCGGCCTGAGTTGGAGAAGATGAGGAGCTTGACAGTGGCGGTGACGGCGGAGCTCGAGTAACAGGGAGGTAGGAAGAAGATGAAGACGACTGAGGGAGAAAATGAAAAAGACCTATCTCGAGCCTGTTTATAGGGAAGGGCCGACTGGGATGGTGCGAGAAACGAGGAGATTGAATATCATTATCCAGCGATCCCGATGCCTCGGGTTTCGGGACGATCAGTAAAGGAAAAATATTCGTTGAAGATATAGCAGAATAAAATAAGGATTTAATTGGAGATGAGATCACGACGCGTTAACGTGGATCCAGAAGATGATGTCATGGCGGGTTAAACCCCTTTGCACAGACAGAAGACCGAAGGCTTATTTCTTAAGGTATTTTAAGATTGACATGAACCGTTTCGAATCAATCTGGGGCCTAATGTTGGGGATGTAACTATTTGTATAAGTCGGCTATGAGAGGCCGGGTTATGCAAAGAGAGATTCATCAAAAGAAGCCCAAGACCAAGTATGAAGATGGAGGTTCAATAAAGGGTCTAAAGCCCACCGGCGACTTAAGGCCCGTCATAGTAAACCGCCATAATGGCATGACTTGTATCATAAGGTAGATTTAACTAGTCACCGAGCCAAACACTGTTTATGAGCCGGTCGGGACTCTGTAAGCCGCAGGGCGTCGACCCGTGTATATAAGGGGACGACCTGCCGGCGGCTTAAGGGCAAGAAACAACTCATCGAGAACCGGGCATAGCGTATCTCGCTCCCTGGTCATCGAAACATCAAGCAATACCAACCCAACTAGACGTAGGCCTTACCTTCACCGTAAGGGGCCGAACTAGTATAAATCTCTCGTGTCCTTTGTCCCAATTAACCCCTTCAAGCTTCCTAGTTGCGATGGCTCCACGACTAAGTCCTTGCAAGAGGACATCTGCCGTGACAATCCCACGACACATGGTATTGACTCCATATCCACATGAAGAACATGGCGATGCTGAAATACTTTTTCCTTGTCAAACAACACTAAGGCATAGAAATTCATCCGTGTTCTTGTCCAGAACCTCAAACGCCTGAGTTTGTCCGAGTCATAGGGTGACTCACCAATGAAGAAATTCTTCTCTTTGAAGAATTTGGCACTATCAAACTTTGGCCGCTTGAGACCTTTGCCAATATTGGGAATCATGTGAGCAAGTTGAAGATTTTTTCCTTTTTGTTCTGGCATCAAGAACTGGTCGTGGAGACCCAGTTGAGTCATTGGGATATGTTACTTGATGCGGCTTGAAACTGCATCGGTATTTCCCCAAAGAGGAATGGATGATGCAATACTGCTACAGTAGGTATTTCCCTTAGTTATGAAACCAACGTATCAATCCAGTAGGAGAACCAAGCAACACTATGTAAACGGTCCCTGCACACAAAGAACAAATCCTCACAACCCAACGCGTAAGAGGCGTTGTCAATCCCTCCGCCATAAGAAAATAGATTGGTTTGTATGTGTTTGGATAAATAGATCAAAATAAAACGTGAATTAAAAGATGCAAATAAAAAGTGCAGCAAAATATTTTTGGGTTTTTGGAATAATAGATCTGAAAACAAATACGGTAAAAAATATATCTGAAAGCAATATGATAGAAGATAGACCCGGGGGCCGTAGATTTCACTAGTGGCTTCTCTCGAGAAAATAGCACACGGTGGGTAAACAAATGACTTTGGCCAATTGATAGAAGATCGAATAATTATGACGATATCCAAGGCAATGATCAATATATAGGCATCACGTCCAAGATTAGTAAACCGACTCCTGCCTACATATACTACTATTACTCCACACATCGACCACTATCCAACATGCATCTAGTGTATTAAGTTCATGGAGAAACAAAGTAATGCAATAAGAAAAATGACATGATGTAGACAAAATCTATTCATGTAAGAATAGATCCCATCTTATTATCCTTAATAGCAATGATACATACGTGCCTCGCTACCCCTTCTGTCACTGGGTGAGGACGCTGTAAGATCAAACCCATCACAAAGCACCTCTTCCAATGGCAAGAAAAATCAATCTAGTTGGCCTAACTAAACCAAAGATTCGAAGAAGAAATACGAGGCTATAAATAATCATGCATATAAGATATCAAAGAAAACTCAAACAATTTTCATGGATATAGATCTGATCATAAACTCAAACTTCAGCGGATCTCAACAAACACACCGCAAAAAGGTTTACATCAAATAGATCTCCAAGAGACCATTGTATTGATAACCAAAAAGAGAGAGGAAGCCATCTAGCTACCACCTACAGACCCGTAGGTCTATGGTGGACTACTCACGCATCATCGGAGAGGCACCAATGAGGATGATGAACCCCTTCGTGATGGTGTTCGATTAGATCTCGTGGTTCTGGAACTTGCGGCGGCTGAAATTGTGTTTCGACTGCTCCCCTATGGTTTCTGGAATATTTGGGTATTTATAGAGAGAAGAGGCGGTGCAGGAGACCCCCATGGGCCCCACAACCCACCAGGGTGCACCTAGGTTCCTGGGTGCATCCTGGTGTCTTTTGGTCCCCACAGGCCTCCCCTCTGGTCCTTCCTTGGCTCCCAAGTTGTCTTCTTGTCCAAAAAAGATCTCCAAAAAGTTTTGTTGCATTTGGACTCCGTTTGAGAGGGATATTCTGCGATGTAAAAAACAAGCAAAAAACAACAACTGGCACTGGGCACTATGTCAATAGGTTAGTACCAAAAAATGATATAAAGTTGTTATAAAATGATTGTAAAACATCTAAGAATGATAATGTAGCAGCATGGAACAATAAAAATTATGGATGCATTGGAGATGTATCATTACTGCAAGAGCACGAGCAACTTCCTTAGCTATGGCAGTTGGAACTATATCAGTGTCTGCTGAGGGAATCAGATCGGCACATGGAGGAGATACATTGATGACATCAACATCAGGGTCATCATGAGTAATATCATCAGCTGCTGCAGCTGGAATTTCTTCAGGAATGCTATGGAGCAATGGTTGTTGTTCTTCGGAGCCAGTAGGAATTTCTTCAATGCACAGAGGCGACTGAGGCTCTCTAGTGAAGGGAGTGATGAGGGGCGAATTTGGGTGAGCTGCTTCCCAAAATTCGTCATGGATCGGAGGAATTGTCTCGCCATCAGTATCCACTTCCTCCTCATTTTCTTCAATCAGCGGAGTTCGCTGAGGGAATTGAGTAGTATCTTGAGGCATTGATACATCAACATCGACCTCAATTTCTTTATCCAATTGCTCTGTGGTAGTAGCATAATGGGTTTCTCAATCATCTTCATCAGCCAGTGGAACTTCATAATCCACCCCATAAGGAATCATTTGAAGATTCTCAATATTTTGAGCAGGGGGCGATGATGAGATAGGAATTACATCAATAGGAATGACAATTGAAGACAATGTTGCCACCTTCAATTTCTTCAGGGGTTCAGGCACAGGAGGACCTGAAGCATTTCTCTTCTTTGCTTCACACTCAGCAAACGTTGTCTTCTTCACTTCTGATACAAGAGGAAGGGTGATGAGCTTCAAAGATGAAGCAGTTGTTGGAGCTGCTGCTGAGGAACTGGTTGGAGCAGTTTCATCAGGCGTGACTGATGCAGTCACCCTAGCAGGTTCTTTAGGCATGACACTTGCAGTCACCCTGGGATTTGCTTGAGGTGCAACATTATCCGTTGCCCTTTCAGTTTCTTCAGGCGCAACATCTTCAATTGCCTTGGTAGTCTGTTGAGGAGATGAAGGCGCAGTCTCACTGGCCATGGTGGTTGGAGGTGGAGCTGAGGAACTTGATGGTGGTACTGTGCCAAACTTGGTGACTTATCTCTTGTTGTGGTCATCAACCAGCTTGGTTAAGGAAGTGATGAATCATTCTTTCACGCCACAACAATGATTGGCCTGTCTTTCATAGTCTTTAGACAGCTGATGAATTTCAGACTATAATGTGACAAGCTATTGAGGAGATATTGATAGCATATTCTTCCTCAGTTCCTTTTCCTTTTTTACCTTTTGTTTATGCATGAGTTTAGCATGTGCAATCATGTACTTCTCATTCAAAATGCATGAGGAAATCATGTGGCTTGGGCAAGGAGGCAGATTCAACTCATCAAGAGGTGTTTCTGGGTTTGTGCACCAGATATCAATGAAATTGAGCAATTTCTACGGGTCCAGCAACATTGGAATAAAATAGTTCTTGGCAATTACATCTTGCTCTTGCTTTCCCTCTGAGTAACTCAGAAAGTTCACATTCATCTGTCAGCCCATGTTCATCAACCCGAGGCACTACGACCTTGCTCTTGGGACTTGGTCTGGTTCCACGGCCAATAGTAGCTTTTTGCTTCAGCTTGGGTGTTGAAGCAGTTGGTTGCCCACTAACTGAGGCTCTTGATGCAGCAATAGAGGCTATTTGAAAACCCTCGGTGCGCCAGCAAGATGTGAGCACGTATGGTGTTGAAGCACTAGCTGCAACCATTGAGGAACTTGAAGCAAGAGGAGTGATACGTGTCCAACGTATCTATAATATTTTGTTGTTCCATGCTATTATATTATCCATCTTGGATGTTTTATATGCATTATTATGCTATTTTATATCATTTTTGGGACTAACCGATTAACCTAGTGCCTAGTGCCAGTTGTTGCTTTTCCTTGCTTTTGTCTTCTACAGCAAATCAATACCAAATGGAGTCCAAACGGAACGGAACATTTTGATGATTTTTCTTGGACAAGAAGACACCCACGAAGTTTCGGGAGGAGGCCAAAAGAGGCATGGGTGAGCCACAAGATCACTAGATGCGTGATGACCCACAAGTATAGGGGATCGTTTGTAGCCTTTTTTGATAAAGAAGAGTGTCGAACCCAAGGAGGAGCTAAAGGTAGAACAAATATTCCCTCATCTATCGACCACTGATACAACTCTACGCACACTTAACGTTTGCTTTACCTAGAAGTACTTTGTAGGTGTGGATAGGTTTGCACGATAATAAAGAATGTCAAAATAAAAGTTAGGTGCTGTTTCAATAAAGAAACAATTAAGTTTAGTAAAACGAGGGTGGATTAGTGGTGGTAGGATTTGCGGAATTGTCCCTTAGCAATTGACTATGTTACTAGACCGATAACAAGTTTTTATGTGGGAGAGGCCACTACTAGCATGCCGTCCCTTACTTGGAATTCTATGCACTTATGATTGGAACTATTAGCAAGCATCCGCAACTACTAATGTTCATTAAGGTAAAACCTCTAGATGGGAATGGGCCGGGTTGACCCATTGGGTCACTGACCTGACCCAAAATGTCAAGGCCAATGGGCCAAGTGGGTTGGCCTTGATGAAATATGGGTCAGTGGAGCCGGTAACGTGCGACCCAATGGATCAAACGGGTCGACCCAGTCAATTCGCTATGCACTAGTCGCTGCTGACCGCCTCGAGCATCTCTGCTGCCGCCGGCCGCCCCGAGCATCTCTAACGCCGCCGACATTCCTCCCGCTCCTGGTGCACCTCTCGTTCGTCGTCTTGGTCATCGTCGATTGAGAGCTCGCCGTCCCGTGGTACCGTTCTCCATCGAGCTCTCCATCCTGTGGTCCCGGACGCCATCGAGCTCGCGCCATCCTAGTCGTCGCTCTGTTCCTCTCAAACTTGTCCAGCTCGTCGTCTCAGTGGCCTTCCCGGTCTTTGGATTTGCTCACTCTTGCCGGCTTCCTTCCCTTCCCAACGCAGATGGAAGCGAAGCACAGACGAGACTACTACAATTTTGGTTCTTGGTCAGTGCGTATATGTGTAAATTCTATAGGAGTTTCAGTGTGTATAAGGATTCCGCACAGGTGAGACTACTATAGATTTAGTGTAGATTTTGTAGTAGTTTCAGTGTTGGTTCTGCAGTAGTTCCGGTATGTATATGTGTAGAGTTTTTGTCTCTTGTAGACTGCAGACATGGAATATTTCGGTTAACCTTTAGGAGTTCTGTCGTAGTATTGAATATTTCAGTGTAGCAGTTTCAGTTTTCCTGTGCATACGTGAGAATTTTTGTCAATCTTGATCTTCAAAGTAGGCTACACTAAAATATTCCTCTGTTCATAAATATGACTGTCTTTGGGGCAACAATTCACTAAACTTTTGGGTCGACCTCATACACCCAACGGGTCAGCGAGGCCACAAATTTCTGATGAAATGGGCTGACCCATGGCCTCACATATTGACCTTGGGGCCATGTGGCCAGGTCGAAGGCCAGGTCCGGGTCAGCCCATTCCCATCTTGAGTAAAACCCAACCATAGCATTAAGATAAATATTGGTCCCCCTTCAACCTCGTATGCGTCGATTTCTATGTTTAGGAAGAAGCTTCTCTCACCCTTTCCCTCCAATGCACAGTCCTATCAACATACAACTAACCCTATACTGTGATCCACACGTGCGCTCATATGATGGGCACCAAAGGACAACAACATAACCACAAGCAAATTAAACCAGCCATAGAAATTTAGCAATGACTGATAGGACAACAATAATCTACTCAGACATCATAGGATGGCAACATATCATTGGATAATTGTATGAAGCATAAAGCAAAATGTTCAAGTAGAGGGTACAACGGGTTGTGGGAGAGTGGACCGCTGAATATAGATGGGGGAAGCTGCTGAAGATGTTGGTGAAGATGACATAATTATTGGAGTAGATTGCCGTCACACGATGATTGCCTCGACAGCATTCCGATGACACCGGGAGAGAGGGGGAGAGAGCCACCCTCCTCCTCCTCCTCCTCCTCCTTCTTCCTTTAACTCACCCTACATGGGAGGAGAGTGCTACTTCTTTAGCTTGCATTGGTTTTTCCCTTGAAGAGGAAATGGTGATGCAGCAAAGTAGAGATAAGTATTTGCCTCAGTTTGAGAACCAAGGTATCAATCCAGTAGGAGGTACACGCAAGTCTCCAATCTATGCACCTGCACAAACAATCAAATACTTGCACCCAACGCGATAAAGGGGTCGTCAATCCCTTCATGGTCACTTGCAAGGATGAGATATGATAGAGATAGATATAAAAGCTTACTAAAATGTAAAACAAAATAAAAGTAAATAAATTGCAGCAAGGTATTTTTGAGTTTTTGGTTTTATAGATATGAAAATATTTGATGGAAAATAGACTCGGGGGCCTTAGGTTTCACTAGAGGTTTCTCTCTTGAAAGAAAACATATGGTGGGTGAACAAATTACTGTCGAGCAATTGATAGAAAAGCGCAAAGTTATGACGATATCCAAGGCAATGATTATGAATATTGGCATCACGTCCGTGTCAAGTAGACCGACTCTTGCCTGCATCTACTACTATTACTCCACACATTGACCGCTATCCAACATGCATCTAGAGTATTATGTTCATAAGATCGGAGTAACGCCTTAAGTTAGATGACGTGATGTAGAGGGATAAACTCAAGCAATATGATGAAAACCCCATCTTTTTACCCCAGATGGCAACAATACAATACGTGCCTCGCTACCCCTACTTTGTCACTAGGTGAGGACACTGCAAGATTGAACCCAAAACTATGCACCTCTTTCATTGTCAGAAGTACCAATCTAGTTGGCCAAACCAAAGTGATAATTCAAAGAGAAATACAAAGATATAAAATCATGCATATAAGAATTCATAAGAGACTCAAATAATATTCATAGATAATATGATCATAAATCCACAATTCACCAGATCTCTACAAACACATGCAAAAGAATTTTACATTGGATAGAACTCCAAGAATACCAAGGAGAGCATTGTACTGAAGATCAAAGAGAGAGAAGAAGCCATCTACCTACTAGCTATGGACCCGTAGGTCTAGGGTAATAGAGTTGATGTAGAAGCCTTCCGTGATAGAATCCCCCTCCGACAGGATGCCGGAAAGAGCCCCAAGATGGGATCTCACAGGAATAGAAGGTTACGATGGTGGAAAAGTATTTTGGTGGACGCTTCTGGTGGTTTGGGAATATTTGGGAATATATAGCGCAAGAATTAGGGTTAGGAGACCTCCTAAGGGCCCACAAGCCCTAGGCCCCCCCGGGGCGCGCCTAGCAGGCTTGTGGTCTCCTCGGGCAACTCCTGGCCCCCTCTTCAAGTTTGTTGGATGTCTTCTGGTCCAAGAAAAATCATTGTGAAAGTTTTATTCTGTTTGGACTCTGTTTGATATCCCTTTTATGTAAAACTCAAACACAAGGGAAAAATAGAAACTGGCACTGGGCTCTAGGTTAATAGGTTAGTCCCAAAGATAATAAAAAATAACATATTAATGCATATAAAACATACAAGACAGATAATATAATAGCATGGAACAATCAAAAATTATAGATACGTTGGAGACGTATCAGAGAGTTCCCCTCTGGTCCATGGCTTCCATGGCGGCGGAGGGGCAGGAGTCCCTCCGAGATTGGATCTCCCTCTCTGTTCTCTTCTGTTTCGTGTTCCTGTTTTCTGGCCAAAAACCGTTTCATATATTCCCGGAGATCCGTAACTCCGATTGCGCTAAGATTTTTACACGATTTTTTTCCGGATATAAGCTTCCTTGCGCCTGAAGTAGAGCTCCAACCGGCTTATGAGGAGGGCACCACCCACCACCATGCACTTGTTCCCTGAGGCGCGCCTTGGTGTCTCGTAGTGGTTGTGGCCCCCCATTTGCATCGATTCCACCTCCCAAAAATCACAAATATTCCAAAACAATCCTCGTAATTTTTTATCGTGTTTGGACTTCATTTGATATGGATATTCTGCGAAACAAAAAACATGCAAGAAAAAGGAACTGGCACTGGGCACTGGATCAATAGGTTAATCCAATAAATCATATAATTGTTGCCAAAAGTATGCGAAAGTTGTATAGTATTGGCATGAGACTATAAAAAATTATAGATACGATCGAGACGTATCAGCGCACCCTAGGGGGGCGCCCTATGTGCTTGTGGGCCTCCGGGACATCTCCAACCCTAATCTCAGCTCCATAAATACCCAAATATTCCTCGTACACCAGAGGGCACAACAAAAATGCTTTTCGCCGCCGCAAATTCTGTGCTCGTGAGATCCCATCTTGGGGCCTTTTTCGGTACTCCGTTGGAGGGGGATTCAATCATGGATGGCCTCTACATAAACCTTGTTGCCCTTCTGGTGATGTGGAGTAGTTTACCACAGACCTATGGGACCATAGCTAGTAGCTAAATGGCTTCTTCTCTCTCTGTGATCTTCAATACAATGTTCTACTCGATGTTCTTGGAGATCTATTTGATGTAATCTTCTTTTGCGGTGAGTTTGTTGAGATCCAATGAATTGTGAGTTTATGATTAGTTTATCTATGAATATTATTTGAGTCTTCTTTGAACTCTTTTATGCATGATTAAGATAGCTTTGTATTTCTCCCTGATTTATTTATTTGGTTTGGCCAACTAGATTGATTTTTCTTGCAATGGGAGAGGTGCTTTGTGATGGGTTTAATCTTGCGGTGTCCTCACCCAGTGACAGAAGGGGTAGCGAGGAACATATTTGTATTGTTGCCATTAGGGATAAAAAGATGGGGTTTGTTCATATTGATTGGATCTATCCCTCTACATCATGTCACCTCATTTAAGGCGTTACTCCGTTCTTGTTAACTTAATACACTAGATGCATGCTGGATAGCGGTCGATGTGTGGACTAACAATAGTAGATGCATGCATGTCGGTCTACTTGTCACAGACATGGTTCCTATATTCATGATCATTACCTTAGATACTTTCATGATTATTCACTTTTCTATCAATTGCTCAACAGTAATTTGTTCACCCACCGTATGCGTTCTTTGAAAAGAGAAGCCGCTAGTGAAAACTATGGCCCCGGGTCTATTCTTATCATATTATTTTCAGATTTATAAAACCAAAAACCCAAAAATACCTTGCTGCAATTTATTTACCTTTACTTTATTTTGCACTTTTATTTATCTTTTATACTTATCTCTATCAGATCTCATCCTTGCAAGTAACCATGAAGGGATTGACAACCCCTTTATCGCGTTGGGTGCAAGTATTTGTTTGTTTGTGCAGTTGCTATCATTGGAGACTTGTGTGTTCCTCCTACTGGATTGATACCTTGGTTCTCAAACTGAGGGAAATACTTATCTCTACTTTGGTGCATCACCCATTCCTATTCAAGGGAAAAACCAACACAAGCTGAAGAAGTAGCAGGAATAACTTCTGGAGCTGTTGCCTGGGAGGTTCTACATCAATCCTACCAAGTACCTATCATAAAGTCTCATCTCTTGCATTTACATTATTCTCCATTTGCCTCTCGTTTTCCTCTCCCCCACTTCTAAAATGTTTTCAGAAAAACACAAACATATTTGCCTTTTTATTCGCCATCTTTCCATTCGTATTTTTGTTTGCTTTTTGTTTCCTTGTGTGCTAGATTGCTTTCTCTTTCATCATGTCCCGACCTAAAAGTCTTGATATTTACATAGAAAGTTGGAAGAAATTGAAAATAATGCAAACAGTTTCATGTCTTTGCAGTTTGAGCATAACAGTTTCTTTAGGAACGAACTTAAAGAACAAAACACTATGATTGAATATATCAATAAAGGGCTTGATGATGTCACTAAGGAAGTCTTTGGTCTTGAACCTCAACTTGCTCACATTGAAAATTTAGTGGGCTAAATTTCTGATAAACAAACCATGTTAGTAAATAAGATGGTTGCTAAACCTGAATCATTGAATGATGAAGATCTTAAAGTGATTGGTGTGCCTCCTATTGAATCTTTGTTTGCTAATAAAAAACTTGATGAATAAGGTATTGAAGATGAGTCAACTTTAACTAGAAGGTGTCCCAGTAATTTGGAGGGTGAAGATCTTAATGAAAAAATTGATAAAAGTGGGATTGGTGAGGTCAAAACTTTAACTAGTGATGAGCCCACTCTTTTGGATTTCAAGGACTTTAATTATGATAATTGTTCTTTGATAGATTGTATTTCCTTGTTACAATCCATGCTTAATTCAACTCATGCTTATAATCAAAATAAAGCTTTTAATAAAAATATCGTTGATGCTATGATGAAACCTTTTGAAGAAAAACTTGAGTTGGAAGTTTCAATCCCTAGAAAGCTTTATGATGAGTAGGAACCTACTATTAAGATTAAGATTAAAGATTATGAGTACAATGCTTTGTGTGATTTGGGTGCCAGCATTTCCACTATTCCAAACAATTTATGATGTGCTAGGTTTCCATAAACTTGATGATTGTTCTTTAAATTTGCACTTAGCGAATTCCACTATTAAGAAACCTATGGGAAGAATCAATGATTTTCTTATTGTTGCAAACAGGAATTTTGTACCCGTAGATTTTATCGTGCTTGATATAGATTTCAATCCGACATGCCCTATTATTCTTGATAGACTTTTCCTTAGAACGATTGGTGCAATTATTGATATGAAAGAAGGAAAAATTAGATTTCAATTTCCATTAAGGAAGGGCATGGAACACTTTCCAAGAAAGAAAATTAAGTTGCCATATGAATCTATTATGAGGGCCACTTATGGATTGAATACCAAAGATGACAATACCAATATATTTGCATTGTGCCTGCTAGGTGCATAAAACAACAACGCTTGTTGGGAGGCAACCCAATTTTATTTTTCTGTTTTTGCTTCTCTTTTTCAATAAATATGCAATCAATTTGCTTGTTGATAAAACTAGTGATGTGAACTATAATGAACTTGCTAGTAATCATGATAGTCAAGATCTAACGATTGACAATGATAAGAAGGAGTTGAGCGTCTAACTAAAGAACTAAAAACTCTTAAGTTAGCTCATGAAACAACTCAAGAGGATCATAGAGAGATCCTAAGAACTCATGAGAAGCTATGCTTCGCGAAGCTAAATTTAGGGCAAGAGCATGAGTTTCTAAAAGCTATCACTAATGATCTTCGAAAGAAGAGTTATTCTTACATTGCCAGATGCCTCCTCTTGTCTTCTTACATGCCCCAAGATAAACCTAGTAACAAGAGCAAGAAAGATTCTTCTTCTAGTAGTAACAATAACCATGCTAAATCCAATATTGTTGCGTCTAGTAATTCTCTTGATTCCACTAATGATTCTCTTAGACAAGTTATAGTTGAGAAAGAAAACAATTTATTGAGGGTAATTATAGAGAAAGGTGTTTACAAGAGCCTTGCCAGGAGTAAGCAATTTGAGTAAATTGTACGCAAGCAAGGAAGGCGCTGGAAGAATCAAGGTATTGGATTTGAACGAAAGTTCAATGCCAGTGGAGTTGAATGGGAAGAAGATCGATACCCCCAGACAAAGTTTGTTCCTCGACAAGAGAAATATGACCCCACTTCTTCTGAGGGAACACAAGCTCAAGATGATCTTCCACCACAAGACCATAAGCTAAAAGGCAAGGACAAGTTTCAAGAAGAGATTGACTCATTTGAAGAAGCACCCAAATCCATGGTCAAGTGGGTCCCCAAGACTTCATCAAGCTCTACTTAATCAAGTTCGACTACAAATCCAAGGATTCCCATCAAGTTGATGTGTATGCCAAAGAAGAAGAACTAGGGTGTTCTTGAGGGTGACTCCGTGATGTGCCTCCAACGTATCTGTAATTTTTGATTGTTCCTTGTTGTTAAATTATCAATCTTGGAAGTTTTATACACATTTACTAGAAACTTTATATCATTTTTCTGACTAGCCTATTGACATAGTGCTAGTGCCAGTTGCTGTTTTTTGCTTATTTTTTTACTTTGTTGAATACCAATATCAAACGAAGTCCAATTGCCATGAAACTTTTTGGAGATTTTTTTCTGGTGATAAGAGACCCTGGAAGCTTCTGGAGCACACGCGAGGAGGCCCGTGGGGCCCACTAGGCAGTAGGGCACGCCAGGGGCCTCTGGCACGCCCTGGTGGGTAGGAGGGCCCATGAGAACCACCTTGACCTACTTCTGCCTCTATAAATACTCTAAAATCCCATATATAGGGGAGTCGACGAAATATTTTTTCCACTGCCGCAAGTTCTAGAACCCTGATATCGAATCTAGAGGCCTTTTCTGGCACTCTACCGGAGGGGGCAACGATCACAGAGGGGTTCTTCATCATCCTTGTTGCCCCTCCGATGATGCGTGAGTAGTTTACCACAAACCTATGGGTTTGTAGTTAGTAGCTAGATGGCTTCTTCTATCTTTTTTGATCTTCAATACAATGTTCTCCTTGATGCTCTTGGAGATCCATTTGATGTAACTCTTTTTGCGGTGTGTTTGTTGGGATCCGTTGTATTGTGGGTTTATGATCAGTTCTATCCATGAATATTATTTGAGTCTTTGCTGAACTCTTTTATGCATGATTGTTATAGCCTTCTATTTCTTATCTGATTTATTGGTTTGGTTTGGCCAACTAGATTGATTTATCTTGCCATGTGAAGAGGTGCATTGTGATGGGTTTGATCTTGCAGTGCTCAATCTCAGTGAGAGAAAGAGACATGACATGCATGTATCATTGCAATTAAGGGTAACAAGATGGGGTTTGCTCATACATGAGTTTATCTCATCTACATCATGTCATTGTTCTTGTTGCATTACTCCGTTTTCCCATGAACTTAATACACTAGATGCATGCTGGATAATAGTCGATGTGTGGAGTAATAGTAGTAGATGCAGGCAGGAGTCGGTCTACTAATCTTGGACGTGATGCATATGTAGATGATCATTGCCTTGGATATCATCATGATCATTCGCTTTTCTATCAATTGGCCAACAGTAATTTGTTTACCTACCGTATGCTATTTTCTTGAGAGAAGGCTCTAGTGAAAACTATGGCCCCCGGGTCTATTTCCTATCATATATTAAATGCAAAATACCTTGCTGCAATTTTTCTTTATTTATTTTATTTTGTATTTTTGCTAGATCTATTTATAAAAACCTATACAATTTAATCTATCTCAATACATTTGAGGGATTGACAACCCCTCTTACGTGTTGGGTTGCAAGTATTTGCTGTTTGTGTGTAGGTGATGTTTACATAGTGTTGATTGGTTCTCCTACTGGATTGATAGCCTTGGTTTCATAACTGAGGGAAATACTTACCTTTGTTGTGCTACATCATCCTCTCTTCTTCGGGGAAATGCCAACACAGATACAAGCAATCACTCCGCCAACATACTTCACCCATATTCATTTTGGCAAGGACTTGTGCAATCAACTTTCACTTCTTTCACTAGTTCATGGAGTCACAAACCCTCTTGTTGGTAATACAAGGGACAAGGTAACCTAATGCTTTCATGGACATTATCATATGTGAAATTCACTCTATGTCTATGGATATCCTTGTATGTTCCTTGTGGGACTAACCCGTGTAGGTATTGAAAGTGCAAAACTCCAAAGGATTGCTTTGAACTCTTGATGGACTACGTCAACATTGAGCATCCACATCTTCACTATCTACATGAAGTCATCATCGACAAAACCCAAGGTTAGTTCATCCCTCTTTGGGGGGATATCACATCTAGGGGGAGCTTTGATCTAAAAAATTGAGCTAAAGCAACTGTAATGGTGTGAACGCATTAATGCTTTATGTAAAAGCGGCAACCCCACTTGTGCTTAAACGATGAGTATGACCTATGATCAAATGTTCTCATTTGACTCCTAAGTCAATATACTCATATATAGATGACCTAGTCATCGCCAATTGCTTGATAGATGCTAGAATTGGTTGTGCATGTTTGACACATATTTCATTTGATATTTTATTGTGTGAGCATGTTGGTTTGCATGTTTTCTCCATTCGAGGACATCCATTTGTTGTTTTGATTGTCTTGGGTTTTCTAGCCAAGTGGATGTAAAAGAATGCCTAAGAACCTTCTCTAGCTATCTATCCTTTCTTGTCTCAAATTCTTTTCTTGCTACATCACAAAAATTGAACAAGTATATTTCGGACCCTCCAAGTGAGGCGCACTCAGAGCCACTAATCTAAAAGGGCTGACCTCCAAAACCTTCAAATTGCTTTCCATGTGACCAATTCACTCTTACCCGGACTCACCGAAACGGTTCGAATGATCTAGGTTTTCAATCTCGGTGCTACCGATTAGACCAAATCGGCGTTGCCGATTTTTTGTAACTACATGCAACTACACGTCCCGGTACCACCGATTTGTCCATTCGATGCCATCGACAATAGCTGGGTATATATATCTCGTGGGTCTCGTACAGTTGAAAATTCTCAAACATCACGTTCTTGCACCCCCTATGTTGCTGTCACCCCTGTCTTTGGACTTCACCATTGCGTCCAACGTGCCCTCGCTGTTGGACTCCACCACTGTCAATGGAATTCAACCCCGCGGTTGCCGCCGTAGGGGTTTTGCGCCAAGTTAGGGTAAAAATCCTGCCCCTTGCGCTTCATTTTCTCCGATTCAATGCACTAGGGATTCACCATGTATCTTGCTATGTATGAAATACTTCTATCCACTAGACCAATTCCGTATATTAGATGTGAGTTAAAATTTTAGGTTTAGGTTTCCGCCGAAAGCATCTCAGACCGACCGAATAGCAATTTTCGGTGCCATCAATTTGGCCCTGGCCATTGCACTAGTACGTCTCAGTGCAGCTGAGAAGTACAAATCGATGATACTGAAAGTAACGTTTCTGTGAAACCCTAGCATCTCGGAGACACTGAATCAGATATCGGTCTGACCGAAATGGTGTGTTTAGGTTCTGTTGAGTGCTTTGGTGTCATTGAGACTACCAACTCAGTGAATCCGAAATGCATTCTGTGAAAACTTAACACTAAGATTTGAACTCAATTTTCATGAAAAGTATCTACTTTTTGTGATGGCTCATCTACTCTGCCCATACCTATCTATTCATAGGGTCTGCTTGCAAGATGTCCAATGCTAGTCACAGCCAGAACATGTCAGAGCAGCCAGAACAAGGACCAGAAAGAAGAAAACCTCAGATGATGAGGATGAAGATTTTGTGGCTAGTGAGGCCACATCAAATAAGAAGGCAGTGTTGAGGAAAGAGTATGGTACATCTGCTAGTACCAGGCCAAGTGCCAAGGATAGATCTATTGTGAGGAAAGCTCCTCTTTCCAAGTCTAACAAAGCCACAGCTCCAAGAGAAACAATGACATTCACACTTGAGGACCCAAGTGACTTATAGACAACCGACACAGGAAAGAAGAAGAAATGGCCAAGGAAGATAACTGCTCGTGTGATTGGCAAACCTTCCATGGTGGAAGATGATGATGATGATGATGATGAGGAACCAGTAGCCGAGGCACCTCCAACAAAGACTCAGAAGCTCATGTCTGATGTATTGAAGTCTGCTGCCCCCTCCAAGCCCAAGTCCAAGCCCAAAGCTCTAGCGCCCCACTCTGAGATAGATGAGTTTCTAACAGCTATCAATACCAGCTTCAGGCATTGGGGCCTTTTTCTTCTCTTTAGTTGGTAAGAAGCTCACAAAGTGGAATGATGAGATGATCATGCAATTCTACTCCAGAACACATTTTTATCCAGATGGCAGAGTCGTATGGATGACTGGGGGACACATATACCAGTATGTTGGGAAACGTTGCATGGAAAAAAATATCTACGCACACGTAAGATCTATCCATGGAGATTCATAGCAACGTGAGGGGGAGAGTGTGTCTACATACCCTCATAGACCGTAAGAGGAAGCGTTTGACAACGCGGTTGATGTAGTCAAACTTTCTTTGTGATCCAACCAATCGAGTACCGAATGTACGACACCTCCGCGTTCAACACACGTTTAGCTCGGTGATGTCCGCGCCCTCTTGATCCAGCAAGATGGCGAGGTAGTGGATGAGTTCTGGCAGCACGACGGCGTGGTGACGGTGAAGGTGAAGTTATCTCTGTAGGGCTTTGCCTAAGCACTACGAAAATATGACCGGGGGTGTAAAGGGTGGAGGGGGGAGCCGCACACGGCTAAGCAATTGTCTGGGGTGTGCTAGGCGCCCCCTCCCACATATATATAGGTGGGAGGGAGAGGCCAAGGGGCACCCCAAGTAGGCCAAATCCTACTTGGGGTCCTTCCCCAAGTGGCGCGCCCCCTGCCATATTTGCCGGAGAGGAGAAGGAAAGGGGGGAAGAGAAGGGGGGAGGCCAAGTCCCCCTCCTTTCCTTCTTTGTGGGCTGGTTCGCTCCCCTCTAATGGCCCAATAGGTCCACTATCCTCCCGGGGGTGCCCGGTACCCCCTCCGGTACTCCGATGACTATCTGGTTTTCTCCGAAACAATTCCGGTGTCTGAATACCATCGTCCTATATATCCATATTTACCTCTTGACCATTTCGAGACTCCTCGTCATGTACGTGATCTCATCCGGGACTCCGAACAACATTCGGTCACCAAATCATATAACTCATATGACACTATATCGTCAACAAACATTAAGCGTGCAGATCCTACGAGTTCGAGAACTATGTAGACATGACCGACACACCTCTCCGGTCAATAACCAATAGCAGAACCTGGATGCCCATATTGGTTCCTACATATTCTATGAAGACCTTCATCGGTCGAACCGTTATGACAACATACGTAATTCCCTTTGTCTGTCGGTATGATACTTGCCCAAGATTCGATCGTCAGCATCTTCATACCTAGTTCAATCTCGTTACCGGCAAGTCTCTTTACTCGTTGCATAATACATCATCTTGTAACTAACTCCTTAGTCATTTGCTTGCAAGCTTATGATGTGTATTATCGAGAGGGCCCAGAGATACCTCTCCGATACTCGGAGTGACAAATCCTAATCTCGATCTGTGTTGACTCAACAAACACCTTCGGAGATACCTGCAGAGCACCTTTATGATCACCAGTTATGTTGTGATGTTTGATAGCACACAAGGTATTCCTCCGGTATCCGGGAGTTGTATAATCTCATAGTCGAAGGAATATGTATTTGACATGAAGAAAGCAATAGCAATAAACTGAACGATCAATATGCTAAGCTAACGGATGGGTCTTGTCCATCACATCATACTCCTAATGATGTGATCTCTTTATCAAATGACAACTCATGTCCATGGTTAGGAAACTTTAACCATCTTCGATCAACGAGCTAGTCTAGTAGAGGCTCACTAGGGACACAATATTTGTTTACGTATTCACACATGTATTTAGGTTTCCAATCAATACAATTCTAGCATGAATAATAAAACTTTATCATGAATAAGGAAATATAAAATAACAACTTTATTATTGCCTCTAGGGCATATTTCCTTCAGTCTCCCACTTGCACTAGAGTCAATAATCTAGATTACATTGTAATGAATCTAACACCCATGGATTCTTGGTGTTGATCATGTTTTGCTCGCGGAAGAGGCTTAGTCAATGGGTCTGCCACATTCAGATCCATATGTATTTTGCAAATATCTATGTATCCATCCTTGACCTTTTCACGAATGGAGTTGAAGCATCTCTTCACGTGTTTGGCTCTATTGTGAAACCTGGATTCCTTCGCCAAGGCAATTGCTCCAGTGTTGTCACAAAAGATTTTCATTAAACCCGATGCACTAGGTATTACACCTAGATCGGATATGAGCTCCTTCATCCAGAATCCTTCATGTGCTGCTTCCGAAGAAGGTATGTACTCCGCTTCACATGTAGATCCCGCCATGACGCTCTGCTTGGAACTGCACCAACTGGCAGCTCCACCATTCAATGTAAATACGTATCCGGTTTGTGACTTACAGTCATCTGGATCAGTGTTGAAGCTAGCATCAAGGTAACCATTTATGACAAGCTCCTCATCACCTTCATAAACAAGAAACATATCCTTCGTCCTTTTCAGGTACTTCAAGATGTTCTTGACCATTGTCCAGTGATCCACTCCTGGATTACTTTGGTACCTCCTTGCCAAACTTATGGCAAGGCACACATCAGGTCTGGTACACAACATAGCATACATGATAGAACCTATGGTTGAGGCATAGGGAATGACTTTCATTCTCTCTCTATCTTCTGCAGTGGTTGGGCTTTGAGTCTGACTCAATTTCACACCTTGTAACACAAGCAAGAACCCTTTCTTTGACTGCTCCATTTTGAACTTCTTCAAAACTTTATCAAGGTATGCGCTTTGTGAAAGTCCTATTAAGCATCTTGATCTATCTCCATAGATCTTGATGCCCAATATGTAATCAGCTTCACCGAGGTCTTTCATTGAAAAATTCTTATTCAAGTATCCTCTTATTCTATACAGAAATTCTATATCATTTCCAATCAATAGTATGTCATCTACATATAATATCAGAAATGCTACAGATCTCCCATTCACTTTCCTGTAGATACAGTCTTCATCGTAAGTCTGCATAAAAACATATGCCTTGATCACCTCATCAAAGCATATATTCCAACTCCGAGATGCTTGTACCAGTCCATAGATGGATCGTTGGAGCTTGCACACTTCGTTAGCACCTTTAGGATCGACAAAACCTTCTGGTTGCATCATATACAACTCTTATTTAAGATATCCATTAAGGAATGCAGTTTTGATATCCATTTTCTAGATTTCATAATGATAAAATGTGGCAATTGCTAACATGATTCGGACAAGCTTAAGCATCGCTACAGGTGAGAAAGTCTCATCGTAGTCAACTCCTTGAACTTGTCGAAAACCTTTTGCGACAAATCGAGCTTTGTAGACAGTAACATTACCATCAGCTTCAGTCTTCTTCTTGAGGAACAATTTATTTTCTATGGCTTGCCGATCATCGGGCAAATCCACCAAAGTCCATACTTTGTTCTCATACATGGATCCTATCTTAGATTTCATGGCCTCAAGCCATTTATCAGAATCTGGTCTCATCATAGCTTCTTCATAATTCATAGGTTCGCCATGGTCTAATAACAAAACTTCCAGGACAAGATTACCGTACCACTCTGGTGCGGATCGTGCTCCTGTTGACCTACAAAGTTTAGTAGTAACTTGATCTGAAGTTTCATGATCATCATCATTAGCTTCCACTCTAGTTGGTGTAGGCATCACGGGAACATATTTCTCTGATGTACTACTTTCCAATTCGAGGGAAGGTACAATTACCTCATCAAGTTCTACTTTCCTCCCACTCACTTCTTTCGAGAGAAAATCCTTCTCTAGAAAGGATCCATTCTTAGTAACAAAAATCTTGCCTTCGGATCTGTGGTAGAAGGTGTACCCAATTTTTTCCTTAGGTTATCCTATGAAGACACACTTCTCCGATTTGGGTTCGAGCTTATCAGGCTGACGCCTTTTGACATAAGTGTCGCAACCCCAAACTTTAACAAACGACAGCTTAGGTTTCTTGCCAAACCACAGTTCATACGGTGTCGTCTCTACGGATTTAGACGGTGCCCTATTTAACATGAATGCGGCTATCTCTAATGCATAACCCCAAAACAATAGTGGTAAATCGGTAGGAGACATCATAGAATGAACCGTATCTAATAAAGTACGGTTACGACGTTCGGAGACACCATTATGCTGTGGTGTTCCAGGTGGTGTGAGTTGTAAAAAATTCCACATTGTTTTAAATGAAGGCCAAACTCGTAACTCAAATATTCGCCTCCACGATCAGATCGTAGAAACTTTATTTTCTTGTTATGATGATTCTCCACTCCACTATGAAATTCTTTGAACTTTTCGAATGTTTCAGACTTGTGTTTCATTAAGTAGATATACCCATTACTCAAATCATCTGTGAAGGTCAGAAAATAATGATACCCACCATGTGCCTCAACACTCATCGGACCGCCTACATCGGTATGTATTATTTTCAATACGTCATTAGCTCGCTCCATTGTTCCGGAGAATGGATTTTTAGTCATCTTGCCACGAGGCATGGTTCACAAGTATCAAATGATTCCTAATCAAGTGATTCCAAAAGTCCATCTGCATGGAGTTTCTTCATGCGCTTTACACCAATATGACCTAAACGGCAGTGCACAAGTATGTTGCACTATAATTATCAACTTTGCATCTTTTGGCATAAAAATTATGAATATGTGTATCACTACAATCGAGATTAAACAAGAATAGACCACTCTTCAAGGGTGCACGACCATAAAAGATATTACTCTTATAAATAGAACAACCATTATTCTCTGACTTAAATGAATAACCATCTCGCAATAAACGAGATCCAGATATAATGTTCATGCTCAATGCGGGTACTAAATAACAATTATTGAGGTCTAAAACTAATCCTAAAGGTAGATGTAGAGGTAGTGTACCGATGGCGATCACATTGACCTTGGAACCATTCCCGACGCACATCGTCACCTCATCCTTAGCCAATCTTCGTTTATTACGTAGCTCCTGTTTTGAGTTACAAATATGAGCAACCGAACCATATCAAATACCAGTCGCTACTACGAGCATTAGTAAGGAACACATCAATTACATGTATATCAAATATACCTTTGTTCACTTTGCCATCCTTCTTATTCGCCAAATACTTGGGGCAGTTCCGCTTCCAGTGACCACTCCCTTTGAAGTAGAAGCACCCAGTTTCAGGCTTTGGTTCAACTTTGGGCTTCTTCCCGGGAGTGGCAACTTGCTTGCCATTCTTCTTGAAGTTCGCTTTCTTTCCCTTTCCCTTTTTCTTGAAACTAGTGGTCTTGTTAATCATCAACACTTGATGCTCCTGCTTGATTTCTACCTCCATGGTCTTGAGCATTGCGAATAGCTCGGGGATTGTTTTGTTCATCCCTTGCATATTATAGTTCATCACAAAGCCTTTGTAGCTTGGTGACAGTGATTGAAGAACTCTATTAATAACACAATCAACTAGAAGATCAACTCCCAGCTGAGTCAAGTGATAATAATACCGAGACATTTTGATTATGTGTTCACTGACTGAACTGTTCTCCTCCATTTTGCAGCTACAGAATTTGTTGGAGACTTTGTATATCTCAACCCGGGCATTTGCTTGAAATATTAACTTCAACTCTTGGAACATCTCATATGGTCCATGACGTCCAAAACGTCTTTCAAGTCTCACGTCTAAGCTGTAAAGCATGGCACACTTAACTATTGAGTAGTCATTATATCGAGCTTGCCAGACGTTTACAACATCTGCATCATCTCCTGCAGCAGGCCTATCACCTAGCGGTGCACCAAGGACATAATTCTTCTGTGCAGCAATGAGGATAATCCTCAAGTTATGGACCCATTCCGTGTAGTTGCTACCATCATCTTTCAACTTAGCTTTCTCTAGGAACGCAGTAAAATTTAGGGGAACGGTAGCACGGGCCATTGATCTACAACATAGACATGCAAATACTATCAAGACTAAGTTCATGATAAATTAAGTTGTAGCGACCCGACCTCAACGGTCAAGTCTCTGTGCCTCAGTGTCATCCCTGGATCAGTAATGCTGACACGCACAGTACTCGAAGGATTTATAACAGAGTAGCAATCACACACTTATTACATCGAATGTCTCAAAAGAGAACTTATTACAATAATATGGCATAAGGCCATCTAATGCGAATACAGCGGAAGGCTTGGAAGATAAAGTGAGTCCATCAACTCCAACGGCATAGCTGAGCTGCACGGCAACGACCTAACGAACCTTACTCCTCGTCTGAAAAGTCGCAACATAATACGTTGCAGCCGAGAACAATTCACACATGGAATATCTTGGCAATATAACCTGATGAGAGTAGAAACAGAATAATACTATCACTACATGCATATATGGCTGGTGGAAAGCTCTAAGGTTATAGTTTTTGCGGAAAGCAAATTTTTCCCTACAACAAAGGAATAAATTTTTAATTTAACTATCATGGTGGTTGATAAAGTATTGAGAAGGTAAACCCCCTCTCAATCCCAAATTAAAGTCATCAACAACCCAACAATATTAATTAAGAGTGTTGAGATACATGTGAATACTCAAGTACTAGATACTCAAATTGTCCATAACCGGGGACACGGCTAACCATGATTAGTTTGTACACTTTGCGAGAGGTTTATGACTTTTCCCCACAAGACTCGATCGCCTCCGTTGGATTTCTCGCTTTACATGGTGTTTGAGAAGCGGATGACCGAGACACGATCTTTCAGAAACATTAACTCTCTACTCCGGGTAGACCATACCAAACCTACAAAACCCACTACCTGCTGATCTACCTCTTCAAGAGCTTCACGTAACTTACTCAACTATGCTAGAGCCCATAATAGCTTGTGGTTGCACATGGAAGTTTCTAGCATGAATAATCTCGATTCCTTTGAGCACTGGTGGCGGTCCATAGGAAGATCACACGGATACCCCGGGATTTCCAAAAATAAAACAGACAACACTGGGTTCCCCAGGTGCCTCAGTCCACCCATATGTGTATTTAAGTTGCCACGTTAAGTAAACCATTAATTAACAATCTCACATCTGTCATGGAAATCACTCACACCCAATCCACATCTACGAGCATAGCATGGCAATATAAGCAACGCGTGGAACTAACTCCCAAGGGTTTGATAATAAAGAGGGCAATAGGTTCTACCTCAGCAACTACTTCCCAACCCACGAGTTAAAGACATCCTAATCATGCAATGTTTGAGGATTGAACTAATGCAATGAAAACTGGGTATGGAAAGAGTATGATCAATGTGTTACTTGCCTTGCTAACGATCTGTGAATCCTAGAGACTCGTAGTAACACGCTTCGCACTCCGGGAATTCTATCGCAAACAAACAATAACATACATAAGCAACTAGAAAATATGCACAAGTAAAACTCCAAATAAAAGAGATTGACCAGAAAGTTCAACTTAAGAACTCTGGTTTGCAAAAAGAATCAAATCAAACAGAGCAACGAAACTCAAACGACAAAAGAAACAAGATCCGTTTACTAATCTGAACTAAGGTCAAATTTTACAGTACCAAAACTTTGTTTAAGTTGATTAACATAAAGCGGGTCTCGAGACGAAACTCTAGGCATTTGAATCACCTGATTCTGACTAACGAGTGCGAAGAAAAACAGAATTTAAGATCGGATTAGAAATCGCGACTGAAAAATAATCGCGGATAAATCCGATAAAAGAAATCTGACGAACAGACTATCGAACGTGCGTTCGTTATCTATAACTAACTGAAGAGAACCGTTCGTTTAAACGAACGTATGGATGAACGTCCGTTAAATAAACAAACCGAGAAAACTGGCAAACCGAATCTAAAAAAACCCGATCTAGGGTTTCTAAAAACCGAACGGTTTTAAAAAAAACCCGGCAGCAACGGTTTGGCACAGTACCTTGACGAGGTGGCTCCGGCGAGGCGGGGTGGCGGCGGCTCTTGGGGTGGCGGGGCTTGGCGGCGGCGGGCAAGCAAGCAGGCGGCAATGGCGGCGGCGAGGCGGCGGAGTCGGCCTTCGGCTCGGCTGGGCGTTGGGGTGGCGGTGGTCGCGTATTGGGGGGCGGCTTGGAGGAGGGGCCAAGGCGGCGGCGGCTCGGTCTCCGGGTGGGAGATGGCGCGCGCGGGAGGTGGGCCGGCTCGGCCGGGCTTCGGCACAGTCGACGGTGGAAGTTTTTTTTAAATAGTTACGCCAACAGAAAATAAATCCTATAAAATAAAATGAAAACCTAAAAATGCCAAAACAAATTTTCATCGTCTAAATGAAAATATTTAGAACAGATGAACATTTTCTTGGCCCTAAAATGCAATTTTAAAAACGTGCATATTTTTCTAATGCAAATAAAATCCAAATAAACTCAAATAAAAGCAAAAAATGATTTTAACATTTTCCCTCCAATATTTCAATTGTTTTGGAGAATTCGTATTATCCCCTCTCATATATTTTATAAGAAATATATTTCGGAGTGAAAAATAATTAAAATAAAAAATCCTTGTTTCACTATTTGATACAAAATCAAATATGAAAAAATCGGGAAATCCCCAACTCTCTCCGAGGGTCCTTGAGTTGCTTAGGATTTCGAGGATTTCGGAACGGAAACACAATAAAATATGATATGCATGGATGATCTATGTATAACATTCCAAATTGAAAATTTTGGATGTTACATAAGTTCCATTAATCAAATTACTAATGAACTCCTACTTAAATAAACACCCCTCAAGTTATCTAAGTGATACGTGATCTAAATCAACTAACCCATGTCTGATCATCATGTGAGATGGGGTAGTCTTCAATGGTGAACATCTCTATCTTGATCATATCTACTATATGACTCACATTCGACCTTTTGGTCTCCAGTATTCTGAGACCATGTCTGTACATGCTAGGCTCATCAAGTTTAACCCAAGTATTCTGCATGTGCAAAATTGTCTTACACCTGTTGTATGTGAACATAGAGTCTATCACACCCGATCATTACGAGGTGCTTCAAAATGACGAACTTTAGCAACGGTGCATACTCGGGGAGAACACTTTTATCTTGAAATTTAGTGAAGGGATCATCTTATAATGCTACCACCGTTCTAAGCAAAATATGATGCATAAAGGATAAACATAACATTTAATCAAAATATGTGACTTAATATGGCCATCATCATCTTGGGCTTTTGATCTCCATCTCCAAAGCATCGACATGATATCCATCGTTGCGTCGAGGTCGTCTTGCCAACTATTGCTAACACATAGCGATAAAGTAAAGCAATTACATGGCGATTGCATTTCATACAATAATCAAGAGACAACCCAAAGGCTCCTGCCGGTTGTCGATATTATTAAACATGATCATCTCATACAACAACGTATATCACATCACGTATTGACCATATCACATCACACAACCCTGCAAAAACAAGTTAGACGTCCTCTACTTTGTTGTTGCAAGTTTTACGTGGCTGCTATGGGCTTCTAGCAAGAACCGTTCTTACCTATGTTAAAAACCACAACGGTGATTTATCAAGTTTGCTGTTTTAACCTTCTTCGAGGACCGTCCGCAGTCAAATTCAATTCAACTAAAGTAGGAGAAACAGACACCCGCCAGCCACCTTTATGCAAAACAAGTTGCATGTCTGTCGGTGGAACCTGTCTCATGTACGTGGACATGTAAGGTTGGTCCGGGTCGCTTCATCTTACAATGCCGTGGAATCAAAATAAGATGTTGGTGGTAAGCAGTATGACCATCACCGCCCACAACTCTTTGTGTTCTACTCGTGCATATCATCTACGCATAGACATGGCTTGAATGCCACTGTTGGGAAATGTTGCATGGAAAACAAAAAAATTCTACGCAAACACAAGATCTATCCATGGAGATGCATAGCAATGAGAGGGGGAGAGTGTGTCTACATACCCTCTTAGACCGTAAGTAGAAGCGTTTGACAACGCGGTTGATGTAGTCGAACTTTCTTCGCGATCCAACCGAACTGAACGTAAGACACCACCGCGTTCAGCACACGTTCATCTCGATGACGTTCATGCCTTCTTAATCCAGCAAGACAACATGGTAGTGGATGAGTTCTGGCAGCATGATGGCATGGTGACGGTGACGGTGAAGTTATCTCTGCAGGGCTTCGCCTAAGCACTACGAAAATATGACCAGGGGTGTAAACGGTGGAGGGAGGGTGCCGCACACGGCTAAACAATTGTCGGAGATGTGCTAGGCGCCACCCTCCCACATATATATAGGTGGGAGGGAGAGGGGAGAGGCCAAGGGGCGCCCCAAGTAGGCCGAATCCTACTTGGGGTCCTTCCCCAAGTGGCGCCCCTGCCATATTTGCTAGAGAGGAGAAGGAAAAGGGGGAAGAGAAGGACGGGGGAGGACGAGCCCCCCTCCTTTCCATCCTCCCACCTGGCCGGCTTCCATGGGGGGTGAGCCAGCCCCTTGTGGGCTGGTGTGCTGCCCTCTAATGGCCCAGTAGGCCCACTATCCTCCCGGGGGTGCCCGGTACCCCCTCCGGTACTCCGATGACTATCCGGTTTTCTCTGAAACACTTCCGGTGTCCGAATACCACCATCCTATATATATATATATATATATATCAATATTTACCTCTAGACCATTTCGAGACTCCTCGTCATGTCCATGATCTCATTCGGGACTCTGAACAACATTCGGTCACCAAATCATATAACTCATATAACACTATATCGTCAACGAACGTTAAGCATGCGGACCCTACGGGTTCTAGAACTATGTAGACATGACCGAGACACCTCTCCGTTCAATAACCAATAGCAGAACCTAGATGTCCATATTGATTCCTACATATTCTACCAAGATCTTTATTGGTCGAACCGTTATGACAACATACGTAATTCCCTTTGTCCGCCGGTATGTTACTTTCCCGAGATTCGATTGTCAGTATCTTTATACCTACTTCAATCTCGTCACTGGCAAGTCTCTTTACTCGTTCCATAATACATCATCTTATAACTAACTCCTTAGTCATTTGCTTGCAAGCTTATGATGTGTATTATCAAGAGGGCCCATAGATACCTCTCCGATACTCGGAGTGACAAATCCTAATCTCGATGTATGCTAACTCAACAAACACCTTCGGAGATACCTGTAGAGCATCTTTATGATCACCCAGTTATGTTGTGACGTTTGATAGCACACAAGGTATTCCTACGGTATCCGGGAGTTGCATAATCTCATAGTCGAAGAAATATGTATTTGACACGAAGAAAGCAATAACAATAAACTGAACGATCAATATGCTAAGCTAACGGATGGGTCTTGTCCATCACATCATTCTCCTAATGATGTGATCCTGTTATCAAATGATAACTCATGTCCATGGTTAGGAAACCTTAACCATCTTTGATCAAGGAGCTACTCTAGTAGAGGCTCAATAGGGACACAATATTTGTTTATGTATTCACACATGCACTTAGGTTTCCGATCAATACAATTCTAGCATGAATATTATACCTTTATCATGAATAAGGAAATGTAAAATAACACCTTTATTATTGTTGAAGCTGAAGGAAGATCTTGATGCAGCCAGAGCTATTGCAGCTGAGGACAGTGGAGATGATTTACTAATGACTGACAGATTTCAGACAGTGCCCAGGGTATCCAGATCTGATGTCATGCCAATTGCAGACACAAGGACTACTCACTCTACACCTGCTGCCACTGCTACAGTGCCACCTCCAGTCTCTACTCCACCTGCCCAACCGACTTCAGATGAAGCATTTGTAGACGCTCTTCTCTCAACGCCATCTACGCACACCGGAGCTGCCAGCCAGAGGTCTTCACCGCCAGTCGCTGCCGAAGATCATGCCTAGAGAGACGCATAATCCTATGCTTATTCGAGATTTTTGATACTTGTTGCCAAAGGGGGATAATATGTATAGATCATTAGGCTTCGAGTGAGAGAGTGTCTTGCTTTTTTGCTTGTTGGATTTTCTTGAGTATGCTACTATTTCCATTTGGTTTATGCTACTTTGTTCGTTATGTCTGTGAGATACTATGTTGGTTGTGTGTGACTAATCATACTATGCTTCATGTGATTCTTAATGCTCATTTTATCATTATTCTTATATGATCATTCACTTGTGTTTGGTGATGTGTGCATACTATTTTATTCATACCATTTTGTGTGCTCCACCAAGTTGCATGTGACATGGAAGAGTGACCCATGATCCTAATCGATTGTGCATTTGCATTCAAATGCAAAATTTTAATAATGCACAAATTTAGGGGGAGCTCTTGCTTATGACATACTTCTCAAAGCGACGATGTATTTCATTCTTTAATCATTTGTCAAAGCTTTGATCTATATATTGTCATCAATGACCAAAGGGGGGGGCGTGATGTCTACTACACAACCTTCTTCTTGTAGACGTTGTTGGGCCTGCAAGTGCACAGGTTTGTAGGACAGTAGCAAATTTCCCTCAAGTGGATGGCCTAAGGTTTATCAATCCATGGGATGCGTAGGATGAAGATGGTCTCTCTCAAGCAACCCTGCAACCAAATAACAAAGAGTCCATTGTGTCCCCAACACACCCAATACAATGGCAAATTGTATAGGTGCACTAGTTCGGCGAAGAGATGGTGATACAAGTGCAACATGGGTAGTAGATATAGGTTTTTGTAATCTGAAATAATAAAAACAACAAGGTAACTAATGGTAAAAGTGAGCGTAAACGGTATTGCAATGGTAGGAAACAGGGCCTAGGGTTCATACTTTTACTAGTGCATGTTCTCTCAACAATAATAACATAGATAGATCATATAACAATCCCTCAACATGCAACAAAGAGTCACTCCAAAGCCACTAATAGCAGAGAACAAACGTAGAGATTATGGTAGGGTACGAAACCACCTCAAAGTTATTCTTTCGGATCGATCTATTCAAGAGTTCGTACTAGAATAACACCTTAAGACACAAATCAACCAAAACCCTAATGTCACCTAGATACTCCATTGTCACCTCAAGTATCCATGGGCATGATTATACGATATGCATCACACAATCTCAGATTCATCCAACCAACACAAAGTACTTCAAAGAGTGCCCCAAAGTTTCTACCGGAGAGTCAAGAAAACGTGTGCCAACCCCTATGCATAGGTTCATGGGCGGAACCCGCAAGTTGGTCACCAAAACATACATCAAGTGGAACGTGATATCCCATTGTCACCACAGATAAACACGGCAAGACATACATCAAGTGTTCTCAAATCAAAGACTCAATCCGATAAGATAACTTCAAGAGGGATACTCAATTCATCACAAGAGAGTAGAGGGGGAGAAACATCATAAGATCCAACTATAATAGCAAAGCTCGCGATACATCAAGATCGTGCCATAGAGAGAACACGAGAGAGATCAAACACATAGCTACTGGTACATACCCTCAGCCCCGAGGGTGAACTACTCCCTCCTCGTCATGGATATTGCCAGGATGATGAAGATGGCCACCGGTGATGGGTCCCCCCTCCGGCAGGGTGCCGGAATGGGCTCTCGAGAGATTTTTCGTGGCTACAGAGGCTTGCGGTGGCGGAACTCCCGATCTATCTTGATATTCGATGTTTTTAGGGTACGTAGGCTTATATAGGCGAAAGAAGTCGGTCGGGAGGTGCTCGAGGGGCCCACGAGACAGGGGCGCGCCCGAGAGGGGGCCCTCCTATCTCGTGGCCTCCTCGAGGATCTTCTGACATGGACTCCAAGTCTCCAGGATCATATTCTTCCAAAAAATCACGCTGCCAAAGTTTTCATTCCGTTTGGACTCCATTTGATATTCCTTTTCTTTAAAATACTGAAACAGGCAATAAAACAGCAATATGGGCTGGGCCTCCGGTTAATAGGTTAGTCCCAAAAGTAATATAAAAGTGTATAATAAAGCCCGTAATCATTCAAAACAGATAATAAAATAGCATGAATGCTTCATAAATTATAGATACATTGGAGACGTATCAGCATCCCCAAGCTTAATTCCTACTCGTCCTCGAGTAGGTAAATGATAAAAGAAAGAATTTATGAAGTGTGAATGCTAGAAGGTGCACAAGTTTGATCAATGAAAATTTTAGTCACCTTTTCTAGCATGATAATATGTCATAACAGTAGTTCATCTCATAAAACTTCTCACGATAAAGCAACAAGCAATTCACATGTTAAAGCATAGACCATAAAACTTTCTTGAAAACTAGCAAACTTCATTCTTAGTCATCAAACAATTACAATTCATCTTATTTTCAGGAATAACAAACTCCACATACTCAACTATCATATAGTCCTCTACAATTGCTAACACTCACGCAATACTAATGGTTATGAAGTTTCAATCGGACACTGAGAAAGATAGGGGCTTATAGTGTTGCCTCCCAACGTATTCACCTTTGGGTGATGTCGACAATAATAGTTCATGCTAACTTACATCCAATTGGATATATATATCAGGATCACCCCAACACAAAGTGCTTGCCAAAGGATAAAATGAAAAAGGGAAAGGTGAAGATCACCTTGACTCTTGCATAAAGTAAAAGACATAAAGTAAAAGATAGGCCCTTCGCAGAGGGAAGCAGATGTTGTCATGCGCTTTTAGGGTTGGATGCACAAAATCTTAATGTGAATGAACATCACTTTATATTGCCACTTGTATATGGACCTTTATTATGCAGTCCGTCGCTTTTATTGCTTCCATAATAAGAGATCGTATAAAGCTATTTTCTTCACACCAAAAGATCATACATATTTAGAGAGCAATTTTTATTGCTTGCACCGATGACAACTTACTTGAAGGATCTTACTCAATCCATAGGTAGGTATGGTGGACTCTCATGGCAAAACTGGGTTTAAGGATATTTGGAAGCACAAGTAGTATCTCTACTTGGTGCAAGGAATTTTGGCTAGCATGAGGGGGAAAGGCAAGCACAACATGTTTGAATGATCCATGACAATATACTTTAACTGAGATGTCGGAAAACATAACCCATTATGTTATCTTCCTTGTACAACGTCAACTCTTTAGCATGTCATACTTAATGAGTGCTTCCAATTATAAAAGATGTCTAGGAAAGTGTATTTATATGTGAAATCTTCTTCCTTCAATATTCTTTCATGAATTGTTCAAATGACCAATACAATGCTTTCTAACCTTCAATAAATTTACAACCTCTACTTCTTAGACGTGAAGTCATTACTCCCCATGGGATATGCAAATGAGGCATATAAAATTTCAGATTTATGACATTCAACTCATTCAACCATTTACTCATAGGATATAAGTGAAGCACACGAGTAAATGACAAACTACTCCAAAAAGATATAAGTGAAGATCAATGAGTAGCTAAATAATTATGCAACTATGCAAAGACTCTATCTCATTAAAGAATTTCAGATCTTGATACTCTAATCAAACAGCAAGCAAAACAAAATAAAATGACACTCCAAGCAAAACACATATCATGTGGTGAATAAAAATATAGCTCCAAGTAAAATTACCGATGAATGAAGGCGAAAGAGGGGATGCCTTCCCGGGGCATCCCCAAGCTTAGGCTTTTGGCTATCCTTGAATATCTTGGGGGTGCCTTGGGAATCCCCAAGCTTAGGCTCTTGCCACTCTTTATTCCATAGTCCATCGAATCTTTACCCAAAACTTGAAAACTTCACAACACAAAACTCAACAGAAAACTCGTAAGCTCCGTTAGTATAAGAAAATAAAACCACCACTTAGATACTGTAATGAAATCATTCTAAATTCATATTGGTGTAATATCTACTGTACTCCAACTTATCTATGGTTCATACCCTTTGATACTACTCATAGATCCATCAAAATAAGGAAACAACACATAGAAAACAGAATCTGTCAAAAACAGAACAGTCTGTAGTAATCTGTATCAAACTTATACTTATGGAACTCCAAAAATCCTACCAAATTAGGAAGACCTAAGAAATTTGTGTAAAAATCCATAGAAAAAAGAATCAAATAAGAAGTACGTTACTGTGAATTAAAAAAACTAATTTACTAGGTGCAAAAGTTTCTGATTTTCAGCAGGATCAACACAGCTATCACCGTAAGCTATCCTAAAGGTCTTACTTGGCACTTTATCGAAACAAAAGCTATGAAAAATGATTACTACAGTAGAATAATCATGTGAACACGAAAAAACAGTAAGGATAAGTATTGGGTTGTCTCCCAACAAGCACTTTTCTTTAATGCCTTTCTAGCTAGGCATGATGATGACAATGATGCTCACATAAAAGATAAGAATTGAAACATAACGGGAGCATCATGAAGCATATGACTAGCACATTTAAGTCTAACCCACTTCCTATGCATAGGGATTTTGTGAGAAAACAAATTATTGGAACAATAATCAACTAGCATAGGAAGGTAAAACAAGCATAGCTTCAAAAAAATTAACACATAGAGAGGAAACTTGATATTATTGCATTTCCTACAAGCATATGTTCCTCTCTCATAATAATTTTCAGTAGCATCATGAATGAATTCAACAATATAACCAGCACCTAAAGCATTCTTTTCATGATCTACAAGCATATAAATTTTATTACTCTCCACATAAGTAAAATTCTTCTCATTCGGAATAGTGGGAGTATCATAAGAGACTTGAACACTAAAAATTGTTTCCACATTAAAAGAGTAATGTTCAGAAAAAGGGTACTCATAATCATGACAAGTTTTATAAATATAATCATCACTACTTTTTATAGCATAAGTTTTCATCACAATAATCATCATAAGTAGCAACTTTCTTCTCATCATAATCGATTGAAACCTCTCCCAAGATAGTGGAATCACTAAATAAAGTTGACACTCTTCCCAATCCACTTTCGTATTCATCACAATAAGATTCAACATCCTCCAAAATAGTGGGGTCACTACTTCCTAAATTTGACACTCTTCCAAGCCCACTTTCATCAATATAATCATCATAGGTAAGAGGCATGCTATCATCATAACAACTTTGTATATCAAAACTTGGGATGCTAAAAATATCATCTTCATTAAACATAGCTTCCCCAAGCTTGTGGCTTTGCATATCATTAGCATCATGGATATTCAAGGAATTCATACTAACAACATTGCAATCATGCTCATCATTCACATATTTCATGCCAAGCATTCTATGTAATTCTTCTTCTAGCACTTGAGCACAATTTTCCTTTTCTTCACACTCACGAAAGATATTAAAAAGACGAAGCGAATGAGACAAACTCAAGTCCATTTTTTGTAGTTTTATTTTATAAACTAAACTAGTGATAAAACAAGAAACAAAAAGATTCGATTGCAAGATTTAAAGATATACCTTCAAGCACTCACCTCCCCGGCAACGACGCCAGAAATGAGCTTGATGTCTACTACACAACCTTTTTCTTGTAGACGTTGTTGGGCCTGCAAGTGCACAGGTTTGTAGGACAGTAGCAAATTTCCCTCAAGTGGATGACCTAAGGTTTATTAATCCGTGGGAGGCGTAGGATGAAGATGGTCTCTCTCAAGCAACCCAGCAACCAAATAACAAAGAGTCTCTTGTGTCCCCAACACACCCAATACAATGGCAAATTGTATAGGTGCACTAGTTCGGCGAAGAGATGGTGATACAAGTGCAACATGGATAGTAGATATAGGTTTTTGTAATCTAAAATAATAAAAACAGCAAGGTAACTAATGGTAAAAGTGAGCGTAAACGGTATTGCAATGGTAGGAAACAAGGCCTAGGGTTCATACTTTTACTAGTGCATGTTCTCTCAACAATAATAACATAGATAGATCATATAACAATCCCTCAACATGCAACAAAGAGTCACTCCAAAGCCACTAATAGTGGAGAACAAACGCAAAGATTATGGTAGGGTACGAAACCACCTCAAAGTTATTCTTTTGGATCGATCTATTCAAGAGTTCATACTAGAATAACACCTTCAGACACAAATCAACCAAAACCCTAATGTCACCTAGATACTCCATTGTCACCTCAAGTATCCATGGGCATGATTATACGATATGCATCACACAATCTCAGATTCATCCAACCAACACAAAGTACTTCAAAGAGTGCCCCAAAGTTTCTACCGGAGAGTCAAGAAAACGTGTGCCAACCCCTATGCATAGGTTCATGGGCAGAACCCGCAAGTTGGTCACCAAAACATACATCAAGTGGAATGTGATATCCCATTGTCACCACAGATAAACACGGCAAGACATACATCAAGTGTTCTCAAATCAAAGACTCAATCCGATAAGATAACTTCAAGAGGGATACTCAATTCATCACAAGAGAGTAGAGGGGGAGAAACATCATAAGATCCAACTATAATAGCAAAGCTCGCGATACATCAAGATCGTGCCATAGAGAGAACACGAGAGAGAGATCAAACACATAGCTACTGGTACATACCCTCAGCCCCGAGGGTGAACTACTCCCTCCTTGTCATGGATAGCACCGGCATGATGAAGATGGCCACCGGTGATGGGTTCCCCCTCCGACAGGGTGCCGGAACGGGCTCCCTAGAGGTTTTTGGTGGCTACAGAGGCTTGCGGCGGTGGAACTCCCGATCTATCTTGATATTCGATGTTTTTAGGGTATGTAGGCTTATATAGGCGAAAGAAGTCGGTCGGGAGGTGCTCGAGGGGCCCATGAGACAGGGGGGCACGCCCAGTAGGGGGGGGGGGGCGCCCTCCTATCTCGTGGCCTCCTCGAGGATCTTTTGACGTGGACTCCAAGTCTCCAGGATCATATTCTTCCAAAAAATCACGCTGCCAAAGGTTTCATTCTGTTTGGACTCCGTTTGATATTCCTTTTCTTCGAAATATTGAAACAGACAATAAAACATCAATATGGGCTGGGCCTCCGGTTAATAGGTTAGTCCCAAAAGTAATATAAAAGTGTATAATAAAGCCCGTAATCATTCAAAACAGATAATAAAATAGCATGAATGCTTCATAAATTATAGATACGTTGGAGACGTATCAGGGGGGGATTGAAAGTGCAACTAATCCCTCGGTGATTTTGGTAATTCATAACAACATATATCTCATTGAACTAATATCCATTCAAGATAAATATTTCAGCATGTTCAATGATTGGCTTGGCAAGACCCCTCAAAATATTAAGGAAATGGATTGGCAAAAAGCTCAAAACTCTTCATTCTTGTTTAACTGATCCAAGATCACATTAAGTTCGTAGGAAAGCCAATTCTATTAAAAGGGATGAGGTGTTGCTTAATTGTCTACTTGCTCAAAGTGCTTAGTGATATTGCACCATAACCCTCAGCCACTTTCTCTACCAAATATGTCCAAACCCCACATTCCAACTCAGCCCCACCGATATTGCCTATCCAGAGCCACCGATTTCATATGGACTAAGCCACTGCCAAACACTAACAATTCGGATCCACTGATATGGATCTTGGTCTCACCGAGATGGCCTTTCCATCTCTGTGTTGCTTATTGCAATTATTTTGGCTCCACCGAGAATTGCAATCGGTCTCACCAAGATGGCTTGACCAATTCTCTGTTGCCTTATTGCTTCACTTCGGTCTCACCGAGTTGATGCAATCGGCGCCATCGAGATGAGGTTTATCCTAAGCCCTTGCACATCAGTCCCTCCGAGTTGTTCCCCTCGGTCCCACCAAGATTCCTAACGTTCATATTTTTACACAGATCGGTGCCACCGAGTTTTCTGTTTAGTGCCACCGAGATAGGTTAAAAGTGTGTAACGGTTGGATTTTGCGTGGAGGCTATATATACCCCTCCACCCCTTCTTCTTCAGAGAGAGAGAAAGAGAGAGAACCATCAGAACATGCCTTCACTTCCACCATTCATTTTCTGAGAGATAACCACCTACTCATGGTTGAGATCAAGATAATCAATTCCTACCATTTGAACCTTGATTTCTAGCCTTCCCCAAGTTGCTTTCCACTCTAATTGTACTGCCACTATAGCCAAATCTGTGAGAGATAGTTGAGTGTTGGGGATACTATCATTTGAAGCACAAGAGCAAGGAGTTCATCATCAACACACCATCCATTACCTTTTGGAGAGTAGTGTCTCCTAGATTAGTTAGGTGTCGCTTGGGAGCCTCCGACATGATGTGGAGTTGAACCAAGAAGTTTCTAAGGGCAAGGAGATCGCCTCCTTCATGAAGATATACCCAAGTGAGGCAATTCCTTCATGGACGATGGCCATGGTGGGATAAACAAGGTTGCTTCTTCGTGGACCCTTTGTGGGTGGAGCCCTCCGTGGACTCGCACATCCGTTACCCTTCGTCGGTTGAAGTCTCCATCAACATGGACATGTGATAGCACCACCAGTAGGAACTTCGCCAAAAAATCTTTGTGTCCCCATTGCATTTGCCTTCTCCAAACCCTTCCATTTACCTTCATGTGCAATGCTTTACTTTCTGCTGCTATACTCTTAGAATTGCATGTGTAGGTTGATTGCGTAACTTGTCATACTTTCTAAAATCTGTCCACAATTAACATTGGGAAAATTCTAGGTTTTTATTTGAAGTAGTCTAATCACCCTCCCTCTAGACATTCTTTCGATCCTACAATTATGCTATACAATGAGACTTGTAACCATTCTAGCAACTCTCTTCTACTACTTCAAGATGGTGGCTGCCAGAAGACGTAGTCTTTGATAGGATTAGCTTCTCCCCCTTTATTTTGTCATTCTTCAGTTTAGTCCATAGATACTACCCCTTTTATTTATACCGATGCATATGTAGTGTAGATCTGATGTAAGTCTTGCAAGTACTTTGGATGAGTACTCGCGGTTGCTTTGCTACCTCTTTTCTTTTCAACCTAGATGTTCGCAACAGATGATGGCATAGTAGATGGAGGTTACCCCAGTGGAGCTTACTACCTGGAGACCTATGACCTGGAGTAGTCTGGAGGTCCCAGATAGGAGGCCTCACCTTTCGATCTAGTGGTGTTGTTTTGCTCAGCCTTCTTAAGTTAAACTTGTCTAAATATGTATGTACTCAGATAATATTTGCTTGATGACTTATGTATTCAGGTTCTCGTGGCCCCTGGCTTGTAATATGAAGAATGTTGTTTATCCTTTGTGTCATAGAGTTGTGTTGTGCTTTCTTCTCGTGAGTCTCGGATCTAGATCGTGCATGTTTGCGTGTATGATTAGTGCACGATCGAATTGGGGGAGTCACAGAAGGGCACCCACGAATTCGGCTATCCATGGCTTGTGTTTGAATGGTTGAGGGGGAGTTAAACTTTCATTTTTGCATGGTGTCGGTGTACTAAGGTAGGGGTACCTCAGTACCCCAACTTGTGCACGGCGATTCAGCCTCCCCATGGTGGATCGCCACATGCTTGCCGGAGACCATTCTGCTCCATATCAAGCCATTCAAGAACAAAGTGTACAAGACAGAAGATCAAGACCCCGGCAAGAGGAGCTTGCCGGGAAGGCCGCTCTAGGCTCAAGATTACATCACTCACACAAGGACCTGGCGAGAGGAGCTCGCCGGGAGACTAGAAGATTACATCGTAGAAGACACGCCTCGGCGCTATACGCGCCCCGGCGAGGGCCCGGGAGCGGCAAGTTACAAAGCCCGACAAGCTCCCGGGTCCGGCAAGATCAAGACCCCGGCAAGGTACTTGCCGGAGAGCTCTGCCTGTGCCCGCCTCCAGCTCATCCGCCCACGCGTCGCCTTGAGCCCTCTCCAGAGCGCGTGGCGGATGGCTGTGCAGCCTAGGGGTGCGGTGGCACTCCACGGTGGTGGATCCATCGCCGTGGCGAGGCGGAGACGCAAGGCGGGAGCTTTTGGGGTCGACGGCGACGAGCATTAAATGCCCTTGTCCCCACTCACAAAGTAGGTAGAAACCACTGTTCAAATTTGTAGCTCCACTGTTCCTGCCTGTTCCAACTACCACCTCTTTTACATTTTACCCCTTTCTCCTGCGTTGACACTGTTGGTGACCCTTTGCACTATAAAGGAGGCCCATGCACAACGTAGAAGGGGTTCGGATCCTTTGCAACTCCCACGCTCGGTGTAGCTGCTACTGTAGCTCTTCAAGCTCCCGAGCACAATACAACACAAAGCAGCAGTAGGGTTTTACGCGTCCATCGCGGCCCGAAGCTGGGTAAAAATCCGCCCGCGTGCATCGCCTCGATCTGCTCTCTGTGCTCCCTCCGCCCTCGTACCGCACAGACAAGGGGCCCCGGCCCCATAGGTGTTCGCGGCGGGCGGGTCTCTTCCTCCGCTCCGCCCCGACATCTTTGGCGCGCCAGGTAGGGGGCGTCGAGGTTGTGCGGACCTGATCCGGCGTTTGTGCGGGCGCGTTCTTCATCAACCTCTCCAAGTTTCGTCAACAACGTCATCGACAACTGCGCCATGGCCCCGAAGACGAGGGCTTCAAGGGTTGCAGACACGTCTGTGCCTCACCCGCCGCCACCGGAGCCAGCGGTGGGCGGAGGAGACGCCGTCGGAAGGGTGGTCGCCGGCGAGGACACTCGCGGCGCCACCAGATCCAAGGACGAGGCGGATGACCGCGCCTCGGCCTCCGTGGACGCGCCGCGTCCATCTCAGCACAACAACCCAGCAGCGCCATACCACGGGAGGTGGTATCCGCCTGCTAGAGCAAGAACACGCCGGAGGTTCGCGGGATGCTCCGGACCGCTGTCCATGCATGAGCAAAGCGAAAGTGCCGGGGCAGGACCCTGCTCCTCCTATCGCTACTAGGAGTCCGAGCATATCCTGTTCCTCGCGCCGCTCGCCCCCGCCCCCCTCCACTCCGGCGAGCGCATCTCCCTGGAGCGCTACGCTGCCGTCGAGGACGCGCCATCGAGCTCTGAGTCCAGCAAGGACAGCTCTGGTGCTCACTCCGGCGAGCGTAGCTCCTCGGAGCGCTCTAAGCCCGGCGAGGACAGCTCTGGTGCTCGTTCCGGCAAACGCACCTCCCCGGAGCGCTGCGTTGCCGTCGAGGACGCGCCATCGAGCTCCACCGGCAAATGCAAGGAAACGAGAAAAAGAAAAGATAAGTCGCTCGAGCCTTTGTGCAGAGCACTCCTTAGTTCCATGCTTTTCTTGTGTTATATCCCTCGTGCGTTCGTCCTTTGTACGCAAAACCTGTGCGTGGAGGAGCCTGCCCGTGGATAGCCGCACCCTTACCTTGCCTCGAGCACACTCAACGAGTTAAAAGTGAGCCGCGACAAGCTTCACGCCCTTGTTTCGTTTCGAGTCTGTTCAGCAAGCTAAGCGCGTCGCGACTAGACGCGGCAAGGTTGCTTGCCGGAAGCAACACCAGCCAGCGGGCTGCTGATGTTCCGCACTCAGCAAGTGTGTTAAGCACCGGCAAGTTCCCTAGAAGCGTAGGGTGAAAGCGCACAAAGGGTGTAAAGTAGAGGGTGTGACGTGGCAAGCCTTGCCGTGAGATGTCCTTCGTATGAGAGACTTGTGCGCGAGAGGAGCCGAGTCGTGGTCCAGCTGCGTCCTTGCCTTGTTTCCGAGTCCGCTCGGCAAACACAAGCGCGCTGCAGCTGGCCCGGCAAGGTTGCTTGCCGGAAGCAACACCCGCCAGCGGGCTGCTGATGTTCCGCACTCAGCAAGCGTGTTCACGACCGGCAGGCTCCCCGAGAACGTAGAGTGCAAACATACGAAGGGCAAAGCGCGGCATCGTATTGCGGAGTCACATAGAAAGAATTTATACGCGTATGCATGAAAATGACGAAGCTGTTGCAGATCTATCTCAGCTGTTTTCATGGCTGAAATTGCAGCAACAAGGAGAAGCCAGAAGAGCGCACCAGCACCTGGGCCCCGGCAAGCCAGGGTTGCCGGGGGCTGCGAGTGCCAAGATTCCTTCCCAGCAAGCCAGCGTCGCTGGGGGCTGCGAGTGCCAAAATTCGTCTCCGGCAAGCCAGAGTTGCTGGGGGCTGCGATATCAGATAAGTTTTTCATCCCTCGTCATGCATCCTCTTATGGACCGAGGAAAGCGGGGCTGCGTCTTTGAACAAGCGTGTCTTGTAAAACCCATACGCGGAGGAGCCAAGTCGTGGCCCAGTTGCGCCCTTGGTTTGTTTTCGAGCACGCTCAAACAGTTAAAGTGAGCCGCGACTAGTCTCGCGCCCTTGTTACGTTTTCGAGTACGCTCAACAAACACAAGTCTTGCTGCAATCGCCCCGGCGAGGTTGCTTGTCGGGAACAACACCAGCCAGCTGGCTGCTGATGTCCCTTTTCTCAGCAAGCGTGTTCGGACCGGCAAGCTCCCCGAGAGCGTAGGATAGGAACATACAAGGCACGAAGTCAAGACTCAGTCCGGCAAGCTTTCCCCTCTTTTCATTAAAAACATCCCAGTCTAGTACAAGTCCATAAGGGATGAAAAACATGATAGAGAGGATTACAAGTTTTTAAATGCAACTAAGGCCCGAGGGCTTACAAGTTAAAAAGATAAGATGCCCGTGATCCCTCTCCTATTTCTCTGTTCAGGAGTTCAGGAGGTAGGTCAAGGAGGCCCCGGCAAGAGAAGCTTGCCGGGAAGGGCGAAAGGAGCGCCTAGGAGAGCGTGGCGGTGAGCGCCCACTGCGGCCTGCGGGTGGCGTGCCCTCAGGAGCTGCGCAAGGTGGCGGGCATGGGGACGCACCCCGGAGAGCTACGGCGCCGAAGACACCAAGAGAACACCCCGGAGCCGCCAGAGAGCTTGGCGGAGGCGAGGCGTCGGAGGCGAGAGCTTGAAGACGGGGTGGTGGGGCGTCGAGATGCTATCAAGGGCTCCTCGCCCTCGTACTCGGCATGCGGCCTTGCCGCCCACTCCCCTCTTCCTCTTCTGCTGCCTCTCTCGCGCCACCGCCCAAGAGACGGCCCGGGGAGTTGAAGGCCGGCGACCCGGATTACGGGTCGCCGGTGGCCTGTGAGCAGCGGTGTCCGACACCTAGTCGGACCCGCCATCCCCTCGCCGACGCTGCCGCCCCTCCTCGTCACTCTCGCTCGAGGAGGGACCTTCGCTATCCGAGGAGCTGTCCACACAGCATCTCACCCGGGTCCCGTAGTCCCCGAAGACCTTGACGGCGAGAAGGTCGCCCTCCATTAACTTGAAATGGAGGGTAAACCCCGCCGTCAAGCTGTGGATCCGGGCGAACGTCTTCCACCCTCGGTCGAAGTACATCACGCCGGGGGCTGGGGACACGACACTCACTCGAGTGCCGCTGATCCCGCAGCCCCTCATGCGCAACTCCATCACCTCGGGCGGATCCGGTCCCATCGCGTCCGCGAACGGGGCCGGCAGCCGGAGGCGGCGACGAGGCGCTCGGCGAAGCTTGATGAAGAACTCCCAGGGATCGTCTCCAGTATGGACCGCCTCGTGGATAGGAGACGTCGGGGAGACGGGAGGCGCGCGCCACGACCGCCTCTCCCCCGACCACCTCGGCCACGCCCTCGGCCTCGTCCGCGGCCACGCCCCCTCCCTCTCCCTCTCGGGCGGCTCCGCCGCCACGGGAGCGGGATAGGGAGAGGTGCGCTACTGGAGGCGACCCTCGCTGCCACCGTCGAAGAACTGGATTCCCTCCTTCCATGGCGGGAAGAAGAATGAAGATGAAGACGAAGGAGAAGAGGATGAGTGTGGCCATTGTGCTCCCCTTCCGCCCCTTTTAAAGGGGCGAGGTGGGGGCTCAACCGCCCCGCTCGACCAATCGGGAAGCGAGGAGGCCAGAGGAGCGGGGCCGACTCGCCTTCTCCGCCCGTGACGGCTCGGTCTCCCACCTTCGCCGCCCACGACCCCTGTGCATGAGGGCCGCGTGGCGAAAAAGCGGAGCCGGAGCGACGGGTGAAGCGACCTCGCTCTGCACCACGATCACGGGGTGGATGCCTTAAAGGCTGCATGCGCCGCCCACGTCTCCCACGACGCCGCAATCGACGCGTGCCGTTACGGGAGGGGAGGCGGCAGAGGCGGAAGTGGATTCGGCACGCCGTGGGCCTCGTGTGCCCGTGCACTGTTTTGGGCCTGGCCCAACAGCGCTCGGCACCGTGTGTGGCCCAGGCCCGGGGGCTCCTGTCGGTGTACTAAGGTAGGGGTACCTCAGTACCCCAACTTGTGCACGGGCAGTTGCAGCTCCCCGCGGCTGGATCTACCACATGCTTGCCGGAGACCATTCCTGCTCCATATCAAGCCATTCAAGAACAAAGTGTACAAGACAGAAGATCAAGACCCCGGCAAGAGGAGCTTGCGGGAAGGCCGTTCGTGCTCAAGATTACATCACTCACATGGCCTGGCGAGAGGAGCTCGCCGGGAGACTAGAAGATTACATCGTGAAGACACGCCTCGGTGCTATCTGGCGTCCGCGAGGGCCCGGGAGCGGCAAGTTACAAAGCCCGACAAGCTCCGGGTCCGCAAGATCAAGCCCCGGCAAGGTACTTGCCGGAGAGCTGCGCCAGTGCCCACACTCCAGCTCATCGCCCACGCGTCGCCTTGAGCCCTCTCCAGAGACGCGTGGCGGATGGTCTGTGCAGCCTAGGGGTGCGGTGGCACTCCACGGTGGTGGATCCATCGCCGTGGCAGACGGAGACGCAAGGGCGGGAGCTTTTGGGGTCGACGGCGACGGGCATTAAATGCCCTTGTCCCCCACTGTCAAAGTAGGTAGAAACCACTGTTCAAGCACTGTAGCTCCACTGTTCCCGCGCTGTTCCAACTACCACCTCTTTTACATTTTTACCCCTTTCTCCTGCGTTGACACCTGTTGGTGACCCCTTTGCACTATAAAAGGAGGCCCATGCACAACGTAGAAGGGGTTCGGATCCTTTGCAACTCCCACGCTCGGTGTAGCTGCTACTGTAGCTCTTCAAGCTCCCGAGCACAATACAACACAAAGCAGCAGTAGGGTTTCTGCGTCCATCGCGCCCGGCTGGGTAAAAATCCGCCCGCGTGCATCGCCTCGATCTGCTCTCTGTGCTTCCTCCGCCCTCGTACCGCACAGACAAGGGGCCCCGGCCCCATAGGTGCTCGCGGCGGGCGGGTCTCTTCCTCCGCTCCGCCCCGACACATGGGAACCGCCAATAATGTGTTTAGCATGGAAGATATTGAAATCCTTTGTCATGATGTTGATAGGAAAGGCACACCACTTGATACGTCCATTTTGCGTCATGCTTTTATATCGATATTTATTGCATTATGGGTTGTTATTACACATTATAGCACAATACTTATGCCTTTTCTCTCTTGTTTTACAAGGTTTACATGACGAGGGAGAATGTCGGTAACTGGAATTCTGGGCTAGAAAAGGAGAAAATATTAGAGACCTATTCTGCACAACTCCAAAAGTCCTGAAACTTCATGGAGAGTCATTTTGGAATTAATAAAAAACATTGGGTGACAAAAGTACTAGAGGGGGGCCACCGGCCATCCACAAGGGTGGAGGGTGCGCCCCCTACCTTGTGGCCCCCTTGTCAGGCCTCCGGGTGCCCATCTTCTGCTATATGGTGTGTTTTAACCTAGAAAAAACCTGAAGAAAGCTTTCAGGATGAAGTGCCACCGTCTCGAGGTGGAACCAGGGCAGAACCAATCTAGGGCTCCGGTGGAGCTGTTCTGCCGGGGAAACTTCCCTCCAGGAGGTGGAAATCAAAGCCATCGTCATCACCAATGATCCTCTGATCGAGAGGGGGTCAATCTTCATCAACATCTTCACCAGCACCATCTCCTGTCAAACCATAGTTCATCTCTTGTATCCGATCTTTGTCTCAAAACCTCAGATTGGTACTTGTGGGTTGCTAGTAGTGTTGATTACTCCATGTAGTTGATGCTAGTTGGTTTATTTGGTGGAAGATCATATATTCAGATCCTTAATGATAATTAATACTCCTATGATTATGAACATGAATATGCTTTGTGAGTGGTTACGTCTATTCCCGAGGACATGGGAGAAGCCTTGTTATAAGTAGTCATGTGAATTTGGTATTCGATCGATATTTTGATGAGATGTATGTTGTCCTCCCTCTAGTGGTGTTATGTGAACGTCGACTACATGACAATTCACCATGATTTGGGAGTAGGGGAAGGCATTGGGAAGTAATAACTAGATGATGGGTTGCTAGAGTGACACAAACTTAAACCCTAGTTTATGCATTGCTTCGTAAGGGGCTGATTTGGATACATATGTTTCATGCTATGGTTAGATTTATCTTAATTCTTCTTTCGTAGTTGCGGATGCTTGCGAGAGGGGTTAATCATAAGTGGGAGGCTTGTCACAAAAAAATGCCTTCTTTTTCGTTCGCCTTTTTCTCGTCTGATCTCTTGTTTGCTTGTAATCTAGTTTGCGTAGTCACGATGTCTCAAGAAAATACCAAATTATGTGATTTTTTCAATACTAATAATAGTGATTTTATTAGTACTCCGATTGCTCCTCCCGCCACTAGTGCGAATTCTTGTGATATTAATGTCGCTTTATTGAATCTTGTTATGAAAGACCAATTTGCTGGTACTCCTAATGAGGATGTTGCGTCCCATCTAAACACATTCGTAGAATTGTGTGATATGTAAAAGAAAAAAGATGTGGACAATAATATGGTGAAGTTGAAATTATTTCCTTTCTCCTTGAGGGATCGTGCAAAAATTTGGTTTTCTTCTTTGCCTTGCAATAGTATCGATTCTTGGGATAAGTGCAAAGATGCTTTTATTACAAAGTATTTTCTGCCCGCGAAAATTATTTCCCTTAGGACTCAAATCATGAATTCTAAGCAACTTGAGCATGAACATATTGCATAATCTTGAGAAATAATGAAATTGATGCTAAGAAATTGTCCTGCTCATGGTTTAAATCTTTAGATGATTATACAAAAAATTATGCAGGAATGAATTTTGTTTCTGGAAATCTTTTAGATTCTGTTGCAGCTGGTACTTTTATGGAGATTACTTTGTGTGAAGCTACTAAATTTCTTGATAACATTATGCAAATTATTCACAATGGCATACCGAAAGCGCCTACTAGTAAAAAGGTTAATTCGGTTGAAGAAATTAGTACTTTGAGTGAAAAAGTCAATGCTCTATGAAATTGGTTGCTAGTAAAAATGATCCTATTGATCTTAATGGTGGGCCTCTATCGACTTTGATTGAGAAAAATATTGATCTCGTCGATGTGAATTTATCTCGCGAAACAATTTTAATAACAATGCTTATAGAGGTAATTTTAATCCTAAGCCTTTTCCTCAAAATTCCCCTAATGATTATGGCAATTCCTATGGAAATTCTTCTTAGAATAATAATAGGAATCCCTCTGATCTTGATAGTAATACTAAAGAATTTATTAATGCTCAAAAACTCTCAATACTATGATAGAAGAAAAGTTGAATAAGATTGATGATATGTCTAGAAGCATCGATAGAATTTCCGATGATGTAGAAAATCTCAAGATTAAAGTTTTTCCACCTAAGGTTGATGCCAATGAATCAATTAAAGCTTTATATGTTTCTATGGATGGAAGTAAGAAAAGAACCGCTGTGCTTAGAGCTAAAAGAGAATTTTTAGAACAAGTGTTTTCTACCGATTGCTTTTATAAAAAGGAAGAATATCTTAAAATTATTGGTGTTTCTTCTATTGATTACTTGTTTATTAATGTTAAACTTGATGAAAATAAGACTGATGAAGAGTCAACTTTAGCTAGAGACCGTCCTCATAATTCGGAGGGTTAAAATCTAGTTGAAAAAATTGATAAAAGTGGTTTTGAAGAGGTCAAAACTTTAACTAGTGATGTGCCCACTCTTTTTGATTACAAAGATTTTAATCATCAGAGTTGTTCTTTGATTGAATGTATTTCTGTGTTGCAATCCATGATAAATTCACCCAATGCTTATGAACAAAATAAAGCTTTTATTAAACATATTGTAGAAGCGATGATGAAAGCTTTAGAAGAAAAGTTGGAATTGGAAATTTCAATTCCTAGAAAATTATATGATGAATGGGAACCTACCATTAAAGTCAAGATTAAAAATTATGATTGTTTCGCTTTATGTGATTTGGGTGCTAGTGTTTCCACAATTCCAAAATCTCTATGTGATGTGCTTGGTCTTACCAATGTTGACGAATGTTCTCTTAATTTCCACTTGGCGGACTATACTATTAAAAAGACTTTGGGAGGAACTAATGATCTTCTTATTATTGCAAATAGGACTTATGTCCCCAAAGATTTTATTGTTCTTGGTATTGATTGCAATCCGTCTTGTCCTGTCATACTTGGTAGACAGTTTTTACAAACTATAGGTGTCGTGATTGATATGAAAGAAGGGAATATTAAATTTCAACTTCCACTAAGAAAGGGTATATATGGAACACTTCCCTAGAACAAGAATTAAGCCACCATCAGAATCAATCATGAGGGCAACCTATGGACCCAAAACCAAAGATGAAAATACTTGAATCTTTGCATTACGCCTAGCTAAGGGTGTAAAACGATATCGCTTGTTGGGAGGCAACCCAATGAATACATTTTTTTGCCTTTTTATTTCTATTTTTTTTGTGTTCACAAAATCATTCTACTGTTATGATTGTGTTTTTATGTTTAAAATTGTGTTTGTGCCAAGTAAACCCTTTGAGATTATGTTTGGTGATAGGTGCTTTGTTCTTGTTGGAAAACAGAAACTTTTGCATCCAGTAGAAGAATTTTCAAAAATCCCAGAAGTTACGGAAGTTTCTGATTATTTTACAAAAGATTTTAATGCAATTTTCTACATCTTCCTAGTTTTGCAGAATTTTTAGAGTTACAAAAGTATGGTTAGGGTCAATATTACTATAGACCATTCTATTATTGACAGATTCTGTTTTCGTTGCATTGTGTGCTAATTTTGATGAATCTATGGATTGTATCGGGGGTATAAGCCATGGTAAAGTTAGAATACACTAGGTATAATGCAATAATAAAATATGAATGGGTTTGCAACAATACTTAACGTGGTGATTTTCTTTATTATACTAACAAATCTCACAAAAGTTTTGTTAAGTTTTGTGTGATTCAAGTTTTCAAGTTTTGGGAGAGATCACGATGGATGAAGGAATAAGGAGTGAAAAGATCCTAATCTTGGGGATGCCCATGGAACCCCAAGTTAATATTCAAGGAGAACCAAGTAACTAAGCTTGGGGATGCCACAGAAGGCACACCCTCTTTCTTCTAACAACCATCGGCCATTTTACTTGGAGCTATATTTTTATTCGTCACATATCATGAGTTTTGCTTGGAGCATGTTGTACTATATGAGTCTTTGCTTGTTTTGCTTTTTAGTTTGCCAGAGCTATCCTTGCTAGACATCCCTATTTGAGAGAGCCAGAATTATGCTATGATTTGTTAGAATTGCTCTGTGTGCTTCACTTAATTTTTTTGAGCTATGGAATTGCTCTAGTGCTTTACTTATATCTTTTTGAGCAGGGTGCTTTAATTTTTGAAGACATTCTCTCATGCTTCACTTAGATTAATTTCAGGGTTAGTGAATTTTTGAAGAAATTCTCTCATGCTTCACTTATATTATTTTGAGAGACGAAATTTTATATGCTCATGTTCTTCACTTAAATTTGTTTGAGCTTGTCAAAAGCAATTGCAATATATGAAATTAGTCCCAAAGTGATAGGTATTCAAGAGGGATATAATAAAAACTTTCATGAAGATCATTGGACAAAATTAACTTGATTCTTTGTAATATTTTTGAGATATGATGACAGTAATATGTGAGCCATGTTGGTCAGTAATTATGCTTTAGTAAGAATATCGGTGTTAAGGTTTGTGATTCTTCATACGTCTCCAACGTACCTATAATTTTTGATTGTTCCATGCTATTATATTACCCCTTTTGGATGTTTATGGGCTTTATTTTACACATTTATATCATTTTTGGGACTAACCTACTAACCGGAGGCCCAGCCCATATTGCTGTTTTTTTGCCTATTTTAGTATTTCGAAGAAAAGGAATATCAAACGGAGTCCAAACGGAATGAAACCTTCGGGAGCGTGATTTTTGGAACGAACGTGATCCGGAGAGCTTGGAGTGCAAGTCAAGAAGCAGCTGAGGGCTCAACGAGATAGGAGGCCGCGCCCCCCCTGTAGGGCGCGCCCCTGTCTCATGGGCCCCTAGGGCGGCCACCGACGTACTTCTTCCTCCTATATATACCTACGTGCCCCGAAAACATCCAGGGGCACCACGAAACACAATTTCCACCGCCGTAACCTTCAGATCCGCAAGATCTCATCTTGGAGCCTTCATGACACTCTGCGGGAGGGGAATCGACCATGGAGGGCTTCTACATCAACATCCTTGCCCTCCGATGAGTTGTGAGTAGTTTACCACAGACCTCACGGGTCCATAGTTATTAGCTAGATGGCTTCTTCTCTCTTTTGGATCTCAATACAATGTTCTCCCCTCTCTTGTGGAGATCTATTCGATGTAAACTCTTTTTGTGCTGTGTTTGTCGAGATCCGATGAATTGTGGGTTTATGATCAAGTTTATCTATGAATAATATTTGAATCTTCTCTGAATTCTTTTATGTATGATTGAGTTATCTTTGCAAGTCTCTTCGAATTATCAGTTTGGTTTGGCCTACTAGATTGGTCTTTCTTGCCATGGGAGAAGTGCTTAGCTTTGGGTTCAATCTTGCGGTGACCTTACCCAGTGACAGAAAGGGTTGCAAGGCACGTATTGTATTGTCGCCATCGAGGATAACAAGATGGGGTTTATATCATATTGCTTGAGTTTATCCCTCTACATCATGTCATCTTGCTTAATGTGTTACTCTGTTCTTATGAACTTAATACTCTAGATGCATGCTGGATAGCGTCGATGTGTGGAGTAATAGTAGTAGAGGCAGGCAGGAGTCGGTCTACTTGTTATGGACGTGATGCCTATATACATGATCATGCCTACATAATCTCATAACTATGCGCTTTTCTATCAATTGCTCGACAGTAATTTGTTCACCACCATAATACTTATGCTATCTTGAGAGAAGCCTCTAGTCCTATGGCCCCCGGGTATATCTATTATCATATTTGCTTTCAATCCACTTTTATTTGCATCTTTACTTTTTGCATCTATATCATAAAAATACCAAAAATATATTTATCTTATCATACTATCTTTGTTAGATCTAACTTTCGCAAGTGGCCTTGAAGGGATTAACAACCCCTTTATTGCGTTGGTTGCGAGTTCTCAGTTTGTTTGTGTAGGTGCGTGGGACTTTTGAGGAGCCTCCTACTGGATTGATACCTTGGTTCTCAAAACTGAGGGAAATACTTACACTACACTTGCTGTATCACCCTCTCCTCTTCGAGGAAAACCAATGCAAGCTCAAGACTTAGCAAGAAGGATTTCTGGCGCCGTTGCCGGGGAGGTCTTCGCTGAAGTCAAGACATACCAAGTACCCATCACAAACCCATCTCCCTCGCATTTACATTATTTGCCATTTGCCTCTCGTTTTCCTCTCCCCCACTTCACCCTTGTCGTTTTATTCGCGCTCCCTTTCCCAATCTCCTCCTCTCTTCTTCGCTTGCCTTCTTTTGTGTGCTTGTGTGCTTGTTTGACCTTATGGCTTGCTACCTCTTGAGCACTGCGTTGGATTTCCCCAAAGAGGAGAGGATGATGCAGCAAAGTAGCGTATGTATTTCCCTCAGTTTTTGAGAACCAAGGTATCAATCCAGTAGGAGACCACGCACAAGTCCCTCGTACCTACACAAAACGATAGCAACTCGCAACCAACGCTTAGGGGTTGTCAATCCCTTCACGATCACTTACGAGAGTGAGATCTGATAGAGATAATATTTTTGGTATTTTTGATAGATAGATGCAAAGTAAAAAGTAAAAGGCAAAGTAAAACAAAGCAAGTAAATAAAGTGATATAGATTATTATGATGAGAATAGACCCGGGGGCCATAGGTTTCACTAGTGGCTTCTCTCAAGAGCATAAGTATTCTATGGTGGGTGAACAAATTACTGTTGAGCAATTGATGAATCGAGCATAGTTATGAGTATATCTAGGCAATGATCATGTATATAGGCATCACGTCCAAAACAAGTAGATCAAACGATTCTCAGATCTACTACTATTACTCCACTCATCGACCACTATCCAGCATGCATCTAGAGTATTAAGTTAAAAACAGAGTAACGCCGTAAGCAAGATGACATGATGTAGAGGGATAAATTCATGCAATATGATAAAACCCCCAACTTGTTATCCTCGATGGAAACAATACAATACGTGCCTTGCTGCACCTTCTGTCACTGGGTAAGGACACCGCAAGATTGAACCCAAAGCTAAGCACTTCTCCCATTGCAAGAACTACCAATCTAGTTGGCCAAACCAAAAAGATAATTCGAAGAGACTTGCAAAGATAACTCAATCATACATAAAAGAATTCAGAGAAGAATCAAATATTTTCCATAGATAATACTGGATCATAAACCCACAATTCATCGGTCTCAACAAACACACCGCAAAAAGAAGATTACATCGAATAGATCTCCACGAGAGAGGGGGAGAACATTGTATTGAGATCCAAAAAGAGAGAAGAAGCCATCTAGCTACTAGCTATGGACCCGAAGGTCTGAAGTAAACTACTCACACTTCATCGGAGGGGCTATGGTGATGATGTAGAAGCCCTCCGTGGTGGATGCCCCCTCCAGCGAAGCTTCGGAACAGGCCCCAAGATGGGATCTCGTGGATACAGAAGGTTGCGGCGATGGAATTAGGTTTTTGGCTCCTGTTCTGATTGTTCGGGGATACGTAGGTATATATAGGAGGAAGGAGTACGTCGGTGGAGCGCCGAGGTGTACTATTCATCATCAGCCCCTGAGGCAATCCACCACACCACACACTAGAGTAGGGTATTACACCAGAACGGTGGCCCGAACCAGTATAAATCTTGTGTCCCTCGTGTTGCTCATCGTTTTAGCTAGATTCTCCCGAGGAGATCAGACGTGGATTGGTAGGGGGAAGATCTCCGTGCGCACCCCAAATTTGAACCTTAGGGGTCTGCCGGAACCCAACATCCGACAGTGGACTTCTAGAGTGCATATCATGCCATTCTGGGCAGACCGCTTACGCTAGCTTTATGGCTCGACTATGCTATGTTTATCTCAAGATAAAGATGCCTGGCCCCAGAGGCATAATAACGGTTACCGGTAACCGTCAGAGAGTAGAAGATTGTCTTCAGGATGGGGCAAAAATAGCAGATGAGCAGATGGCAGCGGTAGAGTTCCAAGAATATCAAAAGACGGCAGATCCGAGTGATTTGCTGCGTGCTAAGAGGCCTGCCTCAGAGTCCGCATTTCAGTCGGCTGGAGACCAAGCCAGTCCATGTTCACCGGACCGATCCCAATGACGCTCCGACCCATATCTCGACGATGCTCGACAGCAAATAGGAAGAAGCGCTCACCCAGTTCCTCCGTGAGAACTGGGAAATCTTTGCATGGAAACCTTTTGACTTGCCAGGTGTAGCCAGGGGGCTGGCTGAGCACCGTTTGCGAGTCAATCCGAAAGTAAAACCCGTCAAAGAGCAGCTCCATCGGTCCCCCATAGAGAAGAGAAAAGCCATTGGCGAGGAAGTGGCTCGACTCCTAGCCGCAGAGTTCATCCGCGAGATATACCACTCCGAGTGGCTCGCCAATGTTGTTATGGTTCCCAAGAAGGACAATTCACTCCGAATGTGTATTGACTTCAAACACATCAACCGGGCCTGCCCGAAAGATCATTTTCCTCTACCCGCATCGACCATATTGTTGACTCGACTGCGGGATGTGAGCGACTGTCCTTTCTGGACACTTATTCCGGGTATCATCAGATCCGACTGTATGGACCCGATGAGATAAAAACAGCTTTCATCACCCCGTTTGGGTGTTTTTGCTATGTTACTATGCCCTTCGGCCTCAAGAATGCTTGTGCCACATTCATGCGCATGATCCAGAAGTGCCTGCTCACTCAAATCAGTCGGAATGTGGAAGCATACATGGATGACATAGTGGTTAAGTCACGCAAAGGTTTCAACCTACTGACTGACCTTGCTGAAACCTTTGCCAACCTGAGAAGATATGATATCAAGCTTAATCCGTCTAAGTGCAAATTTGGAGTCCCATGCGGAAAGTTACTCGGTTTTCTCATTTCCGAATGAGAGATCGACGCAAACCCATAAAAGATTGGTACAATCCTCCGAATGAAATGCCCGATGCGCGTGCATGACGTTCAGAAGCTTACTGGTTGCTTGGATGCTTTGAGCCGATTCATCTCACGCCTCGGTGAAAACGCACTGCCTCTTTACCGACTGATGAAGAAATCTGACAAGTTCGAGTGGAATGACGAAGCTAAAGCAGCGTTTGAAGACCTCAAGGCCCTGCTGTCCACCCAGCCGGTGCTTGCTGCTCCGGTTAGCAAGGAGCCTCTATTGCTTTACATCACAGCCACAGGACAAGTTGTTAGCACAGTGCTCACGGTCGAGCGGGAAGAAGAAGGCAAGGCCTTCAAAGTTAAGTGCCCCGTGTATTACATTTCAGAAGTCTTAACTCCATCCAAGCAAATATATCCACACTATCAGAAGTTTGTTTATGGGATTTACCTGACCACGAAGAAGGTTGCACATTATTTCTCTGATCACTCAATTTCAGTCATCAGCGATGCTCCATTGTCAGAGATTCTAAATAACAGAGATGCAACTGGTCGAGTGGCAAAGTGGGCGATTGAACTTCTTCCTTTGGATATCAAGTTTGAGGCAAAGAAGGCCATTAAGACTCAAGCAATTGCAGATTTCCTCGCAGAGTGGACTGGACAACAACAGCCGATTCAAATTCAGTCGGAACATTGGACCATGTTCTTCGATGGATCCAAGATGTTAAATGGCTCTAGTGCAGGAGTGGTTGAGGGAGTCCTGGACTAGGGGGTGTTCGGATAGCCGAACTATCATCTTCGGCCGGACTCCTGGACTATGAAGATACAAGATTGAAGACTTCGTCCCGTGTCCGGATGGGACTTCCCTTGGCGTGGAAGGCAAGCTTGGCGATACGGATATGTAGATCTCCTACCATTGTAACCGACTCTGTGTAACCCTAACCCTCTTCCGTGCCTATATAAACCGGAGGGTTTTAGTCCATAGGACTAACAACAATCATACCATAGGCTAGCTTCTAGGGTTTAGCCTCCTGAACTCCTGGTAGATCTACTCTTGTACTACCCATATCATCAATATCAATCAAGCAGGAGTAGGGTTTTACCTCCATCGAGAGGGCCCGAACCTGGGTAAAAACATCGTGTCCCTTGTCTCCTGTTACCATCCACCTAGACGCACAGTTCGGGACCCCCTACCTGAGATTCGCCGGTTTTGACACCGACATTGTTGCTATCATTGAGAGTTCCTCTGTGCCGTCGCTATCAGGAAGGATGCCTCATCCCGTCTTTAAAGATGGCACTGTTGCTAAAGGTGCTTTGGCTATCGGCCAAACTCTCCGGCTAGGCGGTTTCCTTATGACCGCCTGTCCGCCCGTCACACCGACGATGACTTCTCGGGTCGTCGAAAGCAATCTTCACGTTAGCTCGGAACTCGGCGAGCAGTTGGATCCGATGGAGCTCTCTTCCTTAAACGAGCTCTTGGATCGCATCACCGCCCTGGGAGTCGCTACAGACTACGGTCAGATTGGGCCTAAACCCAATCTGAGAGAAATTAACTCTCCCCAGGTTACCCACCACGTTGCTGTGGTAGAGGAACAATACGGCGACCCTTCTTCTATCTTAAGGACTAGCTATGTCCGGATTCCCGATCCCTCCATGTCGGATTCCCGCGGGGGGTGGGGGGGAGGATGTTACTCAAGCCCTGAACTTAAAGTCAGGCAGCGGGCTAGACTCATTGGACAACATCCAAGAACCCAAGATTCCGAGTTCAGAAACAACTTGGCCCCTAAGTTTTAAAGTGGACGGGGTTCCGAATTTAATTCCACCCGCCCGCCAAAACACAAGCGATCTATCCCAAATCCGGCAAGAGCCAGCAGAAACGGTACACCATTACTGGGCCAGATTCCTCCTGGTCATAAACAGGATAAAGGATTACCATGAGGAGGACGCAATTTCATTCTTCTGCAATAATTGCACGGACAAGGGAATCCTCAACGCCGTAAGTCGTCGTGAAATTACACGCTTCGCTGACTTGGCGTCCATAGTACGAAAGTACTGTGCGATGGAAAGCGCCTGGAAAACTGAAATCAATTTTTGGGACAGTCCGGCCCTGAATACAACTCCAGTCCGAAATAAAAGGGTGCATCATCGCCAGGCACCCGGGTTAAATACCAAAAAGCAAAAACCCTTTATAGGGCACGGAACCGTACTGGAGGGATGGCTCAATGGACCCTGCAAAATTCATAGTACAGAGGGCGCCACTCCAACTCACAACCTTAGAGCATGTTGGATATTACGACAGGTGGCCAAAAGTGGCGAGGAGCTTTTAACTCCAGAGTACCAGTCCAAGGATACCAGTACGGTATTAGCAGTCTTCGAGACATACACATCAAATAATATGCGGAAACAAACTCTCCGCAGCCTTGCCGAAGTCTACCAAGTAGCAACAATAAACCCATGGAGTGACACGACTATTACCTTTAATGCCGTGACGAACCTAAATTCCGAACAGCCCGAGCACCAGCCACATTGGTCCTCAGTCCAATAGTGGACGGCTTTCGCCTTACCAAGGTACTCATGGACGATGGCAGCAGACTGAACCTCATTTACGAGGAAACCCTCCGAAAAATGGAAATAGACTGGAGCCGCATTGAGCGAAGCAACACAACCTTTAGAGGAATAATCCCCAGTCGGGAAGCATGTTGTACAGGAAAAATCACACTGGATGTGGTGTTCGGCACGTCGGATAATTACATGTCCGAGGAAGTCACGTTCCAAGTGGCCCCGTTCAGCAGCGGATATCACGTTCTATTAGGACGAGAGGCATTCACAATTTTCAAGCTATACCCCATTACGGGTGCATGATGCTCAAAATGCCCGGGCCCAACGGAATCATCACTCTTGCTAGTGACCCGGACATAGCACTCTGCGCCGAAAATAAGACAGCCGCACTAGCCCTGGAAGAACTATCCGAAGCCCTAGCGGCCGAGGAACTTACTACGTTGCGCTCCACGGTGAATAGGGACGATTTGATACTTGATAAGTGTCGTGGTGTTCTCATGGGGGGTGTTGCAAGACGACATATGCCACAAGGGCTTAGTGTGAGGGTAAGACTACTGCTGATAGGACCGGGAGCGGGTATGCGAGTAGCACGCGGTGGTTTACCCAGCTTCGGAGCTCTCCAGAGATATAATACTCCTACTACTGCATGTCTGAGTGTATCTATCTGGGGTGTACATCGGCAAGCAAAAGTGCTCCTCGAGTTGTATCTCGAGATCGCCAAAGTGCATCTGATCTCGTATATATGCGGGTGGCCGGATGAGCATGCAAGCTCTAGTGGCCGAATGGCACTTGGCCGTGGGTGTGTGTGAGTGTGAGTCCATGGGGATCCATCCCCTGGATGGATGGATGTGTGCCTTTATAGGCATGGCTAGCTTATTTCCTAAGCTAGGTGAGTGGGCATGGGTCATGGCGTTGGTTGTAAGCTACCTTGGGTAGCTTACAAGCCAAGCCATGTATGGGGCATGGTGTATGTCATGCTTGTCCCCTAGGGTACTTTATAAATCAGTACCCAGGGGACACGGTACACTGTACATGATGGCGTCGCGGTACAGCTGTCTCGTCCGCAGTATGGCCGTCTCGTCGATGTCTTCTTGGTGTCGGGTCCAGCTGCAGTCGGCAGCCGGCTAGTGGGCGCAGTCAGCAGCCGGCTAGTGGGCGCAGTCGGCAGCCGGTAGCCGGCCGGGTAGAGCAGTCGGACGGGGAGCCGGCAGGAGCGGCCGAGCAGTCGGACTGAGGGGCTTTCCTAGCCCCGATGTCTTGAAATATTGTCTTGCCGTCTTTGGGGTACCCGTGGTCAATTACTCCGATAATAAGAGATCCAAGTCCACCTCCTTTAAACCAGCAGACGAAATAGTCAAATTTCAAGTCCATCCAACGGACCCTAGAAAAATGGCATCCATTGGGGCACAATTAAACCCTGATTTAGACGCCACACTACGAGAATTCCTACGCGAAAATTGGGACATCTTTGCCTGGCACCCTTCAGATATGCCAGGAATCCCACGCCGGCTGGCCGAGCACAGCCTAAACATCACAAAAGGATTCAAGCCACTCAAATAGGCTCTTCGGCGTTTCTCCGAACCCAAGAGACAGGCCATGGGAGAGGAGCTAGCCAAACTATTGGAGGCTGGATTTATTAGAGATATAAAACATCCGGACTGGCTAGCAAACCGGGTGATGGTACCAAAGAAGGACAAATCCTGGCGCCTATGCATCGATTTTAAAGACCTCAACAAGGCATTCCCAAAGGATCCCTTCCCCCTCCCCCACATTGATCAAATTATCGACGCCAGCGCAGGACACAATTCATTGTGTTTCCTCGACGCATACTCCGGCTACCACCAGATTAAGATGGCAGAGCCCGACCAGGCCGCAACGGCATTCATCACCCCATACGGCCCATTCTACTTCAACACAATGCCCTTTGGGCTCAAAAACACCGACGCAACATATCAGCGCATGATTCAGACATGTCTGGCAAACCAGATCGGCAAAACAGTGGAGGCATACTCAAAAACCATTTTACTACATGTCCAATGTCCTGACTCCATGCAAGTCACGGTACCCACATTATCAGAAGATAGCGTACGCAGTGTTCATGGCATCCCGGAAGCTGCGACACTACTTTCAAGAGTGTTCAATAACAGTAGCCTCCGAAGTACCTCTTAATGACATTATAAACAACCGTGACACGACGGGCCGGATTGCAAAGTGGGCCACTGAGCTCCTCCCATTCGACATAACCTATAAGCCACGGCGAGCTATCAAGTCGCAAGTTTTGGCCGACTTCATCGCCGAATCGACTGAAGCCGAACTCCCTAAAGAGTACGACGCATATTCAACTGGATCATGCACTTCGACGGCTCCAAAATGTTGGCTGGTCTGGGGCTGGCATCGTCCTGACGTCCCCAACCGGAGATACGGTTCAATACGTACTCCAGATAATGTATACGGACTCCAACAACGCAGCCAAATACGAGGCCCTTCTACATGGCCTCCGGATGGCAGTCTCCATGGGCATTCAACGCCTAGAGGTGCGCAGGGATTCAAACCTCGCGATATACCAAATAAATGGAGACTTCGATGCCAAGGATCCGAAAATGGCAGCTTATCGCAACGCCGTCCTAAAAATGTCAGCTCAGTTTGAGGGGCTCGAATTTCACCATATAGCCCGGGATAACAACCAGGCAACAGACGTATTGGCACGCATTGGCGCAAAGCGCGATGCTGTCCCCCCCAACATCTTCCGAGAGAGGCTGTTCAAGCCATCCGTACTATGGGTGGGGGAATCCGGAAATAATAAACCGGACCCAACCGCACTGCCCGACACCGAACATTCTGACACAATCGGCAGTTCCACCAACGATGTAACATCCTCAGCCCACGTAATAATGACAGTCATTGCCCCGTGGACGGAACCATTCCTAGCCTACTTAACCAGGCAGGAACTTCCCGAGGACCAAAACGAGGCCCGCTGCATAGTGCGGCGATCTAAAGCCTATAAGGTCCATGAGGAGAGCTTTACAAGAAAAGCACAACCGAGTCCTTCAAAGGTGTATCTCCAAGAGGAAGGGCGGAACCTTCGGCTGAAATTCATGCCGACTCGGCGGGCACCAAGCCGCAGCCCGGCCCTTGTAGGCAAGTCCTTCCGACAGATTTTATCGCCGACGCCCGGCAGATGCTCAGACTTAGTCCAACGATCGTCGGTTGCCAGCTCTTTGCTAATCAAAGCCACATGCCACCCACCGCCTCGAAACTATACCCATAACCTGGCCCTTCATGTCCGGGGCTTGACATGGTTGGACCCCTTAAAGGAGGAACCCACAAGCAAAGATACCTACTGGTCATGGTGGATAAGTTCACCAAATGGATAGAGGCCAAGCCTGTTAAGACGGCCGAATTTGGACCAGTGATAGACTTCATATCAGGGGTCATACACCGTTACGGCGTCCCCCATAGCATCATCACTGACAATGGCACGAACTTTATGGCCGACGAGGTTAAACTCTGGTGCAAAAACATGGGCATCAAACTCGACTATGCTTCAGTCTATCACCCTCAAACTAACGGTCAAGTCGAGCGAGCAAATGGTCTAATCATGAGCGGCATCAAACCCCGATTAGTGCGGTCCCTTAAGGAATCTAACATGCACTAGGTAGAGGAGCTCAACTCTGTACTCTGGGGGCTGCGGACCACTCCAAATCGCACCACCGGATTTACACCATTCTTTATGGTATACGGCGCAGAGGCAGTTCTGCCCTGTGACATAATTCATGACTCACCTCGCGTGCGCATGTACGAAGAAAGACAAGCCGAGCTCGATCGGCAGGACAGTTTGGACGCATTGGAGGAGGAGCGTGACGTGGCAAAAGCCCGTTCCGCATTCTATCAACAGCAAGCTTGTTCGCGCATTACAGCCTTTGAAAGCTTGTTCGCGCATTGTTCGCACACACTTGACACACTATCCGCGCTCATTATACCTGGGGGCTTCTTTAACAGAAGCTTATTTATAAGGGCTTCATGCCTAACACATGTGTCACACTTCCGCATGTACCTTTTATCCACCATTATATGCATCGATATGACTTAAGTTTTGGCCAAGCTGGGTTGCCTAGCTCCTGTGCTTACCCCTACGTTCCCGATTGTTCGGCTAGGCGGTAAAGGGAGCACCTCTACGATTGTTACTGCTGGGTCAGCCGGATGTGTACCTCAGACTGGGTGAAGCCGAAAGCTAGCGTTCTTAAGGGAACATTTGGTCGGTGAACTAAAAGACGATTTCTTACCTATTTATTCATCTGCCCCCAGATGTTTTTCTGCTTTTTTTGCAGTCCAGACATGCACTTTAGGGCATGCCTCCCAGGGAAAGGAACCCCTAACGGATTTATTCTCCCTGGAAGATGTTTCTTACTAACCATGTAATATAACATAACTAGTTGGGCACTTGTCTGATAAAGCACTAATGACCCCTACGCCTGGTCTCCACGCGTGCCCCGGTTCTTATATAACCGCGAGGGTATTCAGACACGATCCAGACTATTGGGTCCCGAGGTTGAAGCGAAACAGTCCGCTATGGCATTGAAGAAAATCCGGCTAGAAGGCATTTTACATGTCATCTTAAATTACATAGTCAACTTGACTGGGCATATTCCTCTTCAATGCCATCCAACAGGCTGTCTACTTTACAGTCCTGTTGGGAATACTTTGCAGCCAATTCTACATGGCCGTACACTAAGCTCACAGGGATCTCCTTCCCATCAGGCCCCGCAGGTCCGACCTCGGCCATGTGATTTGGGTCAGCCTTCATGTGCCGCGTCTTCACCATAGCCCAGGCCTCCCTGGCGCCTTGATGGCAGGCCGATATCTTCCATAGGAAGCGCTGCCGTGCTCCCTGAAGCCTCTCTGCAAGCTCTCCAAGGCCTTCGGGCAGGGAGACAGATGGCCACAAGGCCCCGGCGACGCCTTTCATCACCGGCCGAACTTGTTCGTGCAGTTGCAAGAGCTCGAAGGTGTCAACCGTAGAACCGGCATCTCCTCTGCGCAGACGGCTCGTGAGCATACCTACAGACATAACTCTGTTAGACGACTTCCTCGCCGAACTCTTTTTCAAAGTTCGTTCAAGCACTTACTAAAAATGCCGTGTCGAAGTCGCTGATTCTCCTTAATGGAGTCAGATAGCTGGGCGCAAACATCCTTTAGTTCCTCACCCAGCTGGGTGTTGGCATCTTGGAGATTATTTTTCTCCTGCCTCACCCTTGTAAGCACACTCTCTCCAGTCTTTAACCGGCGCATGAGCTGTTTGTTGTCCGGATCTATCCCGGCGCCATCTGCAATATTATTGTCAGACTTGTACACACGCCGCACTTCACAAATTACTTGTCTTTTGAAGCATATATTACCAGAGGGGGTCTCTTTGGCTTCCCCCGTTGCGGCTAGTGCGGCCTCAAGTTGGGCTTTGCACTCCTCTAGCTCCTGGGACAGTTGGGTATTCTTTTCGGTAAGACCTTGCACAACAAATGATCCTTAAATCAGTTATTCTAACTATTTCAAGTCTCGGGGGCTACTGGCATATATACCTGTCAAATCTTCTCACCCGCATGTCTTTTACATACTCCTCTGTGGCTCTGGCTAGACCATTTTGAGTGGCACGGAGGTGTGCATCTCCTGAATTAAAGGCATCCAATGCCTCTGGGGAGAAACACGCGTCCCGAAGAGCTGTCCGGCGGCGCCTGTGATTCATGGCACTCTCCACCTCGAAATTGGTGGCAGATAACCTGTCGGCATCCTCTGTTGGAGGAACATCCGACGCACGCCCCGTGTTCACCTCTGCTTCTGGACCTGGCTTTGGAGCCTGGCGAGCAGAGAACTGATTGGCAACCTCTCCGGATACAGTCCGGCGAGCGCTCTACTTCCTGAATAGGCACGAGCATTAGTATGCCTCCCGGGAATAAAGCCGGGGAGTAAGGTGACGCGCCATATCGTTGCACCGGAGTTTCGATCTGGACTGTACTTCTTTTTAGCCTGCTGGGCCGTGCTGCCCCTTGTTGGCCAGCCGCCGCGGGCTCGGCTTTTCGCCTCAAGGGCGCCCCCTGCAAAACACCATCGGTATACGGTGATCAAGAACATGCATGGATGGGTCATTTTCAAAGTATCGGGACTTCGGTCTCGCCATTACGCGAGGCGGAAGTATTCGGTAATCGGCCGTGATGGCGACCAAGGCATTATCGATGCTCAGTTGATGGAAAACCCCGTCGATCAGCTCCACCGATATGTCCGGATCCTCTTGGGAGGTCGGATCGAGGAACCGTTCCTGATCCTCGGGTTGTGGAGGTGGGCTGCTTATATCCCTTACGGCCTGGCGCAGTTCCTGCGCCAAAATCACAAAACATGATATTTAACTATGGGAGTACGGATCGGAAAGGCAAAAATGAATGTCCGCTTACCCAGCTTGGAGGATTGTTCATAGAAAATCCGCTCTATGGATTGATGCGGAGGAATTCCTCCTCTTCTCCCTTGTATAATGCGGACAAGATCTTCGTCAGATCGGCGACCGATCCCGGCCCCTTACGGCCGCAGCGGGTGGCATCATCCTCCCGCTGAAATCCCACATGGGTGGCCTCTATAACCGAGCGGCTGCAACCCGCAAGATAATGCATATGGCCATGACTCCGATCATGGTCAGTCCGAATGAGCTAAAACCTTATCCGCTCATCGTAAATGACGCCCCGCTGCTTTCCTCCGAGGGCTCCGTGGACGCCACTTAGGCGTTTTTCAAAGGAGCATTATCGAACTCGGGGAGGCCGACCAACAGGTCCGCAGGGGACATCTTCTATATAAAACCATGCCAAGGCCGCTTGACGCCTTCTTCGGGTTCCGGACAGATATCCGTCCCGACGATGCGCTATAGTTCGCTCCGCCCACTTGATATATCGACCCCTCTTGAGAACGGGTACAGGATGTAACAACTTCTTCCACAGCGCAAAATGAGGCTCGATGCCCAAAAACAGCTCGCAAAGGGCCACGAAGCCCGCGATATGCAAAATGGAGGCAGGCGTAAGGTTGTGCAACTCGAGGCTATAGAACTCTGTGAGCCCCGGAGAAACGGATGAATTGGAAACCGAGCCCTCTTATCAAATAAGAGACAAGGCATACCCGCCTTGTTTGAAGGGCTGGGGGCGCCTCCGCTTGCTTTCCGCCTTATAGGTGGCGAGTCCGCCTCGAATCGGGACCATGAAGGCTGGGGAAGAAATCCTTGGTTTGGAGCGCCACTAGCTCATCAGGCGGGACGGAACATCTCTCCCAATCTCCCGGTGAGGGCTGGGAGGGCGAGAGGAGGAGCCGCGACCGCCCATGATGGGATGGATTGCCGGATGCGCTCTGATGAATGCTCGCGAAGGGAGGATGGTGTGATTCGGATCTACATCCTCGTCTCTTTTATAGACAGCTCATTTGCGCAGCTAGGGGGGTAAATGTAAAAATACCCTGACTTTTCACATTCGTTCAACACGTGGAAGATGGCCATTATTGGGCATGGAAGCCGAGGAGCGCAGCATTCGCGGGAAGCCGGACGCTATTCAACAGGTACATAGGATTTGGAGAAGAACACGCCTTGCAATGCCGAAGACAATATACGCGCCAGACTCATTGCCATTGAAGCCTGGTTCGAGGGCTACTGAGGGAGTCCCGGACTAGCGGGTGTCCAGATAGCCGAGCTATCATCTTTGGCCAGACTCCTGGACTATGAAGATGCAAGATTGAAGACTTCATCTCGTGTCCGGTTGGGACTTTCCTTGGCGTGGAAGGCAAGCTTGGCGATACGGATATGTAGATCTCCTAGCATTGTAACCGACTTTGTGTAACCCTAACCCTCTTTGGTGCCTATATAAACCGGAGGGTTTTAGTCTGTAGGACGAACAACAATCATACCATAGGCTAGCTTCTAGGGTTTAGCCTCTCTGATCTCGTGGTAGATCTACTCTTGTACTACCCATATCATCAATATCAATCAAGCAGGAGTAGGGTTTTACCTCCATCGAGAGGGCCCGAACCTGGGTAAAAACATCGTGTCCCTTGACTCCTGTTACCATCCGCCTAGACGCACAGTTCGGGACCCCCTACCCGAGATCCGCCGGTTTTCACACCGACAGTGGTCTTAGTATCCCCACGAGGAGACAAGCTCAGTTATGTCCTCTAGATTCACTTTGACTCTTCAAACAATGAAGCTGAGTATGAGACACTATTACATGGGTTGCGTATGGCCATCTCACTCGGTGTCCGGCGCCTGATGGTTTATGGCGACTTAGATTTAGTGGTTAACAAAGTAATGAAGCAATGGGATGTCAGGAGTCCCGCAATGACAGGTTACTGCAACGCAGTGAGAAAGCTAGACAAGAAGTTTGAGGGATTGGAGCTCCACCAAATACCACGAATCAAAAATCAAGCTACCAATGATCTGGCGAAGATAGGTTCCACTCGGAAGCCTATCCCCAGCAATGTGTTCTTGGAGCATCTTCATACCCCGTCAGTACAAGAAGATCCCTTCAAGGAAGAGCCCTCACAACTGATAAGTCCAACCAACCCGACTGAGATAGAGGTTCCAGCCGTGGTCGACCTGATCATGGAAGTCTTGGTGATCACACCCGATTGGACAGTACCATACATCGCGTACGTTCTCAGAAAATAGCTCCCGGAGGATGAAGACGAGGCTCGATAGATAGTCCGTCGATCCAAAGCTTTCACCGTGATGAAAGGGCAGCTTTACAGAGAAAGTGTCACAAGAGTGGCCCAACGCTGCATCACCCTGGAAGAAGGTCGAATGATCCTAAATGACATCCACTCGGGGACCTGTGGTCACCATGCGTCCTCTCGGACCATCGTGGCCAAAGCATACCGAGCGGGATTTCATTGGCCTCGAGCAAATGAGATGGCAAAAGATATAGTCGACAAGTGCGCAGGTTGCCTGTTTTACTCCAACATGTCTCACAAACCCGCATCTGCCCTGAAGACTATTCCACTCATCTAGCCGTTTGCAGTCAGGGGATTGGATATGGTTGGACACTTCAAAACTGGCGCGAGTGGCTTCACCCATTTGCTCGTAGCAGTCGACAAGTTTACCAAGTGGATCGAAGCCAAGACCATCAAAAACCTTGGAGCAGTAATCGCCGCCGCCATCGAGAGTTGATATTCAGATATGGAGTTCCTCACAGCATCATCACAGATAAAGGCTCCAACTTTGATTCTGATGAGTTCAAGGCGTTCTGTGCATCTCAAGGCACTCGGTCTACTTGTCTGTCGCGCACCCGCAGTCGATTGGACAGGCTGAAAGGGCGAATGGTTTGATACTTCAGGGGTTAAAGCCTTGTCTGATGCGTGATCTTAAACATGCTGCTAGAGCTTGGGTGACTGAATTGCCATCAGTGCTATGGGGGCTGAGAACAACACCCAACCGGTTGACTGATTGAACCCTTTTCTTCGTGGTGTATGGCGCTGAGGCTGTGATTCCGAGCTATTTGCTACACAATGCTCCCAGAGTTGAGATGGTCTCAGAAGCCGAGGTAGAGCAAGCACGCGAAGACGCAGTCGATCTCTTGGAGGAAGAATGTGAGATGGCTTTGGTTCGGTCGACCATTTATCAGTAGGATCTGCGTCGATTCCCCGCCCGCCATATCAGAGGTCGAGCATTTCAGGTAGGAGACCTTGTGCTCCGAGTGGTTCAGAAATGACCTCACAAGCTCGCTCCGACCTGGGAAGGTGCCTTCCTCATCACCAAGGTGCTTCACAATGGGGCATATCGCATCTACAACGTAGCCAAGAAAATGGACGAGCCACATGCATGGAACGCAGAGTTGCCTCATCCTTTCTATACCTAAAATCACTCGACCCGACAAGTTGTAATAAAAGCACTTCTGTTTGTTTTCCAAAGACAAGATTTTTACAGTATCTTAATGATTGGTTTCTCATAATCACTTGTGTCCAAATCCCCCAGTGGGTGGCTTAGCCGCGAACCCGATTCGCCTAAGTTAAAAAACACTCCGAGTGGAGAGCAATCCTCCCACTCGGGGGCTTAGCTGCGACCCCGTAATTGCCTAAGTGAAAAACATTCTGTGTGGAGAGCAATCCTCCCACTCGGGAGCTTAGCCGTGAACCTGATTCATCTAAGTTAAAAACATTCCAAGTGGAGAGAAATCCTCCCACTCGGGGGCTAAGCTGCGACCCCGTAATCGCCTAAGTTAAAAACATTCCGAGTGGAGAGTAATCCTCCCACTCGGGGGCTTAGCTGCGACCCCAGAATCGCCTGTTAAAACATTCCGAGTGGAGAGCAATCCTCCCACTGGGAGCTTAGCTGCACCCCTGCACTGCCTGTTAAAACACCCGAGTTGAGAGCAATCTCCCACCGGGGCTTAGCTGCACCCCTGCATTGCCTAAGTGAAAAACATTCTGTGTGGAGAGCAATCCTCCCACTCGGGAGCTTAGCCGTGAACCTGATTCATCTAAGTTAAAAACATTCCAAGTGGAGAGAAATCCTCCCACTCGGGGGCTAAGCTGCACCCCGAATCGCTTGTTAAAACATTCCGAGTGGAGAGTAATCCTCCCACTCGGGGGCTTAGCTGCGACCCCGTAATCGCCTAAGTTAAAAACATTCCGAGTGGAGAGCAATCCTCCCACTCGGGAGCTTAGCTGCGACCCCGTAATTGCCTAAGTTAAAAACACTCCGAGTTGAGAGCAATCCTCCCACTCAAGGGCTTAGCTGCGACTCCGTACTCGCCTAAGTTATAAACGCTCCGAGTGGAGAGCAATGCTCCCACTCGGGGGCTTAGCTGCGACCCCGTAATTGCCTAAGTCACAAATATGCTCTGAGCTCCGCCACAAATACAACGTGTGCTCCATCCCTATCCGCAAGGATGACGAGGTGTCAATCGAACACCACCTCTGAGCTACGCCACAAGTACAACGTTCCGTCCCTATCCGCAAGGACGACGAGGCGTCGACTGAGACCACCTCTGAGCTACGCCACAAGTACAATGTTCCATCCCTATCCGCAAGGACGACGAGGCGTCGACTGAGCACCACCTCTGAGCTATGGCACAAGTACAATGTTCCATCCCTATCCGCAAGGACAACAAGGTGTCAACTGAACACCGTGTCTGAGCTCCCTCACAAGTACAATGTACTTTCATTCGGCAAAGGGTGAGAAGATCAAGTCCACTAGGAACGGAAAGACAATCAGAAATAGTTTAAAAATAGAGCAAAAGCCATGATATTCAAAGAAATTCAAGTTCAGATATATCCTGCAAAACTTCAGAACCGCAGCGAGCAGAAGTACTCAGGCATCAAGCCAGAAAGAGTTTAACGATTACATAATCTCTCGGCATTCCGAGGCAAATAAGGGTGGGGCATAATGTTTTTTGGTCACTAGTCAGGAGAAGGGCTTGCTGGATCACAGAAACTGTCAAGATCAATGTTGTCTGCGATGCGACTGGCAGCTTCAAGGAAAGTGTCCATAAAGGACTGGAAAGTGCGCTTCTTGGTGTTCACGACCTTGAGGCCGCCAGCTTGTCTTCTCTGACGTCCTTGCAGTGCACTCGGACCAACGACATGGGCAACGTCAGCGCCACAGCGAGCGGATGATTTCTTCCACTCTTGCACTTGGCCAGGGATTTGATTCAGTCGAGTCATCAACGACTCGAGATCTTGCGAAAGTTCCGCATGAGGCCGGAGTTCTGCATCAACCCGAGTCATCGCCGCCTTCAGTCGGGCAAGATAAGCAACAACGCTGTCCATGCATGATTCCAACCGCAGCAAGTTCATCGCAACATCATCTTTAACAGGACAATTGATGGGGTCGAGACCCGTCTCGACCCGCCCAGTCTCAGCCTCAAAGTCTACATAGTCAAAAAAATGGTGAGTCGACAGTATGACAAGACGTACCAACCGACAGCAACAAATCAGTCGAACGATAATACCTTCAAGCTTCAGGACCAGTTTTGCAGAAAGTTGTCCTAGATAGGACTCCAGCTCTCCCTTCTTGGCTTTGAGATTTCCAACTTCATTGGTCAAGTTCTCCTTGTCTTTCTTCAGTTGCTTGACATCCCGATTGGCCTCAGAGGCGGCAGTCTTCAACTTAGAGTTCTCTTATTCTAACTTACTGACTAAAGCCAGCTTCTTGTCCGCAAGCATTGTCTTCTCTTGCGCCTTCTTCTGTGCAGCAGCAAGATCCTGATCCTTCTTCTCCAGAGCCTCCTTCATTTTCTCCAAAGAAATAACATTCTTCAGACGAGCTTGAAGTTTACGGTTTTCACTACGCACATCCATTCGAGTGAAGTCACTCGGTTCAAATAGACTAAAAGGAGAAACACGGTGGAGTGCGAGTCACAAGGTGGATAGTTGACGATTGGTTACCTCCCATGATAGCCGCTTCATCTTGAGCAGTCTTGAGGTTCTTCTTGGCCAGCTCCAGACCAAGACTGAGGCTGATTTGTTTCTTGTTTAGTTCGGAAAGTTGAGCCCCAAGATCACACGACCTCTGCGGTCAACAAACAAGATACGTCAGTCGGCAGAAACAAAAGACAATCACAGTGAAAGTTACTCTAAGACTACTGGCAAATCAAACATTCAATAGTAGTCTTGAGGACTACACCCAGTGGGTGCATTTAGCGTGCCCCCACTGGTTTGGTTCAACACTCAGCATGGTCCGTCCAACGTGAGTTCAAAAAAAAGAGGAGATTCTCAGACCCTAGCCGACTGCCAGCAGCTGACCGTGGTCTTGGGGACTACACCCAGTGGGTGCACTCTGCGTGCCCCCACTGGTTCAGACAAACACTCAACTCAACTTTAGTCGACTGAAGTGGAAGACCTATTAACCTCTAAGACAGACACACCCGGGTGGGTGACTGGATGTGAAACACAGACCCATGATAGTTGATGCACATATGGGCAGCGAAGCAACAATTTTCATCGTTCAAAAGATTAATCGAGAATCAACTAACCTTGACATTGGTTTGCAGAGCGGTGCTGGCATTATAAGCCACTTGACTGGCCTCGTGCACCACCTTCATCTGCTCCATCACAAGATTCACCTGGAGAAGAGCCTCCCTGGCGGCACTTGGCGAGTCGTCTGGAGTTTGGTACGCAGCAAAGAGCGATGGTGTCAAGGTAGTCGAAGCAGCCACTGGGTCAGGCGCATGGGGATGTACTGGAGTAGCAGGGGTCTGAGCAGTCGACCCTGATGGGCGATTTGTCGACAGCGGGTTAGCGAAAGTGAAGTTGGTCCGAACCGGATCTCCGGATCGCTCGACCACCGTCTCTAGCACCAGTGTCGACTAAGGGACCTAAACCTCAGGCGCTTTCCCGCTTGATCCCTTGCCCCTCTGTCAGGACCCCGACTCAATGCCACATCGATCTAGCATGTAACACCTCATATCACTTTGCGGCCTCACGCGCGGTATTCCCACGGGTGTCGCCTTACCTTTGCCCGGGACCGCTTATGCCTTTTGGCACACGATATGATAGTGTCGCTAGCATCCATATGATAAGGAGCCCGGCTGACATGGCTAGTCGTAAACCCAAAGTGGCACAGACTTACAGGACAGCATCCATGACCCAAAGATCGAACGTGTCGGTCATCAACGAGTGAATTCTGTGCTGTAGCACTGGGCTAGCAGACTCCGTGAACTGGCAGTAGCGGCTAGCAGGACTCGGTATTCATCGCGTGACATTTCAAGGGATGCATACAGAACGAAGAAGGACACATGCCGGCCAGCCTAAGTGTTCCGGAGCAGAGCAAGCTACCATGGCTCAAAGGAAACACTAGGAGACATTTCCGTAAGAGAGGCTACTAAAGATAAACAACTAGATAGTCGATCCCACACATACCAAGCATTTCAATAACATACACACAATATGCTCGATATGTGCAAATACAACATGGCATCACAACATGACTCTACGACTCGAGTATTTATTCATTAGGCCCGAGGAGCGAGATATTACAAACATGGGTCTCATGACCCAACATTCAGAGCATACAAGTCAAACACAAGCGAAGCTAACATGTCCGAGTACGTACATCTACAAATGAAAAAGGCTTGAAAGCCTAACTATCTACTGAGATCTCGCCGAGGGCACAAGATCGTAGCTGAGGTAACAAGCTAAACGTCAAGTCCACGCTGAACTACTAGCGAGACCGAGGTCTCTCGCAAAAACATAAAATAGGCAAACGTGAGTACAAATGTACCCAAAGAAGACTTACATCGTAACTAACTACATATGCATCATTATCAACAAAGGAATGGTGGAGTTTAACAGCAGCAAGCCAGCTTTGACTCGGTGGCTATCCTAAACTACGAATCGCAAGTAACTCTTTGAGGTGGCGCACGAGTCCACATATTCACCATATCAATACACCACCATGGATCCGCCTCCGCCTCCCCACGAGAACGCCATCCATAGCACTCACGCTTATCTTGCGATTTTAAGGTATCCACTTTCATTGTCTATGAACTGTTATAGGCAACCTGAAGTCCTTTACCATGACACGGCTATTCAATAGATCATATTAACCCCGCAGGGTGTACTTCTTCATACATGTTTCCACCACTTAGCGCCTGCACACGACATGTGCTCGGCAGACTTCAAGCGAAAGCCGACGGGTGTAGACCACGACCTACCTAAACACTCAAGTCTCTAGTCCAGTTTTATCGCCTATTTGGGTTCCATCTATGAGGAGTTCCGCCAAGTTTCGCCACAGCCCCAAACGATGTGAACAGGTTCTGTGATACCAAACGGGCGCTGGTTTACCCGCCACGTGCTCATCGTGATCACAGCCCACCCCTACGGTCAAGATCAAGCACGGCCTCCACCATACTACAAACACTGTAAACTACTTGCAACTCCCCGGACAGAGGACAAGGGTGAATAAGAAGTCGAGCGGGTCATATTTCAGGCCCAATGCATGGTAGTAGCTAAATCATGGATCACAAACACAGAACTCAGTTCCTAAGGACGGCTTCAATGAGACAACCCACCATGTACTCCTACATGGCCTCTCACCGATACCTTTACCAAATCGTGTTCACACTCTTTGCTCACACACACAGTAGGACATGTTCACACACCTCTGATTCAGCCTCGATGAATCAGACCTGACTCAACTCTAAGCAATAGCAGGCATGACAAACAAACATGAATGAGTAGGCACAACAGGCTCAAACAACTCCTACTCATGCTAGTGGGTTTCATCTATTTATCGTGGAATGACAGTCATGCAAAGGATAAAGGGGTTCAACTACCGCAGCAAGTAAATGTATGAATCGTTGTTGTCCTAATGCAAGAAAAGAGAGCAGGCGAGAGAGTGGGATTGTTTCGAATGAACAAGGGGTTTTGCTTGCCTCGCACTTCAAGATAATATAGTTCTTCATCGGTGTCATCGAACTCGCTGTCGGAACCACGCCTATCGAGAGGAACAAACACCAAGAATCGAGAAAGAACACAATCAATGCAATGCTACAATATGATGCATGATCATGACATGGCAATATGCTGTGATTTGAGCTAATGCACCTAGCTATGATTTAAATGAAGTTGGTTTGAATACATGACTCAAATTCCAACTCCATATATGATTATTTAAATGCCTTTATTTGTTTTGTCCAAAACAGAGGACAAAAATTGTTCAAACATGCATGAAAATGGTACAGATGGATTCCTTGAATTTTTCTGATAATTTTTCATATATAATTTGTTTGATTTGGAGCTATGGTTGATTTTATATGAATTTTAGAAGTTTGCAACAATTTCTCGGAATTTTCTCAATAAAAATAAATCCGTAAATTAGTTATTATACACCGACGTCAGCAGGACGTCAAGAGGTCAATCGAACCGTCCAGTCAAACCTGACCAGGGGACCCGCGTGTCGCTGTAACGGGCAGAATAGAGGTCGACCTGTGGGGCCAAAGTCAACGCTGACGTGGCATGGTCAATCGATGTGGGCCTACGTTAATCTAAACTAAACGTAAAATAATTCGGGGTTAGTTAAGGCATGGGCCCCACTAGTCGCTGGCTCTAGGGTTGATTAGTTGCATCATTAATACTAATTGTTGCCACATCGGCAATCGCCGAGTATCGCCGGCGGCGACCATTCACACACGCAATGCGGCTCGGATTTGAGCTAGGGGCGATGGTTTGGCGCGCGGTTTGGCTCGTTGGAACGTCCGCGATGCGGCGCGTCCAGTGGTGGATGTGGCCGCGGCTGGGGTGGCCGGAGCTCACCGGAATGAAGCTCACGGCGGCGCCGGCGTTCGGGTGAACTGGGTTTCGGGGTTAGGGAGCACGACAGGAGGCAAAGAGGGGTGTTACGACCTCCTGGGGTTGCACAGAGCACGACGGTGGGCTCAGAAATGAGCTTCGGTGGCTGTGGCCACAGCCATGCCATGGCCGGCGGCGAGAAGCTCTCGGCCGCGGTGGACAAAGAAGCTAGGGGATGAGCGCGACCTTGAGAGAGGGGGGGAAGAGGAAGAGGGCTCACAAGGATCGAACGGAGGGGTCGGCGAGCCTGGGAAGCCATGACAATGCGACTTACGGCGGCGACCTCCGCACCGGGATGAGGGAGACGGCGGGCGGCGATGCAGGCTCCTGCAATGAACGGGCTGGCGTGAGACGATGCAGAGACGATGGCGGTTCTTCCGGGCTTATCGACAGATGAGGGGTGGCTGTGGCCACGGTGGTTGCGAGCGACGCCGGCGACGGCCTTTGTGGTGAGAGGGAGAGAGAGAGGGAGGGAGAGGTGCAGCGAGTGAGGGAAAGGAGCGAGGGACACGGGCATCGCTGGCGCCGCTAGGAGGGGCCGGGAGAGCCAGCAGCAGGCAGGGAGGAGGTGGCCGGCGCTGGGCGGCCACGCCCCGCCCTTCTCGGGCGAGGGAGGAAGACGACAGGAGGAGGCGGTGGTGGGCTGGGCCGCTGGGCAGTTGGTGGCGCCTGTAAGTGGCTGGAGGAGCTGGGCCAGTAGGTTTCTCTCTCGCTTTCTAATTATTTCAGTTTTCTATTTTCAGAGTTTGTTTTGATTTAGTTTTAGACACTAAATCATTTTTATTGCTTCGATAATCATGGTAGGGACTAGTAGGATTATTCCAAAACCCTTCATCAAAGATCGTAATTATTGGACATATATTAATTGATTAAGAAATATATATCCAATGCAAATAGTTATTTATTTAATTCAAAGGCCCAAAATAATTAACTCTGAGATACCAAAAATATTGTTTTGAGTTTTACCTCCTTGCAATATTTTCAGAGACTAAGAGGAACATTTTCTTGGACTTCATTGAGAAGGTTTTAATGTTGATCATTTTTAGAAGGTTTCTGAGGCTTTGAAAATTCCTCAATTCAAATTTCATTTGAATTTAAACATGATGCACACATGGAAGCTAGCATAGGTCGTGCCGTAACTAGGATGCGACAACCACCTCATTAAACAAGAATCTCGACCCGAGATTCAAGCGTAAGGTGAGATGAAGGGAAAACGCAACTAATATAATCTTCACGATCCAAGTTGCACTTCAAATGAATGTTGATTCGATCACCATCATTGTCTCGAAGTCTTGCTCTGAGAACTCCATCCCACATGACAACAAGTAGAAAGGGAAAACTCTAGTAGGATCGATCTTCTCGAAGATCAAACAACTTAGGATCAGCTCACGGGGTGAGTCATAAAAACATCTCGCAAGCTGAGATACAAAGCACACATCTAGAGGATTGGAGTGGAACAGACAACGAGGGTTCACTAGGTGGACAACAATTCCACACCTAAGAGGGTGGTGAACGGTTGTCAACGTAGCGAGAGTTTGAGTTGCCATGATACCACAGCGAGACATTTTAGAGGAAGGCAATTCGTAGATATATCCCCTTAAGTGGCAAAAGGAATTACCTTTGATTCAAAGATCATTGAAATCTTTATACCAGCCTAAGGCAATTCACAATCGATCATTTGAAGGAGTCCGAAAGAATGACATTCTCGGGCCAGAATGGATGATGTGGATTACCTTGTTGAAGACAACACAAGGGATGATTTTTCTTATCTTCGGAAATGGATGGGACCCAAGATAGGATGGCACAATGACAGTGCAAGTTGGGAACAAAATACAAGTGCTGGGAATGATTCTAGTAACTAGGGAGGAACTCAATGGCAGAGAGTGATTCCACTATTGGAATGGTTATAGCATAACCGGGGAAACTGAGAACAATCCCGGTTAGTAACTAGGATAGCACCTAATGCTTGTGCGTGCTCTCAAGAACTTGAGCATTTCCATATTCATCAAGGTTTTACCAATTTCCGTGTCAAGGATCCTGGCAACACAACATACTACCATGATGAATAGCGATGGACGATGCAGATGCAAAGGAAGATAACACCTTCTCGATTTCCCTTGATGGGGCCAAGGAACAAAATCGATGATCGATCGAGAGACATTTAGCACTCCGCTTATCGTTCTCCTTGATGTACTAGCGTATCCCATCCATAGATATGGTCCGCATTCAGAACATCAAGTAAAGGTCGGACTTCGAGCACAAAAATCATAAGGCACACAAGTAGGGAATAATTCCTACGAAGTCCTTATGGAGAGGTGGCCAACTTCTTCAAGCAAGATATTACAATAACAGGTCTTCCGGCTGGGTGTGTTGGCCACTTACATTCACTTTACCGTTACAGAGAGACCAATATTATAATTTTGGGAAACGCTCCAACCATCATATCTCCTCGACATTCAGATCTGGTTGGTGTCAGATATTCTAGACTCTTCGAGTTTAGAAAGAAAATAGAAAGTTTGCAACACAAACCGACGAGATGACGCTATGAGATTCTCGAATGACTACGATATAGCAAGCTCCAAAACATGAGCTGGTTCTCGCTACAAACCTGTGAACAAGCTGTCCAAGACAAGATGATCACGTAGTAGTCTTATAACTAAACACTATCGAAGTTTAGGTTAGATCCATCATCAAGGATTTCAAGTCTTTACGCTTAGACTTCTTTTTCTTGAACAAATCAATCAGTGGCTTGGTGTGCTAGGAATACATATAGAATGAAGGTTGCAAGTCTTCAACCACGTAATACTTCGCACGTATGCATGAATGATTTGGGATGATTCCAAGGAAGCAACATTGACTTTCTCAAATTCATCATGCAACTTGCATCAAATGCACATGAATCGAGGAAGTCACTTACATCCGAACATATGCTTCATGACGAGCATGAACAAATGTTTTAAAAGTTTCAACACTAGCTTAATGTTCAACAAAACTATGGAGAAGACAAGGATGTTGTCGATGGGCTCAACAACAATTCATCCTGGTTTTCCATGAAGATGGAATTCCATAATTATGAGAACAAGTGATAGCATTGGTCAGACCCAAAAGATGTAATGGTGTATGCTCGAGGAAAATCCACGAGTAAGACAACATTACGAACATCGTTGGTTCTGACTTGATTTGAGGATAGCCCATACTCAAATCAAAATTTTGGCAAGACAATAAGTCCAACAACTGATCACGAGGACCAATCAATAAAGATATTACCTTTCTTCAGCACACATAAAAAGATATCCCTTAAAATGAACTAAGCCAGGCAATCTTTATCTTCCAACTCTCCAAGTTGTTGTTTGGCTTAACCAACTAGCTCAGGGTATCCAAAGATGGATTCTGGAGAAAGGGTGGTTTACAGAATAAACCAACTTGATCACGAGCTCAACATAGCGGTCAGGTGACGACCTGGTGATACTTCTGAGAAGATATTCAGAAAATCACGAACCACCGATATGTCACTAAGCTTGAGAACAATCTTGCTTTTCAGGCAAGACGATATGATCACAAGAGCGAGGGATTGGCACAACCCTAACTCATTGATCGAAGAGTGCACCGTAAATAAGGACTAGGTAGCACGACCTATCTTAGGATGATGATTCAAGAATCAACATGCTAAGAATGAAATTATTGTCCCTCAACTACCAAGCAACGGAGTTGCTAGGAGTATAGATTTCACACATTACGATTCACTTGCCGGTATTCCGGTTGCAAAAACACGGGGACCGAGGAATGAATAATGATAGCGAGAAGTATTACTACATCAAGAATTCATAAGAGGTAGTGCAATTCTTATGACACTTCTTGACATAATGATGGTAACACTCCAAGGTAGAACAGAACAAAAGCTGGATTGGCATTTTGATCTATGGAATACAACTGCTTTGACCCAATCCTAGAAATGGATGAGGTACTGGAGTTTGTTTCTCCTAGTCATTCCAGATTAGAATGGCTCGACGGACCACAAGAATAATAAGCATCGATAAACAGATGCACAATTACTCCTGACTAGCAATTGATAGACGAGGGTCGGAATACAATTAAAGGGGGGCAACTCAAAGGAACATATGATTTTCTGAGTTGTGGATGCATAGATTAGTATGTCGAACCAGGTTCAACATTTTTCTTCCGGATAACCCATGCAGAAAGGTAGAACTGGCAGAGTCACAATTGTGAATGGAGAACTCCTCAAGAGCACTTTTGTTGTGATCTTTTGATCCAACAAACTTCTGCCATAAGTGGTTCATAGTATTTGGAAGAAGGAAATACCACGGACCTCGAGGACTAATGCAAAGGTTACTAATAACCTAAAGGAACGAGCAAACACTATCAACACGAGGTAAGTGGAGTGAATCTTGGGTCAAGAACCCAGGAGTAGAATACCTATTACTAAATGGCATCACGGGATGCTTTCGAGAATGAAGGCCGGAGTCATCACACTAGGAACACTAAACATTGCTAGATTACTAGGTGACTCCCTAAAACACCTAGGGTCATAATAATAATTCCAACATATATGTCGAGGCAGTAGAATACCTTAACTCAGCAATTAGTGTGATTAACCTGGCTCAAAGGAACATCAAAACCAGAGGGAAAGGATTGCAAGTGCATCGATTGTTTTAGAAACCTGATGACTCGACAAAGATAACGGCTGTAAATGCTCAAAAGATTGGAGACATGCTACAAAAATGGTGGCATAGACACTCCGAAGCACAATATCAAGGTTTTCGAGATCAACAGTTATGAACATACGGAAGTAGTAAAACTGAGTTGAGATTTGAAACTAACAATTCTATAAGTCTATTAATTAGTAACACGTCATCCTGATAGATAGATGAGAGGGCCTAGTTCTTAATTCCCGTAGAAGAGAAGAGGTTGACTCGGATCAGAAGGCCATGAGGTATAAGGAGTAAAAAGAGCCTTACGTTCCATCCCTCAATCAATTCCCCTACATATAACTAAAGCATTTCTAGACTCAACTTCGACCAGTTTGGCTTGGTAATCCTACAGCAACAAGCTCGATACCAAAGCTGTCAGACCCGACTCAATGCCACATCGATCTAGCATGTAACACTCATATCACTTTGCGCCTCACGCTGTATTCCCACCGGTGTCGCCTTACCTTTTGCTCGGGACCGCTTATGCCTTTTGGCACACGATATGATAGTGTCGCTAGCATCCATATGATAAGGAGCCCGGCTGACATGGCTAGTCGTAAACCCAAAGTGGCACAGACTTACTGTGGACAGCATCCATGACCCAAAGATCGAACGTGTCGGTCATCAACGAGTGAATTCCGTGCTGTAGCACTGGGCTAGCAGACTCGTGAACCGGCTGTAGCGGCTAGCAGACTCGTATTCATCGCGTGACATTTCCGGGATGTATACAGAACGAAGAAGGACACATGCCGCCAGCCTAAGTGTTCCGGAGCAGTAGCAAGCTACCATGGCTCAAGGAAACACTAGGAGACATTTCCGTAAGAGAGGCTACTAAAGATAAACAACTAGATAGTCAGATCCCACACATACCAAGCATTTCAATAACATACACACAATATGCTCGATATGTGCAAATACAACATGGCATCACAACATGACTCTACGACTCGAGTATTTATTCATTAGGCTCCGAGGAGCGAGATATTACAAACATGGGTCTCATGACCCAACATTCAGAGCATACAAGTCAAACACAAGCGGAAGCTAACATGTCTGAGTACAGACATCTACAAATGAAAAAGGCTTGAAAGCCTAACTATCTACCAGATCCTGCCGAGGGCACAAGATCGTAGCTGAGGTAACAAGCTAAACGTCGAAGTCCACGCGGAACTACTAGCGAGACCGAGGTCTCTCTGCAAAAACATAAAATAGGCAAACGTGAGTACAAATGTACCCAAAGAAGACTTACATCGTAACTAACTACATATGCATCATTATCAACAAAGGAATGGTGGAGTTTAACAAAGAAGCCAGCTTTGACTCGGTGGCTATCCTAAACTACGATCGCAAGTAACTCTTTGAGGTGGCACACGAGTCCACATATTCACCATATCAATACACCACCATGGATCCGCCTCCGCTCCCTACGAGAACGCCATCCATAGCACTCACGCTTATCTTGCGATTTTAAGGTATCCACTTTCATTGTCTATGAACTATTATAGGCAACCCAAGTCCTTTATCATGACACGGCTATTCAATAGATCATATTAACCCTGCAGGGTGTACTTCTTCATACATGTTTCCACCACTTAGCGCCCAGACACGACATGTGCTCGGCAGACTTCAAGCTTAAAGCCGACGGGGTGTAGACCACGACCTACCTAAACACTCAAGTCTCTAGTCCGTGTTTATCGCCTATTTGGGTTCCATCTATGAGGAGTTCCGCCAAGTTTCGCCACAGCCCCAAACGATGTGAACAGGTTCCGTGACACCAAACGGGCGCCTGGTTTATCTGCCACGTGCCTACCAAGATCACAACCCTCCCTACGGTCAGCATCACACGGCCTCCAAAGATACTACAAACACCGTAAACTACTTGCAACTCCCGGACAGAGGACAAGGGTGAATAAGAAGTCGAAAGGGTCATATTTCAGGCCCAATGCATGGTAGTAGCTGAATCATGGATCACAAACACGTAACTCAGCCCTAAGGACGGCTTCAATGAGACAACCCACCATGTACTCCTACATGGCCTCTCACCGATACCTTTACCAAATCGTGTTCACACTCTTTGCTCACACACACAAGAGGACATGTTCACACACCTCCGATTCATCCTCGATGAATCGACCGACTCAACTCTAAGCAATAGCAGGCATGACAAACAAACATGAATGAGTAGGCACAACAGGCTCAAACAACTCCTACTCATGCTAGAGGGTTTCATCTATTTACCGTGGAATGACAGTCATGCAAAGGATAAAGGGGTTCAACTACCGCAGAAAGCAATGATGAATCGTTGTTGTCCTAATGCAGAAAAGAGAGCAGGGCGAGAGAGTGGGATTGTATCGAATGAACAAGGGGTTTTGCTTGCTTCGGCACTTCAAGATAATATAGTTCTTCATCGGTGTCATCGAACTCGCCGCCGAACCACGCCTATTGAGAGGGAACAAACACCGGCAACTGAGAAAGAACACAATCAATGCAATGCTACAATATGATGCATGATCATGACATGGCAATATGCTGTGATTTGAGCTAATGCACCTAGCTATGATTTAAATGAAGTTGGTTTGAATACATGACTCAAATTCCAACTCCATATATGATTATTTAAATGCCCTTTATTTGTTTTGTCCAAAACAGAGGACGAAAATTGTTCAAACATGCATGAAAATGGTACAGATGGATTCCTTGAATTTTTCTTATAATTTTTCATATATAATTTGTTTGATTTGGAGCTATGGTTGATTTTATATGAATTTTAGAAGTTTGCAACAATTTCTGAATTTCCTGAATAAAATAAATCCGTAAATTAGTTATTATACACCGACGTCAGCAGACGTCAAGAGGTCAATCGAACCGTCCAGGTCAAACCTGACCAGGGGACCCGCGTGTCGCTGTAACGGGCAGAATAGAGGCTGACCTGGGGGCCAGTCAACGCTGACGTGGCATGGTCAATCGATGTGGGGCCGCCGTGTTAATCTAAACTAAATGTAAAATAATTCTGGGTTAGTTAAGGCATGGGCCCCACTAGTCGCTGGCTCTAGGGTTGATTAGTTGCATCATTAATACTAATTGCGCGTGCACATCGGCAGCCGCCGAGTATCGCCGGCGGCGACCATTCCGCACGGGCGGCGCTGCTCGGATTTGAGCTAGGGCGATGGTTTGGCGCGGTTTGGCTCGTTGGAACGTCCGATGCGCGCGCGGCCCAAGGTGGCTGTGGCCGCTGGCCGGGTGGCTGGAGCTCACCGGAATGAAGCTCACGGCGGCGCCGGCGTTCGGGTGAACTGGGTTTCGGGGTTAGGGAGCACGACAGGAGGCAAAGAGGGGTGTTACGACCTCCTGGGGTTGCACAGAGCACGACGGTGGGCTCAGAAACGAGCTTCGGTGGCTGTGGCCACGGCCATGCCATGGCCGGCGGCGAGAAGCTCTCGGCCGCGGTGGACAAAGAAGCTAGGGGATGAGCGTGAGCTTGAGAGAGGGGGGGGGGAAGAGGAAGAGGGGCTCACAGTGGATCGAACGGAGGGGTCGGCGAGCTCGGGGAAGCTTCTGCAATGGCAAATTTACGGCGGCGACCTCCGGGCACCGGGGATGAGGGAGACGGCGTGGGCGGCGATGCAGGGCTCCCGCAGTCGAACGGGCTGGCGTAGACGATGCAGGAGACGATGGCGGTTCTTCTGGGCTTATCGACAGGGCGAGGGGTGGCCGGTGGCCACGGTGGTTGCGAGCGACGTCGGCGGCGGCTCTCGGTGGTGAGAGGGAGAGAGAGCAGAGGAGGGGAGAGGGTGCAGCGAGTGAGGGAAAGGAGCGAGGGGACACGGGGCATCGTCGTGGCGTCGCTAGGAGGGGCCGGGAGAGCCAGCAGTGGAGGGAGGAGGTGGCTGGCGCTGGGCGGCCACGCGCCTCCGTCCTTCTGGCGAGGGAGGAAGACGACAGGGAAGAGGCGGTGGTGGGCTGGGCCGTGCTGGGCCGGTTGGTGGAGCCAGGTAAGTGGCTGGAGGAGCTGGGCCAGGTAGGTTTCTCTCTCTCTCCTTTTTCTAATTATTTCAGTTTTCTATTTTCTGTAGTTTGTTTTGATTTAGTTTTAGACACTAAATAAGTTTTATTGCTTCTGATAATCATGGTAGGGACTAGTAGGATTATTCCAAAACCCTTCATCAAAGATCAGAATTATTGGACATATATTAATTGATTAAGAAATATATATCCAATGCAAATAGTTATTTATTTAATTCAAAGGCCCAAAATAATTAACTCTGAGATACCAAAAATATTGTTTTGAGTTTTACCTCCTTGCAATATTTTCAGAGACTAAGAGGAACATTTTCTTGGACTTCTTTGAGAAGGTTTTAATGTTGATCATTTTTAGAAGGTTTCTGAGGCTTTGAAAATTCCTCAATTCAAATTTCATTTGAATTTAAACATGATGCACACATGGAAGCTAGCATAGGTCAGGCCAGAACTAGGGATGTGACACCCTCCTCCTCCTCTCCCTCAGAGGCACTTCTTCTTTATCATCTAGAAGCACGACAACGTCTCGTGGAGCTGCAATAAAAAGAAACATCAAAAATTCAACTGACCAACAAATCAATCGACGGAATAAATTCAAGTCAAGCAGACTTACTAGCTCTAGAGGTGGCTGCGTGATCAGCCTCCTCGCCACCTGGGGCCTTGTCAACATCCATATCAGTCGCAGCAGAGGTAGGACTGGAAAAGTATACGATCCATTTGGTCAGAACAGAAGAGTCAGCCGGTGGAGGAAAACACAGAAAGAACAATCACCCAGAAGCAACAGGAATGTCCATCTTGATCCTGGGCAAAGTCTTTCGAGCTTTTGGGGGAACGACCTTGGGCTGCTTGGCGACTTTCTCTGTCGGCTCCGGAGTCAAAGTCCGAGTACGCTTCTGAGTTTGGGTGCTCGAGGCTACGGTCTTGCCGCGCCTGCCCACTGGATCATGGATTAGTTTGGATCGATGTTTCGAACAAGGTGGTGAGTCGACCATCTCTTCATCGCCCGACTCATCGCTCTCCTCTTTGTCCTCGTCGTCTGGAGATTGCCAATCGCCACTCTCCTCCCCGCTGTCCTCTCCCTCCTGGTCTTGCTCTAGAACTTGTTCGCCATTGGGCATCGAGTACATCTCAGTATAAACCTACAAGACAAGAAGTCGAGTGAAAGTCAGTCGGATTCAAAGGCAGTTAGAAGATGTACGCAAATACAGTCGGTGGCAGAGACCGAACCTTGTCTGGCTGATTACTGTCGCTGAAGGGGTCGACTCTCCTGGTGCCTCTGGGGTTGTCCTTGTTTCCTGTGATACTCCTCAACCACTGGGCCATAGTCTTGGTTGTTAGGAGTCTCGACTAGGGGGTATCAATACCGACCGGATTGATCACCGTCGTGTCGAGATGGTTTCTTGGCAACATAGGGATTCTCTTCTCATTGTAATTTAGTTCTGTGCAATTTTCTGCAGGTTCTATATAACATTTGGTTAGTCTCATGTCATCTTGCAAACATCAAACATCTCTTGTCTCAGCACCATCCAGCTGGGATTTTCACCGAGATCCGCCGTGTTGGTGTCAAACCGTGGATCTCGGTAGGGGGTCCCAACTGCATGCCTAGGCGGATGATAACAGGAGACGAGGGACACAATGTTTTACCTGTGTTCGGGCCTCTCGATGGAGGTAAAACCCACGCCCCGCTTGATTAATATTGATGATATGGGTAGTACAAGAGTAGATCTACCACGAGATCAAGGAGGCTAAACCCTAGAAGCTAGCCTATGGTATGGTTGTTGAGATGTATGTTCGCCCCACGGATTCAAGGCCCTCCGGTTTATATAGACACCGGAGAGGCTAGGGTTACACAGTAGTCGGTTACAATGGTAGGAGATCTACATATCCAGATTGCAAGCTTGCCTTCCACGCCAAGGAAAGTACTCTTCCTGACATGAGCCGGAGTTCCAATCTTCTATCTTCGTAGTCCGGGAGTCCGCAGATATTGATAGTCCGCTATCCGGACACCCCCTAGTCCAGACTCCTCAAGAGTCTCTAACCAGCCTTCAATGACGATAAGTCCGGCGGCATTATGTTTGGCATTGCAAGGCGGGTTCCTCCTCGAATAATCCGGAGAAGATAATGAACACCAGATAGTGTCCGACTCGCAAAATAAATTCCACATTCCAACGTAGAGAGATAAAATATACACTTAGCTCAATCTGCCGACGATTATGCGGCGTGACATCACACCGCAGCCAAGCCCTCGCTTTTTACTATTCCACCTCAAAGACGCTTAGCGAAGCGTTTCTTGGCACGCCTTGGCGAGGCAGTAGATCGTTCCCTTATTCCGGATCCTCATCAATACGCAAGTAGTAACCCAACCGCTCCTGCCGCCACACCTCCTCTATCGAAGGGGAATCTCAAACGGTAACGGAGACGGCCCTTGGTATTTCTTCCCTTTATAAGGGACCAAGGCCTGTCCTTGTTCTTAATCTCAAGATCGAATCTTTCCTTCGCCCCACCCAAACACCCAGAGCTTCAGATTCGAGCGCTTTGGATCCTCAACGATGTCCAGCTCCGACCTCCAGGGCCGGTGGATGCCCTCCTCCGTCACGGAGGAGGACATATTGAAGTTGCGTGAGGCCAAGCACTGCCCACGGTTTCAAGACAGGTTACCTGCCCTAGGGCAGGCCGTGCCAGCCCCTCGAGCCCGGGCGAACACGCTGCTGCATTTCACCTCCGCCGGGATTAGGCTTCCGATGGATCCCTTCGTGAGAGGGCTCTGCTCTACTATGGGCTGATTTCCACGACTTGGCTCCGAGTCCATCCTCCAAATCTCCACATTCATCATTGTCTCAGTGAAGTTTTCTCCGCTGCCATCCCCCACTTCGCCTATGGCTGAAGACCTTCAAAGTGGAGCCAAGATGATTGGGGGCGCTGCGGAGTAGGCGGGCGCACTATAAGCAAGAAGGCCGATGCCCTGCGGGCTCAAGGTTCCTTCCAAGAGGAACTGGATTGTGGCAGCAGGAGTGGTTTTACATCATCGCCCAAGGGTCGCTAGCAAAAGCCGCCGCCTCATTCCGCCTCGGACCTCCACGGCAATCGATGTCGTGGGTCAACCAAGGGCTCAACTGGGGGCCGTCCGAGGATGTGCCTTCACTGCAGGGCCGGATTCGGGACCTCCAAACGAGGGAGATCGATCTGATCAAGGTGATGCAGGTTATGCTAATCGTGCACCTCCCGCCTCGCAAACGCCGCCCTTCCGCCTATGGGAGTACAACCGAGGGACCTCAGATTCTCCAACATTTTATGGGTGCGCCACCCATGGAGATGTACAAGCTGTTCTTCGACCGCAGGTGGCGGTCCGGATTTGGCCGAGGACGCAGGCCTAAGCCGCGATCGCCTGGACACTCGTGTAAATAGCTCTGAGTCCGACATCCTATTTGTATGCTCTTCAAAAGTTCGCCTCTCGACCCTTTATTCTTTACAGAATGGGTGGCGCGACCAAGGCTGATAAGGTGTCCGCCCTCCCCGAGACCGTGACCGGAGCCCGTGGCCGGTCGAATGTTGGAGGTTGCACCCACAGGGGGGGCGACGGGGAATAAAGGAGCTAATACTTTGCCCGAAGGCGATCAAGAGGAGGAACCAAGAACCCTCCTTCAAAGGGAAAAGAGGACCGCCCAAGATCTGGAGGTCAAAGCCCCTAAGCATGGGAAGAAATCCCACCGGGGTCCAGTCCCGAGAGAATGCGACGCGCAATCATCACCAAGGACCAGCCTCCAACGAGCCGTAAGTATAAAAGAGGAAGTTAATTAATAAAGTACCTTCATTTACGCTTCAGAGGTAACCAAATATTTATATCGCAGTTCGGATCTGCAGCCGCCTCGTATGAGTTCATCCTCGGGGACCTTCTTCCGGAGATGATGGAGAGCGACACGCCCGCTCGCAGCCGCCGCCAGATGAGGCAAAGCGAGCCCAAGTGTCGCCACGGAGGGCGCCCCCGAGTCCGAGGGGCCAGAGAGTTCGCACCCACCGAGTCCGCCGAGAATCAAGAGTCTGCTTGAGAGGGCGCCCATTTCAGAAGATCACCGCGTTAATGCGTATGGTGATTGAAGGATTTCGCTCGCCGAAAGCGGATTATGAATGCCGCCATGAGCTTGTCAAGCGGATTTGAGGTATGCGTAAAATGACGCACCCCTTTGTTTTTTAACAGTTTTGCATATAGAAAATGCGCTCTATATAGATAGTAGCCCTCGAGACTCGTAGGTTGTCGAAAACGACAGCGCGTCGAGGATCAAAATTTCAACATCTCGTAATGAATACCGCCGCTCGACATGTGGCGGATAGTCCGGGGCCAGCCGGACTAATGAGTTTGCCGAATTGTCGATAACTTGACGGGCGATGCCGACATCGATTTGTCAACCAGCGACTTGATGAGTCGCAAGGTAAATAAATTTTCCGCAGCCGGTTTATTGAGTGGGTCAAAGCTCGCCTCGATAAGTTATATGCTGTTTATACGCATAAAGCTGTTGCTGTGGAGAGTTTTCGGCCGAACTTGTTTCTAGCTAAAGAGCAAGCCCGGGAGTGACGCGGCTGCCGTGAGGGCGGCCAAGAGTTGAAGGTCGAAAAGGCCGCGCGACCGCCTAAGTAGGCGGAGGTGGCGAATTGGCCAAGAAATTAAAGGATGCTACCGACCGCAATGAGGTTTTGAAAAGGAGCGCTTATCGGAGTGGGAAGGCTCAAGAGGGCCACCACCGGTTAAGGATGCCCGCCCGCAATGCGGGCTATGAAGGAGGAGCTGCGCCAAGCCGAGAAATCGCGGCCGCAAGCCTTTTCTGAATCGCCGCCGTTCATGGATGCCAAGCACGCCAATTTGAGCAGCAGTAGAGTTCGGAGGATCCGTGATATGGACTTGGCGCGAAAAGGGCCGATGCCGCAAGCACTTCCGGAGCCGGGGATCACGAGACGGAAGAGTTATATTGGTCTCAATTCCATAGTCCGGATCGCTTCTTCCGCCGACGGACAGGTCGACCGAAAGTGGGCCGAACTAAATAGACCGTCCGGACTGGCTATGATCGACATCGTGGCCTATGTCCGCCGTAGAGGTCCAAGGCGACGAGCTACTTCGCCTATCGCAGCAATTCCTTGGGGCGGTGCCGCATATCAAGGAGATGAAGCGGTCGGCCTGCATCGAGGGCGCGGATGGCTCGCCCGTGAAGGCGCAGTGTCCGGAGATGGACGCCACCGCTGTTGCCGCCTGTGGTTCGGATGGAGACCGGCTCCCTGCCGAGCATTATTTCGGGGAAGTTATGCGTGGCGCTCGTGTAATAGAGTCGCAGTGCTCAAAAAATGTAACGTTCAATTGAACGCATTAACTTGTAGATCAATGGTTATAGTATGAATGCTTTTTATACTTGTGCTTCCAAGTAGTAAAACTTCTCCTGTGCGGCCGTTTAAGTATACTTGTGTATAACCCGAAGATGCGCTTCGCTTCAGCCCTCGCACAAGGTGCCGGGTGTTCGCAAAATAGCGATTTTCACACTTAATCCGACATCTCGGTCCTGTTATAAGGAGGTGGTAGCGAGCTTAACGAGGCAATCCGGACTATAATGCTTTATCTCTTTCACTTAGCCAATGGAGCTCGAGGGTGGGGCTACGATATAGCCTCGATGACACCGCACATCTCCGGATTCGAGGTGCGATGTGCCTCGACCGAAACGGTCCTTCACAAAGCAGGGAATTCTAAACATTCCGATAGTCGATCAAGTGGCTGACCAGACTCTCGCCAGATCATGACAATTTCCGCTTTCATCGAGGTGCTCGCCAAATTAACCGGGGCACAATCGAGTAGTTCTCCGGTGCCGTTAGCCTATGATACGAAAACGTAAGGCAGCAAAACACGGAGCCGGGCAAACCCAACATTTGACCAAAGACATGATTCGAGCTGATGCATATAATGCCTAACTCGAGACGCCAACACTCCCGGAAGGTGTTCGGACTTTATAATAATGGGCAGAATTATGCCCTAAGCCCCTAGTGTCCGTGCACGGGCGTGGTCTTCGACGCGCCGATGCCAAAGCGCCAGCTCGCTTTGGCTGTAGGAAGGAGCCAAGGAGAGTAACAACAAGAGACAGAATAAAAGGTTCACGCAGGGTCTTAATCAAAAGAATCTTGCAACGGGTCCCTACCGCACGCTCGCGCCTGTGTCTCCGCTATGCGCCGTTATCCTCGACGGGTACGCACGTTGTTCATCTCAGAGAAAAGAGGAACGCTTAGTTTTAGAAACAGTTCGTGCGATAAATATGCAAAATAAGAAATATAAATAACTAAAGCAAGGTTTATATGAAACCGCTGGTCGCCAGCGCGCGCAGCCCCTCGTGAAAAGGGTATGCGGCTAGGGAGCCCCTAGCCTGCCGAGTCCGGATTCGTTTATCCGAGTCCGGTCTTTATGACCAGACCGAAATGGCGCCATGTGGACCGGCACCTTATGTAAGAGACGCAGAATGCGGTATTGCGCTGAAGCGATTAAAGCCTTTCGTCCCAACAAAGCTTGATATTCACTTTTAAATGGGACGATATGTAAAATTAATTTTTCGCCGAGAGTTGTTCGCGATCCAACACGACGCCTAGTAATATCGAGCCTGTGCACTTGGCGAAGGGCATGGCGCCACCCTTTGAAGGAAGTGCGGCCGTGTTGAATTTTGGTAGGGTCTATCCTCATCCGATGGATTGTGTTTGAATATAGCAGGTTTAAGTCACTACCTCCGCCCATTAGGACGCTTGTGAATTGTAATCCGCCTATTATCGGATTCAATATCGGGAGTCCGCCCCGCTTTCAACGCTTCGAGTAGTTCAGGTGGTCGAAGTGATTGGTTTTGATATCCAATCTCTACGGTCGCTGGGTTGGACCGCGAAGCTCTTTTTAGAAAGTGCCGCACTGTTTTTCCGTGTCCTCACATGAAGTGAGTTTATCGCTTTGACCCCTTGTGGGAAAGTCTTTTGTTTTCGCGTGCCCGCCGGCGGGTTTATCTTCTTCGCTGACGCGCCGAGCCCCTTGTGTTCGGGCGCTTAATCGGCGGACTGTTTGAAAACCCAACAATCCCTCGTGGGTGTGATTTGCGGGCCTTCCGGGTACTCGTGGATTTGACATATTCGACCCGAATTTTATGTAGGTTAGATAGTTCGTCCGCTATCCTTGAGGGGCTGAGTTTTATGATTGGGCCGCGAGCTTTTGAATCCGCATTAATCGCCGTGTTTTTTTGGCTTTTCTCTTTATTCCGGCGCTGCTCCTTTCTGCGCCGTGATTTTCGCTTCCATCTCTTATCTCGATGTGCTTGGGTCGCTAGTGCTGCTTCTTGCTAGCTGCCTATCCTCTCCCGCACGTAAGCGGGTCATGAGGCTTGTTAATGCGGCCATTGTCCTCGGTTTCTTCTTGACCGAGGTGTCCGCAAGCCATTCGTCTCTTTAACATTGTGCTTGAAAGCTGCTAAGGCTTCAGCGTCCCGCATCGACTATTTGGTTCTTTTTGTAAGAAACCTGTTCCAGAATCCACCGACTCTCTCCGGGTTGTTGAGTTATATGACTTAAATCATCTCAGATCCGGAGGACGGACATAGGTCCCTTGAAAATTTGCTCTAAACGCTTCCTCGAGCTCTTCCCAACTTCCAACAAGTGTTTTCCGGGAGGCTTTTGAGCCAATGACGGGCTGGCCCTTTGTGCTTGAGGGTAGATATTTTATGGCGTGAGATCGCCTCCTCTAGCCATATGTATATGCAGATATAATCTTCTATCCGCACCTGTGGTCTGTTGTTCCATCATAGGCCTCTATGTTTATGGTTTAAACCCTGCTGGGAATTCATGTTCCAAAGACCTCATCGGTGAAACATAGTGGGTGTACGGGCGCCCAGATTTGTATGTGCCGCTATCGTTGGACACTTGACGCATTGCTTTGCTTCTTGGGGCTTTTTTTGGGTCCGAGATGGACCTGGCTGGGCCATTGACGGTGGGGGCTCTATGGCCTCCTCGTCAATCTCGAAGCAGCTTACGCTCGGGTAGCTCTTCGATTGGTGGCCATCACGTGTTTATCTCCGGTTTTGAGTACTTTGCTCCATCTTATTCGGAGTGTGTCTTCCGCTGTTTTGAGCTTCCGCTTTTCCTTCTTCAGGCTTCTTGCTGTGGAGATGAGCCTGCGCTTAAAAAGCTCTTGTTCGACGGGGTCCTCGGGCGCGACGAGTTCATCGTCATTGAGGCTTGCTTCGTCTTCGAGGGAGGTATATAGTTATGATCCTCAACCTTTTCGCCCCGCCGCCTTTCGTGAGGGCTTGCTCGCATCCTCCCGCGCCGAGTCTTGCTGGAGGGGTTGTCTTCGCACTATCTGGGTATTGTTATTTCTGTGTGCTGTAATCTATATTCTTGCTGTGGCGGATTTTGAGCGGCGCCACGACGCCGGCGTTGGGCTGCTTTTTAGAGAATCTGCCTCCGCTGATTTTTTCGCCATCCCTTCTTTTGGGGTATCCACCATGTATACGCTATATGACGGGTGGCCTTCCAAAGGCTCAGAGGCGCCGGTTTGTTCGCCTCCGCATCGCCGTCCATAGCGCCGATGTCGCCGAGTCGTAGTCTAGCATGTCGGTTAGATCCTCGGCGCTGGCTACAAAGTGGGTGGTGGGTGGGCTCAATTTCTCCATCGTCCGAACTCCAACCGCCCCGCCATAATCCAGCCAGGATTCTCTGAGATAGCGAGATTCTTCGTGGAATTCAGGATATCGCCAAAGGCGAAAGGCCGAAGATGTCCGCAGCGGTGAATTTGATAACCGCGCCCAATCCGGATTAATCGGTAGGGCGCTGGAGGCTCGGAGTCCGCGAGGAGTCCGCGCCTCGGATCACGAAGTTTTGCAGGGACAAGATTGGTATTCGCCCATCGCCGCGGATGTTGAAGCCCCTGTATGCGCGCTTCATCCACCGCCCTCGATATGGGCAATCGGCTCCAGGCTAGTGGCCGAAGCGGATCCGAGTGCGGCCACCAAAGCGCTGTCCGGCGGCAGAGCTAGATCGTGCCCATCGTCACAGTGCGGCGCGCTTGGCTGTGGCTCAAGTCCATCGAAGATCAAGTCTCCGCGGTCATCGGCCGTGAAGTTTAAGCTTCCGAATCTGACCTGACGGCCAGGGGCATAGCTTTCGATCTGCTCCAGATGGCAAAGAGAATTGGCCCGCAGTGCAAAGCCGCCGAATATGAAGATCTGTCCGGGGAGAAAAGTCTCACCCTGGACAGCGTTGATGGTTGAAGATGCCATCGAGCCTATCGGTGATTTACACGGAGGAACTCTCAATGAAAGCACCAATGTCGGTGTCAAACCGTGGATCTCGGTAGGGGGTCCCGAATCGTGGCGCCTAGGCGGATGGTAACAGGAGACGAGGGACACAATGTTTTTACCCAGGTTTGGGCCCTCTCGATGGAGGTAAAACCCTACGTCGTGGAATTGTCACGGCAGATGTCCTTAGTATCAGGACTTAGTCGCGAGGCTAACGCATCGATGTGGTAGCTTGAGAGGGGTTGAGCGGAATCGAGAGACGCAACACAAGATAGGGATTTAGACAGCTTCGGGCCCCGGGAAACATCATCCGGTAAAAACCCTACATGCTGTTTGAGGCTAGGTCTCATTATCATCACGAGGAGTCGCCAGAACCGGCTCTCCTCTTTGTGTCTAGCCCTAGAGATTATTGCTTCTAACTCGCCCCTCTTTAGAGCCCCGCCTCCTTATATATGTCAAGGGGCGGTTTACACGACTAGTCCTAGTTGGATTAGGATTACTCTATTACAAGTGGAGTCCTAGTCTTGCTTCCTTTGTAGGAGAATAATCCTTATGATTTCCTCATAAACCGGCCCACCATTAAACATGAACCGGCCTTCTTGGCCTTGAGCCTCGTCATCCATCTGACTCGCCCGCCGGGTTACGAATGAACCACCAAGACCGGGCGGGTATCCCGTGAACCGCCAAGCTCCGGGCGGGTCACCGGTGAGTCGTCCAGTCCGGCCGGGTTAAACTTCTGGTCGGTTTACACCACGGGGTATATCCCCGACATTAGCCCCCAAGTTTAGCTTGGATTTATCCATGGTAAACTTATGCTGCAAAATAAACACCAGAACAAATTTGGCAGGTTGTGCTCCGGTTTAAGAATTCTTGTAGACCGGCACCTGATCGTCCTTAAGTCCTTGTCATTTCCTCCTTCTAGAAAATCTGGGTCAATAACCAGCTTCATACTCAAATTGCCGATGTTGGCTTCTTATAGAAAAAATATTGTGAAGAATAATCCACTTGAATCGGCTTCCAAAGCACCGGTTTAAGAAATATTGGTCTTGAAATACTCATCTGATATTCAACCGGTTTGAAGATGCAGAACTTGCCAGTTTTATCACTGCCAAAGACTGTCGGATTGTAAAAACTGATAATTCCGGGTCATGATTGTTGCCAACACCGGTTCATGATTATTGATGACGCCGGGTTGCAGACACAGGGTCGTAATGATTGGTGACGCCGGGTTAATCCGGTTTGCTCAAAACAGAGAATTTGAAAATAGTTCTTCGATAATAATATAATACCTGTAGCCCCCAAGTCTTGAGCAGAACAAAGTGATGGCTTAAGACTTGCTTCAATATAAATACTGCCACTTAAGAAGAAATCCATGTTGTTCATCCCAGTCACTTAGTAAAACTGAATACTCCATATTATGTAGCCCCCAAGTGCCGGATTGTTATGCTTGCAGCAACCTGGGACTTGTAATTTCCCGATGCTCATAAAAACTTCAACCTGATGTTATTTTCATTGCAATAATGAGCAAGGACTTTAATATATACTTCAATGAAAATAACATCATATGATGTAACCCCCATCATGGGGCTTGAATTCATGTCCACAAGGTTAAGAGCTTTGTGCTTTACCAATTGAGCAGTGGACCCTTCAATATAATGAATAAAAAGCTTTGTACCTTGAATTGTTTAACAGGAGCAATTGGTAGCCCCCAAGGGCCGGCTCATTATAATGTGATGAGTCGGGTCTTCAATAAGATGAACAAAGAATAACTTTGCATTAGCCCCCAAGTGTCATGGTGCATGCTTGCAAATGACATGAGACTTGCATATTTGATGTAATCTCAACTTCAATAATGTAGCCCCAAGTGCCGGGTTGTAAGCCTGCAAGAAAACTCGACTATTCCTTCAATTGTAGAATAAAAGCCATATCCATTGATAACATAATATCCATTGCGCTAAAGCGACTTTGAAAACCTCAATCATAATATTAATAACCATAATAAAAATCCAGCCATGTTGGCAACTCAAGATAATATAATCCAGTATGAAAACCTTATTCATTCAATATCATAATGAAAATTCAGCCAAGTTTGGCTATTTGAATAATATAACCCAATGATTTATAAGTTTACGATTCCAATGGCGCAATCCAAATATATAATCGCGACTTATAGTCCCAAGCCGTGACGGTTTAATAAACACCGCATAATTTCTCATCATGCTATTCAACCTGTCTCTCAAGATACAACAAGTTTAAAGTGTCCCGGCGGTTTATCACGGACGGGTCATAATGCCCAACATATAACCTAGGTTTTAACCAAGGCTGCACTTAAGAATAATCAAATATGAAATATATCATACCTGTGACATTGAATCACATCATTGGTTTACCAACTTTTTGTAGTAAGAGTGATAACCCCAATCTTGACTAATGATAACTCCTTTCATACTGTGCCGGTTGCTGATAAACCGTATCGGGTTGTGATAAACACCGGTTTAACCGTATATAATACTGGCGACTCGTAGTCAAACCAGACCGGGCTGATAGTCTCTAGATTATAACTTGATTGTGTACTGACAACTTGTAGTTGAAAGCCGAACCGGGTTGATAAACACCGGTTTACTCCATAATAGGATGGTAACAGAAAATCAAACCGGGCAGATAGCCTCTGGATTAAAAATGAACCAAATCCGTCAGCTGAACCGGTAAAAAGGTGTTTGTTGACATAAAAGAAATCCAACAAAAAAAAAGAACAAACAAGCCATGAAAATAACATGGAAGCAAAGGCAATGTTAAAAACCGTTTGCAAAAATATGCTATACTGAGCTGATCAGATGGTATTACCATGGTCGGACAGGATCAAGCCCCCAATAGGTGTGACAATGATTCAAGTCAGCCAGGTCCCCAAATGATTCGTGGCATATATGCCAGATCAAGAGGCGTGGCAATGGTTCGGGTTCGACCATGCCCCCAAGTGATTTTGTGGCCTTCGGCCGACCAAGAGGCGGATCGGTTCAGACTTGACCATGTCCCTGTGATCTGGTGGCTGTCGCCTATCAAAAGGTGTCGCGTTGGTTCGGACACGACCAAGGCCCCTAGTGATATATAAAAAAGCAAATGTCAAGGGGTAAACCGGAGGCCACTTTAAAAATAGAGCTACTCCATGTAACCACGCATGATGTAAAAAAGAACAGAGACCCCGCTTTATGAAGCAGAAGCCCCCATGTGATCAATAATATTTTAGGCCAATAAGGCAGGATACCCATGTTTGAAGCGCGCATCATGGCAGCAGGTCCTCTTTGGCACCCTTTAACTTTTTTGCAAGAGATAAATCCTTCTTGAACCGGAATTTTGAACCGGATATTGAGAGCTTCAAAGCTTTTGTGGGAGAACAAATTTCCCTTAAACCGGATTGCAAACCGGAATCTTCATTTTCAGCCAGAAATTTTCTGATGGCCTTTCAACTCGAACTTGCGAGAAGTTAATTCCTTTTTGAACCGGACATTTTCAAACCAGATTTGAGAGCTTCAGAGCTTTGTGGGAGAACAGATTTCCCTTGAACCGGATTTTAAACCGGATATTTGAGAGCTTCAGTGAGACTGGCTTCCCTTGAACCGGTTTTTAAACCGGAATCCTTTCTGATGACCCGGAACTTCTTCATTGAGCCGGGATTTTGTAACTGTCCTATACTTTGTAAGTCGAAAATTTTCTGACGGCCTTCAAATAACAGTAGCCTCCGGGACCGGGTTATCTTTCCCTCCATTGTCCTAGGGTTCTTAAATTTGCTGAAACTGGCAAGATTTGCTGAGTCATATCATCGTAGCCCCCGAGTCTCAAGGTGACTCAAGGAGTTGGCTTGAAACTCTCCATATTTGACCGTGATATAAACCGGCATAACTTGTATATCATTGGTGTTGATAGCACGATGTGAATCCACAGAAGGTTGAGGTGACTGTGGTGGGTTATAAATGATCCCGTATGAGCCGTGTCAGCAACTCGGCCAATGGTTCCTTCCAACTGGCGATTTGAAATTAACCAAACTGTAGTGGCGGCGATTTGTGCACATGTCCATTGAGCCCTCCAGCGCAGACGGCGGTTGATGATAATTTGCCTCCAATTTGTTGGAAGAAAACCGGATACCCAAGTAGTGACTTGCTCATACTCAATGAACAGCTCACGCAGACAGGCGTGGCCCGGTGTGTTGATGTAGACCAGGACGCGAGAGACGGATGGTAAAGACGACTGCAGCTTTAGAAGCGACACAGACAGATGAACCAGTTGCGGCGCTGTAAGCCGGTGCGGACAGGTAAGTCAATCGCGAACACGGTAAACCGTACGGGCGAGTCAGCCACGTCGTGTTAAAATAAATTGGGCCAAAGAAGCAGCGGCATGCACATATGTGGGTCTTGGGTCAGATGATGGCACATCATAATAGTAGCACGAGCCATATATCCATGATCCTTATTATTGCAGTGAACAATTGTCCTGCATACAATATCGTAGGCCAAGGCAAAGATAAACTACTTTTTGACAAAAATAATACGTGCCAATAAAATATATTTTAGACGGATATCACCTAATGTGCCAGGCCGGAAATCGCTCACGGGTGGGTCTTTCGCGGTAGACGGCCACGGCATTGTAAACCGGCGTAGTCGCGAGAGACGGCCACGGCGTTGTAAACCGGTGCGGGAGTCCGTTGATTAACGACAACCAGCTGTGCTGAAATGATGTCGGCACGCCTCCATCTCCATGGCCTAATACCACTATGTAGTGGATTTTGTCCTGCGTAAAATATCACAAGACAGAGTAACTGTTCGCAGACATATCATTATATATGGATGAAATAGATAGGACAGGTATCACCGATGTATTCTGTCCGGATGAAGTGATCGTAGGGCAATTTTACCGCCTTCACGCCCAAACAAATAACCACGATCCATCCAATTTTTAAGTGAGTCATGCCCTCGAGCAGCGATCAAACTGGCGATGGCGGAGGCAGCAAAGGGGAGGCACGAGTCAACAGATCGTTGAGGCCGGCGGACGAAGGCGACTTCGTGGCACGGGCGGGCGGAGGTGACTTAAGACCGGCACGATGGTGGAGGCAAACTGTGCATCCTTCCTCCCTCCCCGACGGCTCGGGTGTGGGGACACAGCTTGTAGCAAAGGAGGCTCGACGGCGGCGGGCGGTTTGAAACCACAGGGAAGGCTCGGTGAAGGCGGCGACTTGGCACGAGATTCGCAGCGACCCGACCAACACACGGGTGGCGATCGAACGAGGCCGGGGCGCACTCCGCCTGCAATTTGGTGAAGGTGGCTTGAGGCCGGGTGGCCGGCGATGACTCATCCACGCCGGAGGCGGAGCGGCGATTTAGCGTAAGAGACGCTTGATCGGCAAGGCGAAAGGGCGGCTCGCAGTGCGATAGCCTGCCGACTCGGGCGACTTGAGGCTGCATGAGAGGTAATCCGCAAAGGACTGGAGGTGCGACTTTGAGGGCGCCGACGACTCTGGCGGCTCAACCAAGGTGGGAACCACAAGCGAGTCGAAAGGCTAAGCGCTGAAGCCGACAGCCAGAGCCGCAGAGGCGGCTCGGCCGTGGAAATGTAAGTCCGCGATGGAGGAGCACCGCAGAATGGCGGCTCATCTTGGAGCAACCCAGCAGCAGGATGCCAACAAGGTGAGTCAGGCGCGGTGAACCGGAGATGTGCGTCGCGACGGCTGCTCAAGGTGGAAACGCGAAGGCTGCCAAGATATTGGAATGAAGTGAGGCTGCACCCGGCGTGAGGCCTTGGGGTAATTCAAGCGCATCAGCAGTTAGAAGCATCGCAGCCGCTGATGGTGAAGACCAGTAGCGCCACAGCCAAAGCAGAGCTCATGGCTCAAAGGCATTTTGGAATCACGGAGCGAATCAGAGCAATCTGCGCCAGAGGCGCACGAGCCATGTCAACTCATCGTGGCGAAAGTGGCAGCTCAGATATAGAAGCATTGGAGAGGTGACCCGCCAAGTAGCTTAGTGAAAGCCAGCAGAGGCGGCACCGCGCCGCAGCATCCAAGGACGGACGTGCGAGCCGCCAGCGAAGTCAACGGCGGTCTCCACATCGCCAGTAGGTAGTCCGCTTCACTCGAGGAACAGGATGCCGTCGGTTGCCTCCGATGGGCTTCTTTCCTTTCTTTTCTGGTTTTGGTAATCAAGGGCCAATCCAACTTGGCAATTTTTCCTTTCCTTAACTCTGAATTAACCTCCTCGTAGCTTCCTTGTAGTAGTAATCAGAGTTGACAAAGAAAAACTAACTTGGCTTCTAATGACGACTAATCCAAAAACGCATTCTCCTTGTCTTCTAGTGGCGATTAGCACTTGAAAACATCGGGTTGATGCTTGATGTAATGGAAACTACGTGCTTTGTCTGCACTTTTGACTTGATCAGATGTAACAACTCGTGACTCGGACAGTAAAACGCCCAGATCTTTGATGGCTTCACGACTCGCGATAGCAGCAGAGAAAACGATCTCAGATCCGATTCGACACACTGTAGAAGGCCGGCGGCACACAGAGTACTAAACCCTAATTTCTTCTTTGACTTCAATCTTAAAAATCTTCATGTGGAAAAATTGCAAAGTCCTCGATCCCCGGGTAGATCCCTCCAAGAACTCATCACCATCGTGCGCAGGCCCCATGGTGGGCGCCAACTATCATGGAATTGTCACGACAGATGTCCTTAGTATCAGGACTTAGTCGCGAGGCCAACGCATCTATGTGGTAGCTTGAGAGGGGTTGAGCGGAATCGAGAGACGCAACACAAGACAGGATTTAGACAGCTTCAGCCCCGGAAACATCATCCGGTAAAACCCTACATGCCGCTTTGAGGCTAGGTCTCATTATCATCACGAGGAGTCGCCAGAACCGCTCTCCTCTTTGTGTCTAGCCCTAGAGATTATTGCTTCTAACTCGCCCCTCTTTGGGGAGCCCTGCCTCCTTATATATGTCAAGGGCGGTTTACACGACTAGTCCTAGTTGGATTAGGATTACTCTATTACAAGTGGAGTCCTTGTCTTGCTTCCTTTGTAGGAGAATAATCCTTATGGTTTCCTCATAAACCGGCCCACCATTAAACGTGAACCGGCCTTCTGGGCCTTGGGTCTCGTCATCCATCTGACCCGCCCGCCGGGTTATGAATGAACCACCAAGACCGGGCGGGTATCTCGTGAACCGCCAAGCTCCGGGCGGGTTACCGGTGAGTCGTCCAGTCCGGCCGGGTTAAACTTCTGGTCGGTTTACACCGCGGGGTATATCCCCGACAAGTAGTACAAGAGTAGATCTACCACGAGATCAAGGAGGCTAAACCCTAGAAGCTAGCCTATGGTATGATTGTTGAGATGTATGTTCGTCCTACGGACTAAGGCCCTCCGGTTTATATAGACACCGGAGAGGCTAGGGTTACACAGAGTCGGTTACAATGGTAGGAGATCTACATATCCGTATAGCCAAGCTTGCCTTCCACGCCAAGGAAAGTACCTTCCGGACACGAGCCGGAGTCTCCAATCTTCTATCTTCGTAGTCTGGGAGTCCGGTGGATATTGATAGTCCGGCTGTCCGGACACCCCCTAGTCCAGGACTCCCTCAGCCGGTTTTGACACCGACATTGGTGCTTTCATTGAGAGTTCCTCTGTGTCGTCACCGATAGAGCGGATGCTGCCACCCGTCTTCAAAAACGGTGTTTTCGCCGAAGGGGCCTTGGCCGCCGGCCAAACTATCCGGCTCGGTGGTTTTATGACCGCCGTCCGCCGCCGCTCGACAATGACCTCGCAAGTCGCCGGCAATCTTTGCGCCAGCCCTAAAGCTGTCGAACAGCTTGACCCAATAGAGCTCTCGCCGTTAACGAAGCTCTTGATCGTGATTGCTGCCCGGGAGTCGCTACGGACTACAACCAGATTGGGCTTAAAACCGATCTGAGAGAGATTAACTCTCCCCAGGCCACCCACCACATCACAGTGGTGGAAGAGCAACACGGAAACTCTTTGCCTAGGTTGAAAACAATTCATGTCCGGATTTCCGAACCCTCCACGCCGGATTCCCGCGGAGGGACGGACTTCGATCGAGCATTGAACTTAAAATCATGCACCGCTCCGGACTTGCTGGATTGTGTCCAGCAAACTAAGCTTCCGAATTTGGAAACTCCTCGGCCTTTGAGCCCCAAGATGGGCAGGGATCCGGATTTTAGTCCACCCACCCGCCCAGACATATGCGATCTATCTCAAATACGGCAAGAGCCTTCAGAAATAGTACATCATTACTGGGCCAGATTCCTCCTGGTTATGGACAGGATAAAGGACTGCCAAGAGGAAAACACAATCTCAATCTTCTGCAATAACTGCACGGACAAGGGAATCCTAAACGCCATTGATCGTCGCAGAATTACGCGCTTCACCGATCTGGCATCCATAGTACGAAAGTACTGTGCGATGGAAAGTTTCCGGAAAACTGAAAATCAATTTTGGGATAATCCGGCCCCAAACCCAGTCCGTAGTAAAAGGGCGCCTTACACTCAGGACTCAGATGCAAAAACGAAAAAACAGAAACCCATATGGGAAACGCAACTGTACTAGAGGGATGGCTCAATGGACCTCAGAACTTCATAGTGCGTAGGAGCCGCCCCAACACATAGCCTTAGAGCATGTTGATATTACGGCAGGGCCAAAAGTGGCGAGGAACTTAGCCCGGAAACCACTCCAACAATACCAAAGACGGTATCAACATTCTTCGAGACCTTCGTGATCACACAATAAAAGCGAATAATCCGCGGACTCGCCAAGTCTACCAAGTAGCAACAGCAAATCCATGGAGGACACAATATTACCTTCAACGCCAGCGATGAGCCTAAATTCGAATAACCGTAGCACCACCTGCACCGGTACTTAGTCCCATAGTGGACGGCTTTCGATCGACAAAAGTCCTCATGGATGGCGGCAATGACTAAACCTCATTTACGAGGAAACTCGCGAAAAATGGAAATCGATCGAGTCAGATTGAGCGAGCGGCACAACCTTTCGAGGAATAATCCCTAGCCGAAGCACGCTGACCGAAAAATCACACTCGAGGTGGTGTTCAGCTCTCCGACAATTACAGATCCGAAGAAGTCACGCCTGTGGCCCTGCTCAAAGAGCGGTATCATGCCATATTAGGGCGAGAGGCATTTACAATTTTTCAAGCAAGACCTCATTATGGGTACATGAAGCTCAAAATGCCTGGGCCCAGCGGAATAATCACTCTCGCTAGTGATCCGGACATAGCACTCCGCTCCGAGAACAAGACAGCCGCACTAGCCCTCGAGGCACCATCCGAAGCCTTAGCGGCAGAAGAACTCACACTACTGCGCTTTACGGTGAACAGGACGATGTGATACCGATAAAAGATCCAAGTCCACCTCCTTCAAACCACCAGATGAAATAATAAAATTCCAGGTCCATCCAACGGACCCAACAAAGACGGCATCCATTGGGGCACAATTGAACCCCGAGGTAGACGCCGCACTGCGTGAATTCCTTCGGGAAAATTGGGATATCTTCGCTTGGCATCCTTCGGACATGCCCGGAATCCCACGCAGGTTGGCAGAACACAGCCTAAACATCCTAAAAGGATTTAAGCCAGTCAAACAGGCTCTTCGGCGATTTTCCGAACCCAAAAGACAAGCAATGGGAGAAGAGCTAGCCAAACTATTGGAAGCCGGATTCATTAGAGATATCCAACATCTGGACTGGCTAGCAAATCTGGTGATGGTACCAAAGAAGGATAAATCCTGGCGCCTCTGTGTCGATTTCAAAGACCTCAATAAGGATTGCCCAAAGGATCCTTTCCCTCTCCCCCGCATCGATCAAATTATCGATGCCATAGCAGGGCACGATTCGTTGTGCTTCCTGGACGCATACTCTGGCTATCATCGAATCAAGATGGCGGAAGCAGATCAAGCCGCAACGGCATTCATCACTCCATATGGACCATTCTGCTTCAACACAATGCCCTTCGGACTTAAAAATGCCGGCGCAACATATCAGCAGATGATTCAAACATGTCCGCCACCCAGATCGGCAAAACAATCGAGGTGATACGAGACGACGAGTTGTCAAAACAAAACACGCCGAAACCTTAGTAGACGATTTGAGGCTCACATTCAAAACCTCAGAGCATATGACATCAAGCTGAATTCGGAAAATGCGTTGGCGCATCAGCCGAAAAGCTGCTGGGCTTCATTGTATCCGTAGAGGAATTGAAGCAAATCCGCCAAAATCCGAGCTCACACATAGTTGGATATTCCAAAGGACCTCAAACAAATACAAAATTAACAGATGCGGGCAGCCTTAAGCCGCTTCATCTCCCGCCTAGGAGAAAAGGCGTTGCCTCTTTATCGCCTCCTCAGCGCACCAACACTTTGAGTGGACGAATGCCGCCACCGCCGACTCAAAGAAATAAAGGCCATACCGGCAACAACCGTCCCGGCTGCGCCCACTCGCTAACCAATGTTGTTATACATCGCAGCAACACATCAAGTTGTAAGCGTGGTCCTCGTCGTTGAACGAGCGACAGAAGGGCATAAATTCCCTCTTCAAAAACCAGTGTATTATGTATCCACTGTGTTAACCCCCTGCAAATCCCGTTACCCGCACTATCAGAAGATAGCATATGCAGTGTTCATGGCGTCTCGGAAGCTCCGGCACTACTTTCAAGAGTGTTCGATAACAGTGGCCTCTGAAGTACCACTCAATGACATTATAAATAACCGCGATGCAATGGGCAGGATCGCAAAATGGGCCATTGAGCTCTTACCATTCGACATAACTTACAAACCTCAACGAGCTATAAAGTCACAAGTTTTGGCTGACTTCGTCGCCGAATGGACTGAAGTCGAACTCCCTAAAGAGTACAGCACATACTCCAATTGGACTATGCATTTTGACGGCTCCAAAATGTTGGCCGGACTAGGGGCTGGCGTCGTACTGACGTCCCCAACCGGAGATACAGTCCACTATGTACTTCAAATAATGTACACGGACTCCAACAATGCAGCCGAATACGAGGCCCTGTTACATGGTCTCCGGATGGCGGTCTCCATGGGCATTCAACGCCTAGAGGTACGCGGGGATTCAAACCTTGCAATATCCCAAATAAACGGAGACTTTGACGCCAAGGATCCGAAAATGGAAGCATATCGCAACGCTGTCCTAAAAATGTCAGCTCGGTTTGAAGGACCTGAATTCCATCACATAGCCCGAGATAATAACCAAGCGGCCGACGTCCTGGCACGCATCGGTGCGAAACGTGATGGTGTCCCTCCAAATATCTTCCTGGAACGGCTCTTCAAGCCATCCGTACTATGGGAAGAGGAGCCCGGTAGCGATAAACCGGAAAAAACCGCATCAATCGATGATTCAGCAGACAACATAACACCTTCAGCCCACGTTATAATGGCAGTAATCGCCGCGTGGACAGAACCTTTCCTAGCCTACTTGCTTAGGCAGGAACTTCCCGAAGACCAAAACGAGGCCCGCTGCATAGTCCGGCGATCAAAGGCCTACAAGGTCCATGACAGAGAACTTTATAAGAAAAGTACAACCGGAGTCCTTCAGAGGTGTATCTCCGAAGAGGAAGGGCGAAACCTCCTGGCTGAAATTCATGCCGGACTAGGAGGACACCACGCAGCAGCCCGGGCCCTTGTAGGAAAGGCATTCCGTACAGGATTTTATTGGTCGACGGCTCGGCAGACGCTACAGACTTGGTCCAGCGATGCGTTGGTTGTCGCCTCTTTGCTAATCGAGCCATATGCCACCCACCGCCTCAAAACCATACCCATTACCCGGCCGTTCGGGTCCGGAGGCTTGACATGGTTGGACCCCTTAAAGGGGAACCCACAAGCAAAGGTACCTATTGGTCACGGTGGATAAATTCACCAAATGGATAGAGGCCAAACCGGTCAAAACGGCAGAGTCCGGACCAGTGATAGACTTTATATCCGGGTGGTACACCGCTACGAGTTCCCCACAAAGATCATCACCGACAACCGCATTTAACTTCACAGCCGACGAGGATAAGTCATGGTGCAAAAATATGGGCATCAAGCTCGACTACGCTTCAGCCTATCACCCTCAAACCAACGGTCAAGTGGAAAGAGCAAATGGTCTAATAATGAGCGGCATTAAACCCGCACTAGTAAGGTCACTTACTAAACCGACACACAATGGGTCGAGGAGCTCGACCAGACTGGGGCTGCGGACAACGCCTAACCAGACTACCGGATTCACACCATTCTTTATGGTATACGGCGCAGAGGCAGTTTGCCTCGTGACATTATTCATGAATCACCTCGAAAAGCGCATGTATGAGGAAAGAGAAACCGAGCTCGATCGGCAGGACAGCTTGGACACATTGAGGAAGAACGTGACGCCGCCAAGGCTCGCTCCGCATTCTATCGCCAGCAAGTTCAAGATATCAAAGCAGAGAAGTACGGGCCAAGACTTACAACGCTGGTGAACTAGTTCTACGCTGCACGGACAAGAAAAAGGACAAGCTCAAGCCCAAATAGGAGGGCCCTTCATTATCGATCAAGTACTCGACCGGCGGAGCATACCGCTCGCGAAATGCGCTTGATAACCGACTCGAGCCGAACCCATGGAACACAGCCCGCCTCCGACGATTCTATGCCTAGCGCCGGACTAAGAGTTAGTCCCCTTCCCCCGTCCAAAATTTTACACTTCGGCAGTCTTTTGTTTCTCTTTTTATCCTTTTTATTTGAAAGCCCTTACGGGCCTATTTCCGCATTCTTTGCATACGCATGATGTGCCATCCGCACTCATTATTCCTGGGGGCTTCTTTTACAGAAGCTCAATTATACGGGTTTCATACCCAGAACATGTGTCAAGCTTCCACATGTACCTTTTACTCGCCATTATATGCATCGATATGACTTAAGTTTTGGCCAAGCTGGGTTGCTCGCTCTGTGCTTACCCCTCACGCTCCCGATTGTTCGGCTAGGAGGTAAAGGAGCACCTCTCGATTGTTACAGCATCGGGTCACCGGATGTGTACCTCAGATCGGTGAAGCCGAAAGCTAGCGCTCTTAAGGTAATATTCGGTCGGTGATTTAAAAGATGACTTTTAACTATTTTATCTATCTGCCCCTCAGATGTTTTATCGCTTTTGCAGTCCGGACATGCACTTTAGGGCATGCCTCCCAGGAAAGGAACCCTTAACGGAACTATTCTCCCGAAGATGTTTCTTACTAACCATGTAATATAACATAACTAGTTGGGCACTTGTCCGATAAAGCACTAATGACCCCTACGCTGGTCTCCATGCATACCACGGTTGTGTCTCAACCAAAGAGGTATTCGGACACACCGGACTCTAGGGTCCCGAGGTTGAAGCGAAAAGGTCGGCAAAGACAAATGATCTACAATCCGCTAGAAGGCATTTCACATGTCACTTTAAAGGATAACATACATTGTCAAATTTATCGATTGTATTCCTCCTCAATCCCGCCTAACAGCTGTCTAGTTTACAATCCTGGGAAAATTTAGCAGCCAACTCTACTTGGCTGTACACTAAACTCACAGTATCTCCTTCCCATCGGGCCCCACCGTCCAACTCGCCATGTGGTTGGGATCCGCCTTCTTGTACCGCTGCTTCACCATGGCCCAAGCCTCACTGGCACCTTGACGGCAAGCCGAATCTTCCACAAACGGAAGCGCTGCCGCACTCCCTGCAGCTTCTCCGCAAGCTCCCCGAGGCCCTAGGGTAGGGTGAGGGCTGGCCATAAAGCCTGAACGACGCCGCTCATTGCCTTCCGAACTCGTTCGAGTAGCTGCAACAGTTCGAAGTTGATCACCCGCTGATATGGGCATCTCCTCTGCAGGACGACCCGTGAGTATACCTACAAGACAAATCATGTCAAAATACTTCCTCGCCAAACTCTTCTTTTCAAAAGAGTCCGCTCAAGCACTTACTATAAATGCCGCGATGAAGCCGCTGATTCTCCTTAACGGAGCCAGACAGCTCGGCCTTAACGCCTTTAAGCTCCTCTCCGAGCTTGGCGTTGGCATCCTGGAGCTTGTTCCTTTCTTGCTGAACCCTATTCAGCACACTCTCGCCGGCCTTTAGCTGGCGCAGCAATGCTTGCCTGTCCGGCGGTACCTGCAATGTCATTATTAGACTTGCGCGCACGCCGCACAGCGCTTATGTTTATTAATAAAAATGTGTTACCAGGAGGGGTCTTTGCATCTCCTCCTGCGGCAGCAAGTGCGGCCTCCAGTTGGGCCTTGCAATCTTGCAGCCCCGAGACAGCCGGGAGTTCTTCTCGGTAGGAGCTCATGTTTCAAATGATCCTTAAATCAGTTAGCATAACTACTTTAAGTCTCGGGCTACCGGTATGTACAACCATTAAAATTCCTTTACCCGTATGTCTTTCACATACTGCTCCGTGGCTCGTAAAACCATCTTGAGCGGCACGGAGATGCGCTGCCCTCGCGTTAAAGGCATCCAATGCCTCCGGGGAAAAGCACGCCACGAAATATCGTTCGTGGCGCCTATGGTTCATGGCGCTTCCACCTCGTGACTTGGTGGCGGACATATCGTTGTCCTCCGCTGGAGGAGGATCCGCCCGCGTTTTGTGCTTGCGTCCCTCCGTGCCGGGCGCTGGAGCCCGCCGGTGAAGGTGGGATCGGTAACCTGCGCCGCAGTCCGGGCGGGCGCTTTTTCTCCTACAAAGATTATGAGCACTCAGCGTTTCTAACGCCGCTCTGAAAATTCAAATGCGAGCTATACCTTTGCGGTGACGCTTCCGTCGCCGCCGCCCTTTTCCGCCTATCGTCCGGATCGGCCTCTGTTGGTCAGCCACCGCTGGTTCGCTTCCTCGCCGAAAGGCGCTTCTGCAAAATACCATCGCTCATGAAGGTTAGAAATGGGCAGGAAGAGATAATGGTGTCCGACTCGGTCAGCGTCACCGGGAAGCCGAACTTAGTCCGGGGTAGTCCGCCATAATGGCGACCAAAGCATTGTCCATGCTGAGCTGGTGAAACACCCCGTCGATTAGCTCCACCGCGATCTCCGGGTCCTCTTCGGAGACCGGATCCAGGGATCTTTTTGGGTCCTCGGGTTGCGGAGCAGGAGTCACCATGTCCTCCACAGTCCGGTGTAGATCCTGCGCCGAAGACATAATGTAAGAAGCTTAAACTTCGAAAGCACGGGTTGAACCCTTCAAGGTGTTCACTTACCCATCCCCTAGGGTTGATCATGGAAAACCCATTCAAAGGGTTCGTCCGAAGGAAGTCCTCCTTCTCCCCCTTGTACAGGCTGGACAGGATCTCCACAAGATCCTCGGTCGAATCCGCCCTTCTGCCATGCCGGGTGGCATCGCCCTCCCCGCTGAAATCCCACATGGGGTGGCCTCAGATTGCAATGGCTGTACCCCGCTTGATGCATGTCGCCACATTCGATCATGGTCAAGCCCGAATGGGCCAATAATCTTATTCGGCCCATCAAGTAATGGATGCTCTTGTCTTCCTCCAATCGGGGGCTCCGCGGGCGCCAGCTGAGGCGTTTCTTCAAGGGAGCAGCACTAAACTCCGGGACGCCGATCCGGACTGGGTCTGGTAGCGGAGCATCTCCTATGTAAAACCACTCCAAGGGCCAGTCTTCAGACGCCTTCTTGGGAGTACCGGATAGGTATCCGGTCCCGGCGATGCGCCATATTTCGGCGCCGCCTACTTGATATATAGACCCCTCGTGAGAGCGGGGTACGAGGCAGAACAGCCTCTTCCACAATGCGAAATGGGGCTCGATGCCCAGGAATAGCTCATAAAGAGCTACGTAGCCCGCGATATGCAGGACAGAGGCGGGCGTAAGGTGGTGGAGCTGGAGTCCGTAGAACTCCAGGAGCCCGTGGAGGAACAGATGTATCAGGAATCCGAGTCCCCTTATCAGGTAGGGGACAAAGCATACACGCTCCCCCTTATTGGGGCTTGGAGTGTCCTCCGCCTGCCTCCCACCTTGATAAATAACCAGTTCGGCCCGGACTGGGACCATGAAGGCCGGAGGAAGAAATCCCCCCGTTTGGAGCTTCACTAGCTCGTTGTGCGAAACAGAGCACCTCCTCCAATCCCCCAGCAGTGGGCTGGGGGCGCGTGAAGAAGAGCCGCGTTGACGATCCATGGTGGAATGGATTTTTAGGTCAAAGGCGCTCGATGGAGTATTCAAGGGGAAGACGGTGCGGTTTGGATCTAGATTCTTGCCTCTTTATAGGCGGACGACTCGCACGACTAGGGGTGGAATGTAAAGACACCTCGGCTTTTCGCGATTCGCGCGACGCGTGGAAGAGGGCCATTATTTGGCGTAGAAGCCGAGGAACACAAGATTCAAGATGAAGCCGACACCGCTCGCGGTACATGGAATTTGAAGGAGAACCCGCCTTGCAACGCCAAGACTATAGACGCTACCGGACTTATCGCCATTGAAGCCTGGTTCGGGGCTACCGAGGAGTCCTGGACTAGGGGTGTCCGGACAGCCGGACTATCATTATCCGCCGGACTCCAAGACTACGAAGATAGAAGATTGAAGACTCCGGCTCGTGTCCTGATGGTACTTTCCTTGGCATGGAAGGCAAGCTTGGCAATACGGATATGTAGATCTCCTACCATTGTAACCGACTCAGGTAACCCTAGCCCTCTCCGGTGTCTATATAAACCGGAGGGCTTTAGTCCGTAGGACAACATACATTACAACAATCATACCATAGGCTAGCTTCTAGGGTTTAGCCTCCTTGATCTCGTGGTAGATCTACTCTTGTACTACCCATATCATCAATATTAATCAAGCAGGACGTAGGGTTTTACCTCCATAGAGAGGGCCCCCAACCTGGGTAAAAACATCGTGTCCCTTGTCTCCTGTTACCATCCGCATAGACGCACAGTTTGGGACCCCCTACCCGAGATCCGCCGGTTTTGACACCGACACCAGTACTTCCTCTGGTTGAACCCGAGCAGTCGTTGACTCTAGAATACATCCACATGGAGTGGTCGCGGGCCTGGAGCGGCTGGATCTGCCGACAGAGAAATACCTCCAGCAAATACATGCCAGTGACGCCTTGATTGATCAACTGGACCACCCTCTCAACCAGCATGTTTGTTTCCACACTCTCCGCCGCGGTCCCTTTCAGCGAGGAAGGGGTCTGAACACGATCGAAGGTAAAAGGGGGAAGTCCAGTCGATTGGCCTGGAGTTGCAATGTCCTGGCAGTAAAACTAGGTCGACTGCCAACCCCTGACCGTCTGAGGAAGGGTCATGGAAGGGAAAGAGCTCCTCTTCCTCTTCTGGATACCCAAACCCCCACACATCTGGATAACGTGTGTTTTCTCGTCATTCGTATTTGCTTTCTTTACCGACTGGGAGCGGATAGCGAAAATGTGCTTGAAAAGACCCCAGTGCGGTCGACAACCCAGAAAATTCTCGCACATGGACACGAATGCAACTAGGTATGTGATGGTGTTGGGAGAAAAGTGTTGGAGTTGGGCTCCGAAGAAGTTCAAGAAACCCGAAAAAAGGATGCAGAGGAAGCGAGATACCATGGTCGACATGGGTGGTGAGCAGAACGCACTCACCCGGTCGCGGCTGCAGCTCCGTCTCCCCATCCGGCAACCACGCCGTGCATTTGGCGATCAGTCCGGACTCAGCCAGCTCATGCAAGTCATCCTGCTGGAGTGAGGGTCGGATCCAATCGCCCTAGATCCAACCCGGCGGCAGCGCTGACCGCGACGACGACCCCCGATTCTACTTCTTGCCCTTCGCCGCCCCCGTCGCCTTCTTCGCGCGTTCCAGCACCGTCTTCTTGTCCTTCACCTTGGTGGCTGAGCGGCGGTGTTGAGAGCGGAGGAGCCGGATGCGGTGGAGAGGCAGAGGAGAAGGGGAGAGAATGGACACGCACAGTGAAGGTGCCTCGGCCCCGTCGCCTTTTAAAGACCCACTTCGGTGTGGCTGACGCGTGGGCCCAGGTGATCCTGTCAAATCCCGCAACAGTCACACGCTGGGTACATGGCAAAAAAGGTGGCGCAGGGATCGAGGCACTCCTGTCTATCCATCCCGCTTACCATGGCACGCTTCGTCCCGCGCGCTTCCCTGGAATTTCGAATCCCGTGAGATCCGGGATATGCCATTACCAATCGCGCCAAAGGCTCCGCGCCCAAAAACAACACTCGACGGATGATGTTATAAATTCACTCGGTGATTTTTGAATCGATCAAGGCGACTGAAACAAAGTCGAAGTTCTAGCATGAGCCTTCCGTCCAACATAAGTACTTGTGAAGCGCAAGAGTCGAAGCAAGATCAACTTCAACCTTCTTTCCACTCGGACCTCATTCCATTCGGGGGCTAATGATGATGATACAGACCTAGGGTAGGTCATAGGCCTGAACTATATGCCCTACCCAAGGTCACTACCCTAGAAGCAACAAAGCTCAAGAGACAACAGGGAGTACCCAATAAAGGCGTCGAGTGCAATCCACTCGACCAATCAACCACTTGGGTACCCCTCCTTCCCGAAGTCGCATGACCAGTCAACCACTCGACCATACAAGTAACCACTCGACCTACCGAAGACCAGGAGTGACTCAGAACACCAACGAGCAAGCATTCACTCCGTAGTCTTTAAGGTCATTTAAGGCACTTAAGGCTGGAGTTACCAGTAACGCCTCATCTTTATGTACATTTAACCCTCTATAACGGGGGATGGCTGGGGTCCTGGCGAACTCTATATAAGCCACCCCCTCCTCTGGCACAAGGGTTTGCACCCCCTGTAACACACGCACATTCATATATTCCAGTCGACCACCTCCAGGCACCAGGACGTAGGGCCTTTACCTCCTCTGAGAGGGGCCTGAACTCGTAAACACTTGCGTACAATCTTGTCGTAGCTAGGAACTTGCCTCCTCATTCGTACCCCCTATACTTACTGTCAGACTTAGTACCACGACAGTGTGAGGATGTCGTTGCCCGAGGGCCTGGCCAGCGGTGGGAATAGTAGGGGGCGGTGAGGCCTCCGTGGCAGCACAACCGGCCATGGGAGGCAGGAGCATGCGGCACGACCGGCGCTGCTTTGGACGGTTGGAGCAAGAAGACCAGAGGTTGAAGAAGCACTATGGCCATTGGATGGACATCGTACGATCACTTGATCTAGAATCGTTCATATTGACTAAGTTGACAAAGCCCTCCAGCCTCATCAACTTAGTAGGCCCACTAGTCAGCCTCCCACTATGGTGGGTCCCAGCTAGCAGGGGGTATTCATTTTTTGTGCGTAATAAGGAGGCACTTCCTTGCGTGCAAAGATATAGCTGTTGGGTCCGACCTGTCAGCGGGGGGAACGTTTTTTTCACGAAATACAGAGGCTCTTCTGGTGGGTCCTAGCTGTCAGGTGGAGGAATCATTATTTTGCACGTAATAAGGAGACATTTCCTTGTGTGCGGCTATGGACCCAGCTGTCAGCCTCTCCATGTACAGTCCACTTCCGATGGATGTCGTTCATTGACCACGTTGACCAGGCCGCGCCGAGAGCACCAGGGCGGTGCACAACGGCGAGGCCTAGGAAGGGAACGACACGGAGCCAGGGAAGACTCGGTAGTTGTTTCCCACACGGAGGGGAGTACGAGGGTTTACTGGTTCATCTACTGTCCCCGGAGAATAACAACAAGTGTGGGTGAGTAGAGGGATGGCTAGGCCAACGATGGGAGTATGGTGGGGTGGTGAGGCTTGCGCGGCAGCATAGCCGACCATGGGAGGAGGGAGCAGGCAGTCCCGCCGACGCTTGTTTGAGCGACTGGAGCAGGAAGAGCAGAGATTGAAGAAGCACAACAGCCATTGGATGGGCATCCAACAGTCACTGCTCTCTTGTGTTGACTAAGTTGACATGGTGTTGCGTGTGCATCAACCTTTTTTAGGAAAGCATACGCGTCAACCTGTAGTAGGCGCACAAGTCAGCCTCAAATCTGTGGAAAATAGCGTACAACCCATCTGCCATTATTTCTAATAATGTACAGCCCATTTGCTGATTCTTAAGAATGTTTTGGATCCCATCTTCTTTTTGTTAGCATTACAGCCCATATTGTGGCCACGCTTAAAAAGTATAGGGAATTTTGCATATTTCGGTGCGGTCAACTGTTTTAATCCCGAAATATCGATTCACATTCAAACTATTTTGAAAAAATAATTTATATAACTATAAAATCCAAATAATTGTCCACGCATCAAAATCAATGGAATTTAAATCTTGTAATGAAAAAAAAAGAAACTAATTCTCCGCTTGATGTGTTTTAAAAATGTACAACCCATTTCTGGGCAAACCGAATGAAACTCTACTCGTCTTGAAAGATTCGCAGCCCAGCAGGACTGATAAAGCAAGCAGGCCTTGTTTGGGTATTTCTTTTAAAAAAATAGAACTGGGCTAGCCATTTTCAGCAAGAAAAAAACACAACTGGGCTCATGATGTGGTAAACATAAATAAAACCCTGGCTAGACGGGCCACAGCCCCCGCACAACCCCGTTGTTACCCTGATCCGTCGATAAAACTAGTATAAATAACAACTGCTCGTTCCTCAAAAAAAAACTACGCAACCTGATGGGTCCTTGGTGTCAGCCGCTCGTGGTGTAATTCTGTCGTTTATTGACTACGTTGACAATGGCGTGAGCCCAGATGTCCAACCATTAGGAGGAACCATATTTTTGGGCTTGTAATATACAGGCACTTGCTTGCGTATTGCGTCTCCTTGTTCCTCTCGGTTTTGGATGACATTGACAACGCGAGAGGGCGGCGCACCACGCACGGCGAGCGAACCAAGGCCGCAAGGCGGAGGACGACGGTGAGGCCTCGGACGGAACGAACAGGAGCCGTGGAAGATGCACCGGTCCAGTCGCAGGCGGAGGGGAGTATGAGGGTTGACTGGTTCGGGTGCGGGTGCGTGTTGGGGCTGACGTCGCCGAAGAATAACAGGACGTGTGGGGGAATAGAGGGAGGGACTGGCCAACGTTGGATGGTATGGTAGGGCGGCGGAGGCGCAGCCAGCCATGGGAGACAAGAGCAGGCAGAGGCGACTGGGTGGTTTGGTTTCAGCGGCTGGAGGAAGAAGAAGACAAGAGATAGAAGATACACTATAGATTTGTATGTCAATCCAACGGCTGGTAGGCAGAATCGTTTGTTGACTGGCTAGTAAGTTGACACCACCTTGGATAGGTTATTTCCTCACAGGTCCCAAATGTTAGAATCCCAATTTTTCACGGTCATGCAGCCTTTCCTATGAAAATTTATAGCCCATTTGATGTGCTAGTTCGAAATAAGTTTGTGGGTGTTGATGGGGGCTAATCACTTGGCTTCTGTAATGCACAGCGAGCTCAAGAAGCCGGCGAGAGTGATGTTATTTCCCTTGGTTGGGATTTCTTACAATATTTCACTCTAAATTAAATGAATGGCAAGCAATTTTCCTTGTTTCAAAGAAAATATGACAGTCACAGCCAAGTTGAAAAGGGCAAGAACATCTAACTCCACCTTACAAACTGTACAAAAGCATGAGGGTTAATTTTTCATCAGGTTTACACAAAACCCAGGTTGAAAAGGGCAACAACATCTAACTCCAGCACTGTTTTCGGCAGTCACAGTCAAATGGATCGGTCAGGTCCATAGAATGAACATCCTGGGTCATTAAATTTACTGGATTATGACCACAATATGTTGTAAATAGAAGCCCGACACATTCAGAAGCTCTTTTGCCCACCTGAAACTTCTTTTTTTGCTCTTCGACATACCCATCTGTCAAAACCATGCCGCTGATAAACTTAAGCCTGATGGACAATAGTAACCTCACATTCAGCAGGAAGAATGTGGCAAATTTAGTGTTTGCACGGTGGGCTACATATCGTTCTAGCGTTATTGTCTTCAATCGAATCTCATGAGAAGTGAGAAAATCCCGATGCTTATGAATTCACTGATTGATTATAACTTTCTTACCCCGTCCTGTTGCCTAAATAGACATGAAGATTGAAAACAGTCAAGGTATAAAAAAAGAGTGTCGAAAGAGCAACAACTGAACGGTTAATTCTAGTACACTATATGCGGGCTTCCAATGTGCGTGAAATTATCACCTTTATATACAACTTCTCCAGACATGGAAAGCATTGCAGCAAGCCAATACTCTGGTTCAAGATCAAACTATTCATTTGGATATATAAGATCTTGACAGAATCCAGCACCATTGATTGGCCATCCATGGAGAAACTCTTCATTGAGCATAGAAAATAATATTAGTACAGAATGTGTACTCCAAGATGATATATAACTTATGCGCAGAAATTTAAAATGCAGCTTATGGTTACAAGTGTAGATGATAATATAAAGTACCTGAAGAACTGTGGAGCCAAACACCATATTGAAATGAGCACAGAGATCATGTATTACACCCAAGGTCTCCAGTTTAGGCGCAGAGAGGACGGTTATTTGCAATGGTGAATAACTAGAATCAAGGATCAACCTTTGAAGTGAAGGGGCATCTTGGATGATGAGTTGCCTTCCATCAAAAGAAATTCCAATTCTTACAAGGTTAGGCGACTTTATTTGGAGACAACCGATTCTAACTGTGACAACAAGCACCAACCACTCCAGGGCTGGGCAACTAGTGGATGATGTTGTGCAATGAGGCCTCCGATATACAAACCCGCACAAGTGAAAGTTGCTTGAGAAATGGGAGTCGAAGCTTTAGTACCAGATTGTCTGGTAGGTAGCACAATGCAAAGGTGGTGGAGAGGGGAGGAAAACCGCGAGATGGACATCGGTGCTGAGGGCACAAGTACATGGCGTTCGGTATGTGGTATGTGATTTCCAGGGGAATAGTAGAACTCAAGCAGCTGTAGTTCTGTGAATTCAGGGGATTTCAGCCAGGCATCCAGCGTGCAGGGCATGGTATGCTTGCTCAGGTAGCATGACGGGATGCAGAGGCTTTGAACGGAGCCGTGGTGGGAGGATATGATGGCTCTGGGGATTTCAAAATCATTGAAGAGAGATAGCTGACGACAGTCAAGATTAAGGGGCACGACGTGCCATAGAGGGCACCACTGAATTGGGAGGACTTCAGTGCGGCAGCAATCCTTGGTGGGGAGAAGTGAGATGATCTCCCCAAGGATGGCGTCCAGGAGATCGCTGATGCGGTCCACCCGAGATTCTACGGGTTCCTGGGATCCGGTGGGGGCAGGGTCGCCGCTTCTCCCCGTGATGCCGGGTGCGGGACAACAGGCGTTACCGCTGGCAGGAGCCTCATCTTCTTGGCGCTGGGTTCAGCCGACTCCAGTTTTCTCAAGGGCGTCGTGTCGCGCTCATGGATTTGAGCAGAGTAACGAATGACAAGCCTAGTTGTAGTGCGAGTGAAGAAGAAGGGGAGCTGGGGTTTTTCTATAGTAGTGCGGAAGAAGGGGAGCTAGGGTTTTCTGTAGGAGTGAGGTGAGGAATTTGGGGGCACGTGTGGAGCGAGCTGACGTGAGGTGGGTGGGAGTGACAAGGAAGAAGAGCACCCATGTTTTTTTGGGGGCGGTGTGCTGAGTGTGGGTAGCGCCTCTCATTCAGTATATATATGGGCTTTTGAATTGATTTTACTATTTACTAGGGTGGATGGGCTGTTTTTTCTGGGGCCCAGAGAAACAATTACTACTAGTACAGTGGAGACACTCTACAGCTACCTAGAAAAACATTTACTACTAGTACAGTGGATACAATACCGCTTCTGGCTCCTCCTAGGTCATTGTCGGTGTCAAAACCGGCGGATCTCGGGTAGGGGGTCCCGAACTGTGCGTCTGGGCGGATGGTAACAGGAGACAAGGGACACAATGTTTTTACCTAGGTTCGGGCCCTCTCGATGGAGGTAAAACCCTACGTCCTGCTTGATTAATATTGATGATATGGGTAGTACAAGAGTAGATCTACCACGAGATCAAGGAGGCTAAACCCTAGAAGCTAGCCTATGGTATGATTGTTGTAATGTATGTTGTCCTCACGGACTAAAGCCCTCGGTTTATATAAACACCGAGGAGGCTAGGGTTACAGAGTCGGTTACAATGGTAGGAGATCTACATATCCGTATTGCCAAGCTTGCCTTCTACGCCAAGGAAAGTACCATCCGGACACGAGCAGGTCTTCAATCTTCTATCTTCGTAGTCTTGGAGTCCGGCGGATAATGATAGTCGGCTGTCCGGACACCCCACCCAGACTCCTCGGTAGTCCCACGAACCGGTCTTCAATGACGATAAGTCCGGCGCGCATAATGTTTGGCATTGCAAGGCGGGTTCCTCCCTTGAATAATCTAGAGAAGATTATGAACACCTAGGATAGTGTCCGGCTCTGCAAAAAATAATTTCCACATTCCACCATAGAGAGAATAGAATATACACTAGCTCTATCTGCTGACGTATTATGCGGTGTGATATCACATCGCAACCAAGCCTTTGTTTGAATCGTTTTTTACTATACCACCTCAGCAAGTTTAGCGAAGCGGTTTCCTTGGGACGTCTTGTCGAAGCAAAGATCGTGTTCCCCTTATCCTGGGATTCTCATCAATACGTGCATGGGTAACCCAACCGTTCCCGTCGCCACGCCTCCTCTATCGAAGGGGAATCCCAAACGGTCACGGAGACGGCCCTTGGTATTTCTTCCCCTTTATAAGAGGACCAAGGCCTGTCCTTGTTCTTCAATCTCGCATCGAATCTCTTCTTCGCTCCCAGTTCTAACACCCAGAGCCTCAGATTCGAGCGCTTCGGATCCTCAACCATGAACGGCTCCGACCTCCAGGGCCGGTGGATGCCCTCCTCTGTCACGGAGGAGGACATATTGAAGTTGCGTGAGGCCAAGTACCTTGCCTACGAGGTTTCGCACAGGTTGCCTGCCCAAGGGCAGGCCGGGCCCGCCCCCGAGCCCGGTGAATACGTCGTCTTCGTATCCCACCTCCGTCGGGGTTTAGGCTTCCCGACGGATCCCTTCGTGAGAGGGCTCCTGTTCTACTATGGGCTGGACTTCCACGACTTGGCTCCGGAGTCCATCCTCCACATCTCCACATTCATTATCGTCTGCGAAGCCTTCCTCCGCGTCATTCCCCACTTCGGCCTATGGCTGAAGACCTTCAAGGTGGAGCCGAAAATGATCGGGGGGCGTCAAGCGGAGTGCGGCGGGGCGGCCATAAGCAAAAAGGCCGATGCCACGTGGCCCGAGGGTTCCTTCCAAGAGGAACTCGGACTGTGGCAGCAGGAGTGGTTCTACATCACCGTTCCGAAGGGCAGCAGGAAGAAGCCGCCGCCTTCATTCCGCCCGGGACCTCCACGCCAACTAATGTCGTGGGTCAACCAAGGGCTCAATTGGGGGCCGTCCGAAGACGTGCCCTCACTGCAGCGCCGGATTCGAGACCTCCAAGCAAGGGAGATCGACCTGATCAAAGTGATGCAGGTTATGCTAATCAGGCATCTTCTGCCTGCAAACGCCGTCCTCTCCGTCTATGGGAGTTCAACCCGGAGGGACCTTGGATTCTCCAACACTTTATGGGTGCGACACCCGTGGAGATGTACAAGTTGTTCTTCAGACTGCAGGTAGCGTGTCCGGATTCAGCCGAGGACGCAGGCCTAAGCCGCGATCGCCCGGATACTCAGGTAAATAGTTCAGAGCCCGGACATTTTGTTTATATGCCTTTCTAAAGTTCGCCTCCTGACCCCTTGTTCTTTACAGGAATGGGTGGCACGATCAAGGCTGATAAGATGCCCGGCCCCCCTCCCAGAGACCGCACTGGAGCCCGTGCTGGTCAGAATGTTGGAGGTTGCGCCCGCGTAAGGGCGCGCGGGGAGAACAGAGAGCTAATATTTCGCCCAAAGGCGATCAAGAGGGGGAACCAAGAATCCTCCTTCGGGGAGAAAGAGGACCGCCTCCGAAGATCCGGAGGCCAAAGCCCCTAAGCGTGAGAAGAGATCTTCACCGGGGGGTCCGGCGTCCGGAGAGAATCCGGGCGCGCAATCATCGCCGAAGGACCAGCCCTCCAACGAGCCGTGAGTATGAAAGAGGAAGTTAATTAGTAAGGAAATACCTTCATTTGTGCTTTTGTGGGTAACCGAAATATTTATTTTGTAGTTCGGATCTGCAGCCTTCTTAGATGAGTTCCTCTTCGGGGGACCTTCTTCCAGAGATGATGGAGAGCGATACGCCTCCGTCTGCAGCGCCGCCAGATGAGGCAGGCGAGCCCGAAGTGTCGTCATGGAGGGTATCCCCGAGTCCGTAGGGGCCAGAGAGTTCGGCACCCGCTAGTATCCGGCCGGGGGAACTGAAGAATCTGCTTGAGAGGGCGTCCATTTCAGAAGGTCACCGTGCGTTAATGCGTATGGTAATTGGAAGGATTTCGTTCGCCGAGAGCGGATTGCGTAATGCCGCCATGAGTTTGCTGGCACGATTTGAGGTATGCGAGAATGATGCACCCCTTTGTCTTTTAACAGTTTTGCATATAAAAATCGCTCAGTATAGATAGTAGCCCCGAGACTCGAGAGGTTCTTGGAAACGACAGCTGCATCGAGGATCGAAATCTGAATTAATGAATTCCGTCGTTCCTATGCGGTGGCGGATGGTCCGGGGCTAGCGGACTAGTGAGTTAGCGAGTTAAATCGGCAACTTGATTTGGCGAATGCGGACATCGACTTGTCAACAAAGCGATTTGACGAGTCGCAAGGTAAAAGAGTTCTCCGCAGATCGCTTTATTAAGGGGTGAAGCCTCCTCGATAAATTATATGCTGTTTATACTGAGGCAGTGCTGCTGCTGTGGAGAGTTTTCGGGCGAACTTGCTTCTAGCTAAGGAGCAAGCCCGAAGGAGTGACGCGCTGCCTAGAGGGCGGCCGAGGAGTTGAAAGTCGAAAAGGCTGCGACCGCCGCGTTAGGGCGGAGGTGGCAATTGGCCACAAAGTAAAGGATGCTGCCGACCGCAATGAGGCTCTTGAAAAGGAGCGCTTATCGGAGCGGGAAGACCTGAAGAAGGCCACCGCCGGTTAAGGATGCCCGCTCGCAATGCGGGCTATGAAGGAGGAACCGCACCAGCTGGAGATATCGTGGCGGGCAAGCCTTTTTCGCTGCGTCGCCGGTTTATGGATGGAAAGTATGCTCAATTTGAGCGGTTGTGGAATCGGAGGATCCGTGATATGGACTTAGCTGCAAGTGCAGCCGATGCCGTTAAGCACTTCCAGAGCCGAAAGGATCACGAGGCGGAAGAGCTATATTGGTCTCAATTCCACAGTCCGGATCGCTCACTTCGCTGACAGACCGGTTGGCGAATGGGCGAGCTAAATAGATTGTCCGGACTTGCCATGATCGACATCGCGGGCCCATGTCCGCCGTAGAGGTCCAAGGCGACGAGCTACTTCGCCATCGCAGCAATTCCTTGGGCGGTGCCGCATATAAAGGAGATGAAGCGGTCGGCCTGCATCGAGGGCGCGCGGATGGCTCTTGCCCGTGTGAAAGCGCATTGTCCGGAGATGGACGCCACCGCTGTTGCCGCTCAGGGTTCGGATGAAGGCCGACTCCCTGCCGAGCACTATTTCAGGGAGGTTATGCGTGGCGCTCGTGTAATAGAGTCGCAGTGCTCGAAAAATGTCACGTTCAAATGAATGCATTAGCTTGTAAATCGATGATTATGTTATAACTGCTTTTTATACTTGTGCGTCCAAGTAGTAAGACTTCTCCTGTGCGGCCGTTTACGTATACTTGTGTATAACTTGAAAGATGGCAGTCTTCAGCTTCAGCCCCCACGCACAAGGTGCTGGGGTGTTCGCAAAAATAGCGCTGCTTTCACTTAATCCGGCGCCTCGGTCTGTTATAAGGAGGTGGTAGCGTGGCGACGAGGCAATCCGACTATAATGCTTTATCACTTTCCCTTAGCCAGTGGAGCTCGAGGGTGGGACTACGATATAGCCCCTGGTGGCATCGCCCTTCTCCGAATTCGGAGCGTGTGTGTGCCTGACCGGGAAACGGTCCTTCGTCAAAGTGGGGAATTCTAAACATTCCGATAGTCGATCGAGTGGTTGACCAGTCTCTCGTTGTATCATGACAGATCAGCCGGCTTTCATCGAGGTGCTCGCCAAGCCGAATCGGGGCACAATCGCAGATAGTTCTCCGGTGCTGCGTTAGCCGATGATACGGAACGTAAGGCAGCAAAAACACAGAGCCGGGCAAACCCAACATTTGACCAAAGACATGATTCGGAGCTGATGCATATAATGCCTAACTTTCGAGACGCGAACACTCCCTAAGGTGTTGGTCTTTATAATAATGGGCGAACAATGCCCTAAGCCCCTAGTGTCCGTGCGGGCATGGTCTTCTCGACGCTGCCGATGCCAAAGCGCCGAGCTTCGCTTTGGCTATAGGAAGAAACCAAGGAGAATAACAACAAGAGACAAGTAAAAAGGTTTACGCAGGGTCTTAATCTGAAAAGAATCCTCACAACGGGTCCCTCTGCGCACGCGTCCACTGTGTCTCCGCTATACCGTTATCCTGGACGGGTATGCACGTTGTTCATCTGTAGAAAGAGAGGAACGTTTAGTTTTAAAAATAATTCGTGCGAAAAATACGTAAAATGGGAAATATAAATAATTAAAGCAGGGTTTGTATGAACCCACGGTTGTTTGTGCGCGCAGCCCCCTATGATGGGTTATGCGGCTAGGGAGCCCCTAGCCTGCTGAGGCTGGATTCGTCTATCAGAGTCCGGGGTTTTTAAGTGACCCTCGCACTGAAATGACGCCACACGGACCGGGCATCTTGAGTGTAAGAGACGCGTAATGCGGTATAGCGTTGAAGCGGACAAAAGCCTTTCGTCCCAAGAGTGCTTGATATTCACTTTCAAATGGGACGATGTGAAAAATTAGTTTTTCTTGTCGAAAATTGTTCGGCGATCCGAACACGACTTCTAGTAATATGGAGCCTGTGCACTTGGCGTAAGGGCCTGGCGTCACTCCTTTGAAGGAAGTGCGGCTGTGTCGGATTTTAGCAGGGTTTATCCCCATCCTACGGATTGTTTTTGAATACAGCAAGTTTAAGTCGCTGCCTCCGTCCATTAGGACATGAGTAAATTGTAATCCGTCTATTATGGGATTCAATATCAGGGGAGTCCGTCCCACATTTCGAACGCTTCTGGAATAGTCCAGGTGGTCGCAAGTGATTGGTTTTGATATCCAATCTCTACGGTCTGCTGGGTTGGACCGCGTGAAGCTCTTTTTAGAAAGTGCCGCACTATTTTTCCGTATTATCACATGAAGTGAGTTTACTGCTTTGACCCCTTGTGGGAAAGTCTTTTGTTTTCGATTGCTCTGCTGGTGGGGTTTATCTTCTTAAGCTTGACGCCCGAGCCCCTTGTGTTCGACATTTAGTCGGCGGACTGTTTAAAACCCAACAATCCTGTGGGTGTGATTTGCGAGCCTTCCGGGTCTGTGGATTTGACATATCCGACCCAAAATCTTGTTTAAGTTGGACAATTAAATCCTTGTCATCCTTTAGAGGCTGTGTTTTATTACTTGGTCGCGAGCTTTTAAATCCGGCGTTGACCGCCGTGCTCTTTGGGCTTTTCTCTTTATTCCGCGCTACTCTTTTCTGCCGTGATTTTCCGTTCCATCTCTTATCTCGGATGTACTTGGGTCATTGGTGTCTGCATCTTGCTAACCAGCTATCCTCTCCCGCACAGAAGCGGGTCATGAGGCTTGTTAGTGTGGACATTGTCCTCGGTTTCTCTTGACCGAGGTGCCTGGCGAGCCATTCGTCTCGGACATTGTGCTTGAAAGCTGCTAAGGCTTCGGCATCCGGACAACCGACTATTTGGTTCTTTTTGGTAAGGAACCTGTTCCAGAATTTCCTCGCTGATTCTCCGGGCTGTTGAGTTATATGACTTAGATCATCTGCATCCGGAGGACGGACATAAGTCCCTTGAAAGTTTGCTCTAAATGCGTCCTCGAGCTCTTCCCAACTTCCAACAGTGTTTTCTGGGAGGCTCTTAAGCCAATGACGGGCTAACCCTTTGAGCTTGAGGGGTAGATATTTTATGGCGTGGAGGTCGTCTCCTCTGGCCATATGTATATGTAGTATATAATCTTCTATCAGCATCTGAGTCTGTTGTTCCATCGTAGGCCTCTATGTTGATGGGTTTGAATCCTGCTGAAATTCATGGTCCAGCACCTCATCGGTGAAACATAGTGGGTGTCGGCGCCCTGTATTTGTGTGTGCGCTATCATCGGACACTTGCGTGTTGCCTTGCTTCTTGGGGCCTTCTTCCTTGGCCGTAAATGGACCTAGCTGGGCCATCTATCCTTCAAGCTCGTTGGTGGATTTATGTGTGTCGCCGCTGTCATAATTTGGCCTGTCATCTGGCCATCTATCCAACCAGGCGGCACCTTTATTTTTGGACGGTGGAGGCTCTATGGCCTCCTCGTTGAATTCCGGTAGCAGCTTGCGCTTCGGGTAGCTCTTTGATTGGTGGCCATTGCCATACTTATCTGCGGTTTTGACCACTTTGCTCCATCTCATTCTGAGTGTGTCTTCTGCTGTTGCCTCCGTTTTCCTTCTTGGGCTTCTTGCAATCTTGTGAGTCTTTTCGAAGGTTCTTACTCTCGGTGGCGTGTCCATAAGGTTGTCGGGACTGTTGCGGCTTGGATTGATTATCGACTCGTCATGTTGGACGGTTGCTTATTTGCATGTTAAATCGTCCGCTTGTGAGCCCTGCCGTATCGCGGGCTCCTTGGGAGTGTTGTTGTCATCGGCGGGACTTAGGGCGGCGTCTACGCCGTCGTTTGGTCGTTGTCGGCGGGTCATCTTCGCGCGCCCGTTGGTCCTCGTTATCGCTCTCTTTTGGGGTGTCCACCATATATATGTCATATGGCGAGGTGGTCTTCGGTGCCACTGTAGGCGCTGGTTCTGTTAAATCTCGGCATCGTCGTCCATAAGCGTCGATGTCGTCGAGTCGTAGTGTAGCATGTCGGTTAGATCATCGGCGGTGGCTACAAAGTGGGTGGTGGGTGGGCTCTGAATTTCTTCGTCGTCCGTACCCCGGTCATCCCGCCATAGTTCGGCGGGACTATCTGATAACGAGAGGTGCTTTAGTGAATTGATATATCGCCAAAAGCGAGTTGAAAGATGTCCGCTGCGATGAATTCCATAACGGCGCCCAATCCGGATCGATTGGTAGGCGGCGGGAGGTTTGGAGTCCGGCGAGTCCGGCGCCGGAATCACGAGTTTCGCGAGGACAAGATCGGTGTTGGCTCCATCGCCGTGGATGTTGAAGCCCCTAGGGCGGCGTCTATCCACCGGCCCTCGATCTGGGCGATCGGCTCCGGGCTAATGGCCGAAGCGGATCCGTGTGCGGCCACAAAGGCACTGTTCGGCGGCAGAGCCAGATCATGCCCTTCGTCACAGTGCGGCACGCTTGGCTGTGGCTCGAGTCCGTCGAAGATCAAGTCTCCGCGGGCATCGGCCGTGAAGTTTAAGCTTCCGAATCTGACATGACGGCCAGGGGCGTAGCTTTCGATCTGCTCCAGATGGCAAAGTGAATTGGCCCGCAGTGCGAAGCCGCCGAATACGAAGGTCTGTCCGGGAGAAAAGTCTCACCTGAGGCGGTGTTGTTGGTTGAAGATGCCATCAAACCTATCGGTGACAACACAGAGGAACTCTCAATGAAAGCACCAATGTCGGTGTCAAAACCGGCGGATCTCGGGTAGGGGTCCCGAACTGTGCGTCTAGGCGGAATGGTAACAGGAGACAAGGGACACAATGTTTTACCCAAGTTCGGGCCCTCTCGATGGAGGTAAAACCCTACGTCCTGCTTGATTAATATTGATGATATGGGTAGTACAAGAGTAGATCTACCACGAGATCAAGGAGGCTAAACCCTAGAAGCTAGCCTATGGTATGATTGTTGTAATGTATGTTGTCCTCGGACTAAAGCCCTCCGGTTTATATAGACAGGAGGAGGCTAGGAATTCTGAGAGTCGGTTACAATGGTAGGAGATCTACATATCCGTATTGCCAAGCTTGCCTTCTACGCCAAGGAAAGTACCATCCGGACACGAGCCGGAGTCTTCAATCTTCTATCTTCGTAGTCTTGGAGTCCGGCGGATAATGATAGTCCGGCTGTCCGGACACCCCCTAGTCCAGGACTCCCTCAGTCATCAAAACATCTCCCTCTACAGAATGCCATTATACTTTTGTTCATCAACATGCGGGCCATGCAGCGCGCGGGCCCAAATGCCATACAGCAAATTAGAAGGCAGTATACAGGCGGAGAGTCACCCCGGTCGTAGCGCGGTAGTAACGAGCCAGTGTATCACAAAGCCCCACCTCCCCGCAAGCTAAGTTTGACGGATGAAGCAAACCATCATTACACTCTTCATTGAATCCCCTTCTCCCTCACCGTCTTCAAGAAAGGCAACACTCACATTTGTCACTATTCTTCTCTCCCAACGAAGGGAAGGTAAGCAGATCCGTGATGTTGGTATATTTTCGTTCAGAGAAAAGAAAGAACTTTTGCAAAGCAGTAACCGATCCTCACTCTCCTTTTTGTTTCATTGTCATTGCGATTGTGTTTTCCTTTCAGTGGTCTCCTAGTATTTGTCAGTTTCATGATGGACCAAGGAGAACCAGGCAAAGATCTGCCGATATTGGAGCAGACGCGGGAGGCTGATCCCCACGAGACAGAGAGCTCTAAGAAGATGGAGGCAGCCACCGAGCCGACCCCAGATACGCTCACGGCCACTACTGAGATGGTCAATGGCCCGTTGGAGTTTACAGCCCCTATGGCACTGGAGGAGCAGTTTCCCCCCTTCGAGGATGTGTCCCCCACCCCCCCACCCCCCCGCTGAGCTGCCCAAGGTGATTTTCTTCTTTGCCGATCTCGATTGTGGTTATTCATCTAAGTATGTGGTGATGAATAATATAAAATTTTATTAGCTTCGATGCCATGCTATACATAGTGGTTTAAATAACTTGTGTTTCTTATATTGGAAAGTAATTCAGAATTTGTTTCTGTTTCAATTAGAGCCCTGATGCAGACAAGGATTGTGTGGTTGTACATGTCACTCGCTATGAGGTGGATGGCCTGAATATACACACTGGGAAAACAAAGTTCTGAGGCTGTTGGATCCTGGAAGCCATTTGCGCTTATACCAATGTCGAGTTGTATTCCAGCCTCACTGTTGTTAGGCGTGTTGTCCAGGGTGTACTGAAGCACAAGAAGTTCAAAGCTACTCCTTCGTTAGTGAGGCATACTGTTCTTGTCAAGCTTACATAGGAAGATGATGTGGCTTGCCTCCACAAACAAGTTTATGAGTGGCAAGGCCACAAGGTTGTCTTCATGAAGGTTCACAGGATTGAGCTGCTGCCGGACGTCCTAGATGATGTTCATGGCAACGTCCTTCTTGTGTCCAGCCCAAATTAGATCGAGGCATGAAATAGTTTCCCCAGCTGGTGTTTAATAGTAGTTTGGATTGTGTCTAATTGTCCGAACCTTGCCTGTTATCGAGCCCTCTGGGCTAGTACTCTGTTTGAATCCGTCTATGGGAACAGCTGCTACTTTTGTGTGCCTGTGAATCATGTGAGAACCATCATAATTGTTGCCAAAACAGATGCGTCCTCACTAGTTTTTTCATGAATATGGCATGCTAAGACTTAAGTTATCACGGTTTATCATACGAGCAGTGTGTGTTTGATGAAATAGAGTACTCGTTCGAGAACTGTGCGCCGATGTATACATAAGTACTTGTAAACACTGTTGGTGCTAACCCACTTGTAAGCAGTTGTGCAAAACACGGCACATTGGCTCAGCTCGCTTCAACACTAGGCTATCGACCACCTAACAATCAACAATATGTTGTCTCAAAAAAGCAATTCGTTGTCTGACATATAAGCAACTATGTATCTTTTTACAGTGGTTCATGCAGTTAACTGAGGCCACAATGTAAATTCCAAACTTTCACACGCTAGTCCAGCATTCATGTGGAACACTCACATTAAACTCGGCTTCATAAAAATCTTGAAAAGCATAAGTTAAGCAATTTTATACATCTCAATGATTCATAGAACATAACAAACATATACTAGTTCACAGCAAAAGACAATGTTGTGAGAAGGTTTACAAATCAGGAAAAAACAAGCAAGGCTTCTCTGAACAAAGGGCCTCCCGGCAGGCTTAAATTTCCTGGAGTTCACTCTGGTTTTTTCTTGTTGCCACCATCCAGGGTTAGGTTCTCTCATTCCAGAATAACCAATCATAATTGTGGTCTTAGCTGGAATGCTGAATCGAACCATGCGATTATCTTGACCAGCTGAAATACTTGTGCATTCCACTAAATTTAAGCACCGCTATTTGCGAAAATAAGCAGATCACAATGCCTCTTGGCCACAAGACTTGTCAAAAAACCGCCGTGCAGCCGTGCCAGCTAGTCCTCGGTCCATGGATGAACTGGTAGAAAGTGCATTTCGGACTAGGATGCAGTTGTTTTCGCACGTCCCTACACTGCAATCAGGAAGTAAAACGTACGAATCAACTTCTTTTATATTGTGTTGGTCATTCTACCTAGTTACTACCAATGCAGGAATACCTGGAAGACGGGTGGTTAGATGACGGCAGCGAGGGATAGCCATCTCATTTTGCAGTTCTACTAAAATTTGGTGTGTGCTTTTGATTGCGCGGATAAAAATGATACGGAGACAGACATCCCGAAATGATATGGAGACAGACATCCATGTTTGCGCAAATATGAAATACGGTTATTTAAACAGTGACAGATATTTGCAGTGGCGTACGATTAACAATAGCATCTATTGTGTTATAATTGGCTCTAGATTGACAATATGAAAGTGCCCGTAAGTAAGTAGCATCACATCACATCAACACTACCACTAGATTAACATCTAGAACAATAGCATTAGTATTACTGTCATGAGAGTAGCACATGGTCAGTAAGTGTGCAATCAAATTTGTGCAGTTCCACTGGGATGAAGCAATGTTAGAGGTGTGAGATTTAAGTGTAATGGCAAAAACACAATTCATGGGAAATAAAGCAAGACGGAAGCACTTCATAAAATGGTGGTGTCATTGCTTCAATTTATCGACGACACTTGACCATTATTTATAGTGACATTAGGTGGCATTGCTTAATGCTTCATGTGATTTTACATTAACGGTAGCGATATGGGCGTAGGGACAGTAGGGGCATAAAGTGCTGAGGCAGATGTGGTTGCCGAGAGCGGCAAACACTCAGGCAGCATGTTTGCATTTGTCCCATTTTTTATTTCCTCGGTGACATTTCCTGTGTGAGCACAGGAAATCTAGACCTGCTGATTCTCATTTGCGTTGTCCCCCAACACCGGTCACTTTCTTTCCTTTTTCAACCGAGAGACTGGTCCACTTCCCCCCACCCTTCGCCATCCACCATGTTTTCTTCGTCTTTTCAACCAAGAGACCGGTTGGGTAGCCAGTATCTACTACTTTCCCCCTTTTCCTCTTAGAACCAAGTCCTAGATTCATGCTACAGCTTTCCCACTTTCTTGCCTATTTGAACCAACTCTTAGAGTCGACTGTATGAACTAGCTTTACCTCTAATAATAGTAAAAGTCTAGGTGGCTTTGGAACATCGGACGGAAGTAGAAAAAGATCCACACGAAGCCAAGTGGGAGCCGGGGCAGTAGAGCAAGGCAGGTTTCGAAGGAATATATACGTGAGGGTCGTCGGCATGTGGCAAAGATGGCGTCGGGAGGCCGCATCTTGGCCACAATACCGCAGGGAGGAAGAAGAGGTTAGAGGCCCTCCCAAGCCAGCGCTCTCTCAGAGAGAACGGCACGGCCGCCGATCGGGACGCGCGGGTAGCCGTTGGTCTCCTCCCGTGCCGCCGCAGACAGCGTGAACAATCCACCTACACCCTGGCCCCGGTCGAGGTTGTCTGGCCAGATTCGTAACCAGCCGTGAGCAGAGAGAGTGTGGCCACCTATGTCTTGCTTAGATCTGGAGAGCATGAGAGAGTGAACGAGAGGAACCCTAGTAAAGCAAGCGCTAAGGCTCCTACTTATATATATAGTGGAGTGATTTTGTTGTACCAGCTTCAAAAAAATGCGCTCCTACGTGTACCCGCGAGTGGGTGTGAGAGAACTAGTGTGTGCGTGCACCACTTCTCTTCGTGAGAGTACAATATACTATGCCCAAAGAACGTTCACCACAAGAGTAATAGTATAAGTGTGTGGCGTGTGAGCTAAAATAAAATGTGCGCGACATCTTTTGTTTTTAGAAGTTTTGAGATAGGGTGTGAAGAGCACATATGTGTGTGATGTCTACCTACAGATAGATGGTGGGTGCAAGAGGACTCGGGAGAGTCGTGACTCGTGAGGGTGCGTGTGCGTGAGAGAGAGGGGGGCACGTATCAATGCAATGCATGTGTCTGTAAATCATTATCCAACAAACGTTCGCCACAAGCCTTTTCCTAACGAACGCCGTAAGAACCGTTAGATCGGCATCCGACACTGTCAGTTTTGCCATGTCATTTAACAAAACAGCCACTCCTCCTACACACTAATCTTCCACGTGAGTGTTAGCAACTGCCGTATGCTCCCTCCATTCCAAAATGCAGTGCATATAGCTTTATTGAAAATTCAAACCTCGCACACTTTTACCGAGAATACCCAGTATATATCATTTCATTCATCTTCGAGAGGTAACTATAAAGATGGGGGAGGAGTCTACAAAGAAATACCATCATATCACATGCAGCAATTTCAACCATCCTTTGGTGTGGAGGAATATCATAGGACTCTATATGATATGATTTTTATAGGATTTTTTCCTTTAGAGCCAATTGGTTCATAAGAATAGATTCATATACTCCACATTTCAAAGGAAATAAAGACGATATCATTTTTATAGCTTTGGAGCCACTTGGTTCATATGAATGGATTCCTATACTCCCAAAATTTCAAAGGAAAATAAACATTAGCGTATATTCAATAGAAAAGTTCCTATGATATGAACCAAATTACATCTCTTTTCTAATCGCTTCTCATAGGAATTGAGATACATGTCATCTCTAGATTCAATGGAAAAGTTCCTATGATGTGAACAAAATGACATCTCTTTTCCAATCCGTACTCATAGGAATTGAGATACTTCATGTCATCTCTTTCCCTACAACTTCCATGTATACATCTTCTATTCCTAAATAGCTAGTACAACCCACTAGTATATTTTTTCCAAGACATGCAACTATGGCACAAGAACTATATAGTGTGCGAATAACTTTGAAAGATGGTCGCTGGATGAAGCTAATACGACAATGCAAAGATGACAAATCCGAGCACTACTGGCCGTTGGATATCATCAACATTCCACCAGATCTGCCACATGTACAATTTAGAAGACTCCATGGTTGAACTTAAGCATAATGCACAAACCTCAAAACACAAGCACTTCTCCTTTGTTCTAGAATCATCCGTGTCATAATTGATTTTTTTTCTAAATGAATTGCCATTATTTGTTTTTTACTTTATGCTTTACAATGCGAACCCCATGAATCTTAGCATTTTTATAAAATTATTGATTTTGAATGAGATGAACTATAAGAACTAAATGAACATCTACATCATGCATATATGACTCAAAGCTTTACATTCTATAGTGTGTATTTATTCATAATTTGGTTTCCAAATCTCATGTGTTCAATGCATGTGTACCTTACTAGTTTTGAGTAGAGTAGCAAATTTCACGCGGCCCCGGGTATATCAAAATGTAGGGCCCATGCATCATTGCCTTTTGGTCGAACCTACATCCTCAATTTTTTGTACGTACTATATCTCCACTGGTCCCCGAACCCAAAATGCTGCCTCGTTCTCGTAAAACCAAGCGGCCCACACATATTTAAGGCGTCGACTCGAACTCAATCCCTCTCCCGTTTACTACGACGTGGCCCCGCACGCTGTAGTACTCCTACAAACCCTACCGCTACACGCATCATTGGTTTTCTTCAAGAGGACGAGGGAGAAGCCGATTTGTAGTGGAGGCGCTTTCAAAAAAAGGATCTGTAGTGGAGACCCCTACCAATGGGTGCCCTAGGTAGCTGCCGCACGCATAATTGGTTTTCTCTTCTCTTTATGCTCTTGCGCCCTAGAGTGAAATGATGGTTGCTTCGTCCGTCCAGTTTAATGCGGGAAAGGTGGGGCTTTGTGATTTGACCCCTCATCGCTCATTTTCTACTACTGTGGCACTACGACCTGGGTGCCTCCAATTCCAACCGCTGCTCCGAACTATAATTTGGTGCATCGCACGTGGAACAAGATGGTGGATGAGCCACATGTCGGCCAAGGGGTCCTGTTAAGTGTGTCACCATTTCCTGTGCGGACTGACCCTGCTTGAGTTGCTACAACAACACGACAGGAGCAGTCTGCCACTTGGTTTTGCTCCTTGGTGAATCTCGACTATATTGATCTAAAAAGATATGTACTGAACTACCCTCTCCGTCTCATTTTTTAGGCGTCTCGGTTTATAGGGCGTGCACATAGTTCTAGGTCATCCATTTGACTAACTAAATATGAATTACTATGTCAAAAAAGTATATCATTGGATTCTTAAGCGGATGTAGTTTCTGAACATATATTGTTCATAACATATATAGCGAGTTAAATTCTCAACCTAGAACGACGTGCATGCCATGTAAACTGATACAGAGGAAGTAGTAAAAATGAGGTGATTTTACCGAGCGATCGGCGGGGGAGCATGGCCTGTCTTGCGGTCCCACGTGTCATGATGTACCAAGGCGGTGCGCGTGTCCCTCTTGAGGCAGAAGCAATACTACGTGGTTTGAGATGATGGCGAACCGAAGTGTGAAATAATGGTTGCTTCGTCCGTCTGGGAAGGTGCAGCATTGTGATTTGACGTCTCATTTCTCCTTACTACTACTGGGGCGGTACGACTGGGGTGCATCCCCCCTGCTGTTCTGCACTGTTATTTGGTGCTTGACACGTCGACCCAGTTGATATATGTCCCACATGTTGGCAAGAGGAAGTTCAAAATTCATGAAAGAGAGCGTCGATGGAGGAGTACAAGACACGACTTGGTTTTTGCTGCTTCGCGCGATCCATCGATACAAACCCGGACTAAAAAAAGGCGAGAGCGGGTCTTTTCCCGCGCGGCAGGCAGGGGAGATTGGCATAGTCTGATCGAGGCAAGGAGGCAGGAAGGGAAACAAGTAAATAAAGGTTGAGCGAATTAGTTTTGGGAAAATCTGATTTTACAGAGCACGTACCCACTTGGGTTTATAGGGCTCATCTAAAAAACATTCGTTTTTCCGTATTATAAGTCTTAATTCTACTACTAGTAGTAGTAGTAGTAGTAGTAGTAGTACCATCACATGTTGGATTTCGAGGTGCGTTAGATCACCCGATGCAAGTAGTGTCAAGAGAAAACTCACCAATGCATGTAGAAGTTCATGGAAATTTAGTGGTCATTCAAGCGTTCGTTCTAATTAATGCCTCAGTAAACACAACTTCTTGAGAAAAACGAGCGTACTAATTACTTATGCAAACTACGAAATTAATTTGACCACTCATCATCTACCTTGGTTGGAGAGATTTTGAAATTGAGCCATAAACTGGAAAGGAGGGAGTAGTAACTTTTGTCTCGATTTGTTTATGGCCTTGTATAGATGCAAAATGTATTTTTTATAATGGCCTTGTATAAGTAAATGGAGGTAGTACTAAAGGACATATATATTCCAAACAATATGATAATCTCTCTAACCAAGGTAGGGACGAGGAGTAAACGGAGGGAGTAGTAAAATTTTCTCCTCGTCCTGCAAGCCATCGCGTGCGTTGGCGTTGGAGCAGGCGTAAGCCGTACAGTACTACTACTAGTAAGCAAGTTTCACCTCATCCTGCGAGCCACCGAACCCGTGGGCGGGGGAGACGGCATACTAAGCAAGCTTCTCCTCGTTCTGCGAGTTGATAGGAAACATCAAAAGTACTCCTGTGTATAGAGCCTTGCCTCTAAGGTAGGCCCCACATGGTTTGCCTCTTTTCTAACATAACACGTCAAGTCGCAATTTGTTTGTTCACCCGTGGTAGCCGATCCTCCCTCCATCAAGTGGACAACCAGTACACGTGTAAAATTACCACGTGGGCTGCCTTTTCGTACAGAAATGAGCTCCACCGTGTACCCGCGTGGGTGTGGTTGGGAAAGAGACGGGAGTACGTGCGCCGTACGTCCACGTCTTCTCTTCGTGCACGTCGCCCACCTATGTGAGTGTGTGTGAGAGAGATACAAACCTAGACATAATGCGCCGTCCATCCCCATACCTCCGCTCAGTCCGACCACCAGTCACCACCACGCCCCACTCCTCCTCACCTTATCTCTCATCTTTCTCCCTCCATTTTTATATACAAGGCCACTATCAAAATTACAATTTGTAGATATACAAGGATGCTAACACTAATCGATACAATATTAATGGTGTTTGCCTTGTAGTACTAGCAAATGAGGACATTAATTATCCCTTGCATGCATGCGGGAGTGTGAGAATTGGCTTGATGTGCATGACAGAGAAGAATACACATTAATTCACATGGCAAATGTCGGTGTACAGAAGTAGGGGTTCTACTTTGTACCCCTTTACCTGTGCACGGGCAGTCAGAGCCACGGCCACGGCCACACTTAGGAGGGCAGGTGAGTTAAGTCGAAGTCACCAAATGATCAAAGCAACGCCAAGACAGAGACACGAAAAGCAAGAGGGCGAGGTGGACTCCCCCAGCAGGACCCTTGCCGGGGCAGCCTCCCTCGTGCCGGCTCTTAAACCCGCTCTTCTCACCACCCCGTGCCCGCCGACCACAGTAGGGATCCCGTTGATCCCATAGGTGTTGTTCCCACCAACATCTTTGGCGTGCCAGGTAGGGGGCGCAGTCGCGAGAATCCGGTTTAGCGATTAGTCCAGCGGCCCTTCGTCGCCATGGCTCCCAAGGAAGAAGGCGATCGAACGGGCGACATCACTTACGAGTACAGTGAGCGCCCGCGCGGCGACAAAAAAGCTAAGTCATACAAAAACTTTGAACAATTCTTTCTGTATAAGGTTATTCTCCCTGGAGATCTCTCCCTCTGTATACGAAACCTGCACACAATGGGGCCCTTCCACTATTGGCAACGCCCACGTTCTGTTTTGAGTCCGCTCAACGGCTCGAGCGGCTGCGTCGAGAACGGCAGGGTGGCCTTCCGCTATTGGCAACACTCTCGTTCTGTCTCAATGTCACACCCTAGCTAGCTCATGCATTAGAGTGTTGCATCGTGTTTATTTCATTCAACAGAAACTTGAAATGGGGATGACAGAACCCCCAGCCCCCTCTGAAACCAACTAGGGTTTACTAAAAATATTTTCAATGAACCTGAAATGCCCTTCTAAAATGTCCAACATTTTTGTCTTGGTTCAGAACCTCTGCCAAAAGTGGTGCACAATTTTCTAGGTCATCCTAAGGTCTCTGAATTAAATCATAAGTATTTGAATTTGGACATTTAAATTCTATTAAATATTTTAAATGTCCAAATAAATCTAAACTGAAATGTTCCATGTTGGTTATATACTAAACAGTGGGCATGAGCAGTTTGGTGATTTTTGAAAGTGTCTAGGTATTTTTAGAAAAGCCCAACACTTACAGAAAAATAGAAAAGCAACAGAAATAAAAGAGAGAGAGAGAGGATCTCACCTGGCCTCACCTGGCAGCCCACCAGCCGGCCCACCTAGCCGGCCCAGCCAGCAACCGCTCGGCTGAGCTGCTTGACTTAACCAGAGCAGGCGGCAGTGCTCGGCCTTGCCTCGGCCTTGCCCTGCAGTGCCCGCCGCCCTGCTTCCACCCCTGGCCGCTCTGTTGGCCTGGACGACCTCCACGTCGCGCCCCGACCCCTCTGGACACGCCCATTCTCCCCTGCCTCTCTCCCTCGCTCTCCACCGCCATGGCCGACGTTGCCGCCGCCGTTCCGCCGCTGTAACCGTAGCCATCATCGTCACCGCGCCGCCCGACCGTGTCTACGAGCTCCGCCACCCTCCTCTCCTTCGAGCAAGCCGAGCCCCGAGCACTCGCTTGCCCCGAAGCCTCTACACCGACCTCGCCCGACTCTGCCACCGCCGGAGATCCCCTTCGCCGCCGCCGCCGCACTAGCTCGTCCCCAACTGCGCCGTCTGCTCCTACGTGACCGCCGTGAGCCCAGCTGCCTCCTCCCCCTTCCCTTTCTCGCTCTAGAGCACCGTAGCAACTGCACGAAGCTTCACCGCACATGCCGCCGCCGAGCTCATCGCCGACGTGACTCCGGCCACCAACCGACCACATCACCGTGTCCAACACACTCACTGCACTCGCAGGAGCCCAACGCACCACTCCACGCGCCTCGTCGTGCCCCGTAGTCTTGGGTTTGACCTCGCCCGAACTCCGGCGACCGCCAAGGGCGTCGTCGGCGATGTTCCCGGCCACCCCGAGCTCCACCACTGCCACCAAACGACGCGGCTCGCTCCCCGCGTCCCGTAGATACCCTCCGCCGCCCTTTTGGTCGCCAGAGCACGAAATCGCACTCCCACCACCGCGTCTGGCCTCGCAGGCGGCTAACGCTGGTGGGTTTGACCCCATTGACCTTTAACTGGGTGGGCCCAGGTTGACTCTCCCCTGAGTCTATGACAAGTGGGGCCCGCTCTGCTAACTAACTTAGATTAGCACTAACTAGATTTAGTTAGTTTAAATAACTACTGACACGCGGGACCCACTAGTCAGTATGACCTGGACCAGCTCCGTTGACCATGCGTCACCACGGCGTAATGTTGATCTGATAATTTATTCTTTGGAATTATTTTACGAAATTCGGAAAATACCACAAACTTCAAAAAATCATAGAAATTAATCTGTAGCTCCAAATGCAAAGTGTAATATATGAAAAATGATTAGAAAAATCCAATCTATCCATATGTACTGGTTTCATGCATGCTTAAACAAGTTAACTTTCTTTTTATTTCAGAACAAGATAAAACACTTAAAAGGGCCACTTATGAGTTTGAAACTTGAATCTTTGGTTCAAAATGGTTCAAACCCATCTGGTCTTAGTTGCATTAGCCCAATACACTCATTTTGCCATGTCTCATGCATGCATCATATTGTTGCATATTGTTTGGTGATGATTGTGTATTGGTGCTCTCTGGCGGAGTTACGCCCCGAGGAATTCATGAATACTAGCGAAGAACAATACCGATGCACCGACCCATCGAATAAGCAACCAACCATTTGATCATATCGGTACAATCCCATGTTCTGCTACGCTCTCTTTTCTTGCATTAAGACAACGCGATTCAAACTCTTGTGTTACTCACGATAGTTGAACCCATTTCCTCTGCATGACTGTCATTGCCACGATAACTAGATGAAACCCACTAGCATGTGTGGGAGTTGATTGAGCCATGTGTATGTGTTGTTCCTACCTTGCTATGCACTATGCTTAGAGTCGTGTCAGTGCGGTTCATCGGGTGATGGGCTAAAGTGAAATGATCATGTCGGTATGAGAGTGATGTGTTGAACACGATTTGGTAAAGGTATCGATGAGAGGCCATGTAGGAGTACATGGTGGGTTGTTTCATTGAAGTCGTCCTTAAGCCTTGAGATCATATGTGTGATTTAAGATTCACTACTACCATGCATTGGGCCGAAACCAATGGACCCTCTCGGCTTCTTATTCACCCTAGTCCTCTGTCCGGGAGTTGCAAGTAGTTTACGGTGTTTGTAGCTTCTTGGAGGCCATGGACAGCGTTGACCAGCAGGGGTGGGCTGTGATCACGGTAGAGTGCGTGGCGGGTATCTGGGCACCCGTTAGGTGTCTCGGAACCTGTACACATCGTTTGGGGCCGTATGTGGAAACCTCGGCGGACTCCTGCGGATGGAACACGGATAGGCGATAAACACTGGACTAGAGAGTTAGGTGTTTAGGTAGGTCGTGGCCGACACCCGTTGGGCTTCGCTTGAAGGTTGCAGTACATGTCGTGTAAGCGGCGGTAAGTGGTGAGCGTGTATGAAGAAGTACACCCTGCGGGGTTAACATCATCTATTGAATAGCGCGTCATGATAAAGGACTACTTGGTTGCCTATCTGAGTTCATAGACAAGTAAATGGAAACTACTAAAAGCCTCAAGATAAGCGTGAGTGCGAGGATGGCTCTTAGTAGGATGACGGAGTGGATCCTCGGTAGTGTATTGAAGTGGTGAGTAGTGGACTCGAGTCATAAAACCATTTCAAGTTGGAGTCTCATGGGATAAGCAGCCAAGAGTCAAAGGCTGGCTTCTGCAATAACCCACCAACCCTTCTTGATAATGTGCATGTATGTAGGATCTGATGTAAGTCTTGCTGAGTGCCTTTGTACTCATGTTGCTTAATTTACATTTTACAGAGGATGCTGCAACCCCTTCTGACGGGTTCTTCGTAGACATTGATATCGATGAGTAGGCTGAAGCCTAGGTGGTGATCCTGAGCTCATGAAGGACCATGTAGTATAGTCAGGCTTACCCAAGCCTCTTTTATTTTACTAGTTGTCTGTACTCAGACAAGTTACTTCCGTTGTTGGCTTGTATGCTTGTATGACTTGAATGTGGGTCGTGTGACCCGTACTTGTGTGTATGATATGTATGGCTCTCTGAGCCTTTAAATAAAGTACTTGTGTTGTAGAGTCATGTTGTGATGCCTTGTTGTATTTGCACATATCGAGCATATTGTGTGTATGATTGAAATGCTTGGTATGTGTGGGATCGACTATCTAGTTGTTTATCCTTAGTAGCCTCTCTTACGGAAATGTCTCCTAGTGCTTCCTTTGAGCCATGGTAGCTTACTCTTGCTCGAGAACACTTGGGCTGGTCGGCATGTGTCCTTCTTCGTTCTGTATCATCGCCGGAAATGTCATGCGATGAATACGGAGTCCGGTTAGCCCTTCTGACCAGTTTACGGAGTCTGTAGCCCAGTGCAGCCAGATTCACTTGCTAATGACCGACATGTTCGATCTTTGGGTCATGGATGCTGTTCTGTATATACATGCCACTTTGGGTTTCTGACTAGCCATGTCGATCCGGGCTCCTTATCATATGGATGCTAGCGACACTATCATATCGTGTGCCAAAAGGCATAAGCGGTCCGGGCAAAATGGCGACACCCGTGGGAATACCGTGCGCAAGGTCACAAAGTGATATGAGGTGTTACATGCTAGATCGATGTGGCATTGAGTCGGGGTCCTGACACTCAAGTTCGCTCGACAGCTCAAGCAGCCGCGCTAAGAACGGCAAGGTGGTTCACCTGGCCGCACGCACACCCGGCAGGCTATTGGGGATCCGTCCTTGATGTGCCATGGCATGGGTTTACGCGCTGAAAAGCCTACCCAATTAACGTAGGGTGAACATATAGAGAAAGATCAAACTGGAAAATAACATTCATCAATTCAAAAGTACTGCAGGGTTATATTACATCAATTGTTGCTGCAGTTCTAACTAAAGATATGAATTGTCTTGGTCGTGAACCTGCCGCAGCAACAAGAAACGGGGTGCCTAGTCCCGGCGCTAGCCTCCTCTCGATCCCATCGAAGCGACTAGTGATGGGCTTGATACGCTCCTTGAGCAGCGCGAGGTCTGCGTCCTCCGGCAAGCTCTCCAGCACGGCGTCGAAGTCGAGGTCGGGGTACCAGTACGCCAACTTGGTGAGGACCTTGGTCAAGGCATCCCGGCAAAGCTACCGGGCCTCATTGGCCAGAGAGCTCGTTCTATTAGAGCGAAACTGCTCCAAGGCTCCAAGAACACCCTCGAAGAACAGGGTCAGCCTGGCGTTGGGGCTCACGTTCGGCTATGGGGTGTACCTCACGTCCGACCTCCCCATGTCAGCCAGCTTCTCGGTGATCCTGTTGGCAACGTCGATGAGGCGGCATATCCAAAGGTTCTTGCCTTTCATGAAGTCCTCATGGTTGGCGGCATCGTTCTTCCGCAGCTGCCTCTCCATCTCCAGGCTCCTGGTCAGGGTCTCCTCCCAGGCCTTGCCCTCCGAAAGCATCTTCTCAAGACCCTCAAGCTTTAGCTTCAGGTCTTGGATGGACTCGTTGGCATGGGTGAGCAGCTCAGCCATATTGAAGACTGCGCCCTGCGCTAGCGTCAAGGCGCAGTTTAACGAGTTCTTCTCCTTCGCCAGCTGCTCGACCCTGGTCTTCAGGCCGGCCCGCTGCGCCTCCAGCTCCTTCACCTTGTTGCCGTGGGCTAGGGCTTGAGCATTAAGCGCTTCTTTGTGCTTCGGCTCTAGCTCCTGGGTCCGCTCCATGATGAGCCCTGTGACCTCCTTGTCCTTGTCGCGGAGTGTGGCAGCACGCGTCGCCTCGCGAGCGACGAGGTCCTCCTCCTTGGAGTTTAGCTCGGCCTGACGCTGGGAGCAGGCGGCCTCGGCTTGGGCAACCTCTTCCCTCGCTGCCTCCTAGGCCTTCTCAATGTCAGCCTGCTTCAAGAGGAGCTCCTGCTGGCGCTTGGTCAGTTGGCCTTGAGCAACCTTTAGATCCTCGTGGGCCTGGCAGAACTAGGCCTGCGCCTCAGCGATGCGCTCCCCGAGGTCCGCCTCCGCTTTGCCCGTCGCCGCCTCCCTGGACTTCGCCTTGTCCAGACGGGCTTGGTGGACCGCCTGGAGCTTCCAGAAGCTGGCGCCCATAGCCCGGAGAAGCTGCTCCTCCTGGGTGCCGCCGCCACAGGCGCTCGGTTCGTCGACGACCTCGAGCCCGGCGGCGGCAAGCACCTCGTCGTCGAACACCTCCCCCTCGGCCGATGCCCTGGTGCCTGCCGTCCCTAGGAGGTGGACGAACAGGTCGTCGCCCACCTTCAGGTACCTGCTCGAGCCAGAGGCAGCGGAGGAGGAAGGTTGATCGTCGACTACCTCCTCCTCCTTGGCAGCGCCCTTGCCGGCCTCCCCGGCAGGCCCCTTGTCAGCCTCCTCGGCAGGCCCCTTGTCGGCCTCCTCGGCGGTGCCCCTGTCAGCCTACTCGGCGACAACCTCGGTCCCTCCGGCAGGCCCCTTTGTGGTGTCCTCGGCGACGGTCTCGGCGAACTCCTCGGCGGCGACCTTATTGGCCTCAGCCACAGCGTCCTGGGCAACCTCCGTGATGATGGTGTCGGTGTCCTCCTGGTCCGCCGAGGGGGATCTGGTTGCCGAAAGGGAGAATGAGACAGGGCTAAGATCAAGATTCGAAGAAGAAAGAAGGGAAAGCAGGTGGCTTACCCGTGCCGGGCTGAGAAGAAGTGGCCCCCTCCCTGCCAACGTCTGTTGCCGGGATGAAGCCACCAGCGCCCAAGTCCACCTCCTCCTCCATCATGCGCATGAGCTCGGCGCTTGGTGCCCTTACCGGGGACGCCCGTCGGGGCGGTGTGGTTGATGGGGACGGCGTGTTGGAGGCGACCCTCGGTGGCTCCTCCCACTGCCATCCTCCTCCTGCAGCCACGACAAGGTTAGTGCCAAGAAGACGTACCCTGGCATGCGTTGACAAGGATCAAATGGTGAACTCACGTTGGGGGCTAAGTCGGGGGCTGTAATGGGGGCTGCTGTCCAAGCTTACCTCCACCACCGGCGTGTGTGAAGCGCCTGCCGGGGGCTGGTCACCTGCCGATGCCCTGGCCCTCTTTGCCACCTTCTGGGCCTGCCTCTCTCCGTCACTACAAAGACAAAAATAAGTCAAGAAAGGCAGCACGAGGAGTGAAGGTGGGAAAGGGCAGACAATTACTCGTCCTCCACCTCCTCTTCCGCTGCCTTCCGCTTCCTCTTTGGGCTGAGGGACCCAAGATTAAAGACGACCCCCGTGTCGACGTCTTCGGGAGGAGGAGAGGGTGATGGGGTCTGGTGACGCTTGGACGAAGAAGAAGCAGTCGCTTTCTTCTTCGCCATCGTGGTCTTCGCCGCCTTCTTTGCTGTCGCGGCCCTCGTCTGGCGCACGGGCTCGCCCTGGACCCCTTGCCGCGGCTCAGTCCTCCTAGGCCGGATCGGACTCGTCTCCCCCTCGGTGGCCTCCTCACCCGCACCCTCGACGAGAGGGGCCCCGGTGTTGGCGCGCTGGCCTTCCCGGCAGCCTTCGCCCACTGGGCGAGCTCCATCTCCTTCGCGGCCACGCTGTCCTTGTCCTCCACGCCGCTAGCGCTGCCTGCCTCCATGGCAAGTTGCGCCTCCGCCACCCTGGCGGCAATGTAGTTGATCTCGCCTGGGTGGTCTCCATGATGAGCAGCGGCTCCTCACGCTCGAAGTCCTCCAACAAGTGGTCGAAAAACTCCCGCACCTCGCATGCCGGGGGCACGACCCAAGGACGGGTCGAGGCCGTGTGCGTTGAAGACCGGCATCATCTTGAGGATGGCGGCCTGGCACGTGTTCTTGCTTAGGGGGAACACGCCCGACGGCAACCTGAATAGGGGCCCCTTGATGGCCTTGCCGGCCTTCGCGGCCCTGCTGGTCCTCTCCACCCTGCCGTCGGTAACACGTTCAGCTGGAAGAGCCTCTGGCAGTGATGGTCGTGCCCCATCACCGTGAAGTTGTGCTTCAGGCGGGGGCGGAGCCTCATGATGTCGGCCGCGTTTCTAAAATCGCAGGTCGGCCTCCCCTTGTTATGCAGCGGAGTGATTCGGCGGCGGATGAAGTCTGCCCCGATCATCTCGTGGGTGAGCCCAGCCGTGGTGAGATGATGGATCCTGGCGACAACAAACGAGGGCTTCGCGTCATCAGGATCGACGTCGCTCCAGTCATCGCCGCGAAGCGGCGGGCTCCGGCAAACCCGACAGAACTCCGGTAGATTCTCTTCCTTGATCCAGCACCATCGACCCTGCCACTCCTCCCACCTCTCCTTGTGGGCACCCTCCAGATACGTGCCCCTCCCTTGGGCCCTCAGGATCCAGGAGATGCTCCGGGAGGCGCCCCGGCTGGGCGGGGAAAGTAGTGGTGGAAGGCGTCGTCTTTGAGGAGCACCCGGCAAGCCCTCGCAGAGGTGGGCGAAGAGCGCCATGTACGCCATGGCATTCAGGGTAAGGTCTAGAAGGATGAAGCCGAAGGTGCGCATGACGTCATTGAAGAAATCGGAAATAGGGGCGAGCCGCGGGAAAAAAATCAGCGAAGAAAGTGCGATCTAGGCAGCGTCGCCCGCGATCAGCGGGGACGATGTCGCGTGGCGGGTGCCCGTCGTGCATGCGCCCACAGGGCTGAAGACATCCTTGAGGTGGAATACGTCGACCGAGGACAGGGAGAAGTAGGCGAACTACGCTCGCCATGCCGCCGCTTCATTCTCTGGCACCTCCTTCTCCATGACATCCTTGGCCGCCTGTCGTGGGAGAAACGAGCACCTATGGGGCAGGGCCCCTTCTCGGTCGGCGAGGGGCGGAGGCGCCTGAAGCGGTCGAGGCCGAGCGCGCGATTTTACCCAACCGAGCTCTCGGGAGATAAAACTCCTCTTGCTGCTTTGTGTGTATCTTACATTTCTTGCTCAAAGGCGTGGCGTAGTGTAATGTCGAATGAGTCGAACCCCTTCTCGTGCGCATGGGCCTCCTTTTAATAGTCTAAAGGGGTCACCGACAGGTGGCAATCTGCGAAAGAGAGTAGAAAAGTAAAAGCGGGTTGGTACAAGCTGCTATCAGCAGATGCCCCTACCTAACTCGGCGGCGGGGACAAGGGCATTTAATGCCCGTCTGGTCGCTAAACAGTGTAGGAAGCGACCGTTAAGGCGCCATCGATCGCCACGATGGCCTTCTCGTCATCTGCATCGCCACCTTGCACCGCTTGGCTGCCTGACTACCGCCACGTCGCCGGGAGCGATCTGCGGCGACACGTCGTCGAGATGAGCTGGAGGTGGGCGCGAGTGGTAACCGCGCGGCAAGTGCCTTGCAGCGGTCTATCTTAATCGCTCCGCAAGCTTATCGCTCGCCGGGTCTTGCCGGGCCTTGCGGTGCATCGCGACAAGTCTCTTGAAATGCTTGGTTGGCCTTCGGCAAGCTCCTCTTGCGGGGTCTTATCCTTCGGCAAGCTCCTCTTGCGGGCGTTATCTTCCTGATCGACACTTTGTTCTTGAATGGCGATAATATGAATAGCAAAGGATCTTGGCGGACCTTGCAAGCCTTGCCGTGGGGCCTTCTGCGACTGCCCGTGCACAAGTTCGGGATACAAAGGTACACCTACTTTAGTACACAGCAGAGCCCGGGCTGGGCCATACGGTACCGGCGCTGTTGGGCGGGCCCAAAAGCAGCAGAACGCACGCGCGGCACAGGTCCAAACCAATTCCCTCCATATCCACCGCGTCCTCCCGTAGCAGCGCGCATCAATCGGGCGTCGTGGGAGAGATGGTGAGCAATATAAATCCGAAATGTGTAGCGTTCGCCTCGGTTACGCATCCCGCCCGCGGCTCCCATGCGCTTGGGGTTGCGGACGGTGGAAGCGGGATCTTGGGCGTTCGCGGCGAGCAGCGGGTCGGCACCGACTCCATGCTCTTCCGTGCCTTGATTATTGGCCAGGCGGCGAGCCCCACCTTGCTCCTTTAAAAAAGCGGGAGGGCCGCGAAGCCGCACTCTCTCATCTCCTCCTTCCTTCAACACACTTCCCTTTCTCTCATTACGCCATGGAGAAAGGAACCTGGCCGTTCATCGATGGCGGCGAGTGCATCACCGAAACAGCGCACCCCTCCTATCCCGCGCCCGTGGTGGCGAGCCAGCCATAAGGGAAGAGGGAGGCGAGTCGTGGGCAGTCGAGGGCGAGGTCGGCGCTTCGGGGAAGAGGCGGGCGGGCGGCGCGCCCAGCTCGCCTCCGCCGGCGGTTCCTCTCTCCACAGGCGGTCCATCTGAGGGGCGACCCTTGCGAGTTCTTCGTCGAGCTGCGTCAGGCGCCTCGTCGTCGCCTCGGCTTCCAGCTCCATTTGCGAGTGCGATGGAGTTGGACCCGCCAGAACTCTTGAGACTGCACATGAGGGCTGTGGGATCAGCGGCACCGAGTCGCGTTGTATTCCCAGCCCCTAATGTGATGTATCTTGATCGTGGAGTGAAGATGTTCGCCCGTATCCACAGCCTAATGGAGGGTTTACCCTCCATTTTAAGATTAATGGAGGCGTCTCCTCTCCGTCAAGGTCTTGGTGCTTGGCACTTTCGGGCGAAATGCTACGTGGACAGCTCCTCCGATAGCGAAGGCTCCCCTCGGCGAGTGGCGGAGGAGAGCGGCAGCGATGATGAGGTAGCGGGCGGCGGGATGGCGGGCCCGACTAGGTGTCGGCGCCCGCCGTCGTCACCGGTGACCCCATCATCCGTGTCGCCAGCTCCTTGAACTCCCGGGGTTGTCTCCTTGGGCGGCTGTCGTAGGGGCCTTCTGGAAGGGAAGAGGCTGGCGACAAGGCCGTCAAATCGAGATCTGAGGTGTAGTGCCCTCGGCAATCTTCTTGGCGTCCTGCCGCCCGTCTTGAGCCCGCTTCGGCGCCGCCATCACCGTCCAGCCTTCGGGCGGCCCCCGGGATGTTCTCTTGGTGTCTTCTGGCACCTGTAGCTTGCCTAGGCGCCCCTTTTGCCCTTTTCGCCTCCTTGACCTACCTCCTGAAGAGAGGGACAGGAAAGGGATTACGAGCATCTTATCTTTTTAATTTGTAAGCCTTCGGGCCTTAGCCGCATCTAAAACTTGCAATCCTCTCTTTCATGTTTTTTAATGAAAAGGGGATGCTTGCCATGTTATATCCTTTACTCTGTTCCATCCCTTGTATGTTTTTACCCTGCGCTTTTAGGGAACTTGCCGGTGCAAACACACTTGCCATGGCCTGAGTCGGAACATCAGCGACTTTGCGGAGGTGTCGCCTCCGGCAAGAAACCTTGTCGGGGCTAGTTGCAGCACACTTTTATTGTTGAGCGGACTCGAAACAAATTAAGGGCGCAACTTAGCCACGAGTCGATTCCTCCGCGCACAGGTTTTCCATACAAGGCACGGTCGTTCAAGGAATATTACTTTAAAATTTTAAAACTGACTGTGTTCAAACTTTGGCAACTTAGCTTTTGTGTCGTCTATGTCCCGGCAAGGCTGTACTTCTTTGAACGATGCCATATCCACGTCATTATATTCTCCTTCCCCACCTGGTTAACTTGTGGGCGGAGGGATCTTCTCTTTTAGAGAAAGAAAGAAGAGAAAATAAAAATATGGAGCTTTATGGCTCGTTACTGCTTACCGGGGGCTGGTGCTGCACAAGATGTCAGTTTATACATGCAAAAAAGAAAATGGCATGAAATTTGACAACTTTTGCATAGCATACGATCTTTATTTATGCACGGGATCTGCTTGGCTTTGTACAAAGGGTTACATGCAACAGCGGCAAGGCTTGTACAAAAGGTGGTTGCGGGCTGGTTCGACAACAGCGCTCTCATGGGTAAAACTTGCGAAGATGCTCTATGTTCGAGAGTTGCTTACGAAAGCCATCTTGGTCTCAAAGGCGGACAGCGCCGAGCCTAGTGACTTCGTCTTACCCGATAAGGGCCTTCCCTTCAGGCGTCAACTTGTTGGAATTCTTGGCGGATTGAGCGCGCGAAGAACAAAATTCGCCTTCCTCGAAGCTTCTCGCATTAACTGCGGCTATGGTAGCGTCGCAAAAGCTTCTTTGTGTGAGCAGCTCGTCTGACAGCAGCGAAGGCGATCCTCCTCGAGGAGCGGTAGCGTCATCTTGGCGCAGCTGCTCTTGCTCAAACTCATCATAGCGAGCACTTTCGAGGTGATCCGTATCTGAAGTTCGTGGGGAGAACTGCCTCTGCTCCATAGACAAGAGCAAAAGGTGTGCGGCGATGGCTCGATTTGGCATCGTCGATCGACCAAGAACCACCGGCAGCTCCTCGATCAATTTCTTCCGCGCTTGCGCCTTTAGCCGAAAGTTACGGTCTTGAGCCCGCGCGGCACTTGGCGTTCGCCCTCTCCGGCTTGACCGTTGCTTCTCGGGTGAGCAGCGAAGCGAAGCGAATGTTGGCGCCAAGATCTTGAACATCTTGCATGAAGGTGCGGCTCGTGAATTGAGTGCCATTGTCGGTGATGGTCTGTTAGGGACTCGAAACTGCAAACAATTGACTGAAGAACTTATTTGCTGGTTGTCTTGTCACCTTCCTCCTTGCTTCCACCTCCGGCCACTTCATGAACTTGTCGATTGCCACGTACAAGTACTCGAAGCCCCCGACAGCTCGGGGAAAGGGGCCGAAATGTTGAGCCCCCAGACCGAAAATGGCCAGGATAAAGGGATTGTTTGGAGAGCTTGAGCTGGTTGATGTATTTGCTTGGAGTGGGCCTTGCGCTTCACACTTGGTTACTTGTGCGGTTGCATCTGGAGGCTGTCGGCCAAAGAAACCTGTAGGAAAGCTTTGCGGCAAGTGCTCTTCTTGCCAATGTGGTGTCCACATATGCCTCCATGTATCTCCGCCAACAGCTCTGTCCTTCTTCCCGGAAATGCATTTTAATTTCACTCCATTGAATCTCCTTCTGTACAGTATGTCATCGACAAACTGGTACATACTTGATTGCCGGGCTACTCTCTCTCCTTCTTCTTGCTCTTCGGGAAGTTCTCCTATTTGAAGGTAATGGACGTCTGCTGTGCCCATGCGGAGCTTGTGGCTCAACGACAAGGACTAAAAGGCGCAAATCTTTGCTTGGAACATCTGCTTCCACGGCAAGAATCTCGATTCAGCCGGGCTTGATGTTCCCAGCAAGCTTCGCGAACAAAACTTGTCGGGGCGTGCGCTTCAACGAAACAAACCCTAAGACTTGTCGGAGCAGACTGCCCCTCGCGCTCTGTGTTGATCTTGGGGACCTTCTTGGCAGCGGCCGGGGAGCTCTGCGGAAAGTAGTCGCCCGATAACCAACTTCCTCTTCTTGTTACTGCCCGAGTTGATGGTGTGACAGATGGTTGAGTCGGCTTGAGCACAAAGATCCACAGGTTCCACGAGCTGACTTGAGTCTGGCGCATTTTGTGAGCCATCGCAATATCGTTCGAGCTCTCGGAACATGTTCCATCTGCAGGCCGTCAAAATGTTCTTCCAGTTTCCTCACTTCATCAATGTATGCTTCCATCAACGGACTCTGATAATCTTTGTTCACTTGGCGGACGACAAGCTGCGAGTCACCCCTGACAATAAGCTTCTTGATCCCAAGGTCAGCAGCAATTCTGAGCCCGGCAAGCAACCCTTCATACTCTGCAGTATTGTTTGTTGCTTGCTCCTTGGGAAAGTGCATCTGGATCACATACTTGAGGTGCTCTCCGGTGGGTGCGACAAGTAACACGCCGGCACCGGCGCCTTGGAGTGAGAAGGCACCATCAAAGTACATGATCCATTCCTTGCTTGCTTCCTTCACGGGGATCCTCGTCTCCGGAGTTTCTTCATCGGGTGTTGGCGTCCACTCTGCTATGAACTCTGCCAATGCTCGGCTCTGGATAGTTGAAGTACTTTCAAACTTGAGGCCAAAGCTCGACAGTTCCAGTGCCCACTCGACAATCCTGCCTTTTGCTTCCGGATTCTGCAATATCCTCTTGGTGAAGCGGTGACAAGCTGTGATCTCGTGTGCTTGAAAATAATGGCGCAGCTTCCTCGAGGCCATGAGAAGGCCAAAAGCAACTTCGCACACGGTATCTTGATCTAGCCCCTTGCGAAGGGCCGACAAAATAAACTGGGCGCTGCACCATCTTCTTCTGTTTCTCTTCCTGTGGCTGCACAGATTCATCCTTGTCGGGATCAGAGCTTGACGAGGAAGCCCCCTGCTTGTCGCTAGATTCGCTTGCCGTGGTTGCTGGCTCATCATCTGCCTCCCTCCGCTACTAACGCAGCACTAACCATTTGATTGGTTGCCGCTAGATATAGCAGCAACTTCTCTTGTGGTTTAGGTGCGACAAGTATTGGAGTGGAGGATAGGTATCTCTTCAAGTCCAGCGCAGCCTCCGCTTCCGGAGTGCATTTCATTGGACCTGCCTTTTTCAAAATTTTGAAAAACGGCAGGGCGCGCTCAGCTGACTTAGAGATGAACCTACTGAGAGCAGCAACACAGCCGGCAAGCCTTCACACATCCTTGACGCGCTTCGGTGCTTCGATCTGCTCAATGGCCTTGATCTTGTCGGGATTGGCTTCGATCCCCCGTTGAGATACAAAGAACTCGAGAAGCTTGCCAGAAGGGACTCCAAACACGCACTTCTCGGAGTTCAACTTGAGATTGATCTTGCGCAGATTTGCCAAAGTCTCGTCTAAATCTTGGATGAAAGTTTCCTTGTCCTTGCTCTTGACCACTATATCATCCATGTAAGCTTCTACATTTCTGTGCAACTGTGGCTCAAAAGCATGACTGACTACCCTTGCAAACGTTGAACCAGCATTCTTTAGTCCAAAGGGCATCCGTATAAAACAGTACGTGCCACATGGAGTAATGAATGCGGTTTTCTCTTCATCCTCTTCAGCCATGGAGATCTAATGATATCCTGAATATGCATCAAGAAATGAAAGCAGATCACATCCTGCCGTGGAGTCGACAATCTGGTCAATGCGCGGCAAGGGAAATGGATCCTTGGGACAAGCTTTATTAACATCAGTGAAGTCAATACAAAGCCTCCACTTCCTGTTCGCCTTGCGGAAGACTACTGGATTGGCTAACCACGTTGGATGGAGTACTCCTCGGACCAGTCCTGCTGCTTCCAACTTCTTGATCTCTTCTGCAATGAACTCTTGGCGTTCCACCGCTTGTTTCCTGACTCTTTGCTTGACGGGCCGCGCGTGAGGGCAGACGGCAGGTGGTGCTCAATTACTTTCCTGGGAACACCGGGGATGTCAGATGGTTCCCATGCAAACACATCGACATTCGCCTGCACGAAAGCAACAAGAGTGTTTTCCTATTTAGGGCCAAGCGTGGCACTGATGGAAGGTACCACCAGTGCCGTCCTCCTTGGCGGCCACTTTCTTGGTCTCCGGTGAAGCTGTCTTTGCCTTCTTGCACTTGCCGGTGGAGCTCGATGGTGCGTCCTTGATGGTAGCGCAGCACTCCGAAGAGGTGCGCTTGCCGGAGTGGGCATCAGAGCTACTCTTGCCGGATTTGGTCTTCTTCTTCCCCAGGAGCTTGACAAGTGGTTTGCGTTCTGCTGCGGCTGCTGCTTCCCGGTAGATCTTGTCGGTACAGATAAGTGCATCCTTCTTGTTGCCATGGACAGAAATGACAATTATCGGACTGGGCATCTTGAGCACGTTATGGCGTGGTGAAGCTGCCATGAACTTGGCAAGCGGCGGGCGGCCAAGTATCCCATTGTAGGGCAATGAAATCAGCAACGTCAAACATGACCTTCTCATCACGAAGTTGAGTTCGCTGCCAAATGTCCTTTGGCGGTGTGATCTTCCCCTTGGCTTGCTCCTTCCCGGGTTGATTCCTTGAAAGGTATCAGTCTCTTCGAGCTCGCTGTCGGGGATCTGGAGCTTCTTGAGCACCGTGGAAGAGATCAGATTCAGGCCGGCCCCGCCGTCAACCAGCATCTTTGTGACCTTGAGGTTGCGGATCATTGGCAAAACCAACATCGGCAAGCACCCGACCGCAGTTATGCGATCAGGGTGATCCTCAACGTCAAAGATGATGGGCGTGCTGGACCACTTCAGCGGCTTGCGTGACTCAACGGACGGTTCTGCTGCATTCACTTCTCGCACCCACTGTTTGAGTTGGAGGTGCGAGGTGTGCAGAGAAGCGCCGCCGTCAATGCACAAAACCTCTGTTGCCTTCTGAAACTCTTGCTCATCGGTCTCATCTTCATCCATCTCATCGTCTTCTTCTTCGTCTTCGTCCTTGTCGCGGCCGCGGGGAGGCCTGTCTCCTTGCCGCTGTTTGGCCTTGCCGCAGCGCCCTCCTCGGGCGGGACGCTTCTTGCCGGATCCTCCTCCACCTTCCTGGGCCTTCTCCTTGACGCGGCGTTCGTACTCAGCTTTCTGTAGCTTGACAAGCTGCTCAACCTTCTTGCAGGCCTGGAGATCGTGGCCCTTGGTGCGGTGGATCTTGCAATACTGCTTGCCGGAGTCGTCCTGCTTGTCGGCGGCCACCACAGCCTCGCTGGAGTCACCAGCCTTGGCCTTCTCGATGCCACCTCCATTTCCGGACTGCTCGACGACTAGCACATCCTTAGCCTTTCTCTTTCTATTGTTCTGCCTCCGGTTCTTCTTTGCCGGAGGGGCGTCCTCACTGTCAGATCCCTCTGCTCCTGCGTTCTCTCCGGGGAGTCTCCTCCCCTCTTCAGCACGTGCACACTTGTCGGCCAGAGCATACAACTCGCTGACATCTCTGATCTTGCACATCGCCATCTCCTCCCTCCTCCTGCGGTTACGCGTTCGATGGAGCAGCGATAACCGGCGGGTCAGACGTCAGGGATGTTCTTGCGCACTGGCTGAATCTCTGTATGTACTTGCGCGGGGTTCCCCTTCCTACAGGCGAGTAGATGAAGATCGCTCTCGACCATGGGGTTTGTGGCGCTGTGAAGGCGCCAACAAGCTGATGGCTTTATGTCATACGAAGAAATGGAGTTGTCCGGCAAGTGCATGAGCCAAGATCGACATTGGGCTTGAGCACCGGCGGAAGTAGTTGGCGAGATCTTCTCGCCAGCGCCCCGTGCTTTGCACGCTATGGTGTAGGCGCTGAAGAACTCGGCGGATGTATCCTGCCATCGTACTTCTCGAGTGCGTCGGCGAAGTTCTTAATCTTGGGCCCCTGGACTGCCGTGGCTTACTGAGTGAGCAGGGCAACTGCGCTTCTGACAAGTCGCTGGTTCCCCTGGCGCATGCATATCGACAGATGGGCCCAGCGCGCTGTCGGATTGACGTCGCGCTTCTCTTGGCGCTCGTCTGATCTGGCGTCCTCTTGTTGTCGTTCTTGGAGAACTTGGCGTTGATCGCAGCGAGCTCGCGGGTCCGACGATGCAGTGGAGTCAGTGTCGAGGTTGGCCCGGTGAGTCGGCGATCTTGGCCTTCTTGGCGGGGAGTGCACTGTGGTGGCACCCCTACCAGTCTTGCCGCCATCGGCTTGCGCCTGGGCGTCTTGCCGCGGCTTGGAAGTGCTTGGTTGCCGGGGCTTGTCGCCGTTGGCGAAGCCGATGAGGCTCTGGATGGTGATCCTCCAGTCGTCGATCTTGTCCGGTGCTGGAGGGTAGTCTAGTAGTAGTTGGGCTCGTGCCAACGCTTCTTCTAGAGTCTTCGGCGGTGGGGGCGAACGATGCGAGGAGCGGGATATGCTCAAACTTCTACCAGTGTTAGAAGGAGCAACATCCCGTCCAGGCGACCGTGCTGCGCTCCCGCCAACATGCTGGCGTGTATGTTGGCCTTGAACGTCCCACGATCCGCCAGCTTGGCCTTGTTCCAACGCGAGCACGGTGCCAGGAGCACCGTGGCGTTGTCGATCCCGCGCCTCTGAGAGGCGCGGCGCGCTCTCTGAGCGCCCGAAGTTTGCGGGGCCTTGTCCTTGGATCTGGTGACGATGTGAGTCCCCCCATCGGCGCCCGTTCCTCCGCCGGCGTCCACCCCACCGCTCGTTTGCTCCGGCGGCGGTGGAACCGACGTGGAAGGAGCGGCCACCTCCGAAGGCTTCTTCTTCGGTGGCATGTCGATGAAGATGTTGATGTAGCGCGCGTGAAGACCGGATCAGGTTCGCACAACCTCGGCGCCCCTACGGCGTGCCAAAGATGTCATGGGAGCTTGAGCACCTATGGGGCAGGGCCCTTCTCGGTCCGGCGAGGCGGAGGGCGCCTGAAGAGCGGTCGAGGCCGAGCGCGAGATTTTACCCAGCCGGAGCTCTCGGAGAGATAAAACTCCTCTTTGCTTTGTGTGTATCTTCTGTTCTTGCTCAAAGGCGTGAGCGTAGTGTAGTATCGAATGAATCGAACCCCTTCTACATGTGCATGGGCCTCCTTTTTACAGTCTAAAGGGGTCATCGACAGGTGGCAACGCAGAAAGAGGGGTAGAAAAGTAAAAACACGGGTTGGTACAACCGCTATCATGATGCCCCTACCTAACTCTGACGGCAGGGGACAAGGGCATTTAACGCCCGTCTGGTCGCCCAAACAGTGAAGGAAACGACCGTTAAGGGCGCCATCGATCGCCACGATGGCCTTCTCGTCATCTCCATCGCCACCTTGCACCGCTTGGCTGCACAGCTACCCGCCATGTGCGCCAGGAGCGATCCTGCGGCGACACATCATCGGATGAGCTGGAGCGTGGGAGCAGAGTGGTGGCTTCGCCGCGACAAGTGCCTTGCCGCGGTCTCTGTCTTGTCGCTCCCGCAAGCTTGTCGCTCGCCGGGTCTTGCCGGGACGCGCGGTGCATCGCGGCAAGTCTCTTGAAATGCTTCGGTTGGCCTTCCCGGCAAGCTCCTCTTGCCGGGGTCTTGTCCTTCCCGGCAAGCTCCTCTTGCCGGGGCCTTGTCTTCACAGTCAACACTTTGTTCTTGAATGGCAGTAATATGAATAGCGAAGGATCTTGGTGGACGCCCGGCAAGCCTTGCCGCGGGACGCTGCGACTGCCCGTGCACAAGTTCGGGATACTAAGGTACCCCTACTTTAGTACACCGACACCGCCCCTTTGCCCTTGCCCTTGCCAGTCTTGGGCGCCATGGCGACTGGGTGAAGGCGGAAGATTGAGAGCAATGGGGGCGCGGTAGCGACGAGCAAAGGCGAGCTCGAGGAGGAAGAAGATGGGGACGGCTGTGTCAAGGTTGGGGAAAACGCAGAGGGTAAATGAGCAGCGCACCTGTAGTTATTCCTTTACATGGGGAAGGCGCGGGCCGCCTCTTTACCATTTACTGCGACGTGACGCATGCATGCCACAGACGCCCCACGCATGCCTCCCACGTCACGCATAGCCTTCCACGTTGCGCGTTCAACGCAGGTCGTGGGGAAGCGCGGCGGGCGGAAACTTACTGCGGTAAAAACTGGCCCCGCCTGCCCATGCACCGTTCGGGGCCTAGCCCAACAACGCATCACGCTAATGTGTGGCCCGGGCCCGGGGGCTCCTGTCGGTGTACAGAAGTAGGGGTTCTACTTTGTACCCTTTACCTGTGCATGTGCAGTAAGAGCCACGACCACAGCCACACTTAGCAGGGCAGGTGTGGGAAGCCGAAGCCACCAGACGATCAAAGAAACGCCAAGACTGAGACACAAAAAGCAAGAGGGCGAGGTGGGCTCCCCCGGCAGGACCCTTGCCGGGGCGGCCTCCAAGGCCCCGACAAGGACCTTGCCGGGGCAGCTTGCCCAACCCCAGCGGAGCGCGCCATCCTTGAGCCCGAGGTTTCCAACACCAACGAACACATTGGAACCAAGGCTCGGGAGGCGCCTTCAGGTGGCATGTAGATCTTTGTGAAGATCATCAACACATGATATCAGGTAAGGACCAGAAGACGAGACCTCCAGCAACATCCTTGCCGGGGACGACCGAAGTGCCACGGCAAGACCCTTGTCGGGCCTCCCGCCAAGACCCTTTCCGAGGACATCAACGAGGCCGCGGCCAGGCCTGCACGCACCAAGACCCCACCGCTGTTCCCATGCAGCTGCCAGCCCAGCCAGCCAGGCGGGCACCTGCGTGGCGACGCGTGATCCCGAGGCCAACTCAGCAAGCACCTGCATGGTGGCATGCAGATCTTCATGAAGATGCCGCCACTGCGCCACCTCAGCAGCCAGCCAGCCTACATGGCACTGACTGCCTCGCTGGCCCGGGCGTGTGTCCAAGCAGGGCGAGGCGGCGATAAAGCGAGGGGGACACCTCAGGGGCGCATTTAATGCATTTTGTCCCGTAATAACAAGCGATAATCTTGTACATTGTACCCTTTACACCTCATGTGTGCCACTGTAGCGCCTCCTTCGACTATAAAAGGAGGCCCACGGTGTACTGAGAGGGATTTGGCTCTTTGGGCAAGTCACGCTCGATAGCTTGTTCAAGAACATTGATATACACACCAAAGCAGGACTAGGGTATTACGCGTCTCAGCGGCCCGAACCTGGGTAGACGACCTTTGTGCTAGCTCTTGGACCCGCTCTTCTCACCATCCCGCGCCCGTCGACCACAGCAGGGATCCCGTTGATCCCATAGGTGTCGTTCCCACCGACAGCAAACAAGGAAACAAGGTGGCTTGCACCATTGACTTAGAAGACATGAATTTTTGCCTTGGTACCTATAATATGGGTTTGTGGCCTTGTATACAAAAATGGAGTCCAATAGAATTCTCGAGATACCATTTTTCCAATAAAATTCTCGAGATATCATTAGTTTTTACAAAATGGGATTACTCCTGCATGGGTCAATCACAACAGGTGTTTTGTAAAAAATGCATCTTGATGTTCAGTGCAATGCATGGGCATCTTCCTAGTCCATGAAAACAACACATGGCAAAATTCCACGGCGAACGAGGGATTTGAATCTGCTGGGAGGGGCTATTTGGATCTTGCCCGGGGTAGCCAAAATATTGGCAACCCTTTTGTCCACCGGTGCCTTTTCCATCGATGAACGAGGAATGGCTCGGGTGCTCATGCATCCTTCAGCGCGCATGTTGGAGACGAGCTCGCATGAGCTGTGTTTTTTTTGTCCCACCATGCTGCCCGAGACGCCCGCAGACCGACCGGCGATCCCCAAATTACGCCATCCAACCATAGCCGCACATATTATGGTAGCAACTCAACCAACCAGACAAAATTCATGCAAACATGGTGATATTTCATATAAACAACAGAAGTCATATAAAATACCGGATTTTCATACGAACATGACGAATTTCATTACATTCAAATGAACTATGGGGTGCTAGTTCTGGATAGCACAGGTATATAATACCTGGCCTAAATGGTCGCCCGCTGATCCATTTGTGTTCCTCATGTCCGGCAGCACGATCACCGGGCTATCGGGAGCCCCGGAGGTATATGCTTCAGTGCAAAGGACGGCTCGTCCCCACTGCCCGACTGATATCATTGGCTGATGCCGTAGAAGATGGTGGAAGGGGGCTTCCCTGCTTCCGTGGAGCCCATGCGGGGTCGACGAAGGTCCTCGCAACAAAAGGAGCTGGCAAGACACCTGCTGTGTACGCCGGCGTAGCCTCCACGGTGGCCTTCATGGGACCCAAGCGGCGGCGGCCTCCCGTGTTCTACTTCTCCTTGATGATGGCGGCGGACGCGGAGGCGCTAGCCACCAACTCATCACTCTCCGTGCACCCAGCTTACATCCGCTGCTTGCGTGGCCTTGACGCCCGGCATGGGAGTCTTAGCCCGAAATGGGAGGCAGCGATGCAGGCGGCGGCATGGGCGGCGGCAATGGCCTTCGTCTTGCTGCTCCTTGTCGAGCTGGCCTGGAGCAGCGAGTTGCTGAACTGCGTGCCGGCTTGGGGTGGCAATTGGCTCCGTCAAGCAAGGGGAGGGAGGTGGATCAGCGAGCTGCATAGCTCGTATCGGGTGGGCATGGCGGGCCACCCAGCCGGCTTGGATGCGGATAACTACTCTTCATAAGCCATTGTGAGAATGGACAAAATGGTGAAGGAGGATATAGGGGAGTGGCGGAGGTGTGCGATTCATGGCCGACGTTTGGCCTTGTTTAAATAGGAGATTAAATAGACGGTGGACGGGAGGATCTCGGCCGGCGTTGTGTTTAATGCCGGCCCGGTCATGAACGGACGTGTGTCCAGAGTGGGTTTCTCGGCTTCCACACGGGCGGGTTTCATGGAGGCGTTTGAATGCGGCAAGGAGGCTGTTCAGCCGGGCGTGCAGCGAATGGCGCCCTCGACTCTAACGTACGACACTGCACTGTTCTTCCACTGACGTGTGGGCTCTTTGGGTACATGGCCTGCATGTTAGTGACCCAACGCAGGCAGCGCACAACGGAGGAACTTTTGGTGGGCCAGGGTGGTCAGAAGCTGGCATTTCAGAAACCGATGATTGTTCATTGAGTATGACGTCATCTATTTCATGTGGATAAGCCTACTATATTGATAGCCCATTCGATACGTTGTGATTCATAAAGACCACTACAAACAGCAATGTTCTGCTTATCACAGATAAGATTGATTAATAGTCGTAACAATCCATGTCCTTAACAAAGGGTGCATGCATGTATAGGTTGAGCGTGTGTCTTGCGTCGTGTGCTGTGTGCATGCAGGCGTGCGAGTGTTGCGTGCGTGCAAGCGTATGTTTCAGTGTTGCATGCATGTGTGTGTACGTGCGTGTGTTCGTGAGTGCATGTGTACATGTCAGTGTTGCATGCCTGCATGTGTGCGTGTGTTTGTTATGTGTACGTGTCAGTGTTGCAAGCCTGATGCGTGCGTGTCTTGCGTGCGTGCATGTGTATGTGCGGGGTGAGGCTACACGTCAGTCGACTGACTTTTTCATCTATGGTCATTAGATTTTCTAGCCGTTGGATACGAAATCAAGGGCCTGCAGTTTATCTTCAAACTCCACCCCCCTGAGCCGCCAGCCACCACCGGCCGAAACGCCGGCCCGCGCCGCCATGCTGCCCCACGCTGCCATGTCGTGCTGCCCGCCCCAAAACTAGTCCCCACCACCGGTCCGCCACTGCACCGACCATCCCTCTAGCCTCCCCCCCCCACGCCGAGCTTTTTCTCCGGCGATCCCCATGCCACCGCCCAACCACCGCCCCCCACCGCCGGCGACTGCCAACCAGAGGTCTCACGACTTCGAATACCCACCGACCACTAATTTATTACCATTTATGTCCTTCATATATGTGCTGACGAGTGGGCCCTATGGTAATGTGCGCTGCTGAATGTGGACCGTTTGACTGGTCAATTGATTGTGTCATCAACAAATTACGGAGCTGTATGGTGAGCCAGTGACCGTATGATCACCCTAAAATGTATTTTATTAACACAATACAGACTCAAACTACCATTTCTTTCTTTCATATACAGGCTGACAAGTGGGCCCCACGGTTATGCGCTCCGATGGTGCAACACTAGTTGCGCCACGTGGAATGTTTGACTGGTCAATTGATTGTGTCATCTACAAAATACGGGTGAGCATGTGACTGTATAATCATGACATGTATTTTTTTAACACGGTACAGACGCAAGTGCTCATTTATACGCGCAAGCACTCACCGCTATAAGCGCACACACGTAGACCCTACCCCTATGAGCACCTTCGAGAGAGTGAGCCATCATATGATCTTGAGATTTTACGAAGTCACCATAGGTGCCTCGTAGTCGAGCGGAATGTCTCCTCCCACTGAACGCACATCATCAGAAAATACTAAAATTAACCCAGGATAAATGCGAGCACTAGGACTTTAACCCCCGTGGGCTCGAGAAACCACTGTCCTCCTAACCATCCAACCACATGTTGGTTAGCACGGCAAAATGTATGTGGTGACCGTGATGAGCTTATTCTGAACTCCAGTGACCATATCGTGCTTTCGCTTCAAATACAATAACCGTAAGTGTCGTCAACAAAATACGGAGCACACATCAAATGCAAAGTCCATCAATGTCATCAAGAAAATACGGAGATGTATTGTGAGCTAGATACCGTATGATCACCACGAGAATGTATACGGTGACCGTAATGAGCGTATTCTAAAGTCCAATGACCGTATAGTGCTTTAGCTTGAAATATAGTGACCGTCACACATGAATGTGTCGTGAGCATGCATACTTTTAGAGGGCCGAGAGATAGTTTGTGTGCATACGTGAAAGTGGTGTAGAAAGAGGGGGTGTCCGGTGGAGACAAGGAGAGATATGCCCTTCGTTTCTCTTTCCCGTGACTAATATTTTAGTAGAATATATAAACATTCACAATGCAAAACAAATATTTTTGGATGCACCATGCAATTAACATCCATGTATAACATTGTGCTATTATATATTCTTATTTTCTTAGTGGGCGATTGTGTGTGTGGTGTGGTGGGCACATCATTTCTTGTTGTGGTGGGTCAACATGAGGACTCATGGGTCGGTTCCATCCTGCGCCACTTAGGTTGGACCGAGACACGTTATACGAAGACCCATGTGGAGGACTACCAGAGTCGTGGAGCACTCTATCCCCACTGGTGATAAGCCGACTATATATGATTTGTAACCCTAGGCCCCGAGTATGTTATAAAAGCTTGGGGACTAGTTCGTCGATAGTATACACACATGCACAATGCCTGGTATTCACGTGTACTTTGTACATGCCCCTATCACTAATATACCGTACCAAGAGTAGGCTTTTTCCTGAACTGCAAGGGTCCAAACTAGGGTAAAACTTTGCCTCGTATTACCCTCCAGCCTAACAGTCAGGGATATCCTACCGAATGATATGATGGAATCATATCTGCCAACTACTAAGAGAGAGGTGTGTCTGGGGGGGGGGGAATGTATGAGAGAGAGGCCTAAAGATAATGTGCGTGCGGGAGACACGTAGGCACATATATGTGAGTATAGAGGGCTAGTAGAGACTGTGTGTGTGTATATATGCATGTTAGAGAAATAGTGTTTTCCAACTGAGATTAGTGAAAAGAGTGGTACATAGTAGTCAGAAAGAGAGAGAGATATATAGAGAGAGCATGTGCGTGAGACACCCCGATGCCCCGAGAGAGATTGTGAGCATGTGTGAGAGAGAAATGCCGATGCATATACAGTGTGTGCACTTATGCGTTAGATATACAGATATATAGTGTGTTTGTGAGAACGGGACGAGGCATAGTGCATCTACGTGTAAAAGGCGATTCTATGTATTAAATTAAAATATAAATGGCATTATTATTTTTGGATGAGATCATGAATTTTGCAAATTGCGTATGGACGAAAATCGGTCTATCAGACACCCATACTCTATTGAATTCTAGCATGTGCATGTGTTTATTCCATATTATCGATCCATAGAGCGAGAGCGGTTTGAAATATAGGCAATGGACTGCTTTTGCAATTCATATATAAACATTAATTAGTGCACTCCATGTTGTTAGTGTGAAGCACTTTATACATTTGTCACTTGCATGGATACATTCCAAATTGCTAGCTACGAAATAGAATACATGTTGAATTCAACATAAAGGGAGTTTCGAAGATTCGAATTCATAGGAAGTGCATTCATCTATTTGAACCCGAGATAATGGCATTTGTAAATCAGATCTAAAAGGGGGCATCAATCTTTGTTGTGCGTTTAAACATGCTATATATTCATACGCATGTTTCGCTTTTTTTTGCAACCAAGGAGATTATATCTGGAACCATGCATGAACTGAGATAAGTTGCATATTTTTCAATATATACTCGTGTACAATGTATATTCAAATGTACCCCCTCCATTCCAAAATAATCGTAGCTTTAGGATTTTCATGAGTAAAGATTTGTGAAGTTTGACAAATCCTGAAAGTTCAATTCAAGAGAACCGAAAACGTTAATGCTTCTGCTCCCAAATATTTAACGAAGCACCAAATAAGACTCTGGTCACCCGAACAGCGCGAGACTAATGTTTGGTGGTAGGAAATTATTGTCCTGACTCTGGCCCGTGTAGCCTATCGGCCCGATGTCCCAAGGTCTAAACTGAGGTAGGTTTGTAACTTCACCAAGACACCAGTCACAACCGCCTCCGAGAAGCATTCATACGCCGTGGGCGCCTAAACACCCATGCGCTCGGCCAAAATCTATCCCGCCCACATTTGGGACACCTGATATTATTGTCCTACCCCCAACCCGCAATATGTCCGAAATTTTGGATGGGCGCAAAGTTTGTAACTTTCCCCAAATTTCAAACAAGCGCGTCCCAAACCGAAACATTGTTCCCCCTTAGTTCCCCCTCCCTCCGTTTCCCCATTCATACTCCGTGGGCGCCAAAACGCCCTCTCCACCAGCCGCGAAACCCCAGCCTCCTCCGTCCTCCACCCCATAGCGCCCAATCAACCGCCGCCCTCCTCCATCACGCAGGAGCCGGTACACCGACGTTGTCGTCCAAAGCAACCGCAACGCCCTCAAGGACTTAGCAGCTGAAGCCGAGGGAGAGCTACCTCCATGACACCGACGCCGACGTGCGCCGTACCAGAACCACAACGACCACGCCGTCCTGCGCCTCACTGCTGTCGCTGCACTGTTGCAACCGTCCACCGCACCGGAGTTGTTCCCGCTACACCGTCGTTTGCCGCCTCGGATCTGGTTCCCTGCCGCCGACAGATGGCCACCACACCACACTCAACAGCTTGGCCATGGGTTCGTCCAAGGCTCCACCGCCCTCCACAACTTCTCGTTTCCAGCGAATCACAAGAAGATCATTGAAAAAACAGAAGGAGGGCACAACACTGCCAGTAGAAAGAGCTACTCTCTTCCCTTATTCGTGCAATACTTATGTCTCTGCTCACACCGTATTCATCCCACGAAAGAAACTAGTTGAGCGCTTCCTACTGCATCTTCTTTGTGATACTAAATGCACAAGGTTTCCTCCCTTTACTATTTCACCTTTGCTAGAGGTCTGTAGCCCACCTGGATTTCAATTCAGGGTCAGTCGAACCGCAATTAAAAGAAGCAACACCCGCTTAGGCGTGCGGAGCACCTAGTCCGCTTTGTTAAATCGGGAAGCGGTGCATCGGTGTCTATCATAGGGGTGTGGGGTGCGAGGCTGCTTGCGCCCGATCTGGAGGTCATGGGCTTGAATGGATGGTCGGGCGGTGCCAAGCACGGCAGTCTTGGTGGTCGAGGCATAAAGCGGCGTGGTCGGTGGTCGCTGGCGTTTCAAGTAAGATCGTCAACACTGACTGGCTGGTGGTAGATGAAGGCGATCTGCCCATTCTTTGTACATCAGACGGTGCAGAAAAAATGGACTGACCTATTTGTTTTCAGTCGACTGTTATTTTCATAGAATCCTGTAGTAACTTAGTGTGCCATGCATGTTGTAGAGCTATCATATGTCTCCCGTCATTTATTTCTCATCGACCTGCTATCCGCTACCTTTACACTATACTAATTGTGCACACACTTCACTCATACTCACACTATAGTTTTTTTATGCATGGGTATTTCAGACTCTAACGCAGTGTTGATGAATCTGAAAAAGAAAAGACGAAGTCTCTCGGTGTAATTGAAGATAAGCACTAAGTGTTTGAGCGCTCTAAAGGTGCAGTGTCAGCAGTTGGAGGCGATGGCGTAGCTCTGCGATTGATGATCTCAATTGCCACACACAACCATCCCAGGTGCTTGCTTTAACTTCGCGTTGTCAAATGTGGTTACATGTTGCATATGGTGTCTAGCTTGTTTTGCTTCCAATTTGGTTAAATTGCATCTGCTTACTTTACACATTATACCTTTGATAATGACATGCCTTCCTGTTTTTGATACATACTACATATGTCTATTAACCATGTTCGTACATCAAACTAATGCACTTTTGTGTCCCTCATCAATCACTTATGATGAGACAGTCACCTGGGTTACTGTGAAACGCCCTACTCGTTTAAACAGTGAAGTGTCATCCTCCCCACATGATTCTCAAGAAACAGCAAGGCTAAATGAAGATAGTCAACATTGCTCTCTAGTTGATGACCGCAATTCCCCCACACCACCATCGCAGGTGCTTGCTCTTACTTGGCAGTGTGATATGTGGTTTCATGTTGCATATGGTGTCTACCTTGTAATGCTTCTAACTAGGGTAAATTGCATCTGCTTAGTTAACACATTATACTTGTGAATATGACATGCCTTCCTATTTTTGGTACATATTACGTCTTTCCATTAACCATGTCTTACATACTACTTTTCTTGTGTATCCCTCATCAATCACTTCTGACGATACACCTTCAAGTTGATAGTGTAATATTGGTTGCATCTTGCATATCATTTCAAACATGTATTGCCTCTAATTTGTCGAAGTGCCACTTATAATGAGACACATCTAACTTGGTAGAGTGATTTTGGTTGGATCTTTCATATGATGTCTAGATTGCATTGCTTCCAATTTGTTGAAATGCCTTCTGCTTAGCTTTTTTCATACATATTCCATCCTCCTACAATGTGGTTGCCATACATAAAAGTTGTGTTCGTCAGTATCATGCATCAACGAATTTGGATGTGCGAATTTCATTCCTTTTTCTTGTGTGTTTACTTCACAAGGCAAAATCTGAAAGGACGAAGGCACGGAATGATGGTGGTCCTCTGGAGCAACCTAAATAGCTGACCTCTACAGATTCTCCTGCTACTCGTATTGCAGTGCAAGTCCCAAATCTCATCTCCCCTACTCCACAACCCAAGGTGCTTTCTCTAACATGGCAGTGTGATATCTGGTTGCATGTTGCATATGGTGCCTAGCTTGTATTGCTCCTAATTTGTGAAATTGCATCTGCTTAGCTTACACATTATACATGTGAATATGACACGCCTTCCTGTTTTTGGTACATACTACATCTGCCTATCACACCATGTTCTTACATCAAACTACTGTTCTTGTGTATCCTACATCTATCGCTTATGATGAGACAATCACGCCCGTGGGTTAGTATGAGATGCGCTACTCTTATAAAGAATGCAGTTTCATCCTTTCCACATGATTCTCAAGAAATATCAAGCCAAAATGAAGATATTTAACGTAGCTCTGTACTTGAAGACCGCACTTCCCCTACACCACCATCATAGGTGCTTGCTCTAACTTCGTAGTGAGATATGTGGTTGCATGTTGCATACGGTGTCTAGCTTGTAATGCTTCTAATTAGGGTAAATTGCATCTGCTTAGTTTACACATTATACCTGTGAATATGACATGCCTTCCTATTTTTGGTACACACTACATCTATGTGTTAACCTTGTTCTTACATGAAACTACCTCTCTTCTGTATCCTGCATCAAATACTTATGATGAGTCACCTTTATTCGTTGCATATTTCATATTATTTCTAGCCTGTTGCCATGTATTGCTTCTAATTTGGTCAAATACATTTGTTAGGGCACCCTTTTAATTTGGCAGAGTGATATTGGTTTCATCTTTCATATGGTTTCTAGCTTGCATTGATTCTAACAAGTTCAAACACCTTGTGCTTAGTTTACACTTTATACATCATACATGTCAATATGTCACGCCGTCCTGTTTTTCATACATATTCCATCCTCCTATCATGTGGCTGCCTTACATGAAAGTTGTGTTCGTCAGTATCATGCATCAATGAGTTCTGAAGAGCAAATTTTATTCCTTTTTCTTGTGGGTTTGACTTGACAAGGCAAAATCAAGAAAGAGGAAGGAAAAGAGTAAGGAAGGCAAAGATGGTGGTCCTCTGCAGCAACGTAAACGGAGCATATGTACCGATTCTCCTGGTACTTCTAGTGCATTACAAGGTCCAAGTCTCTGCTCCCCTACTCCACCATCCAACGTGCTTGCTCTAACTTGGCAGTGTGATATCTGGTTGCATGTTGCATATGATGTCTAACTTGTATTGCTCCTAATTAGTGTAAACTACATCTGCTTAGCTTACACATGACACGTGTGAATATGACATGCTTTCCTGTTTTTGGTACATACTATATATGTCTATCACACCATGTTCTTACATGAAACTACTCTTCTTGTGTATCCTGCATCAGTCACTTATGATGGGACACCTTTAAGTTGGCAGTGTGATATTGGTTTGCGTCTTGAATATGATTTCTAGCATGTATTGCTTCTAGTTTGATGAACGCCACCTATGACAAGACAATTTTAACTTGGCGGAGTGATATTGATTGCACCTTCCATATGGTGTCTAGCTTGCAGTGCTTCTAATTTGTTGAAGTGCCTTATGCTTAGTTACCACATCATAGGTGTCAATATGTCAAGCCGTCCAGTTTTTCGTACATATTCCATCCTCGTATCATGACTTTGCCTTTCATCAGAGTAGTGTTCGTCAGTATCATACATGAATGAGTTCTGAAGAGCGAATTATATTCCTTTTTCTTGTCGGTTAGACCTCAAAATGCAAAATCAATAAAGCTGAAGGAAATTGGCAAGGCATTGGATGATGGTGGTCCTTCTGAGCAACTAAAACAAAGGTTCTCTATAGATTCTACTCCGCCATCCTCCCAACATGATTCGCAAGACAACGCAAGGATAGACATTTAATGTAGCTGTGTAGATGATGAGCACATCTCCCCTACTCCACCATCACAGGTGCTTGCTCTAACTTGGCACTATTATATGTGGTTGCATGTTGCATATGATGTCTAGCTTGTATTGCTTCTAACTTTGTTGAATTGCATCTTCTTACTTTACACATAATGCCTGTGAATATGACATGTGTTCCTATTTCAAGAATATACTATATCTGATCACACCATGTTCTTACATCATACTACTGTTCTTGCATATCCCGCATCAGTCACTTATGATAAGGCACCTTTAAGTTGCCACTGTGATATTGGTTGTGTCTTGCATATAATTTCTAGCATGTACTGCTTCTAATTTGTTGAAACGCCATACAGTTTGAACTTGGCAGAGTGATATTGGTTGCATCTTTCATATGGTGTCTAGCTTGTAATGCTTCTAATTTTTTAAATGCCTTCTTCTTAGTTACCACATCATAGGTGTGAATATGTCACACCATCCTGATTTTCATACATATTCCATCCTCGCATCATGTGTTTGCCTTTCATCCGAGTAGTGTTCGTCAGTATCATGCATGAATGAGTTCTGAAGAGCGAATTTTATTCCTTTTTCTTATCGGGTTGACTTCACAATGCAAAATCATTATAGCTGAAGGAAATTAGTCCGGTAGTGGATGATGGTGGTCCTTCAGAGCAACTCAAACAGGGGGTCTCTACAGACTCTACTCCGCCATCCTCCCAACAAGATTCGCAAGACAACACAAGGCTGGACAATCAACGTAGCTATGTAGATGATGAGCACATCTCCTCTATAACAGGTGCTTGCTCTAACTTGGCACTATTATATGTTGTTGCATGTTGCGTATGATGTCTAGCTTGTATTGCTTCTAACTTCGTTGAATTGCATCTGCTTACTTTACACATAATGCTTGTGAATATGACATGTGTTCCTGTTTCTAGAACATACGTGTACATGATGAGCACATATCCCCTACTCCACCATCACATGTGCTTGCTCTAACTTGGAACTGTTATATGTGGTTGCGTTTTCCATATGATGTCTAGTTTGTATTGCTTCTGATTATGGTGAATTGCATCTACGTAGCTTACAACTTATACCTGCAACGATCACTTACCCATAAGACACATTTAACTTGGGACTGTGATGTAGGTTGCATCTTGCATTGTCTTCTAGCTTGTACTGCTTCTAATTCCTTGAAATGGCACTTACGACGAGACACTTTTTACCTGATAGAGTGATATTGGTTGCATGTTCATATGGTGCCTAGCTTTCATTTCTTCTAATTTTGTTGAAATGCCTTCCGCTTACTATTTTTTCATACATATTCCATCCTCCTATCGTACGTGTGAATTTGCAATGTTGTATTTTTTGTATATATTCCATCCTCCTATCCTACGCTTGCCTTACATCAAACTAGTGTTCGTCTGTATCATGCATCAACCAGTTATGCAGAGCTAATTTTATTCATCTTCTTGTGGTTTTGACTTCATAAGGCAATATCAGAAAATAGATAGGAAAAGAGTAAGTTAGGGGATGTTGGTGGTCCTCCACACCGACGCAAACAATGACTCTAGATTGGCCACTGCTACTGCTAATGAAGTTTAAGTCCCAAGTCTACATGATGAGCTCATCTCCCATACTCCACCATTGGAGGTGCTTGCTCTAAGTTGACAGTGTGATAATAGGTTTCATGTTGCATATGTTATCTAGCCTGTATTTCTTCTATTTTGATTAAATTGCACCTGCTAAGTTTATACGTTATACATGTGCATATGACATGGCTTTCTGTGTCTAGAAGACACTGCATCTATCTATCATATCATGTTCTTACATCAAAGTACTGCTGTTGTGTATCCCGCATCAGTCACTCATGATTGGATGCTTCTAACATGGCAGTTTGATAGTGGTTGCATCTTGCATGGATTTCTATGTTGTACTGCTTCTAATTTTTTGAATTGCCACTTATGACACTTTTAACTTGGCAGAGTAATATTGGTTGCATCTTTCATATGGTGTCTAGCTTGCATTACTTATATTTTCTTGAAAATCCTTCTGCTTAGTTTACACATCGTAGTTGTGAATATGTCATGTCGTCCTATTTTTCTTACATATTCCATCCTCATACGGTTGTCTTACATCAAAGTATTGCTTGTCTGTATCATGCATCAATGAGTTCTAAAGAGCGATTTTATTCTTTTGTGTTGTGGGTATGGCTTGACATGGCAAAGTCAAAAAAGAGCAAGGAAAATAATATAGTAGGGAGTGGTATTACTCATCGAGTGAAACGGAAAAGGATCTACCGTCGAGATTCAGCTGGTACTTATAGTGCAGTAGAAGGTCCAAGTCCACCGGCTAAATCTACAAACACAGTATCACCTGCTCCACCAGCTGTAGCATCCGCTTCAACTGTACCAGCATCTCAATGAGTTACTCGTTTGTTTGCTCTGGAACTGGCCAGTTCCCAAGCTGCCTTCACACCTAACACTACTGTCGGGGCGTCGCTCTCTCTCTGTGGCCTCGAGCACCTATGGGGCACGGGGGCCCCCTCTGGTTCGGCAAGGGAGGCGGGCGTCTTGTGAGCAGATCGAGGTCGGCCTTGGCAGGGAGGCAGGCAATTTTACCCGGCCGGGGCTCTCGGGAGATAATACCCCTCTTGCTGCTTTGTGTTTGTTCTTTGATCTCGCTCGGCGTGCGGCGTATGGTGGTGTCTGGGTATCGAATGGATCGAACCCCTTCTCGTGCGCATGGGCCTCCCTTTTATAGTTTGAAGGGGCACCCACAGTGTGCAGCGTGGGAAGAGGGGTAGAAAGGTAAAATCGCGAGGTTGGTACAGCGGTGCCCCTACCTAACTCGGCGGCGGGGGACAAGGGCATTAAATGCCCGTCTGGTGCATAACGGTGTAAAAGCGACCGTTAGGTGAACCGCCCGGTTGCCACGATGGCGCCTCTGTCAGCTCCGTTTGCCACCTCGCTCCGTATGGCTGCATAGTGCCCCGCCACGTGCCCTTGGGATGGCCTTATGATGACACGTCGCTGGGTGCGCTGGAGTTTGGGTGGCAGCCTTGCGCGACAAGTGCCTTGCATGACCCTTCTCTTGTTGTGCCGGCAAGCTTGCCGGCCGTCGGGCCTTGCCGGGACGCACGGGGCGCCGCGGCAAGTCTTCTGGTGATGCCTTGGTTGGCCTACCCGGCAAGCTCTTCTTGCCCGGGCCTTCGTTTTCTTGGTTAGTACTTTGTTCTTGAATGGCAGTAATAAGGAACGGTGGAGGGCCTTGGCGGGCGCCCGGCAAGCCTTGCCGCGGGGTGCTGCGACTGCCCGTGCACAAGTTCGGGGTACTAAGGTACCCCTACTTTAGTACACGGCAGGAGCCCCCGGGGCTGGGCCATACGGTGCCAAGTGTTGTTGGGCCAGGCCCAAAAGCGATCTGCAGACACGTGTGGCTGGTCGCCTGAATCGGGCACCGTGCCACAGCGCTCCCCATAGCGGCGCAGCGTCGATTGCGGCGTCGTGGGAGGGAATCGTGGGTGGAGCGTGCGATCTTTAAGGCATCCACCCCCGTGATCACGGTGCAGGGCGAGGTCACTTCACCCGTCGCTCCGGCTCCGCTTTTTCGCCACGCGGCTCTCATGCGTGGGGGGTTGTGGGCGGCGAAGGTGGGAGACCGAGCCGTCACGGGCGAAGATGGCGAGTCGGCCCTGCTCCTCTGCCCTCCTCGCTCCCTGATTGGCTGAGCGGGGCGGCCGAGCCCCCCACCTCGCCCTTTAAAAAGGGCGGAAGGGGAGTACAATAGTCTCGCACTTCCTCTTCTTCCTTCGTCTCCAACTCCCGCTACTCTTCCCCCATCGCCATGGAGGAGAATCCTGGTCCTTCAGCGGTGGCAGCGAGGTTGCCTCCAGGCAGCGCGCCTCTCCTATCCTGCGCTGCGGCCGCGGAGCAGCCCGTGAGGGAAGAGGAGGAGGCGAGGCCGAGCGAGTCGTGGGCGTGGTCGGGCGCTTCGGGGAGGCGGCGAAGCGATCGCCACCCGTCTCCGCCGGCTCCTTTCCTCGGCGGTCCACACGGGGCGACCACAGGAGTTCTTCGTCGAGGCTCGTCAAGCACCTCGTCGCCGTCTCCGACTCCTGGCCCGTTTGCGGCGCGATGGAACCGGATCCGCCGAGATGTTGGAGTTGCGCATGAGGGCTGCGGGATCAGCGGCTTTTCGAGTTAGTGTCGTATCCCCAGCCCGGCGTGATGTAATCGGCCGAGGGTGGAAGGCGTTCGCCCGCATCCACAGCTTGGCGGCGGGGTTTACCCTCCATTTTAAGTTAATGGAGGCGACCTTCTCCCGTCAAGGTCTTGAGGACTCCATCACCGGGCGAGATGTTGTGTGGACAGCTCCTCCGATAGCGAAGGCCCTCCTCGGCGAGTGGCGAGGAGGGCGGCAACGACGGCGAGGGCGGCGGGTCCGACTAGGCGTCGGGCGCTGCCGCATGGCGCCACCGCGACCCCATCATCCGGTCGCCGACCTTCGAACTCCCCGAGCCGTCTCCTTGGGCGGCTGGCGTGAGGAGAGCTGCGGAAGAGGAAGAGGGTGGCGGCAAGGCCGTCAAGTCGAATCTGAGGCGAGTGCCCTCGGCAGTCTTGGCGTCCCGCCGCCCGTCTTCAAGCTCGCCTCCGGCGCCTCCGTCTCCGCCCAGCTCTGGCGGCCCCGGAAGTTCTCTTGGTGTCTTCTGGCGCCCGTAGCTCTCCTAAGCGCCCTTTTGTCCTCCCGGCAAGCTTCTCTTGCGGGGCCTCCTGACCTACCTCTGAAGAGAAGCAGGAGAGGATTACGGGCATCTTATCTTTTAATTTGTAAGCCTTGGGCCGTGGCTGTATTTAAAACTGTAATCCTCTCTATCATGTTTTCATCCTCTATGGACTTGTACCAAACTGGGGTGTTTTTAATGAAAAGAGGGGCGCTTGCAGATTAAGTCCTTTACTCGATTTTGTGCCTTGTATTTTCCCACCCCTCGCTTTGGGGAACTTGCGGCGCAAACCACAGCGTCTTGAGTCTTGAGCGTCGGCAGCCAGCTGGCGGTGTTATACGGCAAGATACCTTGTCGGGCGATTGCGGTAGCGCTTGTGTTGTTGGCGGACTCGAAACAAATCAAGGTCGCAACTTGGCGCGACTTCGCTCCTCAGCGCCTGAGCTTCTTTTACAAGGCACACTTTCGTTCAGGGCGCGGCTCCGCCTCCCCTAGTCCATAGAGGGTGCATGATGAGGGATGAAAAACTTATCTGGTGCCGCAGCCCCCGGCGGCTCTAGCTTGCCGGGGAGAAATCTTGGCATTTGCAGCCCCCGGCAACTCTGGCTCCGCCAAGACCAGTGCCGTCGCCTTCCTTTGCCCTTATCGCCAATGTTGCGGCTTCGGAGATCTGGCCCGCAGCGAAAGAAATCCGGCACTTGCGGTCCTCGGCGAGGCTAGCTTGCGGGGCCCTCGCCAGTAGCGCCCTCGGGCTTCTCCTTGTCCTTTATTATCACGATCACGAGAATAGCTGAGACAGTGCTGTAATAAGTTTATTATTCATTATATATTTTTTTTGTGGCGTGACTTTGCAAAGCGACGCCATGCTTTGCCCTTCGTATGTTTATACTCTACGCTCTTTAGGGAACTTGCCGGCGCTAACACACTTGCTGAGTCACGAAACATCGCAACTTCTTTGGCGGTGTTGCCTCCGGCAAAAACCTTCTCGGGTTGGTTGCGGCGCACTTGTATTGTTGGCGGACTCGGAAACAAACCAAAGGCGCAACTCAACCACGAGTCGGTTCCTCCAGCGCACAAGTTTCTCATCGAAGGGCCCCACGGCAAGGCTTCGCTACGTTCGCCCTCTACTTCGCTATATCCCTTATGCGTTTTTAACCCTCGCTTCTAGGGAACTTGCGGCGCTAACACACTTGCTGAGTCGCGGAACATCAGCAGCTTCTTTGGCGGTGTTGTATCCGGCAAGAAACCTTCTCGGGCGATTGCGCGCACTTGTATTGTTGGCGGACTCGGAAACAAAGCAAGGATGCAACAACCCAGTTAGTTCCTCCGCCGCAGGTTTTTCGTACAAAGGATGAGCAACGAGGACATAACACAAGGTCATAGGACTAAAAAGGGCTCTGTACAAAAGCTTGGGTGACTTAGCTTTTCTGTCTTCAGCGATCCGCCGAGGCTGTGCTTCTTCCCAGATCTCCCCCCTTGTATGTTTACATCCTCACGCTTTCGGGGAACCCCTCGGCGCAAGCACACTTGCTGAGCACAGGACATCAGCAGCCCGCTGGCGGTGTTGCCTCCGGCGGGAAGAATTCGTCGGGCTGGTTGCGGTGTGTTTTTATCGTCGAGCGGACCCGAAACGGATTAAAGGCGCAACCTAACCATGATTCGACCCCTCTGCGCTCGGGTTCTTCATACAAGGTATGGACTTTCAGGGAGCACAACTCAAAAGTTCGAAGCTTGGCAGCTTTCTTTGCCTCATCGGCTGGCAGAGCTCGATGGCGCGTCCTCGACAGCAGCGCGGCACTCCGGAGAGGCGGGCTTGCCGGAGCGAGCCATAGAGCCGCTCTTGCCGGGCTTAGTCTTGGGTTGGTCTGCCTTTGCCTTCTCGCACTTGCCGGTGGAGCTCGATGGTGCGTCCTCGACGGCAGCGCGGCACTCCGGGGAAGTGTGCTTGCCGGAGTGGGCATCAGAGCTATCCTTGCCGGACTTGGCTTTCTTCTTCCCCCGGGGAGCTTCAGCGGCAAGTGGCTCGCGCTCTGCTGCGGCTGCTGCTTCCCGGTAGATCTTGTCGGCGCAGATGAGTGCATCCCTCTTGTCGCCTTGGACGAAATGACACTCATTGGGCGAGGCATCTTGAGCACATTATGCAGCGTAGTGAGAGGCCGCCATGAATTTGGCGGCGGGGTCGGCGAGTATTCCATTGTAGGGTAATGGGATATCAGCCACGTCGAGCGTGACCCTCTCGATCCTGAAGTTCAGTTCGCTGCCCGAGCGTCCACGGCAATGTGATCTTCCCTTGGGCTTGCTCCTTCCGGTTTATCCCTTGAAAGGTGCGGTCTCTTCAAGCTCGTTGTCGGGGATCCGAGCTTCTTGAGTCTGCGGAGAAATTAGGTTCAGGCGGCCCGCCGTCGACCAACATCTTCGTGACCTTGAGGTTGCGGATTGTTGAGTGAGACCAACATCGGCAAGCACCCGACCGCAGCGGCAGCGGTTAGGGTGGTCCTCAACGTCGAAGACGATGGGCGTGCCAGACCACCTCGAGGCTTGCGGCGCCTCGGCCAGACGACTCCGCGGCATTTACTTCGCACCTTGCTTGAGTTGGCGGTGCGAGGTGTGCGAAGCGCCGCCGTCGATGCACAACACCTCTGTTGCCTTCAAACTCCTGGTCATCGGTCTCGTCTTCCTCCATCTCATCATCCTCATCTTCATCTTCGTCCTTGTCGCGGCGGCGGGAGGCTGTCTCCTTGCCGTGGTTTGGCCTTGCCGCGGTGCCCTCCCCGGGCGGGAAGCTTCTTGCCGGATCCTCCGCCACCTCCCTGGGCTCTCTCCTTATCGCGGCGCTCGTATTCGGCTTTCTGTAGCTCCGCCATCTGCTCCACTTTCTTGCAGGTTTGGAGATCGTGGCCCTTAGTGCGGTGGATCTTGCAATATCGCTTGCGAGCCATCACCTTGTCGGCGGCTACGATGGCCTCGCCGGAGTCATCGGATTTGGCCTTGTCGGAACTGCCTCCGTTGCCGGAATGCTCAATGGCTAGCACATCCTTAGCCTTTCTCTTCCTGTTGTTCCGCCTCCGGCTCTTCCTCGCCGGGGCGGCGTCCTCACTGTCAGATCCTTCTGCTCCTGCAACCTCTCCGGGGATTTTCCTTCCCTCCTCAGCCCGTGCACACTTGTCGGCCAGAGCGTAGAGCTCGCTGACATCTCTGATTTTGCACATCGCCATCTCCTCCCTCATCCTGCGATTCGCATATTCGATAAGCAGCGCTGATAACCGCGGCATGGTGGACGTCTGGGATGTTGCGCTGCACCTGGCTGAATCTCTGTATGTATCTGCGCAGGGGCTCCCCCTCCTTCTAGACGAGCAAGTGGAGGTCACTCTCCTGGCCATGAGGCTTGTGGCCACCCGTGAAGGCGCTGACAAACTGATGGCACAGGTCCGCCCATGAAGAGATGGAGCCATCCGGCAAGTGCATGAGCCAAGATCTAACGTTAGGCTTGAGTACCAGCGGGAAGTAGTTGGCGAGGATCTTCTCGTCGCGCCCCCCGGCAGCCTGCACCGCGATGGTGTAGATCTTTGAGGAACTCCGACGGGTGTATCCTGCCGTCGTACTTCTCGAACGCGTCGGCAAAGTTCTTGGTTTTGGGCCTTTGGATTTGCCGCAGCTTTCGCGGGTGAGCGCAGGGCAGCTCTGCCGCGTCTGACAAGTCGCTGGTTCTCTAGGTGCGTGCATATCGGCGGCGGGCCAGTAAGCGCTGGTCAGATTGACGTCGCGCTTCTCTCCGGCGCTTCGATCGCGGTGCGAGCATCTTCGTGTTTCCGTTCACGGAGAGCGTGGCGCTGATCCGGCGAGTCCGCGGGTCCGACAGACGGTGGAGTCGGCGTCGGGGTTGGTCCGGCGCGGGCGATCTTAGCCTTGGGTTGGGAGTGCGGAGGTGGCACCTAAGCGGTCTTGTCGGCGTCGGCTTGCGCTGGCGCCTGCGAGAACCTCGACACGCTTCGGTCACGGGGTTTATCGCCGTTAAGCGAAGCCGATGAGGCTGTAAATGGTCATCCTCGATCGTCGATCTTGTGCGGCGCGGAGGTAGTCTAAGCAGGTGGGCTCGGGCCAGCGCTTCCTCTGCTATCTTAGGTGGCGGTGGCGACGAGCGGCGCGAGGAGCGGGATGTGCTCGGACTCCCAACTGGATTGGGAGGAGCAACACCTCGTCCGGGCGACCGTACCTCACTCGTGCCAGCATGCTGGCGTGCACGCTCGCCTCGAACGTCCCGCGACCCGCCAGCTTGGCCTTGCTCCAATGCCAGCACGGTGCTAGGAGCACCGGGGCGCTGTTGACCTTGCACCTCCTGGGAAGGGTGCGGCGTCTGCACCGTCTCCAACGCTTGCGGGGCCTTGTTCTTGGATCTGGTGACGACGCGCGTCCCACCATTGGCGCCCGCTCCTCCACCGGCGTCCACTCCACCGCCTGCTTGCTCCGGCGGTGGTGGTGGAATTTATGTAGACGGAGCGGCCACCTCCGAAGCTTCTTCTTGGTGGCATGTTGGCGATAGCGTTGATGTAGCGTGGAGACGGATCGGATGCTCACGACCTCGGCGCCCCCTACAGCGCGCCAAAGATGTCGGGCGTCGCTCTCTCTGTGGCCTCGAGCACCTATGGGGCCGCAGGGGGCCCTTTAGTTCGACAAGGGAGGCGGGCGTCTTGAGCGGTCGAGGTCGGCGCGGGGGAGGCAGGCAATTTTACCCAACCGGGGCTCTCCGGAGATAATACCCCTCTGCTGCTTTGTGTTTGTTCTTTGATCTCGCTCGGCGTGCGGCGTATGGTGGTGTCTGGGTATCGAATGGATCGAACCCCTTCTCGTCGCATGGGCCTCCCTTTTATAGTTTGAAGGGGCACCCACGGTGGCAGCGTGGGAAGAGGGGTAGAAAGGTAAAATCGCAGGTTGGTACAACGGTGCTGTGATGCCCCTACCTAACTCGTGGCGGGGGACAAGGGCATTAAATGCCCGTCTGGTCGACCCAACAGTGTAAAGAAACGACCGTTAGGTGAACCGCCGGTTGCCACGATGGCGCCTCTGTCAGCTCCGTTTGCCACCTCGCTTCGTATGGCTGCATAGTGCCCCGCCATGTGCCCTTGGGATGGCCTTATGATGACACGTCGCTGGGTGCGCTGGAGTTTGGGTGGCAGCCTTGCCGCGGCAAGTGCCTTGCCGCGGCCCTTCTCTTGTTGTGCCGGCAAGCTTGCCGGCTGTCGGGCCTTGCCGGGGCGCGGGGCGCCGCGGCAAGTCTTCTGGTGATGCCTTGGTTGGCCTACCCGGCAAGCTCTTCTTGCCGGGGCCTTCGTTTTCTTGGTTAGTACTTTGTTCTTGAATGGCAGTAATAAGGAACGGTGGAGGGCCTTGGCGGGCGCCCGGCAAGCCTTGCCGCGAGTCTTCTGTTGCCCGTGCACAAGTTCGAGTACTAAGGTACCCCTACTTTAGTACACCGGCAGGTACTTTGAAGCTTGGTGACACAACAGGACTTAGCAAGATCGGATGAACCTCATGAGCATCAACACCAAGATGGTACTGACCGAGTCAAGTTGCAGTTGCATGCTCCTTTATATGTACTCTCACAGTTTGATGTACACTAACACTTTCCATATTCGTTGTTGAACTAGCACCATGGCGCAAGCGGAAATAGACATCATGGATAATGCTTGAAGATTAACAAAATCTAAAGGCAGAAGAATGGAGATCCATTTTGTGGCAGGTTTAAAAAGGCCACGTGATGCTACAGAATCAGCCAAGTTAGTAGCAGAGGCAGCCGTTGACGTTAGGTGTCATGCACGTATCCTCCCAACGTGAATCCAGTACAGGAATGAGAAAGACAATACCCAGTTTAACACCTTCCTTGACCATTTACCCGCAAGTAATGTTATTCATTGCAATTAGTAATATTGTCTTGCTCTGTCCCATACTTTCTAGCTTCCTCCTAATAAGACTCACATTCTTTTTTCAACAGATGAGGTTCAAATTGGATCCGAAAGATGATGCAACTAAACAAGCATGCACTCATGTTTTTCAGTCTGCTCTGCTATAGTATCGGTACCACCTTAGAAAATCTCACTTTGAAGGTAAGGCTAACAACGAAATCGCCCAAACATCTCTAGTGGAATATATTACAGATGAAGACTGGACAACCCTTGTTAAACACTGGTCTGATCCAAAGTATCAGGTAGGCTATATGTATTTGATCAGACCACATATTGAACTTGTATTTATGTATGTGCCTTACAAGTGTATCTTCTTCTAGGCTAACTGTTTGAAGAACAAGACCAACCATTCTAAAGTTTCCAATAGACAACAGGATCTCGTAGCTATATTGCACACTGTGAGGCTCTTGTAAATAGCTGCTACTTCCTTCTTTTTTCTGTGCCATATTATCGTATCTATATTGACTTGTTCCAAATATAGAGGAAAGCCCGTGTGGACCAAAAAGAACCTAAACCGAATGCAGTGAAAATCTTCAAGGATTGCCACACCAGCAAGATGAAGGGCATGAGTACACTAGTTCAATCCGCTGTTGTAAGTCCTTACTCCTCCCGCCTTTGAACTGATTGGTACTGTGATGTGTTCATTTAACTACTTGGTTTGCAGCCAATGTCAGTTAGTCTGTTCACTTTTATACACAGTTGTCTTGACATATCATTTCACCTTACATGGTTTAAAAGAGATGAAGGATATTCTTTTGGTCTTGATCTGTAATCTAGTTGTTATGTTCACGTGTGCACACAATGATTAAATAGCATGTTTGTTTTATATCTGTTTGCCCATGATATGAATGATGTCATCCTATGTTCATCCTACACTAAACCATGTCTCTTTATCCTTAGATGTCAACGAATGTGAGGAAATAGACAATACAGTAGGCATGCTACATGGACATACGTTCCGCAAGTGATTTTATTATGTAGTTGGCACTACAATACATGCTAATGTATTACAGTAGTTCACCAAAATAAGTTATGTATAAACGTGTAACCTACTTTGTTTGTTTTTGTCTCATTAGTAACTTATCTAGTACACTAATCTACAAGTTCAAACTTTCAGGAAGCTATGGAACAAATGATTGAATAGCCACAACCACGTGAAGGTGACGAGGCTACAACAGGCACAATGTCACCTCTTGCTGCAGAGTGTCAGTATCTCTCCACTAACAGTGCAAAAAGCACCTTCCTACGTAATTCTGGGTTTGTTGTCAAGGTAACCTCACCCAAATCGCCTACTGAACAAAATCTTCCGGCTAGACAGAGTGATATATCTGTGCTCCAGACACAAGTCCAATCCCTAATGGACATCGTTTCGGAAAGAAGAATAGTGGTTGACAAATGTCATCAAGATATGAATGGTTTTGAAACCAGACTATCAGACATTCGCTTCGTTGTTCAAGAGCAATGGTAGAAAAAGGTGAAGATCGTGCTGCTCCATCAAATTCTCCAGCCTGAAACATTAGCACTCAGGTCAAATGATTTGTGCTTCTATACATCTGATGGTGCTTTTATCTGCAAGGACTGTAAAATTTATGCCAACATGCCTTTCGTTGTATGGTTGGAATTTATTTTGTCGTGATACGACATTTATGATGCTGCCAAAGGCTACAGTAATTACGACGCTATTTTTGTATGGTGTAGGTTTATCTTAGTAATGTATTCGGATGAAAGCTTCGTAGGAGCTCAACATGCCAACATTCGTCGGGCCCATTCCAATTGGGCTAAAAAGGATTATGGGCCGAAATTTGCATGTACCCCACTAAAAATATCTGGGCCTAAATCAGCGCAAGCTTTCATATTTTTCTGGTAGGCATGTGCCCATACTGGGCCTTTAACATGCCTAAACATAATTTGGTCCCTCACTAACAATAGGCCGTTTATTGGTGTAAATATCTCAAGCGCATAAAAACATGGGCCTTTAATAGGCCGAAAGTGAGATTGGGCCCTGATTGTGCCAAATAACCCACTAGTCTTAGCAGGCCAAAATGGTGGCCCATTTACAATGCGGGTCTTTCACAGGCCGAAATTCGGACGGGCCGTAAATGCGCGGACCTAATACATGGGCCTTTAACAGGCCTGAAGTTCGGTTGGGCTAGATTAGCATCATTTTATATTGGCCGTTAATGGGCCCGATGTGACGTTGGGCCACATATGACCCATGGATTTCATCCGACGTTAACATGCCGAAAATCACAACAGGCCGAAAGTGGCCCAAATCTATAGTGGGCTTCTAACAGGCCGAATGTCAGACATGGCGGAATATGAACCAAATCCTTCACAGTCGTTTATGGGCCGAAAGTTTCAATGGCCTGTAAATGGGCCCAAATGAAGCAGGACCTTTAACAGGCCGGAAATACACCGGGCCGTAATTCGTCCCAAATACTTAGCGGACTATTAACGGGCCAGAAGTGACCATGGGCCGCAATGATGACAAGTTTAGGACAGGCCGTTGATGGGCCGATTTGACACTAGCCGTACGGGCCTTAACTGAGAATGTTCTGCCTTTAGCTGGGCCGACCCATTATGGTCTGCATAATCTTGTGGGCCTTTAGCTGGGCCGGTTCATTGTGGTCCGCTAAATCTTGTGGGCCTTTAGCTGGGCTGGCCCATTATGGTCTGCAAAATCTTGTGGGGCTTTAGCTGGACCAACCCATTATGGTCCGCTAAATCTTGTGGGCCTTTAGTTGGGCCAGCCCATTTAAACTTTATGGGCCACTTTTGGGCCCGTCCACATGTCAACATATCATAGGCTCATCTCAACCGTTGGATGAGTGACACCTGTGCCAATGCGGAGCTGACGCGTGGTTCCGTCTGAAGGAAATATGCCCTAGAGGCAATAATAAAGTTATTATTTATTTCCTTATTTCATGATAAATGTTTATAATTCATGCTAGAATTGTATTAACCGGAAACATGATACATGTGTGAATGCATAGACAAACAATATGTCAATAGTATGCCTCTACTAGACTAGCTTGTTAATCAAAGATGGTTATGTTTCCTAACCATGAACAAAGAGTTGTTATTTGATTAACAAGGTCACATCATTAGTAGAATGATCTGATTGACATGACCCATTCCATTAGCTTAGCACACGATCGTTTAGTATGTTGCTCTGCTTTTATCCATGACATATACATGTTCCTGTAACTATGAGATTATGCAACTCCGTTTACGGAGGAACACTTTGGGTGCTACCAAACGTCACAGCGTAATGGGTGATTATAAAGGAGTACTACAGGTGTCTCCAATGGCGTATGTTGGGTTGGCGTATTTGAGATTAGGTTTTGTCACTCCGATTGTCGGAGAGGTATCTCTGGGCCCTCTCGGTAATACACATCACTGAAGCCTTGCAAGCATTACAACTAATGAGTTAGCTGTGAGATGATGTATTACGGAACGAGTAAAGAGACTTGCGATAGCGAGATTGAACTAGGTATTGGATACCGACGATCGAATCTCGGGCAAGTAACATACCGATGACAAAGGAACAACGTATATTGTTATGCGGTCGACCGATAAAGATCTTCGTAGAATATGTAGGAACCAATATGGGCATCCAGGTCCGCTATTGGTTATTGACGGAGATGTGTCTCGGTCATGTCTACATGTTCTCGAACCGTAGGGTCCGCACGCAAGGTTTCGATACTGCTTATATTATGAGTTTATGTATTTTGATGTACCGAAGAAGTTGAGTCCGGATGTGATCACGGACATGACGAGGAGTCTCGAAATGGTCGAGACATAAAGATTGATATATTGGAAGCCTATATTTGGAGTTCGGAAGGTTCGGGTGAAATCGAAATTTATCGGAGTGCAGGAGGTTACTGGAACCCCGGGAACTATATGGGCCATAGTGGGCCTTGGTGGAAAGGAGAAAGGGCCAGCCCTAGGTGGCGCGGCGCCTCCCCTTCCCTAGTCCTATTAGGACTAGGAAAGGTGGGCCGACCCCTCTCTCTCTTTCCCCTCCGGTGAATCCTATTCCAACTAGGATTGGAGGAATCCTACTCCCGGAGGAGTAGGACTCCTGGCGCGCCTCCTCTTGGCCGGCCGCCCCTCCCCTGCTCCTTTATATCTGAGGGGCAGGGGGCACCCTAGAACACATAAGTTTGATCTCTGGATCGTTCCTTAGCCGTGTCGGTGCCCCTTCCACCATATTCCACCTCGGTCATATCGTCGCGAAGCTTAGGCGGCTTCTGCGCGATAGAACATCAAGATCGTCCCACGCCATCGTCTTGTGAAACTCTCCCTCCCCGCTCTCTTGGATTGGAGCCGAGGAGCGTCATCGAGCTGTCGTGTGTCAAGAACTTCGGGGCGCGAATGTAACGGCGCGGATCGGTCGGATCGCGAGGAGAGCGTCGACTACTTCCTCTACGTTGTGATCGCTTCGCCCGGTCTCGAGTGCGTAGACAACACTCTCCCTCTCGTTGCTATGCATCACCATGATCTTGCGTGTGCGTAGGAAATTTTTGAAATTACTCGTTCCCCAGCAAAGGCATCGAGCCTAGGTTTTTATGGTTTGATGTTTTGCACGAGTAGAACACAAGTGAGTTGTGGGCGATACAAGTCATACTACCTACCAGCATGTCATACTTTGGTTCAGCGGTATTGTGAGATGAAGCGGCCGGACCGACATTACGCGTGCGCTTCGCGAGACTGGTTTCACCGCTTCTGAGCACTCGTTGCTTAAAGGTGATTGGCGGGTGTCTGTCTCTCTCACTTTAGTTGAACCGAGTGTGGCTCGCCCGGTCCTTGAGAAGGTTAAAACGAGTCTATTTGACGAAATATCGTTGTGGTTTTGATGCGTAGGTGAGATTGGTTCTTACTTAAGCCCGTAGCAGCCACGTAAAATTTGCAACAACAAAGTAGAGGACGTCTAACTTGTTTTTGCAGGGCATGTTGTGATGTGATATGGTCAAGACGTGATGCTATATTTTATTGTATGAGATGATCATGTTTTGTAACCGAAGTTATCGGCAACTGGCAGGAGCCATATGGTTGTCGCTTTATTGTATGAAATGCAATCGCCCTGTAATGCTTTACTTTATCACTAAGCGGTAGCGATAGTCGTAGAAGCAATAGATGGCGTAAACGACAACGATGCTACAATGGAGATCAAGGTGTCGCGCCGGTGACGATGGTGATCATGATGGTGCTTCGGAGATGGAGATCACAAGCACAAGATGATGATGGCCATATCATATCACTTATATTGATTGCATGTGATGTTTATCCTTTATGCATCTTATCTTGCTTTGATTGACGGTAGCATTTAAGATGATCTCTCACTAAAATTATCAAGTAGTGTTCTCCTGAGTATGCACCGTTGCCAAAGTTAAATCGTGCCCGGACACCATGTGATGATCGGGTGTGATAAGCTCTCGTCCATCTACAACGGGTGCAAGCCAGTTTTGCACCGCAGAATACTCAGTTATACTTGACGAGCCTAGCATATGCGAGATATGGCCTCGGAACACGGAGACCGAAAGGTCGGCGTGAATCATATAGTAGATATGATCAACATAAGATGTTCACCGTTGAAAACTACTCCATCTCACGTGATGATCGGTTATGGTTTAGTTGATTTGGATCGCGTGATCACTTAGATGACTAGAGAGATGTCTGTCTAAGTGGGAGTTCTTAAGTAATATGATTAATTGAACTTAAATTTATCATGAACTTAGTCCTGGTAGTATTTTGCAAATTATGTTGTAGATCAATAGCTCGCATTGTTGCTTTCATATGTTTGTTTTGATATGTTCCTAGAAAATTGTGTGGAAAAATATTAGTAGCAATGATGCGGATTCGATCTGTGATCGGAGGTTTATCCTCATTCTTTTACGGAAGAATTATGTCCTTAATGCACGCTAGGTGACAGACCTATTGCGGGAGCGGATGCAAGCGTTATGAACATTTGGCTAGCTCAATATGATGACTACTTGATAGTTTAAGTGCACCATGCTTAACAGCTTAGAATCGGGACTTCAAAGGCGTTTTGAACATCATGGACCATATGAGATGTTCCAGGAGTTGAAGTTAATATTTCAAGCAAATACCGAGTTGAGAGATATGAAGTCTTCAACAAGTTCTATAGCTAAAAGATGGAGGAGAATCGCTCAACTAGTGAGCATGTGCTCAAATTATGCAGGTACTTCAATTGCTTGAATCAAGTGGGAGTTAATCTTCGAGATAAGATAGTGATTGACAGAATTCTCTAGTCACCATCGCCAAGTTAGTAGAACTTCGTGATGAACTATAGTATGCAAGGGATGATGAAAATGATTCCCGAGTTCTTCGTGATGTTGAAATCGATTTAATGTAGAAATCAAGAAAGAGCATCAAGTGTTGATGATTGACAAGACCACTAGTTTCAAGAAAAGGGCAAAGGGAAAGAAAGGGAACTTCAAGTGGAAAGACAAGCAAGTTGTCACTCCCGCGAAGAAGCTCAAAGCTGGACCAAAGCCTGAAACTGAGTGCTTACACTGCAAAGGAAATGGTCCTTTGGGCGAAAATGCCCTCAATATTTGGTGGATAAGAAGGATGGCAAAGTAAACAAAGGTATATTTGATATACATGTTATTGATGTGTACTTTACTAGTGTTTATAGCAACCCCTCGGTATTTGGTACTGGTTCGGTTGCTAAGAGTAGTAACTTCAAAGCGGAGTTGCGTAATAAGCGAGAAACTAGTTAAGGGTGAAGTGACGATGTGTGTTGAAAGTAGTTTCAAGATTGATATGATCATCATCGCACACTCTCTATACTTTCGGGATTAGTGTTGAACCTGAATAAATGTTATTTGGTGTTTGCGTTGAGCATGAATATGATTTGATCATGTTTTTTGCAATCGGTTATTCATTTAAGTAAGAGAATAAACTGTTATTCTGTTTACATGAATAAAACCTTATATGGTTACACACCCAATGAAAATGGTTCATTGGATCTCGATCGTAGTGATACACATATTCATAATATTGAAACCAAAAGATGCAAAGTTAATAATGATAGTGCAACTTATTTGTGGCACTTGCCGTTTAGGTCATATTGGTGTAAAGCGCATGAAGAAACTCCATCTTGATGGGATTTTGGAATCACTTGATTATGAATCACTTGATGCTTGCGAACCGTGCCTTTTGGGCAAGATGACTAAAACTCCGTTCTCGGAACAATGGAACAAGCTCTTGACTTATTGGAAATAATACATACCGATGTATGCGATCCAATGAGTGTTGATGCTCGTGGCAAGTATCGTTATTTTCGACCTTCACAAGATGATTTGAGCAGATATGGGTATATCTACTTGATGAAACATAAGTCCGAAATAGTTGAAAGGTTCAAAGAATTTCAGAGTGAAGTGGAAAAATCATCGTAACAAGAAAATAAAGTTTCGTGATCTGATCACGGAGACGAATATTTGAGTTCTGAGTTTGGTCTTCAATTAAAACAATGTGGAATAAGTTTCACAGCTCACGCCACCTGGAACACCACAATGTTATGGTGTGTCCAAACATCGTAACCGCACTTTATTGGATATAGTGCAATCTATGATGTTTCTTACCGATTTACCAATATCGTTTTGGGATCATGCATTAGAGACAGCTGCATTCACGTTAAATAGGGCACCATCTAAATCCGTTGAGACGACACTATATGAACTGTGGTTTAGCAAGAAACCAAAGTTGTCATTTCTTAAATGTTTGGGGCTGCGATGCTTATGTGAAAAAGTTTCATCTGATAAGCTCGAACCCAAATCGAGAAGTGCGTCTTCATAGAATACCCAAGGAAATTGTTGGGTACACCTTCTATCACAGATCCGAAGGCAAGATATTCGTTGCTTAAGATGGATCCTTTCTAGAGAAGGAGTTTCTCTCGAAAGAAGTGAGTGGGAGGAAAGTAGAACTTGATAAGGTAATTGTACCTTCTCCCTTATTGGAAAGTAGTTCAATCACGTAAATCTGTTCTGTGACTACTACACCAATTAGTGAGGAAGCTAATGATGATGATCATGTAGCTTGGATCGATTACTACCGAATCTCGTAGGTAAACCAGAGTGAGATCCGCACGAGTGGTGCGGTAATCCTGTTTTGGAAGTCATGTAACTAGACCATGATGAACCTACGAACTATGAGGAAGCGATGATGAGCCAGATTCATGAAAATGGCTTGAGGCCATGAAATCTGAGATAAGATCCATGTATGAGAACAAAGTATGGACTTTGGTGGAGTTGCCGATGATCGGCAAGCCATATTGTATAAATGGATCTTCAAGAGGAAGGCGAGCGTTGATAGTAGTGTTACTATCTACAAAGCTCGACTTGTTGCAAAAGGTTTTCGACAAAGTTCAAGATGTTGACTACAATGAGATTTTCTCAACTGTAGCGATGCTTAAGTCTGTCGAATCATGTTAGCAATTGCCACAATTTATGAAATTTGGCAAATGGATGTAAAACTGCATTCTGAATGGTTTTACGGAGGAAGAGTTGTATATGATGCAACCGAAGTTTTTTTTCGATCCAAAGGAGCTAACAAAGTGTGCAAGCTCCAGCGATCCATCTATGGACTGGTGCAAGCATCTCGGAGTTGGAATATACGCTTTGATGAGTTGATCAAAGCATATAGTTTTATCTGACTTATGGTGAAGCATGTATTTACTAGAAAGTGAGTGGGAGCACTACAGCATTTCGATAGGTATATGTGAATGACATATTGTAGATCGAAATAATGTAGAATTATTCGCAAAGCATAAAGGAGTGTTTGAAAGAAGTTTTTCAAAGAAAGACCTCGGTGAAGCTGCTTACATATTGAGCATCAAGATCTATAGAGATAGATCAAGATGCTTGATAAGTTTTTCAATGAGTACATATCTTGACAAGATTTTGAAGTAGTTCAAAATGGAGCAGTCAAAGAAAGAGTTCTTGCACTGTGTTACAAGGTGTGAAATTGAGTAAGACTCAAAACCCGACCACGGCGAGAAGATAGAAAGAGAAAGAAAGTCATTTCCTATGCCTTGGCCATAGGTTCTATAAAGTATGCCATGCTGTGTACCGATCTATTGTATACCCTGCTTTGAGTTTGGCAAGGAGTACAATAGTGATCTAGGAGTAGATCATTTGGGCAGCGGTCAAAATTGTCCTTAGTGGAATAAGGATATGTTTCTCGATTATGGAAGTGACAAAAGGTTAGTAAGTGAGGGTTACGTCGATGCAAGTTTTGACACCGATCTGGATGACTCTAAGTCTCGATCTAGATACATATTGAAAGTGGGAGCAATTAGCTAGAGTAGCTTCGCAGCGAGCATTGTAGACATAGAAAATTGCAAAATACATAGCGGATCTGAATGTGAAAGACCCGTTGACTAAGCCTCTTCCACGAGCAAAACATGATCAACACCAAGACTCCATGGGTGTTAGAATCATTACTATGTAATCTAGATTATTGACTCTAGTGCAAGTGGGAGACTGAAGGAAATATGCCCTAGAGGCAATAATAAAGTTATTATTTATTTCCTTATTTCATGATAAATGTTTATCATTCATGCTAGAATTGTATTAACCGGAAACATGATACATGTGTGAATGCATAGACAAACAATATGTCACTAGTATGCCTCTACTAGACTAGCTTGTTAATCAAAGATGGTTATGTTTCCTAACCATGAACAAAGAGTTTTATTTGATTAACAAGGTCACATCATTAGTAGAATGATCTGATTGACATGACCCATTCCATTAGCTTAGCACACGATCGTTTAGTATGTTGCTCTGCTTTTATCCATGACATATACATGTTCCTGTAACTATGAGATTATGCAACTCCGTTTACGGAGGAACACTTTGGGTGCTACCAAGCGTCACAGCGTAATCGGGTGATTATAAAGGAGTACTACAGGTGTCTCCAAAGGCAGATGTTGGGTTGGCGTATTTGAGATTAGGTTTTGTCACTCCGATTGTCGGAGAGGTATCTCTGGGCCCTCTCGGTAATACACATCACTGAAGCCTTGCAAGCATTACAACTAATGAGTTAGCTGTGAGATGATGTATTACGGAACGAGTAAAGAGACTTGCGTAACGAGATTCAACTAGGTATTGGATACCGACGATCGAATCTCGGGCAAGTAACATACCGATGACAAAGGAACAACGTATATTGTTATGCGGTCGACCGATAAAGATCTTCGTAGAATATGTAGGAACCAATATGGGCATCCGATTATCGGGACCCGACTCAATGCCACATCGATCTAGCATGTAACACCTCATATCACTTTGCGGCCTCACGCACGGTATCCCCACGGGTGTCGCCTTACCTTTGCGGGACCGTTTAGCCTTTTGGCACGTATATGATAGTGTCGCTAGCATCCATATGATAAGGAGCCGGGCTGACATGGCTAGTCGTAAACCCAAAGTGGCACTAACTTACGAGACAGGCATACATGACCCGACAGCGAGCGTGTCGGTCATCGGTGAGTGAATCCAGGCTGTAGCACTGGGCTAACAGACTCGGTGAACCGGGCATGGCGGGCTAACGGGACTCCGGTATTCATCGTGACATTTCCCGAAGGACGGACACACGAGAACGAAGAAGGACACATGCCGGCCAACCTAAGTGTTCGGAGCGTAGCAAGCTACCATGGCTCGATGGAAGCACTAGGAGACATTTCCGTAAGAGAGGCTACTAGGAATAAACAACTAGATAGTCGGATCCACACATAGCAATACACATTACACGTCGCATAACATGCAAGTATGTGTTGTACAACATGGCATCACTTTGCATAACTCAACAACTCATATAGATAAAGGCTCGGAAGAGCCATCATAGCATTATTGCAAGCAGGGTCACAGGACCCATCATACGAGCATACAAGCAGCAAGCGGAAGCATTACATGTCTGAGTACAGACATCTACAAATGAAAAAGGCTGAAGAGCCTGACTATCTACAACGTCCGATCAAGATCGTAGCTGAGGTACATGCTACTTGTCAAAGCCCGCAAGAACACAAGTAAGACTCAAGTCTCCGCTGCAAAAACATAAATAAAGCACCATGAGTACAAAGGTAGTCAGCAAGACTTACATCAGATCCTATCATACATGCACTTGTATCAAGAGGGCAATGTGGGGTTTAGTTGCAGCAAGCCAGCTTTGACTCTGTGGCTATCCTGTTCTACGACTACCAGAACTTCTTTGAGGTGATATGGCGCTGCAGTCCACTAATCACCACACAATACACTACTATGGATTTGTCCCCGTCTCCCTACGAGAAGGCCATCCATAGTACTCACACTTTTCTTGAGCATTTTATTGTATCCACTTCAAGTTATCTATGTACCATGTAAGCACCCAAGAAGTCCATATCCGCGGACCCGGCTATTCAAATAGATCATGTTAACCCTGCAGGGGTGTACTTCTTCACACACGCTCTCGCCACTTACCGCCATGTACACGTCATGTATCTCGGCAACCTTCAAGCGGAAGCCTGGCGAGGGTGTCGGCCACGACCTGACTAACCGCACAAGACTCTAGCCCAGGTTTATCGCCTATTCGGGTTCCATCCGCAAGGAGATCCGGCGGGGTGTCGCTCACGGCCCCAAGCGATGTGTGCGGGGTTCCCGAGCCCACCATCCGGTGCCACTCTGTACACCAGGCCACGTGTGCCTAGTCATCCCAAGCCCACCACAGCCGGGTGCCACTTGGTAGAAAAATAGCACTACCTACAAACACGAAACTAGTTGCGACTCTGGGCGAGAGATCAAGTTGGTTAATAAGCGAGAGGGCGAGTTACGGAACCCAATGTGTGGTAGTGTCGAGTCATTGGACAACATACATAGAACTCAAGGCTTAGGGCGGTTCGGTGAGACAACCCACCATGTACTCCTACATGGCCTCTCACCGCTACCTTTACCAAATCGTGTTCACACGTTCACTCTCGATCATCTGGCGTAGAGCATTGTACTCCAATTCATTCCCGATGAATCGGACCTGACACAACTCTAAGCAATAGCAGGCATAGCATGGTAGGAACACAACATGGCTCAATCAACTCCTACACATGCTAGTGGGTTTTAACTATTTACTGTGGCAATGACAGGTCATGCAGAGGAATGGGTTCAACTACCGCAGCACAAAAGTAGCAGATGAATCGTTGTTGTCCTAATGCAATATCTGAGAGCAGGAGCGATAGAGTAGGATTATATCGGAATGAACAAGGGGGTTTGCTTGCCTGGTAGATCAACAAGGGAGGGCACTGCTTCATAGACAGGTACTCTCGAGCACTCTCCGGAGCAGGACCTATCGAGAAGGAACGGTGCCAATAATCAAAACACAAGCATATGCAACAATATGATGCATGAACATGGCATGAAGATGTGATGTTGTTTGAGCTCATGCAACTAGTAATCATTTGGTTTGAAGTCCATTTGAACCCTAAGCTCAAATGCAATTCTAATATAAGTCTCTTAATATGCCATAATGTGTTTCCTCATATTCAGCATGTATAAGTTGGTTTTTCATGCATGAAACTAGTACAGATGGAAAGATTGCATTTTTCTGATAATTTTTCAAATATAAATTATTTCAATCTGAGCTACGGTTGAATTTCTATGAATTTTTGAAGTTTAAATCATTTTCTGGAATTTCCTGATTTATTTTAAATCCAGAAAATAAATAATTGTGTCAACACTGCGTCATGCTTGCGTCAGCAGGTCAACGGTGCTGACCAGGTCAAACCTGACGTGTGGGGTCCACAAGTCAGTGACAGGGGGGTTTAGCAGGATTAGTTTAATCCTAATTAAAAGGTTAGTGGCGCTGGGGCCCACTGTCAGTGTCAAGGGTTAACTAAGTGGTGAGGTTAGCAGCTAATCACGCGCCACGTCAGTCACCGGAGTTTCGCCGGCGACGACCTCGAGCCACGGCGGAAGTTCGCCGGAAATAGCTGGAGGCCATGGTTTGGCACACGGAGGCCACCGGCGGGTAGCTCGTGCACGGGCGCATCCAGCTGCGCTCAGGGGAGGCCGTGGGGTGGACGGAGGCGACGGCGGCATCGACCTCGGCGGCGGCCGGAGTTCGGCCGAGGAGGAGGTCGAGTCGACGGGCTGCAGAACGCATGGCTCTTGCCTTCTAAGGCCTCTACGTGAGCTCACAAGGCCGTTGGGCAAGGTGGGGTGGCCACAGGTCGCGGAATGTCACCGGCGACGAGCTCGGCGGAGGTGAGCTTGGCTCGTGCGATCGAAGGGGCTAGAAGGCGCGAAGGCCGAGGAGGAAGGGGAGAAGATGGCGGGGCTCACAGGCCAGGCTCATGAGGTTGCTCGGTGTGGCGGGAACGTCTTTGGAGACGCGGCGGAGGCGAAGACGATCTCCGGCGGCGGAGGTGAAGAAAGCGGCGATGGCGGCTCTCGGGGCTTCCAGCGTCTTGCGGCTTAAGCGGAGAGGGCGAGGACGGCGAGCGGAGCTCGGGGCAGCTCGAGATGCTCTCGAGGGCGCGGTGGCTACGGCTCTGGCGAGTGGCGGCAGGCGCGTTGGGCGGTCGGGAGAGAGAACCGAGGAAGGGGAGGAATGAGAGAGAGGGAGAGAGGTGCGGGGAGTCGCGTGGCGTCGTCCGGGCCATCCAGACGAGGAGGGGAGAGGGCAGGCAGGTAGAGAGGGAGGTGGCGTGGCGCGGCGGAGCGCACGCGCATCGGGCACGCGCCCATCTCCCTGTCGAGGACGAAGACGATGAGAGGAGGCGCCCGTGGGCTGGGCCGGGCTGGCTGCTGCTGGGCTGCACAGGGAGGAGGCCCAAGTAAGTCTCCCTTTTTATTTCTGTTTTCTATTTTTCTGACATTTGTTTGGTTTAAATAAAATACTAAACCATTTTATTTTCTTATGCCAATTTTTGTAGGGGCTAGTGGCATTATTCCAGAGCTCCTCAACAACTGGTATAATTTTTGGACATATACTAAATATATAACTAATATATATCCAATGCAAATATTTATGCATTAATTCCAAATGGCCAAAATAAATACTTATGAGCTCCTGAAAATATTGGTTTGATTTTTATCTCTGTCCAATGTTTTCAGAGGGTAACATGAGCATTTTCTTGGACCCTTTTGGAGCAATTTTTATTTGGATCATTTCTAAAAATGATTCTGAGGGTTTCTCAAATCCTCATTTCAAATTTAAATGAAATTTAAACATGATGCACACATGACTAGCTAGCCTTGAGCATACCAGAACTAGGGATGTGACAACTCGCCCCCACTTGAAAGAATCTCATCCCGAGATTCGGGGGTCGACGGAAAGAAGGTGGGGTACTCCAGTCGAAGACGATCTTCTCGCTCCCAGGTAGCTTCTCTCTCGGAATGATGAGACCACTGAACCTTGAGGAACTTGATGTTATGACGTCGAGTGACACGCTCTGCTTGATCAAGAATGCGAACCGGGTACTCTCGGTATGTGAGGTTATCTTGGAGATCAAGCGTTTCGTGGTCCACTCCGCGGATAGGATCCGAGAAGCAACGCCTGAGTTGAGAGACGTGGAAGACATCATGGATTCGAGAAAGATGTGGGGGTAGTTCCAATTGGTAGGCAACCTCTCCTCGTTTAGCGAGAATGCGAAAAGGACCAATGTAACGAGGAGCCAACTTGCCCTTGATACCCAAACGATGGGTACCCTTCAAAGGAGTAACCCGAAGGTAAGCTTTGTCGCCAACTTCATAAGTCATATCCTTATGATGGCGATCATCTTGACTCTTCCGACGAGGCTGGGCTGTTTTCAAATTCTCACGAATGATGCGAACTTGCTCTTACGCCTCTGGATCATGTCGGTCCAAAGAATTGTCTTTCACGGTTTCGACCAGTTCAAAGGTGTTCGACATCTTCGTCCATAGAGAATCTCAAAAGGAGCTTTCTTGAGACTGGATTGATAGCTATTGTTATAAGCAAACTCGGCAAAGGAAGACATTTCTCCCAATCCATACCGAATGAGATAGCATAAGCTCTAAGCATGTCTTGAGAATTTGATTGACCTGTTCCACGACCACTTGGTGAGGGTGGAAAGTGGTCTTGAAGGAAAGATGGGTTCCCATGGCAGATTGGAAACTCTCCCGAAATGAGAAGTGAAAAGATCGCCACGGTCTGAATTGATCTCTAGTGGAACACCATGAAGTGATACTATTAGAGAATATATAGGTCGACAAGTGACTAGCGGTGATGCTCTCTCGAGCAGGTAGGAAGTGAGCCACTTTGGAAAGGCGATCAATGACTACGAAGATAGCGTTATTCCTTTCTTGGTCACAGGAAAGCCAGTGATGAAGTCCATACCAACTTTATCCCATTTCCATTCAGGAATAGCTAAAGGCTGAAGGGTGCCAAGAGGTCTTTGATGCTCTGCTTAACGCGACGACAAACGTCACGATTAGCGATAAAGCGAGCAATTTCTCTCTTCATCCTAGTCCACGGAACCTCTGGCGTGGGTCTGATACATCTTGGTACTACCGGGATGAATTGTGAGAGGAGATTCATCGCCTCCTTAAGAATCAATTGTTGCATCTGCTGACTCTTAGGAACCACCAAGCGGTTTCCAAAGTAAACAACACCTCGTTCATCCATAGAGAAACAACCAGCTACTCCCTTGGAGATATTTTTCTTGATTAGGGAGATTCCGTATCATATACGGGCTTCTATGATCGATCCACAATAGTAGGTTTAGCCACCAAGGTAGAAAGGAATCGGTGAGGAGCAATGTGAAGGTTAAGCTTACGAATTCCTCATGGAGAAGTGGTTGACCTCTTTGCAACATGAGATTGTTGCAATAGGATTCTGACTTAGAGCATCAGCCATGACATTGGCTTTGCACGAGTGTAGGTAATCCTAAGTCGTAATCTGAGATCAACTCAACCAACGTCTTTGCCTAAGGTTCAAATCTGGTTGGGTGAAGATATACTTGAGACTCGGTGATCGGTGTAGATCTATAGCGTTTACCAAGGAGGTAATGTCGCCGGTCTTGAGTGCATAGACTACGGTACAAGCTCTAGATCATGGGTAGGATAATTCTCCTCATGTGGATGCAAGCTGTCGAGATGCATAGGCAATCACATGACGATCCTGCATAAGAATGCAACCTAGTCCTGTCGTGAGGCGTCGCAAGAGGTAACAAAGTCTTTAGTGAAATCCGGTGGCACAAGTATGGGAGCAGAAGTCAGCGTCTCTTGAGTTCTGAAAACTGTACTCACCTTGTGGGGACCACTCAAACTTTTATCTTTCTTGAGAAGTTCCGTGAGGGTTTGGCTACTTTGAAGAAGTTTTCAACAAAGCGGCGACAATAGCTGGCTAGACCAAGGAAACTCCTAACTTGTTTAACGGTTTGGTGGAGTCCGATCAAGAACGGCCTTAACTCTCTCGGGATTGACAGCAATGCCCTTACCGAGATTACGTGGCCTAGGTAGGTCACTTCGGCAACAAAATTCACACTTGGAGAACTTGGCATAAAGGCGGTGCTCTCTGAGTTTTTCTAGCACAAGTCTAAGATGTTGGCATGCTCTTCTTCGTTCTTCGAGTAAATAAGAATATCATCGAGGTAAACCACGACGAATTTATCTAAGTACTCCATAAAGATCGAGTTCATCAAGCGGGAGAATGTAGCTGGAGCGTTGGTTAGACCGAAGGACATGACGGTGTACTCGTACTGGCATAACGAGTGACAAAGGCTGTCTTGGGGATGTCCCTGTTTCTGATCTTGATTTGGTGGTAACCTAACCTCAAATCCATCTTGGAGAAGACTGAGGATCCAGCAAGCTGATCATACAGGTCGTTGATCCTGGGGAGCGGATATTTGTTCTTTATCGTGACCAAATTAACGGGACGATAATCTACAACCATCCGGTCCGTACCATCCTTCTTCTTAACGAAGAGAACGGGGCAAGCCCAAGGAGAAGAACTAGGACGGATGAAACCCTTTTGCAAGGACTCATCAAGTTGTTTCTTAAGCTCGGCTAGTTCTAAGGGTGCCATTTTGTAAGGTCTCCTAGAGATTGGAGCGGTTCCTGGGATAAGATCTATGACGAACTCTACATCTCTGTCGGGTGGAATACCTGGCAGTTCCTCTGGAAAGACATCCGAAAAGTCACGGACTACCGGGATATCTTCAAGGTCTGGAAGAGGACTGGCATTAAGAGAATAGAGCTGACGCTTTGCAACTCTGGTGGAGACAGTGACTATCTTGCCAGATGGGTGTGTAAGCTGAACAGATCTGGTGTAACAATCAATCTTGGCATGATGAGCTTTCATCCAGTCCATACCCAAGATGATGTTAATATCTGAGGACTTGAGGGCTACAAGTGATGCAAGAAATACAAGTCTATCAACAAGGATTTCATTACCATAGGTGATTCTGGTGGTTTGCCATCTAGACCCTGGGGTTTGGATTTCAAGCGGAGTTGGCATATCACAAAATGACATGTCATGCAAACGAGCATAGCCTTCAGAAATAAAGAATGAGATGCTCGATGTCGAGCGAACCGATCTTTGGATGACAATTGACAAGAAGTGTACCAAGAACGACATACGGATCATCATGGCGTCTTTAGCTGAGACGTGATGCACACGTCCACGTTCAGTGGGAGCTGACTTGACATTGATCATCTTGCGTGATGGCTTACCACGACCAGCAGACTTCTCGAGCGGGGTGGAGCATAACTAGTCCGAGAGCGATCCGTGCATAGTGTCACGGCTTCCGCATGTGAAGCAAGTCCACGGAAGTTGGACGTGGACCCTTGACCGACAAGCGGTCTACCAAGAGGCTGGGTGGAACATCTGTTGAGTGGGGAGGCACCACATGAGATGGCCTTGGTGAATATCCGGGAGGAAGAGCGGAGTTTGGAACCCAAATCCGGCGCTTCTGAGAACTAGAACCGGAGGAAGATCCCAAATCACGGGTGTGTTTACGAGACTCCTCGTAAGTGAGCTGAGCTGTCTCTGCATTGATGGCCTTGTTCACAAGAGCTTGAAATGTATCACAATGATGCAGGTGGAGATCACGACGCAACTTGGGGTTGAGACCCTTCCGGAACCTAGCTTGCTTCTTGGCGTCCGTGGACACCTCTTCTGATGCATAGCGGGCAAGGATCTCAAACTCTCTGCTGTAAGCATCAACAGCCATCTTACTCTGGGTGAAACTACAGAACTCTTCTCTCTTGCGATCGATGAGGGCACGAGGAATGTGATGCTCATGAAAAGCCTCAATGAAATCCTCCAAGTAGGAATCGGCCAGCCGAAGCATAGCCTCATAGTTACGCCACCAAAGACTAGCGGGACCTTCCGGTGGTATGTGGCATAGGTGACCTTGTCATCTTCACTACGTTCGCGAGCGGAGCTTGTGTGTGATACTACGGGCCGGTCATCCGCATCGAGTGGCTCAATAGAATGATGAAAGGTGGGTGGGTGCAAGCGGATGAAGTCATGAATGGTCACGGATCCTTTGAGCGATGTGCGGTGTTCTCCTCGTCGTGCCAACAAGCGGTTAGACTCACGCTTGTTTTTCTCCATCTCTAACATGAACTCTGCCAACGAAGGCTGGTCGGGAGGATCCTTATCCCTACCATCTCCGTGGTTCTGGCTATGAGCAATAGAACTTCGCTTAGCTGATGACATCCTGAGAAACGAAGCCAAGGACGGAATCAGCATCAACTATAGGCTATAGAATGTAGGACAAGGATATTAGTAACTCTCGAACTCCTAGGGCAATTCCGGCAGCATAACGGCAGTAAAATGCTCAAAATGAGACATCCTGCTAAAAATGGGGTAGTAACATACTCAACATCATCACTGAAGGTTCTGAGATCATACTAAACAGACTACACCGGAAGTACTCGAAAACTGGAATATGACTCTGACCAACCAATCCTATGGAAATACGGAGTAGTAACACGTGATCCTGATAGACGGAAGAGAAGCCTAGTTACTTAACCCCGTAGGAAACATAGGACGACTCAGATCAGAAGGCCATGAGGTATAAGGAGTAAAAAGAGCCTTACGTTCCTTCCCACAATCAATTCCCTTACATAACTAAAGAATTTCTAGACTCAATTTCGACCAGTTTGGCTCGGTAATCCTACAGGCAGTCAGGCTCTGATACCAAAGCTGTCAGGACCCCGACTCAATGCCACATCGATCTAGCATGTAACACCTCATATCACTTTGCGGCCTCACGCACGGTATCCCCACGGTGTCGCCTTACCTTTGCCCGGGACCGTTTAGCCTTTTGGCTGCGTATATGATAGTGTCGCTAGCATCCATATGATAAGGAGCCGGGCTGACATGGCTAGTCGTAAACCCAAAGTGGCACTAACTTACGAGGACAGGCATACATGACCCAACAGCGAGCGTGTCGGTCATCACGAGTGAATCCAGGCTGTAGCACTGGCTATGAGACTCGGTGAACCGGGCAGGCGGGCTAACAGGACTCCGGTATTCATCGCGTGACATTTCCCCAAGGGACGGAACACGAGAGCGAAGAAGGACACATGCCGGCCAACCTAAGTGTTCGGAGCGGTAGCAAGCTACCATGGCTCGATGGAAGCACTAGGAGACATTTCCGTAAGAGAGGCTACTAGGAATAAACAACTAGATAGTCAGATCCCACACATAGCAATACACATTACATGTAACGCATAACATGCAAGTATGTGCTGTACAACATGGCATCACAAAGATAACTCAACAACTCATATAGATAAAGGCTCGGAAGAGCCATCATAGCATTATTGCAAGCAGGGTCACAGGACCCATCATACGAGCATACAAGCGACAAGCGGAAGCATTACAGTGCCGAGTACGTACATCTACAAATGAAAAAGGCTGAAGAGCCTGACTATCTACAACGTCCGATCAAGATCGTAGCTGAGGTACAAGCTACTTGTCGAAGCCCACAAGAACACTAGTAAGACTGAAGTCTCCGCTGCAAAAACATAAATAAAGCACCATGAGTACAAAGGTACTCAGCAAGACTTACATCAGATCCTATCATACATGCACTTGTATCAAGAGGGTAATGTGGGGTTTAGTTGCAGCAAGCCAGCTTTGACTCTGTGGCTATCCTGTTCTACGACTACCAGAACTTCTTTGAGGTGATATGGCGCTACAGTCCACTAATCACCACACAACACACTACTATGGATTTGTCCCGTCTCCCTCGAGAAGGCCATCCATAGTACTCACACTTTTCTTGAGCATTTTATTGTATCCACTTCAAGTTATCTATGTACCATGTAAGCATCCAAGAAGTCCATATCCATGGACCCGGCTATTGAATAGATCATGTTAACCCTGCGGGTGTACTTCTTCACACTGCGCCTCGCCACTTACCGCCATGTACCGTCATGTATCTCGGCAACCTTCAAGCGGAAGCTTTGGCGAGGGTGTCGGCCACGACCGACTAACCGCACAAGACTCTAGCCGGGTTTATCGCCTATTCGGGTTCCATCCGCAAGGAGATCCGGTGGGGTGTCGCTCACGACCCCAAACGATGTGTGCGGGGTTCCCGAGCCCACCATCCGGGTGCCACTCGGTACACCGGGCCACGTGTGCCTAGTCTGTCCCAAGCCCACCCTGCCGGGTGCCACTTGGTAGAAAAATAGCACTACCTACAAACACCAGAAACTAGTTGCGACTCCTGGACAGAGATCAAGTTGGTTAATAAGCCGAGAGGGGCCAAGTTACCGGAACCCAATGTGTGGTAGTATCGAGTCATTGGACAACATACATAGAACTCAATGCTTAAGGACGGTTCCAGTGAGACAACCCACCATGTACTCCTACATGGCCTCTCACCGCTACCTTTACCAAATCGTGTTCACACGTTCACTCTCAGCATCACAACATAGAGCATTGTACTCCAATTCATTCCCGATGAATCAGACCTGACACAACTCTAAGCAATAGCAGGCATAGCATGGTAGGAACACAACATGGCTCAATCAACTCCTACACATGCTAGTGGGTTTTAACTATTCTTGTGGCAATGACAGTCATGCGGAGGAATGGGTTCAACTACTGCAGCACAAAAGTAGCAGATGAATCGTTGTTGTCCTAATGCAATATCTGATAGCAGGAGCGAGAGAGTAGGATTATATCGGAATGAACAAGGGGTTTGCTTGCACGGTAGATCAACAAGGAGGGCCTTTGCTTCATAGACAGTACTCTCGAGCACTCTCGAGCGGGACCTATCGAGAAGGAACAGTGCCAACAATCAAAACACAAGCATATGCAACAATATGATGCATGAACATGGCATGAAGATGTGATGCTGTTTGAGATAATGCAACTAGTAATCATTTGGTTTGAAGTCCATTTGAACCCTAAGCTCAAATGCAATTCTAATATAAGTCTCTTAATATGCCATAATGTGTTTCCTCATATTCAGCATGTATAAGTTGGTTTGTCATGCATGAAACTGGTACAGATGGAAAGATTGCATTTTTCTGATAATTTTTCATATATAAATTATTTCAATCTGAGCTACGGTTGAATTTCTATGAATTTTTGAAGTTTAAATCATTTTCTGGAATTTCTTGATTTATTTTAAATCCAGAAAATAAATAATTGCGTCAGCACTGCGTCATGCTTGCGTCAGCAGGTCAACGGTGCTGACCAGGTCAAACCTGACGTGTGGGGTCCACACATCAGTGACAGGGGGGTTTAGCAGGATTAGTTTAATCCTAATTAAAAGGTTAGTGGCACTGGGGCCCACTATCAGTGTCAGGGGTTAACTAAGTGGTGAGGTTAGCAGCTAATCACGCGCCACGTCAGTCGCCGGAGTTTCGCCGGTGACGACCTCGAGCCACGGCGGAAGTTCGCCGGAAATAGCTGGAGGCCATGGTTTGGCACACGGAGGCCACCGGCGGGTAGCTCGTGCACGGGCGCATCCAGCTGCGCTCAGGGGAGGCCGTGGGGTGGGCCGAGGCGGCGGCATCGACATCGACCTCGGCCGGAGTTCGGCCGAGGAGGAGGTCGAGTCGACGGGCTGCAGAACGCATGGCTCTTGCCTTCTAAGGCCTCTACGCAAGCTCACAAGGCCGTTGGGCAAGGTGGGGTGGCCCTGGGGTCGCCGGAATGTCACCGGCGACGAGCTCGAGCGGAGGTGAGCTTCGGCTCGTGCAGTCAAGGGGCTAGAGGCGCGAAGGCGAGGGAGGAAGGGGAGAAGATGGCGGGGCTCACAAATGGCTCGCAGGGTTGCTCGCCGTGGCCGGAACGTCTTTGGAGGCGGCGGAGCGGCGAAGACGATCTCCGGCGGCGGAGGTGAAGAAAGCGATGGCGGCTCTCGGGGCTTCCGCGTCTTGCGGCTTAGCGAGAGGACGAGGACGACGGCGCGGAGCTCGGGGGCGGCTCAGATGCTCTCGAGGGGCGCGTGGCTACGGCTACGGCGAGCGGTGGCGACAGGCGCGTTCGGGCGGTCGGGAGAGAGAGAACCAGGGAAGGGGGAGGAATGAGAGAGAGGGAGAGAGGTGCGGGGAGTCGCGTGGCGTCGTCCGGGCCATCCAGACGAGGAGGGGAGAGGGCAGGCAGGCAGAGAGGGAGGTGGCGTGTGCGGGCGGAGCTGCTGCAGCGTCGACGCGCCCATCTCCTGTCGAGGACGAAGACGACAGAGGAGGGCGCCAGTGGGCTGGGCGGGCTGGCTGTTCTTTGGGCTGCATAGGGAGGAGGCCTGTAAGTCTCCTTTTATTTCTGTTTTCTATTTTTCTGACATTTGTTTGGTTTAAATAAAATACTAAACCATTTTATTTTCTTATGCCAATTTTTGTAGGGGCTAGTGGCATTATTCCAGAGCTCCTCAACAACTGGCATAATTTTTGGACATATACTAAATATATAACTAATATATATCCAATGCAAATATTTATGCATTAATTCCAAATGGCCAAAATAAATACTTATGAGCTCCTGAAAATATTGGTTTGATTTTTATCTCTGTCCAATGTTTTCAGAGGGTAACATGAGCATTTTCTTGGACCCTTTTGGAGCAATTTTTATTTGGGTCATTTCTAAAAATGATTCTGAGGGTTTCTCAAATCCTCATTTCAAATTTAAATGAAATTTAAACATGATGCACACATGACTAGCTAGCCTTGAGCATACCAGAACTAGGGATGTGACATCCAGGTCCCGCTATTGGTTATTGACCGGAGACGTGTCTCGGTCATGTCTACATTGTTCTCGAACCGTAGGGTCCGCACGCTTAAGGTTTCGATGGCGGTTATATTATGAGTTTATGTATTTTGATGTACCGAAGAAGTTCGAGTCCCGATGTGATCACGGACATGACGAGGAGTCTCGAAATGGTCGAGACATAAAGATTGATATATTGGAAGCCTATATTTGGAGTTCGAATGGTTCCTTGTGAAATCGAAATTCTGCGAGTACTTAGAGGTTACCGAACCCCCGAACTATATGGGCCATAGTGGGCCTTGGTGGAAAGGAGAAAGGGCCAGCCCTAGGTGGCCGCGCGCCTCCCCCCTTCCCCTAGTCCTATTAGGACTAGGAAAGGTGGGCCGGCCCCCTCTCTCTCTTTCCCCCTCCGGTGAATCCTATTCCAACTAGGATTGGAGGGGGAATCCTACTCCCAGAGGGAGTAGGACTCCCTGGCGCGCCTCCTCTTGGCCGGCCGGCCCCCTCCCCCTTGCTCCTTTATATACGGGGGCAGGGGGGCACCCTAGAACACATAAGTTTGATCTACGGATCGTTCCTTAGCCGTGTGTGGTGCCCCCTTCCACCATATTCCACCTCGGTCATATCGTCGCAAAGCTTAGGCGAAGCTCTGCGCCGGTAGAACATCAAGATCGTCCACCACGCCGTCGTCTTGACGAAACTCTCCCTCCCAGCTCTCTTGGATTGGAGCCGAGGAGGCGTCATCGAGTTGTACGTGTGTCAAGAACTCGGGCGCCGAGTAACGGCGCGGGATCGGTCGGATCGCGAGGAGAACGTCGACTACTTCCTCTACGTTGTGATCGCTTCCGCTTGGTCTCACGAGTGCGTAGACAACACTCTCCCCTCTCGTTGCTATGCATCACCATGATCTTGCGTGTGCGTAGGATTTTTTTTTGAAATTACTACGTTCCCCAACACCGTCGGCCAATGAGAATTTTACACGTGGAAAATCGGCATTGGTCGTGGCTGTTAGCGGGTTATCGGATCCAAAACCGGACCCGATAGCTTAACGGCGCTTAACGGCGTCCCATTACGGTGGATGCCACATGTCGGTCACCCTTGACGAAAGCACTTCTATGACACACAATTTATCGTCCTGGAAGTGGACACTTCCGTGATGATAATTTTGGTAATGTCATGGAACACTTCTACAACAGCACAGGCATGACTATCTTGATTCTGTCATAAAATCGCCATGGATGTACATGCATGACAAAAAGCGTGACCTACTGTGACAAACACATATCATCACGGAAGTGTATTTTTTTGTAGTGATACCTACATATATGTGGTATTTCCATGTCATTCTAAGTAAATTTGTATGTGCCAACTTTAATTTTCAAAATGAATTTCCTTTTTGTGTGCCCGTACCACTCATGAAGCGCCAGGGGGTAGCCAATAGTTTCCATGGTAGATGTGTTATTCTTAAGATGAGGGTTTATTCACTTGTCATTGCATGAGAGTGTGGCTGTGATAGGGATGCCCGGTCCTGAAATGAAAAAGAAATTTACTTTATGTTGTCAAATAATAAATACGTTGGAAAGTGTTGGTATGGAAGGCACCCATGGATACAGCTAGCCATGGATTGTAAAAGAATGGTGGAGAAAGGAATAAACTTTATTTTATGTTTGGGAACCGCCTATGATGTATCTAGCATGGAAGGTATTGGGAACTACTCGGTTTTCTTGTTGACGGGAAAAGCATGCCTCTCAAAATATTTGATATCTCAATTCAAGCTTTGAGCTCTGGCACCTCAACAAATCTCAACTTCCATCTACGAAAGTCCTATCTATTTACTTTTATGTAAATTTTGTTTTTATTTGAGTCTGCATCTTCTCTTATAAAGCACCAACTAGGGAGCACTAAGATCATACTTATGCATTCGATGTAGGTAATATTCGAGTGTGTTTCATGAATGGATTAATGATTGAGCACGATGTGCTAGGGATAGCTTTCTTTAGTGTTGATATTTTGAAACACATGGTTGCTTGTTGATATGCTTGAGTATTGAAGTCTTCTTGTCAAATATACACTATTGCTTTGAACCATCTAAAAGTTCAAATGTCCATGCTACAAAAGAAAATAATATGTGATGAACATGTTATGCAGCATTCCACATCAAAAATTCTGTTTTTATCATTTACCTGCTCGAGGACGAGCAGGAATTAAGCTTCGGGATGCTGATATACGTCTCCAACTTATCTATAATTTTCCATTGTTCCATGATGTTATATTATCATTCTTGGATGTCTTACATTCATTTTATAACAACTTTACATTATTTTTTGGGACTAATGTATTGACATAGTGCCCAATGCCAGTTGTTGTTTTTTTGCTTATTTTTTACCTTACGGAATATCCATATCAAACGGAATCCAAAAGCAGTGAAATGTTTTGGAGATTTTTTTGGACCAGAAGACAACTTGGGAGCCAAGAAAGCACCAGAGGAGAGGCCCGTGGGCCCACAACCCACCAGGGTGCGTTAGAGGCCCTTGGCGTGCCCAAGCGGTTGGTGGGGCCCACAGGAGTCCTCTCTGCTGCCTCTAAGCTCTACAAATACTCAGATATTCCACAAACACTAGGTAGTGATCAAAACACAATTCCAGCCGCCGCAAGCTCCAGAACCACGAGATCCAATCTAGAGCCCTATTTCGGCACCTTGCCGGAGGGGAACAAGATCACAGAAGGGTTCATCATCCTCATTGATGCTCCTCTGATTATGCGTGAGTAGTTCACCATAGACCTACGGGTCCGTAGGAAGTAGCTAGATGGATTCTTCTCTCTTTTTGATTCCCAATACAATGCTCTCGTCGATGATTTTGGAGGTCTATTTGATGAAATAACTTTTTGCAGCGTGTTTGTTGGGATCCGATGAAGTGCGAGTTTATAACCAGATCTATCCATGAATATTATTTGAGTTTTCTTTGATCTCTTATATGCATGATTGTTATAGACTCGTATTTCTTCTCCGAATCTTTGGTTTAGTTAAGCCAACTAGATTGATTTTTCTTGCAATGGGAAGAGGTTCTTTGTGATGGATTCGATCTTGCAAGGCACGCATGTATCGTTGCTATTAAGGATAAAAAGATGGGGGTCTATTCCTACATGAATAGGTCTTGTCTACACCATGTCATCATTTTTATTGCATTACTCTGTTTCTCCATGAACTTAATACACTAGATGCATGTGTGGAGTAATAGTAGTATATGCAGGCAGGAGTCGGTCTACTAATCTTGGACGTGATGCCTATATACATGATCATTTCCTTGGACATCATCATAATTATTTGCTCTTCTATCAATTGACCAACAATAATTTGTTTGCCCACCGTATGATATTTTCTCAAGAGAAGCCAGTAGTGAAATCTACGGCCCCCGGGCCTATTTTTATCATATTGTTTTTAGATCTATTATTCCAAAAACCCAGAAGCACCTTGCTGCACTTTTTCTTTACTTATTTCATTTCGTGTTTTTGGAAGATCTATTTATCCAATCTACCACAATTTATCTATCTTTTTACCATAGAGGGATTGACAACCCCTCTTGCGTGTTGGGTTGCAAGTATTTGTTCTTTGCGTGCAGGTACTGATTACATAGTGTTGCTTGGTTCTCCTACTGGGTTGGTAACCTTGGTATCATAACTGAGGGAAATACTTACCGTAGCTGTGTCGCATCATCCCTTCCTCTTTGGGGAAATACCAACGCAGATTCAAGCCACGTCAAAAGAATTTCTGGCACCGTTGCCGGGGAGACATCATCAATATCTATCAGGTTCCTAATCACAAATCTCATCTCCTTGCAATTTACATTATTTTCCATTTGCCTCTCTTTTTCATCCCCCCCCACTTCACAAAAAATTGCCTTCTTTTTCATTCGCCTTTTTCTCGTCGGATCCTGTGTTTGCTTGCAATCTAGTTTGCGTAGTCACGATATCTCAAGAAAATACCAAATTATGTGATTTTTTTCAATACTAATAATAGTGATTTTATTAGTACTCTGATTGCTCCTCCCGCCACTACTGCGGAGTCTTGTTATATTATTGTCGCTTTGTTGAATCTTGTTATGAAAGACCAATTTGCCGGTACTCCTAATGAGGATGCCGCATCCCATCTAAACACATTCGTAGAATTGTGTGATATGAAAAAGAAAAAAGATGTGGACAATGATATTGTGAAGTTGAAACTATTTCCTTTCTCCTTGAGGGATCGTGCAAAATTTTGGTATTCTTCTTTGCCTCGCAATAGTATCGATTCTTGGGACAAGTGCAAAGATGTTTTTATTACCAAGTATTTTTTGCCCGTGAAAATTATTTCCCTTAGGACTCAAATAATGAATTTTAAGCAACCTGAGCATGAACATATTGCACAATCTTGGGAAAGAATGAAATTGATGCTAAGAAATTGTCCTACTCATGGTTTAAATCTTTGGAAGATTGTACAAAAGAATTATGTCGGGTTGAATTTTGTTTCTAGAAATCTTTTAGATTCTGCCGTGGGTGGTACTTTTATCGAGATTACTTTGGGTGAAGCTAATAAATTGCTTGATAACATGATGGCAAATTATTCACAATGTCATACCGAAAGAAGACCTAATAGTTAAAAGGTTAATTCGGTTGAAGAAATTAGTACTTTGAGTGAAAAAGTTGATGCTGTTATGAAATTGGTTGCTAGTAAAAATACTTCTATTGATCTTAATGATGTGCCTTTCTCTACTTTGATTGAGCAGAATAGTGATCCTGTCGATGTGAATTTTGTCTCGCGAAACAATTTTAATAACAATGCTTATAGAGGTAATTGTAATCCTAGGCCTTTTCCTGGAAATTCCTCTAATAATTATGGCAATTCCAATGGTAATTCTTCTGAAAATAATAATAGGAACCCCTATGATATTAAGAGTAATATTAAATAATTTATCAATGCTCAATAAGCTTTCAATACTATGATAGAAGAAAAGTTGAATAAGATTGATGATATGTCTAGAAGCATTGATAGAATTTCCCATAATTTAGAAAATCTCAAGATTAAAGCTTCTCCACCTAAGGTTGATGTCAATGAACCAATTAAAGCTTTATATGTTTCTATGGATGAAATTATGAAAAGAACCACTATGCTTAGAGCTAAAAGAAAAAAATTAGAAAGAGTGTTTTCTACTGATTGCTTTTTATAAAAATGATGAAGATCTAAAAAATGATTGGTGTTTCTTCTATTCATTACTTCTTTAGTACTCATCCCTTCCTCTTTGGGGAAATACGGACACAGATTCAAGCCATGTCAATGATCTACACCGACACATTCTTCTTCCGATGCAACTCGATGACGGTAACTATCGTGATGCTAACCCGTTATGCATCTTGATATTGATCTTGGGTGATCATAGGTGTGAATTTTTTTTTGTTTTCTACTATGTTTCCCAACAGTATGGATAACCGTTGCGATGAGCAAGACCTCAACTTTGTTTAGGCCTCCACCATCATTGTCGGCGATAATGTGGCAAGGACCCCCTTTTGGGATGCCCCTTTGCTCCTTGATCGCAAGACAAAGGAGATTGCACCCATCATCTTAGAGATTTCTTCAAGAAAAATTGGAAGGTGAGGGAATCTAAAGAATGATGCTTGGATCTTTAAGATTAAAACCCCTACCATGGTTACCGTTGAGCATATCTGGCAATTCTATCTCCTACAAGGCGCAATTCTTAGGCATGACTCTTTCCCAATGGACAAAATGGTGTGGAAAGCATGGGCTCCTCCATATGTCAAGTTCTTTTCTTGGTTGGCAATGCAATATAGGATTTGAACCGCTGATAGATTGGTCAAATGTGTATAGCCAAATTGTAGGCTTTGCACTGTTTGCAAGCGGGGCTATCTAGTCCGGGATACATCTCTTCTTGAAGTGTCAGTTACCACAAAGAATTTGGTGGATGGTAATTGAACAACTTCATCTAGAAGGCATGGACACTTCAACACGACACTTGGAAGAAAATGTCAAGTCATGGTGGACCAAGATGACTGATGCGAGTACTCCCAATAGGAAGGCCATGACATCTCTCACCATGTTGGTCTCGTGGACCGTTTGGAATGAGATAAATGCTAGGGTTTTCTGCAATAAAAGAGCCCCACCACCAATCTTTCTAAACAACATCATGTCAAACACAAATTTATGGATCACCGCGGAGCAAAACAACTAGGACGATATTTGTGTGAGGGTAATCATTCGTGTCATGTAATAAGGGGCACTTGTAAAAAATCTATCCTCTTCTTAATTAATCGACGAGGCAAATATTTTTTCCTCATGTTCGGAAAAAAAGTTCTATCATAATTACTTAGTTAGGCACCTATGCATCGCCACGGATTGTCCATATCATTAGGCGAGCCATGACCTACGTAGAATCTTGGCGGAGTTCATAACATTCATGTTGGTGAGTCCATGTCCACCTTTATCCTTGGGGTTTAACACGACCTCCCATTTGACTGGACAAGTCCACCAATAACCCCTATCTGACCCTTTCCACAAAAAGTTATGTCTAATCTTGTCGACAGACTTGGTGACCCATGGCGGTGGATCTAGCAAAAAATGTGAAATTGCAGTAGAAGTGAGCACAAATTAAAATATAGGGATGGAGCGACTGAATCAACTAAAAAAAGAATGGGGTGATCGCTCCATGTAAGCATGGGTGCATGCCAAGAGGTAAGGTGTGCCTCAATGTTATCCATGAGTCTTTATAAATCATCCTTCTTGGACTTCTTGCAGTTCAGCGGCAACCCAAGGTAAGTGATGTGGAGGTGCATAGTTGAGCATATTACAATAAATCTCAATAAAACAGGTGTTGTGGCTTATGGGTGGAATAGAACTCTTAAGGATATTACAATTTAGCCCAGAGGGCGGAGGCACGGCCGAAGATATGCACTAGAGTTTTAGTGACCTTGACATCTCTGAGAGAAATGTACAGAAAAAGAATAATTTCATCGGCACATAGAGAAAGCCTTTATTGAATAATGTCACTAGGAAATACAGTGAGCATCCCCAAATAATCTGTCTTAGAAATGGGTAGGTTAAAAGCATCAATAGTGATGATAATGTGCATCAAAGATAGGCATTGTCCTTGCCGTAAGCTCCGAGAATGACAAATAAAAGATCTCGGAGCACCCCTGAGTAGTATGCTCAAAGAAGTTGTCGAGAGAATCACAATCCATGTCCGCCACCTTGGCCTAAAGCCCTTATCCTAAAGGATATCAAGAAGGAATTGCCAAGCTACTATATAAAAAGCTTTAGCAATACCAATTTTGGAATAAGACTGTTGCATCGTCCCACACAAGAGAGTGACATTATTCATCTTGGTCGAATAAACTCATTATGGTTTTAGCCCAAACAATCTTCATCTTAATATTCCCAAACTACTTGGAACTTCAACTTAGGAGAAATTTGGACCTAAGTTTACGCCTGAATTGAGTGAGCGGATTTGAGATTGAGCAGAGGGCCTCTCTAGACTAAGCTACAGAAACCGTCTCAATGAAGTCATCCAGATCAAGCTAGGAGGATTCAAAGTGGAAGCATCAACACTTAACAGTGTTGTGAACCATATAGACGAGCAGTGGACAATGGTATGAGATGCCGAAGAAATTCCTTGAAAGAAGGAGTGAAAGGATTGATATGGTTGACTAGAGGGGGTGAATAGGCAACTACCATTGTTTAGCATTTCTTAACAAAATAGGTTTAGCAACAAATAGGTTGTTGAGGGAGTGCTGGATTCGGGGGTCCTCAAGTGTCCGGCCCAGGAATATGGGCCAGGTTGAATGGGTCGTAAACATCAAGCTAAAGACCCGTGTCCGGGTGGGACTCCTCCATGCATGAATGATGAGATTAGAGTCCGGGTGTATTGCTTCTTTCCCTTGTGAACCGACCTTGTACAAACCCTAGGTCCCTCCGGTGTGTATATAAACCGGAGGGTTTAGTCTGTAGAGGCTATCATTATTACCATCATCAGAATATTCATAGGTTAGACATCTAGGGTTTAGCCACCACGATCTCGAGGTAGATCAAACCTTGTAACCTCTATACTCTTTGAATATAATCAAGAAGGAGTAGGGTTTTACCTCCTTTAAGAGGGCCCGAACCTGGGTAAACATTGTGTCCCTTTGTCCACTGTTACCACCGATCCTTAGATGCACAGCTTGGGCCCCCTACCCAAGATATGCCGGTTTTGACACCGACATTGGTGCTTTCATCGAGAGCTCTGTCGTGCTGTCTACAAAAGCGATCTATGGCTCTCCTAGTCATGAACGACAATATCAGTTCTGGAAGGAGCCTGACTTCTGGGCAGACACTCCAGCTCGGTGGTTTCATCGTAGGAGCTTGTGTGGTCATCAAGCCCACAGCACCCCCTACGACCACCGAACACCGTCTTTGCATCGGCCTCGAGTACTCTGAAAAGATGGATCCGGCAGATGTCTCGTCTTTGAATGAGCTGCTGGATTGCATCGCCGCCCTGGGGGTCTCAACGGACTATGATCGGATCGGGCTCAAGCCTGACCAGTGGGAAATTCATCGCCCGCCGATCACCCACCTCGTAGCGGTCGTTGAGGAACAGGACAAAGACACTTTCCTCCCTATGTTGAAGACAAAGTATGTTCGGGTCTTCGAATCCCTCGAGATGGACACTCTCCCTTCAGACAGGACTTCATGTCTTGTGAACTCTGTCTCGGATGTAGGATCGGGGGAGCCCTTGGATCTCCCCGGACCCAAACTGGTCATCTCGGAGACCCTACAAGCTCCAAATACAGATGTGGGACAGGATTCAAATTTTAAACCACCCACCACAATCAATATTCTCCAAGAAACTCAGGTCCTCCAGATATATACGACTTGATGTATGTGCGGCAGCAACCTCAGGAAATGGTCCACCACTTTTGGGCCAGATTCCTTCTTATTGAAAACAAGATCAAAGATTGCCCCGACGACGACATAGTTTTGGTATTTCATAGCAATTGCACCGATGAGGGAATATTGAATGCCCTTGACCATCGTCACATACAAAGCTTCACGGAACTATCACAGGTAGTACAAAAGTACTATGCGATGGAAAGCACATGGAGGGCCCAGAAACTCAACTGGAGCCCGTTGCCTTCAAGCAGTGTGCGGCCCGGACTAAACAGATACACCCTAGCGGGTCACCCGACCACCACTCGATGGGCAGAAAAATAAACCCTTTAGGGACATAGGTCCATTCTTGACAAACTCCTTGACAAGCCCTGTCTGATACATGCCACTCCGAGCACAGACCCAACCCATCGCCTTCGAGCATGTTGGGTACTCTGCAAAGTAGCAAAGAGTGAAGAGGCCATACTCACCACCACTCCAGGGAAATACTCTCCGGAGAGGGACGACTTTAACATCCTCATGGTCTTCGAGACCTTTTCTTCAAATAATTTGTGCAAAAGGGCACTCCGCGACCTCGCGGAAGTCCACCAAGTTACCGCACTGAGCCCATGGAACGACATGGCAATAACCTTTACAACCGAAGACGAACCAAAGGCTCGGTCAGTTCAAGCACCCTCCTCCCTAGTACTAAACCCCATTGTGGACAGTTTTCGGCTTAGTAAAGTGCTCAAGGACGACGGCAGTGGGCTTAACCTCATTTATGAAGACACGCTCGACAAAATGCAGGTGGACAGATCATGCATTGAGCAAAGCAATACCACCTTTTGAGGCATTATCCCCAGTCGAGAAGCACGAGCTCTAGGAGAATTAAACTGGATGTGGTATTTGGCACGGCCGAAAACTACAGATCCGAAGAGTTTCTCTTTCATGTGGAACCCTTCAACAGTGGGTATCACGCCATCCTCGGACAGGACGTCTTCACATGCTTCCAAGCTATACCCCAATACTTGTATATGAAGCTTAAAATGCCTGGACCCAACGGAATCATCACAACTTCGAGCGACCCAGACAAAGCCCTACGTGCCGAAAACAAAACCGCTTCCCTGGCCCTCAAGGCATTATCTGAAGCCCTAGCAGCCGAAGAACTAACCACCCTACGGTCGACGGTAAATAGGGATGATGTGATCCTCAATAAGAGATCTAAATCCACCTCTTTTAAGCCAGCTGACGAAATACTTAAATTTCAAGTGCACCCAACGGGCCCTAACAAGACAACGTCTATCGGAGCACAGCTGGATCCAGTAGTGGACGCCACTCTACGCACATTCTTGCGAGAGAATTGGGATATTCTCCCCTGGCACCCTTCAGACATGCCAGGCATCCCACGCAGGCTGGCCGAACACAATCTCAATATAATCAAGGGATTCAAACCTGTTAAGCTGACGCTGCGGCGATTCTCCGAACCGAAGCGTCAAGCCATGGGAGAAGAGCTAGCCAAGTTGCTAGAAGTCGGGTTTATTAGGGAAATCAAACATCCGGATTGGTTAGCCAACTTGGTCATGGTACCAAAGAAGGACAAATCCTGGCGCATGTGCGTTGATTCCAAAGACCTCAATAAGGCTTGCCCTAAGGACCCTTTCCCACTGCCTCGCATTGACCAAATCATTGATGTGACTGCAGGACACGATTCTTTGTGTTTCCTCGATGCCTATTCTGGATAGCATCAGATTAAAATGAAGGAATCGGATCAGGCCGCAACAACGTTCATCACCCCTTAAGGTACTTTCTGCTTCAACACTATGGCCTTTGGGCTCAAAACACTGGGCCTACCTACCAGCGTATGATTCAAACATGCTTGGAAAAACAAATCGGCAAAATAGTCGAAGCATACGTGGATGATGTGGTCATCAGGACAAAACGCGTCAAAACACTGCTGGACGATCTTTGCCTCACCTTCGACAACCTCCGGACATACGACATATGACTCAATCCGGAAAAATGTGTCTTCGGAGTCCCAGCCAACAAATTGCTAGGGTTCATTGTTTCCCATAGAGGAATTGAAGCAAACCCATCCAAGATCCGACCTCTGTCACAATTGGCTATACCAACAGACCTAAAGCAAGTCCAAAAACTAGCAGGGTGTGTTGCCGCCTTAAGACGTTTCATCTCCAAATTGGGAGAAAAGGCATTACCACTCTACAAGCTACTACGACATACTGATAGCTTTGAATGGACGAACACTGCCACAGCCGGATTGGAAGAAATCAAGGCCCTACTCACAAGCAACCCAATCCTAGCTCCCCCAGGTGTTGGCAAACCTATGTTATTATACATTTCGACAACTAACCAAGTAGTTAGTGTCGTGCTTGTCATCGAGCAAGGGGAAGAGGGACATAAATTCCCCAGCCAAAAGCCAGTCTATTATGTATTGGAGGTCCTCACACCTTGCAAATCCTGATACGCCCACTACCAAAAGATAGCCTATACGGTCTTCATGGCGTCCCAAAAACTGCGACACTATTTTCAAGAGTGCTCCATCACACTGGCATCAGAAGTACCACTTAACAACATTATCAACAACAGGGACGCCACTGGCCACATAGCTAAATGGGCCATCGAGCTTTTACCGTTCGTAATAATATACAAGCCACGTCGGGCTATTAAATCCCAGGTGTTGGCCGACTTTGTCGCTGAATGGACGGAAGCCGAACTCCCTAAAGAGTATAGTTCATACTCCAATTGGATTATGTACTTCGACGGCTCCAAAATGCTGGCCGACCTGGGGGCTGGCGTCATCCTGACATCTCCTACTGGGGATACAGTCCGCTATGTATTACAAATAATGTATACGGACTCCAACAATGCAGCCGAATATGAGGCGCTTATGCATGGTCTTCGCATGGCTGTCTCCATGGGTATACAACGCCTGGAGGTGCATGGTGATTCAAACCTTGCAATATCCCAGGTCAATGGAGAGTTTGACGCAAAGGACCCAAAAATGGTTGCATATCAAAACGCCGTATTAAAAATATCAGCTTGATTCGAGGGACTTGAGTTTCATCATGTCGCTTGAGACAGTAACCAGGCAGCCGACATCCTTGCTTGCATGGGCGCTAAGCGCGACCCTGTGCCACCTAACACTTTTGTGGAAAGGCTCTTCAAGCCATCCTAGTATGGCAGGGTGAGAGCAGAGAAGATAGTGCGGACCAGGTCACACCCCCAGCTGCCAAACACAATGCAGATACTACCGGGGGTCCGAATATCGAGATAACACCCTCTACTCATGAGATCATGGCTGTTATCGCTCCATGGACCAAACCATTCCTGGCCTACCTTAATAGGCGGGAGCTTCCCGATGATCCGAATGAATCTCATTGCATAGTTCGGTGCTCTAAAGCCTTCAAAGTGCATGAGGGTGATCTGTACAAAAAGAGCACTACCGAAGTCCTCCAAAGGTGTATCTCCGAAGAGGAGGGAAGGCAACTCTTGGCACAAATACATGCTGGTGTGGGCGGTCATCATGCTGCAGCTCGAGCCCTCGTAAGCAAGGCTTAAAGTATAGGCTTTTTCTGGCCCATGGCCCGAGCAGACGCTCAAGCCCTTGTCCAATGTTGTGTGGGTTGTCAGCTTTTCGCCAATCAAAGTTACATGCGTCCCACCGCATTAAAAATGATCCCCATTACCTGGCCCTTTGTGGTCTGGGGGCTTGATATGGGTGGTCCCCTTAAAGGGGGAAGCCACAAAAGGAAATACTTGCTGGTAATGGTAGATAAATTCACTAAATGGATAGAGGCCAAACTAGTAAAAACATCTTAGGCAGGGCCAGTGATTGACTTTATATCTGGCATGGTAGACAGTTATAGTGTCCCGCACAGTATCATCACTGATAATGGCTCCAATTTTACAGCTGATGAGGTGAAAACCTGGTGCGCTAAGTTGGGCATTAAACTCGATTATGCATCTGTATACTACCCTCAAACAAATGGCCAAGTCGAATGGGCCAATGGTCTGATCATGAGTGGCATTAAGCCCAGACTGGTGTGCTCTTTACAAGAATCAAACAAGCACTGGGTAGAGGAACTCGATTCCGTACTCTGGGGACTCCGGACCACGCTCAATCGAACGACCGGACACACACCCTTCTTTATGGTGTACGGCGTAGAGGCCGTATTGCCCTGCGACATTATTCATGACTCACCTCGGGTGCGCATGTACGAAGAGCGAGAAGCCGAATTAGATCGGCAGGATGGCCTAGATGGACTTGAAGAGGAGCGTGATGTTGCTAAGGCTCGTTCTGCATTTTATCAACAGCAGGCCAGGCATTACCAAAGCACAGAAGTGCGGGCTAAGACATACAATGTCAGAGAACTTGTTTTATGCCTCCCGGAAAAGAAAAAGGACAAGCTCAAACCAAAATGGGAGGGGGCCTTCATCATAGATGAAGTCCTTACTCGAGGAGCCTATCGCCTTCGCAATGAAGCGGATAATCACCTTGAGTCGAACCCATGGAACGTTGCCCGGCTCCGAAGATTCTATGCGTAGTTCGGCCTCCTTAGGTTTCACTTTGACTAGGTTTTTTCCTTTTTATGTCCTTTTTCGTTTTTTCCTTTTCCTTCTCAATGTATGTTTGGATCAACCGCACTATTCGGGGTACACATCTTTAAATGTATACACGCCACCATACATGGGGCCTTCTCACACGAAGCATATTATTAAAAGCTTATAGCTTCCAATGACTAGTCGGTTGTCTTTTTATATAGCTTTTGCCATTATATGCACCTCTATGACTTAAGTTTTTGCCAAGCTGGGTTGCCTCGCTCCTGTGTTTATACCCTATGTTCCGGATTGTTCAGCTAGGGTGTAAAGGGAGTACCTCTGCTATTGTCACAACCGGGTTATCTGGATCTGTACCTCAGACAGGTGAAGCCAAAAGCTAGCGTTCTTAAGGGAATAATTGGTCGGCAAATAAATGACCGACTGTGTTTTGGAACAAATATGGAATCGGCTGCCGGTAATTTGGATACAAGCCTAGGCATGCATAATTTAGTATGTCAACCCAAGGAAAGGAACCACTAATGGAACGATTTTCCTTGGAAGATGTTCCTTACGTTAAACAGTAATACAACATAACTCCTCGAACACATTTTGTCTGTTCGAGCAATATGAGCGGATTGCCTGGTTTCCGAAGATACTACATGTTTCTTATTTAACATAGTATACGGAAACACTCGAACTTCTTAGTTTGGAGGTGGAAGCCAAAGGTCTGTGATGACAAAAAAATTACAAGCTCGGTCATAAAGTACATTGATGCATAGAATCGAATGCCTACTCTCTTTCTACGCCATCTATAAGGCTATCTAGCTTACAATCTTCTTGCAAATATTTTGCCGCTATCATTACTTGGTCATATACCAAGTTTACAGGAATTCCCCTCCCATCCGGTCCCTGAGGCCCAACTCGAGCCATATGATTCTGATCAAGTCCGGTATAGCGTGTCTTCACCATGGCACATGCCTCTCGCACACCTTCCCGTCATGCAGACGTCTTCCATAGCTCGAAGCGACGCCGAGCACCTTTGAACAGGTCCGCCAACCCCTCCATACTTTTTGGAGGGGCATCAGATGGCCGTAAGGCTTTGGCCATACTCTTCATGGCTTTCCGGGCACGCTCGTGCAACTTTGACAGTTCTTTTAGAACGTTGCTTTGAAGCCCAGACACTTCCTCTTCGGGGCGGCCGGTTAATAGACTATTGGAAATATGCCCTAGAGGCAATAATAAAATGGTTATTATTATATTTCCTTGTTCATGATAATTGTCTATTGTTCATGCTATAATTGTATTGATCGGAAACCGTAATACATGTGTGAATACATAGACCACAACAAGTCCCTAGTGAGCCTCTAGTTGACTAGCTCGTTGATCATCATATGGTCATGGTTTCCTGACTATGGACATTGGATGTCATTGATAACGGGATCACATCATTGGGAGAATGATGTGATGTACAAGACCCAATCCGAAGCATAGCACAAGATCGTGTAGTTCGTTTGCTAGAGCTTTTCTAAATGCCAACTATCATTTCCTTAGACCATGAGATCGTGCAACTCCTGAATACCGTAGGAGTGCTTTGGGTGTACCAAACGTCACAACGTAACTGGGTGTCTATAAAGGTGCACTACAGGTATCTCCGAAAGTGTCTGTTGGGTTGGCACGAATCGAGACTGGGATTTGTCACTCCGTATGACCGAGAGGTATATCTGGGCCCACTCGGTAATGCATCATCATAATGAGCTCAATGTGACTAAGTAGTTGGTCACGGGATCATGCATTACGGAACGAGTAAAGTGACTTGCCGGTAACGAGATTGAACGAGGTATTGGGATACCGACGATCGAATCTCGGGCAAGTAACGTACCGATTGACAAAGGGAATTGTATACGGGATTGATTAAATCCTCGACATCATGGTTCATCCGATGAGATCATCATGGAACATGTGGGAGACAACATGGGTATCCAGATCCCGCTGTTGGTTATTGGCCGGAGAGCTGTCTCGGTCATGTCTGCATGATTGCCGAACCCGTAGGGTCTACACACTTAAGGTTCGATGACGCTAGGGTTATAAGGAAGATTTGTTTGTGATTACCGAATGTTGCTTGGAGTCCCGGATGAGATCCCGGACGTCACAAGGAGTTCCAGAATGGTTCGGAGGTGAAGATTTATATATGGGAAGTCATCATACGGTCACCGGAAATGTTCGGGGGTATACCGGTATTGTACCGGGACCACTGGAAAGGTTCCGGGGGTCCACCGGGTGGGTCCACCTGCCCCGGAGGGCCTTATGGGTTGTAAGTGGAAGGGAACCAGCCCCTAGTGGGTTGGGCACCACCCCCCTAGGGCCCCTGCGCCTAGGGTTGGGGGGACCCTAAAGGGGGCGCCCCCCTTGGCTTGGGGGGCAAGCCCCCTTCCCCTTTGGCCGCCGCCCCCCTCTAGATCTCATCTAGAGGGGCCTTCCCTCTTTCCCCTTCTCCCTATAAATAGAGGGGTGGAGGGAGGGGTGCAGTACCACATCCAAGGTGCAGCACCTCCCCTCCCCAACACTTCTCATCCTCTGCAAGAGCTTGGTGAAGCCCTGCCGGAGAACTGCTACTCAATCACCACCACGCCGTCGTGCTGCTGCTGGAGCTTTCTTCCTCAACCTCTCCCTCCTCCTTGCTGGATCAAGGCACGGGAGACGTCACCGGGCTGCACGTGTGTTAAATGTGGAGGTGCCGTTGTTCGGTGCTAAGATCGGAATCCACCGCGATTTGAATCACTACGAGTACGACTCTTCATCCATGATCTTGTAACGCTACCATCTCACGATCTTCAAGGGTATGAAGATGCACTCCCCTCTCTCTCGTTGCTAGTTACTCCATAGATTGATCTTGGTGATGCGTAGAAAAATTTTAATTTCTGCAATGATCCCCAACAGTGGCATCATGAGCTAGGTCTATGAGTAGTTTCTATGCACGAGTAGAACACAAATTTGTTGTGGGCGTCGATTTTGTCAATTTACTTGCCACTACTAGTCTTATCTTATTTCGGCGGCATCGTGGTATGAAGCGGCCCGGACCGACCTTACACGTGCGCTTACGTGAGACAGGTTCCACCGACTGACATGCACTAGTTGCATAAGGTGGCTAGCGGATGTCTGTCTCTCCTAGTTTAGTCGGATCGGATTCGATGAAAGGGTCCTGATGAAGGGTAAATATCAATTGGCATATCACGTTGTGGTTTTGGCGTAGGTAAGAAACGTTCTTGCTAGAAACCTATAGCAGCCACGTAAAAACATGCAACAACAATTAGAGGACGTCTAACTTGTTTTTGCAGCATATGCCGTGTGATGTGATATGGCCAAAAGGATGTTATGAATGATATATATGTGATGTATGAGATTGATCATGTTCTTGTAATAGGAATCACGACTTGCATGTCGATTAGTATGACAACCGTCAGAAGCCATAGGAGTTGTCTTAATTATTGTATGACCTGCGTGTCATTGAATAACGCCATGTAATTACTTTACTTTATTGCTAAACCGTTAGCCATAGTAGTAGAAGTAATCGTTGGCGTGACAACTTCATGAAGATACGATGATGGAGATCATGATGATGGAGATCGTGGTGTCATGCCGGTGAAGATGATTATCATGGCGCCCCGAAGATGGAGATCAAAAGGAGCAAAATGATATTGGCCATATCATGTCACTATTTGATTGCATGTGATGTTTATCATGTTTTACATCTTATTTGCTTAGAACGACGGTAGCATAAATAAGATGATCCCTCATAAAATTTCAAGAAAGTGTTCCCCCTAACTGTGCACCTTTGCGAAGGTTCGTTGTTTCGAAGCACCACGTGATGATCGGGTGTGATAGATTCTAACGTTCGAATACAACGGGTGTAAGCCAGATTTACACATGCAAAACACTTAGGTTGACTTGACGAGCCTAGCATGTACAAACATGGCCTCGGAACACAAGAGACCGAAAGGTCGAACATGAGTCGTATAGAAGATATGATCAACATGAAGATGTTCACCGATGATTACTAGTCCGTCTCACGTGATGATCGGACACGGCCTAGTTGACTCGGATCATGTATCACTTAGATGACTAGAGGGATGTCTATCTGAGTGGAAGTTCATTAAATAATTTGATTAGATGAACTTTATTATCATGAACTTAGTCTAAAATCTTTGCAATATGTCTTGTAGATCAAATGGCCCACGCTAATATTGCCCTCAACTTCAATGCATTCCTAGAGAAAACCAAGCTGAAAGACGATGGTAGCAACTATACAGACTGGGTCCGGAACTTGAGTTTCATCCTCATAGCTGCCAAGAAAGCATATGTCCTAGAAGCACCACTAGGTGAAGCACTCGTTTTCCCATCAACTCAAGACGTTATGAATGCCTGGCAGTCGCGTAGTGATGATTACTCCCTGGTTCAGTGTGGCATGCTTTACAGCTTATAACCGGGGCTCCACAAGCATTTTGAGCAGCACAGAGCATATGAGATGTTCCAAGAGCTGAAAATGGTTTTCCAAGCTCATGTCCGGGTCGAGAGATATGAAGTCTCCGACAAGTTCTATAGTTGTAAGATGGAGGAGAATGGTTCTGTCAGCAAGCACATACTCAAAATGTCTGGGTTGCACAACCGCTTATCTCAGCTGGAAGTTAATCTCCCGGGTGACGCGGTCATTGACAGAATCCTCCAGTCGCTCCCACCTAGCTACAATAGCTTTATGATGAAGCCAAAGCACGGACCCAAACCTGAGACTGAGTGCTTTTATCGCAAGGGAAATGGACACTGGAAGCGGAACTGCCCCAAGTACTTAGCGGACAAGAAGGTCGGCAACACCAAAGGTATATGTGATATACATGTAATTGATGTGTACCTTACTAGTACTCATAGTAGCTCCTGGGTATTTGATACCGGTGCGGTTGCTCATATTTGTAACTCAAAACAGGAGCTGCAGAATAAGCGGAGACTGGCGAAGGACGAGGTGATGATGCACATCGGGAATGGTTCCAAGGTTGATGTGATCGCCATCGGCACGCTGCCTCTACATTTACCTACGGGATTAGTTTTAAACCTCAATAATTGTTATTTAGTGCCAACTTTGAGCATGAACATTCTATCTGGATCTCGTTTAATACGATATGGCTACTCATTTAAATCTGAGAATAATGGTTGTTCTAATTATATGAGAGATATGTTTTATGGTCATGCCCCGCTGGTCAATGGTTTATTCTTAATGAATCTCGAACGTGATGTTAAGCATATTCATAGTGTGAATACCAAAAGATGTAAGGTTGATAACAATAGTCCCACATACTTGTGGCACTGCCGCCTTGGTCACATTGGTGTCAAACGCATGAAGAAGCTCCATGCAGATGGACTTTTGGAGTCTCTTGATTACGAATCATTTGACACATGCGAACAATGCCTCATGGGCAAAATGACCAAGACTCCGTTCTCCGGAACAATGGAGCGAGCAACCAACTTATTGGAAATCATAAAATGATGTGTGCGGTCCAATGAGCGTTGAGGCTCGCAGAGGCTATCATTATGTTCTCACCCTCACTAATGACTTAAGTAGATATGGGTATGTCTACTTGATGAAACACTAGTCTGAGACCTTTGAAAAGTTCAAGGAATTTCAGAATGAGGTAGAGAATCAACGTGACAGAAAAGATCATGGAGGAGAATATTTGAGTCACGAATTTGGTACGCACTTAAGGAAATGTGGAATTGTTTCACAACTCATGCCGCCTGGAACACCTCAGCGTAACGGTGTGTCCGAACGTCGTAATCGCACTCTATTGGATATGGTGCGATCTATGATGTCTCTTGCCGATTTACCGCTATCATTTTGGGAATACACTCTAGAGACAGCTACATTCACTTTAAATAGGTCATCTTCTAAATCCGTTGAGATGACACCGTATGAATTATGGTTTGGGAAGAAACCTAAGCTGTTGTTTCTAAAAGTTTGGGGATCCGATGCTTATGTCAAAAAACTTTAACCTGAAAAGCTCGAACCCAAGTCGGAAAAATGCGTCTTCATAGGATACCCTAACGGAACCATGGGTATACCTTCTACCTTATGTCCAAAGGCAAGATCTTTGTTGCCAAGAACGGGTCCTTTTTGGAGAAAGAGTTTCTCTCGAAAATAGTAAGTGGGAGGAAAGTAGAACTTGATGAAGTACTACCTCTTGAAGCGGAAAGTAGCGCAACTCAGGAAGATGTTTCTGTGGTGCCTGCACCGACTGGAGAGGAAGTTAATGATGATGATCAAGGCACTTTGGATCAAGTTGCTACTGAACTTCGTAGGTCTACAAGGACACGTTCCACACCAGAATGGTATGGCAACCCTGTCCTAGAAATCATGTTGTTAGACAACGGTGAACCTTCGAACTATGAAGAAGCGATGGCGGGCCCAGATTCTAACAAATGGCTTGAAGCCATGCAATCCGAGATAGGAGTCATGTATGAAAACAAAGTATGGACTTTGACAGACTTGCCCGATGATCGGCGAGCGATAGAAAATAAATGGATCTTTAAGAAGAAGAAGGACGCGGATGGTAATGTTACAATCTATAAAGCTTGACTTGTCGCTAAGGGTTATCGACAAGTTCAAGGGGTTGACTACAATGAGACCTTCTCACCCGTAGCGAAGCTAAAGTCCGTCTGAATCATGTTAGCAATTGACGCATTCTACGATTATGAGATATGGCAAATGGACGTCAAAACGGCATTCCTTAACGGCTTTCTTAAGGAAGAATTGTATATGATGCAGCCGAAAGGTTTTGTCGATCCTAAGAATGCTAACAAGGTATGCAAGCTCCAGCGCTCCATCTATGGGCTGGTGCAAGCATCTCGGAGTTGGAACATTCGCTTTGATGAAATGATCAAAGCGTTTGGGTTTATGCAGACTTATGGAGAAGCCTGCGTTTACAAGAAAGTGAGAGGGAGCTCTGTAGCATTTATCATATTATCTTTGGATGACATACTATTGATGGGAAATGATATAGAACTTTTGGAAAGCATAAAGGCCTACTTGAATAAGTGTTTTTCAATGAAGGACCTTGGAGAAGCTGCTTACATATTAGGCATCAAGATCTATAGAGATAGATCGAGACGCCTCATAGGTCTTTTGTAAGTGCATCTAGTGCCACCCCTAGTTGGTTTTGGAGTATTGACGACAAAGTTGGTTGAGGGGCTAATGCATTTGTGAGAATTGCAGGATAACGCAGGTAGTGTCCCTCACTGATTCGGTTTACCTACCGGAGATGACCCTTAAAAATGTATGAAGACATTGACGACAATGGTGGTATGTGAAGATATTCATATTGAAGACTATGACATGAGAAGACATTGAGTGAAGACTGTGGAGCGCGAAGACTGTGTCGTCTCGTTGTTTACTTTTTCTTCATGGTTGAGTCATAGGATCCACCGTACTGTTATGTGGGGTCCAAGTGAACAAAGTCAGAATGACTGAACTGATGCTCAACCCAAATCCTATGTCTTCGAGCAAAGACAATGAGAGAAAATCTTATCCAGAGCTGGATGAGTCAGCTTTGCTTGTAGCCCAAGTAAAGTTACCGTGTGTGTTTGAAATCTGACCGTTGGAACACGTGTCAGTTACTTAGTGACCCAGGGTCATTTCGGACATATCAGGTCGGGTTGGCTTGTGTCTATAAATAGCCCACCCCCTACACCATAAATTGGTGGCTGCTCAGAGTTAGTGCACGGCTTTTGTCGTTTGAGAGCAACCCACCTCGAAGCCTTTGAGAGAGAGAAATCCTAGCGAGGACCAAGCCCAAACACCCAGAGCCAAAGAGTGTTAGGCATCACTGAAGTCTTTCTGTCTGTATGACCTGAAGACTTATTACACTTGAGGAATGTGAATCCTCCAGCTGGTTAGGCGTCGCGTTCTGAGCATCCAAGAGTCATTGTGGATTGCCGGTGAACGAAGTCTGTGAAGGTTCGGAAGTCTACCTTGAAGACTTACCTGAGTGATTGGGCAAGGACTGTGTGTCCTTAGCTCAAGGGGAATACGGTGAAGACACGGTCTTCTGAGTTGAATCTCAGCCTCCCTAACCAGACGTACAGTTGTCACAGCAACTGGAACTGTTCCAACAAATCATGTGTCTTTGACAAGTGACTGGTTCTATCCTCTCCCTTCCTTTACTTAGAGTTTGTCTTCGTGAAGTCAGTGCCTATCTGTCGTACCTGTTTGACTTCATTACTTGACTACTATCGTTGATTGGCTTCATACTATCTTCCATCCTGATCCTTACTACTTAGCTGCTATTAGTCCTGTACTTTCACATCATTGCATACTTGACTATGGTTTGCCTATTGTAGTTTATCTTCCGCTGCATATCATTTAGGTCATTTCTATTGTTTGTCTTCGAAACTTCCATGTTTTGAATACTTTCATAAAAATCGCCTATTCACCCCCCCCCCTCTAGTCGATAACTAGCACTTTCAATTGGTATCAGAGCAAGGTATTCCCTTGTTCTGTGTGATTCGGTTAAACCACCTGGAGTTTTAGCTATGTCGACTACAGGGATAATCAAAGTCTCCGCTGCTTGCCCCGTGTTCAATGGAACTGAATATCCCTACTGGAAGAATAAGATGCGTATGCATCTTGAAGCCATTGATGTCGACCTCTGGTATGTCGTCAAGAACGGCGTTCCCAAAATCGTGAAGGTTTCACCCTGCCGATGTCAAGAAGTTCATTCAATCGGACTCTACCGCAAAGAACATCATCTGTGGTCATCGACCAAAGGACAGTATGGCTGTGTGAGTGCTCTGGAAACATCGAAGCTAGTCTGGGACTGGCTATCCAAGGTCAACGAAGGCGTCTCAACCCAGAGAGATCAAAGGATCAGTGTTCTTCGCAACCTCTTCAACCGCTTCAAGAGAAACGACAATGAAAATGTCCAGCTCACGTTCGATCGCCTCACTGACATCACAAATGAGCTTCAAGCTCTTGGCGCAACTGAGATTACCAAGCATGAAATCGTCAAGACACTACTGAGATCACTTGACAGCTCCTTTGACACCCTTGCCCTCATGATACAAGAACATCCTGACTTCAAGTCACTCGATCCGTCCGATATACTTGAGAGGCTTAACACACATGAGTTCCAGCTTTCTGAGAAAAGAGATATCTATGGTCCCAACTATGGCCGAACTCGCGCATTGAAGGCAAAAGTTGTTTCCTCATCTAAAGAAGAATCTGACTGCAGTTCTGATGATCCCGAAGACATTGGAAAGGAACTTGCTATGCTTGTGAAGAAGTTCCAGAAATTCACCAAGAAGAAAGGCTTCAGAAAGTCTTCACGATCCAGCTCAAGGAATGATGAAGCTTCCACCCATGACCACAACAAGAGAACCTGCCACAAGTGCAAGAAACCTGGTCACTACATATCTGAGTGTCCACAATGGGACAATGAGAAGAAGAAGAAGAAGAAGAAGAGCAAGGAATATGATTCTGATGACAAGAAGAAGAAGAAATCCTCAAAGTCTTCTTCCAAGTCTTCATCACACAAGAAGTGCTCATCTGGCAAGGCTCATGCCTTTGTTAGCAAGGAAATGGATTCAAAGGAGTCTGCTTCTGAGGAGGTGGAGGTGGAGTCTGGAGAGGAGTCCGACCCTGGCGTTGCAAGTCTGGCTCTAGCCACAACCTATGTTGCCAAGTCCATCTTCAACACTGAAGACAATGACTTCCACACCAACGCCGAAGCTGATGACCAAGACGATCCTACTCCCACCTACTGCTTCATGGCACGTGGTGCCAAGGTAAAATCACGTGATGCTTACTTTCAAACATCAAGTGAAGATGACTCTGATTGTGAATCCAAACCCAGCTACAAAACACTTGCTAAAAGTGCAACTGAACAACAAAAGGCTATGGAACATACTCAAAAACTGTTAGACAAAAGCGATGACCTGTTGGACGCGAAAATGACACGTTCACAGTCCTTAGTTGAAGATATAAAAAATCTTCATGCTAAGAACCAAGAACTTGAAAGTCCTCATGAAACGCTCTCCACTACCTATGAGAGGCTCTCCTATGATTATCTTCAAAGGAAGCAAGAGCTTGAGAAATTGAGAGCGGCTCATGAAGATCTTCAAAAAGAGAATGAGTCACTTCGCGCTCAACAGATCAGTCCCGCTCAGGATGGATTTGAACCACCATGTCTAAAATGCATTGAGCGTGATAACGCCACATCTGTTGCTGAATGTTCCACCCCTGCTGCTGTTGCATTGTCTTCAACTACTGATGTGGTAACTAACCCCTCTACGGAGGATACTAGTACTATTGCTGATGAAAATGCTAGGTTGAAGACATTGCTTGAAACAGGGATGTACAAAAGTCTGAAAGGACATCAGACACTCCGCGATGTCCTCAAAAGAAGATTCTGAACCGAAACCCCAGGAAAGAGGGTGTTGGGTTCGATAGGAAAATGAATGTTGATGGCTCCTACTGGAAGCCTGAGCAGTATCCCAAAATCACATGGGTTGCTGCAAAGGAACCTTCAGTGGATCCATCCACCTTATTTGGCTTTACCTGTGCTAATCCTATTATCATTGATGAATCCTTTGATGCCAACTATAAGCTGTTCAAGAATCAGAATGGTGAAGTGTTTGCCAGGTATATTGGTACTAACTGCAGGAATGGACCACCTATGAAGAAGATCTGGGTACCTAAGCGATTGCATTGAGAATCTTCCCGTGAATGTCGTCATGACACCACCAAGGAAGAAGACAAACCCCAGACCTATGGCTTCATATGGCCCAAAGGCTTCATACAGATACAAGACTCACCTGAGTTACCCTAACGCCAATGTTTTGCAGGGAAATCATACTCAGACTTATGAATATGAGAGTGTGTCTTCAAATCGCTATGTTCATAGAACTAAGAATTTTTCTGCTTATTCATATGAGTATCATATCATTCATCTCCTGCAAGGCTATTTGCTAGGGCTCCAAAGCCGAAATTCTCAGATGCTGCACTTAGACTCATTGCTTCTAAGCCACCCCTGAAGATGTGGGTGGTGAAGAAGAATTAACCTTCTTTTGCAGGGAAAGGTCTCCAGCCTGTAATCAAAGGCGTCCTATGCTATTGCTGGGGACCTAAAGCACATTAAGGGACGCATGACAAAATGAGCTTACTATGTATTTCATATCTGAATCGCTTACCAGTCATACTATGTGTCCTAATCTTAGTCTAAGCTGTGATAATCCTTGTGTGCGTCAAATGCTTATGCTTCACAACGCTCTTCGTGAAGCCCATCCTCCTAACTGTACTGTAGGGTATGACACCAAAAGCTTCAGAATGGATTATGGACAGCGGATGCACAAATCATATGACTGGTGATTGAAGTCTTCTCATGGACTCAACCTTACGTCCATCAGACAAGAGTCACATCACATTTGCTGACACTGGTAAAAGCAAGGTATTGGGTCTAGGTAGAGTTGCAATCTCAAAGGATCAACACATGGATAAAGTGATGCTTGTTGAATCCCTTGGTTTCAACTTAATGTCTGTCTCAATGCTTTGTGACTTGAACATGATTGTGCTATTCGGAAAATATGGTTGCCTTGTACTAATGGAATCTGACAAGTCTCTAGTCTTTGAAGGGTATCGAAAAGATGATATATACATGGTAGATTTATCAGCAGGTCCACAGCTTGTCGTATGTCTTCTTGCAAAAGCTTCTGAATGCTGGCTCTGGCATCGGAGGTTGGGGCATGCTGGTATGAGGAACTTACACACACTCATCAAGAAGAAGCATGCCATAGGCATCGAGGGTGTCAAGTTCAAGAAGGATCATTTGTGTGGTGCCTGCGAAGCTGGAAAGATGACTAGGGCAAAGCACACCTCGAAGGCAATCATGACAACATCTCAACCCTTCGAGCTGTTACACATGGACTTATTTGGCCCTACTCACTACTCTACCCTCACAACAACTGCTTGCCTCTATGGCTTTGTCATTGTTGATGACTACTCAAGATATACATGGGTGCACATAATTCTCTACAAGACTGAAGTGCAAGATGTCTTCAGACGCTTCGCCAATCGAGCAATGAACAATTATGGCATGAAGATCAAGCACATCAGAAGTGACAATGGCACTAAGTTCAAGAACACCGGACTTGATCTTTATCTAGATACAATGGGAATCACTCATGAGTTCTCTGCTCCATATACACCTTAGCAAAATGGCATCGTTGAGCGCAAGAACAGAACCCTCATTGAGATGGCTCGAACAATGCTCAAAGAATACAAGACACCAAGAAAGTTCTGGCCTGAAGCTATTGATACAGCATGTCACATCATCAACCGTGTCTACATCCATAAGCTTCTGAACAAAACATCCTATGAGCTCCTTACTGGCAAGAAGCCAAATGTCAGTTACTTAAGAGTATTTGGAACTAGGTGCTGGATCAAGGATCCCCATCACAAGTCAAAATTTGCACCTAAAGCTCACGAAGGCTTCATGCTTGGCTATGGAAAGGACTCGCATTCCTACAGAGTCTTGAACCTCTATCTCACAAAATCGTCGAAACTGTGGACATGCGGTTTGATGTAACAAATGGTTCACAAAGAGAACTCCTGCCAAGTACACTAGATGGAGTTCTGCCCAGCGAATCTATCAAGCTGATGGGAACTGGTGAAATCATGCCTTCTGAAGCATAGCCTAAAGAGGAACTTATCATTTCTGCACCTAACCAACCTGAAGACAATGCTCAGACTGAAGACAATCCTCCCAATGATGACAATGATCAGCAAGAGCAAAGTCTTCGTCCAGTTCATCCGCGAGTTGCAAATGAAGTACAAATTGAGAAGATAATTGATAGTATCAATGCACCTGGTCCACTTACTTGCTCAAGACCAACATAGTTAGCAAATTTCTATGGGCACTTCTCATTTGTGTCAATATCAGAACCCAAGAAAGTTGCTGAAGCCTTTATGGAACCTGAATGGATACAAGCTATGCAAGAAGAACTTCAACAGTTCAAGCTGAACAATGTTTGGGAACTTGTCAAGCGTCCTGACCCTCGCAAGCATAACATTATTGGCACTAAATGGATATATCGAAACAAGCAAGATGAGCATGGTCAAGTCGTCAGAAACAAAGCACGTCTTGTGGCTCAAGGATACACTCAAGTAGAAGGAATTGACTTCGATGAAACATTTGCTCCTGCGGCTAGGCTTGAAGCTATTCGCATACTGCTAGCCTATGCTAATCACCACAACATCTTGCTACATCAAATGGATGTGAAGAGTGCATTTCTCAATGGCAAGATTGAAGAAGAAGTGTATGTCGCTCAACCACCTGGCTTTGAAGATCCAAAACATCCTAATATGGTGTACAAGCTAAACAAAGCATTGTATGGCCTCAAACAAGCTCCTCGCGCATGGTATGATACGATCAAAGACTTCCTAAAGAGCAAAGGCTTCAAACCTGGATCCCTCTATCCCACACTCTTCACGAAGACATATGATGGTGAACTATTTGTGTGCCAAATATATGTGGATGACATTATCTTCGGCTGCACCAACCAGAAATATAGTGATGAGTTTGGATACATGATGCAAGAACAATATCAGATGTCCATGATGGGTGAGCTGAAGTTCTTCCTTGGTCTTCAAATTCGTCAGCAAAGGAATGGCATCTTCATATCTCAAGAAAAATATCTCAAAGACTGTCTGAAGAAGTTTGGAATGGAAGACTACAAAGGTTACATGACGCCAATGCCAGCCAAACACCATCTTGGTCCCGACGACAATGGTAAAGAGTTCGATCAAAAGGTATACCGCTCCATGATTGGTTCTTTACTTTATCTATGTGCATCTAGGCCAGATATTATGCTTAGTGTTTGCATGTGTGCTCGATTCCAAGCGGCACCAAAGGAATCGTATCACTTAGCTGTGAAGCGAATTCTTTGATATTTGGCTTACACCCCAACACTCGGATTATGGTATCCAAAGGGCTCAAAATTTGATTTGGTTGGATTCTCGGATGCTGATTATGCTGGTGACAAGGTGGATCGCAAGTCTACATCAGGCACATGTCACTTTCTGGGTCGATCACTTGTCTGTTGGTCTTCAAAGAAGCAGAACTGTGTATCGCTCTCAACTGCTGAATCTGAATACATTGCTGCTGGATCTTGTTGCGCTCAGCTTCTATGGATGAAGCAAACTCTCAAGGACTATGGCATAAATCTGAAACAAGTACCTCTCTTCTGCGACAACAAAAGCGCCATCAAGATTGCCAACAATCCAGTCCAGCACTCGAAGACAAAGCACATTGAAATCCGTCATCACTTTCTCAGAGATCATGTCATGAAGAAAGATATTGACATCATTCACGTCAACACCAAGAGCAATCGGCGAGATATCTTCACAAAGCCCTTGGATGAGAAAAGGTTTTGCAAGTTACGGTGTGAGCTAAATATCTTGGAATCCTCAAATGTCCTGTGATCAGGCACACATCCTAACACATATGCATGTCGATGACTTAGATGTGCAACACACTAAGTAAAGTATATCTTCAATCAATGAATACTTACATTCTGTGTGAATACATTAACATGGAATTTGACTTCGGAGCGCCACGATAATTGTGCACCGTGTCTGGGTCTAATACTTCCTATACGGTGGGTAACACCACCACCAAATTTCTATGTTTGAAGTGTTTAACTCATGGTGTTATTTTTGCAATGACTTCGCATTTGGTTTGTCTTCAATTTCAGTTTATCTTCATGATTTTCTTCACTATGATGATTTGATTGCTTTCTCATATATATATATATATATATATATATATATATATATATACTGGTGTTCTGTCCTCTACAGCATTCACTTATAGCTATGTCTTCCCAGTTGAATCTTTTGAACTAAGTGAATGTGATCGGACCCTAATCTCTCTATGCTTTCTATCTCAAACTCTATCTGTCCAAATCATATGCATTCTATTGAAACTGTCAAATGTCTTCTCTGCGTCCTAGTCAGCAGAAGACACAGAGACAAACATTAAGTCAGTTTTAAATGATTCATCTTTATTGTTGAAATCCGGAGAAGCCGGAACAACTATCTAACATGCCTAGCGGGCGTGGGAACGTGGGACAACTCTGAGTTGTTGCATGCTTGCCACGTGCCCCTCAGATGTGAACCACCAGGGGCACCTGCGTAATAGCATTGTGTCGCACACTTCCTTATAAATACATGTCCCCTGCGGTAAAAAAAACCTTCTTCCACCTCTCCACCTCGTCAAAACCCTAGCGCCACCGCTAGCTCTCGACGACGCCAGCGACGAAGCGCTTAGCTGCCGCGACTTCTCTGACGCTGTCCTCATGCCGGTCGCGGAGATCGTCCTCTCTGCCGTCGCCGTAGGTGTCCTCCGTCGCCAAGTTAGGGCACAGTGGATTGAACTGCTCGGTCTCCTGTTCATCCCATCTAGCAGTTCTTCGTGTGGTAAATATAACTCTATTTTTACCATCTTTTTGATCTTCAAAGATTCATCCTATTTACCAAAAGTGGTTTCTGCCTACACAATGTTAGATCTATTCTGTCTGCATCTCATACTGCCTAGTCAATTCACTTAAACTTCACATATAGTTTGATTCCTCACTTGTACTTATTCACGGATTCGTACAAATCTGGAACCAACTCTCAACACATAAGTGAATGTCTTCGCATCATGAGGTCAATGTCTTCAAACTGATTTATCTTCAAAATCTTCTGAGAATGCATATGACCTCTTCCCCTTCCCTCGCATCTCTAATCTTTATCACAGTACATGTCCGTGGGAGAATCCTTGGTTCTCATAGTGCGCATTCGTTTGCGAATACTTACAACATCACATTAACTCTCCCGGCCGCCTCTGTTTGTCCAGCAAGCGTAAGTCTTTGAAGGCTTTGAGCGTGTTGAAGCCATTCAGTTTGAAGTTCATGGCTATAGAAAATCGATAAGGAAGGGTGGCGGGCAAGAACGTGGGGAACATCAAAAGATCTCCTCGATGACCTAGCGAGCTTTACAAGACAGATCCTGAAGAGAATTATCATCAGCGCAAGACACGAATCCAATGGATTCGACGCTATTGGGCTGAAGAATGGTTCAAGTACAAGTTCGTGACCCAGGAATATCAGAGAGAAGAATGCTATCAAAAGTCCTTGGGGTGATATTCTCTATCGAGGCCTTCAACCCAAGAACAGAGCTGAAGCTATTGCACAGGGTTTCTATCCTTGTATGGTCCGTGGACCTTAGCCTGAGAATGCCGACCCATCATCATTGCTCTGGTGTCGTGATGACACTCTCTTCAAGCGCAACTTCCAGCATGCAAAGGCATCGGCCAAGGAAAACAAGAAGTCATTGGGATTAGACTTCAACCCTGGTCCCTCTACTCCCCGTGCAGACGGCTCACATGATGCTGATCCCAATGTCATAGGCCCCTTCTCCAACCTTGATGGCCTCATCACCTACATATTGGTACAAGGTGCCAAAGTGGATCATTCTGATAATGATGCTGACAATGATGAAGCCCCAGCTCCTCCTCCAAAGCCGCAGAAGCTAAAGAAGCCTAAGGCTTCAAGATCAGCTGCTCCTCCAAAAGCTTCACGTGCGAAGCCACTGGCCACTGCACCTCCTGAAGACAGTGTGCAATCTGAAGATCTATCACGTATCTCCAAGAGGATGGAGAAGAAAAAGAAAATCGTCAAGCATACAGATTAGACCTTGACTCCTGCTGCCATTCTGCGAGAAGAACCCATTGATCTGTCCAGCGATGAAGATCTTGCGGATGATGCCCTTGAGCAACTGATCAAGAGCAAGGAAGAAGCAGAGATCTTCAATAACTTGCCTCTCTTTGATGTGGCAATCATCCATAACTTCATTGATGAGTGGTTTGACACCCCAAATCTCAGCTTTGAAGACCTGCAGCTTCCCATTGGCCTCAGCGTCTCCTTCAATGGTGCCATTGCTTCTGAGCTAGCTCTCGCTCAGCGCATTGTTGAGCTGAAGAACAAGATTGATTATGAAAAAGCTCAGTTCAAGAAGCATGTGGCAAAGCTCAGCGTGCAAGATGTCAGAAACTTCAAGGTCATGCTACACGAACTTAAAGAAGCCTTTCTCAAGAAGCGCAAAGAAGCTCAGGGCTCTCGTGAGCGCATGAAGAGTTTGGCTAACAAATGTGTGCTAGCCTACAATGAGGCTGAGAAGCGCAAGTCTCTTGGTCGTCCTGGCATTGACCCCAGAATGGCTGCAAAGAAGAAGAAGCAATCAACCACTCAACCTGCACCTTCAAGGCAGGAAGCACCTCGCATAATCTTCCCAAGCAGCATGACTGGCTCGAAGCCAAAGGTCATGTCAACCGCTTCAGAACAGAAGAAGACGAGAGCTACCGAGGCTGAAGCTAGAAAAAGGAAAAATACTGAAGCCTCTGATGCTGCTCCCTCCAAGAAGAAGCGCAAAACCAAGAAGAATCGGGCTGCTCCCACAGAACCCTTAGTTGTTGAACCTATCTCAGTGGTTCGCCCTGCATCTGAACACCAAGAATGATGGATGATAGTTCATGAGCCTGCTTCCACAGAGGCTCATGAAGCTAAAGACATTCCAGCAGCTGAACCCATCGCTGCTGAAGACATTGGTCACGATGACAATGTTGAAGATGATGATGTTCTTCCTCAGATCGAACACAACTTGGTATCATCGTCTGTTCTCACGAACAGCGAACTCATCAGCATTAGTCGTCCTCTGACGCCAATTGCTCAAGATGCATCATGGGCTGATCACCCACAGCAACAAGACTCCCCAAGTACTCCCCAACAACAACCACAAGTCACACCACCTATGCAAGAAGAACAAGAGGAATTTGAGGCCCAGCCAACTCCATCTCCAAAGGCGTCGCCAGCACTATGCAGGCTTCGCAAAGGACCAAGGGCTCAGGTCCCTCTTTCGAGCATTCCAGAAGGAGAAGTGCACCACCCATCTGTTGCACGTCAAGTGTTTCCAGAAGCCACTCCGACTGTGAATGTCTCCGTGTCTGAAGCCCAAGATGTTGAAGACAATCCGGCTGCATCGGCCGATGAAAGACAAGAAGACGTACGTGTTCCTACTCCCCCCCAATACTGAAGAAGTTGTTCCTGATGTGAACGTGCCAGTGCCCGACCCTCCAGCTCGTCAAGTGGAGGTTGAAAATCTTGAAGCTGCCACCACCAACGCAAATGAAGCCAATGACGTAGTCATGGCTGAAGCTAATGTGGAGCTTGCACCAACCAGTGTGCCAGAAGCCAATAATGCAACTGCTCCTGAAGCACCTATTGTGCAGCCTGAAGCCTCAGTTGTTGCCACTACTCCTGTTCTGCCTCCAGGGCCCTATACAATTGAGCAAGTATACAATCATGGTCAGCTAACCACCATCCGATGGCCAGTTCTGGTCCCTCCGCCTACTGCCTCTGGTCCTCAATTTGATTATCATGTTGAGCATAGGCCTCAGGTCCAGAAACCAAAGCCAAGACTGCCAAGGTACCCAGGTACTGCAAACTCTATAGGGTCCTTCAATGCAAATGGCTTCAAAAGCAACAACACCTTCTTTGACAGCGCAAAGAATCCCTACTCAAAGTCAAGAATATCATTTGATCGTTTCTGGAGCTATCAGCAGCGAAGCTATTACTCCTGTGTTCTGTATGATCAAGGGCGCATTTTCCCTCATATGCGCCTCGACACTGAAGCCATTGCTGGACTGCCATGCTTAGAAGAAGCACTTGACTGCTTTCGTGATGCAGGTCTGCTTAGCTTTGTGACAGACAAAGAACACTGGAATGAGGAATTTTTGCTTCAATTCTATGCTACCCTCCACATTCGCGGCTACAACAGGGATATAAAGACATGGGTTCTCGAGTGGATGACATGCAATGTTCATCATGAAGCCAAACCTCTTGATGTCATTGAGCTTACAGGCCTACCCACTCTCGGAGAGCTATATGAACCTGATTGTCTGTTGGGGAACATAGCAGAAATTCAAAATTTTCCTACATGTCAACAAGATCTATCTATGGAGAAACCAGCAACGAGGGGAAGGAGAGTGCATCTACATACCCTTGTAGATCACTAAGCGGAAGCGTTCAAGAGAACGGGGTTGAAGGAGTCGTACTCATCGTGATCCAAATCACCAGAGATCCTAGTGCCGAACGGACGGCACCTCCGCGTTCAACACACGTACAGCCCGGTGATGTCTCCCATGCCTTGATCCAGCAAGGAGAGAGGAGAGGTTGAGAAGACTCCATCCAGCAGCAGCACGACGGCGTGGTGGTGGTGGAGGCGTGGCAATCTGCAGGCTTCGCCAAGCACAGCGGAGAGGAGGAGGACTTGGGAGAGGGAGGATCTGCGCCCGAACTTGTGTGTAGCTCCCATGCGCCTCCCACTATATATAGGGGTGGAGGGCTGGTTTCTTGCCCTCCAAGTCCATTGGGGCGTTGGCCAAGGTGGGAGGAAAGAAATCCCATCATTTCCTTCCCCATCGATTGTTATCCCCCCTTTTAGGGATCTTGATCTTATCCCTTCGGGATATGATCTTATTCCTTCTAAGGGGGGATCTTGGTGCGCCTTGACCAGGGGTGTGGGGACTTGCCCCCACTACCCACGTTCATGTGGCCCCCCCCATGCAGGTGGGCCCCACTCTGGAACCTTCTAGAACCTTCCTGGTACAATACCGAAAAATCCCGAACATTTTCCGGTGGCCAAAACAGGACTTCCCATATATAAATCTTTACCTCCGGACCATTTTGGAACTCCTTGTGACGTCCGGGATCTCATCCGGGACTCCTAACAACATTCGGTAACCACATACAAACTTCCTTTATAACCCTAGCGTTATCAAACATTAAGTGTGTAGACCCTACGGGTTCGGGAGACATGTAGACATGACCGAGACGTTCTCTGGTCAATAACCAACAGCGGGATGTGGATACCCATGTTGGCTCCCACATGTTCCACGATGATCTCATCAGATGAACCACGATGTCAAGGACTCAATCGATCCCGTATACAATTCCCTTTGTCTAATGGTATAGTACTTGCCCGAGATTCGATCGTCGGTATACCGATACCTTGTTCAATCTCGTTACCGGCAAGTCCCTTTACTCGTTCCGTAACACATCATCCCGTGATCAACCCCTTGGTCACATTGTGCACATTATGATGATGTCCTATCGAGTGGGCCCAGAGATACCTCTCTGTTTACCGGAGTGACAAATCCCAGTCTCGATTCGTGCCAACCCAAAAGACACTTTCAGAGATACCTGTAGTGCAACTTTATAGCCACCCAGTTACGTTGTGACGTTTGATACACCCAAAGCACTCCTACAGTATCCGGGAGTTGCACGATCTCATGGTCTAAGGAAGAGATACTTGACATTGGAAAAGCTCTAGCAAACGAACTAAACGATCTTTGTGCTATGCTTAGGATTGGGCCTTGTCCATCACATCATTCTCCTAATGATGTGATCCCGTTATCAACGACATCCAATGTCCATAGCCAGGAAACCATGACTATCTGTTGATCACAACGAGCTAGTCAACTAGAGGCTCACTAGGGACATATTGTGGTCTATGTATTCACACGTGTATTACGATTTCCGGATAATACAGCTTATAGCATGAATAAAAGACAATTATCATGAACAAGGAAATATAATAATACTTTTATTATTGCCTCTAGGGCATATTTCCAACAGTCTCCCACTTGCACTAGAGTCAATAATCTAGTTCACATCGCCATGTGATTAACACTCACAGTCACATCGCGATGTGACCAACATCATCAAATGAGTTACGGGGTTTGATCATGTTTTGCTTGTGAGAGAGGTTTTAGTCAACGGTCTCGCAACATTCAGATCCGTATGTGCTTTGCAAATTTTAGGTCATATTGTAAACGCTGCTTCCATGCTCCACTTGGAGCTATTGCAAATGGTTGCTCCACTATCGTATCCGGTTTGCTACTCGAGTCACTCGGATAGGTGTTAAAGCTTGCATCGGCGTAACCCTTTACGCCAACTCTTTATCACCTCCATAATTGAGAAACATGTCCTTATTTACTCCAAGGATAATTTTGACCGCTGTCCAATGATCCATTCTGGATCATTCTTGTACCCTTGACCGACTCATGGCAAGGCACACTTCGATGCGGTACACAAAGATAGCATACTATAGAGCCTACGTCTGAAGCATAGGGGCGACCTTCGTCCTTTCTCTCTTTCTGCCATGGTCGAGCTTTAAGTCTTAACTTCACACCTTACAACTCAGGCAAGAACTCCTTCTTTGACTGATCCATCTTGAACACCTTCAAGATCATGTCAAGGTATGTGCTCATTTTGAAAGTACCATTAAGCTTTTTTTATCTATCCTCATAGATCTTGATGCTCAATGTTCAAGTAGCTTAATCCAGGTTATCCATTGAAAAACATTTTTCAAATAACCCCATACGCTTTCCAAAAATTCTACATCATTTCTGATCAACAATATGTCAACAACATATACTCGTCAGAAATTCTATAGTGCTCCCACTCACTTCTTTGGAAATACAAGTTTCTCATAAACTTTGTATAAACAAAAATCTTTGATCATCTTATCAAAGTGCATATTCCAACTCCGAGATGCTTACTCCAGTCCTTAGAAGGATCGCTGGAGCCAGCATACCTTTTAGCATCCTTAGGATCGACAAAAACTTACGGATTGTATCACATACAACCTTTCCTTACGAAGACTGGTAAGGAAACTCATTTTGACATCCATCTGCCAGATTTCATAAATGCAGCTAATGCTAACATGATTCCGACGGACTTAAGCATCGCTACGGATGAGAAAATCTCATCGTAGTCAACGCCTTGAACTTGTGAAAAACTCTTTGCCACAAGTCGAGCTTCATAGACGGTGACATCACCGTCCACGTCCGTCTTCTTCTTAAAGATCCATTTATCTCGGTGGCTTGTCGATCATCGGCCAAGTCCACCAAAGTCCATGCTTTGTTCTGATACATGGATCCTATCTCGGATTTCATGGCTTCTAACCATTTGTCGGAATTTGGGCCCACCATTGCTTCTCCATAGCTCGTAGGTTCATTGTTGTCTAGCAACATGACCTTCAAGACAAGATTCTTGTACCACTCAAGCAAGATCGCATCCTTGTCACCCTCGAGGTGCAGGTAGTGACTTGATCCAAGTTTCATGATCACTATCATAAGCTTCTACTTCAATTGGTGTAGGTGCCACAGGAACAACTTCACTGTGCCTGCTACACACTAGTTGTAGTGATGGTTCAATAACCATATCAAGTCTCCACCATCCTCCCACTCAACTTTTCGAGACAAACTTTTCCTCGAGAAAGGACCCGATTCAAGAAACAATCCCTATTGCTTTCGGATCTGAATTAGGAGGTATACCCAACTGTTTTTGGGTGTCCTATGAAGATGCATTTTATCCGCTTTGGGTTCGAGCTTATCAACCTGAAACTTTTTCACATAAGCGTCGCAGCCCCAAACCTTTAAGAAATGACAGCTTAGGTTTCTCTAAACCATAGTTCATACGGTGTCATCTCAACGGAATTATGTGGTGCCCTATTTAAAGTGAATGTGGTTGTCTCTAATGCTTAACCCATAAACGATAGTGGTAATTCGATAAGAGGCATCATGGTACGCACCATATCCAATAGGGTGCAACCATGATGTTCGGACACACCATCAAACTATGGTATTCCAGGCGGTATTAATTGTGAAACAATTTCCACAATGTCTTAATTGCGTGCCAAAGCTCGTAACTCAGATACTCATCTCTATGATCATATCATAGACATTTCATCCTCTTGTCACGATGATCTTCAACTTCACTCTGAAATTACTTGAACCATTCAATAATTCAGACTTGTGTTTCATCAAGTAAATATACTCTACATCTACTCGAATCATCTGTGAAGTAAGAACATAATGATATTCACTGCATGCCTCAGCACTTGTTGGACTGCACACATCAAAATGTGTTACTTCCAACAAGTTGCTATCTTGTTCCATCTTACTGAAAAACGAGGCTTTTTAGTCATCTTGCCCATGTGGTATGATTTGCATATCTCAAGTGATTCAAAATCAAGTGAGTCCAAACGATCCATCTGCATGGAGTTTCTTCATGCGTATACACCAATAGACATGGTTCGCATGTCTCATACTTTTCAAAAACGAGTGAGTCCAAAGATCCATCAACATGGAGCTTCTTCATGCGTTTTATACCAATATGACTTACATGGCAGTGCCACAAGTAAGTGGTACTATCATTACTATCTTATATCTTTTGGCATGAAAATGTGTATCACTACGATCGAGATTCAATAAACCATTCGTTTCAGGTGCAAGACCATTGAAGGTATTATTCAAATAAACAGAGTAACCATTATTCTCCTTAAATGAATAACCGTATTGCGATAGACATAATCATGTCTATGCTCAACGCAAACACCAAATGACAATTATTCAGGTTTAATACTAATCTTGATGGTAGAGGGAGCGTGCGATGTTTGATCACATCAAACATGGAAATACTTCCAACACATATCGTTAGCTCACCTTTAGCTAGTCTCTTGTTTATTCCGTAGCTCTTTTATTTCGAGTTACTAACACTTAGCAACCGAACCGGTATCTAAATACCCTGGTGCTACTAGGAGTACTAGTAAAGTACACATTAACATAATGTATATCCAATATACTTCTATCGACCTTGCCAGCCTTCTCATCTACCAAGTATCTAGGGCAATTCTGCTCCAGTGGTTGTTCCCCTTATTACAGAAGCACTTAGTCTCGGGTTTGGGCTCAACCTTGGGTTTCTTCACTAGAGCAGCAGCTGATTTGCCGTTTCATGAAGTATCCCTTCTTGCCCTTGCCCTTCTTGAAACTAGTGGTTTCACCAACCATCAACAATTGATGCTCCTTCTTGATTTCTACTTTCGCGGTGTCAAACATCGCGAATACCTCAAGGATCATCATATCTATCCGTGATATGTTATAGCTCAACACGAAGCTCTAGCAGCTTGGTGGCAATGACTTTGGAGAAACATCACTATCTCATCTGGAAGATCAACTCCCGCTCGATTCAAGTGATTGTTGCACTCAGACAATCTGAGCACAAGCTCAACGATTGAGCTTTTCTCCCTTAGTTTGCAGGCTAAGAAAATCGTCGGAGGTCTTATACCTCTTGACGTGGGCACGAGCCTGAAATTTCAATTTCAGCCCTCAAAACATCTCATATGTTCCGCGACGTTTCGAAAACGTCTTTGGCGCCTCAACTCTAAACCGTTTAACTGAACTATCACGTAGTTATCAAAACGTGTATGTTTGATGTTCGCAACATCCACAAACGACGTTTGGGGTTCAGCACACTGAGCGGTGCATTAAGGACATAAGCTTTCTCTTGTCGCATAATCGCTCTCTGTCAACTTTCAACTATATTTTCTCTAGGAACATATCTAAGCAGTGGAACTAAAGCGTGAGCTTCGACATAATTTGCAAAGATCTTTTGACTATGTTCAGGATAATTAAGTTCATCTTATGAACTCCCACTCGAATAGACATCCCTCTGGTCATCTAAGTGATTACATGATCCGAGTCAACTAGGCCGTGTCCGATCATCACGTGAGATGGACTAGTCATCATCGGTGAACATCTTCATGTTGATCGTATCTACTATCGACTCATGCTCGACCTTTCGGTCTCGTGTTCCGAGGCCATATCTGTACATGCTAGGCTCGTCAAGTTAACCCTAAGTGTTTCGCGTGTGTATATCATCTTACACCGTTGTATGTGAGCGTAAGAATCCATCACACCGATCATCACGTGGTGCTTAGAAGTGACGAACTTTAGCAGCGGTGCACGTTAGGGAGAACACTTCTTGATATTTTTGTAAGGATCATCTTATTTACTACCGTCGTTCTAAGTAAACAAGATGCATAAACATGATAAACATCACATGCAATCAAATAGTGACATGATATGGCCAATATCATTTTGCTCCTTTGATCTCCATCTTGAGGCTCCATGATCATCATCGTCACCGGCATGACACCATGATCTCCATCATCATGATCTCCATCATCGTGTCTGCATGAAGTTGTCTCGCCAACTATTACTTCTACTACTATGGCTACGGTTAGCAATAAAGTAAAGTAATTACATGGCGTTGTTCAATGACACGCAGGTCATACAATAAATTAAGACAACTCATATGGCTCCGCCGGTTGTCATACTCATCGACATGCAAGTCGTGATTCCTATTACAAGAACATGATCAATCTCATACATCACATATCATTCATCACATTCTTCTTGGCCATATCACATCACATAGCATACCTGCAAAAACAAGTTAGGCGTCCTCTAATTGTTGTTTGCATGTTTTACGATGGCTGCTATGGGTTTCTAGCAAACGTTTCTTACCTCGCAAAAACCACAGCGTGATATGTCAATTGCTATTTACCCTTCATAAGGACCCTTTTCATCGAATCCGTTCCGACTAAAGTGGGAGGCGGCACCCGCTAGCCACCTTATGCACCAAGTGCATGTCAATCCGTGGAACCTGTCTCACGTGAAATGCGTGTAAGGTCGGTCGGGCCGCTTCATCCCACAATACCGTCGAAACAAGATTGGACTAGTAACGGTAAGCATATTGAACAAAATCAACGCCCACAACTACTTTGTGTTCTACTCGTGCAAAAAATCTACGCAATAGACCTAGCTCATGATGCCACTTTGTTGGGGAGCGTGGCGAGAAATTCAAAATTTTCCTACATGTCAACAAGATCTATCTATGGAGAAACCAGCAACGAGGGAAGGAGAGTGCATCTACATACCCTTGTAGATCACTAAGCAGAAGCGTTCAAGAGAACGGGGTTGAAGGAGTCGTGCTCGTCGTGATCCAAATCACCAGAGATCCTAGTGCGAGCGGACGGCACCTCCGCGTTCAACACACGTACAGCCGGTGGCGTCTCCCATGCCTTGATCCAGCAAGGAGAGAGGGAGACGTTGAGGAAGACTCCATCCAGCAGCAGCACGACGACGGCGTGGTGGTGGTGGAGGCGTGGCAATCTGCGAGGCCGCCAAGCACCGCGGGAGAGGAGGAGGACTTGGGAGAGGGGGAGGGCTGCGCCAGAACTTCGTGTGTAGCTCCCATGCTCCTCCCCACTATATATAGGGGTGGAGGGGCTGGTTTCTTGCCCTCCAAGTCCATTGGGGCGTTGGCCAAGGTGGGAGGAAAGAAATCCCATCATTTCCTTCCCCACCGATTGTTATCCCCCCTTTTTAGGGATCTTGATCTTATCCCTTCGGGATATGATCTTATTCCTTCTAAGGGGGAATCTTGGTGCGCCTTGACCAGGGGTGTGGGGACTTGCCCCCACTACCCAAGTTCATGTGGGCCCCCCATGCAGGTGGGCCCCACTCCGGAACCTTCTAGAACCTTCTTGGTACAATACCGAAAAATCCCGAACATTTTTCGGTGGCCAAAACAGGACTTCCCATATATAAATCTTTACCTCCGGACCATTCTGGAACTCCTCGTGACGTCCGGGATCTCATCCGAGACTCCGAACAACATTCGGTAACCACATACAAACTTCCTTTATAACCCTAGCGTCATCGAACATTAGGTGTGTAGACCCTACGGGTTCGGGAGGCATGTAGACATGACCGAGACGTTCTCTGGTCAATAACCAACAGCGGGATCTGGATACCCATGTTGGCTCCCACATGTTCCACGATGATCTCATCGGATGAACCACGATGTCAAGGACTCAATCGATCCCGTATACAATTCCCTTTGTCTAACGGTATAGTACTTGCCCGAGATTCGATCGTCGGTATACCGATACCTTGTTCAATCTCGTTACCAGCAAGTCTCTTTACTCATTCCGTAACACATCATCCCATGATCAACCCCTTGGTCACATTGTGAACATTATGATGATGTCCTACCGAGTGGGCCCAGAGATACCTCTCTGTTTACCGGAGTGACAAATCCCAGTCTCGATTCGTGCCAACCCAAAAGACACTTTCAGAGATACCTGTAGTGCACCTTTATAGCCACCCGATTCGTTGTGACGTTTGATACACCCAAAGCACTCCTACGGTATCCGGGAGTTACGATCTCATGGTCTAAGGAAGAGATACTTGACATTGGAAAAGCTCTAGCAAACGAACTACGATCTTTGTGCTATGCTTAGGATTGGGTCTTGTCCATCACATCATTCTCCTAATGATGTGATCCGTTATCAACGACATCCAATGTCCATAGCGAGAAGCCATGACTATCTGTTGATCTGTGAGCTAGTCAACTAGAGGCTCACTAGGGACATATTGTGGTCTATGTATTCACACGTGTATTATGATTTCCGGATAATACAGTTATAGCATGAATAAAAGACAATTATCATGAACAAGGAAATATAATAATACTTTTATTATTGCCTCTAGGGCATATTTCCAACATTGTCAACTACACCGCAATGCACTGGAGAGCATCTTCCATAAGCCAGAACCCAACATGAGCCAGATGTTGAGCATGATGAAGCCTTTGCCATCTGACGCTGAATACCCAACGGAGTTCTTTGTTGATGACCTCGAGTATCTACCTCGCACAATATATCACATCATCAGGCGAACTCTCTGGCCTATCAAAGGACATTCATCAGCGGCCAAACTTGAAGGAGCCATGAAGACATTGGTCTTTTACATCCTCAATGGCATCAGCTTCAATTCCCAAGAATTCTTCATCAGGAAACTTGCTGCGTCTGGATCTGACCTTTTTGGCCTGATATTCTATGCTCCATGGGTCATGCGCCTCATCAAGTGACACTCCTCTGTCAACTACCAGCCCTCTGCTCGCAATCATCTGATCTTTCTACCAGAGGATGATATGTCAGTTGACGCCATATACCCTGAGCCTGCCAAGAAGCCTCTTTGTCTTCAAAATGCTGATCAACAAAGCTTCACTCAGCCCATGGAAGGCGTCCAAGCAGTAACACGTATCTATCCAATGGCTGGGAATACTAAATCACGCCTCATCGATGCATAAGCTGAAGCCGCTGAAAGCACCATTGCCCAAAGGCCTAAGAAGCGCTCTCGTGTTCTAAATGACCGAGAACTTCTTGGGGCACTTCATCAGAAACAAGATAAGCATCACTTTTGGCTCAAGATACAGATGCAAAGCCTCTTGGTGGACATCAATCGCATTCGAAATCTTGCCACCAAGAATGCATTTGTCGCTCATGAGACTTGTCAGCGATCATGGAAGAGTCTGATGCTGCTTAGTGCTGAAGCAGATCTTCAAGACGATGGCTTCACTGAAAGATTCAAGTTTGACTCCACTCCTCCACGGACTGCTGTCCTACGTTGAACTCCATCCCTTGAAGACTCTGACTATTCTTCCTCCGCGGCAACTGTGAATGCCAGAGTGATCAATGATGAAGACGATGCAACTTCACCGCCCCCTACTTCTGCACGCATCGACACTGCACCAAGTACGTCTGCGCCACCAAACACACCGACAACCCTGCTGCTTCACCTACTCATGAGGACGAGTAGATGATCTATGTCTTCAAACCTTTTTGGTCCTTACTGACAAAAGGGGGAGAATCATATGAGTTTGATAGTCTTCAAGCGGGTTCATATGGGCGGTTGCTTTATATTTTGCCTAGTGTTTACAACTCTCGCTTTTGATACATTTGGTTCTTTGAGTTGTAACACTTAAACTCGATGGTCATCTGCTACTTATTTGCTTTACTGTGATGCGATGATAAATTCCGCATGTGCGATGATAACTTCCGCACTTAGATCATTCTGCAGACGTCCATTTTTCATTATGCATGTCATTTTATTATGCTATATAATTTCATGCATGATGAATTATCTTCATAAGTTGAAGAGGATCTCCACAAGTACAACCTGCCATGTGCATTTGCATTCCAAAAGCAAATTACTTATATGCACATCTTCAGGGGGAGCCTTTGCTACTTATGAAGACAATACCCTATCCTTTACAATTTCAAATACTTTATCCCCGTTGAAAACTTCAACCAGTTTGTCATCAATCGCCAAAAAGGGGGAGATTGTAAGTGCATCTAGTGCCACCCCTAGTTGGTTTTGGAGTATTGACGACAAAGTTGGTTGAGGGACTAATGCGTTTGTGAGAATTGCAGGATAACGCAGGTAGTGTCCCTCACTGATTCGGTTTACCTACCTGAGATGACCCCTAAAATGTATGATGACATTGAAGACAATGGTGGTATGTGAAGATATTCATATTGAAGACTATGACATGAGAAGACATTGAGTGAAGACTATGGAGCACGAAGAATGTGGCGTCTCCTTGTTTCCTTTTTCTTCTTTGTTGAGTCATAGGAACCACCGTACTGTTAAGTGGGGTCCAAGTGAACAAAGTCAGAATACCTGAAGTGATGCTCAACCCAGCGAAGACAATGAGAGCAAATCTTATCCAGAGCTGGATGAGTCAGCTTTGCTTGTAGCCCAAGTAAAGTTGCCGTGTGTGTTTGAAATCTGACCGTTGGAACACGTGTCAGGTTCCTTAGTGACCGAGGTCATTTCGGACATATCGGTCAGGTTGCCTTGTGGCTATAAATAGCCCACCCCTACACCATAAATTGGTGGCTGCTCAGAGTTAGTGCACGGCTTTTGTCGTGCGAGAGCAACCCTCCTTGAAGCCTTTGAGAGAGAAATCCTTGCGAGGACCAAGCCCAAACACCGGAGCCAAAGAGTGTTAGGCATCATTGAAGTCTTTACATGCGTGTGACTGAAGACTTATTACACTTGAGGACTGTGAATCCTCCAGCCGGTTAGGCGTCGCGTTCTGAGCATCCAAGAGTCATTGTGGATTGCCGGTGAATGAAGTATGTGAAGGTTCGGAAGTCTACCTTGAAGACTTACCAGAGTGATTGGGCGAGGACTGTGTGTCCTTAGCTCAAGGGGAATAAGGTGAAGACACAGTCTTTTGAGTTGAATCTCAGCCTCCCTAACCAGACGTACAGTTATCACGGCAACTGGAACTGGTCCAACAAATCCCGTGTCTTTGACAAGTGACTGGTTCTATCCTCTCCCTTCCTTTACTTAGAGTTTGTCTTCGTGAAGTCATTGCCTATCTGTCGTACCTGTTTGACTTCATTACTTGACTACTATCGTTGATTGGCTTCATACTATCTTCCATCCTGATCCTTACTACTTAGCTGCAATTAGTCCTGTACTTTCACATCATTGCATACTTGACTATGGTTTGCCTATTGTAGTTTATCTTCCGCTGCATATCATTTAGGTCATTTCTATTGTTTGTCTTCGAAACATCCATGTTTTTAATACTTTCATAAAAATCGCCTATTCACCCCCCCTCTAGTCGATAACTAGCACTTTCATCTTTCACAAAGCACATACCTTGATAAGATATTGAAGATGTTCAATATGGATCAGTCCAAGAAGGGGTTCTTACCTGTGTTGCAAGGTGTGAAATTGAGCTCAGCTCAAAGCCTGACCACGGCAGAAGATAGAGAAAAGATGAGTTTCATCCCCTATGCCTCAGCCATAGGGTCTATTATGTATGCCATGCTGTGTACCAGACCTGATGTAAACCTTGCCATAAGTTTGGTAGGAAGGTACCGAAGTAATCCCGGCATGGAACACTGGACAGCGGTCAAGAATATCCTGAAGTACCTGAAAAGGACTAAGGATATGTTTCTTATTTATGGAGGTGACAAAGAGCTCATCGTAAAGGGTTACGTCGATGCTAGCTTCGACACAGATCTGGATGACTCCAAGTCACAAACCGGATGCGTGTATATATTGAATGGTGGGGCAGTAAGCTGGTGCAGTTGCAAGCAAAGCGTCGTGGCCGGATCTACATATGAAGCAGAGTACACGGCAGCCTTGGAGGCAGCGCATGAAGCAATCTGGATGAAGGGGTTCATTAGCGACCTAGGAGTTATTCCCAATGCGTCGGGCCAGATGACTCTCTTCTGTGACAACACTAGAGCTATTGCCCTTGCCAAGGAGCCCAGGTTTCACAAAAAGACCACACACATCAAGCGTCGCTTCAACTCCATTCGTGAAAATGTTCAAGATGGAGACATAGATATTTGTAAAGTGCATACAGATCTGAATGTCGCAGATCCGTTGACTAAACCTCTTCCGCGAGCAAAACATGATCAACACCAGAACTCTATGGGTGTTCGATTCATCACAATGTAACTAGATTATTGACTCTAGTGCAAGTGGGAGACTTTTGGAAATATGCCCTAGAGGCAATAATAAAATGGTTATTATTATATTTCCTTGTTCATGATAATTGTCTATTGTTCATGCTATAATTGTATTGATCGGAAACCGTAATACATGTGTGAATACATAGACCACAACAAGTCCCTAGTGAGCCTCTAGTTGACTAGCTCGTTGATCAACAGATGGTCATGGTTTCCTGACTATGGACATTGGATGTCATTGATAATGGGATCACATCATTGGGAGAATGATGTGATGGACAAGACCCAATCCTAAGCATAGCACAAGATCGTGTAGTTTGTTTGCTAGAGCTTTTCTAAATGTCAAGTATCATTTCCTTAGACCATGAGATCGTGCAACTCCCGGATACCATAGGAGTGCTTTGGGTGTACCAAACGACACAACATAACTAGGTGTCTATAAAGGTGCACTACAGGTATCTCCAAAAGTGTCTGTTGGGTTGGCACGAATCGAGACTGGGATTTGTCACTCCTTATGACGGAGAGGTATCTTTGGGCCCACTCGGTAATGCATCATCATAATGAGCTCAATGTGACTAAGTAGTTGGTCACGGGATCATGCATTATGGAACGAGTAAAGTGACTTGCCGGTAACGAGATTGAACGAGGTATTGGGATACCGACGATCGAATCTTGGGCAAGTAACGTACCGATTGACAAAAGGAATTGTATACGGGATTGCTTGAATCCTCGACATCGTGGTTCATCCGATGAGATCGTCGTGGAACATGTGGGAGTCAACATGGGTATCCAGATCCCGCGGTTGGTTATTGGCCGGAGAGCTGTCTCGGTCATGTCTGCATGATTCCCGAACCCGTAGGGTCTACACACTTAAGGTTTGATGACGCTAGGGTTATAAGGAAGATTTGTTTGTGATTACCGAATGTTGTTCGGAGTCCTGGATGAGATCCCGGACGTCACGAGGAGTTCTGGAATGGTCCGGAGGTGAAGATTTATATACGGGAAGTCATCATACGATCACCGGAAATGTTCGGGGGTATACCGGTATTGTACCTAGACCACCGGAGGGGTTCCGGGGGTCCACCGGGTGGGTCCACCTGCCCCGGAGGGTCTTATGGGCTGTAGGTGGAAGGGAACCAGCCCCTAGTGGGCTGGGCACCACTCCCCCTAGGGCCCATGCGCCTAGGGTTGGGGGGAACCCTAAACGGGGCGCCCCCCTTGGCTTGGGGGGCAAGCCCCCTCCCCCTTGGCCGCCGCCCCCCCTCTAGATCTCATCTAGAGGGGCCGGCCCCCTTTCTCATTCTCCCTATAAATAGAGGGGTGGAGGGAGGGGTGCAGTACCACATCCAAGGCGTAGCCCCTCCCCTCCCCAACACCTCTCCTCCTCCGCAAGAGCTTGGCGAAGCCCTGCCGAAGAACTGCTACTCCATCACCACCATGTCGTCGTGCTACTGCTGGAGCCTTCTTCCTCAACCTCTCCCTCCTCCTTGCTGGATCAAGGCGCGGGACACGTCATCGGGCTGCACTTGTGTTGAACGCGGAGGTGTCATTGTTTGGTGCTAAGATCGAAATCCACCGCGATCTGAATCGCTACGAGTACGACTCCTTCATCCGCGTTCTTGTAACGCTTCCGTCTCGTGATCTTCAATGGTATGAAGATGCACTCCCCCCTCTCTTGTTGCTAGTTACTACATAGATTGATCTTGGTGATGCATAGAAATTTTTTAATTTCTGCAACGATCCCCAACACTGCGATCATAAACGATCCTCAAATCAAGTTCCTACCGCTTTAAATCTCCAGGGCTACTGGTATCTATATATTAAAATTTCATAAATTTTCACCTGTATATCCTTTGAGAACAGGCGAGTAACTCCAGTAAATCTGTCCGAAGCAGCTCAGATATACGTGTCCACGGTGCTGAGAGCGGTAAATTCTTTCTCAGAAAAGGCCAGGGCGCGCAGTGTCTCTTTTAAGCAACGGTGATTCATCGTGCTCTCCGCCTCGGAATTAGTGATGGACACTTCATCCGGATCTTCATGAGGTGGATGAGATGGCGCCACCCCTGTATGCGCCCTCATCCTAGTTGATGAGTTCGGCACCAGATTGGCTGCGGCTCAGCTTGCTGGGATCTTTGGTACAGTTCGTCGTATACCTCTCCTGAGATGATAGAAGGAGGAAAATGACGATTTGACTTTATGCCTAAACATGAAGTAACAAATATACCTCTTTGGTGATGGAGCAGGCTCAGCAACGCTCCCGGTCCCCTTTCGTTTCGCGCGCTCACCCCACGAAGGAGCCATTTTTCTCTTGGCCGTCCGTGCTTGGGTATGGCTCGCTGAGCGCCGATCCTATGGAACACGGTCCAGTGCGGAGGGTAAGTTGCGAGTGGAAGTATCTCTCTTTTTAAATGATTTCCGAACACTTACCTTAATGAAAGGGTAGAGGTCGGGGTAATCGGCCACAATGGCAACCTCCGAGCCGTCAAGGCTCGCCCGATAATAAACTTCGTCTTCAAAATCTACAAATATGTCTGGATCCTCGTAGAATCTGGGGTCTTCGTTGCGAGCATGGTCCTCTGGTTGAGGGGGGGGGCAATGGATGTTTTCGACTACCTTCCTCCATGTCTATTTCAAAAGGCAGTCATGCATCTCAATGATAAAGAAGAAGTGCTGATAAATGGTTAAATTACCCATTTGATGGGGTTGTACGTGGAAAAACCTTCCCGACAATTTAAACGGGCGAAATCTTCTTCTTCCCCTTTATAAAGGTCGGCCAGCATGGCAGCCAATGCGGCTTGGTTATCTGGGCCCTCTCACTTATAGCGAGATGCATCGTCCTCCCCGTTGTAGTTCCATAAAGGGGCCACTCTGGATTGGAGAGGCTGGATGCATCTTGTTGGGGACATAACTACTTAGTGTAAACCGGCCAGGAGGGCCCGGTTCACCCTCGATTACATTGAAGCCCACGAAGATTTAGAAGATGGCGTTTTACTAATGAAGTTTAGAGGCCCAGAGCCCAAGGGCGGATTAAGGCCCATAGTAGTAAACCGCCATGGTTATGTAACTTGTAATGTAAGTTAGGAAAGGAGAGACCGAGCCGGACACTTGTATGAGTCGGCCTCGGGACTCTGTAGACCGGCCGGGCGTCAACCTATGTATATAAAGGGCGACCGGGCGGTTCGAGGGAGAAACAACAACTCGAGACTCAGGCAAGCGTATTTGCTCCCTGGTCATCGAAACCCAATCAATCCCATCACAACTAGACGTAGGCTTTTACCTTCATTGAAGGGGCCGAACTAGTATAAAACTCCCGTGTCCCTTGTCCGGTTTAACCCCTTCAAGCTAACCCGTTGCGATGGCTCCATGACTAAGTCCTTTCATGAAGACATCTGATGTGTTAATTCCACGACAGTTGGCGCCCACCATGGGGCTATCGCACGATGGTTTCGAGTTCTTGAAGGGCAGCTCTGAAGGACTCAAGGGATACGTGGTTGGCCAGATGACTAGGAGTCATCGCGGCAAGCTCTACATCGACGACGAAGGATGGGGCCCCGAGGCCGGTTCAATCGAGTACGGATACCGGGTCCCCTTTGGCGGAATTCATGTCTTCATCGGCTAGATCGGCGAACCGGGCCCTGAGCCGGACATCTGCATCGACCTCGTCGAGACGGCTCAGCTTGCGAGTCCAGCCCGGGTTAAGCCTGCCATGAAGCGTGCGTCCGTAGGATGTGTCCATGGGATCGGATCTGAACCGGTGTCTGAAGGCGAGATGGCTGTTTATTCCGATGGCGAGTCATCCATTGGCGAGACCGAGTCCCTATACCAGATTCATGATGGTGTGTTTGAAGGATATTCCAATGGCAACAGTATTCCGAACCTCCTTGAACCGCCAAGTCGGGTTACTGTGTACATGGCCGGAACACAGCCCACTTTGCAGTCTTCATCTACAGCGGCAATGAATACCGGATCAGCGGCCGCGGCAGGAGCCCCGGCGCGCCGACCGGCTCAAGTCCTCTTCGGTTTGATAGATGCCTGGGCGACCTTGTTAACCACGGCGGTTACCCCGGAGAAGAAGGATCAGCACAATGCTGACATTGTGAAGCTGAAGGACCAGATAACGCAGGCTAAGGAGGACCTGGCAATTGAGGATGCTAGGATGGCTGAAGAACGGGCCGCTTTGGATGCCCAGTCATAGCAGATACAGGCGCAGAATTACTGACTCATGCTGGATCGAAACGCATCAGATGATGTAATGCAAAGGAAGTACCGGTCTCATCTGTCGTCGGTCTATGAAGGACTGAACCTCTTTCAAACACTAGGCGCTGGGCCGAGCAATCCGGTAGCTGCAAACTAGACCGATGCACCTAGGGCAGCGCCGGATCAACCACGGATGACGGAACCACCTCGACAAACGGATAACCCTCCGCTATACGTATCTACTTCGCCGGGTCACTTCTCAAGCCCTTTTTATAACATGATTGCCGCAGCATCTCGCCTGGCAGCCATTCCGATGGAGGGCGATTCACTAGCGGCGATTGAAACACGACGGGCTAGGGACCTTCTTCAAACCGCCATGGTGCAGTAGCGGGCTTATTCCTATAGCCGGGATAGAATTCATTCAACCCCTTGTCCGAGCCCAAGCTATAGCAGGCACATAGGATGAACCGAAAATGTCTAGCAGTGCGCGGCATCGTAATGCTCAAGATGTGGTGGATAATGGCAGAGCATGAAGGGAGGCGCTTTGGGTCGTCATCAACCCGCCCCGGTTCAGCCAGCGGCGTCAGTAGACTGAGGCACCGGATTTGCCTTCAGTTCCTGGGGAGTGTCGTGTCTTATTCCGTCTCTTCGTAATGTGCGTCTGCCCAAGGATTTCAAGGGTCCACGTAAAGTGCCTAATTACACTGCAGATCAGCCACCTGAGGCATGGGTTGAGAGTTATGAGATGGCAATGGAGATACTAGATGTGGATGAAGCAGCCTGTGCAAAGTACTTCACGATGATGTTGGAAGGGACAGCCCGTACTTGGTTGAAAAATTTACCAGCTAACTCCATCGAGTCATGGGATCAGTTGAAGGCCCGGTTTATAGCCAATTTCAAAGACATGTGCAAACAGCCCATGTCCATTGTGGATCTGGATGCCTGTGTTCAAGGGGAGAACGAGTCAACAACTCATTGGGTATGCCGGGTTTCAGAAGTTTTGCATTCGTCCAACCAGATTAACGCTGGTCAAGCGATCATAACGCTGGAGCGTAATTGCCGGTTTAAGTCACTGAAGATGAAGTTGGGACGGCTCAAGCGCCACTGCAATGACATGGCAACCCTTATGGCAGCCTTGGTCAAGTATGTCGATTCTGATAATACCAAGGATTCGAATTCTGATGAGCAGAAGCTGGAGAAGGGAAATAAGAACGGCGGTGCAAAGGGACAGCATCACAACCAAGGAGGCCATGGGAATAATGGTAAGCGCAAGGCAGATAATTCAGATCTTGTGGCTAACACCAATATGCAGCGCCGTAAAGGTAAACCGCCCTAGTGCGCTGGAGGGATGAATCTGGAACGTTTGATGAACCAGCCCTGCCCAAAGCATGGGACCAAGGAGGCCCCTTCCACGCATCTGTGGAAAGATTGTTATATCATGAAGGAGTTCAAGAATTCAGATGTTTTTCGGTATGATCAGGGTCCGTCGGGCGGTTCAGGTCCAGGTTTTCATGGTAGCGGCGGTTCTAGCTCTGGATTTCAGAATAATCAGGGCAACCAGCATAACCAAGGTGGTAATGGCCAACATAGTAATCAAGGGAATCAGCAATCAGGTTATCAAAGTCACCCCAAGCAGTTGAATCGTGGTCAGTATCATGTGTTCACTACTAGCCTGTGTAAGCGCGATCAGAAGCTTCACAAAAGGGTAGTTAATGCTGTTGAACCGGCAATGCCACGTTATTTACGGTGGTCCGAGCAGCCCATTGTGTGGAGCAGAGAAGATCATCCACCCCGGGTTGACAATCCGGGTCAACTGGCTTTGGTGGTAGCACCTCAGGTGGGAGGTTACAAGTTTACCAAAGTCTTGATGGATGGAGGGAGCAGTATAAACATCCTGTACTATGAGACTTTTCGTCATATGGGGTTGACAGACAAAAAGCCTTAAACCGTCCAACACTATTTTTCATGGTGTAGTACCAGGTAAATTGGCATATCCTGTTGGCAAGATCACTTTGGAGGTTGTGTTTGGAGACGAGCATGATTCCAGGTCTGAAAAGTTGACCTTTGAAGTGGTAAAAATCCAGAGCCCGTATCACGCACTGTTTGGACGGCCGGCTTACGCAAAATTCATGGCGAGGCCCTGCTATATCTATTTACAGCTCAAAATGTCGGGTCACAAGGGAACTATAACGGTACATGGAAGTCGAAAGATCACTTTGGATTGTGAGGAAGGTGATGCGGCTTACGCTGAGTCGGGGTTTGCTACAGAGGAGCTGAAGTTTTATAAGGACAATGTTGATCCGGCAGACATGACTCCTTTGAAGAAGCCCACCACTGAGCATGACCCGACCCTGAAGTTCAAACCGGCTGATGAGACTAAACTTGTTGACTTTGTTCCTGGCGATTCATCCAAACAGTTTAGCATCAGCACCAATCTGGATCCGAAATAGGAAAGCGCGCTCATCGAGTTCATCCGTGAGAACCGGGACATTTTTGCATGGAAGCCTTCTGACATGCCAGGTGCACCGAGGGAACTCGCTGAGCACACTCTCAATATTGACCCCAAGTTTAAACCAGTTAAGCAATTTCTTCGGCGGTTTAACGAGGAAAGACGTAAGGCCATTGGTGAAGAGGTAGCCCGGGTGGTGAGACTAAACTTGTTGACTTTGTTCCTAGTGATTTCACCCCGAGTGGTTGGCTAATCCGGTGCTTGTTCTTAAGAAAAACGGCACTTCGCGTATGTGTGTGGACTACACATATTTGAATAAAGCTTGTCCGGCAGATTGATCAGATTATTGATGCGACGGCGGGTTGTGAGCGTCTGAGTTTCTTGGATGCGTATTCAGGTTATCATCAGATTAAAATGGCAGTTAAGGACCAGGAGAAGACAACTTTCATCCCTCCCTTTGGAGCATTCTCCTATGTTTCTATGCCCTTTGGGCTCAAGAGTGCCCACGCAACTTATCAGTGTTGTGTGCAAAATTGTCTTCACACGCAGATTGGGCATAATGTTCATGCCTATGTGGATGACATTGTGGTAAAATCCAGGAAGAAGGAAACCTTGGTAGATGACCTCAAGGAAACGTTTGACAATCTCCGGGTTTATAAAATGATGCTTAATCCGGACAAGTGTGTTTTTGGTGTTCCAGCAGGCAAGCTCTAAGGCTTTCTGGTGTCCAACAGAGGCATTGAGGCTAATCCGGAGAAAATCAAAGCGATTACATCTTTGGCTAAACCGAAGTGTATCAATGATGTTCAGCGCCTGGCGGGTCGAATTGCCGCCCTTAGCCGATTTACCAGCCGTTTGGGAGAGAAAGCAATTCCTCTATATCAGATGTTGAAAAAGATAGACGATTTCGTCTAGAGTGATGCAGCTGATGCGGCGTTTGAGGACTTAAAGCGGCAGTTGGTTGAACCGCCGGTTCTTGCTGCTCCGGTTGACAAAGAGCCCTTGTTATTGTACATGGCTGCTAATGCCCGTGCTGTCAGGGTGGCAATTGTGGTGGAGCGCAGAGAGGCTGGTAAGGAATACCCGGTTCAACGGCCGGTTTACTACATCAACGAAGTACTTACCGAGTCAAAGCAACGGTATCCCCATTGGCAGAAGCTGGTTTATGGGGTTTTTATGGCAAGTCAAGCTCAAACAGTACTGTCAAGGCCAACCCATTATAGTGGTCAGTTTAGCCCCTTTGGGCGATATAATTCAGAACAGGGAGGCGGCTGGCCGGGTTGCAAAATGGGCAATTGAGCTTGGCCCGCACGAATTGAAGTATATGCCTCGGACATCAATCAAGTCACATGCGCTTGTTGACTTCATCAATGATTGGACCGAGTTATAGGCACCAGAGGACAAACCGGATAATACATACTGGACCATTCACTTTGATGGATCCAGGCAATTGGAGGGCTCGGGGGCTGGAGTTGTTCTTACTTCCCCTCGAGGTGATAAAATTTGTTATGTTCTCCGCTTAATGTTTCCTTGTACTAACAATGCATCTAAGTACGAGGCCTTACTCCACGGTCTCCGGGTGGCTAAGGAAATGAACTTAAGCCGGGTTCGCTGTTTTGGAGATTACGATCCGTGGCTCGGCAAGTTTCTGGTATTTGGGATTCTAAGGATCCACTAATGGCGGCTTACAGACGCGAGGTGGATATTGTGGCAGGTCACTTTAAGGGTTATCAGGTTGAGCACATTGACCGGCGCAAAAATGAGGCAGCAGATGCTTTAAGCCGGCTGGGATCTCAGCGTAAACCGGTACCACCCAATACCTTTTTAGATATCTTGCATAACCCGTCTGTTAAGTTGCCTACAGAGGAGGATTTAGCTGTTCCTGATCCGGAGGCCTGGTTGGTGGCCGCTTTACATACTACTCCGGATTGGACGGTTCCATATTTGGCGTATCTAAACCGGGGCGAGTTACCAGATGATGAGGTTTTTGCCAGACAAATAATCCGGCGGTCCAAGTCCATGGTTATTCACAATGGCGAGTTACACAGTTGCAGTGTTTGGTGTTTTTCAACGTTGTATTTCCCCTGAAGAAGGACAAGAGATTCTACGTGAAATCCATGAAGGGGATTGTGGTCACCATGCTGGTTCAAAATCCCTGGTGGCTAAAGCTTTTCGTCATGGGTTCTATTGGTTGACAGCACATGCTGATGCAGAGGATCTGGTAAAGCGGTGTGACACTTGTCAGAAATTTTCACGTCGAGCTCATGTTCCGGCTCAGGAGCTACGGATGATTCCTATCACTTGTCCGTTTGCCACTTGGGGGCTTGATATGGTGGGACCTTTTAAGCGCTCCCAGGATAACAAGACCCACCTGTTGGTAAAGGTTGACAAGTTCACTAAATGGGTTGAAGCGGAGCCTGTCAGTAAGTGTGATGCAGCCACGGCGGTTCAATTTCTCAAAAAGATCATTTTCTGTTTTGGGTTTCCACACAGCATCATCACAGATAATGGCACCAACCTTTCTAAAGGTGAGATGGAGGAGTTCTGCCAACGAGAGCACATCCGGCTTGATGTAGCGTCCGTGGCTCATCCTCAGTCCAATGGTCAAGCCGAGAGGGCGAATCAAGAGATCTTGAAGGGTATTAAGCCCAGGCTTATGGTTCCTTTGCAGCGGACGCCGGGTTGATGGGTGGAAGAGTTAACATCTGTGTTATGGAGTATAAACACCACCCCAAACCGATCCACGGGTTATACACCTTTCTTCATGGTTTACGGGGCTGAGGCTGTCCTCCCAAGTGATATTCGTCATGACTCGCCCCGGGTTGCCAATTATGTTGAAGCGGACAATGAGCAAGCGCGTCAAGAGGCATTGGACCTGTTAGATGAGAAACGGGACATGGCTTGGGCTCGATCGGCGGTTTATCAACAAGACCTGCGGCGTTATCACAGCCGCTGGGTTAAAACACGAACCTTTCAAGAAGGCGACTTAGTGCTTCGGCTCATCCAGGATCAGACCGATATGCACAAGTTATCCCCACCTTGGGAAGGACCCTTTGTGGTCAGCAAAAATTTGCACAACGGATCTCACTACCTCATTGACGTTCGAGAAGACTCATGCAGTTCTGAGGAGGAGACCCGGCGGCCATGGAACATAGCTCTCCTTTGGCCTTATTACACCTGAGCCGTAGGCTTTCCCTATGTACATATTATGACAATGTATATATTATGATCAATATAATAAACCGGCATCCTTGCTACAAGCAGGGCCTCTGCCGTTCTTCCAATATTTCTTGGTTACAAGGGGGCTTCTGCTCTCAAAGCAATGACTCACCTTGTCCATTAAACCGGCTATCATGCCACAATACAGCTTGGGAGCTTCACACCCAAGGGGCCAAAGAGAGTCTGGATGTTATACACAGCTCAAACATAGGCACCCATTGAGCACAGCTCACAAAGTTACTTGGGGGCTCTTTTGTGCAAAATCCACAAAGAGTTTGAAAGGACCCTTGTAATTGGGTATCGACCCACGGCTTGGAAGCCTGGTGTATTCACCTAAAACCCTGGGTTAACCTGCCTTCATCAAGTAAGCCACTCCTATCGAGGTAATCCTGGCACAACCCGCCGAACGTTTGACAAGTCAATCTTATACAGACCCTGAACTTGGCAAAGTTAAAACGATGATTGGTTAGATGGAGGCCCATCTTAAAAGGCTTTGCAAAATGGTTTAACTCAGTGGCCTGGCAGCCCATGAAAAGCCTCGAATTTGGGCCTGGCCGCCCTTGAAAAGCCTTGACTACATGGTTTCTTGTTTGCTTTTCTTGTTAAGTTTTCACCTTTTTGATGAATTTATCTTAAACCGGTGTTCTTTGACCCGGTGTGGCTTTTCAGTCATAATGTTAACCCGGTGTTTGTTAACCCGGCTTGGCTTTCAGCTATAAGTTGTCAGACCATCTCATCAAACCGGTGTTTGTTAACCTGGCCTAGTTTTGACTATATGTCACCAGTATGGTCTTCTAGTGTTCATTATAACCCAGTATGCCTTATTCATTATAGGGTAAGGGTCTTGACAGCTCACAAATTTGGGCTTCCACCCTTATTAAGTGATTCCATATCACAGGTATGAGTTATTTCATATTTATTCCGCTTTGGTTATTAACCAGGCTTTATCTTGGGCATTATGACCTGTCCAGTGGTAAACCGCCCGGACAGATCTTTTTATGTAGACATAGGGATTGCATGATATTATAACGATATATAAGCCAGCGCTGAAATTGTTATGGTAGATCAAACAAAGTATATCTCAGTGCACGATGGCAGCAGATCAAAGTATTTTCACTAGCCTATTACAAGGCGCTTCAAGGCCCAAAAAATGGACTTGTTTCTTTCACAGATCAAAGTTCATAACACATCAATAAGATTGCCGGATCAGGATTCATCACCATGTTGACGTGATGTTGATGGATCATCTGGCATCAGTTCAGCCTCCGCTTCTTCATCCAATAGCTGGAAGTCAGTGGTGGTCCAGTCAATCCGGGTTAAAGCATGAAAGACAACATCTTCACTTATAAGTTCAGTCGGATCAACATCAGGGGCGTAAGTGTGCTTACAGATTGGCAGAATAAGATTTTGAACTTCCGGTGAGACAGTGTCAACCCGTTTGTTGTTGGCATCGTAGAAGAACCGGTGAACCGTCAAGTTAGCTTCTTCTGCCAGTTGACTTGCCAGAGGACGCATCTCCCTTGTCACAGCTTTGAGGGCTTCGTTGTCAAACTATGTCCCATTCTCTTGTTCACTGGGGAAGCCCTTGGCGATATCCGCCGGATCAAGGTCAGCTATCCATGATTTGGCTCGGGTAAGTGCCAACAAAGCGCCGGCCCTGGCAGCAGATCGATTCATCTCTTCTATCTGTGCCGGTGTTACAGATAACTTTGCTAGAGTATCCTTGATCAAAGTGGGGGCTGGATTGTTGTATGAAGCTGCACAGATAACCCGTTGGGCACCGGTATATAGTTGTTCAATCAGAGTGTATGCTGCCTTCAGCTTCATCCGCATATCAGAGCCCAGATGAGCAATGCGGCTACCTACAATGGTTTAAGAATTTCATGTCAAACCGGCAAATTACCAACATGGTCATTCAAGAAGTCTTGTCAAAACTACTTACCAAACACTGCAGAAGTCCTTGCGTTCACTTGGCGCTTCAACCCAGTTAGCTCTTCCGCCACCGGTTTAAGAGCTGATTCAGTGTCTTCCGCTCGCTTCAGCAATGTATTTTTCTCCGTCTCCCAGTTGGCACGCTCCATCTTGAACCCTTCTTTGAGTTGCTCCATGGCTGCCAAAGCGGTTTTCAGTTCATCTTTTGCCTTGGACGTTTCTGTCTGTTGGGTCTTGAGGTTCTCTTAAAGATCGGCAATTTAAGAGCCTTGGTGATTTATATCAGCCTTCCAAAGAAAAATGAGGAGCATATCAGTAATTTATTCAAAGTCCCAAGCATATAAAAAGTTATACACTTGGCACTTGGGGGCCTACTGGTTGTTTGAAGTTCCAAAGATCAATACAAGTTTTAATCTTGGCACTAGGGGGCCAATGTGTGTTTGCTCAAAAATATATACAAGGAAAGTGAACAAGGTATAGAATGGAGTGTAAAAGTCCCAGTTGTTGGAAATATGCCCTAGAGGCAATAATAAAAGTATTATTATATTTCATTGTTCATGATAATTGTCTTTTGTTCATGCTATAACTATATTATCCGGAAATCGTAATACACGTGTGAACACATAGACCACAATATGTCCCTAGTGAGCCTCTAGTTGACTAGCTCGTTGTGATCAACAGATAGTCACGGTTTCCTGACTATGGACATTGGATGTCGTTGATAACGGGATCACATCATTAGGAGAATGATGTGATGGACAAGACCCAATCCTAAGCATAGCATAAAGATCGTGTAGTTCGTCTGCTAGAGCTTTGCCAATGTCAAGTATCTCTTCCTTCGACCATGAGATCGTGTAACTCCCGGATACCGTAGGAGTGCCTTGGGTGTATCAAACGTCACAACGTAACTGGGTGACTATAAAGGTGCATTACGGTATCTCCGAAAGTGTCTGTTTGGGTTGACATGGATCGAGATCGGATTTGTCACTCCGTATGACGAGAGGTATCTCTGGGCCCACTCGGTAATGCATCATCATAATGAGCTCAAGGTGACCAAGGTGTTGTCCACGGGATCATGCATTACGGTATGAGTAAAGTGACTTGCCGGTAACAAGACTGAACAAGGTATTGGGATACCGACGATCGAGTCTCGGGCAAGTAACGTACCGATTGACAAAGGGAATTGTACACGGGGTTTGATCGAATCCTCGACATCGTGGTTCAACCGATGAAATCATCGAGGAGCATGTGGGAGCCAACATGGGTATCCAGATCCCGCTGTTGGTTATTGCCCGAGAGTCGTCTCGGTCATGTCTGCATGTCTCCCGAACCCGTAGGGTCTACACACTTAAGGTTCGGTGAGGCTAGAGTTATAAGGAAGACTAGTATGTGACTACCGAATGTTGTTCGGAGTCCTGGATGAGATCCCGGACGCCACGAGGAGTTCCGGAATGGTCCGGAGGTGAAGTTTTATATATGGGAAGTTGTCATACGGATACCGGAAAGTTTCCGGGGGTTATCGGTATTGTACCGGGGCCACCGAAGGGGTTCCGGGGGTCCACCGGGAGGGGCCACCCCTCCCGGAGGGCCACATGGGCCACAAAGGGGAGGGAGCCAGCCCCTGGAGGGCTGGGCGCGACCCCCCCTTGGGCCCATGCGCCTAGGGTTGGGGGGGAAACCCTAAGGGGGGTGCCCCCCTTTCTTGGGGGAAAGCCTCCCCTCCCTGGCCGCCGCCCCCCTCTAGATCCCATCTAGAGGGGTCGGCCCCCCTTGCCCCTTCCCCTATAAATAGAGGGGTGGGGGGAGGGCTGCTACACACATCTCCAAGGCGCAGCCCCTCCCCTCCCCAACACCTCTCCTCCTCCGTTAAGCGCTTGGCGAAGCCCTGTCGGAGTACTGATGCACCAACACCACCACGCCGTCGTGCTGCTGTTGGAGTGAGCTTCCTCAACCTCTCCTTCCCCCTTGCTGGATCAAGAAGGAGGAGACGTCTCCCGTCCCGTACGTGTGTTGAACGCGGAGGTGCTGTCCGTTCAGCACTAGGACATCGGTGATTCGAATCACGTCGAGTACGACTCCATCATCACCATCCCCTTGCAAGCTTCCGCACGTGATCTACAAGTGGTATGTAGATGCAAACTCTCTCCCATGACTCGTTGCTTAGATGAACTCATAGATGGATCTTGGTGAAACCGTAGGAAAAATTTAATTTTCTCGCAACGCTCCCCAACAAAGGCATCATGAGCTAGGTCTATGCGTAGTTCTCTAATGCACGAGTAGAACACAATTTTGTTGTGGGCGTGGATCTTGTCAACTTGCTTGCCTCTACTAGTCTTTTCTTGCTTCAGCGGTATTGTGGGATGAAGCGCCCGGACCAACCTTACACGTACGCTTACGTGAGACCGGTTCCACCGATTGACATGCACTAGTTGCATAAGGTGGCTGGCGGGTGTCTGTCTATCCCACTTTAGTTGGAGCGGATTCGATGAAAAGGGCCCTTATGAAGGGTAAATAGAAGTTGACAAAATCACGTTGTGGTTATTCGTAGGTAAGAAAACGTTCTTGCTAGAACCCAATCGCAGCCACGTAAAAGATGCAACAACAATTAGAGGACGTCTAACTTGTTTTTGCAACGATTGATCATGTGATGTGATATGGCCAGAAGTTGTGATGAATGATGAATTGTGATGTATGAGATCATGTTCTTGTAATAGGATTCATGACCTGCATGTCGATGAGTATGACAACCGGCAGGAGCCATAGGAGTTGTCTTTATTTTTTGTATGACCTGCGTGTCATTGAAGAACGCCATGTAAACTACTTTACTTTATTGCTAAACGCGTTAGCCATAGAAGTAGAAGTAGTCGTTGGCATGACAACTTCATGAAGACACGATGATGGAGATCATGGTGTCAAGCCGGTGACAAGATGATCATGGAGCCCCGAAGATGGAGATCAATGGAGCTATATGATATTGGCCATATCATGTCACAACTATATAATTGCATGTGATGTTTATTATGTTTATGCATCTTGTTTACTTAGGACGACGGTAGTAAATAAGATGATCCTTACAAAATTTCAAGAAGTGTTCTCCCTAAGCGTACCTTTGTTGCTATAGTTCGTCGCTTCCAAGCACCACGTGATGATCGGGTGTGATGGATTCTTACGTTCACATACAACGGGTGTAAGACAGTTTTACACAGCGAAAACACTTAGGGTTAACTTGACGAGCCTAGCATGTACAGACATGGCCTCGGAACACGGAGACCGAAAGGTCGAACACGGGTCGTATGTAAGATACGATCAACATGAAGATGTTCACCGATGATGACTAGTCCGTCTCACGTGATGATCGGACACGGGCTAGTCAACTCGGATCGTGTGACACTTAGATGACTAGAGGGATGTCTAATCTAAGTGGGAGTTCATAATTTGATTAGAACTTAATTATCATGAACTTAGTCTAAAACCTTTGCAAATATGTCTTGTAGATCAAATGGCCAACGCTCATGTCAACATGAACTTCAACGCTTCCTAGAAAACCAAGCTGAAAGATGATGGCAGCAACTATACGGATCGCGTCTCGAACCTGAGGATCATCCTCGTAGCTGCCAGGAAGCAATATGTCCTAGAAGGACCGCTAGGTGACGCTCCCGTCCCAGAGAACCAAGACATTATGAATGATTGGCAAACTCGTGCTGATGATTACTCCCTCGTTCGGTGCGGCATGCTTTACAGCTTAGAACCGGGGCTCCAAAAGCGTTTTGAGCATCACGGAGCATATGAGATGTTCAAGAGCTGAAACTAGTTTTCCAAGCTCATGCCCGTAGAGAGATATGATGTCTCCGACAAGTTCTACAGCTTGTAAGATGGAGGAAAACAGTTACATCGGTGAGCACATCCTCAAGATGTCAGGTTGCACAACCGTATGACCCAAATGAACATTAACCTCCCGGATGAGGCGGTCATTGACAGAATCCTCGATCGCTCCCACCAAGCTACAAGAGCTTTGTGATGAACTACAACATGCGGGGATGGTGAGGACCATTCTGAAGTGTTCTCAATCTTCAAGTCAGCAGAGGCTGAAATCAAGAAAGAACATCAAGTGTTGATGGTCAATAAGAACACTAAGTTCAAGAAGGGCAAGGGAAGAAGAACTTCAAGAAGGACGGCAAGGATGTTGCCGCGCCCGTAAGCCATTTGCCGGAAGAAGTCGAAGAATGGACCCAAGCACGAGACCGAGTGCTTTTATTGCAAGGAAAGGGTCACTAGAAGCGGAACTGCCCCAAATACTTAGCGGATAAGAAGGCCGCAACACCAAAGGTATATTTGATATACATGTAATTGATGTGTACCTTACCAAGACTCGTAGTAACTCCCGGGTATTTGATACCGTGTCGTTGCTCATATTTGTAACTCACAGCAGGAGCTGCGGAATAAACGGAGACCGCAAAGGACGAGGTGACGATCTTGCGTCGGGAATGGTTCCAGAGTCGATGTGATCACCGTCGGCACGCTGCCTCTACATTTACCCACGGGATTAGTTATGAACCTTAATAATTGTTATTTAGTGCCAAGTTTGAGCATGAACATTGTATCTGGATCTCGTTTAATACGAGATGGCTACTCAATTAAGTCTGAGAATAATGGTTGTTCGATTTATATGAGAGATATGTTTTATGGTCATGCTCCGATGGTCAATGGTTTATTCTTAATGAATCTCGAGCGTAATATTACACATGTTCATAGTGTGGATGCCAAAAGATGTAAAGTTGATAACGATAGTCCCACATACTTGTGGCACTGCCGCCTTGGTCACATTGGTGTCAAGCGCATGAAGAAGCTACATGCTGATGGACCTTTAGAGTCTCTTGATTATGAATCGTTTGACACATGCGAACCATGCCTCATGGGCAAAATGACCAAGACTCCGTTCTCCAGAACAATGGAGCAAGCAACCAACCTGTTGGAAATCATACATACCGATGTGTGCGGTCCAATGAGCGTTGAGGCTCGTGGAGGATATCGTTATGTTCTCACTCTCACTGATGACTTGAGTAGATATGGGTATGTCTACTTAATGAAACACAAGTCTGAGACCTTTGAAAAGTTCAAGGAATTACAGAGTGAGGTGGAGAATCAACGTGACCGAAAGATAAAGTTCCTACGATCAGATCGTGGAGGAGAATATTTGAGTCACGAATTTGGTGCACACTTAAGGAAATGTGGAATCGTTTCACAACTCACGCCACCTGGAACACCTCAGCGTAACGGTGTGTCCGAACGTCGTAATCGCACTCTGTTAGATATGGTGCGGTCTATGATGTCTCTTACCGATTTACCGCTATCATTTTGGGGATACGCTCTAGAGACAGCTAGATTCACTTTAAATCGGGCACCGTCTAAATCTGTTGAGACGACACCGTATGAATTATGGTTTGGGAAGAAACCTAAGCTGTCGTTTCTAAAAGTTTGGGGATGCGATGCTTATGTGAAGAAACTACAACCTGAAAAGCTCGAACCCAAGTCGGAAAAATGCGTATTCATAGGATACCCTAAGGAAACTGTCGGGTATACCTTCTACTTAAGATTCGAAGGCAAGATCTTTGTTGCCAAGAACGGATGCTTTCTGGAAAAAGAGTTTGTCTCGAAAGAAGTAAGTGGGAGGAAAGTAGAACTCGATGAAGTACTACCTCTCGAATGGGAAAGTGGTGCAGCGCAGGAAACCGTTCCTGTGATGCCCACACCAACTGAAGAGGAAAACAATGATGATGATCAAGGTACTTCGGATGAAGTTGCTACTGAACTTCGTAGGTCCACAAGGACACGTTCCGCACCAGAGTGGTACGGCTACCCTATCCTGGAAATCATGTTGTTAGACAACGGTGAACCTTCGAACTATGAAGAAGCGATGGCGGGCCCAGATTCCAACAAATGGCTTGAAGCCATGAAATCCGAGATAGAATCCATGTATGAAAACAAAGTATGGACTTTAACAGACTTGCCCGATGATCGGCGAGCGATAGAAAACAAATGGATCTTTAAGAAGAAGACGGACGCGGATGGTAATGTTACCATCTATAAAGCTCGACTTGTCGCTAAGGGTTATCGACAAGTTCAAGGGATTGACTACGATGAGACATTCTCTCCCGTAGCGAAGTTGAAGTCTGTCCAAATCATGTTAGCAATTGCCGCATACTATGATTATGAGATATGGCAGATGGACGTCAAAACGGCATTCCTTAACGGACATCTTACGGAAGAGCTATATATGATGCAGCCGGAAGGTTTTGTCAATCCTAAGAACGCTAACAAAGTATGCAAGCTCCAGCGATCCATTTATGGACTGGTGCAAGCATCTCGGAGTTGGAACATTTGCTTTGATGAGATGATCAAAGCGTTTGGGTTTATGCAGACTTATGGAGAAGCCTGCGTTTACAAGAAAGTGAGTGGGAGCTCTGTAGCATTTCTCATATTATATGTAGATGACATACTCTTGATGGGAAATAATATAGAACTTCTGGACAGCATTAAGGCCTACTTGAATAAGTGTTTTTCAATGAAGGACCTTGGAGAAGCTGCTTATATATTAGGCATCAAGATCTATAGAGATAGATCGAGACGCCTCATAGGTCTTTCAGAAAGCACATACCTTGATAAGATTTTGAAGAGGTTCAAAATGGATCAGTCCAAGAAGGGGTTCTTGCCTATGTTACAAGGTGTGAGATTGAGCTCGGCTCAGTCACCGACCACGGCAAAGGATAAAGAAGAGATGAGTGTCATCGCCTATGCTTCAGCCATAGAATCTATTATGTATGCCATGCTGTGTACCAGACCCGATGTAAACCTTGTCATAAGTTTGGTAGCAAGATACCAAAGTAATCCCGGCAAGGAACACTGGACATTGGTCAAGAATATCCTGAAGTACCTGAAAAGGACAAAGGACATGTTTCTCGTTTATGGAGGAGACGAAGAGCTCGTTGTAAAGGGTTACGTCGACGCCAGCTTCGACTCAGATCTGGATGACTCTAAGTCACAAACCGAATACGTGTATATGTTGAATGGTGGAGCGATGGCTCGTGCACCGCAAGCGAGCGTCGTGGCGGGATCTACGTGTGAAGCGGAGTACATGGCAGCCTCGGAGGCAGCGCATGAAGCGATTTGGGTGAAGGAGTTCATCACCGACCTAGGAGTCATACTCAATGCGTCGGGGCCGATCAAACTCTTTTGTGACAACATTGGAGCTATTGCCCTTGCAAAGGAGCCCAGGTTTCACAAGAAGACCAGGCACATCAAGCGTCGTTTCAACTCCATCCGTGAAAATGTTCAAGATGGGGACATAGATATTTGCAAAGTACATACGGATCTGAATGTCGCAGATCCGTTGACTAAACCTCTCTCGCGAGCAAAACATGATCAACACCAGAACTCTATGGGTGTTCGATTCATCACAATGTAACTAGATTGGTGACTCTAGTGCAAGTGGGAGACTGTTGGAAATATGCCCTAGAGGCAATAATAAAAGTATTATTATATTTCATTGTTCATGATAATTGTCTTTTGTTCATGCTATAACTGTATTATCCGGATTGTGATCAACAGATAGTCACGGTTTCCTGACTATGGACATTGGATGTCATTGATAACGGGATCACATCATTAGGAGAATGATGTGATGGACAAGACCCAATCCTAAGCATAGCATAAAGATCGTGTAGTTCGTCTGCTAGAGCTTTGCCAATGTCAAGTATCTCTTCCTTTGACCATGAGATCGTGTAACTCCCGGATACCGTAGGAGTGCCTTGGGTGTATCAAACGTCACAACGTAACTGGGTGACTATAAAGGTGCATTACAGGTATCTCTGAAAGTGTCTATTGGGTTGACATGGATCGAGACTGGGATTTGTCACTCCGTATGATAGAGAGGTATATCTGGGCCCACTCGGTAATGCATCATCATAATGAGCTCAAGGTGACCAAGGTGTTGGCCACGGGATCATGCATTACGGTACGAGTAAAGTGACTTGCCGGTAACAAGACTGAACAAGGTATTGGGATACGATGATCGAGTCTCGGGCAAGTAACGTACCGATTGACAAAGGGAATTGTATACGGGGTTTGATCGAATCCTCGACATCGTGGTTCAACCGAAGAAATCATCGAGGAGCATGTGGGCCAACATGGGTATCCAGATCCCGCTGTTGGTTATTGCCCGAGAGTCGTCTCGGTCATGTCTGCATGTCTCCCGAACCCGTAGGGTCTACACACTTAAGGTTCGGTGACGCTAGGGTTATAAGGAAGACTAGTATGTGACTACCGAATGTTGTTCGGAGTCCCGGATGAGATCCCGAACGTCACGAGGAGTTCCGGAATGGTTCGGAGGTGAAGTTTTATATATGGGAAGTTGTCATACGGATCCGGAAAGTTTTGGGGTTATCGGTATTGTCTGGGGCCACCGGAGGGGTTCGAGGTCCATCGGGAGGGGCCACCTCCCGGAGGGCCACATGGGCATAAAGGGAGGGAGCCAGCCTGGAGGGCCGGCGCGCCCCACATTGGGCCCATGCGCCTAGGGTTGGGGAAACCCTAAGGGGTGCCCCTTGCTCGGGGCAAGCCTCCCTCCTCGCCGCCGCCCCCTCTAGATCCCATCTAGAGGGGTCGGCCCCCCTTGCCCCTTCCCCTATAAATAGAGGGGTGGGGAAGGGCTGCTACACACATCTCCAAGGCGCAGCCCTTCCCCTCCCCGACACCTCTCCTCCTCCGTTAAGCGCTTGGCGAAGCCACGCCGAGTCTTCTTGCACCAACACCACCACACCGTCGTGCTGCCGTTGGAGTGAGCTTCCTCAACCTCTCCTTCCCCCTTGCTGGATCAAGAAGGAGGAGATGTCTCCCGTCCCGTACGTGTGTTGAACGCGGAGGTGTTGTCCGTTCAGCACTTGGACATCGGTGATTCGAATCACGTTGAGTACGACTCCATCATCACCATCCCCTTGCAAGCTTCCGCACGTGATCTACAAGTGGTATGTAGATGCAAACTCTCTCCCATGACTCGTTGCTTAGATGAACTCATAGATGGATCTTGGTGAAACCGTACGAAAATTTTTAATTTTCTGCAACGTTCCCCAACACCAGTTGTCTTCACAAGACAAACCAGCCCTTGGGGGCTACGACATCAAAGTGTTCTTTATCTTTAAAGACCTGGTTTACCTTTAAAAGATAAACCGGCCCTTGGGGGCTACAATACAGTGAATGTACAGAAATAATATGGTGTTTGGAAGATTACCTCATAACGTTCCTTCATCAGATTCACCAAACCGGCCTCATAATCTCGGCTGGTGTAAAGCCGATTCAGGAATCCGGAATGAAGATCCTGAGCAGAAAGGTTAACATAGTCTGAAAAATTGGTCTTCCCCTTCCCCTTGCCCATAGCTGCAAATTCGTCCTTCGCAGTGTGCTTCGATAAAGCAACTAGATTGCCTAGGGCGGTATAAGCAGTACCAGTGACAACAACGTCATCATCATCCTTGGCTGGGCTCGGTGGATTGACCTTGTCTTTGGCTGGGCTTGGCGGATTGGCAGCAGGGCTTGGTGGATTAGCAGCTGAACCTAGCGGATCAGCAATTGGACTTGGAGGCATGGCATGTGGACTTGATTTTTCAAGATGTGTTTCCGGATCAGCCTCTGGCGGATTGGCATCAGCAGTTGGATCTTGTGGAGCGGACTCATCCATGACATTATCAGGATCTTCGCCAGCATTATCTGGGGTCTTCTCCGGTTCAACGTCGTCAGAGGGACTGCTGGTCTTGGCCTTCTTGCTCAATTGAGCCTTGGCACTACAACATCAAAATAAAGATTAGTATGATAAACCGATGCATGAAGAGACAAACCAAAAAAATAATGCACTTACCCAGCGACGGTCTTGAGGGGAGGTAGCTGAGTAGTTGATGAACCGCCAGATGAATTGGAAGACGCCTGGTAATTTGGATCAGACGGATTAAGTGGGTATCGGAAGAAACCCTTCAAAGGATAACGTTTTTCGAGAGAGGAAGTAACCTCTGGACGACGCTTCCGGGTTGGTGTATCCGGTTAACCGGAAGAGGTGACTTGCTGGCCACTGTGTCGGGTCGTGTGGCGCCCTTCAGGTTGATGTTTCTTCAAAGGAAATTTTGGATCCAAATAAGCAAGAGGGTGAGAGTATTTCACTTTCCAAACGGCACGGCGAAATCTTTGAACCGGCACGAGATCTGAATCGGAGGAAAGAGAGATTACCTCAACATGGTCTGCACGGCTGACCTCCGCATCATCCTGATGATAGTCATTGTTAATAAGATGTATGAAAAAGGAGCCAAGGGAGTCAAGTTCTACCTCTTGATCCAACTCTTGACATCTTGAGGCGGATCGATAGCCGCGGTCTTCTTCTTGGCTGCTTTCTTGACAGCTTTACTCTTGGCACGAGGAGCTCTTATCGGTTTATCTGAAGCCTTCTTTTTCCAAAAGGAGCTGTTGGCCTGGAAAGTTAAACAAAGGATTATTAGAATAATTTTAAAGTGGAGGCGGATCAAGAAAATACAAGGTTAAAGTCTTACTGCTGGTGGTTTGTTGGCGGCATAAAAGGGAGCCAATCCGGTTTGACTGCATATGGCGATGGGCTCGTCTAACATCTTCTTCACTGATTTGGTGACTTTGTCTTCAGTCACTTCAATCTTAGTAAACCGTTGAGGATCCTTGGCGTCGCCGGTATACTCATGCATTAATCCGGAGCGGCGGCTTAAAGGCAGGATGTGCCATTTAACCCAGCAACAAACAAGATCAATGCTAGTTAAACCGTTGGCCATGAGAGCCCGAAGCTTGGCGAGTTGAGGGGCATAAGTTTGCCTCTCTTTGGCAGTTAATCATCGAGGTAACGGGTGGCCATTGCTAAGCTGGTGAGGGCGGTAACCCTGCAAGGGATTCTCTTCAGCAGGGGTTGTGTTCTGACAATAAAACTAAGTTTGGTTCCAGTCTTTGGGGTGACTGTGGTGTGATGCATGTGGGAAATCAACTTCCTTCCTTTTCTGGATTGATACCCCGCCAAGTTCCATGTTAGGACCATCGGAAAATTCAGTTCGGCGGTTTAGATGAAAGAAGTCCCGGAACAGCTCAACAGATGGTTCTTCTTGAAGGTAGACTTCACAAAATACTTGAAAGTTGCATATGTTTGATACGGAATTTGGACCGATATCTTGTGGGTGGAGTTGTAAGCTCGCAAGGACATCCCGGAAATTTTTTGACCCGGGAGGGCTGAAGCCCCGGTCTAAGTGCTGCATAAAAACAATAACTTCGCCATCCTGCGGCTCAGGAGGGCACTCAGGGCCAGGAACTCGCCAGTGAAGGACATTTTTTGATGCTAAAGTGCCCGTCACTACATATCCACATATATGTGTTTCTGTAATCCGGGACGGAACCTAGTTGCAAGCGGCGAATTGCTTGGTCATCTTGAACAGCAAACTGTAAAGGTAAAATGAAGGTGACAGTTCAAGAAGTATTAGTTGGTGTTAAACCAGAAAATTTGATCAAGGCATATGTGTGAAATAAACCGGAAATTGCTATTCAGATCAAAATGGCGGTTTAAAGTGAGGGCTAATGATAGGTGGCGGATTACCGACTCCTAAAAGTTTAAACCGCCCTTAGGTGGAGGAGACAGGGATGAAAATTTGCTAAGTGTTGGCAGAAACAGGTTCCACACAATGATGAAATTCATTTGGATCTACCATGCTTCAGTAAAGAAAAATTAATGTGACTTATAATGGCGTTAAGCAGAACAGAGAAGGTCGTGCACTCTACAGAAGAAAGGGAAGATCTACTAGTACTAAAAATGGATGCGGAGTAATTACCGCACGAGATCTATGCTACTATTGGATCAAAGCAACCACGGCAGAAGGAGAAACGAAGAACTGAGAAGGAAAAATGAAGAACTGTACAGACGAACTCGTGAACCCTAGCACAGATCTAAAGATGCAGGAAAGAGAAAACTTACCAGTGCAGATCTACTGCGGAGGGATGCCGTGAACTCTGGTTTGTTTCAGGTTGATGCAGCGGCCTTTGTTGATGCAGTTCTCAAGGGTCGAGGGTGGCGGCGGAGCTTCAGATCTTGGGCGTCGCGAGGAAGAAGAAGGCACGGAAGGGGAAGAAAGAAAAGGACCCTCCGGCTTTATTTATAAGGAGAAAAGGATAAAGGGCAGGCGCAAGAATCGAGGAGCCTGAAGCGGTAGAGAGGGCGCGCCTGTCGCCTCGATTTTCGGGATACCATTAATGAGGGGAATCTTTTTAATCTTTTTATACAGAGATGATGACATGATGGGCCGTTGCTTTGTCCAGAGGATGACATCACGGCGGTTTAACAAGGTTTACAGGAGAAGACAACATGGCGGTTTACGAGAATATAAGAAGATGTTCACAAGATTTCTTTAAAGTATTGAAGATTGACATGAACAGGTTCAAATCAATCTGGGGCCTAATGTTGGGGATATAACTACTGAGTGTAAACCGGCCAGGAGGGACCGGTACACCCTCGATTACATTCACGAAGATTCAGAAGATGGCGTTTTACTAATGAAGTTTAGAGGCCCAGAGCCCAAGGGCGGATTAAGGCCCATAGTAGTAAACCGCCATGGTTATGTAACTTGTAATGTAAGTTAGGAAAGGAGAGACCGAGCCGGACACTTGTATGAGTCGGCCTCGGGACTCTGTAGACCGGCCGGGCATCAACCTATGTATATAAAGGGACGACCCGGCGGCGGTTCAGGGACAGGAAACAACAACTCGAGACTCAGGCAAGCGTATTTGCTCCCTGGTCATCGAAACCCAATCAATCCCATCACAACTAGACGTAGGCTTTTACCTTCATTGAAGGGGCCGAACTAGTATAAAACTCCCGTGTCCCTTGTCCGGTTTAACCCCTTCAAGCTAACCCATTGCGATGGCTCCACGACTAAGTCCTTTCATGAGGACATCTGACGTGTTAATTCCACGAAACATCCCTTTATCGCAATGGCCATGACTTCAACGATGGAGAGTCTGGAATGGGTTAGCAATCTGACCTTGCTGACCAGTATCATCACCTTCGCACTATCCTCTCGCTCGGGGGACTTGGGGCGCCAGCTGAGAAGCTTCTTCAAGGGAGCACTGGAGAATTCGGGATGTCCGCGCTGAACTAGGTCCGGAAGAGGAACATCCTCAATATAGAACCATTCCAAAGACCATTCTTCAGACCCCCTCTTCAGAGTCCCGACTGGGTAACCGGATCCGGCTATGCGCCATACTTTGGCGCCGCCCACTTCAAATATAGACCCTCCGCCCTGATGGCGGGGGACGAGGCAAAAGAACTTTTTCCATAGTTTGAAATGAGCCTCGTAGCCTAAAAACAATTTGCAGAGAGCGACAAAACTAGAGATGTGCATAATGGAACCTGGTGTAAGATTGTGCAAATGGATCTTGTAGTACTCCAATAGAACCCTAAGGAAGGGGTGGATCGGGAATCCTAGGCCCCTTAGAAGGAATGAGATGAATCACACCCTCTCCCCTTGTCTGGGGTTGGGGAAATTCTCCACCAATGCACCATGGCACGTAGAAGCCAATCCCACCCTACAGAGACTAGATCCGCGGGAGGAAGATATCCTTGCGTCTAGAGACGATTAAGCTGAAGATGGGATACAAAACAACTTTGACAATCCCCCTCTTGAGGGCCATGAGGACGCGAGGAGGAGCCAGGGGCACTAGCCATGGTTTGAGCTTTTTTCGTAGTTTGCTTCGTTGCTCTTTGGGTGATGTGGGATGGCGTTTGGGGATCTAACCTCGTTATATAATTTCCACCCATGCCTATTAAAGGGTTAAAATGTAAAAGGGTTATGGACCGTTCGCATTCGCTCAAACGTGTGGAAATCAAGGCGACGACATGAAGGAATCATAAAGACTGGACACAGAAGCCGATGTCGGACTATCATCAATTCGGAGTATGGTGGACAACCCACCTTGCAAAGCCGAAGACTAAAATCCGCATACTACATTGTCATTTAAGGCAAGTTCGGGGGCTACTGAGTGAGTCCTGGATTCGGGGTTCCCCAAGTGTCTGGCCCAGGAATATGGGCCGGGTTGAATGGGCTGTAAAGATCAAGCTAAATACCATCCTCCATGTCCGGTGGGACTCCTCCATGCGTGAATGGCAAGATTAGAGTCAGGGTGTATTGTTTCCTTCCCTTGTGAACTGGCCTTGTACAAACCCTAGGTCCCTCCGGTGTGTATATAAACCGAAGGGTTTAGTCCGTAGAGGCCATCATCATTACCATCATCAGAATATTCATAGGCTAGACATCTAGGGTTTAGCCACCACGATCTTGAGGTAGATCAACTCTTGTAACCTCTATACTCTTTGAATAATGAGTAGGGTTTTACCTCCTTTAAAGGGGCCCGGACCTAGGTAAACATTGTGTCCCTTTGTCCATTGTTACCATCGACCCTTAGACGCGCAGCTTGGGCCCTCCTACCCGAGATCTGCCAGTTTTGACACCGACAGTTGTCTAGATGTGCAACTAGCTGAGCAACCTATATGATGCACAACAACAAGTGCAAATAAAGGGATACAACACAACAATGGCTTGCACAAAGTCAAGGGGAAGAGATAACCACAAGTGAAGCCGGCGGAGACGAGGATGTGTTACCGAAGTTCCTTCCCGTTGGGGGAAGTACGTCTCCATTGGAGCGGTGTGGAGGCACAATGCTCCCCAAGAAGCCACTAGGGCCACCGTATTCTCCTCGCACCCTCACACAATGCGAGATGTCGTGATTCCACTAGTGGTGCCCTTGAAGGCGGCAACCGAACCTTTACAAACAAGGTTGGGGCAATTCCACAACTTGATTGGAGGCTCCCAACGATACCACAGAGCTTCACCACAATGGAATGTGGCTCCGAGGTGACCCCAACCGTCTAGGGTGCTCAAACACCCAAGAGTAACAAGACCTGCAAGGGATTAGTGGGGGGATCAAATTTCTCTTGGTGGAAGTGTAGATCTGGGCCTTCTCAACCAATCCCTAGAAAATCAACAAGTTTGATTGGCTAGGGAGAGAGATCGGGCGAATATGAGCTTCGGAGCAACAATGGAGCTTGGGGGAAAAGAGGTGAGGTCTCTTGGGGAAGAATACCCCCTTTTATAGTGGGAAGACAAATCCAACTGTTATGCACCACTCGGCCCGCAGACAGGCGGTACTACCGCTCCAGGAGTGGTACTACAGCCCATAGGCGGTACTACCGCCCTAGTCCGTGGTACTACCGCTCCGTGGAGGCATCACATGAGAGAACGAGAATCAGGGGAAAACAAAGGCACGGGCGGTGTATCCGCGATAGTAGGGGCGGTCTACCGCTGCTACAACCGCCCAGTTTCTGGGGACAAACGGGAAGCAAGGTAGTAATCCGAAGGCCCTACCATAGATCTCGACACGAAAAATCAAGGTCCCAACCACGAGCGGTAGTACGAGCGGTACTCATAGTGGTACTACCGCTCATAGGCAGTACTACCACCCAAGTCCGCGGTACTACCGCTTATAGCTTTTCACCACTGCTTCGGTACAAAAAGTGGACAACTCCAATGATGCAGATAGGATCAAAGGGTGCCATATGAGTGTGTATGAGTTGATTCCACCCGAACCTTTTCAAAGCGGACCCCCTCTTGATAGTCTGGTTATCCCTATGACTCAAGACCACCAGAAAAGAACCGTAGGCACAAAAACCGTCTTCTGTTCAAACTCCGAGGGATACGAATTGTCTTGTACCATATGCTTAGTCTGCAATACACAATGCACACAATTGGTCCGCAAACATGTTGTCATCAATCACCAAAACCACTTAGGGAGAAATATGCCCTAACAATCTCCCCCTTTTTGGTGGACTGATGACAATGTGGGATTTGCACAAAGGATATAGCAAAAGAAGGTGTGCAACCCCACAATCTACAAAAATATAGACAGGCTCCCCCTAGATGTGTGAACTACTTTAAATATGCTTTTGGAATGCAAAATACACACACATAGGATCCACACTCCCCTTATATTTTATAGACCAAGCCATACTTGCACAAGTATACAAGGAGGAAAGTAAGCAAGTAACATCATGTTATCATATGAATAAGAGCATACGCATAAGGTACAACTCACAATCAAGTAATAACATAAAGTACTTGACATAAATATATAGGGAAGGATAGTTCATATGTCTCACACCATATGGTCTCGAACTCACGGGACAAACACAAACCAAATCAAACGAACGAGTACGAGCGAAAGCAACGACAAAGAAGGACACACTCGACTCACGACACATACACTGCAAATCATACACTCTCTCCCCCTTTGGCATCAAGACACCAAAAGAGTAGAGAGGACACCTAAGCACGACGATGGTAGCAACCCTCCATGACATCATCACACATGCTCCTCCTCCTCATCAGACTCCTCTATAGCAGCTGAAGGGCCTCCAGGTCAATCATCAGAATTAGTCCACGGGTAGTGCACACGGATCCAAGGCTCCTCATTAGTGATCCTGTCCTCAGAGCCATCAGAAACGGTGAGGCCAACATGTCTCATCATGGCCTTGTCATGATGGCGGGCCTTCTTGTCAGCAACGTGAGCCTTATACTGACCCTGGGCCTGAAGGTAGAACAGCTTCTTCTTCTGTTGTTTGAGCTTCTTAGCCCAAGATGGCTCCTCACATGACTCATAATCACCATCATCGTCATCATCAGACCTAACTGTATCATGCTCTTGTGAGATAGGAGCAGTTGTCACCCACTTCTCCTTCTCCCTCAGTTGAATAACATCATGAGACACTAGGTCTCCAGTGAGAAGCTCCTCATTAGGAAACGTAGAAGCCCATGTCTCTTCAATGAGCCGCATCAGATAAGGGCCATAAATGATGCACTTGCACTCCAAGATCGCACAACGAAGCTCCAACCACATAACGTGGGAAACATCCAACACCTCCTGAGAGCCCTGCTCCTTATGGCAGAAGAGAATGAGATCCACTAGATAGGAATGCACCAACTGGGTTTTGGGCGCCCTTATCCACATACAACAGCAACTCCATAAAGTTCTTCCAAGGAGCAGACAGGCGCCTACCACTGGTCATCCAAGTGAGGGTCTTGCCCTCATCATACCCAAAGTGTACTATGGCATAGAATTGGGCCACAAGCTCCGCATCAAAATCCTTGTTGAAAGAGATGATCCTCTTGATATCCAGCTCCTTGCACCTCTGAAGTGCAGCCCCAAAGTATGGCAAGTCCCTCTTCATGTGAGAGAGATCAACAGACTTGACTTTCACATACAGATTCTTCTTTGCCTTCAACACATCATAGAAGATAGACTGCTGAAACTTGTTCCAAAACATGCGATGAACAAGTGAAGGATCCTGAGGCTCCCTGTATGGATTGCGCTTGTGATTTGTACCAAACTCCAAAGCAGACATGTGATGGGCACCCTTGACCCCCTTATTCTTGGCGCCAATACTTTGACTCTCCGTCTAGACTGCTCATTGGAGCCACTCGGTGGCACTGAGCCACTAATACATTTCCAGTGTATCCATAATTTTTTATTGTTCCATGCTACTATATTATCTGTTTTGGATGTTTTATATGCATTATTGTGCTATTTTATATTATTGTTGGGACTAACCTATTAACCTAGAGCCCAGTGCCAGTTTCTGTTTTTCCTTGTTTTTGAGTTTCACGGAAAAGGAATATCAAACGGAGTCCAAATGGAATAAAACTTTACGATGATTTTTCTTGGACCAGAAGACACCCAGAGGACTTGGAATCCAAGCGACAAGACCTAAGAGGTGGCATCAAGGGTGGAGGGTGCGCCCTAGGGGGGCGCCCCCTGCCTTGTGGCCCCCTCGGGAGTCCCCTGACCTACCTCTTCGTCCTATATATTCACATATATTCAATAACCCTCAAAGAGAGCCACGAAAATAATTTTCCTCCACCGCACCCTTCTGTTCCTGCGAGATCCCACCTTGGGGCCTTTTCCGGCATCCTGCCAGAGGGGGATTTGATCATGGAGGGGATCTACATCAACCCTATTGCCATTTTGATGAAGCGTGAGTAGTTTACCTCAAGTTAGTCTACATCAACCCTACGAGTCCGCAGCTAGTAGCTAGATGGCTTGTTCTCTCTCTTTGATTCTCAATACCATGTTCTCCTCGATGTTCTTGGAGATATATCCGATGTAATCTTCTTTTGCGGTGTGTTTGTCGAGATCCGATGAATTGTGGATTTATGATCAGCTTACCTATGAATATTATTTGAATCTTCTCTGAATTCTTATATATATGATTTGATATCTTTGTATTTATCTTTGAATTATCATTTAGTTTGGCCAATTAGATTGGTTTTTCTTGCAATGGGAGAGGTTCTTAGCTTTGGGTTCAATCTTGCATGATTTCACCCAGCGACAAAGTAGGGGTAGCGAGACACGTATTGAATTGTTGCCATCGAGGATAAAAAGATGGGGTTTTCATCATATTGCTTGAGTTAATTCCTCTACATCATATCATCTTACTTAAGGTGTTACAACATTTTTTATGAACTTAATACTCTAGATGCATGCTGGATAGCGGTCGATGTGTGGAGTAATAGTAGTAGATGCAGGCAGGAGTCGGTCTACTTGACACGGACGTGAAGCCTATATGCATTAACATTGCCTTGGATATTGTCATGACTTTGCGCTTTTCTATCAATTGCTCGACAGTAATTTGTACACCCACTGTATTATTTGCCTTCATGAGAGAAGCCTCTAGTGAATTCTATGGCCCCCGGGTCTATTTTCCATCATAATTGTTTCTGATTTACTATTTTGCAATCTTTTATTTTCAGATCTATAAACCAAAAAACCCAAAAAATATTTAGTTACCTTTTTGTTTTTTCTATCTCTGACAGATCTCACCTTTGCAATTGACCGTGAAGGGATTGACAACCCCTTTATCGCGTTCGGTGCAAGTGTTTGATTGTTTGTGTAGGTGCATAGATTGGGGGCTTGATTGTACCTCCTACTGGATTGATACCTAGGTTCTCTAACTAAGGGAAATACTTATCTCTACTTTGCTGCATCACCCTTTCCTCTTCAAGGGAAAAACCAACGCAAGCTCAAGGAGTAGTAGGAAGAATTTCTGGATCCGTTGCCGGGGAGGTCTACGTCGAGCCTACCAAGTACCCATCATAAACTCTCATCTCTTGCATTACATTATTTGCCATTTGCCTGTCGTTTTTATCTCCCCCACTTCTAAAATGATTTTCAGAAAAATATGAAAATATTTGCCTGTTTATTCGCCATTTTTATGTTCATCATTTCATTTGCCTTTTATTTGCTCGTTTGCTAGATCGGTTTTTGCCACCATGTCTGAATCTGAGGGGGGTTTCATCAAAAAAGATAGTAGTAAATTTTGAGGAAAATTTTGATGAATTTGCTAATAGTGATCCTGACGAGGAACCTACTATCATGCATACAAAAAATTCCGCATAGGTAGCGGTAATATTATTGGAAAAGGTGTTATTCAGGATTGCTTTACTTGTGCTGGCACGCTACCTACGTTAGGAGGATGTATTTTTAATAAAACTAATAGTCTTGCGGATGCCATTTGCTCATAATTGAACTTGAAAGACAGTTTGTTCATATGCAGCTTGCATACAAAGGATTTTCCTAGAGTTCTCTAATATTCAACACTCTCATGTTAAGCGTGCCACCACTAAATTTTTAGCTCACGAGTTCAGATTTATCATGAAAGAGGCTAGCGAGTTTTTTGCTCATTACAAAATAAATGTTGGTTGTCCTCCCATGGAGGAGATCCTTTTTAACCAAGAGGAAATAATGAGATTGCAATCTCCTAATTATGCTGCCTATAATGAAAACTTGAGAAAAAAAGTCCCTACCGAGGTTTTGGCTGATAAGATCTCTGAACTTAATGATAATTTTGCTATACAAAACAACAGGCTAGGGTTCGTGCTAGGAGATAATCTTATGAAGTTTCACCATAGGAAAGCCTATAATGATGAGTTGATTATAAACTATAAGGGGCCGAAGGAGGAACCTATTCCTCCCGCACTTGATCTTAGGGATCCCTATCCTATTAAATTTAACCCTTTTGATTATTTTTGCTTGCCACAAAGTAAACTTGCCGATGAAAGAAGGGAGTATGAAATGAGCATAGATGATCTCCCTTACTATTATGCCAACACCTAGATCTATGCTTTATGCCTAGCTAAGGGCGTTAAACAATAGCGCTTGTTGGGAGGCAACCCAATTTTATTTTTGTTTCTGATTTTTGAATAAATTTATCATCTAGCCCCTGGTTAGATGTGTTTTGGTGTTTTAATTAGTGTTTGAACCAAGTAAGACCTTTGGGGTGGCTTACGGTGATAGTTGATTTGATCTAGCTGAAAAACAGAAACTCCTGCACCCAATAAAATATTTTTATAATTCACATAAGAGTTCTTTTGATCTGAATTTTTTACACAAGATTTATATACAAATTTCCCAGGTTTTCCTAATTTTTTAGAATTTTTAGAGTTATAGAAGTATACGAAGTTTCCTGATTACTACAGACTGTTCTGTTTTTGACAGATTCTGTTTTCTTTGTGTTGTTTGCTTATTTTAATGAATCTATGGGTAGTATCGGGGGGTATGACCAATGGAGAAGTTGGAAGACAGTAGATATTACACCAATATAAATAAAGAATGAGTTCGCAACAGTACCAAAAAGTGGTGATTTATTCTTATACTAACGGATCTCATGAGTTTTCTGTTGAGTTTTGTGTTGTGACGTTTTCATGTTTTGTGTAAAAATTTGATGGACTATGGAACAAGGAGTGGCAAGAGCCTAAGCTTGGGGTTTCCCAAGGCACCTCAAGGTAATATTCAAGGACAACCAAGAGCCTAAGCTTGGGGATACCCTGTAAGGCATCCCCTTTTCGTCTTCGTCTATCGGTAAATTTACTTGAGGCTATATTTTTATTCACCACATGATATGTGTTTTGCTTGGAGCGTCTTGTATGATATGAGTCTTTGCTTTTTAGTTTGCCACAATCATCCTTGCTATACAAAACTTTTGAGAGGGACACACATGAATCATGATTTATTAGAATACTCTATGTGCTTCACTTATGTCTTTTGAGCTAGGCAATTTTGCTCTAGTGCTTCACTTATATCTTTTTAGAGCACGTCGGTGGCTTTATTTTATAGAAATTATTGAACTATCTTGCTTCACTTATATTATTTTGAGAGTCTATCTAAACAGCATGGTAATTTGCTTAGGTTATGAATTTAGTCCTAATATGATGGGCATCCAAGAGGGATATAATAAAAACTTTCATATATCACAGAGTCACCAGAATACTGATCGATGATGGCAAGACAACCCTCTTCTGGAAAGATGACTGGAATCAACACATTCTAGAAGAGACCTTCCCTAGAGCATTCTCTTACACCACTTTGGAAGATGCCTCAGTCAATACAATGCTCACAATATCAAACATCAGGGAAACTTTTCAACTACCTCTCTCCATGAAAGCTCATGAAGAACTTAGAGCTCTTCAACTTGATGTTAGCTCCAGCACATTCACTGAGAATAATGACACTTGGATTTGCACCTGGGGTTCACAGATATTCAAAACCACATCCTATTACAAATTCTTTTTTAGAGATGTGTTGCACATGAAGCATTTGGTTTGCTCTGGAAGGCTAAAACTGTCCCCAAATTAAAGTTTTTGGGTGGTTTTTATTAGTGGATCGCCTCAACACGCGCAATATGTTGAAGAGGAGACACTATAATATAGGGACTAATCTTAATTGCCTACTCTGTGGTAACCATGTTGAAGAAACGGTTGAGCATCTCTTCTTCCACTGCAGATTTGGCAAACAATGCTGGCACAAACTCAATATTACATGGCCGACGGCTGGCAATCGATAGGACATGATGACCCACTTGAAGACGAGACATCGCCAAAAAATGATCATGGATATCTTCCTCATGGCTGCCTGGAGTCTCTAGAAAGAAAGAAACAACAATTATTTTTGGGACGTGATGCCCTCTTTGTCTGCTTGGCAGGCCAGATTCAAGATTGATTTTCCCAACATTGCCCACAGACTGCCAGAGCACAAGAGACATCTGGTCTTAGATATTGTAGACTCTGTAACATAGCATCACAAATAGGTAGCCTTGTAAACATAGCCCTTCTGTAGGTTTCCACTCCCCCCCCTCCTCCCCTCTCCATGTTCATTGTAAAGATGACCAGGGGATTTGAATATATACATGCAGTAGGAGCTTTTCCTACTGTCTAACCTTCAAAAAAACTTTCATATAGAGCGTTGAATACTATGAGAAGTTTGATTCCTTGCATTTGTTTTGAGATATGAAGATGGTGATATTAGAGTCATGCTAGTGAGTAATTGTGGATTTGTAGGAATACTTGTGTTAAAGTTTTTGATTCCCGTAGCATGCACGTATGGTTAACCGTTATGTAACAATGTTGGAGCATGAAGTATTTATTGGTTGTCTTCCTTATGAGTGGCGGTCAGGGACGAGCGATGGTCTTTTCCTACCAATCTATCCCCCTAGGAGCATGTGCGTAGTACTTTGTTTTGTTAGCTAATAGACTTTTGCAATAAGTATGTGAGTTCTTTATGACTAATGTTGAGTCCATGATTATACGCACTCTCACCTTACCACCGTTGCTATCCTCTCTAGTACCACGCAACTTTGGCCGGTGCATTACACCCACCTTACACTTTCCTCATATCAGCCACCATACCTACCTATTATGGCATTTCGATAGCCATTCGGAGAATTATTGACATGCGACTTCCACCGTTCAGTTTATCATGACACGCTTCATCATTGTCATATTGCTTTGCATGATCATGTAGTTGACATCGTATTTCAGGCAAAGCCACCATTCATATTATTTTTTATACATGTCACTCTTGAGTCATTGCACATCCCGGTACACCGCCGTAGGCATTCACATAGAGTCATATTTTGTTCTAGTATCGAGTCGTAAGTAAATAAAAGTGTGATGATCATCATTATTAGAAAATTTTCCCATCTGAGGTTATCAAAATAAAAGAGGCCAAATAAGCCCAAATAAAAAAAGAGGTCATAGAAGCCCACCAAACAAAAAAGAGAAGAAGAAAAAAAGAGAGAAAAAGAGATAAGGGACAATGTTACTATCCTTTTTCACACTTGTGCTTCAAAGCAGCACCATTTTATTCATGATAGAGAGTATCCTATTTTGTCACTTTCATATATTACTAGTGGGAATTTTTCATTATAGAACTTTGCTTGTATATTCCAATGATGGGCGTCCTCAAATTCCCTAGGTCTTCATGAGCAAGCAAGTTGGATGCACACCCGCTTAGTTTCTTTTTGAGATTTCATACACTTATAGCTCTAATGCATCCATTGTATGGCAATCCCTACTCACTCACATTGATATCTATTGATAGGCATCTCCATAGCCCGTTGATATGCCTAGTTAATGTGAGACTATCTCCTTCTTTTTGTCTTCTTCACAACCACCATATTCTATTCCACCTATAGTGCTATATCCATGGCTCGCTCTCATGTATTGCGTGAAAGTTGAAAAGGTTTGAGAACATAAAAAGTATGAAACAATTGCTTGGCTTGTCATCAGGGCTGTGCATGATGTAATACTTTGTATGACAAAGATAGAGCATAGTCGGACTATATGATTTTGTAGGGATAACTTTATTTGGCCATATTATTTTGAGAAGACATGATTGCTTTATTAGTATGCTTGAAGTATTATTGTTTTTATGTCAATATTAAACTTTCGTTTTGAATCCTATGGATCTGAACATTCATGCCACAATGAAGAAAATTACATGGATAAATATGTTAGGTAGCATTCCACATCAAAATTTATGTTTTTATCATTTACCTACTCGAGGACGAGCGGGAATTAAGCTTGGGGATGCTTGATATGTCTCCAACGTACCTATAATTTTTTATTGTTCCATGCTATTATATTATCTATTTTGGATGTTTTTCTGCATTATTATGCTATTTTATATTGTTTTTTGGACTAACCTATTAACCTAGAGCCCAGTGTCAGTTTATGTTTTTTCCTTGTTTTTCAGTTTCGCAGAAAAGGAATATCAAACGAAGTCCAAACGGAATGAAACTTTATGATGATTTTTCTTGGACCAGAAGACACCTAGACGACTTGGAGTCCAAGCGATAAGACCTACGAGGCGGCAGCAAGGGTGGAGGGCGTGCCCTAGGGGGGCGGGTCCCCTGCCTTGTGCCCCCCTCGGGAGTCCCCTGACCTACCTCTTTGTCCTATATATTCACATATATTCCGAAACCCTCAGAGAGAGCCACGAAAATACTTTTCCGCTGCCACAACCTTCTGTTCCTGTGAGATCCATCTTGGGGCCTTTTCCGGCATATTGCTGGGGCGGATTCGATCACGGAGGGCATCTACATCAACCCTAGTGCCCTTTCGATTAAGCATGAGTAGTTTACCTCAGACCTACGGGTCCATAACTAGTAGCTAGATGGATTAGTCTCTCTCTCTTTGATTCTCAATACCATGTTCTCCTCGATGTTCTTGGAGATCTATCCAATGTAATCTTCTTTTGCGGTGTGTTTGTCGAGATCCGATGAATTGTGGATTTATGATCAGCTTACCTATGAATATTATTTGAATCTTCTCTAAATTCTTATATATATGATTTGATATCTTTGTATTTATCTTTGAATTGTCGTTTGGTTTGGCCAATTAGATTGGTTTTTCTTTTAATGGGAGAGGTGCTTAGCTTTGGGTTCAATCTTGCATGATTTCACCCAGCAACAAAGTAGGAGTAGCGAGACATGTATTGAATGTTGCCATCGAGGATAAAAAGAAGGGGTTTTCATCATATTGCTTGAGTTAATTCCTCTACATCCTGTCATCTTACTTAAGACGTTACTCCATTCTTTATGAACTTAATACTCTAGATGCATGTTGGATAGCTGTCGATGTGTGGACTAATAGTACTAGATGCAGGCAGGACTCAGTATACTTGACACGAACGTGATGCCTATATGCATAATCATTGCCTTGGATATCGTCATAACTTTGCGCTTTTCTATCAATTGCTCGACAGTAATTTTTTCACCCACTGTCGTGGATTTGTCACGGCAGATGTCCTAGTGAAAGGACTTAGTCGTGGAGCCATCGCTACGAGTTTACTTGAAGGGGTTAAAGCGGACACAAAGACACGAGGGTTTTTATACTAGTTCGGCCCCTTCGATGAAGGTAAAAGCCTACGTCTAGTTGTGATGGAATTGATGTGGTCTCGATGGCTAGGGAGCAAACAAGCTTCACCTAGGCTCAAGTTGTGGTTGTCTCTCCTTGAACCGTCGCCGGGTCATCCCCTTATATACACGGGTGACGCCCGTCGGTTTGTAGAGTCCCAACCGGTTCATAATCGTATCCCGGTTGGTACCTCTCTATTCCTAACTTACAATACAAGTTATACATCAGGCCGGTTTACGGCTACAGGCTCTAAACCGACTACAGGCCTTGGGCCTTTATCTGCTTATACCACTAATGAAGTTAACCCGGCCCAGGCAGGCCGGTTTACGCCTATTGGTAATATCCCCAACATTAGGCCCCAGATTGATTTGAACTGGTTCATGTCAATCCTTCACGAAATCTTGCATCTTGGACATCTTCTAGAAATTGGTAAATCGCCATGTCGTCATCACTTCTGATTGCTGTAAACCGGCATGACGTCATCCTGAAATTTTATCATTTATAACGCCCTCTTTTAACAACAGCTCCTGGATCCGCGCGCTTGACCTAGCCCTGTTGCTTTATAAATAGGACCGAAGGGTCATTTCTTTCCTTTTCCTTCGCCCCCTCTTCTTCGTCTTCCTCGCACCGCTGGTTTTGGAGCTCCGCCACCGTCGTCGACTTCTGCCTCGTCTTGGGCCGCTGCATCGACCTGAACGTACCAGAGCATTGCGGCCTCTTTCCGCGTCTTCTCCATTCCTGGTAAGCTTTCTCCTCTTTTTGACCTAGATCCGTTCTTAAGGTTCCATGTTCATGCTGTGTTCTTCGCGCGTTCATACCTGTTCTCTGATGTTGAATGAATCCATGAACTTGTGCTGTATTTAACAATGATCTCTACGCATCCGCTGTAGTTTCTCATCTAAGCCCATAGACCTCCCGCACATATCTGCTCCATAGTTCACTTCTGTTTCTGCCTTACTCCTTGAAATATTTTCTGTTTTTTTTGTGAGCTCGCGTTTGATCCGCAGCTGTAATAGGATCTTGCAAAACTTGTTTCTGCATACTTAGTTATGCATAGCTTCAATCGCTTCCAATGCTTAGGTCAGGCGGTTTAACTTTCCATAGAAAAATTGCTAAACCGGTATATATATCATTAGTCCCCTGGTTGAACCGCCAGAATCCACCTGATACCGCATTACCGAAAACCGGTTTACAGATACTGCCTCCGGTTTATCGTAGTTTAGATCAACGCCTTCTTTTATCCAGCATGTTTCTTGAACCGGATCAACTATTTCTTGTGGATCTCACCATGGCCAAACAAGTGTATGAATGCAACTGGGTTCCGTCTCGTGTCACAGAATCACAGCTGGATGACCTAGTCTCGATTGGCGCTTTAGACGATAAAGATACAATCCACTGGAGGGTTCCTGGAGAGGAATGTCCTCCTACACCCCAGGAAGGAGAGGTTGTGGTCTTCGCAGATCACCTGGCCCGGGGCTTCAAACCGCCCGGTTCTAAATTTTACCGGATGTGTTAGCCAATTTTCAGCCGTCCACGGGATATTGGCCCCAACTCCGTCACCAATTTATGCCACTTTCAAGTACTATCTCAAGTATATCTTCAAGAGGAACCTTCATTGAACTGTTTAGAGACCTCTTTCATTTAAACCGTCACACTGAATTCACCGACGGCCCCAATACTGAATTGGGTGGCATGGCTATTCAAAAGAGGAAGGAGATCACTTATCCCCACGTCAAACTCCATACTCACCCCATGTAACGCCCGGATAATTAGGCTACAGTAAAACTCTTCTAATGATGCCATGTCATCTGTGTTATTGTTGCTAATCAAGTGGTAGTTCAAAATCATTGCAAATTCAAAATATGAATTAGTGACAAACACCCTAAGTTTTCGAGAGTCAAAGCGAAAATGTTCGGGGGTTGCCAAATATTGCACTGGTAATTATGGTAAAGCAAACACCTTTTTATAAAATGCCTAAATGCCCTAAAACTAAATAAAACAGAAAAGGGAAAATAAATAAAAGAAAGAAATTACAAAAAAACAAAAAAAGGGGGGAAGCCCCTGGACCAGGCCGCCCAACCCCTCTGGCCCGCAGCCAGCTTGGCCGGCCCAGCCGGCCCAGCTCCCGCACCGCGTCCCCTTCCCCTGTTCCCCCGACCCGGGTCGGAACAGGGCGCGTCCCCGCCGCACCCTCTCGCCGGCGACGACGAGCGGATAAGGCCGCCACGCCTCCGCGCCTCCTCGGTCCCTCCTCTCTCATTCGCCCCCACTCCCCCTCGGTCCCTGCACCTCCCCCCCTCAGATCCACCGCGCTCCCCCTCGTTCCCCTCCGTAACCGAGCACCACCGCCGCCATGGCTCCGGCCTAACCACGGCCACCGAGCCCACCTCGCCGCCCCACGGTGTCTCCAAGGGCCGCCGACGTCCGCTCCTTCGTCTGGTGCAACACGTTGGAGACCGGAGCCACCGCAACGCCCCCGACGCCGCCATCTTCCTCCTCTGCTCCAACAAACGTCGCCGCCGTTCTTCTTCGTCTCCGTCGACGCCCTGCAGCTACTAACCCATTCACCGGCCATCGTGCGTGCCGCTAGGTGAGCTTCTCCTCCCCCTGCTGCTCTTCGTTGGCCCCCCCTAGCGCTCTGTAGCCAGCCGCCGCCATTGCCGAGGCTCTGGTCGCCGCGGCGTACCTCGCCGCCGTGGCCACGACCGCCGTCACGCACGCCTGAACTCGCCGTTGCACTCCTGGGGTTCCTAGGAGCCCAACGCGCCCGTGCACTAGCCTCCCCGTGCCTCCTAGCGTGTTTCCCGCCGGGGACCCGACTGCGCCGCCGCCTGCGCGCGTCGCCGGCGCCCTTCCGGTGACCAAATGGTCACGGGGCCGAGCCCGTTGTGCTCTGCGCGTCGCGCAGGTCCTCCCTAGCCTTCCCATTCACCCCGAAGCGCGCTGTGTCGCCATCTTCATCACACGCCCGAACCACCTCGCCGCCGACGAGCCCGTGGCGCTCGACTCCGGCCACCACCGCCTCTACAACCACCCCCACTCACTCCGCCGTTGTCTTGCCGTTCGAACGCGACCGGTCCCGCTCGATTTGGTGCCCTGTAGGCGATTTCCGGCCACCTCCCGAGCCGCGCCGCCGCGTTTTGCCTCGCCGGCGTCATCCCGGCGCCGTCCATCGACGTGGCTAGGCGGGCCCCACCTGGGTCGCCGCTCAGGGCACAGGGGCCCCAATCGCCACGCTGACCAAGTCAATCAGGCTTGACCGGGCACACAAGGTTCTCGACACGCGGGCCCCATCGCATATTTTGTTAAATAAATGTTTTTCTAAATAAAAACGATTAATTAAAACATTAGTTAAATTAGTTAGTTAGTTAGTACTAACTAGTCACTGACTGCTGGGGCCCACGCGCCCTAACTAACCCTGTTAGTTTAGTTAAGCCTCTGTTAGACAGAGAGGCTGACAGGTGGGTCCCACTGTCGGTTTGACTAGTCAGCAGAAATGACGATCTTGTTGACGCCATCGCGACGCAATAAACCTTTTCTGCTTTTAAAATAAATCAAAAAATGATTTAAATCTTTAGAAAATCATATCTTTTAATCCGTAACTCGGATGAAAATACTTTCTACATGAAAGTTGCTCAGAACGACGAGATTTAATCCGGTTACGCAGCCCGTTCGTCCGCCACACACCCCTAGCATGCCGAACGCGCGACTTTCCCCCTCCGGTTCACCGGTCCGAAAACGCGAACACCGAATACTTTCCGGTGTTTTCCCCTTCGTCGGTATCACCTACTACCGCGATTGGGCACACCTAGCATCGTTACTTGTCTTGTCATGCATCGATATGCATCTGTTTGCATTGTATTCATTGTTTCTTCCCCCTCTTCTCTCTGGTAGACTACGAGACCGACGCTGCTGCTGCCCAGTTCGACTACGGTGTTGACGACCCCTCTCTCTTGCCAGAGCAACCAGGCAAGCCCCCCCCTTGATCACCAGATATCGCCTATTCTCCTCTATACTGCTTGCATTAGAGTAGTGTAGCATGTTACTGCTTTTCGATAATCCTATTCAGATGCATAGCCTGACATTGTTGCTACATCTGTTGATACCTGTAGGATCGGAAGTATGTCTAGAGGGGGGTGATTAGACTACTTGACAACTTAAAAATTTAGCCTTTTGATTAGGGCAAGTTTTTAGCAAGTTCACAATGATGACCAAGTCAAGTATCACCCTACACATGCAATTCTAGAGTAGTGGCAGCGGAAAGTAAATTGCACATGTAGTAAATAAGAGGTGGAGAAGAGCAAACGCAATTTGGAGACACGGAGATTTTTCTCGTGGTTCCGATAGGTGGTGCTATCGTCAATCCACGTTGATGGAGACTTCAACCCACGGAGGGTAACGGCTGCGAGAGTCCACGGAGGCTCCACCCACGAAGGGTCCACGAAGAAGCAACCTTGTCTATGCCATCATGGCCTCGTCCACGGAGGACTAGCCTTACTCGGGTAGATCTTCACGAAGTAGGCGATCTCCTTGCCCTTACAAACTTCTTGGTTCAACTCCACATCTTGACGGAGGCTCCCAAGCGACACCTAACCAATCTAGGAGGCACCACCCTCCAAAAGGTAATAGATGGTGTTGGTGATGATGAACTCCTTGCTCTTGTGCTTCAAATGATAATCTCCCCAACACTCAACTCTCCTCACTGATTTGGCTGTGGTGGAAGAAAGGATTGAGTGGAAAGCAACTTGGGAAGGCTAGAAATCAAGTTTCATATGGTGGGAGTGGAGCAACTTGATCTCAACACAAGGGTAGGTAGTTTTCTTCTCGAAATGTAAGGTAGGAGTGGTAGTTCTTTCGATGGCTCTCTCCACGAATGAAGAGGAGGTGGAGGGTATTTATAGCCTCCACACAAAATCCAACTGTTACACACATTTGACCAATCTCGGTCGGACCGAAGTTGACAACTCGGTGAGACCGAAAGTTCAAATCTTGTGAGCGTTGGGATTTTCGTGGGACCGAAAATACAATCTCGGTTAGTCCGGTTCTTCCAAAGTCTAGGGTTTGCCATTCTCGGTGGGACCGACTTTCTCATCTCGGTGACACCGATTTGAGTCTGAAGGTTCTGAAGCTTGGCAACACCAATTTCGGTATGACCGAGTTTGGAATCGGAAAATCCGAAATTCTTAGGGTTTGGGTATATGGTGAGGTGGTTCATCTCGGTGTGGTGAGTTTATGGAATCGGTGGGACCGAGATTACTTATGGGTTTATGTTGGAATGAAAGATTGCGATAGTTTGAGAGATAAATCACTAAGCACTTTGAGCAACCAGATCATCATCATAACCTCATCCCCTTTTAATAGTATTGGCTTTCCTATGGACTCAATGTGATCTTGGATCACTAAACCAAAAATGGAGTCTTGAGCTTTTGCCAATGCTTTCCTTAGCATTTTGAGGGTCCACATCATCACCATTGCCATACCCATATCACTGAACTTTCTGAAATATTCTCAAGAAATAATTAGTTCAATGATATATATGTTGTTATTAATTACCAAAACCACCCGGGGATTAGTTGCACTTTCAATCTCCCCCTTTTTGGTAATTGATGACAACATATAGATCAAAGCATGATATAATCAATGAATAACATCGTCGCTTTGAGAAGTATGTGATAAGCAAGAGCTCCCCCTAAATTTGTGCATTATTTAAGATTTGCGTTTGAATGCAAATGCACAATCGATTAGGATCATGGGTCACTCTTCCATGTCACATACATCTTGGTGGAGCGCACAAAATGATAAGAATGAATAGCATGCACCCAATCACCAAGACATGAGTAAATGATCATACAAGATATGAATAGAGTATGATAAGCATTAAGCACACATTAAGCATAGTATGATCAAGCACTCATCAAGATAGAGCAAACGTAGTATCAAACACACGAAATGTCTCGAAGAACTCAAAAGTATCTCAAGGAAAACCGCAAATGAAAGAGCAAAACGAGCACTCTCTCTCTAGAAGTCCTATGATCTATACAACTTCTCCCCTTTGGCAACAAGTTACCAAAAGTTCGAAGGTATAGAGCTAATCGTCACTAGGGACTCTGGGCGGCTCTGTCTGCGTCGATGGAGTGGAGATAGCTGCATCTGCAAAAGCTTGCTGAAGTCTGTGGAGCTGGAGGAGTGGATCTTGGAGCTGGAGCTGGGCCGACGGAGCTGTGGGAGGTCTTGATCTTTGTAGCCAGGGTCATCCTTTGGAATAGCAGTGATCTGGGCTTTGTGGGCACTGCAGCAGGCTGCTCATAGTCATCTGGACTAGATCACCTTCCATCTCCTTCATGAGCTCTGCCTTCTCCCTCTTCGCTTCCTCAATGTCGCCTCAAGCTTGTTGACGGTGACTGCACTTGATCGACTTGACATCGAGCATGGAACTTATCTTCAACTATCCTCTCAAGACTCTCCCGAGACGCACTATCTTTGGCAGGCGTAGTTCAATCCTTTGAGTGGCTTCAAGAAGTTGTTCTCCAACGCTCTTGGGCTTTCTTTGCTGCTTCTGCTTCCTTCTCAGCTTTAGCTTGTTTGGCAGCTTCGGACTTAGCGTGTCCTTCAACAGATGTGGGAGCATCCTCGGTCATCACAACTTCATTATCTTCATGTTCAGGGCTGCGGTGGCAAGTGGGGTCTATCCAACGGTAGGTGTCCGTGCCAAACTTGGCATTGATGAGCATCTGAATGTGCGGAGCAAACCCACATGACCTCTTACAGTCTGCTGCTGTCCTCTTGATAGTCTCTACTATCGTGTCCATCACCTTAAAAGGTGTCTTGATCCGAATGTGCAGCATGTTGATAGAATAGCCTCTTATCATGCGGTGGTCTCGACTTGGGCATCAAAGTATGCCTCGTAATGGTGTTAGTGGTTGGGAGACCTGCTCAAGATGATAAACTGATCCAAGCTTCCATATCTCAACATCCTTGTGCGGTACCTCATTGTACATGTTCTTCAAAGACTCGTGATTCTTCTTTGGAATGCCATAGACATCTACATCATCGTCCCTTGATCTTTGGTGCATTCAGAACGCTCTCCATTCTTCAACAGTTGAAGAGAATCTCGGCCTTCATCATCCATACAATTCGCCATCCGGATAGAAGTGTGCGGTGGCATAGAACGCATGATCATCTCATCATTCCAAGCGGTCAATTTCGACCAACAAACTCAGCAACTCCACATGCGGTGAAGCTCTCATGCACATGTGGGAAGTAGTCTCTGTGCTCTTCACTTGTCGATGTAATCCCGATCAACGTATCTGGTGTCGGCAACAATTGGCTTCTTATCCATGAGCACTGCCTCATAAAAATCTTGTTGCTCTCTAGTGTGGAATCTAGAGTCAACAGCTGTCCTTCTCTGGTGGCATATGGATCAACTTGCCTCCATAGCACGAGACCTTTGTCCTTCCTTTCCTTCATGTTTTCAGCTCGAGGATGAGCATCATTATGAACTGGCGGTTTCATCTAAGCTTGACAAAACATGTGCCTCTTCATCAGATTCAGCAGGTGGCACATTGTCCTTCTTCTTCTCTGAAGCAGGAATATTTCTCACTGTTTTCTTTGGCTTGGCAGCAGGTTTGGCTTGGGCTGCCTTTGCTGGAGCTGATGGTTTAGATTTTGTGGGTGCTCCTGCCCTGATGGCATCTCCCATCAACTTTTGCTTCTGAGGAGGCTGGGGTGCTTCCTCATCAGAGTCATCATCGCCTTCATCATGAACTAGCCTCTTCCTCTTGGAAGTTTTCTTGATCTTCTTTGGAGGTTTCTTCATCCATGCTCAGCTTCTTTGCAACTGTGGATTTCTTCTCTTTGCTGGTGCCTTTCTTTGCTTGTTGCCCTTGATATCCTTTGGCAACCACTTTCCTTTTAGGCTTTGAAGTAATCTCCTCATCAAGAACAAAGTCGAGTCTTCCTCATCGAATTCCTCTTCTTCCTGCCCTGGTGGCAGCAGGAGGCAATCCACTTGGAGTGCTCCTCTCTCCATCATCGAAAAACTGCTTGCTTCAGACTTGTGATCGCCTCTGGAATCTCAACTGGTGATTCAGACCTGTTCGCTGTCACTTGCATCGGATATGACCGACAACCCGTGAATAGAATTGGTAAAGGCGAATAGAAGAGTTATCACAAACTGCAGAATTTTGCAAAAGAATGAGTTCAAACTTTAGTTTTAGGTTTTCACAGAATGCATTTCGGTCGACCGAATCTAAAATTCGGTGAATCCGAAGTGTCTAAACCTAACCATACACACCACTTTCGGTTGGACGAAATGGGTTTCGGTCTAGCCGAGAGCACTAGGGTTTCACTGAATCCTCATTTCGGTCTTACCGATTTGCACAACTTCAGTTTAACCGAAAAGTGCGGTAATGGCGGAGGCCAAATCGGTCGATCCGAGAATGTAGAATCGGTCACACCGAGATGTGTTCGGCGGAAACCTAACCTAAAATTTTCACTCGAATTTTGTTCTACGATCTAATCTGCTGGATAGAAGATTTCAAACTTGGCAAGAAGCTAGGCAAAACCTATCGTGCATTGAATCGAGGTTGAAGCACGAGAGGATGAAACTCACCCAATCTGGTGGAGTTTCACTCTGGCGGCAACGGTGCGATGGGATTGACCGCTGACGGCGATGGAGACCAGGCGAGGGCGCCAAAGCGACGGCGGAGACGATCCGAAGACCACGGCGACGGCAGCTAAGGGTTTGGGGGCGAGACGTTTGAAGGAATAATCAACGCGCGCTGCCCTCGGGTATATATACCCTTCACTGTCGGTGGGACCGAGTTGGAAAACTTCGGTGGGACGAGATGGTTAGCGCAGCGATTACTCACTTGATCACGCCGAAATTTGTAACTTCGGTTTCACCGAGGTGAAAACCTAGATCAATCCAAGTGATTTGGTCATCCGATTTGAGTATATTGGTTTGACCGAAAGTACTTAGAAGGTTTTGGAAGTTAGGCTTTTGACGGATCGGTGGCTCCGAGTGCTCCTCACTCGGTCTGTCCGAAAAAGTCTTGTTCAAAGTTTGTGATATAAGCATGAATAGAGTTTGAGACAAGAAAGCATAGATAGCTAGGGGAGGAACTTAGGCATTCTTGTCCATCCATTTGGTCAAAAAGAAATAAGATCCAAAAGACCAAAGCAACAAATGGATGTCCTCGAATGGATAAAATCATGCATCCAACATGCTCACACAATAAGATAGCAAATAAAACATGTGTCAAACATGCACAAACAAAACACTAGCAACTAGCACACAATTTGGCGATGACTAGGTCATCTATATATGAGTATATTGACTTAGGAGTCAAATGAGAACATTTGATCATAGGTCATACTCATCGTTTAAGCACAAGTGGGGTTACCACTTTTCCTTAAAGCATTAATGTGTTCACATCATTTGAAGATGCTTTAGCTCATTTCTTTAGAGCAAAGCTCCCCCTTGATGTGAGAACCCCTTTTAAAGGGTCAAACTAACCTTGGGTTGTCGTTGAAGACTTCATGTAGATGTTGAAGATGTGGATGCTCAATGTTGATGAAGATCATCAAGAGTTGGGAGCAATCCTTTGGATTCGGGCACTTTCAATACCTACATGGGTTAGTCCCACAAGGAACAAACAAGGATATCCATGGACATAGATTGAAGTACACAATAGATGATGTCCATGAAAGCAATGATTACCTTGTCCCTTGACTTACCAACATGAGGGTTTGTGACTCCATGAACTAGTGCAAGATGTGGAAGTTGATTGCACAAGTTCTTTGCCAAAATGAGTGTGAGTGAAGTTTGTTGGCGGAGTCACCCTCAAGAACTCTCTAGTTCTTCTTCTTCGGGATCCACATCATCTTGATGGGAATCCTTGGGGTAGTAGTTGAGCTTGTCGAAGTCGAACTTGAAGTTGCCTTGGGAACCCACTTGACCATGGCCTTGGGTGCTTCAATGAATGCATCAATCTCCTCTTGAAGCTTGTCCTTGCCTTTTAGCTTGTGGTCTTGTGGTGGAAGGTCATCTTGAGCTTGTTCCACATTGGAAGAAGTAGGATCATACTTCTCCTTTTGAGAAACAAACTTTGGAGTGGGATATTGACCTTCTTCCCATTCAACACCCTCGGCGTTGAACTTTCGCTCAAAACCAATTCCTTGATTCTTCCTGTCTTCCTTGCTTGCGAACAATTTCCTCAAAGTTCTTGCTTCCGGCAAGACTCTTGTAGACACCTTTCTCTATAATCCCTTTCAATAGACTATTTTCTTGCTCAAGTGAAACTTGGCTTGAAACATTGTTAGTGGAATCAAGAGAACTACTAGAACCATTTATGTTGCTTCTAGATGAAGAATTTTTCTTATGCTTGTCATGCTTAGTTTTAATAGGTGGCAAGAAATTAGACAAGAGAAGTCGTTTGGCAAGATATGAAGAACTCTTCTTTCGAAGATCGTCATTGATAGCTTTTAGAAACTCATGTTCTTGCTCTAGATTGAGCTTCTCGAAGCGTAGCTTCTCATGAGATCTTAGGAGCTCTCTATGATCTTCTTGAGTTGTTTCATGAGCTAACTTAAGAGTGTTTAGTTCTTTAGTTAGACGCTCAATCACCTTCATAGCATTGTCATTCGACTCTTCTCGACTATAAAGACTACTAGCATGTTCATCATTACTAAGCTCACTAGATTTGTCATGTAAAAGCTCATCTTCACCAAGCAAGTCATCCTCATCACTATCAAAGTCAATAAATTCAGGGTGTGATACCTTGGGGCCTTTTGCCATGAAGCATCTTCCAATTCCCTCATTTGGTGAATCAAACAAGTCATAGGAGTTGGAGTTGGAGGACACGAGAGCAAGACCGGCAACACCTTCATCTTGATCAGATTCGGAGTTGGAGTGATAGCTTCTTTCGGAGTGATTGTCGGAGTCGGGCGGAAACCCATTCACCAACATGAGCTTGATGTTTTCTTCTTGTGTAGCTCCTTGATGACTTGTCTTTCCTTTCCGAATCCTTGCTTCTTCGAGAGGATCTTCGTTCATAACGATCATCTCTACTCCTTCTCTCTTTTCGAGGCGACTCTTCTCTTGAGCTTCTTCTTCTTGGAGATTCTTCTCTTCTCTTGTGGGGAGTCGAACACTCATTTGAGTAGTGTCCGGTCTTCCACAATTGTAGCAGATTTCGATCACGACTAGAAGATCTCTTTTCATCATATGATCTAGACTTTGAGCTTCTTTCCTTGCTTCTACTCTTGTAGAATTTGTTGAAGTTCTTCACCATTAGGCTTATCTCTTCATTGGAAACTAGCTTGTCACTTGAGGTTGTGGGAGCTTCAACTGCAGCTTTGTAAGCACCACTTGACTTGTTGTGAAGCTCTTCCTTATCTTTAAGTGTCATCTCATGAGCAACAATCCTTCCAATGACTTGGTAGGCTTGAGATCCTTGTAGTTTGGCATCATTTGGATCAAAGTGCACACGGTGTCATACTTTCCATCCAAAGCTCGAGAATCTTCTTGATGATGAATCGGTCGGTCATTTCTTCGCTTCCTAAGCCTGCCATCTCATTGGTGATGAGAGCAAGCCTAGAGTACATTTCAGCGACTCCTTCACCTTCCTTCATCTTGAACTTGTCAAGTCGACCTTGAAGAACATCTAGCTTTGATTCCTTCACGGACTCGGTACCTTCGTGCATTTCGACCAAAGTATCCCAAATCTCTTTTGCATTCTCAAGACGGCTGATCTTGTTGAACTCCTCGGGACACAAAGCATTGAAGAGAATGTCACAAGCTTGAGCATTGTTCTGTAACATCCGCAACTCATCCGCAATAGCTTCGCGATCCGGAACTTTTCCTTCCTCGAAGAACTCACCTTGCAAGCCAACACAAATAATGCCCCATGCGGCAGGGTTATGTCCAAGAATATGCATTTTCATTTTGTGCTTCCAACTAGCAAAATTTGAACCATCAAAGTAAGGACCTCTACGAAAATTACCCTCACTAGACGCCATACTCTCCTAGGTTGTGAAACCAAGCTTATGGAATCCAATGCAATGAAACCAATCCAATGGAGACCAAAGCTCTGATACCACTTGTAGGATCGGAAGTATGTCTAGAGGGGGGGTGATTAGACTACTTGACAACTTAAAAATTTAGCCTTTTGATTAGGGCAAGTTTTTAGCAAGTTCACAATGATGACCAAGTCAAGTATCACCCTACACATGCAATTCTAGAGTAGTGGCAGCGGAAAGTAAATTGCACATGTAGTAAATAAGAGGTGGAGAAGAGCAAACGCAATTTGGAGACACGGAGATTTTTCTCGTGGTTCCGATAGGTGGTGCTATCGTCAATCCACGTTGATGGAGACTTCAACCCACGGAGGGTAACGGCTGCGAGAGTCCACGGAGGGCTCCACCCACGAAGGGTCCACGAAGAAGCAACCTTGTCTATGCCATCATGGCCTCGTCCACGGAGGACTAGCCTTACTCGGGGTAGATCTTCACGAAGTAGGCGATCTCCTTGCCCTTACAAACTTCTTGGTTCAACTCCACATCTTGACGGAGGCTCCCAAGCGACACCTAACCAATCTAGGAGGCACCACCCTCCAAAAGGTAATAGATGGTGTTGGTGATGATGAACTCCTTGCTCTTGTGCTTCAAATGATAATCTCCCCAACACTCAACTCTCCTCACTGTTTTGGCTGTGGTGGAAGAAAGGATTGAGTGGAAAGCAACTTGGGAAGGCTAGAAATCAAGTTTCATATGGTGGGAGTGGAGCAACTTGATCTCAACACAAGGGTAGGTAGTTTTCTTCTCGAAATGTAAGGTAGGAGTGGTAGTTCTTTCGATGGCTCTCTCCACGAATGAAGAGGAGGTGGAGGGTATTTATAGCCTCCACACAAAATCCAACCGTTACACACATTTGACCAATCTCGGTCGGACCGAAGTTGACAACTCGGTGAGACCGAATGTTCAAATCTTGTGAGCGTTGGGATTTTCTGGGACCGAAAATACAATCTCGGTTAGTCCGATTCTTCCAAAGTCTAGGGTTTGCCATTCTCGGTGGGACCGACTTTCTCATCTCGGTGACACCGATTTGAGTCTGTATGTTCTGAAGCTTGGCAACACCAATTTCGTATGACCGAGTTTGGAATCGGAAAATCCGAAATTCTTAGGGTTTGGGTATATGGTGAGGTGGTTCATCTCGGTGTGGTGAGTTTATGGAATCGGTGGGACCGAGATTACTTATGGGTTTATGTTGGAATGAAAGATTGCTGATAGTTTGAGAGATAAATCACTAAGCACTTTGAGCAACCAGATCATCATCATAACCTCATCCCCTTTTAATAGTATTGGCTTTCCTATGGACTCAATGTGATCTTGGATCACTAAACCAAAAATGGAGTCTTGAGCTTTTGCCAATGCTTTCCTTAGCATTTTGAGGGGTCCACATCATCAGTCATTGCCATACCCATATCACTGAACTTTCTGAAATATTCTCAAGAAATAATTAGTTCAATGATATATATGTTGTTATTAATTACCAAAACCACCCGGGGATTAGTTGCACTTTCAATACCTTACCTGCAATCCTAAATGCTTAGTATAGGATGCTAGTTTATCATCATTGGCCCTACATTCTTGTCAGTCTGCCTTGCTATGCTATTGGGCCGTGATCACTCGGGAGGTGATCACGGGTATATACTATACATACATACATACTACAGATGGTGACTAAAGTCGGGTCCGCTCGAAGAGTACCCGCGAGTGATTCACGGATTGGGGGCTGAAAGGACCTTTGTCCCGACGGCCCTCTGTGTGGATCTTTGTGGCGGAGCGACAAGGCAGGTTGAGACCACCTAGGCGAGAGGTGGGCCTGGCCCTGATCGGCGTCCGCGGTTGCTTCATAATAACACGCTTAACGAGATCTTGGTATTTGATCTGAGTCTGGCCATTTGGTCTATACGCACTAACCATCTACGTGGGAGTAGTTATGGGTATCCCGACGTCGTGGTATCAGCCGAAGCCTTCTTGACGTCAGCGACGGAGCGGCGCGTGCCGGATTGGACCGCGTAACGTGACTTCCTTTGTAATGGAGGTTGCTAGGTCTGCTTCCGTCACGACGCAACGTCTTGGTGTGCAATGGGCGATGGGCCCGACCCTGGCGCATAGGATTTAGACCGGCGTGTTTGACCTCTCTCACAGCCTAGGTGGGGTTGCGGCGTGTTGATCTTCCGAGGCCGGCATGACCCAGAAAGTGTGTCCGCCAAATGGGATCAAGCGTGTTGGGTTATGTGGTGCACCCTGCAGGAAGTTAATCTATTGAATAGCCGTGTCCCTCGGTAAAGGACGACCGGAGTTGTACCTTGACCTTATGACAACTAGAACCGGATACTTAATAAAACACACCCTTCCAAGTGCGGATACAACCCGGTGATCGCTCTCTAACAGGCGGCGACGAGGAGGATCGCCGGGTAGGATTATGCTATGCGATGCTACTGGAGATGCTACTTGGAGATGCTACTTGGAGATGCTACTTGGAGGACTTCAATCTACTCTCTTCTACATGCTGCAAGACGGAGGCTGCCAGAAGCGTAGTCTTCGACAGGATTAGCTATCCCCTTATTATCGACATTCTGCAGTTCAGTCCACTGATATGGCCTCCTTACACATATACCCATGCATATGTAGTGTAGCTCCTTGCTTGCGAGTACTTTGGATGAGTACTCACGGTTGCTTTCTCCCCCTTTTCCCCCTTTCCTTTCTTTCTGGTTGTCGCAACCAGATGTTGGAGCCCAGGAGCCAGACGCCACCGTCGTCGACGACTACTACTACACTGGAGGTGCCTACTACTACGTGCGAGTGCTGCCGATGACCGAGGAGTAGTTTAGGAGGATCCTGCAGCGGGGAGGCCTGCGCCTCTTCGATTTGTATCCCGGTTTGTGCTAGCCATCTTATGGCAACTTGTTTAACTTATGTCCGTACTCAGATATTGTTGCTTCCGCTGACTTCGTCTATGATCGAGCACTTGTATTCGAGCCCTCGAGGCCCCGGCTTGTATTATGATGCTTGTATGACTTACTTATGTTTTAGAGTTGTGTTGTGATATCTTCCGTGAGTCCTCGATCTTGATCGTACACGCTTGCGTGCATGATTAGTGTACGATTGAATCGGGGCGTCAAGTTGGTATCGAGCCGATCGCTGTAGAATCCCCTTCCACACTCCTTGGCGAAGTCGAGTCTAGTCACTACAAAACTTTTACTAACTTGGCTGTGAGCCTTACGGGCCCACGTCGCCATTGGGTGGTACTAGGATCTTTTACTCCTCGACCTTTACTCTGGGACTCTGAACTCTCTTCTACTCGGGTTAAACAAATTTACTAACTTTAACCTTAGGATCCCGTTACCTCGTTCACCCCAAAGTTGGATAAGCCATAGTTATTCTGTAGGATAGTATTTTTAATAGTACCCACATTGTCATTTGACTCCATTGAAACATCTTTGTTTTCAGATGGAACCCACGAGGCAGGTCGTGCGCCACACGGCGGCCATTGGTGCCTCGGGATCACCTGCTGTGCTAGCTGAGATGATGACCTATCTGGGTTATCGCTGGCACCCTGAGTACACCGTCTATGAGGAGTACCAGGACTTTAACCAGGAGCAGTACCGTGCCATCGTCCACCTCTACTCTCGGGAGTATGACTCCACTACCGTGCTGCACACCGCTCATGGTGTTGGAGTGACCATCGAGATGGCAGTTCACGATGCTGCCTATGCTGCTCGACACGTCTTCGTGGAGAGTATCAGCGTTGGACACTTCCCTTTCGGCACATTGCTATCGCATCCGATGTTGGTGCGGAGGATACTACATCGCTGCCTACACCACCGTCACTCGAGAGCCCTTCCACCATCGTGAGACTGGTTACGCATGCCGATGGGTTGGACCGAGCTAACCGAGCTCTTCGCCACGAGTTGTACACCACTCGTCGGCACCTTCTGGCTCTCGACGCTGTTGCACCCTTTGTTCTATCTAGACAGCTACAGCGTTCTGCGATCTACCCAGCCAGACCGTGATGCTCGGCGGTGTCGGTTGGCGAGGTGGAGGTTACTCTCCGACTTGGTCCTCTTCGCCACCGAGCGTCGGGTTCTACACAGAGTATCCGCGCCCCGGGTCGGCGCCGCGTGAACTATCCGTTGCCTCACTATCGGTTGTCGAGACTCGACTACCTCCACAGTACCTCCTGGGACTGATGTAGTCTTGCTTATTAGTATTAGTTGCATTCGCCGCGAGCCTGCGTGCCGCCTATGATGACTTAGTCTATGTACTGAACTCTGTGTACTGAACTCTATGTCCGACCCCTGTTGTAAGATATGCCGACTACTATGTAGTATCTGTCGTGCCCATTTTCATTATGCATGTTTCATCATGGATGATTCTTGTTTATGCAAATTTCTCAATGCTGAACTACCCCTGTTATATTTAGCAGGATGGTTAGACCAGCTGGTCGTGGTCGTGGTGGCGACTTCCCACCCCCACCTGAGTACATGGCTGGTATGATCCAACAGCTTGAGATGAATCGCCAGTTCATGGAGAATGTGATGGCTCAGTTCCCTCGCCCCAATATGAACGAGCAGCCAGCCCAAGTGACTCTGCAGGATTTCATGCGCCTCAACCCAACTGTGTACCGCAGCTCAACTCAGCCGCTGGATGCTGATGACTGGCTCCGTGACATCACCTATGAGATGGAGTCTGCTGAAGTAGCCCCTGCCCGCTATGTCACCTTTGCTTCCTTCTTTCTGAAGGGACCCGCAGCTCAATGGTGGGACAGCCACAGGCGTACTCTGCCCGTTGGGACAATCATCACCTGGCCAGACTTTCAAGCTGCCTTCCGTGCCCGCTTCATTCCTCAGGGGATCATGGATAGGAAGAAGCGTGAGTTCCGCAACCTCACCCAGGGCAACAAAACTGTGGAAGCTTATCAGCGGGAGTTTCTGGACTTGTCCCGCTATGCTGAAGAAGACATTGCAACTGATGCACGTAGACAGGAGAAGTTCCGTGACGGCCTTCAAGCGGACATCAAGCTTGCACTTCTAGTGCATGACTTTGTCGATTTCGCCACCTTGGTGAACAAGGCCATCAATGTCGAGACTGGTCTGCAGGAACACCAGAGCTCTCAGAGGCGCAACCGTGACACGGGCTCATCTTCGGGCCCGCCCTCGCAGAAGCGTAAGATATGGATCCCGAACAGCATGTACCGTCCAAATGCACCTGCCCCAAGGCAGTCTTATGCTGCACCTCGTCTGCCTACTGCTCCAACTAGGCAGCCGAGGCTTCCAGCTCCACCACCCGGAGCACCTGTTCCCACTCCCAATAATGGTCTGTGCTACAAGTGTGGTCAACCAGGTCACCTTGCCAGGAACTGCTATCAGAATCAGAACCAGAATCAACTGGCCCTTCCAGCAGCTGGCCGTGGAAACAACCAGCCCCGCAACAACAAGGCCAAGTCTTATGGTCATGTTCATGCCAACCACGTTGATCTGAACGAAGCCCAAGACCAGCCGGCTACTGTGATGGGTACACTCCTCGTAAATTCAGTACCAAAGATCCGCTTTATTTGATACAGTGCATCGCATTCATTCACGTCGAAGATTTTGCATACAAGCACGACGTTAAATGTGAGCGGATGAACACTTCGGTAGTGGTAAAACCCCAGCGGGACAATGTCGACCTCCATGGTTGGCATCGGCGTCCTGTGGAAATCGAAGGATTGGAATTTCACGCCTCGCCCATTATCCTGAAGTCGTCTAACATTGACCTCATTCTCGAATGGATTGGTTAAAGGCGATATCTTGCTTCTATCGTTTAGCGCCACTAAGACTGTCCATCTACTACACCCTTCGATGAAATAGTTACATACCAAGCTCACGGTGCAAAATGCGAGGCAAGGCTCTATGCATTGAATGCATTGAACGCCGCACCACTCGAGGGCATTGAAAACATTCCCGTAGTTCGTGACTTCCTCAACGTCTTTCCTGAAGAACTTCCAGGGATTCCCCCTGCTAGAGCTGTCGAATTCGTCATCGACTTGAAACCAGGCACCACTCCTATAGCCAAGCGACCCTACAAGATGCCGCCGCATGAACTCCTCGAGCTTAAGGAGGAAATCGATAAATCTCTTCAAAGTGGTTTCATTTGCCCAAGTTGCTCTCCTTGGGGAGCACCTTCTCTCTTTGTCAAGAAGAAGGATGGGACAAACCGATTGGTCCAAGACTACCGTCCTATTAACCAAGCTACCATTCAGAACAAATATCCTCTTCCTCGGATCAATGATCTATATGATCAACTGGGCTGGTTCGTCAAGATTCTCTAAACTTGACTTGAGGTTGGGTTACCACCAGATCCGAAGTTCGTGAAGAAGATATCCCGAAGACCGCATTTGTGACTCGCTATGGTTCATACTGAGTACACCGTCATGTCTTTTGGATTAACCAATGCTCCAGCCACCTTCTCTCGCCGATGAACTATATCTTTATGGAATACCTCGACAAATTTGTCGTGGTTTATCTGGATGATATCCTTGTATATTCCAAGAATGAAGAAGAACATGCTGAACATCTTCGTCTTGTTCTGGAAAAGCTTAGAGAGCATCAACTCTATGCCAAGTTCTCCAAGTGTGAATTCTGGCTTCCCGAAGTAACCTATCTTGGACATGTCATCTCTAAGGATGGTATTGCCGTTAACCCTGAACGAGTTCAGGCTTGTCGGGGCGGAGCGGAGGTGATCCGCCCGCCGCGAGCACCTATGGGGCCGGGGCCCCTTCGTCTGTGCGGTACGAGGGTGGAGGGTGCACGGAGAGCAGATCGAGGCGATGCACGCGGGCGGATTTTTACCCAGCTTCGGGCCGCGATGGACGCGTAAAACCCTACTGCTGCTTTGTGTTGGTATTTGATCTTCCTCAAGAATGCGAGCGTATGGTGGTGTTGTGTGTTGAGTGAGTCGAACCCGCCGAACCTCAGGCGCGGGAGTTGCCAAGGATCCGAACCCGCCGAACCTCCTCTACGTTGTGCATGGGCCTCCTTTTGTAGTGCCAAGGGGTCACCAACAGGTGTCAACGTAGGAGAAAGGGGTAAAAATGTAAAAGAGGTGGTAGTTGGAACAGTGCGGGAACAGTGGAGCTACAGTGCTTGAACAGTGGTTTCTACCTACTTTGACAGTGGGGGACAAGGGCATTTAATGCCCGTCGCCGTCGACCCCAAAAGCTCCCGCCCTTGCGTCTCCGTCTGCCACGGCGATGGATCCACCACCGTGAAATGCCACCGTGTCCCTCAGGCTGCGCAGCCACCAGCCACGCGTCCCTGGAAAAGCCCCCAGGGCGACGCGTGGGCCGATGAGCTGGAGCGCGGGCACACAGCGCAGCTCTCCCGGCAAGTACCTTGCCGAGTGCAGATCTTGCCGGGCCCGGAGCTTGCCGGGCTCAGAACTGCCGCTTCGGGCCCTCGCCGGGCGTGTATAGCGCCGAGGCGTGTCTTCTACGATGTAATCTTCTAGTCTCCCCGACGAGCTCCTCTCGCCAGGGCCTTGCGTGAGTGAGGTAATCTTGAGCCTGGGACGGCCTTCCCGGCAAGCTCCTCTTGCCGGGGTCTTGATCTTCTGTTTTGTACACTTTGTTCTTGAATGGCTTGATATGGAGCAGGAATGGTCTCCGGCAAGCAAATGGTAGATCCAGCCGCGGGGAGCTGCAACTGCCCGTGCACAAGTTGGGGTACTGAGGTACCCCTACCTTAGTACACCGACAGATCCCGGCTGGGCCACACACGGTGCCGAAGCGCTGTTGGGCGGGCCCAAAAAAGCACTGCAGGCACACGAGGCCCACGGCGTGCAATCCACTTCGCCTCTGCGCCTCCCGTGCAACAAAGACGCGTCGATTCGGGCGTCGTGGGATGGGACGTGCCCACGTTCTTTAATGAGAAGAGCGGAACGCCCCCCACTTCCCCATAAAAACAGAGGAAGCAGGCGCGGTTCCCCTCCTTCGCTTTCATTGCTTCTTCTTCCTCCTCCAGAGATCCTCTTTGCGCTCTGCCTCCGCATCTCCTCCGCCGTCTCTTGCGTCTGCGGCGCCGCCGGACTCTTCGTCCTCCTTCCCTCGCCGCCTCCGCCATGGCCCCGAAGACCGGAAAGGGGAAGGGGAAGGCGGAGAAGATCAAGAAGGAGAAATCCGAGCAGGCGGCAAAGCTCGCCCAGATGCGGAAGCAGAACGTCGTCTTCCCGCCGCGGCTCGGCGTGCAGGAACTCTGGGGCAAATATTACTTGTTCTGGGCCAAGAAGACCACGGCGCATCCTCGGACCAGAGCTCATCCGGCCGCCACCATGGACAACTATCCTGGCGGGTACTATTTCTTCGCAGCCTTCTTCCACTGCGGTCTTTGTCCCCCTTTTTCTGATTTCTTCTGCGACATTATGCACACATACGGCTTCCACCTTCTTGACTTCACCCCCAACGCCATCCTCACAATGGCGGTTTTCGCACATATGTGCGAAAACTTCATAGGGATACACCCAAACGTAGCGCTGTTCAGGCACTTCTTTACTCCTAGAGCAGAGCCCGGCGCCCCCCTCTCCGGAGGGATTTCTTGGGTTTTTCATCTGAACTTGAAGGAGTCGTACATGCCGGGGGAGCTCCGCGGCAAGTGGGAAGAGTGGCGTGCGGACTGGTGCTGGATCGTTGAAGACGAGCCGCAGCCCTTCACCGCGCCGCGCACAACGCCCATCGTGCGCGGCAGAGACTGGAGCGAGCTGGATTCGGACGATATCAAGCTCGATGTTGCCCTCATCCGGATTCTTCGTCTTCGAGAGGCGAAGCTGTCCGTTCTGAGCAGGTAGGCGCCGACTTCCTCCGCCGCCGACGCCTCTCCAAGACAGAAAAGGCCGCCTGGGAGTGCGGGCGCGCAGGGATATAATGAGGCTGCGCCCGGGCTGAACTTTAACTTCACGACGCTGGAGCCGAGGGGATGGTCCGGAACTTTTCAAATATGACCCGCCCATCCAGAGTGGTTCAGACCTCCCGGGAGTGGTGCCCTCTGCAACAAAGACAGCTCGGGATCGCCTCCTCGCCATGATGCCCGCGTGCGACTCGCACGGCGTGGAGCGCGCATGGATTCCGCCGAGCCAATGGATGTCCTCAACTTCTTCGACAACCTTGAGGAGGTGGCGAAGAACAGGGCGAGACTTCGGGGCTGACACGGGACACCACGGACCAGGAGCTCGCGTACATAGCTTCTCGGGCGAAGAGGCGCTGCAGCCGCAGCGGCGGGAGTTCGGCCAGACGCCCGAGGAGGCGAGGCTGCGGAGGAGTCTCGCCAAGGAGAGGCGGCGGAGATCTGCAGACTGCTGCAACTTCCTCCCGGCTTCGCCGGGTCCCTCTTCGAGGCACTCGGGATCCCGGAATCGCGCCGAGGCAGCGGCAAGAGGTGGCGCTGCCGGAGGGAGCAGAGGCGCCGAGAAACGAAGGCGCCGGAGGGAGCGGAGACGCCAGAGGGAGATAGGCAGCGGTGCAGGCGCTGGGTCCGCGAAGCTAGCCGGGGAGGAGGAGGAAGGACGCCGAGGCCGCCGAGGGCTCCGCGGGTCCACGGCTTCTGCAGACGACCTCTCCTCGTCGTCGGAGACCTCCCCGCCCGGGCAAGCCCTAAGCGTTCTCCATCAAGCGCCTCCGCCAAGGCTGCGACGAGGCGAGTACGCAGGCCCGGCAACTACCAGCTCGCCCGGGCAGCGCAAGCTTCCGGGAGCCAGCTGCGCCGAGGGCGACAGTGCACCAGCCAAGCGGGAGCGGCTCACAAGCAGAACCACGGCAAAGCGCCCGCAGGTCGGCGCCGAGCGGACAGGGGTCTTCTCGGAGCGGAGCGGCGGCTCCGCCCGCTTCTCGGGTCCCGGCTGCCACAGGGGCTGGGTCTTCGCAGCCCCCAGCCCCGAGGACCGCCAAGCGCCCGAGAGGGCCTTCGCCTCCTGCTCCTCGCGCCGACGCGACCCAGGTGGAGTATGATTTCTCCGCCTTGAGCGAAGACGACGAGGAGGAACAGGAGTAAGTACCCGAGATCTTCATCTTCTTAAATTTCGCCTTGATTATTGTTGAGGCTAATCTTGTTTTTGTGTTGACTTCAGGACCTTGACCGAGCGGGCGGCGAAGAAAGCCAAGGTGCCCGTGGTCGAGGTCGCGGACGATTCGCCCGCCGAGGCGACCGGGGACGTGCCGGAGCCAAGCTTGCCGGACCCGAGCGCTGCCCCGAGGAGCAGCCCCCAGCGCAGCCCCCAGCGTAAGTCTGGGTCCCGCACCTTCACTTGCCGGGCGCGTCTGGAGATTTCGTCTTGTTCTAATATCTTGGCGTGTTTGTCTTGACTTGTGCAGAGATGGAGCCGCAGCGGCGGGAGCATCCGGAGGTCGCCCTCGAGGAGTCGGCAGTCCCTCCATCCCCGCCAAGGTTGGACTCCCCGGCAAGGGAGAGCGTCCCGCCAAGGGCGGGTACTCCGCCAAGGGCGAGTACCCCTCCAAGAGGGAGCAGCCCGGCGAGGGTGGCCACTTCGCCAAGGAAGGGTTCCCCGGCAAGAGAGCCCGCCGCTGATGACGTCCGCCAAGGTAGGTTCTGCAACTTTGTCTTCTTGGCGTTGTCTCTTTTTGGATATCTTGCTTGAACTTCTTTTGCTTTTTCCGGTCTTCTTCTAGATCCTCCTCCTCCCCCCGAGCAGATGGAGACGGAAGTCGTCATTGAGGAGGAAGAGGACGTGCAGGGTGGCGGCGGCGACGCCCCTGTTGTCGAGGACGCGGCGGGAGCCGCCGGGCCACATGTGCCAGAGACCGCTCCGGCTACAGACGCAGCGGCCGGAGAGGGGATGGCGACCGCACCGCGCCCGAGGCGGCGGGAGCATCAAGTGCTTTGCGCGGTCACCGACCCCTCCGCAGAGAGGAGCGGTCCGGCTACTACTTGAAAGCCCCAACGGCGTCTTCATCCAGTGCCGTGGGGTTCCTCGTCATGAGCTCCAGAGGGCGAGGCCTTTGATGGGAGGTCCTCGCCTCCGGGCTTGAAAATCGTCGAGGGCGGCGGGGCGATGGGCCGAGGAGGAGAAGCTGCTTCACCAGCTCTTGGCCCTTTACCGGGCCAGACAGTAGCTTCGCTTCGGGAGGCCCTCGCCGCCAAGGCGGCGAGGAGATGGAGAAGCGCGCGGAGCTCAGCGCCGCCAATCAGGCTGCTCTCCGCGAAGTGGCCGAGAAGCGTGGCGCCTCGCCGAGTATGAAGAGTGGTTCTTGGAGAAGGCCGAGGCGAAGAGCAGCAACGGCTCGCCGGGGTGGAGCTGTCCCATGAGAAGGAGAACTCATCCAGCGGAAGGTCAACCTCGGCGCTCACGAGGAAGACCTTGCCGCTCGGGAACAGGCCCTTGGCGGGGAATCAAGGAGGCGAAAGACGCCATGCTGCCGCGGTAACCGCCAAGGAGGAGCTTGCCGCCAAGGTCGCGCAGCTGGAGGAGTTCTCAAGGCGGCGAGAGAGGGCCGCCGCTCATCACGGAGCGCGAGAAGGATGCCCACACCAACTCGTAACTCTAGGAGTGCCTTTCCAAGAAGGGCGACGAGTTGAAGGCCGCCAAGGACTCCATCGAGGGTCTTGAGCTACAAGTCTCTGTCTTTGAAGGACTCGCTGACGCTGCCGGGATCGGGAAACCAAGTGAAGGAGGAGCTCCGCGAGGAGCGAACCTTGGTGGTCGGCGCCAACAAAGCAGCCGAGGACTTCCGCCAGATCGCCGAGATATGGACCGAGGACTTGGTATCTTCTGCGTCCGCCATTGACCAGAGCTCTTGGCGCTGAGCCGGAGCATCTCATCTACTCCCGGATCCAAACCTTGCTCACAGCGCCAAGCTCAGCCTCTTCTTCGGGGGATCGCGCCGCCCTTGCAAATCGGAAGAAGATCCTCGCGCAGCTTGCCGAGGAGACTTCGCCGGGTGTGTGCACGGAACCATGGAGCGCGTCTTGACGAAGATCGTATACCGCAACCCCGCATAAACCTCACCAACGTTCTTCGCAGCTTGCCGGCCGACGCGAACATGGAGGCTCAAGGAGCAGGTCGCCCATCATTGCCAAAGTGAACAAGATCTCCGTGGTGGAGGCGACCCGCGAGACTAGGCCTCCTTTATCTTTATCTCTTTTTGTTGCTGCATAGGTTGCTATGAACTCATTAGTCATCGCGACAAGTTATTCCTTGTAAGATATTACCTTTATTTTGATCAGCAGATGCAGCGTTATCTCCCTTGTTTTGATCCTCAACTTCGCATGCTTCAACCTTACGCTTCTAGGAGTTTTGCCGGCAAGGAGCCCTTGCCGCGAGCGCTGAGTGCCGAACTCGAAGCAGCCCGCTGGCCAAGGCCTTACCGGCAAGCAACCTTGCCGTGGCTTGTTGCAACGCACTTAGCTTGCTGAGCGGACTCGAAAACGAAACAAGGGCGCAACACTTTGTTGCAGCTCGCTTAAATCGTTGAGCGTGCTCGAAAACGAGATAAGGGTGCGGCTATCCACGGGTAGGTTCCTCCGAGCACAAGTTTTCCATACGAAGTGTGGTTGTTCAAGGAAGGCAACTTAAAATTTAAAATTTTGAGCTGCTCAAATCCTGATAACTTAGCTTTCGTGATCTATGCAGTCTCCGGCAAGCTTCTCTTTCTTGAACAGCACTTGGTTCATCCTCCATTTCCTCCCCCCCCCCCCCCGGCAAACTTGTGCACGAGGAACGTTTCTTCTGCTTAAGAGACAAGGAAGGAGAAGAAGGAAGCAAGCATGCAAAACACAGATAACTTGCCGGATATGTGTGTCGCACAAGAGATGCCAAATAACACATGCAAATGGCAAAGAAAAGCATGGAAAAGGCAACCAGCGCAAAACACAGAAACTTTATTGCTGCACGGGTCTCATACCGCTTTGTACAAAGGGTTACATGCAACGGCGGCAAAGCTTTGTACAAAAGGTGGTTGCCGGAGCGGATCACGGCAACCGCGCCTTATGGGTGAAACTTGCGAAGATGCTCTATATTCCAGGAGTTGCTCACTGGTAAGCCTTCTTCGGTCTCGAGGCGGACAGCGCCGGGCCTCGTGACTTGTCTCACCCGATAAGGGCCTTCCCACCTCGGCGTCAACTTGTTGGAATTCTTGGCGGACTGAACACGCCGAAGAACAAGGTCGCCTTCCTCGAGACTCCTGGCTTTGACCTTGCGGCTATGGTAGCGGCGCAAGGCTTGCTGGTATCGAGCAGCTCGTACAGCAGCCTGGAGACGTCCCTCCTCAAGGAGCAATGCGTCATCTTGCCGCAGTTGCTCTTGCTCGAGCTCATCATAAGCGAGCACTCGAGGAGATCCGTATACGAGTTCCGTGGGGAGAACTGCTTCTGCTCCATAGACTAGAGCAAAAGGTGTCTGTCCGGTGGCTCGATTCGGTGTCGTTCTGATCGACCAAAGAGCCGCCGGCAGCTCCTCTATCCAATTTCTTCCGCTTTCAAGCGCCTTTCGAAAGTTCTTGTCTTGAGTCCGCAGCACTTCAAAGATTGGCCCTTTCGCTTGACCGCTGCTCCTTGGGTGAGCAATGAAGCGAAACAGACCTTGGCGCCAAGGTCTTGGACGTCTCGCATGAAGGTGCGATTAGTGAATTGTGTACCGTTGTCGGTGATAATCCCGTTAGGGATCCCAAACGCACACAATCGACCAAGAACTTGACCGCGATCGTGTTGTCACCTTTCTCATGGCTCCACTTCGGCCACTTTGTGAACTTGTCGATTGCTACGCACAAGTACTCAAAGCCCCGACAAGACGGGAAGGGGCCGAGATATCGAGCCCCTGCACCGAGAAGGGCCAGGATAAAGGGATTGTTTGGAGAGCTTGAGCTGGCCGATGAATCGCTTTGCATGGAACTCGCACGCTTCACACTTGGTTACTAGTGCGATTGCATCTTGGAGGGCTTCTTGCCAAAGAACCCTTGCCGAAAGCTTTCGGCAAGTGCCCTTGCGCCAATGTGGTGGCCGATATGCCTCCGTGTATCTCGCCAACAGCTTCGGCCCATCTTCCCCGGAGATGCACTTCAGTCTGACACCATTGAGCCTTCTTCTGTACAGCTCGTTGTCCACGAACTGGTACATACTTGAATGTCTGGTTATCTTTTCTATTTCTTCCGGGTCGTCGGGAAGTTCTCCAGTTTGCAAGAAACGGACGATCTGCTGCGCCCATGCCGGAGCTTGGGGCTCGACGGCGAGGACTGAAGGCATGAGGGCCGCTGCGAGAACCCGAGCTTCTCGGCAAGGACCCGGCTCGCCGGAGCTGAAGGTCCCCGCAAGCTCGCCGGGCGAGGCTTGTCGGGAACACTTGCTTCAACTATGCAGATCCGAGGATCTGCGCAGGAGCAAACTGTTCCTCAAGATTCTAGTCGTTGATCTTGGGGACCTTGGCGGCGGCCTCGGGGAGACCCGCCGGCAAGTGGTCGCGGAGACCAACTTTCTTTTCTTGGACTGTCCAATTGATGGCGGATGATGGTTGAGTCAGCTTGAGCAAGAAGGTCCCCGGTTCCACGAGTAACTTCATCGGCTACACTTTGAAAGGCCATCTGCGATTTCATTCTCGAGCTCTCGACATGCTCCATCCGCAAGCCTTCAAAGCGCTCCTCAAGCTTCCTCACTTCATCTACATAAGCTTCCATCAAAGGGCTCGATAACTCTTGTTAACTTGCCGACCACCAACCGAGAATCTCCTCGCACAATTAACTTCCCGATCCCAAGTTCGCCGCAATCCACGAGACCGCGAGCAAACCTTCATATTCAGCAGTGTTGTTTGTCGCTTGCTCCCTTGGGAAGTGCATCTGGATAACATACTTGAGGTGCTCTCCGGTGGGCGCGATGAGTACCACGCCGGCACCGGCGCCTTGCAGCGAGAAGGCACCATCAAAGTACATTACCCATTCACTCGTTGCTTCTTGTACGGGTGTACTTGTTTCTTGGACTTCTTCATCAGGTGTTGGGGTCCATTCTGCTATGAATTCTGCCAAAGCCCGGCTCTGTATGGTTGAAGTACTTTCAAACTTGAGTCCAAAGCTCGACAGCTCCAGTGCCCACTCAACGATCCTGCCTGTTGCTTCTGGGTTGTGCAATATCCTCTTCAGCGGAAAGCGAGTGACCACTGTTATCTCGTGTGCTTGGAAGTAATGGCGCAGCTTTCTCGAGGCCATGAGGAGGCCGAAAAGCAGCTTTTGCACACCAGAGTATCTTGATCTAGCCCCCTGGAGAAGGGAGCTTACAAAATACACTGGGCGCTGCACCATCTTCTTCCGCACCTCATCCTGCTCCTGCAAGAGAATTGTCCTTGTCGGGGCCAGAGCTTGCCGGAGCAGCCCCCTGCTTGTCGCTGGCCTCGCTTGCCGGTGGCGTAGCCTCCTCGTCGGACTCCCTCTCCGCTACTAACGCAGCACTAACCACTTGGTTGGTTGCTGCTAGGTACAGCAGAACTTCTCCCGTGGTCTAGGTGCGACAAGTATTGGGGTGGAGGACAGGTATCGTTTCAAATCTTGTAGCGCTGCCTCCGCTTCCGGAGTCCACTTCATGGGGCCTGCCTTCTTCAAAATTTTGAAGAAAGGTAGGGCGCGCTCGCAGACTTTGAAATGAACCTACCGAGGGCAGCCACACAACCCGCGAGCCTTGACATCCTTGACTCGCCTTCGGCTTCGATCCGCTCAATGGCTTTAATCTTGTCGGGTTGGCTTCAATCCTCTCTGGACATTAAAGAACCCGAGAAGCTTGCCGGAGGGAACTCCAAAGACGCACTTCTCAGGGTTCAGCTTTAGCTGTATCTTGCGCAGGTTCTGAAATGTCTCTTCCAAATCTTGAATCAGCGTATCCTTGCTCTTGCTCTTCACCACGATATCATCCATGTAAGCCTCTACATTTCTGTGGATCTGTGGCTCAAAAGCAGTATACACTACCCTTGCAAATGTTGATCCTGCATTCTTCAGTCCAAATGGCATGCGATGAAGCAATAGGTGCCACATGGAGTGATAAACGCGTCTTCTCTTCATCCTCTTTGGCCATAAAGATCCGGTGATAGCTTTGAGTATGCATCAAGAAAGCGAGTAGCTCACATCCGCAGATGGAGTCAACAATCTGGTCAATGCGCGGCAAGGGGAACGGATCCTTAGGACATGCTTTATTTACATCGGTGAAGTCTATACACAGCCTCCACTTCCCGTTGGCCTTGCGCACGACGACCGGGTTTGCTAACCACGCCGGATGGATCACACCCTAACTAGGCCTCTGCCTCTAGCTTCTTGATTTCTTCGCGATGAATTCTTGGCGCCCACGGCTTGCTTCCTCACTTTTTGCTTGACGGGCCGCGCATGAGGGCAAACGGCAAGCTTGTGCTCAATTACCTTCCTGGGAACACCGGGGATGTCAGATGGTTGCCATGCAAACACATCGATATTCGCCCGCAGGAAGGCAACGAGCGCGCTTTCCTATTTGCTGTCAAGCGTGGCACTAATGGTGAAGGTACCACCAGTGCCGTCCTCCTTGGCGGATACCTTCTTGGTTGCCGGCGGAGCAGCCATTCCCTTTTTACTCTTGCCGGTGGAGCTCGACGGGACGTCCTCGACAGCAGCGCAACACTCCGAAGAGGTGCGGTTGCCGGAGTGGGCCCCGGAGCACTTGCCGGACTTAGTCTTCGTCTTCTTCCCCCTGGGAGCTTCAGCGGCAAGGGTATTCTTGTCGGCCGCTGCTGCCGCATCCCGGTAGATCTTGTCGGTGCAGATGAGCGCATCTTTCTTGTCGCCGTGGACAGTGATGACGCTTATCGGCCCCGGCATCTTGAGTACGTTCTAAGCATAATGGGAAGCTGCCATGAACTTGGCGAGGGCACGACGGCCGAGTATTCCGTTGTATGGCAACGGAATATCGGCGACGTCGAAAGTGATGCGCTCAGTCCTGAAATTGAGCTCCCCGCCAAAGGTCACCGGCAGGGTGATCTTTCCCTTGGGCTTGCTTCGTCCCGGGTTGATTCCTTGGAAAGAACCGGTCTCTTCGAGCTCGCCATCTGGGATTTGGAGTTTCTTGATCACAGCAGAGGAGATCAGGTTCAGCCCGGCCCCGCCGTCAATCAACATTTTGGTGACCTTGAGGTTGCGGATGGTGGGCGAGACCAGCATCGGCAAGCACCCGACCGCGGTGGTGCGGTCAGGGTGATCCTCAAGATCAAAAATGATGGGCGTGCTGGACCATTTGAGGAGCTCTCGCGACTCTGAGTGGCTCCGCTGCATTCACTTCACGAACCCACTGCTTTAGCTGGCGGTGGGAGGTGTGCAGTGAGGCGCCACCGTCGACGCATAGGACCTCCGTGGCCTTCTGGAACTCCTGTTCGCTGTCATCCTCATCCTCCATGTCTTCGTCGTTGTCTTCATCCTTGTCGCGGCTCCGGGAGGTCGATCACCTTGTCGCCGCTTGGCCTTGCCGGTTGTCCTCCCCGCCATTGAACGGCCTTCTTGCTTGGTTCTCCTCCGCCACCTTGGGCCCTCTCCTTGTCGCGCCTCTCGTACTCAGCTTTTTGTTGTTCGACGAGATAGTCGACGCTTGCGCTTATAGAGATCGTGGCCCTTAGTGCGGTGGATTTTGCAAGATTGCTTGCGGGGCCGCCCCGCTTGTCGGCTGCCGCACATAGGGCAAGCTCCTTGCCGAGTCGCCACTGTGTGTTTGCTTGGCGGGAGCCTCCTTGCCGGACTTCTCGACGGCAAGCACCTCTTCCTTGTTCTTCTTGATTGTTCGCCGCCGCGCTTTTTCTCTTAAAGGCGGCGTCGTCGAGTCGCTTCCTCCTGCGCCAAATCCTCCCGAGAGCCTCCTCCTTCTTCCACAGCGCGCATTTATCAACTAGAGCATAGAGCTCGCTGACATCCCGAATTTTGGTCATCGCCATCTCTTCACGCATGCGGCGGTTACGCAACGTTCTGTTGAACGCGCTGATAACCGCGGCAGGGTGGACATCGGGGATGTTGTGCCGCACACGGCTGAAGCGTTGGATATACTTGCGCAGGATTCTCCTTCCTTCGGGCCAAAATGTGGAGATCGCTCTCCTCGCCGTGAGGTTTGTGGCCGCCCGGTGAAGCGCCAACAAACCGATAGCAAAGGTCCGCCAAGAAGAAATGGAGCCTTCCGGCAAGTGCATAAGCCAAGAACGAACGCTCGCCTAAGCACGAGCGAAAGTAGTTCGCCGAATCTTCTCGTCGCTTCGCAGCCCGCAGACCGCGATGGTGTAGACACCGAGGAATTCCGAGGGTGCGTCTTGCCGTCGTATTTCTCCGCACGCGTCGGGCTTGAAATTCTTCATGCTGGGCCCTTTCGACGCGCCGCAGCTCACGGGTGAACGCAGGGCAGCTCGCCAGTCTGCAAGTCGCTCGCTCACCGGGCGCTGCGTCGACGGTCTTCCACTCTCTGGTCTGATTGTCGCCCGAGTTTCTCGGCGGCGCCGATCGTGGTCCGAAGTCTTCTTGTCGCCGGTCGTCAAGGACTGACGTTGATCCCGGCGAGCCCAGCGGATCCGACGATGCCTTGGAGCCGCTGTCGGCGTTGTTCCGGGCGGCGCTCTTCGCTTCACGGCGGGGAATGCACGTGGTTGCACCCGGCGGTCTTGTTGCGTTAGCGCCGTCTTCTCGGCTTGCGCGCGCGGCGAGGCCGGCTGCTGTGGAGGATTGTTGTTGGCGAAGGCGACCAGGCTTTGGATGGTAGCCCTCCAGTCTTCGGCCTTGTCCGCTGCTGGAGGGAAGTTGAGGAGCATTTGCGCTCTTGTGAGCGCTTCTGCAGGAGTGGAGGGAAGCGGGAGTGAGTGGTGCGGGGAGGGGACGCGCTCGGACTCCTAACAGTGTTAGAAGGAGCAGGGTCCTGCCCGCCGCCGCTTTGCTCGTAATGCGGGCGGTGGTCCTAACATCCCGCGAGCCTCCGTGCGTCCCTCGCTCCAAGATGGCGGATACCACCTCCCGTGGTATGGCGCTGCTGGGTCGTCGTGCGCTGAGATGGACGTGGATCCACGGAGACCGAGGCGCGGTCATCCGACCTGTCCCTGGATCTGGCGGCGCCGCGAGTGCCCTCGCCGGTGTCCACCCTTCCGCTGGCGTCTTCTCCGCCTACCGTTGGTTCCGGTGGCGACGGGTGAGACGCAGACGGGTCTGCGACCCTCGAAGCCCTCGTCTTCGGGGCCATGGCGCAGTTGTCGATGAAGTTGTCGACGAAACTTGGAGAGGTTGATGAAGAACGCGCCCGCACGAACGCCGGATCAGGTCCGCACAACCTCGACGCCCCCTACCTGGCGCGCCATAGAGGTCGGGGCGGAGCGGAGGTGATCCGCCCGCCGCGAGCACCTATGGGGCCGGGGCCCCTTCGTCTGTGCGGTACGAGGGCGGAGGGTGCACGGAGAGCAGATCGAGGCGATGCACGCGGCGATTTTACCCAGCCGGGCGCGATGGACGCGAAACCCTCTTGCTGCTTTGTGTTGGTATTTGATCTTGCTCAAGAATGCGGCGTATGGTGGTGTTGTGTGTTGAGTGAGTCGAACCCGCCGAACCTCAGGCGCGGGAGTTGCCAAGGATCCGAACCCGCCGAACCTCCTCTACGTTGTGCATGGGCCTCCTTTTATAGTGCCAAGGGGTCACCAACAGGTGTCAACGTAGGAGAAAGGGGTAAAAATGTAAAAGAGGTGGTAGTTGGAACAGTCTTGGGAACAAGGAGCTACAAAGGCTTGAACAGTGGTTTCTACCTACTTTGACATTGGGGGACAAGGGCATTTAATGCCCGTCGCCGTCGACCCCAAAAGCTCCCGCCCTTGCGTCTCCGTCTGCCACGGCGATGGATCCACCACCGTGAAATGCCACCGTGTCCCTCAGGCTGCGCAGCCACCAGCCACGCGTCCCTGGAAAAGCCCCCAGGGCGACGCGTGGGCCGATGAGCTGGAGCGCGGGCACACAGCGCAGCTCTCCCGGCAAGTACCTTGCCGGGGTCTTGATCTTGCTGGCCCGGAGCTTGCCGGCTCAGAAACTGCCGCTTCCCGGGCCCTCGCCGGGACGTGTATAGCGCCGAGGCGTGTCTTCTACGATGTAATCTTCTAGTCTCCCCGACGAGCTCCTCTCGCCAGGGCCTTGCGTGAGTGAGGTAATCTTGAGCCTGGGACGGCCTTCCCGGCAAGCTCCTCTTGCTGGGGTCTTGATCTTCTGTTTTGTACACTTTGTTCTTGAATGGCTTGATATGGAGCAGAATGGTCTCCGCAAGCAAATGGTAGATCCAGCCCTGGAGTTGCAATCGCCCGTGCACAAGTTGGGGTAATGAGGTACCCCTACCTTAGTACACCGACAAGGCTATTCTCGATTGGACTCCTCCGAAGAATGTCAAGCAAGTCAGAAGTTTTCTCGGTCTCGCCAGCTATTGCCGTCGATTCGTCGAGAACTTCTCCAAGATTGCCGTGCCCCGACTAACTTTGTTGCATAAGGGCGCTAAGTTCCAATGGATGATAAATGTCGGAAAGTTTCCAGCACTCAAAGACAAGTTGACTTCTGCCCCAAAGATTAGCTCCTCCCGATACTAAGAAGGACTTCATCATTTATCGCGACGCTTCCGTCAAGGATTAGGCTGTGTCCTAATGCAAGACCGCAGTTATTGCTTATGCCTCTCGACAATTGCGCCCTCACGAAGAGAACTACCCAGTTCACGACCTCGAGCTTGTCTTGTCATTCATGCATCAAGCGATGGCGACATTACCTTCTCGTAATCGTTGTGAGATCTTCACCGACCACCAAAGTCTGAAGTATCACATTTACTCACCGGACTGAACCTTCGTCTGCCAGAGATGGATGGAGATTGTCGCAGACTTTGACTTGGGTATTTCCTATACACCGTGCAAGGCTAATGTAATGGCTGATGCCTTGAGCCGCAAGTCTTCTCAAACCACCTCCAGATTCACAAGGTTCAGCCCTCACTTGTTGAAGAATTTCAAAGCTGAACCTCCATATTGTTCCTCCGTGCGCCGCTCCCCTCCTAAGGAGTTTCGCAAAATGAACCTCCATGTTGTTTCCAGGGTTCTCTCAATACCCCGGTTATAAACCAGATCTTGTGGACACCATCAAATGGATGCGTAAATGTGACGATGAAGTCCACAAGATTAAGCGCGACCTCAAAGAAGGAAAGCCCTCATTCTTCATCGTTATTGATGATGGCACCTTATTCTTCAAAGGTCGCCTAGTAGTTCCGAGTAAGAGGGAAAACCTGGATATGCCCTGTAAGGTTATGAAAGAAGCTCATGATACGCCTCTATGTATCCATCCCGTAGTACAAAGATGTACCAAGACATTCGCCGAGATTCCGTGGTCTAACATGAAGCAAGACATTGCTCGCTATGTTGTTGAGTGTGACGCTTGTCGTCAGATCAAAGCGTAACATCAAAGGCCTCTTTGGAACTTTGCAACCTATCTCTATTCCTGAATGGAAATGGGACCATGTTGAAATGGACTTCGCCACCGGATTTCCCAAATCGCAAAAGGTAATGATGCTATTCTTGTCGCCATTGACCGACTTTCTAAAGTTGCACATTTTCCGCTGTCAAGGAAACGATCATCGCTAGTCACCGGCAAACCTCTACATGTCCGTAATTGTCTCGCTTCACGGTATTCCATTGGTAATCGCCTGCACCGTGGCAGCTTATTCACTTCAAGATTCGGTCAAGTTTCCAAGAAGCTATGGGCACTCATCTGCCTTTCAAAGATCGCTTTCCATCCTCGACGCAAGGGCAGGTTGAACGTGTCAACCAAGTTCTCAAGACATGCTTCGAGCTTGTGTTATTTCCTTCGCAAGAAATGGGAGGAATCTCTCCCGTATGCTGAGTTCTCTTATAATAATAGCTATCAAGCTAGTCCAAGATGGCCCCTTCAAAGTGTTATATGGTCGAAAGTGCCAACCCTCTCGAATCGGTCAAATCGGGGACGCCCACTCTTTGGTCCGGATATTATCCAACATGCCGAAGAACAAGTCCGCATTATTCGCGAGAATCTCAAGACTGCTCAGTCACGCCAAAAGAGTAATTATGACCGTAAACATAAGGACATGGTCTATCAACCTGGCGAAAAGGCTTATCTTCGAGTCACACCAATGAAGGGTGCTCACCGCTTCGGAATCAAGGGCAAGCTAGCTCCTCGCTATATTGGCCCATTCACTATTCTCGAAAGGCGTGGAAAAGTGGCATATCAACTGGAGCTTCCGCCAACCTTTCTCAGGTTCACGATGTGTTCCATGTATCACAGCTCCGCCGCTGCTTCAAGGACCCAATCCGAGGAGTGGATCATGAAGTGCTCGAATTGCAACAGATCTCTCTATAAAGAGCATCCGTCCGCATTCTCGACCGCTGAACGCCGCACACGCCAGAAGGTGATCAAGTTCCTCAAAGTCCAGTGGTCGCACCATTCTGAAGATGAAGCCACTTGGGAACGTGAGGATCGCCTGCGTGATGAATACCCCGCACTGTTTCCTTCTACCTCCTAAATCTCGGGACGAGATTTCTTGTAGTGGAGGAGATTTGTAACGCCCGGATAATTAGGCTACAGTAAAACTCTTCTAATGATGCCATGTCATCTGTGTTACTGTTGCTAATCAAGTGGTAGTTCAAAATCATTGCAAATTCAAAATATGAATTAGTGACAAACACCCTAAGTTTTCGAGAGTCAAAGCGAAAATGTTCGGGGGTTGCCAAATATTGCACTGGTAATTATGGTAAAGCAAACACCTTTTTATAAAATGCCTAAATGCCCTAAAACTAAATAAAACAGAAAAGGGAAAATAAATAAAAGAAAGAAATTACAAAAAAACAAAAAAAGGGGGGAAGCCCCCTGGACCAGGCCGCCCAACCCCTCTGGCCCGCAGCCAGCTTGGCTGCCCACTGCCCAGCTCCGCACCGTCCCCTTCCCTGTTCCCCGACCGGGTGAACAGGCGCGTCCGCCACACCCTCTCGCCACGACGACGAGCGGATAAGGCCGCCACGCCTCCGCCTCCTCGGTCCCTCCTCTCTCATTCGCCCCCACTCCCCTCGGTCCCTCGCCTCCCCCTCAGATCCACCGCGCCCCCTCGTTCTCCTCAGAATCGAGCACCACCGCCGCCATGGCTCGCCTAACCACGCCACCGAGCCCACCTCGCCGCCCCACGGTGTCTCCAAGGGCCGCCGACGTCCGCTCCTTCGTTCGGTGCAACACGTTGGAGACCGAGCCACCGCAACGCCCGACGCCGCCATCTTCCTCCTTCGCTTCCAACAAACGCCGCCGCCGTTCTTCTTCGCTCTCGCCGACGCCCGCAGCTACTAACCCATTCACCGCCATCGTGGCGTGCCGCTAGGTGAGCTTCTCCTCCCCTGCTGCTCTTCGTTGGCCCCCTAGCGCTCAGAGCCACCGCCGCCATTGCCGAGGCTCGTCGCCGCGACGCACCTCGCCGCTGTAGCCCACGACCGCCACCCACGCTCGAACTCGCCGTTGCACTCACGGGTTCCTAGGGCCCAACGCGCCATGCACTAGCCTCCCTGCCTCCTAGCGTGTTTCCCGCCGGGGACCCGATCGCGCGCCGCTGCTTGCGTCGCGGCGCTTCTTCCGGTGACCAAATGGTCACGGGCCGAGCTCATTGTGCTCAAGGCCGCGCAGTCCTCCCTAGCCTTCCCATTCACCCCGGCGCCATGTGTCGCCATCTTCATCACACGCCCGAACCACTCGCCCGACGAGCCCGTGGCGCCGACTCGCCACCACCGCCTCTACACCACCCCACTCACTCCGCCGTTGTCTTGCCGCTCGAACGCCGACCGTCCCGCCGACGGTGCCTCAGAGGCGATTTCCGCCACCTCCGAGCCGTGCCGCCACGCTTTGCCTCGCCGGCGTATCCCGGCCCGCCCATCGACGTGGCTAGGCGGGCCCCACCTCGGTCGCCGCTCAGGCCTGGGGCCCTAATCGCCACGCTGACCAAGTCAATCAGGCCGACCGGGCACACAAGGTGTCTCGACACGCGGGCCCCATCGCATATTTTGTTAAATAAATGTTTTTCTAAATAAAAACGATTAATTAAAACATTAGTTAAATTAGTTAGTTAGTTAGTACTAACTAGTCACTGACTGCTGGGGCCCACGCGCCCTAACTAACCCTGTTAGTTTAGTTAAGCCTCTCAGTTGAGAGAGAGGCCGATGTGTGGGTCCCACTGCCAGATTGACCAATCAACAGAGCCGACGAAGGTTGACGTCATCGCGACGACAATAAACCTTTTCGCTTTTAAAATAAATCGAAAATGATTTAAATCTTTAGAAAATCATATCTTTTAATCCGTAGAATTCGGATGAAAATACTTTCTACATGAAAGTTGCTCGTAACGACGAGACGAATCCGTTACGCAGCCCGCTCGTCCGCCACACACCCCCTAGCATGCCGAACGCGATTTTCCCCTCCGGTTCACCGGTCCGAACGCGAACACCGAATACTTTCCGGTGTTTTCCCTTCGTCGGTATCACCTACTACCGCGATTGGGCACACCTAGCATCGTTATTTGTCTTGTCATGCATCGATATGCATCTGTTTGCATTGTATTCATTGTTTCTTCCCCTCTTCTCTCTCGGTAGACTACGAGACCGACGCCCAGCTGCTGCCCCGGTTCGACTACGATGTCGACGACCCTCTCTCTTGCCAGAGCAACCAGGCAAGCCCCCTTGATCACCAGATATCGCCTATTCTCCTCTATCTTGCTTGCATTAGAGTAGTGTAGCATGTTACTTGCCGATAATCCTATTACGATGCATAGCCTGACATTGTTGCTACATCTGTTGATACCTTACCTGCAATCCTAAATGCTTAGTATAGGATGCTAGTTTATCATCATTGGCCCTACATTCTTGTCAGTCTGCCTTGCTATTCTATTGGGCCGTGATCACTCGGGAGGTGATCACGGTATATACTATACATACATACATACTACAGATGGTGACTAAAGTCGGGTCCGCTCAAGAGTACCATGAGTGATTCACTTGATTAAATGAAAGGACCTTTGTCCCGACGGCCCTTTGTGTGGATCTTTGTGGCGGAGCGACGGGGCAGGTTGAGACCACCTAGGCGAGAGGTGGGCCTGGCCCTGATCGCCGTCCACGGTTGCTTCATAATAACACGCTTGACGAGATCTTGGTATTTGATCCGAGTCTGGACATTTGGTCTATACGCACTAACCATCTACGCGGGAGTAGTTATGGGTATCCCGACGCCGTGGTATCACCGAAGCCTTCTTGACGTCGGCCGACGAGCGGCGCGCTACCGGATTGGACCGCGTAACGTGACTTCCTTTGTAATGGAGGTTGCTAGGTTGCTTCGTCACAGACGCAACGTGCGGTGTGCAATGGGCGATGGGCCTTGGACCCTACAAGATAGGATTTAGACCGGCGTGTTTGACCTCTCTCACAGCCTAGGTGGGGTTGCGGCGTGTTGATCTTCCGAGGCTGGCATGACCCAGAAAGTGTGTCCGCCAAATGGGATCAAGCGTGTTGGGTTATGTGGTGCACCCTGCAGGAAGTTAATCTATTCAATAGCCGTGTCCCTCGGTAAAGGACGACCGGAGTTGTACCTTGACCTTATGACAACTAGAACCGGATACTTAATAAAACACACCATTCCAAGTGCGATACAACCCGTGATCGCTCTCTAACAGGCGACGAGGAGGATCGCCGGTAGGATTATGCTATGCGATGCTCCGGAGATGCTACTTGGAGATGCTACTTGGAGATGCTACTTGGAGGACTTCAATCTACTCTCTTCTACATGTCAGCAAGACTGAGGCTGCCAGGCGTAGTCTTCGACGGGATTAGCTATCCCCTCTTATTTTGACATTCTGCAGTTCAGTCCATCGATATGGCCTCCTTACACATATACCCATGCATATGTAGTGTAGCTCCTTGCTTGCAGTACTTTGGATGAGTACTCACGGTTGCTTTCTCCCCTTTTTCCCCTTTTCCTTTCTTTTTCGGTTGTCGCAACCAGATGTTGGAGCCAGGGCAGACGCCACCGTCGGCATTTACTACTACTCGAGGTGCCTACTACTACGTGCAAGCTGTGTGACGACCCACTGTGAGTAGTTTAGGAGGATCCTGTGCAGAGGCCTGCGCCTCTTCGATTTGTATCCTGGTTTGTGCTAGCCATCTTATGGCAACTTGTTTAACTTATGTCTACTCAGATATTGTTGCTTCCGCTGACTCGTCTATGATCGAGCACTTGTATTCGAGCCCTCGAGGCCCCTGGCTTGTATTATGATGCTTGTATGACTTACTTATGTTTTAGAGTTGTGTTGTGATATCTTCCGTGAGTCCTCGATCTTGATCGTATTACGCTATGCATGATTAGTGTACGATTGAATCGGGGGCGTCACACCCCAAGGAGTGGAATGCGACTTGGTTTTATTGCAAAGACACCTCTCCTGAGGATGAAAATCCCTTGCCTGGCTTCCGTCCAGAACGGCTAAGCAACACTCACCCTTTTCCACAAAGACTGAGTGCCAAGGAAAGAAGCAAATATGCCCCGCAATTGTCCAAGCTTCGAGCTTTTATGGCCAACGGTTTAATGGGAATAGACCTTGCACGCTGTTGGATATCATGGAGCATACTGCCTCTGAGCCGGCGCTCCGGTTTGATGTGCAAATATACTGATAGTGTCGACGACCCACTCCGACACACCAAAATCCAACTCTCTGATGATGAAGTCACAGATTCGTAAAGAAGATGTTGAATGAACCGAGCACCTCGTGCTCAAACCGGTCCGCTTCCTTCTCGCACCACCAACAAACCGCCGGCGTAAGATTTTAGTTGCTCCCTCATTAAGCTGTTCATTCTCGCTTTATCATCCTAACATTTAATTACTTCGATCCAGGTGATAATCCGCTTTGGAGCAAGAAACTTTCACAAGATAAAGCAGAGAAGGCAGGGCGCCAACCCGCCCAAGACCAAGGTTATTAAGAAACCAGCTCACAAGAGAAAACCACCGCTTCATCCGATCCCGCTATTGATGATGATGTGGGTAATCCGGATCTTGAGGTAGAACTTGATTCACTTGGCTTACTTTTTACACGCCTTATTGATGATGATGCTTGTCGACGACGCCGAGGCCAAGAATGCAGGATTCGCCGAGGTAACTATTCTCTCTTCCGACTCGTAAAATTTGCCTTTGCCAAAATTTCGCCAGCAAACCGGAAAGTTAATTTTTCTCACCCTCTTGCTTATTTGGATCCCAAATTTCTTATGAAGACGCAGCAACATGAAGCTCGCCGCACAACCCGCACAAGTTGGTCGTAGTTACCTCTGCGGTTTACCAAACAGCCCGGTTCGAAAGCGCCGCTCCGAGGTCTCCGACCTTTTTATTGCTTTAAATTCTAAAGCGGGTTTCTTCAATCAACCTCTTAATCCGTCCGACTCCGATTATCAGGTCACTTCCCATTCATCCTCTGGTGAATCGTCGGCCACTCAGTTACCACCGTTGAAAATAGTTGCCGGGTAAGCAAAACCGATCATATGCTTCCAGTATATTGTGTAATGGCTTATGCTTTTCACTGACTCTTTGTTTTTTCTTTTAGGGCCAAACCGAAACCAAGCAAGAAGGCCCGTTTGGATAAAGCGGCTGAAGAAGATGCCGCCCCAGATCATGAGAGAGCGCTAGATCTTGAAGATTTTGCCTCTGAAGATATTCCCAATGATCCTCCGTTACAAGATGATGTTATTCCCGAAGAGAGGCCTGTTAACACTTCAATCTCTGCCGATCCGCCTGCCAGCTCCGTCCGGTTTGAGAAATCCCACAGTCCTGCTGACAAAACAGCCGCGCCCACACAAACCGTCGAGTCCAAAGATGATGACGTTGTGATTACTGGTGTGGGCCGCTTTGAACCGGGGAATCCTGCCACTTTAACTAGACATACTGTGAAAGAGGATGTTTCCGCTTTGAATAAAGGAAAATGGGATGTTGAACTGGAGACATATGCTGCTCTGAGTGCCCAAGACCTTCATTCCGGTTATTTGAACCGGCTTTATACTAGCCGTGACTGTGAAGCTGGCCTGGTCAAGATGATGAGGGATAAATTTGAGGTAACCCACTTCTTTACTTACTGCCATTGTATCAATCCTCCTAGCCCCCAAGGGCCGGTTTGTAACCTTGATCAAACCGGGACTTGAATATGTTCCTTAACACTTTTGAAACCATCTGTATAGCCCCCAAGGGCCGGTTTAACTTAACATACTTAAACCGGGGCTTCAATAGAAAACTGTCCTTGGAAACATACGTAGATCAAATAGCCATTAGCCCCCAAGTGCCAAGTTGAATACTTGTATTGAGCTTGGGACTTTGCAACCTAGTAACATGTATAAAAATTGAAGGTGCATTAGCCCCCAAGTATCAGGCATATAACTTTGTTATGTGGTTGATACTTCAATTTCTTGAACCTCTTGTTGAAAATACTGTCTGTATGCAGGCTGAGGTGAGAATCAAGGAGGACCGGATTGCCGATTTACAGAGGCGCCGAAACCCCACAGTCAAAATGCATAAGGCCAAGAAAGAATTAAGCAGTGCTTTGAACACCACTGAACAGCTGAAAGAAGGCTTCAAGAAAGAGCGGGCTGATTGGGCCACTGAGAAGGCCACTTTAATCAAGCGAGCGGAAAATGCTGAAGCTGCCCTTAAACCGGTGGTAGATGAACTTACATCCGTAAAGCGGCAAGTACACTCCATGACCGCGGCGATCTTTGGTAAGCTCCTTTGAACGTCTGTGATGATTTTAACCTGCTGTAGTATAAATCCGGTTTGAGACTGTCTCTTTGTTGTTGTAGGCACACGCATCGGGCACTTAGGAAACGACGTGCGGAAGAAACTCAAGGCTGTCTACACCTTAGTAGAACAACTATATACGGAGCCCAATGGATCATCACCACAGCCTCTCATAACAACCCGCACCTTCTTTACTCCAGATACTCGAACAGGTTGTCCATGCTTCCGGCCCGGATTGAGGAGCTGAAAAAATCTGCTGCTCGAACCGGAGCTATTAACGCTTTGATCCGGGCCAAGGCATGGGTACCAGATTTTGACCCTGTGGAAGCAGCTCAAGGCTACCCCAGTGTGAAGGAAGATGGCTCTGAATTTAATGAAGAGGATTTACGGGCGATAAACCGTGCAATGCACCCTCTAGCTTGCCAGCTAGCTGAAGAAGCAGACTTGACGCATTACCAAGCACAATATAATGACCGTAACAAGCGAGTGCCCGCCCCAACTCTTGAAGCGGAGAATCTGATCCTCCAATCCGTAAGCACACTTACGCCCCGATATTGAACCGCCTTCCCCGATCCATGAAGAAGCTGTTTTCCAAGCTTTAATGGGAATCGACTGGACCACTGTTGATTTCCAGCCAATGGGTAGAGACGAGGAAGCTGAAGCGGCGGAGGATGAAGAGCAGGCTTGAACCGGAAGCCGGTTTGACTAGCTGTCTTTGGCATCTGTCCAAAAGAACAATGACCTTACTTGGGCACCGCGCTGCCTTGTAATAGGGCAGTTAATACTTCTATCTTGAGTATGCCTTCGTGCATAGGTACTGAACCTTTTATTCGAAAAACCTCAATTCGTATTTCCTGCAATCAGAAAAAATTTGAACTTCGGTGGCGGTTATACCGCCAGCCGGTTTATGATCTTGATACATGTATCCGTAACACAACAAATAGGTGATACAAATACCTGCCATGTCTGAGCATGAAGCTGGCTTAGCCAAGCTTGAAGCGGACGTTTTATAAACCATTACCGTCAATAAAGCGGGGAGAGAACAGCTCCCATATGAACCGTGCTGAATCAACACAAGCCCCCTTGTTACTCGATGAGGGTAACAGGAAAAGGTAAACCGGGCATACGTCTCCGGATTAAAGGGAAATCAAATCCATCGGCTGAACCGGAAAAAAGGTGTTTTGTTGATATAAAAGAAATCCAACAAAAACAAAGATCAAACAAGCCATGAAAACAACATGGAAACCAAGGCAATGATAAAACCGGTTTGCAAATATACGCTATACTGCGCTGTTCGGATGGTATTACCATGGTCGAACAGGATCAAGCCCCCAATAGGTGTGACAATGATTCAAGTCAGCCAGGTCCTCAAATGACTCGTGGCATATATGCCAGATCAAGAGGCGTGGCAATGGTTCGGGTTCGACCATGCCCCCAAGTGATTTGATGGCCTTAGGCCGACCAAGAGGCGTGTCTGGTTCAGACTTGACCATGTCCCCAAGTGATCTGATGGCTGTCGCCTATCAAAAGGTGTCGCGTTGGTTCGGACTCGACCAAGGCCCCTAGTGATATATAAAAAGCAAATGTCAAGGGGTAAACCGGAGGCCGCTTTAAAAATAGAGGTACTCCATGTAACCACACATGATAAGGAAGACAGAGACCCCGCTTTAGCCGAGGCTCCGGTTTTATTATATCAAAGATAATATATACACTGTCATGATATGTACATAGATAGAGCCAATGGCTCAAGTGTAGTAAGGCCGAAGATGAGCTATGTTCCATGGCCTATTGGTCTACTCCTCTGATGTGCGTGAGTCTTGATGCTCTCGAATATCAATCAGATAGTATGACCCGTTGTGTAGATTCTTGCTGACCACGAAAGGTCCTTCCCAAGGTGGGGATAACTTGTGCATATCATGTTCGTCTTGGATGAGTCAAGCACCAAATCTCCTTCTTGAAAGGTTCTGGTTCTAACCCGGCGATTGTGATAACGACGAAGATCTTGCTGGTAAATCGCCGAACGGGCAGCTACTATATCACGCTCCTCATCCAATAAGTCCAAAGCGTCTTGTCGTGCTGTCTCGTTGTCCGCTTCAACATAGGCTGCCACACGAGGCTAATCGTGCGGATATCGCCGGGAGAACCGCCTCTGCTCCATAGACCATGAAGAATGGTGTATATCCAATGAGACCGGTTTGGCGTAGTATTGATACTCCATAGCACCGATGGTAGCTCTTCAACCCAAAGATCCCGGTGTCCTCTGTAATGGGACCATAAGCCGGGTTTGATGCCTCGTAAGATCTCTTGATTAGCTCGTTCGCTTTGTCCATTGGACTGGGGTGTGCCATCGATGACACGCTGCGGATGTGCTCACGCTCACGTAACTCCTTCACAACACCCTTGGATAAATTGGTACCATTGTCATGTAATGATACTGTGGAAAGCCAAACCGAAAATCACCTTTTGATGAACTGCACCGCTGTTGCTGCATCACACTTGCCGACAGTTCTCGCTTCAACCCACTTGGTAAATTTGTCAACTGCCACCAAAAGGTGGGTTTTCTTATCCTTGGATCTTTTAAAGGGTCCAACCATATCCAGCCCCCAAGTTGCAAACGGAGACGTTATTGGGATCATCCTCAACTCTTGAGCCGGCACATGAGCACGTCTTGAAAATTTCTGACATCCGTCACACCGTTTAACCAAGTCCTCTGCATCGCAGGTGTCTGTCAACCAAGAAACCCGTGATTTAAACGCTTTGCTACCAGAGACTTTGAACCGGCGTGGTGTCCACAATCCCCTTCATGGATTTCTCTTAAGATTTCACAGCCTTCCTCAGGAGAAACACAACATTGAAATGCCCCTGATATACTGCAATGATGTAACTCACCATTGAGAATCGTCATAGACTTGGATCGTCGGACTATCTGTCTGGCCAGAACCTCATCTTCTGGCAACTCCCCTTGAGTCATGTACGCAAGAAAAGGAACCGTCCAATCCGGAATAGCATGTAGTGCTGCCACTAATTGAGCCTCCGGATCAGGAATAGCCAAATCCTCCTCACCTGGGAGCTGGACTGACGGGTTGTGCAATACGTCCAAAAAGACATTAGGCGGGACCGGTTTGCGCTGAGAACCCAACCGGCTTAAAGCGTCCGCCGCTTCATTCTTCCGGCGGTCCACATGATCCACTTGATAACCCTTGAAGCAACCCACAATATTATCCACTTCCCGACGATATGCAGCCATGAGCGGGTCCTTAGAATCCCAAGTGCCAGACACCTGCTGAGCCACAAGGTCCGAGTCACCAAAGCACTTAACCCGGCTTAAGTTCATTTCTTTAGCCATCCGGAGACCATGGAGCAAGGCTTCGTACTCAGCTGCATTATTAGTACAAGGGAACATTAAGCGGAGAACATAACAAAACTTATCACCTCGTGGGGAAGTTAAGACGACTCCAGCCCCCGAGCCTTCCAACTGCCTGGATCCATCGAAATGAATAGTCCAATATGTGTGATCCGGCTTCTCCTTTGGTGCTTGTAACTCCATCCAATCATTAATGAAATCGACAAGTGCTTGAGACTTCACCGCCGTCCGAGGTACATACTTCAGTCCATGTGGCCCAAGCTCTATAGCCCACTTGGCAATCCGCCGATCGCCTCCGGTTCAGATGATATCACCCAAGGGAGCTGAATCGACCATCGTGATGGGGTGCCCTTGAAAATACTGCTTCAATTTCCGGCTGGCCATGAAAACACCATAGACTAGCTTCTGCCAATGCGGATACCTCTGCTTGGACTCAATGAGCACCTCGCTGATATAATAAACCGGCCGCTGAACCGGATATTCCTTGCCTGCCTCCTTGCGTTCCACCACAATAGCCACGCTTAATCGCCGAGCATTGGCTGCTACATATAACAATAGTGGCTCCTTGTCAACCGGAGCTGCAAGAACAGGCGGATTGGCTAATTGCCGCTTTAAGTCCTCAAATGCTTCATCAGCAGCCGGACTCCAGACGAAATTATTTGTCTTCCTCAGCATTTGGTACAAAGGGATGGCCTTTTCTCCGAGGTGGCTGATAAACCGGCTCAGTGCGGTGATTCTGCCCGCCAAACGCTGAACATCATTGATACACTTCGGTTTAGCCAAGGAAGTTATAGCCTTAATTTTCTCTGGATTAGCCTCAATTCCTCTGTTAAATACCAGAAAACCCAATAACTTGCCTGCCGGAACATCAAAGACACACTTGGCCGGATTAAGCATCATCTTGTAAATGCGCAAGTTGTCAAAGGTTTCCTTCAAATCATCCACCAGCGTCTCCTTCTGCCTTGATTTTACTACAATATCATCCACATAGGCGTGCACATTGCGGCCGATCTGTTTGTGCAGGCAATTTTGTACACACCGCTGATAGGTAGCCTGGGCACTCTTGAGCCCGAAGGGCATAGATACATAGCAGAAGGCTCCAAAGGGAGTGATAAACGCTGTTTTCTCCTGGTCCTTAACCGCCATTTTGATCTCGATGATATCCGAATCGCATCCAAAAACTCAAACGCCACAACCTGCCGTGGCATCAATGATCCGATCAATGCGGGGAGGGCAAAGGATCCTCTGGGCAGGCCTTGTTAAGATCTCGTAATCCACGCACATACGCCAAGTGCCGTTTTCTTAAGAACCAGCACCGGATTAGCAAGCCACTCGATGAAACACCTCAATGATAAAGCCAGCTACCAAAAGCCCGCCACTTCCTCTCCAATGGTTTTATGCTTTTCTTCATTAAACCGGCGGAGGAATTGTTTCACCGGTTTATACTTAGGATCCACATTAAGAGTGTGCTCAGCGAGTTCCCTCGGTACACCTGGCATGTCAGATGGCTTCCATGCAAAGATGTCCCGATTCTCACGGATGAACTCGATGAGCGCGCTTTCCTATTTAGGATCCAGGTTGGCACTGACAGTGAACTGCTTGGACGAATCGCCGGACACGAAGTCAACAAGTTTAGTCTCAGCTGCCGATTTAAACTTCAGATCCGAATCATGCTCTGTAGTTGGCTTCTTCAAAGGGGTCATATCTGCCGGATCAACATTGTCCTTATAGAACTTCAACTCTTCCGTGGCACAGACCGACTCTGCATAAGCTGCATCACCTTCCTCACATTCCAAAGCGACTCTGCGGCTCCCATGAACCATTATCGTCCCTTTGTAACCCGGCATCTTGAGCTGCAAGTAGATATAACAAGGTCGCTGAGGGAGTCCTGGACTAGGGGGTGTCCGGATAGCCGGACTATCGATATCCGCCGGACTCCCAGACTACGAAGATAGAAGATTGAAGACTCCGGCTCATGTCCGGAAGGTACTTTACTTGGCGTGGAAGGCAAGCTTGGCAATACGGATATGTAGATCTCCTACCATTGTAACCGACTCTGTGTAACCCTAGCCTCTCCGGTGTCTATATAAACCGGAGGGCCGTAGTCCGTAGGACACAACATTACATCTCAACAATCATACCATAGGCTAGCTTCTAGGGTTTAGCCTCATTGATCTCGTGGTAGATCTACTCTTGTACTACCCATATCATCAATATTAATCAAGCGGGGCGTAGGGTATTACCTCCATCGAGAGGGCCCGAACTCAGGTAAAAGCATTGTGTCCCTCGTCTCCTGTTACCATCCGCCTAGACGCACAGTTCGGGACCCCTACCCGAGATCCGCCGTTTTGACACCGACATTGGTGCTTTCATTGAGAGTTCCTCCGTGTCGCCGCCAATAGGCTCGATGGCATCTTCAATCTTTGATGCTGTCCAGGTGCAGACTTTCCTCCCGGACAGATCTTCATATTCGGCGGCTTTGCATCGCGGGCCAACTCTCTTGGCCATCCGGAGCAGATCGAAGCTCGCCCGGCCGTCGAGTCAGATTTGAAGCCTAAACTTCACGGCCGATGACCACGGAGACTTGATCTTGACGGACTCGAGCCACAGCCAAGCGCCAGACCGTGACGATGGGCATGATCTAGCTCTGCCGCCAAGACAAAGGCTTTGGTGGTCAGACTTGAATCCGCCCCGGCTACTTCACCGGAGCCGACCGCCCATGACGAGGGTCGGTGGATAGACGCCGCCTCGGGGGCTTCAACATCTATGGCGATGGAGCCAAATACCAATCTTGTCCCCCGCGAAATTCGTGGTCCCGAGGCACCGGACTCCTTGCCGGACTCCGAGCCTCCCGCGCCCCTGCTAATTAAACCAGATTGGGCGCCGGTTATGGAATTCACCGCCGCGGACATCTTTCAACACTCGCCTTTTGGCGATATCTTGAATTCTCTGAAGCATCTCTCGCTATCAGAGAATCTGGCGGACTATGGCGGGGCGGTTGGAGTTCGGACGACGAAGAAATTCGGAGCCCACCCACCACCCACTTTGTAGCCACTGTCGAGGACCTAACCGACATGCTAGACTATGACTCCGACGACATCGACGCTATGGACGATGATGCCGGAGACGATCAGGACCCAGCGCCCACAGGACACTGGAAGGCCACCTCGTCATACGACGTCTACATGGTGGACACCCCGAAAGAAGGGGATGGCGAAAAAGCAGGAGGAGGATTCTTTGAAGAAGCAGCCTAAACGCCAAGCGTCGCGGCGCCGCTCTAAATCCCGCCACAACAAGAATGGAGAATCCGCACGGAGACAATAATACTCCGGAGAGTGCCGAAGACGACCTCCCCGCAAGATTTAGCGCAGAGGACGCAAGCAAGCCCTCACGATAGGGCCGGCGGAGCGAAGGGGTTGAGGATGATAACTATATGCCTCCCTCCAAGACGAGGCGAGCCTCAATGATGACGTTCGTCATACCCAAGGATCCCGTCGAACAAGAGCGCTTCAGGCGCAGGCTCATAGCCACAGCAAATAGCTTAAAGAAAAAGCAGCAACAGCTTCAAGCTGATCAAGATCTGCTAGCCGATCGATGGACAGAAGTCCTCGCGGCCGAAGAGTATAAACTCGAACTCCCCTCCAAAAGTTACCCAAGACGCAAGCTGCTCCCCCAATTAGAGGAGGAAGCTTACGCACCTTTATCACCAGCGCACGACATGGCTGACCGACCACCCCGTGGTCGCGACAGAGAAGCATTCAAGGCCCCAGCCAAGACCGTACCCCGACATCGACCCAGGAGTACGAAGCCAAAAGGGAATGCGCCGGACTTGCGAGACATCTTGGAGGACAAAGCAAGGCAATCCAGATCCATTTATGGATCACGTGGGCGCCCTACGAGCCACGACGAATACCGTCGCGCCGGACATAACGCCGGCCGAGCCGAACACAGCAGACAGCGCTCCCTCGAGCTGCGTCGCGATATTGCCTTATCTGAGGGCGCCAAGACACCCGTTATGCTTCACCGATGAAGTGATGGATCACCAGATCCCGAAGGGTTCAAACCCGTGAACATCGAATCTTATGATGGCACGACAGACCCATGTGTGGATCAAGATTATCTTCTCCACATCCATATGGCCCGCGGTGACGACCTACACGCCATCAAATATCTCCCACTCAAGCTTAAAGGACCAGCTCGGCATTGGCTTAACAGCCTGCCCGCAGAGTCAATTGGGTGTTGGGAAGACCTAGAGGCCGCTCCTTGATAACTTCCAAGGTACATGCGCGTCGACCTCCAGACGCCGACGACCTAAGCCACATTATTCAGCAACTGACGAATCGCCGCACAGTTCTCGACACGGTTCTTGACGAAGAAAAATCAAATCGCCGACCGTCCGGATCACGGAGGCCCTTGCAGCCTTCAAACACAACATCCGGGACGAATGGCTAGCCCGGCACCTGGGGCAGGAGAAGCCGAAATCCATGGCAGCCCTCACATCATTGATGACCCGCTTTTGCGCGGGAGAGGATAGCTGGCTAGCCCGTAGCAACAATCTCCGCAAAAATTCTGGCAGTCCGGATTCTAAGGACAACTACGGCAGGTCACGACGAATCAAAAACAAGCGCCGTACTAACGGCGACGGCAAAGAGGATACGGCAGTCAATGCCAGATTCCGCGGCTCCAAACCCGGTCAACGGAAGAAGCCATTTAAAAGAACAACCTCGGGCCTGTCCAATCTGGATAGAATACTCGACCGCTCATGCCAGATACATGGCACCCCCGAAAAGCCAGCTAATCACACCAATAGAGATTGTTGGGTGTTCAGGCAGGCCGGCAAGTGTAGGATCGGAAGTATGTCTAGAGGGGGGGGTGATTAGACTACTTGACAACTTAAAAATTTTGCCTTTTGATTTGAGTAGTTTCTTAGCAAGTTCACAATGACAACCAAGTCAAGTATCACCCTACACATGCAATTCTAGAGTTGTGGCAGCGGAAAGTAAATTGCACGTATAGTAAATGAGAGGTGGAGAAGAGCAAACGCAATGGAGACACGGAGATTTTTTCTCGTGGTTCCGATAGGTGGTGCTATCGTCAATCCACGTTGATGGAGACTTCAACCCACGGAGGGTAACGGCTTGTGAGTCCACGGAGGGCTCCACCCACGAAGGGTCCACGAAGAAGCAACCTTGTCTATGCCATCATGGCTTACGCCCACGGAGGACTAGCCTTACTCGGGTAGATCTTCACGAAGTAGGCGATCTCCTTGCCCTTACAAACTCCTTGGTTCAACTCCACATCATGACGGAGGCTCCCAAGTGACACCTAACCAATCTAGGAGGCACCACCTCCAAAAGGTAATAGATGGGGTTGGTGATGATGAACTCCTTGCTCTTGTGCTTCAAATGATAATCTCCCCAACACTCAACTCTCCTCACTGATTTGGCTGTGGTGGAAGAAAGGATTGAGTGGAAAGCAACTTGGGAAGACTAGAAATCAAGTTTCATATGGTGGGAGTGGAGCAACTTGATCTCAACACAAGGGTAGGTAGTTTTCTTCTCGAAATGTAAGGTAGGAGTGGTAGTTCTTTCGATGGCTCTCTCCACGAATGAAGAGGAGGTGGAGGGTATTTATAGCCTCCACACAAAATCCAACTGTTACACACATTTGACCAATCTCGGTCGGACCGAAGTTGACAACTCGGTCGACCGAAAGTTCAAATCTTGTGAACGTTGGGATTTTCGTGGGACCGAAAATACAATCTCGGTTAGTCCGATTCTTCCAAAGTCTAGGGTTTGCCAATTTCGGTGGGACCGACTTTCTCATCTCGGTGACACCGATTTGAGTCTGTAGGTTCTGAAGCTTGGCAACACCAATTTCGAATGACCGAGTTTGGAATCGGAAAATCCGAGATTCTTAGGGTTTGGCTATATGGCTGAGGTGGTTCATCTCGGTGTGGTGAGTTTGGAATCGGTGGGACCGAGATTACTTATGAGTTTATGTTGGAATGAGAGATTGCGATAGTTTGAGAGATAAATCACTAAGCACTTAGAGCAACCAGATCATCATCATAACCTCACCCCCTTTTAATAGTATTGGCTTTCCTATGGACTCAATGTGATCTTGGATCACTAAACCAAAAATGGAGTCTTGAGCTTTTGCCAATGTTTTCCTTAGCATTTTGAGGGGTCCACATCATCAGTCATTGCCATACCCATATCACTGAACTTTCTGAAATATTCTCAAGAAATGATTAGTTCAATGATATATATGTTGTTATTAATTACCAAAACCACCTGGGGATTAGTTGCACTTTCAATCTCCCCCTTTTTGGTAATTGATGACAACATATAGATCAAAGCTTCGACAAATGATATAATCAATGAATAACATCGTCGCTTTGAGAAGTATGTGATAAGCAAGAGCTCCCCCTAAATTTGTGCATTATTTAAGATTTGCGTTTGAATGCAAATGCACAATCGATTAGGATCATGGGTTACTCTTCCATGTCACATACATCTTGGTGGAGCGCACAAAATGATAAGAATGAATAACATGCACCCAATCACCAAGACATGAGTAAATGATCATACAAGATATGAATGGAATATAATAGACATCAAGCACACATTAAGCACAGTATGATCAAGCACTCATCAAGATAGAGCAAACGTAGTATCAAACACACGAAGTATCTCAAAGAACTCAAAAGTATCTCAAGGAAAACCGCAAACGAAAAAGCAAAAACGAGCACTCTCTCTCTCGAAGCCCTATGATCTATACAATTTCTCCCCCTTTGGCAACAAGTTACCAAAAAGTTCGAAAGGTATAGAGCTAATCGTCACTCGGGACTCTGCTGGCGGCTCCTGTCTGCGTCGATGGAGTGGAGATAGCTGCATCTGCGAAAGCTTCTGCTGAAGTCTGTGGAGCTGGAGGAGTGAAATCTGAGTGGTCTTTGGGCCGACGGAGCTGTAGGAGGTGCTGATGTAGTAGCCACAGGGTCCGGACATTTGAATAGCAAATGATCTAGGCTTTGTGGGCCTTTGGAGCAGGCTGCTCATAGTCATCTGGACCATATCACCTTCCATCTCTCTCATGAGTTCTGCCTTCTCCCTCTTAGCTTCCTCGATGTCCGCCTCAAGCTTGTTGACGGTGACACGCACTTGATCGACTTTGACGTCCGAGCATGGAACTTATCCTCAACAATCCTCTCAAGGCTCTCCCGAGATCGCACTATGCTGGCAGGCGTAGCTCAATTCTCTGAGTGGCTTCAAGAAGTTGTTCTGCAACGCTCTTGGGCTTTGTTCTGCTTCCTTCTCAGCTTTAGCTTGTTTGGCAACTTCAGACTTAGCATGTCCTTCTACAGATGTGGGAGCATCCTCGGTCATCACAACCTCGTTATCCTCATGTTCAGGGCTGCGGTGGCAAGTGGGGTCTATCCAACGGTAGGTGTCCGTGCCAAACTTGGCATTAATGAGCATCTGAATATGCGGAGCAAACCCACACGACCTCTTCAGTGCTGCTGCTGTCCTCTTGATAGTCTCAACTATCAGGTCCATCACCTTAAAAGGTGTCTTCTGATCTAGAATGTGCAGCATGTTGATAGAGTACCCTCTTATCATGCGGTGGTCCCCTGACTTAGGCATCAAAGTATGCCTCAGTATGGTGTTGGTGGTTGGGAGACCTGCCTGAAGATAGTAGACTGAACCAAGCTTCCATATCTCTACATCCTTCTCCTTTACTTCATTGTACATGTTCTTCATTGACTCGTGATTTTTCTTCGGAATGCCATACACATCAATATCATCTTCCCTTGAAACTGGTGCATTCAGCAATGCTCTCCATTCTTCAACAGTAGAATGGAATCTCTGCCCTTCTGTCATCCATACAATCCTGCCATCTGGATAGAAGTGTGCGGTGGCATAGAACTACATGATCATCTCATCGTTCCAGGCAGTCAATTTCTGACCAACGAACTCTGCAATCCCACAAGCAGTGAAGCTTTCATGCACATGTGGGAAATAGTCTCTGTGCTCTTCACCGTCGATGTATTTCCAAATCAACGATCTCGTGTCAAGAATAATTGGCTTCTTGTCCATCAGCCTGCCTCATAAAAGTCTTGTTGCTCTCTTGTGTGGAATCTTGGGTCAACTGCTGTTCTTCTCCTGGTGGCATATGGATCAACTTGCCTCCATAGCCTGAGTCCTTTGTCCTTCCTCTCCTTCATATTTTCAGCTCGAGGATGAGCATCATTACGAACAGGCAGTTTCTGTCGGAGCTTGAGCAAAACATGAGCCTCATCATCTGATTCTGCAGGTGGCACATTGTCCTTCTTCTTTTACGAAGCGGTATGTTCCTCACAGTCTTCTTTGGCTTGGCAGCTGGTTTGGCTTGGGCTGCCTTTTGCTGGAGCTGATTGCTTAGCTTTTGTGGGTGCTCCTGCCTACGATGGCATCACCCATCAACTTCTGCTTCTGAGGAGGCTGAGGTGCTTCCTCATCAGAATCATCATCATCATCAGCAGTTTCTTCATGAACTTTCCTCTTCCTCTTGGAAGTCTTCTTGATTTTGCTGGAGGTTTCTTCCATGCTGAGTTTCTGTGCAACAGAGGATTTTGCCACTTTGCTTGTGCCTTTCTTTGATTGTTGCCCTTGATAGCTCTTGGCAACCACTTGCCTTTTTGGCTTAGAAGTTATTTCCTCATCTGCAACAAAATCTGAATCTTCCTCATCTGAATTTCTCTTCCTCCTGGCCCTGGTAGCAGCTGCAGGCAGTCCACTTGGAGTGCTTCTCTCTCCATCATCTGAAAAACTGCTTGCTTCTGGACTTGTAGCTGCCTCTGGAATCTCAACTGGCATCTCAGACCTGTTCTGACTGTCACTTCCATCAGACATGACTGACAACCTGTGAATAGAATAGGTATAGGCAGAATAGAAGAGTTATCACAAACTGCAGAGAATTTTGCAAAAAGAATGAGTTCAAACTTTAGTTTTAGGTTTTCACAGAATACATGTCGGTCTGACCGAGTCTATCAATTCGGTGAAACCGAAATGTCTAAACAGACCACATACACCACTTTCGGTTGGACCGAAATGGGTTTCGGTCTAGCCGAGACTACTAGGGTTTCACTGAATCTCCACTTCGGTCTTACCGATTTGCACAACTCGGTTTCACCGAAAAGTGCAGTGCAATGGCCAGAGGCCAAATCGGTCAGTCCGAAAATGTCAAATCGGTCACACCGAGATGTGTTCGGCGGAAACCTAACCCTAAAATTTTCACTCAAAATTTGTTCTATGACCTAAACGGCTGGATAGGGAGATCTCAATCTTGGCAAGAAACATGGCAACGCCTAACGTGCATTGAATCAGCGGTTGGAGCACGAGAGGGATGAAACTCACCCAATGCGGTGGAGCTTCACTACGGCGGCAACGGCGCGAAGAGAAGGACCGTTGACGGCGATGGAGACCCGCGGCGAGGGCGCACAGGCGACGGCGGAGACGATCCGGAGACCAAGGCGACGGCAGCGAAGGGTTTGAGGGCGAAGTGTTTGAAGAAGTAATCAACGCGCTCTGTCCTCGAGTATATATACCCTTCGGCTGTCGGTGGGACCGAGTTTGAAAACTCGGTGGGACCGAGATGGTTAATCGCATGCGATTACACACTTCGTCACGCCGAATTTGAAACTTCGGTTTCACCGAGGTGAAAACCTAGATCAATCAAGTGATTTCGGTCCGTCGATTTGAGTATATCGGTTTGACCGAAAGTACTTAGAAGGTTTTGGAAGTTAGGCTTTTGACGGATCGGTGGCTCCGAGTGCTCCTCACTCGATCTGTCCAAAAAGTCTTGTTCAAAGTTTGTGATATAAGCATGAATAGAGTTTGAGACAAGAAAGCATAGATAGCTAGGGGAGGAACTTAGGCATTCTTGTCCATCCATTTGGTCAAAAGAAAGAAAGCCAAAAGACCAAAGCAACAAATGGATGTCCTCGAATGGATAAAATCATGCATCCAACATGCTCACACAATAAGATAGCAAATGAAATATGTGTCAAACATGCACAAACAAAACACTAACAGCTAGCACACAATTTGGCGATGACTAGGTCATCTATATATGAGTATATTGACTTAGGAGTCAAATGAGAACATTTGATCATAGGTCATACTCATCGTTTAAGCACAAGTGGGGTTACCACTTTTCCATAAAGCATTGATGTGTTCACATCATTAGAAGATGCTTTAGCTCATTTCTTTAGAGCAAAGCTCCCCCTTGATGTGAGAACCCCTTTTAAAGGGTCAAACTAACCTTGGGTTGTCGTTGAAGACTTCATGTAGATGTTGAAGATGTGGATGCTCAATGTTGATGAAGATCATCAAGAGTTGGGAGCAGTCCTTTGGATTCGGGCACTTTCAATACCTACATGGGTTACTCCCACAAGGAACAAACAAGAATATCCATGGACATAGATTGAAGTACATAATAGATGATGTCCATGAAAACAATGATTACCTTGTCCCTTGACTTACCAACATGAGGGTTTGTGACTCCATGAACTAGTGCAAGATGTGGAAGTTGATTGCACAAGCCCTTGCCAAAATGAATGTGAGTGAAGTATATTGGCGGAGTCACCCTCAAGAACTCTCTAGTTCTTCTTCTTCGGGATCCACATCATCTTGATGGGAATCCTTGGGGTAGTAGTTGAGCTTGTTGAAGTAGAACTTGAAGTTGCCTTGGGAACCCACTTGACCATGGCCTTGGGTGCTTCAATGAATGCATCAATCTCCTCTTGAAGCTTGTCCTTGCCTTTTAGCTTGTGGTCTTGTGGTGGAAGGTCATCTTGAGCTTGTTCCTCGTTTGAAGAAGTAGGATCATACTTCTTCTTCTGAGAGACAAACTTTGGAGTGGGATATTGACCTTCTTCACATTCAACACCCTCGGCGTTGAACTTTCGCTCAAAACCAATTCCTCGATTCTTCCGGTGTCTTCCTTGTTTGCGAACAATTTCCTCAAAGCTCTTGCTTCCGGCAAGACTCTTGTAGACACCTTTCTCTATAATCCCTTTCAATAGACTATTTTCTTGCTCAAGTGAAACTTGGCTTGAAACATTGTTAGTGGAATCAAGAGAATTACTAGAGGTAACAACATTTGATTTAGCATGATTATTGTTACTACTAGATGAAGAATTTTTCTTATGCTTGTCATGCTTAGTTTTGATTGGTGCCAAGAAATTAGACAAGAGAAGTCGTTTGGCAAGATATGAAGAACTCTTCTTTCGAAGATCGTCATTGATAGCTTTTAGAAACTCATGTTCTTGCTCTAGATTGAGCTTCTCGAAGCGTAGCTTCTCATGAGATCTTAGGAGCTCTCTATGATCTTCTTGAGTTGTTTCATGAGCTAACTTAAGAGTGTTTAGTTCTTTAGTTAGACGCTCAATCTCCTTCATAGCATTGTCATTCGACTCTTCTCGACTATAAAGACTACTAGCATGTTCATCATTACTAAGCTCACTAGATTTATCATGTAAAAGCTCATCTTCACCAAGCAAGTCATCCTCATCACTATCAAAGTCAATAAACTCAGGATGTGATACCTTGGGGCCTTTTGCCATGAAGCATCTTCCAATTCCCTCATTTGGTGAATCAAATATGTCATAGGAGTTGGAGTTGGAGGACACGAGAGCAAGACCGCAACACCTTCATCTTGATCAGATTCGGAGTTGGAGTGATAGCTTCTTTCGGAGTGATTGTCGGAGTCGGGCCGAAACCCATTCACCAACATGAGCTTGATGTTTTCTTCTTGTGTAGCTCCTTGATGACTTGTCTTTCCTTTCCGAATCCTTGCTTCTCCGAGAGGATCTTCGTTCATAACGATCATCTCTACTCCTTCTCTCTTTTCGAGGCGACTCTTCTCTTGAGCTTCTTCTTCTTGGAGATTCTTCTCTTCTCTTGTGGGGAGTCGAATACTCATTTGAGTAGTGTCCGGGTCTTCCACAATTGTAGCAATTTCGATCACGACTAGAAGATCTCTTTTCATCATATGATCTAGACTTTGAGCTTCTTTCCTTGCTTCTACTCTTGTAGAATTTGTTGAAGTTCTTCACCATTAGGCTTATCTCTTCATTGGAAACTAGCTTGTCACTTGAGGATGTGGGAGCTTCAACTGCAGCTTTGTAAGCACCACTTGACTTGTTGTGAAGCTCTTCCTTATCTTTAAGTGTCATCTCATGAGCAACAATCCTTCCAATGACTTCGGTAGGCTTGAGATCTTTGTAATTTGGCATCATTTGGATCAAAGTGCACACGGTGTCATACTTTCCATCCAAAGCTCTGAGGATCTTCTTGATGATGAATCGGTCGGTCATTTCTTCGCTTCCTAAGCCTGCCATCTCATTGGTGATGAGAGCAAGCCTAGAGTACATTTCAGCGACCCCTTCACCTTCCTTCATCTTGAACTTGTCAAGCTGACCTTGAAGAACATCTAGCTTTGATTCCTTCACGGACTCGGTACCTTCGTGCATTTCACCAAAGTATCCCAAATCTCTTTGCATTCTCAAGACGGCTGATCTTGTTGAACTCCTCGGGACACAAAGCATTGAAGAGAATGTCACAAGCTTGAGCATTGTTACAGAACATCCGCAACTCATCCGCAGAGCTTCGCGATCCGGAACTTTTCCTTCCTCGAAGAACTCACCTTGCAAGCCAACACAAATAATGCCCCATGCGGCAGGGTTATGTCCAAGAATATGCATTTTCATTTTATGCTTCCAACTAGCAAAGTTTGAACCATCAAAGTAAGGACCTCTCGAAATTACCTCACTAGACGCCATACTCTCCTAGGTTGTGAAACCAAGCTTATGGAGTCCAATGCAATGGAAACCAATCCAATGGAGACCAAAGCTCTGATACCACTTGTAGGATCGGAAGTATGTCTAGAGGGGGGGTGATTAGACTACTTGACAACTTAAAAATTTTGCCTTTTGATTTGAGTAGTTTCTTAGCAAGTTCACAATGACAACCAAGTCAAGTATTACCCTACACATGCAATTCTAGAGTTGTGGCAGCGGAAAGTAAATTGCACGATAGTAAATGAGAGGTGGAGAAGAGCAAACGCAATGGAGACACGGAGATTTTTCTCGTGGTTCCGATAGGTGGTGCTATCGTCAATCCACGTTGATGGAGACTTCAACCCACGGAGGGTAACGGCCATGCGAGTCCACGGAGGGCTCCACCCACTAAGGGTCCACGAAGAAGCAACCTTGTCTATGCCATCATGGCTTACGCCCACGGAGGACTAGCCTTACTCGGGGTAGATCTTCACGAAGTAGGCGATCTCCTTGCCCTTACAAACTCCTTGGTTCAACTCCACATCATGACGGAGGCTCCCAAGTGACACCTAACCAATCTAGGAGGCACCACCTCCAAAAGGTAATAGATGGGGTTGGTGATGATGAACTCCTTGCTCTTGTGCTTCAAATGATAATCTCCCCAACACTCAACTCTCCTCACTGATTTGGCTGTGGTGGAAGAAAGGATTGAGTGGAAAGCAACTTGGGAAGACTAGAAATCAAGTTTCATATGGTGGGAGTGGAGCAACTTGATCTCAACACAAGGGTAGGTAGTTTTCTTCTCGTAAATGTAAGGTAGGAGTGGTAGTTCTTTCGATGGCTCTCTCACGAATGAAGAGGAGGTGGAGGGTATTTATAGCCTCCACACAAAATCCAACTGTTACACACATTTGACCAATCTCGGTCGGACCGAAGTTGACAACTCGGTCAGACCGAAAGTTCAAATCTTGTGAACATTGGGATTTTCGGTGGGACCGAAAATACAATCTCGGTTAGTCCGATTCTTCCAAAGTCTAGGGTTTGCCAATTTCGGTGGGACCGACTTTCTCATCTCGGTGACACCGATTTGAGTACGAAGATTCTGAAGCTTGGCAACACCAATTTCGAATGACCGAGTTTGGAATCGGAAAATCCGAGATTCTTAGGGTTTGGCTATATGGCTGAGGTGGTTCATCTCGGTGTGACTGAGTTTGGAATCGGTGGGACCGAGATTACTTATGAGTTTATGTTGGAATGAGAGATTGCTGATAGTTTGAGAGATAAATCACTAAGCACTTAGAGCAACCAGATCATCATCATAACCTCACCCCCTTTTAATAGTATTGGCTTTCCTATGGACTCAATGTGATCTTGGATCACTAAACCAAAAAATGGAGTCTTGAGCTTTTGCCAATGTTTTCCTTAGCATTTTGAGGGGCCCACATCATCAGTCATTGCCATACCCATATCACTGAACTTTCTGAAATATTCTCAAGAAATGATTAGTTCAATGATATATATGTTGTTATTAATTACCAAAACCACCTGGGGATTAGTTGCACTTTCAGCAAGTCAATTGCCGAACACAGTGACAAGGGGCTAAATAGCGACGACGAGGAAGAGACCCGGCCGCCCGAACAACGAGAGATGAAGGTTTCCCCCATAAGTGCGAACGGTGAATATGATCTACGCGACCCACATACCCAAGAGGAGAGGAAGCGCGCACTCACGGACGTCTATGCGATGGAGCCACGCCTGATATTCAATCCATGGTCCTCCCGTCCGATCACTTTCGATCGACGAGACCACCCGACTAGCATACGCCATGGCGGATTCGCGCGTGGTCTTAGACCCAATCGTCGATGGATTTCACCTCACAAGAGTCCTGATGGACGGCGGCAGCAGCTTGAACCTGCTTTATCAGGACACAGTGCGCAAAATGGGCATAGACCCATCAAGGATCAAACCTACTAAGACAACCTTTAAAGGTATCATCCGTGAGGGAAGCCAATCATGCAGCTCACACACCGAAGTGGTCTTCGGATCCCCGGATAATTTCCGAAGCGAAGAGTTAATCTTCGATATAGTCCCGTTCCGTAGCGGCTATCATGCCCTGCTCGGACGTACAGCATTTGCAAAATTCAACGCGGTGCCACATTATGCATACCTAAAGCTCAAAATGCCGGGCCCTCGTGGAGTCATTACGGTCAATGGGAATACGGAACGCTCCCTCCGTACGGAGGAACATACAGCGGCTCTCGCGGCAGAAGTACAGAGCAGCCTTCTACGGCAATTCTCTAGTCCGGCAACTAAAAAGCCGGACACATTAAAGCGCGCCCGGAGCAGCACCAACCAAGACCACCCGGCGCGATCGGAGCACGCGTAGCAATACGGCCCCCACCCTCGCCCACGTATTATCACAACAATAACACTCCGCGTACATCATTACGCTTTGGAGATACCATGGGCGTAGGGGAGGGGCTTCACCTCAAGGATGGAAAAGTGCGGCTCGACCGCACCAGGGGCTCGTGTTAGCGCCCCCCTTGGTGTTATTTTTTATCTTTTCTTTTTATATGCAGGACTCCACCAAATAGAAGCCCTGCCCGTCGGCGAACTTGCCGAACTCACGATACAACAGTCAGGGATTAAAGAAGGCGGCGACGACACTCAGGTGGTCTCCATTACGAGCATTAAATTCAATTACATACACCAAGTCTGCGGCTTATCCCTGAAGGGGGACACGCTAATTTAGTCTGAATCCCTTGCTTGCCGCACTATTTGTATCAGTTCGCTTTATTAGCAAAACTTCTGTCATAAATAACGCAGCACTTACTTTTTTGCAAGTTCACTACCTTTTCACGGCAATCGCGTTATCTTTTACAAATGTTCACCATGTGACATATTGCACCCGTACACTTTGGTACGGTCGAATACACCAGGGGCTTCTGTTCCCCATATTACGGTGTGATTAAGTCCGAACACTTTCACAAAGTGCGGCACCCCGAACTTATAGCATTATATGAATCAGCTCCGAATCATGTCTTGGGTCAATAGTTAGGTTTGCCCGGCTCCTATGTTTTGGTGCCTTACGTTCCATTCCGTCGGCTAAGGTAGCACTAGGAGAACCACTGCGATTGCGCCCCGGTTCGGCCGGGTTAACGCCTCAGTGGAGAAAGCTAAAACTGACTGGCATGATAAGGCGAGGGACTGGTCGCTGTTCGAGAGGTCTTTTCGGGTCCCTAAAGACTCATGCCGCTTCGAGCGAAGTTCCGGATTATGTCCGACGAAGGCGTGGATAGCGCCCCGGATTCGGTCTTCGAATACCGGGGCTTCACCAAATTTAAAATTATAGAATTCTATGGCTAAGTGAGAGTGTTCAAGCACTATAAGTCCGGTCGCTTTGGTTCGTCGTGTTGAGTGCCTCCTAGATGGACCCAAAGATGGGAACAAGAGCGCCAAGTTTATCACCGAACACCCCAAAGACTTTCGTGGCTCGGGGCTGAAGCCAACGACTTGCCATCTCTCGATTTAACAAACGGCCGCATGAAGGTAATATTTTAAATTAAACAAAGCGTTGCTCATAGCGCATATAAACTCAGTTTTTGGCACAGTGATAAACATACAAATGAGTTCACTCAAGGATTACATTAAGGGACACTCATCCGCGATATCACGGGCTCCCCTCAGACTACTTTATAATATCGCTCTGGCGTCGGTGCTCCTTGCCGGCGGCGGCGGATCCGTGAGAAGCTTCTCGCATCCAGCTTGCCCCATTGCACCTTTATGCGGGCAAGGGCTCGACGAGCGCCTTCAACGCAGCGGAGCGCTGATCACATCCAGCCTAGGGCATGCATCCACTAGCCGCCGCACTAGGCCAAAGTAGCTGCCGAGCATGGCTCGACCAGCCACACCGGACTATGAGGCCCTTCATAGCCTCTTCACTACCTTGTGGAGTTCGACCAGCTGCTTCACCGGTCGCTTGGGGGCACGGATGGCGGCCTCAGCGTCGAGACCGAAGACCTTCTCCGTTGAGCTCCCTCCTCGCCACGATAGAACGCAGCGGCATCGAGACGCACTACGCGCAGATCTGCAAATGCCCCGAGAGCTCGAACTCGGGTAAGTATCCGTAATTTACATTAACATGCTTGCTCGCATGAAAAACGCCTTACCCGCTGCTATCTTCCTCATGTCCTCTACCTCCTCACGGGCCCTCCGGGCCTCGGCCTTGGCGGTTGGCGCTTTCGAGGCGAGGCAAGCTCGGACTCGAGTCTTGAGTCACGCTCAAACTCTCATGCTTTTTCATGAGAGCCTCGAGCTCTTGCCGAACCTCCGCCACCAGCGCCGCTTGCTTTTCTCGCTCGATCCGTTCGTGGCGCATTATGTTCAGCCACGGACACGGCATCTCGAGGCTGCCACCTCGTTCGTGGCCCCTGCATTGCACATTTTATCCTTGTTAGTCTTGTTTGCAACCAAAACCCTTTTACGAAGGTACATATTTAAAGTGGTGTTCTTCACCTTCTTTTCCTTGAGCTGCCTCTTGGCATGGCCGAGCTCTTGCTCCGACCGCTCAAGGTCCTTCTTCATGCCTCGACCTCCATTGCACGCGGCAGAAGTCAACAGCGCAGCCTGCAAACCCATATTTTAGAAACCCTGTATATCTTGTTAAAGATCCTCATCCGCTTTTCTTTCCGAACACCGGACTAAGCATCGAGGCTACTTGTCTATGCGGTGTCATATCGCAATTTTAAACTTCTTACCTCAAAGCCTGTTAGAAGGCTGTTGCGAGCTTCAGTCAGCCCGCCCTTGGCGAGCTGGACCATCTCAATCACCGCACCCATGAGAGTGCGGTGTTCTTCCTCAATGGAGGCGCCTTCGAGCGCCTCCAGCAGGTTGTCCGGTGCCTCCGGTTGGACGGAGGCCGCCGGCGTCACGGTCCTGCCCCTCCTTCGAGGGGGCTGCTTGCTGGACTCGGAACCGTTGCTATGGTCCGGAGTCGAGTCAGCGCAAAAGTCCGGAGGCTGCTGACGGCGCCTCCGAGCCTCCTCTGGCGCGTCCCCCTATGGGATTCCGCCTCGTCGTCTTCGGCGCGTGGGGTAGAGGCAGTCGGGATAGAATTTACATCCGACGGCGCCAACGACCCGCTCATCGAGTCGGGAAAGTCGTCACCAGCCGGATTAAAGAAATAGTGCGGCGTTAGAAGGACACTGTGTGACATACTATAATACGGCATATGAATGATCCGGCAACTTACGATCTTGCCGGACGCCGAGCCCTTGGAGGCCACTCCTCCTCGCCAATGCTGATGTTGGCGAAACTGTCCGGGGGGGTAGTTCTCCCCCTCTTGGACCCTTCGGCCGCCCCGATTGGGGAGGCCTTCCTCTTCTTCTCCCCTCCTCAGGAGAGTACTCCTCCTCCTCTTCCTCGTCTTCGGGGGAGGAATCCTCGTCGTCGTCAGACGCTTGATTGCGGGAACTCTTTCGAGTCCCCCTGGCCACCTTCTTGGCCTTCTTCTCCGGCACCACGTACGGTGCCGGGACCAGCATACTTGCTAATTGGGCGTTCACTGGTTCTTCTGGCATGGGAGCCAGACTGATAATCAGCTCGGCCTTCTCCATCCATTCCTGTCAAAGGAAAGAGGCAGATTAAAAACCTCGCTAGAGTTAATCTAAATTACTGCAAGTGTCCCGTAATGGGGTCGAATCACTTACCCGTCGATCCGGAGACCAAGCTAAAACCGCGGTCTTCGGTCGCGGATATGGGCGCATCAGCGCTCTTGAATAGCACCCTCCAAGCACCTTCATATGTTGTATCGAAGAGCCCGCTCAGCGTTTGGTGCTGTTCCGGATTAAACTCCCACAGAGTAAAAGCCCTTTCTTGGCATGGGAGAATCCGCGGAGGAGCATGACTGGACTACGCCGACGAGCCGGAGCCCATTGCTCACCAGCTTTTGATGCAGGCTCAAGTCCCGTCACCTCCACCGGGTTACCCCACCGCAAGCCCTTCTCTTTCGTGGAGGTGAGCTACGTGGGATTCCAGATCTGAATTGGGGCCGCCGCCCATGTCGGCTCAAGCGCTCTCGGTGATATAGAACCACCCCGATTGCCACCCCTTGACGGAATCCACGAAGGTCCCTTCTAGCCAAGGGACGTTGGGCAGCTTGCCCAGCATAGCGCCTCCGCATTCCGCTTGCGCCCCCTTCACGATCTTCGGCTTGACGTTGAAGGTCTTGAGCCACAGGCCGAAGTGGGGCCGGATGCAGAGAAAAGCCTCGCACACGACGATAAACGCCGAGATGTTGAGGACGAAGTTTGGCGCTAGATCGTGGAAATCCATGCCGTAGTAAAACATGAGCCCCCGGACGAATGGATGGAGCGGAAGCCCAGTCCGCGGAGGAAGTGGGGAAGGAAAACGACCCTCTCGTGAGGTCCTAGGGTAGGAACGAGCTGCCCCGCGTCGGGCAGCCGATGCGCAATGTTTCCGGAGAGATATCCGGCGTCGCGCAGTTTGGTGATGTCCTCCTCCTTGGCGGTGGAGGTCATCCACTTGCCTCCCCCTCCAGACATGTTCGGAGAAGGGTCGAGGTGGAATGCGCGAGCTTGAGCGTTGGAGCTTGGGTTCGCAGGGACGGATGAGCAAAGGAGGAAGAAGGCGTGGTGAGAAGGTAAATCCTTATCCCTTATATATAGGCGGACAAAACTATCGTCCCTCACCGCCCGGTAAAACTCGCTTAATCCCCAAGCGCCACCATCAATGGCGCGGTTGGGTTACCCACGCACGTATTGATGAGAATCTCGAAAGAGGGAACACGATCTACGCTTGACGGGGCGTGCCAAGGAAGCCGCCGCTAAACGTCTGAGGTGGAATAGTAAAACAATTAAAACGAAGGCTTGGCTGCGGTGTGATGTCATGCCGCATAATACGTCAGCAGATTGGATCGGTGTATGTGTTTTATTCTCTCGACGTTGGAGTGTGGAAATTATTTTGCAGAGCCGGACACTATCCTGGTGTTCATTATCTTCTCCGGATTATTCAAGGGAGGAACCCGCCTTGCAATGCCGAACATTATGCACGCCGGACTTATCGTCATTGAAGACTGGTTCAGGGGCTACTGAGGGAGTCCTGGACTAGGGGGTGTCCGGATAGCCGGACTATCGATATCCGCCGGACTCCCAGACTACAAAGATAGAAGATTGAAAACTCCGGCTCGTGTCCGGAAGGAACTTTACTTGGCGTGGAAGGCAAGCTTGGCAATACGGATATGTAGATCTCCTACCATTGTAACCGACTCTGTGTAACCCTAGCCTCTCCGGTGTCTATATAAACCGGAGGGCCGTAGTCCGTAGGACACAACATTACTTCTCAACAATCATACCATAGGCTAGCTTCTAGGGTTTAGCCTCATTGATCTCGTGGTAGATCTACTCTTGTACTACCCATATCATCAATATTAATCAAGCAGGACGTAGGGTATTACCTCCATCGAGAGGGCCTGAACCTGGGTAAAAACATTGTGTCCCTCGTCTCCTGTTACCATCCGCCTAGACGCACAGTTCGGGACCCCCTACCCGAGATCCGCCGGTTTTGACACCGACAGTCGCGCCATGAACTTAGCATAAGCCGGCTGCCCAAACAAGGCGTGATACGGGCTCCGGATCATCACCACCTCAAAGGTTAGTTTTTCAGACCGGGAATCGTGCTCGTCCTTAAAAGCCACATCTAGGGCTATCTTACCAACAGGATATGCAGATTTGCCTGGTACTACACCATGGAACACCGTATTAGACGATCGAGATCCTTGTCAGTTAGACCCATGCGGCGGAATGTCTCATAGTATAGTATGTTAATACTGCTTCCTCCATCCATAAGCACCTTAGTGAACTTATAACCCCCCACCTGAGGGTCTACCACTAATGCTACCCGCCCGGATTATCAACCCCGGTGGATGATCCTCTCGCTCCACACGATAGGCTGCTCCGACCAGCGTAAGTAACATGGCAAGGCCGGTTCAACAGAGTTCATTTGCTTTCGCTTGTGGAGTTTTCGGTCGCGCTTATCCAAGCTAGTCGTGAAAACATGATATTGCCCATTGTTCAACCGCTTTGGTTGGCTCGATAACCCGATCTGCTGCTGCTGCTGATTATTCTGGTTGTTGTGACCGCCTGATTGAGACTGAACCGAAGCTCCATCATGACCCGCCCATGGAAACCGGATCTGAACCGCCACCGACCCATGGTCATACCGAAGGCATTAGAGTTTTGAACTCCTGCATAATATAACAATCCTTCCAAAGGTAGGTAGCGGTGACTCCTTCGTCCGTGCTTTGGGCAGGGCTGATTCAAGAATAATTCAAATGGCTTGCATTAGGATTGGGAGCCCCATTACGATTTGCCGCTTTACCTCTGCTGCCTCCCCTCCGTGCATTAGTATTGGCCACAAAGTCCATGTTGCCATCCGCTTACGCTTGCCTCCGTTTCCATGACCCGCCGGTTTGTCTTGTTGCCCTTGAGTTGCCATTCTTCTTTCCCTTCCCTGCTTCATCATCATCAGCCTCGGGATCCTTGGTACTGTCCGAATCAGCATACTTCACTAAAGCGGCCATGAGGGTTCCCATGTCATTACAGAACCGCTTCATGCGCCCCAATTTCAATTTTAAAGGCTCAAACCGGCAGTTGCCTTCCAGGGTTAAGATTGCAGAGTCAGCATTAATCCTGTCAGATGAGTGCAAAATCTCCGAAACGCGGCGTACCCAACGGGTCGTTGATTCTCCTTCCTCCTAGACACAAGCTGCCAGGTCTACTATGGACTTGGGCTGCTTACATGTATCCTTGAAATTCTGGATAAACCGGGCCCGCAACTAGGCCCATGAGCTGATAGAGTTGGGCGGTAGGCTCTTCAACCAAGTACGAGTCGTGCCTTCAAGCATCATGGTGAAGCGTTTTGCACACGCAGTCTCATCCATGTCTAGCATCTCCATGGCCATCTCATAACTTTCTACCCACGCTTCAGGGGACAAATCGGCGGTGTAATTTGGTACCTTGCGCGGACCCTTGAAATCTTTAGGTAGGCGCACATTGCGTAAAGCGGGGATCAGACAAGGCACCCCTAAAGCGGATGCGACTCCTGGTCCGGCGAAGGTGGTAGGGCGGACCGGTGTAAGTTGACCCGCATCATCCTGTGCTGCTAATTCGGCCTCCCTTCGTGCCCGGGCCCGATCCACCACCTCCTGAGCATCGCGGATGCCACCCGTCGGGTTATTGCCACGGGCCGCTTCACGGTCCCGCGCATTGCTCGATATGGCCGGTTCATCCACGCGCCTGCTATAGCTCCGGCTTGGACGGGGCGTAGAATGAATCTGATCACGGCTGTACGAATATGCTTCCTGCTGAATCAGTGCAGTCCGGAGCAGCTCCTTAACCCGGCGCGTCTCTACCGCTATGGGAGTCCCTTCGATCGATAGCCTCAATCGGGGCGGCTGCAACAAGGTTGTCCATAGGGTTAGAATAATGACCTGGGGGCGTCTGAACCGGTGGAGGAACCACAATGTTCTGTTGAGGAGGCTCCATCAGGCGAGGTTGGACCGTCGCCCACCCCCGTGCCTCGATCCGGTTTGCCTCCGGTCTTTGCGGCGGATTATCGGGTCCAGCTCCCGGGGTCTGAAAGAGATTTCTGGGGTCAAACCCTAATGGCAAGCGTGATCTATACTTCCGCTTCAACACCTCCTGCGACGCACTCTGGTCGAGCATGAGTTTGTAGGCCTGGGCGTCCAGAGCGGCCCGCTCTGCAGCCATCCTGTCTTTTTCTGCCGCTAGATCCGCTTTGGCTTGCGTGATCTGCTCTTTCACTTTCGCAATCTCTGCATCATGGGCCTCCTGATCCGCCGGATTGTCCTCTGCCATAAGCGCAGCTAGTGCATCAAACAGATCTGATAGAACTTGAACCGGCGGGCGCTCAAGGCCTCCTCGCTTCGCTGCCGCCATTGTTGATCCGTAGCATCGCTGCGGCGGTCGAAGAGTGATTCGCCGCCTGTGTACCGGCCATGAATATTCCAACCCGGTTGATCTGGCCTGGGGGGTCCGGAATACTGTTGCCATCGGAACAGCCCCTAACCATATCGTCCTGTAACTGGTACAATGATTCAGTCTCTCCTGATGAGGACTCGTCACCGAAATAGACGACGGTCTCACTACCGTGTTCTGAACCGTCCTCGCGTTCTCCTTCGTGGATGACTCCGACGAAGACACGCTTCACGGCCGGTTTAGCCTGGGTAGATCTCGCACGCTGAGCCGTCTCGATGAGGTTGATGCAGACGTCCGGCTCAGGTCTAGGCTCACCGATCTTGCCGATGAAGACATGTATGCCACCAAAGGGGACCCGGTACCCGTACTCGATCGAATCGGCCTCAGGACCCCATCCTGCATCGTCGATGTAGATCCGGCCGCGACGACTCTTGGTCATCCGGCCCACAACGTAGCCTTCGAGTCCCTTGAGCTTGCCCTCCAAGATCGTCAAACCATCGTGTGATAGCCCCACGGTGGGCGCCAACTGTCGTGGATTTGTCACGGCAGATGTCCTAGTGAAAGGACTTAGTCGTGGAGCCATCGCTACGAGTTTACTTGAAGGGGTTAAAGCGGACACAAAGACACGAGGGTTTTTATACTAGTTCGGCCCCTTCGATGAAGGTAAAAGCCTACGTATAGTTGTGATGGAATTGATGTGGTCTCGATGGCTAGGGAGCAAACAAGCTTCGCCTAGGCTCGAGTTGTGGTTGTCTCTCCTTGAACCGTCGCCGGGTCATCCCCTTATATACACGGGTGACGCCCATCGGTTTGTAGAGTCCCAACCGGTTCATAATCGTATGCCGGTTGGTACCTCTCTATTCCTAACTTACAATATAAGTTATACATCAGGTCGGTTTACGGCTACAGGCTCTAAACCGACTACAGACCTTGGGCCTTTATCTGCTTATACCACTAATGAAGTTAACCCGGCCCAGGCAGGCCGGTTTACGGCTAGTGGTAATATCCCCAACACCCACCGTATTATTTGCCTTCATGAGAGAAGCCTCTAGTGAAAACCTATGGCCCCCAGGTCTATTTTCCATCATATTTGTTTCCGATATACTATTTTGCAATCTTTTATTTCAGACCTATAAACCAAAAACCCCAAAAATATTTAGTTACATTTTTGTTTTATCTATCTCTATCAGATCTCACCTTATCAATTGACCGTGAAGGGATTGACAACCCCTTTATCGCGTTGGGTGCAATTGTTTGTGCAGGTGCATAGATTGGGGACCTGCTTTTACCTCCTACTGGATTGATACTTTGGTTCTCTAACTGAGGGAAATACTTATCTCTACTTTGCTGCATCACCCTTTTGTTTTTATTCGCCAAAAGATTTGCCTCTTCAAGGGAAAAACCAACGCAAGCTCAAGAAGTAGCAGCCACCTTCTGGCAAGGTGCTATCCGCTGGCACATTAGCGGAACGGTAGCGCTTGGAGCCACTGGAATGTTCAGGATTCTTGTGGCACGCCTGATGTCCGGAGCTACTACCACATGGAACACACACACACACACACAAACATGAAAGAGGCAAATTGCAGAAGCCAAGAGAGAAACAAAACACCACAAGAGTGAAGATGGAATAGAGAGCATGTGAAGTTGGGATCTCCGAGTGATAATACTGCACCTCCAGCAGTAGTACCACCCACAAACAGTAGTACCGCTCGTGGAGCGGTAGTATCGCTCGAGACGGATGTCAACATGGCTGACATCTGCCGCGAAGAGGTCCGGTAATACCGCAGATGCCAAATTCAAATTTTCGCGGTTAAATCTTCAATCTACCTACTCTATAGTCTTCTACGTCCTACTCATGCCCCAATTTAGCCAAAAATCAAAAGATGCAACAGGTATTGCCCTAAAACTTAGACCCAAAAACTAGAACCAACAAGGAGAAGATCGGGGGCAATACCGGCATCCATGGCAAGAGGAAGTGGTGGGGAACGATCCCACCGGACAGAAACGCGGAAGACGTCTCGGAGACGGTGGCCCGGCGGCAGCCCTCCGCTCCCTTTGTGTCACCTGAGAGAGAGATAGGAGATAGAAGAAAGTGAATGGGTATGGGGAGAGAAACCTCCCCTTGCCCCGATTCTTAACCCCTGCTCCAGCTCCCCGCGCGGTAGTACCGTGGGCCAGGGCGGTAGTACCACGGACAAGCGATAGTACCATTCTGGCTCAGCAGTAGTACCGCTTAAATGAAAACAGGCAGGAGGAGAAAAAGGAAACGGGCTTATGCAACTGGGAAGACCAAGGAAAACAGGAGAGAGACAAGACGAGAAACCACAACAACGGGAAGACACACCTCAAGCGCACAAGCAAGGGAAAAAAGAACCACACAGTAAGTGTCTCAAACCCGCACAAAGCCCTCAAGACCAACAATAACCATTGACCATGAGGGGAGGGAGGTGGCCGAAGCCACCTATGTTTGAGTCAAAAGGTATGGCAAAACGAAGATTTTAACCTTGGGCCCATGACCAAAACTCATTTTGAAGCACAAGTACCATAAAAAATGGCTAATGTCAAAGACTTGATCAATTTATGCATAATGGGGGAGAGAGAGTTCATTGAGAGAACAATACTCCCCCTATGTCCATGCCTACATCTAGAACAAGATATAATGATGAGTGTGGCGGGGTGTGCCTAGATTCAAGCCACATTACTAAAATCAATGATATTTAGCTCATGCCTTAACTCACGAAATCTTGCTTCATCTAGAGGCTTTGTGAAGATATCCGCTAGTTGCTCTTGAGTGTTGATGTAGATGATATCAATATCTCCCTGCTTGATGTGATCCCGAATAAAATGATGACGAATCTCAATCCAACACAAAGAACTTCAAAGAGTGCCCAAAATTTCTACAGGAGAAACAATGACGAAAATGTGCATCAACCCCTATACATAGATTACCCCTATGTCACCTCGGGAATCCGCAAGTTGAGTGCCGAAACATACATCAAGTGAATCAATAGAACACTCCATTGTCACCATGGGTATCCACGCAAGACATACATAAAGTGTTCTCAAATCCATAATAGTATTCAGTCTGATAATAGTGAAACCTCAATGGTAAAACGCAATTCATCACAAGAAGGTAGAGGGCAGAAACACCATATGATCCAACTATAGTAACAAAGCTCGCGATACATCAAGATCGTGCCATGTCAAGAACACAAGAGAGAGAGAGAGAGAGAGAGAGATCAAACACATAGCCACTGGTACATACCCTCAATTCCGAGGGTGAACTACTCCCTCCTCATCATGGAGACCGCCGAGGTGATGAAGATGGCCTCCGCTGATGGTTTCCTCCTCTGACAGTGTACTGGAACGGGCTCCTAATTGGTTTTTCATGGCTACAGAGGCTTGCGGCAGCGGAAATTCCAATCTAGGTTTCTTTTTGGGGGGTTTCGTGATTTATAGGAATTTTTGGCGTCGGTCTCTTATCAGGGGGGTCCACGAGGCAGCGGCAAGGCAGGGGGCGCGCCCTAGGGCGGCACCCTCCACCCTTGTCGTTGCCTCGGGACTCTCTGCTACTTCCTGAGCTTGTGTTCATTTTTCCCTTGAAGAGGAAAGGGTGATGTAGCAAAGTTGAGATAAGTATTTCCCTCAGCTAGAGAACCAAGGTATCAATCCAGTAGGAGACAACGCACAAATCACCAAGACCTGCATAAACAATCAAACAACTTGCAACCAACGCGATAAATGGGTTGTCAATCCCTTCACGGTTACGTGCAAAAGTGAGATCTGATAGAGATAGATGAAACTAAACAAAAGGTAAAGTAAATATTTTTTGTATTTTTGGTTTATAGATCGGAAAGTAAAAGATTGCAAAATAGTAGATCGGAAACTTATATGATGGAAAATAGACCCGGGGGCCATAGGTTTCACTAGTGGCTTCTCTCAAGATACCAAATAATACGGTGGGTGAACAAATTAATGTCGAGCAATTGATAGAAACGCACAAAGTTATGACGATATCTAAGGCAATGGTTATGGAATATAGGCATCACGTCTGTGTCAAATAGACCGACTGCTGCCTGCATCTACTGCTATTACTCCACACATCGACCGACTCCTGCCTGCATCTCGAGTATTAAGCTCATGAAGAACAGAGTAACGCATTAATTAAGATGAAATAATGTACAGGAATAAACTCAAGCAATATGATGTAAACCCAATCTTTTTATCCTCGATGGCAACAATACAATACGTGCCTTACTGCTCCTACTATCACTGGGAAAGGGCACCACAAGGTTGAACCCAAAGCTAAGCACTTCTCCCATTGCAAGAAAAACCAATCTAGTTGGCCAAACTAAACCGATAGTTCGAAGAGAATTACAAAGATATCAAATCATGCATATAAGAATTCAGAGAAGATTCAAATAATATTCATAGATAAGCTGGTCATAAATCCACAATTCATCGGATCTTGACAAACACACCGCAAAAGAAGATTACATCGGATAGATCTCCAAGAACATCAAGGAGAACATGGTATTGAGAATCAAAGAGAGAGAAGAAGCCATATAGCTACTAGCTATGGACCCGTAGGTCTAAGGTAAACAACTCACGCTTCATAGGAATGGTAATAGAGTTGATGTAGAAGCCCTCCGTCATCAAATCCCCCTACAGCAGGATGCCGAAAAAGGCCCCTAGATGGGATCTCACGGGAACAGAAGGTTGCGGTGTGGAAAAGTGTTTTCGTGGATGCTTCTGGTGGTTTGGGGATATTTGGGAATATATAGGACGAAGAATTAGGTCAGGGGAGTCATGAGGGCCCACAAGGTAGGGGGCGCGCCCTCCCCCCTTGTGGCCGCCTTGTGGCTCTTCTAACTAGATCTCCAAGTCTCCTAGGTGTCTTCTGGTCTAAGAAAAATCATCGCGAAGGTTTTATTCCATTTGGACTCCGTTTGGTATTCCTTCTCTGTGAAGCTCAAAAACAAGGAAAAACAGAAACTGGCACTAGGCTCTAGGTTAATAGGTTAGTCCCAAAACTAATATAAAATAGCATATTAATGCATATAAAACATCCAAAATAGATAATATAATAGCATGGAACAATCAAAAATTATAGATACGTTGGAGACGTATCAAGCATCCCCAAGCTTAATTCCTGCTCGTCCTCAAGTAGGTAAATGATAAAAACAGAATTTTTGATGTGGAATGCTACCTAACATATTTATCCATGTAATTTTTCTTTATTGTGGCATGAATATTCAGATCCATAAGATTAAAAACAAAGTTTAATGTTGGCATAAAAACAATAATACTTCAAGCATACTAACAAGGCAATTATGTCTTCTCAAAATAACATGGCCAAAAAAAGTTATCCCTACAAAATGATATAGTCTGGCTATGCTCCATCTTCATCACTCAAAATATTTAAATCATGCACAACCCCGATGACAAGCCAAGCAATTGTTTCATACTTTTGGTTTTCTCAAACCTTTCAACTTTCACGCAATACATGAGCGTGAGCCATGGACAAAGCACTATAGGGGGACTAGAATATGGTGGTTGTGGAGAAGACAAAAAGAGGGAGATAGTCTCACATCAATTAGGCGTATCAACGGGCTATGGAGATGCCCATCAATATAGAAATCAATTTGAGTGAGTTGGGATTTCCATGCAACAGATGCACTAGAGCTATAATTTTGTGAAAGCCCAAAAAGAAAAACTAAGTGGGTGTGCATCCAACTTGCTTGCTCATGAAGACCTGATAACCCGCAAGTATACAGGATCAATTGTAGCCTCTTTCGATAAGTAAGAGCGTCGATCCCAACGAGGAGCTAAAGGTAGAACATATTCTCTCAAGCCCTATCTACCACTGATACGACTCTACGCACACTTAGTGTTCGCTCTACCTAGAACAAGTATGAAACTAGAAGTACTTTGTAGGTGTTGTTGGATAGGTTTGCAAGATAATAAAGAACACGTAAATAAAACGTAGGGGCTGTTTAGATAAAGAAGCAATAAAGTAAATATAGGAAGTGTGGAAAAGTGGTGGTAGGAGTTATGAAATTGCCCCTAAGCAATTGACTACTTTACTAGACCGATAGCAAGTTTTATGTGGGAGAGGCCACTGCTAGCATCTTATCCCTGACTTGGAACTCTATGCACTTATGATTGGAACTATTAGCAAGCATCCGCAACTACTAACGTTCATTAAGTTAAAACCCAACCATGGCATTAAGATATATTGGTCCCCCTTCAATCCCGTATGCATCAATTTCTATGCTAGGTTGAAGCTTCTGTTACTCTTGCCCTCCAACACATAGTCCTATCAACATACAACTAACCCTATGTGTGATCCACGCATGCGCTCATATGATGGGCACCAAAGGACAGCAACATAACCACAAGCAAATTAAATCAATCATAACAATTCATCAACCACCAATAGGACAACGAAAATCTACTCAAACATCATAGGATGGCAACACATCATTGGATAATAATATGAAGCATAAAGCACCATGTTCAAGTAGAGGGTACAGCGGGTTGCAGGAGAGTGGGCCGCTGTAGATAGAGGGGGGAAGGTGATGGAGATGTTGGTGAAGATGGTGGAGGTGTTGGTGTAGATTGCGGTGATGATGATGGCCCCCGGCGGTGTTCCGGCGCCACCGGAAGCAAGGGGGAGAAAGCCCCCCTTCTTCTTCTTCTTTCTTGACCTTCTCCCTAGATGGGAGAAGGGTTTCCCCTCTGGTCCTTGGCTCCCATGACGCGGGAGGGGCGAGAGCCCCTCCGAGATTGGATCTATTTCTCTATTTCTGCGTTCTCAGATCCTTCCCCTTCACCGTTTCTTTTATATCCGGAGATCCATAACTCCAATTGGGGTGAATCTTTCGCCCAGATTTTTCTCAGAAAATTAGCTTTCTTGCGGAAAAAGAAGAGCGTCAACCGCCTTACGGGTGGCCCATGAGGGTGCCAGGCGTGCCCAGGGGGGAGGACGCGCCCCCTGTCTCGTGGCCACCTCGGGCACCGTTTCATGTTGATTCTTCCTCCGGAAAATCCCAAATATTCCAAAATAATTCTCCGTCCGTTTTTATCCCGTTTGGATTAAGTTTGATATTGGGTTTCTGCGAAACATAAAACATGCAACAAACAGAACTGCATCTGAGCATTTGGATCAATATGTTAGTCCCAAAAATAGTATAAAAAGTTGCCAAAAGTATATGAAAGTTGAAGAATATTGGCATGGAACAATCAAAAATTATAGATACGACAGAGACGTATCAGCATCCCCAAGCTTAATTCCTGCGCGTCCTATGGTAGGTAAATGATAGAAAGATAATTTTTGATGTGGAATGCTACTAGCATGATCTTGATCATATATCTAATCATGGCATGAATATAAGATACGAGTGATTCAAAGCAATAGTCTATCATTTGACATAAAAACAATAATACTTCGAGCGTACTAATAAAGCAATCATGTCTTTTCAAAACATCAAGGCCAAAGCAAGCTTATCCCTACAAAATCATATAGTTTGGCCATGCTTCATTTTCATCACACAAAATGCTCCCATCATGCACAACCCCGATGACAAGCCGAGCAATTGGTTAATACTTTTTAACGCGCTTCAGCTTTTTCAACCCTCACGCAATACATGAGCGCAAGCTATGGATATAGCACTATAGGTGGAATATAATATGATGGTGGAGGTTTATGTGGAGAAGACAAAAAGGGAGAAAGTCTCACATCGACACGGCTAATCAACAGGCTATGGAGATGCCCATCAATTGATGTCAATGCGAGGAGTAGGGATTGCCATGCAACGGATGCACTAAGAGCTATAAGTGTATGAAAGCTCAACAAACGAAACTAAGTGAGTGTGCATTCAACTTGCTTGCTCATGAAGACCTAGGGCATTTGAGGAAGCCCATCGTTGGAATATACAAGCCAAGTTCTATAATGAAAAATTCCCACTAGTATATGAAAGTGACAACATAAGAGACTCTCTGTATGAAGAATATGGTGCTACTTTGAAGCACAAGTGTGGTAAAAGGATAGTAACATTGCCCATTTACTTTTTCTTTTTTTGGGGTGGGCTTCTTTGGCCCCCTTTTTTATTTAGGCTTCTTTGGCCTTTCCTTTTTTTTTCTTTTTTTTCTTTTTTTTCATGGGGCAATGCTCTATAATGATGATCATCACACTTTTATTTACTTACAACTCAATATTACAACTCGATACTAGAACAAAGATATGACTCAACATGAATGCTTCCGGCGGTGTACCGGGATGTGCAACAATCTAGCGTAGCAATGACATCAAAAAATGGACAAGCCATGTAAACATCATGATAGCTATCTTATGATCATGCAAAGAAATATGACAATAAATGCTCAAGTCATGTATGTGATGATGATGGAAGTTGCATGGCAATATATCTCAGAATGGCTATGGAAATGCCATGATAGGTAGGTATGGTGGCTGTTTTGAGGAAGATATAAGGAGGCTTATGTGTGATAGAGCATATTGTATCACGGTGTTTGGATGCACTGGCGAAGTTTGCACCAACTCTCGAGGTGAGAAAGGGCAATGCACCGTACCGAAGAGGCTAGCAATGATGGAAAGGTAAAAGTGCATATAATCCATGGACTCACATTAGTCATAAAGAACTCATATACTTATTGCAAAAGTTTATTAGCCCTTGAAGCAAAGTACTACTACGCATGCCCCTAGGGGGATATATTGGTAGGAAAAGACCATCGCTCGTCCCCGACCGCCACTCATAAGGAAGACAATCAAAGAAACACCCCATGCTTCAAATTTGTCACACAACGGTTACCATACGTGCATGCTACGGGACTTGCAAACCTCAACACAAGTGTCTCTACAATCCACAACCACCCACTAGCATGACTCTAATATCACCATCTTCATATCGCAAAACTATTGCAAGGAATCAAACATATCATATTCAGTGATCTACAAGTTTATGTAGGATTTTATGACTAACCATGTGAATGACTAATTCCTGTCATCTCTCCAAATAGATATAAGTGAAGCAAGACAGTTTAATTCATTCTACAAAAGATATGCCCACGCTCTAACAAATATAAGTGCAGCAAAAGAGCATTCTACAAATGGCGGTTTTCTATGTGAAGAGAAACAGGCAATCCAGACCTCAAATGATATAAGTGAAGCACATGAAGCATTCTATAAAGCCATACTCAAAAGATTTAAGTTAAGTGCAATGATCATTCTATAATTAAACCAAGGACTATCTCATACCAGCATGGTGCATAAAAGAAAAGTGAAAACTAAATGCAAAAGACGCTCCAAGACTTGCACATATCGCACGAACGAAACGAATACGAAAACATACCGATACTTGTCGAAGAAAGAGGGGATGCCTTCCGGGGCATCCCCAAGCTTAGACGCTTGAGTCTCCTTGAATATTTACTTGGGGTTCATCAGGCATCCCCAAGCTTGAGCTCTTGCCTCTCTTCCTTTTCCTCATATCGAGACCTCCTCGTTTAGACACTTCATCCACACAAATCTTCAACAGAAAACTCGGTAAGATCCGTTAGTATAATAAAGCAAGTCACTACTCTAAGTACTATTGCAAACCAATTCATATTTTGTTTTTGCATTGTGTATACTGTAATATATATTTTTCATGGCTTAAATCCACTGATATAAATTGATAGATTCATCAAAACAAGCAAACTATGCATCAAAAACAGAATCTGTCAAAAACAGAACAGTCTGTAGCAATCAGAACATTCACCATACTTCTGGTACCCCAAAAATTATACCAAAATTAGGAAAAATAAAAAATGTGTACAGAAAGACAGTGCGAAAGGAATCAGAACCATTTGATGTTCCAGTTAAAAAGGTAAAATCGCGCACTATGGCCAAAGTTTCTGTCCTGCACCGTACAAACCAACAAGCATTGTAAACATCCTAAAGGCAAACCTTGGCACTTGACTTTTATAATACAATGGAATTATACAAGGGGATAATTATTTTTGATGAAAAGTTTCTGTAATCAAGATTCAAAAAGTTTCCGTGAGCATAAACAAAGTTCAAGGCTAGCTCCCACTTCAACAATGCTTGTCTTTCTCACTTTCACTTTACTTTTTGAAAAGTTTTTAGGTTCCCCTCTTTATTATTTTTTGTTTTTAGACTGTATAAAAGAACTCAACAGAAATAAATGACTCTCTAAAACTTCCGTGTTGTCTCCCTGGCAGCGCTTTCTTTAAAGCCATTAAGCTAGGCATATAGTGCTCAAGTAATGAATCCACCCGGATCCCAAGGTATATCAAAGCCAATTCTAATTAACAATGATTTGTAATTTAGTAGTGAGCACAAAGTAACATAAATCAAGCAATGACGAAGTCTAACTCTCTTCATGTGCATCAGCATGTCATAAAAGAACAATTCATGCACACATAGTAAAGGCCAATGCATAGTATAAGCAGTTTCTTGCAATTTTATCATATTGGAAACATAGAGAGGTGGAGATATAGTTTCTCTCTCATAATAATTGCAAGTAGGAGCAGCAAGCACATGCATATTATATCTATCAAAATCATCATGTGCAACGGTAAAAGGCAACCCATCAATATAATCCTTAACAAGCACAAACTTCTCCGATATAATGTAGTTTGGAGAATTCAAAAAGATAATAGGACTATCATGCATGGGTGCAATTGCAAAAATTTCATGTTTAACATAAGGAACTATAGCAAGTTCGTCTCCATAAGCATAATTCAGATTGGCATCTTGGCCACAAGCATATCAAGCATCATCAAAAAGGGATATTTCAAGAGAATCAACGGGATCATAGCAATCATCATAGCAATCATCCTTTAGTAAGCACGAAGGGGAATTAAACAATGTATGAGTTGAAGATTTACTCTCATTAGAAGGTGGGCACGAGTGATCAATCCGCTCTTCCTCCTTTTGTTCTTCGCTCATCATCTTTTTCATCCAATGAGCTCATAGTTTCTTCAATTTCTTCTTCCATAGCTTCCTGCAAAATATTAGTCTCTTCTTGGATAGCGGAGACTTTCTCAATAAATGCATCAATATTGTAATTGTATTCATAATTCTTATAACAATATTTAAGTATAGCAAAATTTTCAGGTCTATAAACTGAATCATCAAAATCATCAAACTCTTTAAACATAGATTCAATCTCATAAGCACCCATAAAAGCAAAGAATTCTTCTATTTGTTCCACATCTTAGTAATCATATCTACCATTAGCATAAGAAGCTAAGGTTTCATTATCATTGAATTTGCATGAAAAGGGAAGGTGTGGAGCTTTCATCCTAGAGCAACAAGTATAATCATGTATCAAGCATAGTTGACGAGCATACCAACGTAACATAGAAATTTGATACCATAATAGTTTCCCTTTTTGTGTCAAGCGATAATCCCTAAAGTATTCTTGTTGATCCAACGTGTCTCCCATAACAAAGTTGAATGGGGTTTTCTCAGGATTATCAAAGTAGTACATAATTTCTGTCACATAACGAGCATCGAGGGATTTAGGAGGTTCCCCATCTCCATGAGTAGCAAGTACACCTAATTTTTTTTTGGTATTTCGTGTTCCATATCCATAACTAAAGATAGAGAACAACTAAGAACAGCGAATAAAAATTACTTAGTGATAAAGCAAACAAGCACACACAAGAATATTCACCCCACGCTATGACTCCCCGGCAACGGCGCCAGAAAAAGGTCTTGATAACCCGCAAGTATACGGGATCAATTGTAGCCTCTTTCGATAAGTAAGAGTGTCGAACCCAACAAGGAGCTAAAGGTAGAACAAATATTCTCTCAAGCCCTATCTGCCACTGATACGACTCTACGCATGCTTAGTGTTCGCTCTACCTAGAACAAGTATGAAACTAGAAGTACTTTGTAGGTGTTGTTGGATAGGTCTGCAAGATAATAAAGAACACATAAATAAAAAGTAGGGGCTGTTTACATAAAGAAGCAATAAATTAAATATATCGAGTGTGGAAAAGTGGTGGTAGGAGTTGTGAAATTTCCCCTAAGCAATTGACTACTTTACTAGACCGATAGCAAGTTTTATGTGGGAGAGGCCACTGCTAGCATGTCATCCCTGACTTGGAATTCTATGCACTTATGATTGGAACAATTAGCAAGCATCCGCAACTACTAACATTCATTAAGGTAAAACCCAACCATAGCATTAAGATATACTGGTCCCCCTTCAATCCCGTGTGCATCAATTTCTATGCTAGGTTGAAGCTTCTATCACTCTTGCCCTCCAACACATAGTCCTATCAACATACAACTAACCTTGGTGTGATCCACGTGCGCGCTCATATGATGGGCACCAAAGGACAGCAACATAACCACAGGCAAATTAAATCAATCATTGCAATTCATCAACCACCAATAGGACAACGAAAATCTACTCAAACATCATAGGATGGCAACACATCATTGGATAATAATATGAAGCATAAAGCACCATGTTCAAGTAGAGGGTACAGCGGGTTGCGGGAGAGTGGACCACTGTAGATAGAGGGGGGAAGGTGATGGAGATGTTGGTGAAGATGGCGGAGGTGTTGGTGTAGATCGCTGTGATGATGATGGCCCCCGGCAGCGTTCCGGCGCCACCGGAAGCAAGCGGGAGAAAACTCCCCTTCTTCTTCTTCTTCTTCCTTGACCTTCTCCCAAGATGGGAGATGGGTTTCCCCTCTGGTCCTTGGCTCCCATGGCGTGGGAGGGGCGAGAGCCCCTCCGAGATTGGATCTATCTCTCTGTTTCTGCGTTCTCAGATCCTTCCCCTTCACCGTTTCTTTTATATCCGGAGATCCATAACTCCGATTGGGGTGAATCTTTCGTCCATATTTTTCTCATAAAATTAGCTTTCTTGCGGCAAAATAAGAGTGTCAACTGCCTTATGGGTGGCCCACGAGGGTGCCAGGCGTGCCCCCCTGTCTCGTGGCCACCTCGGGCACCGTTTCATGTTGATTCTTCCTCCGGAAAATCCCAAATATTCCAAAGTAATTCTCCGTCCATTTTTATCCCATTTGGATTCTATTTGATATTGGGTTTCTGCGAAAGATAAAACCTGCAACAAAGAGGAACTGGCACTGGGCACTGGATCAATATGTTAGTCCCAAAAATAGTATAAAAAGTTGCCAAAAGTATATGAAAATAGAAGAATATTGGCATGGAACAATCAAAAATTATAGATACGATAGAGACATATCAAGACCTAGGGCGATTTGAGGAAGCCCATCGTTGGAATATACAAGCCAAGTTCTATAATGAAAAATTCTCACTTGTATATGAAAGTGAAAAAATAGGAGACTCTCTATAATGAAGATCATGGTGCTACTTTGAAGCACAAGTGTGGAAGTTTGGCTTCTTTGGCCTCTATTTTTTTCCTCGCATGGGACAATGCTCTAATAATGATGATCATCACACTTCTATTTACTTACAACTCAAGAATTACAACTCGATACTTAGAACAAAAATATGACTCCATATGAATGCCTCCGGCGGTGTACCGGGATGTGCAATGACTCAAGAGTGACATGTATGAAAGAATTATTATGGGTGGCTTTGCCACAAATATGATGTCAACTACATGATCATGCAAAGTAATATGACAATGATGAAGCGTGTCATAATAAACGGAACGGTACAAAGTTGCATGGAAATATATCTCGGAATGGCTATGAAAATGTCATAATAGGTAGGTATGGTGGCTGTTTTGAGGAAGGTATATGGTGGGTGTATGGTACCAGCTAAAGTTGCGCGGCACTAGAGAGGCTAGCAATGGTGGAAGGGTGAGAGTGCATATAATCCATGGACTCAACATTAGTCATAAAGAACTCAGATACTTATTGCAAAAATCAATTAGTCATCGAAACAAAGTACTATGAGCATGCTCCTAGGTGGATAGATTGGTAGGAAAAGGCCATCGCTCGCCCCGACCGCCACTCATAAGGAAGACAATCAATAAACACCTCATGCTCCAACTTCGTTACATAACGGTTCACCATATGTGCATGCTATGGGAATCACAAACCTTAACACAAGTATCTCTCCAATTCACAATTACTCACTAGCATGACTCTAATATCACCATCTTTATATCTCAAAAACAATCACAAGGAATCAAACTTCTCATAGTATTCAATGCACTTTATATGGAAGTTTTTATTATATCCCTCTTGGATGCCTATTATATTAGGACTAAATTTATAACCAAAGCAAATTACCATGATGTTTTAAAAGAGTATAAAAATAATATAATTGAAGTATGAGAGTTCAACAAGTTCTATAAAATAAAACCACCGCCGTGCTCTAAAAAGATATAAGTGAAGCACTAGAGCAATATTGCCTAGCTCAAAAGATACAAGTGAAGCACATAGAGTATTCTAATAAATCACGATTCATGCTTGTCCCTCTTAAAAGGTGTGTACAGCAAGGATGATTGTGGCGAAATAAAAAGCAAAGACTCAAATCATACAAGACGCTCCAAGCAAAACACATATCATGTGGTGAATAAAAATATAGCATCAAGTAAAGTTACCGATAGACGAAGACGAAAGAGGGGATGCCTTTCGGGGCATCCCCAAGCTTAGGCTCTTGGCTGTCCTTGAATATTAACCTGGGGTGCCTTGGGCATCCCCAAGCTTAGGCTCTTGCCACTCCTTATTCCATAGTCCATCAAATGCTTACCCAAAACTTGAAAACTTCACAACACAAAACTCAACAGAAAATCTTATGAGATCCGTTAGTATAAGAAAATAAATCACCACTTTTGGTACTGTTCTGAACTCATTCTTTATTTCTATTGGTGTAATATATACTGTATTCCAACTTTTCCATGGTTCATACCCCCCCCCCCGATACTACCCATAGATTCATCAAAGTAAGCAAACAACACATAGAAACAGAATATGTCAAAAACAGAACAGTCTATAGCAATCTGGAAACTTCGAGTACTTCTGTAACTCCAAAAATTCTGAAAAATTAGGAAAACCTGGGAAATTTGTGTACCAACCTTTTTCAAAAAGGATCAGATCAAAAGGACGCTTATGTGAATTATGAAATTTACTTTCCTGGGCGCAAAAGTTTCTGTTTTTCAGCAAGATCAAAACAACTATCACCGTAAGCCATCCCAAAGGTCTTACTTGGCACAAACACTAATTAAAACACAAAAACACATCTGACCAGAGGCTAGATGAATTATCTATTAAAAACATGAAGGAAAAATATTGGGTTATCTTCCAACAAGCGCTTTTCTTTAAAGCCTTTTAGCTAGGCATTGATAATTTCGATGATGCTCACATAAAAGAGAAGAATTGAAGCACAAAGAGAGCACAATAAAACACGTGATAAACACATCTAAGTCTAACATACTTCCTATGCATAGGAATTTTATAAGAAAACAAATTACCAAGGCAAGCAAAAACTAGCATATGCAAAGAATAAGAAAGAGACGATAGCAATCTCAACATGAAGAGAGGTAATTTAGTAACATGAAAATTTCTACAACCATATTTTCCTCTCTCATAATAATTACATGTAGGATCATAAGCAAAATCAACAAAATAGCTATCACATAACATATTCTCAACATGATCCACATGCATGCGAAGTTGACACTCTTCCAAAATAGTGGGATTAACATTAACTAAAGTCATGACCTCTCTACACCCACTTGTATCAAAAATTTCATAAGGTTGAACCTTCTCCAAATATGTGGGATCTAAAGTTGACACTCTTCCAAACCCACTTTCAGTATTGCAAACATTATTATCAATCTCATATTCATCATGGGGCTTAAATAAATTTTCAAGATCATAAGAAAAACCACCCCAATCATTATCATTGCAACAAGTAGTGGACATAGCAAAACTAGCATCCCCAAGCTTAGGGTTTTGCATATCATTAACACAATTGACATTAATAGAACTTATAATAACATCATTGCAATCATGCTTTTCATTGAAGGAACTATCAAGTGTGGGTGCAATAGCAATAATTCCATGTTTAACATAAGGAACTATAGCAAGTTCATCTCTATAGGCATAATTATTATTGGCATCATGGCCATAAGAATAGCAAGCATCATGTTCATCAAGGAATATTTCAATCAAATCATAGGAATTATAATTATCTATAGATTCATGCATATCATTGTTTTCTTCCAAAGCAACGGTCATTCTCTCAATAAACTCCTTAACATAGGCATTATGAGCATAGTTTTCATACCAATATTTAAGTATGTCGGAATTTTCAGATTTTAAAGAGTAATATCATACTTTTCAATCAAAGAAGCAACTTCGTGAGCACCCTTAAAAGCAACAAATTCTTCAATTTGTTCCATATCATAGTAAATATAAACACCCTTTTCATAAGAAGATAAGATTTCATTATCATTAAACTCACATAGGTAGGGAAGGTGTTTTTCAGCGTTCTTAGAGCAACAAGTAAAATCATAAATTTCACAAAGAATCCAAGCATAACACAGCAAACCATTTATTTGATTCCATAAGAGTCTCCCTTTTTTAGACAAACGGTGACGCACAAAATGAGCATGCTCATCTAAAGATTTTCCCTCAACTAAACTAGTTGGGGTTTCAGCACGAGCACATATAGATTGAAGATGATCCAAGTAGAACATTTTAAGTGGATCCATATCAATAGATTTTTAGCAAGCAAAGATGCAAGCAAATAGAAGGCACATGGAAACACAAACAAAAAGACATACGGAAAGAAGGCGAAGAAAAAGGAAAAGTAAAGGGCAATGAAGAGGGCGAATCTTTTCAAAAATTGTTTTAGAAGTGGGGGAGAGGAAAACGAGAGGCAAATGGCGAATAATGTAATGCAAGAGATGAGAGTTTTATGATGGGTACTTGGTATGTCTTGACTTGGCGTAGATCTCCCCGGCAGCAGCGCCAAAAAATTCTTCCTGCTACTTCTTGAGCTTGCGTTGGTTTTTCCCTTGAAGAGGAAAGGGTGATGCAGCAAAGTAGAGATAAGTATTTCCCTCAGTTAGAGAACCAAGGTATGAATCCAATAGGAGACAACGCACAAATCACTAAGACCTGCACAAACTATCAAACAACTTGCACCCAACGTGATAAAGGGGTTGTCAATCCCTTCACGGTTACTTGCAAAAGTAAGATCTGGTAGAGATAGATGAAACTAAACAAAAGGTAAAGTAAATATTTTTTTTATTTTTGGTTTATAGATCGGAAAGTAAAAGATTTTAAAATAGTAGACTGGAAACTTTAATGATGGAAAATAGACCTGGGGGCAATAGGATTCACTAGTGGCTTCTCTCAAGATAACAAATAATATGGTGGGTGAACAAATTACTGCCGACCAATTGATAGAAAATCGCAAAGTTATGATGATATCTAAGGAAATGATTATGGAATATAGGCATCATGTCTGTGTCAAGTAGACCGACTGCTGCCTGCATCTAGTGCTATTACTCCACACATCGACCGACTCCTGCTTGCATCTAGAGTATTAAGTTCATGAAGAACAGAGTAACGCATTAAGTAAGATGACATGATGTAGAGGAATAAACTCAATAAATATGATGTAAAGCCCATCTTTTTATCCACGACGGCAACAATACAATAATACGTGCCTTGCTACTATCACTGGGAAAGGACACCGCAAGATTGAACCCAAAGCTAAGCACTTCTACCATTGCAAGAAAAACCAATCTAGTTGGCCAAACTAAACCAATAGTTCGAAGAGAATTAAAAAGATATCAAATCATGCATATAAGAATTCAGAGAAGATTCAAATAATATTCATAGAAGCTGGTCATAAATCCACAATTCATCGGATCTCGACAAACACATCGCAAAAGAAGATTACATCGGTTAGATCTCCAAGAACATAGAGGAGAACATGGTATTGAGAATCAAAGAGAGAGAAGAAGTCAACTAGCTACTAGCTATGGACCCATAGGTCTGAGGTAAACAACTCACGCTTCATAGGAAGGGCAATAGAGTTGATGTAGAAGCCCTCCATCATCAAATCCCCCTACGGCAGGATGCCGGAAAAGGCCCCTAGATGGGATCTCATGGGAACATAAGGTTGCAGCGGTGGAAAAGTGTTTTCATGGATGCTTTTGGTGGTTTGGGGATATTTGGGAATATATAGGACGAAGAATTAGGTCAGGGGAGTCACGAGGGGCCCACAAGGCAGAGGGGCGTGCCCTACCCCCCTCGGCGCGCCCTCCCCCCTTGTGGCTGCCTCGTGGCTCTTCCGACTTGATCTCCAAGTCTCCGGGGTGTCTTCTGGTCCAAGAAAAATTAGCGCGAAGGCTTTCTTCCGGTTGGACTCCGTTTGATATTCCTTCTCTGTGAAGCTCAAAAACAATGAAAAAACAGAAACTGACACTGGGCTCTAGGTTAATAGGTTAGTCCCAACAATAACATAAAATAGCATATTAATGCATATAAAACATCCAGAACAGATAATATAATAGCATGGAACAATCAAAAATTATAGATACATTTGGCGATGTATCACTCTCCTGGCCCAACTCCGATGCTCTGTGGGCTTCTTCTGGTCTGTAAAAAATCACCGTAAATTTTCAGCTCGTTTGGACTCCGTTTGATATTCCTTTTCTATAGAACTCAAAAACAAGGAAAATGCAGAAACTGCCACTGGGCTCTAGGTTAATAGGTTGGTCCCAAAATAATATAAAATAGCACATAAATGCATATAAACATCCAAGATGGATAATATAATAGCATGGAACAATAAAAAATTATAGATACGTTGGAGACGTATCAAGCATCCCCAAGCTTAATTCATGCTCGTTCTCGAGTAGGTAAATGATAAAAATAGAATTTTTGATTTGGAATGCTACGTACCATATCTATCCATGTAATTTTCTATATTTTGGCATGAACATTCAGCTCCATAAGATTCAAAACAAAAGTTTAATATTGACATAAAAACCATAATACTTCAAGCATACTAATAAAGCAATCATGTCTTCTCAAAATACTATGGCTAACGAAAGTTATCCATACGAAATCATATAGTCTGGCTATGATCCATCTTCGTCACACAAAATATTACATCATGCACAACCCCGATGACAAGCGAAGCAATTGTTTCATATTTTTCATGTTCTCAAACCTTTTCAACTTTCACGCAATACATGAGCGTTTGCCATGGATATAGCACTATAGGTGGAATAGAATATGGTGGTTTTGGAGAAGACCAAAAGAAGGAGATAGTCTCACATCAACTAGGCGTATCAACGGGCTATGGAGATGCCCATCAATATATATCAATGTGAGTGAGTAGGGATTGACATGCAACGGATGCACTAGAGCTATAAGTGTATGAAAGCTCAAAAAGAAACTAAGTGGGTGTGCATCCAACTAGCTTGCTCACGAAGACCTAGGGCAATTTGAGGAATCCCATTATTGGAATATACAAGCCATGTTCTACAATGAAAAAATCCCACTAGTATATGAAAGTGACAAAATAGGAGACTCTCTATCATGAAGATCATGGTGCTACTTTGAAGTACAAGTGTGGAAAAAGGATAGTAACATTGCCCCTTCTATCTTTTCTCTCATTTTTTATTTTTTTATTTTTTTTTTATTTTTTAGTTTGGGCTCTTTTGCCTCTTTTTTTCTTTCTCTTTTTTTCTTGTCTCACATGGGACAATGCTCTAATAATGATGATCATCACACTTTTATTCACTTACAACTCAAGAATTACAACTCGATAGTAGAACAAAATATGACTATATATGAATGCCTCCGGCGGTGTACCGGGATGTGCAATTTCTCAAGAGTGACATGTATAAAAAATATGAATTGTGGCTTTGCCACAAATACAGTGTCAACTACATGATCATGCAAAGCAATATGACAATGATGAAGCGTGTCATAATAAACGGAACGGTGGAACTTGCATGGCAATATATCACGGAATGGCTATGGAAATGCCATAATAGGTAGGTACGGTGGCTGTTTTTAGGAAAGTATAAGGTGGGTGTAATGCATCGGCGAAAGTTGCGCGGTACTAGAGAGGCTAGCAATGGTGGAAGGGTGAGAGTGTGTATAGTCCATGGACTCAACACTAGTCATAAAGAACTCACATACTTATTGGAAAAGTCTATTAGATATCAAAACAAAGTACTATGTGCATGCTCCTAGGGGGGGTAGATTGGCAGGAAAATACCATCGCTCGTCCCCGACCGCCACTCATAAGGAATACAATCAATAAATACATCATGCTCCAACTTCGTTACATAGCGGTTCACCATCCGTGCATGCTACGGGAATCACAAACTTTAACACAAGTTTTCTAACCAATCCACAATTACTCACTAGCACGACTCTAATATCACCATCTTTATATCTCAAAACAATCATAAATAATCGAACTTCTCATAGTATTCAATGCACTTTATATGAAAGTTTTTATTATATCCCTCTTGGATGCTTATATTATTAGGACTAAATTCATAACCTAAGCAAATCACCATGTTGTTTAGAGACTCTCAAAATAATATAAGTGAAGCAAGAGATTTCATCAATTTCTATAAAATAAAACCACCGTCGTGCTCTAAAAAGATATAAGTGAAGCACTAGAGCAAACTGCCTAGCTCAAATGATATAAGTGAAGCACATAGAGTATTCTAATAAATTCACGATTTATGCATGTCCCTCTCCAAAGGTGTGTAAAGCAAGGATGAATGTGTCAAACTAAAAAGCAAATACTCATATCATACAATATGCTCCAAGCAAAACACATATCATGTGGTGAATAAAAATATAGCCTCAAGTAAATTTACCGATGAACGAAGACGAAAGAGGGGATGCCATCTAGGGCATCCCCAAGCTTAGATGCTTGGCTGTCTTTGAATATTACCTTGGTGTGCCTTGTGAATCCCCAAGATTAGACTCTTGACACTCTTTATTCCGTTGTCCATCAAAACTTTACCCAAAACTTAAAATCTTCACAACACAAAACTCAACAAAAAATCGTAAGCTCCGTCAGTCTAATAAAGCAAATCATAGATTAGGTACTGTTATGAGCTCATTATAAATTTATATTGGTGTTATATCTACTGTATTCCAACTTCTCCATGGTTCATACCCTCCGATACTACCCATAGATTCATCAAAATAAGCAAACAACACAATGAAAACAGAATCTGTCAAAAACAGGACAGTCTGTAATGATCTAAAAACTTTGTATACTTCTGTAACTCCAAACATTCTAAAAAGTTTGGAGAACATAGGGAATTTGCATATCAATCATGTGTCAAAAGTTCAGATCAAAATCACGTTCAAGTGAATTTTGAAAATTCCTGGACTGTGTGCAAAAGTTTCTGTTTTCACGCAGAATCAAGTCAATTATCATCCACACTATCCCAAAGGCTTTACTTGGCACTTTATTGAAACAAAAGCAATAAAACATGATTAATACAGTATATTAATCATGTGAACACATAAAAACAATAGGGGTAAATGTTGGGTTGTCTCCCAACAAGCGCTTCTCTTTAACGTCTTTCTAGCTAGGCATGATGATGCCAATGATGCTCACATAGAAGATAAGAATTGAAACATAATGGGAGCATCATGAAGCATATGACTAGCACATTTAAGTCTAACCCAATTCCTATGCATAGGGATTTTGTGAGCAAACAACTTATGGGAACAAGAATCAACTAGCATAGGAAGGTAAAACAAGGAAAACTTCAAGATTTTCAACACATAGAGAGGAAACTTGATATTATTGCAATTCCTACAAGCATATATTCCTCCCGCATAATAATTTTTAGTAGCATCGTGAATGAATTCAACAATATAACTATCACATAAAGCATTATTTTTCATGATCCACAAGCATAGAAAATTTACTACTCTCCACATAAGCAAAATTCTTCTCATTCGGAATAGTGGGAGTATCATAAGAAACTCGAATACTATAAATTGTTTCCACATTAAAAGAGTAGTGTTCAGAAAAAGGGTAATCATAATTATGAAAAGTTTTATAAATATAATCATCACTATTTTTTATAACATAAGTGTCATCACAATAATCATCATAAGTAGCAACTTCGTTCTCATCATAATCAATTGAAACCTCTTCCAAGATAGTGGAATCATTACTAAATAAAGTCATGACCTCTCCAAATCCACTTTTATCATTATAATAAGACTCAACACCCTCCAAAATAGTGGTATAATTATTATCTAAAGTTGACACTCTTCCAAACCCACTTTCATAAATATTGCAATCATCATAAATAGGAGGCATGCTATCATCATAATAAATATGAACATCAAAACTTGGGGGACTAAAAATATCATTTTCATTAAACATAGCATCCCCAAGCTTGGTACAAACATTAATTGTATCAAATAAATTCTCAAACATGTCATTCTCATCAAACATATCATCCTCAAGCTTGTGTCTTTGCATATCATAAGCATAATCACTTGCATCATTAATAGTATGAATAACACCAACAGTATAGCAATTATTATCATCACAATTTTCTAAGTTGGTGCCAAAAAGGTTATCAAGATTATAACAAGTATCATTACTTTCTCAATCATAATCATCACAATGAGTAATAGGCATAACAAAATCATCCTCAATAGTTTCTTTGGGCGTTGTACCATATGGCAAAGAATTAATATCATCATCAAGTATATCATCTTCCACATTTATTTTTGATTCACTCTCATGAGGCATAACAATAATAGGAGCAACATCATTTGGGAGGGATACCTTTTTACCTTTGTTTCTCTGTCTTTTATTTTTCTTCTCCACATCATGTGTGGGTTTAATCAACTTTTTGGAACTCCTTATTGATGAGATTGGTTGCATATGAAGCTCATTGTCGTAACCTGTTTCATCACGAGAGAAAATAGGAGGGAATGTGGAAAGCCTTACCCTTTCATTAGTATTTCTTTTATATTCTAATGGTTTTCCCATCTTTCTATAATTGGCAATATAAGCATTTTCCTTGCAATTTACCATGCAAAACATATATAATTCTTTAAGAGTAGTTTCAATATGGTCAGTTAATATGAATGCTTCAAACCAACTACTTTTATGTGACAATTCTTCACACCCCAAAAATAAACAGAGTTCATTATAAAGTTCAAGGGTGATCAAGTTATTGCAATATTTGGTCACGATTCGATCATGAAAAAGTATGCATTGAAATTTAAGATGACCAACTCTATTGCAAAGTTCACAAGTAATGGGACGAAGAGAGTGTCGGTGTACTAAGGTAGGGGTACCTCAGTACCCCAACTTGTGCACGGGCAGCTGCAGCTTCCTGCGGCTGGATCCACCATATGCTTGCCGGAGGTCATTTCCACTCCACATCAAGCCATTCAAGGACAAAAGTACAAGACAGAAGATCAAGACCCCGGCAAGAGGAGCTTGCCGGGAAGGCCGTTCCAGGCTCAAGATTATATCACCCACACAAGACCCTGGCGAGAGGAGCTCGCCGGGAGACTAGAAGATTATATCATAGAAGACACGCCTCGGCTTATACGCGCGTCGGCGAGGACCCGGGAGCGACAAGTTACAAAGCCCGACAAGGCCCGGGTCCGCAAGATCAAGACCCGGCAAGGTACTTGCCGGGAGAGCTAGGCTGCGTGCCGCACTCCAGTCATCTCGCCCAGCGTCGCCTTCGCTTTCTCCAGAGGCGCGTGGCGGGTGGTCAGTCTGCATGGAGGGTGCGGTGGCACTCCACGGTGGTGGATCCACCGCCGTGGCAAACGGAGACGCAAGGGCGGGAGCTTTTGGGGCGACGGCGACGGCATTAAATGCTCTTGTCCCTCTGTCAAAAGTAGGTAGAATCCACGTTCAAGCAATCAGTAGCTGCCTTGTTCCGCCTGCTCCAACTACCACCTCTTTTACATTTTACCCTCTACCCTCGCTGACACTGTCGGTGACCCTTGCCCTATAAAAGGAGGCCCATGCACAACGAGGGGAGGTTCAACCTGGGCAACTCTAGCGCTCGATTGGTGGTTCCATACACCACACCACCATTCGCTCGCATTCTTGAGCAAGATCAAATACAACACAAAGCAGCAGTAGGGTTTTACGCGACCATCGCGGCCCGAAGCTGGGTAAAAATCGGCCCTGCGCGCATCGCCTCGATCTGCTCTCTGTGCCTCCTCCGCCCTCATACCGAACACACGAAGGGGCTCCCCGGCCCCATAGGTGTCGTTTCCCCGGCATCTTTGGCGCGCCAGGTAGGGGGCGTCGAGGTTGTGCGGACCTGATCCGGCGTTCGCGCGGCCGCGCTCTTCATCAACCTCTCCGGTTTAAATCGGCGACTTGTCGACAATCGCGCCATGGCCCGAAGACGAGAGCTTCGAGGGTCGCAGACCATCTCCATCTTCCCCCGCCGCCACCGGAGCCAACGGTGGGCGGAGGAGACGCCAGCGAAGGGTGGACACCGGCGAGGCACTCGCGGCGCCGCCAGAATCGAGGACAGGGCGGATTACGCGCCTCGGCCTCGGTAGATCCACGTCCATCTCGGCGCCACGACGACCCAGCAGCGCCATACCACGGGAGGTGGTATCCGTCTGCTGGAGCGAGGACGCGCCGAGGCTCGCGGATGTTCGAACCCCGCCCGACACAGCAAAGCGAAGGCGCCGGCAGGACCTCGCTCCTTCTAACACCTGTTAGAAGCCCGAGCGCCCCGCTCCCGCACCGCCGCTCCCTCTTCCCTCCACTCCTGCAGAAGCGCTCACAAGAGCGCAATGCTCTCGACTTCCTCCAGCGGCGGACAAGGCCGAGGATCGGAGGGCTACCATCGAGCCTGGTCGCCGCCAACAACGACCGTCAACAGCAGCTCGCGGCCTCACGGCCGCGCGCGAGCCGAGAAAACGGCGGCGGCGGCGATAAGACCGCCGGGTGCAACCACCGTGCACTCCCGCCGCGAAGCGAAAGACGCCGCCCGCCGAATAACGCCGACGACGGCTCCACGGCATCGTCGGACCAGCGGCTCGTCGGGATCAACGCCAGTCCTCGACGAAGCGGCGACAAGAAGACGCCGAACCACGATCGGCGCCGCCGAGACTTCGGCGACAATCGACCAGAGGGCTGGGAGCACTGTCGACGACGCGGCGCCCGGTGAGCTGTGCGACTTGCCGTATCACGGCGAGCTGCCTGCGTTCACCCGTGAGCTGCGGCGCGTCCCAAAGGCTCCAGATGAAGAATTTGAAGCCCGACGTGCGGAGAAGTACGACGGCAAGACGCACCTCGAATTTCTCGGTGTCACACCATCGCGTGCGAGCTGCGGGGCGCGACGAGAAGATTCCGCGAACTACTTCCGCTCGTGCTTAGGCCGAATGTTCGTTCTGGCTTATGCACTTGCCGGAGGGCTCCATTTCTTCTGGGTGGACCTTTGCCATCAGTTTGTTGGCGCCTTCACTGGCGGCCACAAACCTCACGGCCAGGAGAGTGATCTCCACATTTTGGCCCGTAGGAAGGAGAATCCCTGCGCAAGTACATCCAACGCTTCAGCCGTGTGCGGCACAACATCCTCGACGTCCACCTCGCCATGGTTATCGCCGCGTTCCACCGAACGTGCGTAACCGCCGCATGCGTGAAGAGATGGCGATGACCAAGATCCGGGATGTCGGCGAGCTTTATGCTCGGTTGATAAATGCGCGCCGCGGAAGAGGGAGGAGGCTCCCGGGAGGATGCCGGCGCAGAGGAAGCGACTCGACGACGCCGCCCAAAGAAAGAAGCGCCGCGCGAACTTTCGAGAAGAAGAACAAGGAACAAGTGCTTGCCGTCGAAAAGTCCGCAAGGAAGCTCCCACCAAGCAAACACAGCTGGCAACTCCGGCAAGGAGCTTGCCTCGTGGCGGCAACCGACAAGCGAGGCGGCCCCGCAAGCAATCTCGCAAAATCCACCGCACCAAGGGCCACGACCTCTACAACTGCAAGCGCGTCGACTATCTCGTCGAGCAGCAAAAAGCTGAGTACGAGAGGCGCGACAAGGAGAGGGCCCAAGGTGGCGGAGGAGAACCGAGCAAGAAGCGGCCGTTCAATGGTCGGGGAGGACCCCCCGGCAAGGCCAAGCGGCGACAAGGTGATCGGCCTTCCCGGAGCCGCGACAAGGATGAAGAAGACGGCGACGAGGACATGGAGGATGAGGATGACAGTGAACAGGAGTTCCAGAAGGCCACGGAGGTCCTGTGCGTCGACGGTGGTGCCTCGTTACACACCTCCCACCGCCAACTAAAGCAGTGGGCACGTGAGGTGAATGCAGCAGAGCCGCCCATGGAGTCGCGCAGGCTCCTCAAATGGTCCAGCACGCCCATCATTTTTGATCTTGAGGATCACCCCGACCGCACCACCGCGGTCGGGTGTTTGCCGATGCTGGTCTCACCCACCATCCGCAACCTCAAGGTCACCAAGATGTTGGTTGACGGCGGGGCCGGGCTGAACTTGATCTCCTCTGCTGTGATCAAGAAACTCCAAATCCCAGATGGCGAGCTCGAAGAGACCGGTTCTTTCCAAGGAATCAACCCGGGAAGGAGCAAGCCCAAGGGAAAGATCACTCTGCCGGTGACCTTTGGCGGGGAGCTCAACTTCAGGACCGAGCGCGTCACTTTCGACGTCGCCGATATTCCGTTGCCATACAACGGAATACTCGGCCGTCCTGCTCTCGCCAAGTTCATGGCAGCTTCCCATTATGCTTACAACGTGCTCAAGATGCCGGGGCCGATAAGCGTCATCACTGTCCACGGCGACAAGAAAGATGCGCTTATCTGCACCGACAAGATCTACCGGGACGCGGCAGCAGCGGCCGACAAGGATACACTTGCCGCTGAAGCTCCCGGGGGGAAGAAGACAAAGACCAAGTCCGGCAAGCGCCCGGGGCCCACTCCGCAATCGCACCCTTCCGAGTGTTGGCCGACGAGGACGCCCGTCGAGTTCCACCGCAAGGATAAAAGGAATGGCTACTCCGCCAATACCAAGAAGGTGTCCGCCAAGGAGGACGGCACCGGTGGTACCTTCACCATCGATTGCCACGCTGACAACAAATAGGAAAGCGCCGCTCGTTGCTTTCTCGGGCGAATGTCGATGTGTTTGCATGGCAACCATCGACATCCCCGTGTTCCTGTGAAGGTAATTGAGCACAAGCTTGCCGTTTGCCCTCATCTTGCGCCCGTCAAGCAAAAAGTAAGGAAGCAAGCCGTGGGCGCCAAGAATTCATCAAGAAGAAATCAAGAAGCTAGAGGCAGCAGGCCTAGTTAGAGGTGTGATCCATCCGGCGTGGTTAGCAAACCCGGTCGTCGTGCGCAAGGCCAACGGAAATGGAGGCTGTGTATAGACTTCACCGATGTGAATAAAGCATGTCCCAGGATCCATTCCCTTGCGCGCATCGACCAGATTGTTGATTCCACCGCCGATGTGAGCTACTCGCTTTCTTGATGCGTACTCGGGCTATCACCAGATCTTTATGGTCAAGAGGATGAAGAGAAGATCTGCGTTTATCACTCCATGTGGCACCTATTGCTTCATCGCATGCCATTTGGACTGAAGAATGCAGGATCAACGTTTGCAAGGGTAGTGTATACTGCTTTTGAGCCACAGATCCACAGAAATGTAGAGGCTTACATGGATGATATCGTGGTGAAGAGCAAGAGCAAGGACACGCTGATCCGAGATTTGGAAGAGACATTTCAGAACCTGCGCAAGATACAGCTTAAGTTGAACCCCGAGAAGTGCGTCTTTGGAGTGCCCTCCGGCAAGCTTCTCGGGTTCTTTGTGTCGCAGAGGGGGGTCGAAGCCAACCCCGACAAGATTAAAGCCATTGAGCAGATTGAAGCCCCGAAGCGGGTCAAGGATGTCAGAAGACTCGCGGGGTGCGTGGCTGCCCTCAGTAGGTTCATTTCAAAGTCTGCAGAGCGCGCCCTACCTTTCTTCAAAATCTTGAAGAAGGCAGGCCCCATGAAATGGACTCCAGAAGCGGAGGCAGCGCTGCAAGATTTGAAACGATACCTATCCTCCACCCCAATACTTGTCGCACCTAGACCACAGGAGAAGTTGCTGCTATACCTAGCGGCGACCAACCAAGTGGTTAGTGCTGCGCTAGTAGCGGAGAGGAGTCCGACGAGGAGGCTGCACCACCGCAAGCGAGTCCAAATGACAAGCGTGAGGCTGCTCCGACAAGCTCCGCCCCGACAAGGACAACTCTTGAGAACAGGATGAGGTGCGGAAAAAGATGGTGCAGCGCCAGTGTATTTTGTAAGCTCCCTTCTCCGTGGGCTAGATCAAGATACTCGGTGTGCAAAAGCTGCTTTCGGCCTCCTCATGGCCTCGAGAAAGCTGCGCCATTACTTCGAGCACACGAGATAACAAAGGTCACTCGCTTCCCGCTGAAGAGGATATTGCACAACCCGAAGCAACAGGCAGGATAGTTGAGTGGGCACTAGAGCTGTCGAGCTTTGGACTCAAGTTCGAAAGTACTTCAACCATACAGAGCCGGGCTTTGGCAGAATTTATAGCAGAATGGACCCCAACACTTGATGAAGAAGTTCAAGAAACGAGTACACCCGTACAAGAAGCGACGAGTGAATGGGTAATGTACTTTGATGGTGCCTTCTCGCTACAAGGCGCCGATGCTGGCGTCGTCCTCATCGCGCCCACCGGAGAGCACCTCAAGTATGTCATCCAGATGCACTTCCCAAGAGAGCAAGCGACAAACAACACTGCCGAATATGAAGGTTTGCTTGCCGCCTCGTGGATTGCGGCGAACTTGGGATCGTGAAGTTGATTGTGCGGGAGATTCTCGGTTGGTGGTCCGCAAGTTAACAAGAGCTATCGAGCCCTTTGATGGAAGCTTATGTAGATGAAGTGAGGAAGCTTGAGGAGCGCTTTGAAGGTCTGCAGATGGAGCACATCCCGAGAGCTCAGAATGAAATCGCAGATGGCCTTTCAAAGTGTGCTTCGATGAAGTTACCTGTGGAACCAGGGACCTTCTTGCTCAAGTTGACTCAACCCTCCGTCACACCATCAATTGGGCAGTCCAAGAAGAGAAAGTTGGTCTTGGCGACTACTTGCGGATCTCCCTCGGCCGCCGCCAAAGTCCCCAGGATCAACGGCCAGAACGCTGAGGAACAGTTTGCTCCTGCAGATCCTCGGATCTGTGCGATCGAAGCAAGTGTTCCCGACAAGCCTTGCCCCGGCAAGCTTGCCGGGGGACCTTCAGCTCCGGCAGAGCCAGAGATCCTTGCCGTAGAAGCTGAGGTTCCCGTAGCGGCCCTCATGCCTTTAGTCCTTGCTGCCGAGCCCCAAGCTCCGGCATGGGCGCACCGATCGTCCGCTTCTCGCAAACCGGAGAACTTCCGACGACCCGAGGAAATAGAAAAGATAACCAGACAGTCAAGTATGTACCAGGTTAAGTGGACAACGAGCTGCATGTAAGAAGGCTCAATGGTGTCGATCAAGTGCATCTCCGGGGAAGATGGATGAAGTTGCTGGCGAGATACACGGAGGCATCTGCGGCCACCACATTGGCGCAAGGGCACTTGCCGGAAAGCTTTCCGGCAAGGGTTCTTTGGCAAGAAGCCCTCCAAGATGCAAGCGCACTAGTAACCAAGTGTGAAGCGTGCGATTCCATGCAAAGCAAATTCATCACCAGCTCAAGCTCTCCAAACAATCCCTTTATCCTCGGCCCTTCTCGATGCTGGGGCTCGATATCTCGGCCCTTCCCCGTCTTTGTCGGGGCTTTGAGTACTTGTACGTAGTAATCGACAAGTTCACAAAGTGGCCGAAGTGGAGCCAGTGAGAAAGGTGACAACCTGATCGGCGATCAAGTTCTTGGTCGATTGTGTGCGTTTGATCCCTAACCGGATTATCACCGACAACGGTACACAATTCACTAGCCGCACCTTCATGCAAGACGTCCAAGACCTTGGCGCCAAGGTCTGTTTAAACTTCGCTGCTCACCCAAGGAGCAACGGTCAGCGAAAGGGCCTATGCTGAAGTGTTGCGCGACTCAAGACAAGAACTTTCGGCGAGCTGCGCAAGTGCGGAAGAAATTGATAGAGGAGCTGCCGCGCTCTTTGGTCAATCGAACGACACCAAATCGAGCCACCGGACGGACACCCTTTGCTCTAGTCTATGGAGCGAAGCGTTCTCCCCACGGAACTTCGATACGGATCTCCTCGAGTGCTCGCTATGATGAGCTTGAGCAAGAGCAAGCTGCGACAAGATGACGATTGCTCCTCGAGGAGGGACGCCTCGAACTCTTGACGAGCTGCTCGATACCGGCAAGCCTTGCGCCGCTACCATAGCCGCAAGGTCAAAGCCGAGTCTCGAGGAAGGCGACCTTGTTCTTCGGCGTGTTCAGTCCGCCAAGAATTCCAACAAGTTGACGCCAAAGTGGGAAGGCCCTTATCGGGTGAGACAAGTCACGAGGCCCGGCGTTGTCGTCTCGAGACCGAAGAAGGCTTGCCGATGAGTAACTCTGGAACATAGAGCATCTTCGCAAGTTTTACCCATAAGGCGCGGTTGCCGTGATCCGCTCCGGCAACCACCTTTTGTACAAAAGCTTTGCCGCCGTTGCATGTAACCCTTTGTACAAAGCCGGGCGCAGACCCCGTGCAACAATAAAGTTTCCGTGTTTTGCGTTATTTGCCTTTTCCCATGCTCTTCTTTGCTATTTGCATGAGTTGTTTGGCATCTTTCGTACGGCACGCATATCCGGCAAGCAATAGCACGCCGAAAGGCCATATGCTTTTTCCTTCTTCTCTTTCCTTGTCTCTTAAGCAAAAGAAACATTCCTCGTGCACAAGTTTGCCGGGGGGGAAGGAAGTGGAGGATGAACCAAGTGCTGTTCAAGAAAGAGAAGCTTGCCGGAGAACAGCTCAAAGTTTTAAATTTTTAAGTTGCCTTCCTTGAACAACCACACTTCGTATGGAAAACTTGTGCTCGGAGGAACCTACCCGTGGATAGCCGCACCCTCATCTTGTTTTCGAGCGTGCTCAACGATTTAAGTGAGCCGCGACAAAGTGTTGCGCCCTTGTTTCGTTTCGAGCCCGCTCAGCAAGCTAGGTGCGTTGCAGCAAGCCATGGCAAGGTTGCTTGCCGGTAAGACCTTGGCTAGCAGGCTGCTTCGAGTTTGACACTCAGCACTCGCGGCAAGGGCTCCTTGCCGGCAAAACTCCTAGAAGCATAAAGTTAAAACGTGCGAAGTTGAGGATCAAGGCAAGGGAGATGACACTGCATCTGCTGATCAAAATAAAGGTAATATCTTACAAAGAATAATTTGTCGCGATAACTGATGAGTTCGTGACGCCCTATGCAGCAACTAAAAGAGATAAAGATAAGGGAGGCCTAGTCTACGCGGTCGCCCTCCATCCTGGGGATTTTGTTCACCTTGGCGATGATGTGGGCGACCTGCTCCTTTAGAGCCTCCATGTTTGCGTCGGCCGGCAAGCTGCGAAGAACGTTGGCAAGATTTATGCCGGGGTTCCGGTATACGATCTTCGTCAGCACGCGCTCCATGGTTCCCGCGCACATCCGGCGAGTCTCCTCGGCAAGTTGCGCGGGGATCTTCTCCCGCAGATTTGCAAGGGCCGGCGCGATCCCCTCAAGAAGAGATCGAGCTTGGCGTGGGGCGAGGTTTGATCCGGGGAATAGTTGAGATGCTCCAGCTTCAGCGCCAGCAGCTCCTGGTCAATGGCGGACGCAGAAGACACCAAGTCCTCGGTCCATATCTCGACGATGCGACGGAAATCCTCGGCTGCTTTATTGGCACCGGCCACTAAGGATCGCTCCTCGCGGAGCTCCTCCTTCAGCTTGGTTTCCCGGTCCCGGGCAGCGTCGAGCGAGTCCTTCAGCGCAGAAATTTTCTGCTCAAGATCCTCGACGGAGTCCTTGGCGGCCTTCAGCTCGTCGCCCTTCTCAGAAAGACGCGCTTGGAGCTCTGAGTTGGTGTGGGCGTATTTCGCGCTCCGTGATGAGCGCGCGATCTTCTCCGAGTCCACCTTCAACAGCTCCTCCAGTTGCGCGACCTTGGCGGCAAGATCTTCCTTGGCGATCTCCGCGGCCGCCGCGGCGTCTTTCGCCTCCTTCAATTCCCCGCCAAGGGCCTGCTCCCGAGCGGCAAGGTCTTCCTCGTGGGCGTCAAGGTCAACTTTTCGCTGGTTGAGCTCTCCTTCTCGCCGGGACAGCTCAACTCCGGCGAGCCGTTGCTGCTCTTCGGCCTCGGCCTTCTCCAGCAGCCACTCTTCATACTGCCCGGCGAGTTGCTCACGCTTCTTCGCCACTTCGCGGAGAGCAGCCTGATTGGCGGCGCTGAGCTCCGCCGCGCGCTTCTTCATCTCCTCGGCGGCCTTGGCGGCAAGGGCCTCCCGGGAAGCGAGCTTCGCCTGTCTGGCCCGGTAAAGAGCCAGGAGCTGGTGAAGCAGCTTCTCCTCATCGGGCCCGCCGCTCCCGCCGGGCCCCTCGACGACCTTCAGACCCGCGGAGGCGAGGATCTCCCCATCGAAGGTCTCGCCCTCCGCGGGAGCTCGCGACGAGGAACCCCACGGCACCTGGATGTAGACACCGTTGGGGGCCTCCAGGTAGTAGCCGGATCGCTCCTCCCCGGCGGAGGGTCGGTAACCGCGCAGATGATTGACGCCTCCGCAGCCTCCGGGCAGTGGTGCGGCCGCCGTCCCCTCCCGGCCAGCTGCGTCCGCAGCCGGGCGATCTCGCACATGTGGCTCGGCGGCTCCGCCGCGTCCTCGGCGACAGGGGCATCATCACCGCCACCTTGCACGTCCTCCTCCTCCTCAATGACGACCTCCGTCTCCATCTGCTCGGGGGGAGGAGGGGGATCTAGAAGAAGAAGAAAAAGCAAAAGAAGCTCAAGCAAATATCCAAAAAGAGACGACGCCAAGAAGGCAAAGTTGCAGAACTTACCTTGGCGGACATCTTGAGGCGGGCTCTCTTGCCGGGAACTATCCTTGGCGGAGTGGCCGCCCTCGTCGGGCCGCTCGCTCTTGGCGGGGTACTCGCCCTTGGCGGAGTACCCGCCCTTGGCGGGACGCTCTCCCTTGCCGGGGAGTCCAACCTTGGCGGGGATGGAGGGACTGCCGGCTCCTCGAGGCGACCTCCGGATGCTCCTGCCACGCGGCTCCATCTCTGCGCAAGTCAAGACAAACACATCAAGATATTGGAACAAGATGAAGCTTTTAGACAGCGTCCGCAAGCGAAGGTCAGGGACCCAGACGTCTGTTGGGGCTACGCTGGGGGCTGCTCCTCGGGACGGCGCTCGGGTCCGGCAAGCTTGCCTCCCACGTCCCAGTCGCCTCGGCGGGCGGGTCATCCGCGACTTCGACCACGGGCACCTTGGCTTTCTTCGCCGCCCGCTCAGTCAAGGTCCTGAAATCAGCACAAAAACAAGATTAGCCACAACAATAATCAAGGCGAAATTTAAGAAGATGAAGATTTCGGGTACTCACTCCTGTTCTTCCTCGTCATCTTCGCTCAAGGCGGAGAAGTCATCTCGCACTGGTCGCGTCGGCGCCAGAGCAGGAGGCGAAACCCCATGGGCGCTTTGACGGTCCTCGGGGCTGGGGGCTGCGAAGACCCAGCCCCTGTGGCGGCCGGGACCCGAGAAGCGGGCGGAGCCGCCGCTCCGCTCCGAGAAGGCCCCTGTCCGCTCGGCGCCGACCTGCGAGGCGCCCTTGCTGTGGCCTGCGCGCGGGTCGCTTCCGCCATGTCTGGTGCGCCGGTCGCCCTCGGCGCGGCTCGACTCCCCCGGGAAGCTTGCGCTGCCCGGCGAGCTGGTAGTTGCCGGGGGGCTTGCATGCTCGCTTCCGCCGCAGCCTTGCGGAGGCGCTTCGGTGGAGAACACTTGGGGCTCGCCCGGGGCGGGGAGGTCTCCGACGACGAGGAGAGGTCGTCGTCGTAAAGGTCTGTGGACCCGCCGGCATCTTCGGCGGCCGCGGCGTCCTCCTCCTCCTCCTCGCCGGCTGGCTCGCGGACCTAGCGCCTGCTGCGACCCCTTTTCCTCTGGCGTCTCCGCTCCTCCGGCGCCTCCGCTCCTGCGGCGCCTCGGCTCCCCGGCAGCACCACCTCTTGCCGCGGCCTCGCCACGATTCCGGGATCCCGGAGTGCCTCGAGAGGGACCCGCAAGCGCGCCGGGGAAGTCGCAGCAACCTGCAGATCTCCGCCGCCTCCGTTTGGTAGGACTCCTCTGCAGCCTCTGCCTCCTCGGGCGTCTGACCCGAGCGTTCTGTCTGCTGCAGCTGCAGCGCCTCTTCGCCCGAGAAGCTATGTACGCGAGCTCTGGTCCGTGGTGTCCCGTGTCAGCCCCGGTCTCGTTCTTGTTCTTCGCCACCTCCTCAAGGGTGTCAAGAAGTTGAGAACGCCTATTGATTCGGGCGGAATCCACGAGCGCCCACGCCGCGCGAAGTCACACGCTGGCATCATGGCGAGGAGGCGATCCCGAGCCGTCTTTGCTGCAGAGGGGCACCACCCCGGGAGGCTGAACCACTCGGGATGGTCCGGTCATATCTCAAGAGTTCCGGACCATCCCCTCGCCTCAGCGTCGTGAAGTTAAAGTTCAGCCCGGGGCGCAGCCTCATTATATCCGCTGCGCCGCCGTACTCCCAGGCCGGCCTTTTCCTGTCTTGGAGGGGGGCAATGCGGCGGCGGAGGAAGTCGGCGCCTACTTCGGCAACGGACAGCCCGCTTCTCGAAGACGAAGAATCCGGATAAGGGCAACGTCGAGCTTGATGTCGTCCGAATCCAGCTCGCTCCAGTCTCGGCCGCGCGCAATGGGCGTTGTGCGCGGCGCGGTGAAGGGCTGCGGCTCGTCTTCGACGATCCAGCACCAGTCCGCACGCCACTCTTCCCACTTGACGCGGAGCTCCCCCGGCAAGTATGACCCCTTCAAGTTCAGACGGAAAACCCAAGAAATCCCTCCGGAGAGGGGGGAGCCGGGCTCTGCTCTAGGAGTAAAGAAGTGCCTGAACAGAGCTACATTTGGGTGGATCCCTATGAAGTTTTCGCACATATGTGCGAAAACCGCCATTGTGAGGACGGTGTTGGGGGTGAAATCAAGAAGGTGGAAGCCATATGTGTTCATGATGTCACAGAAAAATTCAGAAAAAGGAGGACAAAGACCGCAGTGGAAGAAGGCTGCGAAGAAATAGTACCCGCCAGGATAGTGGTCCATGGTGGCGGCCGGATGAGCTCTGGTCCGAGGATGCGCCGTGGTCCTCTTGGCCCAGAACAGGAAATACTTGCCCCAGAGTTCTTGCACGCCGAGCCGCGGCGGGAGGACGACGTTCTCCCTCCGCATCTGGGCGAGCTTTTCCGCATGCTCGGACTTCTCCTTCTTGGTCTTCTCCGCTTTCCCCTTCCCCTTCCTGGTTTTCGGGGCCATGGCGGAGGCGGCGAGGGAAGGAGGACGAAGAGTCCGGCGGCGCCGCAAACGCAAGAAACGGCGGAGGAGATGCGGAAGCGGGGTGCGAAGAGGATCTCTGGAGGAGGAAGAAGAAGCAATGAAAGCGATGGAGGGGAACCGCGCCTGCTTCCTCTGTTTTTATGGGGAAGTGGGGGGCGTTCCGCTCTTCTCATTAAAGGACGTGGGCACGTCCTATCCCACGACGCCGCAATCGACGCGTGCTGTTGCACGGGAAGGCAGCAGAGGCGGAAGTGGAGTCGGCACGCCGTGGGCCGCATGTGCCCGTGCACTGTTTTGGGCCTGGCCCAACAGCGCTCGGCACCGTGTATGGCCCAGGCCCGGGGGCTCCTGTCGGTGTACTAAGGTAGGGGTACCTCAGTACCCCAACTTGTGCACGGGCAGCTGCAGCTTCCTGCGGCTGGATCCACCATATGCTTGCCGGAGGTCATTTCCACTCCACATCAAGCCATTCAAGGACAAAAGTACAAGACAGAAGATCAAGACCCCGGCAAGAGGAGCTTGCCGGGAAGGCCGTTCCAGGCTCAAGATTATATCACCCACACAAGACCCTGGCGAGAGGAGCTCGCCGGGGAGACTAGAAGATTATATCATAGAAGACACGCCTCGGCGCTATACGCGTCCCGGCGAGGACCCGGGGAGCGACAAGTTACAAAGCCCGACAAGGCCCCGGGTCCGGCAAGATCAAGACCCCGGCAAGGTACTTGCCGGGGAGAGCTGTGCTGCGTGCCCGCACTCCAGGTCATCTGCCCACGCGTCGCCTTCAGCTTTCTCCAGAGACGCGTGGCGGGTGGCTGTGCTGCATGGAGGGTGCGGTGGCACTCCACGGTGGTGGATCCACCGCCGTGGCAAACGGAGACGCAAGGGCGGGAGCTTTTGGGGCGACGGCGACGGGCATTAAATGCTCTTGTCCCCCTCTGTCAAAAGTAGGTAGAATCCACTGTTCAAGCTAATCGTGGCTGCCTTTGTTCCCGCACTGTTCCAACTACCACCTCTTTTACATTTTTACCCCTCTACCCTACGTTGACACCTGTCGGTGACCCCTTGCCCTATAAAAGGAGGCCCATGCACAACGTAGGGGAGGTTCGAACCCTGGGCAACTCTAGCGCCTGGGATTCGGCTGGTTCCATACACCACACCACCATTCGCTCGCATTCTTGAGCAAGATCAAATACAACACAAAGCAGCGGAGGGTTTCTGCGACCATCGCGTCTGGTTGGGTAAAATCGCCCTGCGCATCGCCTCGATCTGCTCTCTGTGCCTCCTCCGCCCTCGTACCGAACACACGAAGGGGCTCCCCGGCCCCATAGGTGTCGTTTCCCCGGCAGAGAGCATAATTTTGTAGCAAATTTATCTATCACCTTAAGCCACAAATTGGTTTCATCATGTTTATGCTTCTTACAATATATATCATCCCTATAAGGCATGTCCTCACAAACTCTATTCACTCCACAAAAATTGACATGCTTATAAGAAACTTCTTTATCATGACTAGTGCAATCATCATTAGTATCATGAATATTCATAGCAAGCACATTAACAAAATTGCAATCATGTTTATCATTCAATGATTTAGAGCCAAACATTTTATTGACTTCTTCTTCTAACACTTGAGCACAATTTTCCTTTCCATCATTTTCATGGAAGACATTAAAAAGATGAAGCAAATGAGGCAACCTCATTTCCATTTTTTTTAGTTTTCTTTTATAGACTAAACTAGTGATAAAACAAGAAACTAAAAGATTCAATTGCAAGATCTGAAGATATACCTTCAAGTGCTCACCTCCCCGGCAACAGCGCCAGAAAAGAGCTTGATGTCTACTATGCAACCTTTCTTCTTGTGGATGTTGTCGGGCCTCCAAATGCAGAGTTTTGTAGGACAGTAGCAAATTTCCCTCAAGTGGATGACCTAAGGTTTATCAATCCGTGGGAGGCGTAGGATGAAGATGGTCTCTCTCAAACAACCCTGCAATCAAATAACAAACAGTCTATTGTGTCCCCAACACAACCAATACAATGGTAAATTGTATAGGTGCACTAGTTCGGAGATGGTGATTTGAGTGTAGTATGGATAGTAGATATAGGTTTTGTAATCTGAAAATATAAAAACAACAAGGTAACTAGAAACAAAAGTGAGAAAAAACGGTATTGCAATGCTTGAAAACAAGGCCTAGGGTTCATACTTTCACTAGTGAAAGTTCTCTCAACAATGATAACATAATTAGATCATATGACAATCCCTTAATGTTCGACAAAAGTCACTCCAAAGTTCCTATCGCGGAGAACATAAGATGAAATTGCTTGTAGGGTACAAAACCACCTCAAAGTTATTCTTTCCGATCAATCCATCGATCTATTCTTGTAAGTGTCACAAACAACCCTAGAGTTCGTAGTAAAATAACACCATATGACACACATCAATCAACCCTAATGTCACCTAGATACTCCAATGTCACCACAAGTATCCACGGGTCAATTATACAATATGCATCAAACAACTTCAGATTCATAATATTCAATCCAACATAAAGAACTTCAAAGAGTGCCCCAAGATTTCTACAGGAGAAACAAGGATGAAAATGTGCATCAACCCCTATGCATAGATTACCCCAATGTCACCTCGGGAATCCGCGAGTTGAGTGCCACAACATACATCAAGTGAATCAATAGAATACCCCATTGTCACCACGGGTATCCCACGCAAGACATACATCAAGTGTTCTCAAATCCATAATAGTATTCAATCCGATAATAGTGAAACCTCAAAGGTAAAACTCAATTCATCACAAGAAGGTAGAGGGGAGAAACACCATATAGTAACAAAGCTCGCGGTACATCAAGATCGTGCCATATCAAGAACATGAGAGAGAGAGAGAGAGAGAGATCAAACACATAGCTACTGGTACATACCCTCAGCCCTGAGGGTGAACTACTCCCTCCTCGTCATGGAGACCAACAGGATGATGAAGATGGCCTCTGGTGATGGTTTGCCCCTTTGGCAAGGTGCCGGAACGGGCTCCCGATTGGTTTTTCATGGCTACAGAGGCTTGCGGCGGCGGAACTTCCGATCTAGGTTTCTTTCTGGGGGGTTTCGTGATTTATAGGAATTTTTGGCGTTGGTCTCACATCAGGGGGGCTCCACGAGGCAGTGGCAAGGTAGGGGCGCGCCCTAGGGGGGAGCCCTCCACCCTTGCTGTTGCCTCAGGACTCTCCTGGCTCAACTCCTATGCTCTGTGGGCTTCTTATGGCCCATAAAAAATCACCGTAAATTTTCAGCTCGTTTGGACTCCGTTTGATATTCCTTTTCTGTAAAACTCAAAAACAAGGAAAAACAGAAACTAGCACTGGGCTCTAGGTTAATAGGTTAGTCCCAGTAATAATATAAAATAGCATATAAATGCATATAAAACATCCAAGATGGATAATATAATAGCATGGAACAATCAAAAATTATACATACGTTGGAGACGTATCAGTCACATGTGACACCGTAATCCTTTAAAGTTTGCCTCATCCATAGCAATTGGGCACAACAACTTGTGGCGGCTACATATTCGACCTCGGTGGACGAGAGAGACACACAATTTTGCTTCTTTGAAGACCAACTCACCGAAGAGCAACCAAGGAATTGGCACCCTCCGGAAGTTGACTTCCTCTCCACTCAATCTCCCGCCCAATCCGAGTTTGGGTAATCCATGAGATCGAATCTTGCTCCTTTGGGGTACCATAAGCCAAAGTTTGGGGTATGAGCCAAATATAGAAAGATTCGCTTGACCGCCACATAGTGACTTTCCTTTGGTGCGGCTTGGAACCGTGCAAAAATTCCCACACTCAACATGATATCCGGTCTAGATGCACAAAGTTAAAGCAAGGTCCAATCATGGAATGATATACCTTTTGATCCACCGCTTTACCATTGGGACCACTATCAAGCTTGCACTTGGTGGGCATGGGAAACTTGACCGACTTGACATCATCTAGCTTGAATCTCTTGAGCATGTCTTGGGTATACTTGGCTTGGTTGATGAAAGTTCCCTCTCTTCTTTGCTTGACTTCGAACCCGAGAAAGAACTTCAACTCTCCAATCATAGACATTTCAAACTTCTTGGTCATTCATGCAGCAAACTCATCATTAAAAGATTTGTTAGGAGAACCAAAAATAATATCATCAACATATAGTTGGCATATGAACAAATCCCCTTTGACCCTCTTAGTAAAAAAGAGTAGGATTGATTTTCCCAATTTGAAACCCATGATCTTGCAACAACTCAGTAAGGTGCTCATACCACGCATATGGGGCTTGCTTAAGGCCATAAGTGCCTTTTTGAGTTTTGTATAGATGAGTGGGGAATTTGGGATCCTCAAATCCTGGAGGTTGTTTGACATACACCAACTCATTCAAAGGACCATTAAGAAATGCACTTCTCACATCCATTTGTTGCAATTTAAAATCATGATGAGATGCATCTGCAAGCAACATGCAAATAGATTCAAGAGGAGCAACAAGGGCAAAGGTTTCACCGTAGTTGATACCCTCGACTTGGGAGTAGCCTTGTGCCACCAATCTTCCCTTGTTTTGAACAACCACATCGTTTGCATCTTGCTTGTTCTTCAAGATCCATTTGGTCCCGACGACATTATGTTCCTATGTTGGCCTTGGCACTAATTCCCAAACTTGATTGCGCTCATAGTTCTTGAGTTCATCATGCATGGCTTCAATCCAATCCTCATCATCGAGCGCCTCATGTACCTTTTGGGGTTCAACACACGAAACAAACGCGTGAAGCTCATAAAAATTTGACAATTGTTTACAAGTAGTTACCCCTTTTCTCAAGCTTCCAAGCACATTCTCCATGACATGTTGTTGACGCTCGAGCTTGGAAGCCACCTTAGCGGCATGACGCTCCAAAAGTTCCTCGATGGGCATTTGAGGATCATCTTGCACATCTTGAGCATCGTCTTGAGTTTGTCCTTGATCGTGAGCTTACTATTGATATTGGGCACCGTCTTGAGCTTGCTCTTGATCTTGACCTTGCTCTTGACCTTGAACATGCTCGAAGACATGAACTTGATATTGGGTATCATTTGGTGCATCACCATCTTCATGAGGTAGATCTTGCCCTTGATCTTTTTCATGGGTTGAAGGGCCTTCACTTTGTTCTTCAGAAGCATGTGGGTCTAGCGTTGGTGATGGCTCCACTTGAGTAGAGCATTGTCCTTCTCCTTCGGCCACAAGGGGTTCCTTAATGGGGAGTATTTTATCAGATTTTGGGTTCCGCAAACCCTTGAGAGGTTCGAACTCTGGGGTGCGTGCGGAGATCTCAACCTACCCAGCCTGCTACTCGTGAAACCTCACAGCCTACCGCGTCGAGCTCGAATGGAAAGAAAGACATGGCAGTTTAGCCAAGTTTGGGCCACCATGCGGTGTAAAACCCTACTCCTACTTTGTGGTGGATTGGCCTCGAGGGGCTGTGGAAGAACTAGTACAGTGGAAGAACAACCTCAGGAGGTGTGTTCTTGATCTCGGGTGAGTTGGTGAGGTGGTGAGGGTGGAATGGATTCGATCCCCCTCTGTGGTGGTGGTTAGGTCCTATTTATAGTGGCTTTGGTCCTCTTCCCAAATGTAGGCGGGAAGGGATCCCACAACGGCCAAATTTGAAGGGAGACAACAAGTACATCCTATCCTCACTAAAGTGCTCGCCTGCAAAAAGCCTCTGGTCGTGACACTGCGGTGGGCTCGATGATGACCTCCGTCCTGCCGCCCTGGCGGTCTTGGTCTTGTTGCACCAGAATGGAAACCTTTGGCTGATTCTTTGGGACTCCACGCCTGCTGCTTGCCTCCTTTGCACCGAAGAGGAAACTGGTACACTACGCCCACTGGCGCCCGCCTGGCGCCCGCCTGGCCTTGGTCGTCATGGCTCATGTCGGCTGAGCCTCGCGAGGTGCGCCTTGCATAGAAATCTCTGCTCCTCGGGAGCCAGCATGGGAAGGCCGACCCCCTGGGAGGTCTTGATGCTGTCCGCCTCACGAGGCTTGGCCCCTTGCGAGGGTCTTGGGTTGTTGATGATGAAGCTGGGCCATACCAGGCCATCGATGGAGACACACTGTGGGCCGCAGGTAGGCAAGCCTGGGTACCCCCTTATCCAGAATGCCGACAGTAGGCCCCGGGCCCAAGGCACGCTCGGACTTGGCCTCTAGGCGACGCCAAAGGGCAAGCATGGAGAACCACGGGCCCTAACCACCTGCGGCCTTGGACAACGCGTGGCGATTGATGGGACATAGGGCGTCTTCACTTCCCCATGCTGCCTTGAAATCCGCCAAGCCTGGAGGTTGCCCATTGCCAGAATAGCCCGCCCCTATAGATTACGCGCTTGGCCTTTGTCTCCTTCCTCCCTTGGCTTGCAAGCCTTCTCGCAGATCCAGCGTCAGCGTCATTCCGCCCCCCTCCTTGCTTCCGCCATGGCCCCGCAGTAGAGGAAGAAGAAAGGGAGGTCGCACGCCCCGGCTGAACCCCTGCCGGCCTTGGAACCTGCTCTTGAGCGGTCGACGGTGATCAATTAGGAGGGGCTGGACAAGGTCCGACCCTCTCTTGCCGCCGATTCCAATGAGTGGAAGGCGACGATCACCCAGCCCGCATCTTGGCTTGCGGGCGACATGAGCGCCCTCGAGATTCCTATCCATCTCCACGCCCTCTTTGCGGGCCTGATTCCTCCTTTCTCCCCTTTCTTCAACGCCATAATCTCGCACTACCAGATTCACCTACTGCACTTGGATCCCCGCTCCATCATCCTCCTTGCCGTCTTCACCTTCCTTTGTGAAGCCATAGTCGGCATTGCTCCTTCTGTAGCCTTGTTTCGCCATTTCTTCTTGCTCCCTCTGGTCGATGCCCGGTAGCGCTCGGGGTGCGTGGCCTTCGAAGCTGTTGTGGTGACGGCTGGCTCGGGGATCAACTTCGAGCTATCGCCAGATGCGAAAGGGGTTCCGGAAGCAGTGGTTTCTTGTAGACGTTGGCACACACAGCCCCCTCCTTCTGACCCCTCGAGCGCCAGCGGAGCCTAGCTCCAGCTGAGGGCATGTGAAGCTTGTCGACCATCGGCTTGCCCGCGTCTGGAAGCGGTTGGCTGCTACCTCTTGAGCACTACGTTGGTTTTCCCTTGAAGAGGAAAGGGTGATGCAGCAAAGTAGCGTAAGTATTTCCCTCAGTTTTTGAGAACCAAGGTATCAATCCAGTAGGAGGCTCCTCAAAAGTCCCACGCACCTACACAAACAAACAAGAACCTCGCAACCAACACAATAAAGGGGTTGTCAATCCCTTCACGGTAACTTGCGAAAGTGAGATCTGATAGAGATAATATGATAAGATAAATATTTTTGGTATTTTTATAATATAGATTGGAAAGTAAAAGATGCAAATAAAAGTAGATGGAAAACTTATATGATAAAAGATAGACCCAGGGGCCATAGGTTTCACTAGTGGCTTTTCTCAAGATAGCATAAGTATTATGGTGGGTGAACAAATTAATGTCGAGCAATTGATAGAAAAGTGCATAGTTATGAGATTATCTAGGCATGATCATGTATATAGGCATCACGTCCGCAACAAGTAGATCGAAACGATTCTGCATCTACTACTATCAATCCACACATCTACCGACTCTTGCCTGCATCTAGAGTATTAAGTTCATAAGAACTGAGTAACGCATTAAGCAAGATGACATGATGTAGACGGATAAACTCAAGCAATGTGATATAAACCCCATCTTTTTATCCTCGATGGCAACAATACAATACGTGCCTTGCTGCCCTAACATCCACCGGGAAAGGACACCGCAAGATTGAACCCAAAGCTAAGCACTTCTCCCATTGCAAGAAAGATCAATCTAGTAGGCCAAACCAAACTGATAATTCGAAGAGACTTGCAAAGATAACCAATCACACATAAAAGAATTCAGAGAAGATTCAGTTATTTCTCATAGATAAACTTGATCATAAACCCACAATTCATCGGATCTCGACAAACACACCGCAAAAAGAGCTACATCGAATAGATCTCCAAGAAGATCAAGGAGAACTTTGTATTGAGATTGAAAGAGAGAGAAGAAGCCATCTAGCTAATAACTATGGACCCGAAGGTCTGTGGTAAACTACTCACAACTCATCGGAGAGGCCTTGGAGATGATGTAGAGGCCCTCCATGGTCGATTCCTCCTCCAGCGAAGCGCCGGCGAAGGCTCCAAGATGGGATCTCGCGGACACAGAAGGTTGCGGCGGTGGAAATAGTTTTTCGTGGTACTCCTAGATGTTTTCAGGGTACGTGGATATATATAGGCGAAGGGGGTAGGTCAGGGGAGCCACGAGGGGCCCACGAGGGTGGGGGGCGCGCCCACCCCCCTGAGGCGCCCCGGGCACCCTCGTGGCCGCCTCGTTCGTTGCTTGACCTCCACTCCAAGTCTCCTGGATTTCATTTGTTCCAAAAAGATCGCTCCCGAAGGTTTCATTCCGTTTGGACTCCGTTTGATATTCATTTCCTTCGAAACACTGAAATAGGCAAAAAAACAGCAATTCAGGCTGGGCCTCCGGTTAGTATGTTAGTCCCAAAAATGATATAAAAGTGTAAAGTAAAGCCCGTACACATCCAAAACTGGTAATATAATAGCATGGAACAATCAAAAATTATAGATACATTGGAGACGTATCAAGCATCCCCAAGCTTAAATCCTGCTCGTCCTTGAGTAGGTAAATGATAAAAACAGAACTTTTGATGTGGAATGCTACCTAGCACAATTCTCAATGTAATTTTCTTTATTGTGGCATGATTGTTCATATCCAAATGATTCAAGATAAAAGTTCATAAAACATAAAATAGTAATACTTCAAGCATACTAACAAGTAATCATGTCTTATCAAAATAACATAGCCAAAGAAAGCTCATCCCTACAAAATCATATAGTTAGGCCATGTGTCATTTTCATTACACAAAATACTCCCATCATGCACAACCCCGGTTTCAGCCAAGAAATTGGTTCATATTTTTTAATGTGCTTCAGCTTTTTCAACTCTTACGCAATACATGAGCACAAGCCATGGACATAGCACTATATGTGGCATAGGGTGGTGGTTGTGAAGACAAAAAGGGAGAAGATAGTCTCACATCAACTAGGCGTATTAACGGGCTATGGAGATGCCCATTAATAGATATCAATGTGAGTGAGTAGGGATTGCCATGCAACGGATGCACTAGAGCTATAAATATATGAAAGCTCAATTAAAGAAACTAAGTGGGTGTGCATCCAGCTCACTTGCTCACGAAGACCTAGGGAATTTTGAGGAAGCCCATCATTGGAATATACAAGCCAAGTTTTATAATGAAAAATTCCCACTAGTATATGAAAGTGACAACATAGGAGACTCTCTATCATGAAGATCATGGTGCTACTTTGAAGCACAAGTGTGGAAAAAAGATAGTAACATTGTCCCTTCTCTCTTTTCTCTCATTTTTTCTTTTTTTATTTCTTTTTTTTGGTGGGCTTATTTGGCCTCTTTTTTTTATTTGTTTGGGCTTCTTTGGCCTCTTTTATTTTTATAAAGTTCGAAGCCTCATTCCGACTTGTGGGGGAATTGTCTTCATCATCCTTTCCTCACTTGGGACAATGCTCTAATAATGAAGATCATCACACTTTTATTGATTTACAACTCAAGGATTACAACTCAATACTTAGAACAAAATATGACTCTACGTGAATGCCTCCGGCGGTGTACTGGGATATGCAATGAATCAAGAGTGACATGTATGAAAAATTATGAAGGTGGCCTTGCCACAAATACGATGTCAACTACATGATCATGCAAAGAGCAATATGACAATGATGAAGCGTGTCATAATAAACGGAATGGTGGAAAGTTGCATGGCAATATATCTCGGAATGGCTATGGAAATGCCATAATAGGTAGGTATGGTGGCTGTTTTGAGAAAGGTAAATGATGGGTGCATGGTATCGGTGAAAGTTGCGCGGTATAATAGAGGCTAGCAATGGTGGAAGGGTGAGAGTGCGTATTCTCCATGGACTCACATTAGTCATAAAGAACTCACATACTTATTGCAAAAGTCTACTTGCCCTCGAAGAAAAGTACTACTACGCATGCTCCTAGGGGAAGGGTTGGTAGGAGTTAACCATCGCGCTATCCCGACCTCCACTCATATGGAAGACAATTAAAAGAGCACCCCATGCAACAAAATTGTCACACAACTTTTACCATGCGTGCATGCTACGGGACTTGCCAACTCCAATACAAGTATTTCTCAATTTCATAATTACCCAACTAGCATGACTCTAACATATATCTCAAAACAATTATCAAGCATCAAATTGATCATAGTGTTTAATGCACTTTCTATGATAGTTTTTATTATACCCAACTTGGATGCTCATCATTCTAGGACCAATTTTATAACCATAGCAAACACCATGTTGTTCTAAAAGACTCAATGATATAAGTGAAGCATGAGAGATCAACAATTTCTACAAAATAAAGCCACCGCCGTGCTCTAAAAGATATAAGTGAAGCACTAGAGCAAAACTATCTAGCTCAAAAGATATAAGTGAAGCACATAGAGTATTCTAATAAATTCCAAATCAAGTGTGTCTCTCCAAAAAGGTGTGTACAGCAAGGATGATTGTGGTAATCTAAAAAGCAAATACTCATATCATACAAGACGCTCCAAGCAAAACACATATCATGTGGCGAATAAAAATATAGCTCCCAGTAAAGTTACCGATAGATTTAAGATTTAAAGAGGGATGCCTTCCAGGGCATCCCCAAGCTTAGGCTTTTGGTTATCCTTGAATATCTTGGGCTGCCATGGGCATCCCCAAGCTTAGGCTCTTTCCACTCCTTATTCCATAGTCCATCAAATCTTTACCCAAAACTTGAAAACTTCACAACATAAAACTCAACAGGAAATCTCAAAAGCTCTGTTAGTGCAAGAAAGAAAAACCACCACATAAGGTACTGTAATGAACTCATTCTTTATTTATATTGGTGTTAAACCTACTGTATTCCAACTTCTCTATGTTTCATACCCCGATACTAGCCATAGATGCATCAAAATAAGCAAACAACAAACGAAAAACAGAATCTGTCAAAAACAGAACAGTCTGTAGCAATATGTAACTTTCGAATACTTCTGAGACTCTAAAACTCCTACAAAAATAGGAAGTCCTGGTAAATTTGTCTATTGATCTACTGCAAAAAGAAACAACAAAATCACGCTTCTGTGATTTACTAAAATTATTCTCGTGCGTGCAAAAGTTTCTATTTTTCAGCAGAATCAAATTAACTATCGCCGTAGGTTATCCTATAGGTTCTACTTGGCACAAACACTAATTAAAACAGAAAACCACATCTAAACAGAGGCTAGATGAAATATTTATTACTAAACAGAAACAAAAAGCAAGAAACAGAAATAAAATTGGGTTGCCTCCCAACTAGCGCTATCGTTTAACGCCCCTAGCTAGGCATAAAAGCGAGAATAGATCTAAGTAGTGCCATAATAATAAGATAGATCACGAAAACTCATTTCATATTCTCTATGTTCAGCAGCAAGTTTTATTTGAGGCAAGCAAAAGTAATCAAAAGGGCTAAATTTAATGGGACAGAAGACCCCAAGATCAATCTCGGGAGGTATAGGTTCCTCCTTTGGCCCTTCATATTGCACAACCAATTCATCATTATAAGCATTCTTTTGGCAGAAATTCGTTAGCCTATACTCAAGAGAATATCCTAGCTCATTATTTTGAAGAGCAAAGTCATTATTAAGTTCGGAAATTCTATCAACTAGAACATTGGTAGGAACCTTTTTTCTAAGGTTTTCATTAAAAGCAACATAGTCTAAAGATTGAAAATGCATTATTTCCTCTTGATCAAAGAGGATTGCCTCTATGGGAGTACGGCCACCGTCCACCCTATAATGTGCAAAGATTTCTTTGGCTTCTTTTATTATAAATCTGAACTCATGTGCCAAAAAGATAGTAGCGGCGCGCTTAACAGAAGAATACTCAATATTAGAAAATTCTAAGAAAATCCTTTGTATGCAGGGATGCATGTGCATAAACTGCCTTTCAAGTTCAACTATAAGCATGGCAATAGCATCCGCAAGACTACTAGTTCTATGAAGAATAGAACTACCCATAGAAGGTAAAGCACCGGCACAAGTAAAGAAATCTTGAATAACCCCTTTCCCAATAATATTAACACTACCGATTCGAAAAGAATTTGTATGTAAGATAGGGGGTTCTTCAGCAGAAGCATCAAAATTTTCCATGTTATTATTATTGTCCATATCGACGATAATTTCCCCAATTTCAGACATAACAGCAGAAAATGCGAGGAGCAAGTGAAAGAGGGAGGAGATTGGGAAAGAGAGGGCGAATAAAATGGCAAGGATGAAGTGGGGGAGAGGAAAACGAGAGGCAAATGGCAAATAATGTAATGCGAGGGAGATGAGTTTGTGATGGGTACTTGGTATGACTTGACTTGAGCAAAGACCTCCCCGGCAACGGCGCAAGAAATCCTTCTTTCTACCTCTTGAGCACTGTGTTGATTTTCCCTTGAAGAGGAAAGGGTGATGCAGGAAAGTAGCGTAAGTATTTCCCTCAATTTTTGAGAACCAAGGTATCAATCCAGTAGGAGGCTCCTCAAAAGTCCCACGCACCTACACAAACAAACAAGAACCTTGCAACCAACGCGATAAAGGGGTTGTCAATCCCTTCACGGTAACTTGCAAAAGTGAGATCTGATAGAGATAATATCATAAGATAAATATTTTTGGTATTTTTATGATGTAGATTGGAAAGTAAAAGATGAAAATAAAAGTAGATGGAAAACTTATATGATAAAAGATAGACCCAGGGGCCATATGTTTCACTAGTGGCTTCTCTCAAGATAGCATAAGTATCACGGTGGGTGAACAAATTAATGTCGAGCAATTGATAGAAAAGTGCATAGTTATGAGATTATCTAGGAATGATCATGTATATAGGCATCACGTCCGCAACAAGTAGATCGAAACGATTCTGCATCTACTACTATTACTCCACACATCGACCGACTCCTGCTTGCATCTAGAGTATTAAGTTCATAAGAACTGAGTAACGCATTAAGAAAGATGACATGATGTAGAGGGATAAACTCAAGCAATATGATATAAACCCCATCTTTTTATCCTCGATGGCAACAATACAATCGTGCCTTGCTGCCCTCGCATCCACCGGGAAAGGACACCGCAAGATTGAACCCAAAGCTAAGCACTTTTCCCATTGCAAGAAAGACCAATCTAGTAGGCCAAACCAAACTGATAATTCGAAGAGACTTGCAAAGATAACCAATCACACATAAAAGAATTCAGGGAAGATTCAATCATTTCTCATATATAAACTTGATCATAAACCCACAATTCATCGGATCTCGACAAACACACCGTAAAAAGAGTTACATCGAATAGATCACCAAGAAGATCGAGGAGAACTTTGTATTGAGATTGAAAGAGAGAGAAGAAGCCATCTAGCTAATAACTATGGAACCGAAGGTCTATGGTAAACTACTCACAACTCATCGGAGAGGCCTTGGAGATGATGTAGAGGCCCTCCATGGTCGATTCCTCCTCCGGCGGAGCACCGGTGAAGGCTCCAAGATGGGATCTCACGGATACAGAAGGTTGCGGCGGTGGAAATAGGTTTTCGTGGTGCTGCTGGATGTTTTCAGGGTACGTGGATATATATAGGCGAAGGGGTAGGTCAGGGGAGCCACGAGGGGTCCACGAGGGTGGGGGCGCGCCCACCCCCCTGGGGCGCACCGGGCACCATCGTGGCTGCCTCGTTCGTTGCTTGACCTCCACTCCAAGTCTCCTGGATTGTGTTTGTTCCAAAAAGATCGCTCCCGAAGGTTTCATTCCGTTTGGACTCCGTTTGATATTCCTTTCCTTCAAAACACTGAAATGGGCAAAAAAAACAGCAATTCGGGCTGGGCCTCCGGTTAGTAGGTTAGTCCCAAAAATGATATAAAAGTGTAAAGTAAAGCTCGTAAACACCCAAAACGGGTAATATAATAGCATGGAACAATCAAAAATTATAGATACATTGGAGACATATCACTGGCCGGGCAGCAGAAGCTCGGGGTGATGGCGCCAATGGTGGTGCAGGAATTCATCCAGTGGAGCATCGCCCCACTCCAGCGCCATTCCCGCCCAATGTGGGCCTTCACCGGTGCCGAGGACTCCATGAGGCTCCAAGCGCTTGCGCTGCCTTCCAAGACACTGAGCAAGGTGCTCGAGCTTCTGACGAGCGACTCCAAACCTACCAAGCTCCCAGGGAAGGGCTGCTCCCTCTACCAGTGCTCGAACAAGGTGGCCTTCGTGAAGCAGATGCCCCTCTTCGACAAGTGGGGGCTGTGTCCTACGGGCCTTGCAGGGCCTCACGAGAACCCTATCCTCGTGGCTTCCTTGCTCCTTCACCATGCGGCGCACGCCCCAACTGTGGAAGCAGGGGGGCACACACCACCAGGTGCCGCCGAGGCGACCCTCGGAGGCCAGGCGCCACCACGTGCTCAAGAGGCCGAGGCTCCTGAGGCCCCGGAAGGAGCCACCGCGGGGTCAGCGCGACCCGGTGCTCGTGAGACAGCCGCCTCCGAGGCTCGGGGAAGCGGCCCCAAGGCAGTTGCTGAAGGGAAGGTGCCTGCTGATGCTCCTGAGGCTACTGCCCAAGGAGCCTCGCCGAGCGCTCCTGCTGCTGGGGACCGCCTCTCGAAGCCCGGCCAGCTTCGCCTGAATCTTGAAGCACTCCGCAAGAGGAAGAGGTCTCCGAGCTGCAATGGTGACGCCTACCGACCGCTGAAGTAGAGGAAGTACATAGCTGTGGACGAGTAAGTACCTCATTCTAGTGACTTCCTGCATACCATGCTCTTTCCTGACTAGGGCTTCACAGGACTCCCGAGACGGCGAGGCCTCAGGAGAGGCATCCTTCATGGGCTCCTGGCCCGATCCCGATGCACAGCCCCCCGCGCCCGGCTCCCGCGCAAGGCATGGAGCCAACTCTAGTAGCCGGGGCACTGCTAGGGGGCCTCGGACCTGAGCCTCCTGCCTCCCTCTTCCGCAACCTGGCCTGGGGGCGGGGGGCGTGCCTCCCCGTTGATCGCTGCTGGCGATCGAGCACCCCTTGGGCCGTCTTCGTCTTTAGGTTGTGAAGCTGCATCGACCAGCCCCCAGGCGGAGGCAGGCGAGCCACTCCGCGCCCCTCTGGCGGCTCCCAGGGTCGAGGACGGGCTCGGTCGCGCGTTGGAGTTCACGCGCAGGCGCAGTGCTGTCCGCTTCGAGCTCTTTGGCGAGGCGATGCACACGATGATCCGGCTTGGTGAAGCGCTTGCCGACATCAACACCCGCCTCGAGGTAGAGGACCGCCGGTTGTCGCGCAAGTGGCACCAGCTGAAAGTCGCCATCAACCTAGGGCAGCTTTAGCGCGATCGGGCCGACGCACGCGTTGCGGCTTCCCTTGCAACTTCTCGCGGGGCTTGTGCCCGCGTCGTGGAGGAGGCCAGTGCTGCCGATCGTCGTTGTGAGGAAGCCGAGGAGTGAGAGCGGGAGCTCCTGACTTCAAACGCCGCCCCGAGCGGAAGTTCGAGGTGCGGCGGGCCCTCCTGGTTGCGTTGTCGGGTGAAGCGCCTCTCGTCGAGGCGGAGCTTTTGAGACGCCAAGAAGACTTGGCGCTAGAGGCTATGGAGCATAGCCTGGCATTGGAGTAGCTGGAAGTGAGGAAGCACCAGGCGGCTACAACTGAGGATGTTGTTGCCGCCCGAGAGGCCCGTGTCCAGCTGGAGGTTGAGGAGAGGGTGCGAAGGCACATGCGGACCTGGTTGAAGAGCATCGCCTGAAGCTGGAGCTGCTCTAAGCCGAGCTCGAGGGCAGGACCACCTCCCTCAAGGTGAAGCTGGAATCTGCTGAACAGCATGAGAGGGCTGCCAAGGAAGCTCGGGTTACTTCCGAGTCTGCCTTGGCCTCTGCCCGCGCTGAACTGTCTTTCCTTCGACAGCAGATCAAGGATATTGTGTCACTTGCAGAGAGAATCGCGAACGCGGCGAATTGACGCCTGACGCTACAATGCGAGCACGCCTCGATTCTCCAAGATCTCAGAATTAGGGCTAACTGCTCCTTGGGCACCATCTGTGACGAGAGCGCTCCTCACCCGCACGAGAATGATTACACCAGCCACCTCAGCTTCTTCACCAACATCGTGACCCGCCTGGAGGATCAGGCCGTGAGGGCCTGCGAGCTTGTCATGGAGAAGAGCCGGGGTCTTCTTGGGCGCGCCTTCTCACGTGTCTCCAGCCATCTTGTCAACCGTGATTCCCACTTCGAATTCAACATTGTGCTAGCCCCCGTGCCCACGATTATTCAGGACAACCTAGCCAAGTGGGTGGATGACCATGTGGATGCCCTGGTGGAAGAATTTGCTCCGGACGACGACACGGTTGTGATCGCGGCAGGAGAATATGGCGCAGGCAGCGATGATGAAGGGGATGGTCATGATGACGCGAGCGGCGCGAGCAGCACGGATGGGGGCGATGAAGAAGGTGCATCCAGCTAGGCCCGCATTTCTTTTGTTGTAACATGTATGACAAAACTTCAAGGCATCCTCGTGAGAGCATTTTGAAAGGGGGGCCTTGCAATATATGTAGTTATGAAATGCTTTTGAAGTCGTGCCCGGGGCGCAACCCAGCAGGTCTGCGGGCTCCCAAACAGGGTAGTTGTTATGACTTATCTTTGGCTCTGCAGGCCTCGAGTGAGCCCTGACATTGCGACAGTGCTTTCTCTCTTGAAGCGAGCCCGCCGCGGAATCATGAGGTTCTGAGCCTCCTGAGGGGCCTGCTGGCCTGTCCTTGGGTGCTTTGCAAGGGACCAATTGTCGGGTCATGGCAAGGTGCGTGTGTGGTGGTCGCAGCCTGGCCCCTGGTGGGAGCCTTTGCATGCCCGGGATTGGCCTGTTCATGCTCAACGCGTGTGCACCGCACCCAGCCCCCGCTTGCGAGGCGCTCGGGGGGAGGTGCAGCAGGCACGAGCCCGCTCAAAAACACGAAACCAGAAAGCGAGAGAACGACACAAGACGAGAAAACTTTCCCCCGTTTTTCTTTTGGTAAGAACGCAAGATTCAAATTCATTCCAAAAAGTCGGCGAATTGAGTACAGAAAGAAGGGCGAAAGCAAACAGCCGCGTCCGGCGCCTAGCTAGTACAGCCCCACTCATTATTACGTGAGAGTGTCACGAGCAGAGACCTTCACAGGTCGGAGCCTTGTTCATGTCGCCTGACGAGGACCCCGCCTTGCGCTGCCCCCGACCACCGTTGGGGCCTCCGGAAACCAGGACGAGACCAAGGGGCAAGGAGGACGCTGGCAGCGCCCTCGGCGACCGCAGGCCCTCCGTCGGGGGGGGAGGGCTCGCCGGCGCCTTTCCCGGTAGAGGACCTACCTCCGAGTGGCGCCTTGCTCCATGCAGCGCAGGGGAGGCCCTGGCCCTGGGCTCCCCCCAGGCCGCTCCCAAGGCCCTTTGTCCACCTTCGGCTGGGCTGCCACCCCGGGGGCCCTGGCAGAAGTTGCAGCTTGGTTCACCTGCGATCCATGGTTAGTGCAAGCGTGCTCCTGAGACGTTAGCTGTACCCAGTGGCCGTCGTCAAAGGCGTTGGTGGAGCCCTGAATTGGTTCGCGGAGAGCCTCGGCTTCGTGTACTTCCAGCGCCTAGCCTAGCGTGGGGGATCGGCTGGGGCCCTCTCCCAGTGCGTACCTCAGGTCCATTGCGACGGGCACGTAGGCTTTCGGGCTGGCTGCACCTGAGTCGCCGCCCGGTTGCCTTGCGCTGCCGCCCCCGATGCCTGGCATCAGCTCCTGACGGCTGAGGGCTGGTGCCCCAGCGTGGCCCCAGGGGAGGCCACTCGGGTTCGCCCCGCCCCTAGGCGGCATGGTCGAAGTAGAGCTGGCCATGTCGTGGGGTAGGCCGATGCCAAGAGGCTCTTCAGGGGCCCCGGGAGGGGGCGCGCGAGTGTAGCGGGGGTGAGCGCGTGCTCCCGCCACGGCTTGCGACGTGGGAAGGGTGCAGAATGGTGCCGCGACCCTACATGCACCATCAAGTAGCTCGGCGGCCTGTTTCAGCAGAGCATCGTAGACGCTTTCTGCCAGCCTGTACCTCAGCAGCTCTCGAGCCACGATGACCACAGCTCGCATGTTCGCCTGCTCCCGGCAAATGTGTGGTGCTATCATCATGGCGTAGCTTGAAGACCGTGCGGCGGCACGATTGCGACGCGGCGCGAGAGGGAGGGGCGGCGGCCCGCGCCTCCCGCGGCCAACGGCACCAGGCAGAGCGTGAGCTGCGAGCAGCACGGAGTGGAGGTCCTCCTCGTCGGCAGATGCTGTCGGAGCAGACCGGACAACCCAGTGCTCAACGTGGGCTCTCGGGGCGTCGGCCATGGAAGCGTTAGAGTAGCGGTGGATCGATCGATGGAAGAGAAGATCCGACGCACCCCTACCTGGCGTTCCAAATGTCGGAATTTGGGTTCCTCAAACCCTTGAGAGGTTCAAAATCTGGGATGCATGCGGAGATCTCAACCTACCCAGCCTGCTACTCGCGAAACCTCACAGCCTAGCATGTCGAGCTCGAAGGGAAAGAAAGACACAACAGTTTACCTAGGTTCGGGCCACCTTGCGGTGTAAAACCCTACTCCTGCTTTGTGGTGGATTGGCCTCGAGGGGCTGTGGAAGAACTAGTACAGTGGAAGAACAACCTCGGGAGGTGTGTTCTTGAGCTCGGGTGAGGTGGTGAGGGTGGAATGGATTCGATCCCCCTCTATGGTGGTGGCTAGGTCCTATTTATAGTGGCTTTGGTCCTCTTCCCAAATGTAGGCGGGAAGGGATCCCACAATGGCCAAATTTGAAGGGAGACAACAAGTACATCCTATCCTGACTAAAGTGGTCTTCACCTACAAAAAGCCTCTGGTCGTGACGCCGCGGTGGGTTCGGCGATGACCTCTGTCCTGGCGGTCTTGGTCTTGTTGCACCAGAATGGAAACCTTTGGATGATTCCTTGGGACTCCGCGCCTGTTGCTTACCTCCTTTGCACCGAAGAGGAAACTGGTACACTGCACCCGCTGGTGCCCGCCTGGCCTTGGTCGTCATGGCTCACATCGGCTGAGCCTCGCGAGGTTCACCTTGCATACAAATCTCCGCTCCTCGAGAGCCAGCCTGGGGAGGCCGACCCCCTAGGAGGTCTTGATGTCATCCGCCTTGCAAGGCTTGGCCCCTCGCGAGGGTCTTGGGTTGTTGATGCTGAAGCTGGGTCGTACCAGGCCATCGATGGATCCATGTCGTGGGCCGTAGGCAGGCAAGTCTGGGTATCCCGTATCCAGAATGCCGACATATTTGACCAATCCCCATTCTTCTTATGGCTTGGGGAGGAATTTCGTTACCTACATCACAAAGACCACTTTGCTCCACTTGGGAGCTGTTATTTTCATCAAACTTCACATTACACTTCGCCTCAATGAGTCCGTTGGACTTGTTGAGGACACGGTAAGCATGAGAGTTTGTAGCATAACCAACAAATATGCCCTCTTGACCTCTAGGTTCGAATTTAGACAAAGGAACACCTTTCTTGAGAATGAAACACTTACAACTGAACACTTGGAAGTACTTGAGGTTGGGCTTGTTGCCGGTAAGTATCTCATATGGAGTCTTGTTCAAGCCTTTGCGGAGGTAGATCCTATTGGATGCATGACATGCAGTGTTGATGGCTTCGGCCCAAAAGTTGTACGGAGATTGAACTCTGCCATCATTGTCCTTGCCGCGTCCATCAACGTCCGGTTCTTCCTCTCCGCCGCACCATTTTGTTGAGGGGTATCGGGTGCGGCATATTGGTGCTTGATCCCCTCATCACTAAGAAACTCATCGAAGGTGTAGTTCTTGAACTCGGTGCCGTTCTCACTTCTAATCATCAAAATCTTTGCTTCATGTTGATGTTGAGCTTCATTTGCAAAGTTAATGACGGTTTGTTGAGTCTCTCTCTTCCTCTTGAAGAAATATACCCATGTATATCTTGAGTAGTCATCCACAATCACCAAGCAATACTTTCTTCCACCAAGACTATCAAAGGATGGAGGTACAAAGAGATCCATGTGAAGGAGCTCCAAGGGCCTCTTCGAGTAGATGATAGTTGAGGGACGGTGAGCCGTTTCATGAAGCTTTCCTTTGATACAAGCACTGCAAGCATGGTCTTGGGCAAAACTCACATTTGTTAGTCCACAGATGTGGTCCCCTTTGAGGAGACTTTGCGAAGATCTCATATTGACATGGGCTAGTCGGCGATGCCAAAGCCAACCCACATCAACTTTAGCCATTAGGCAAGTCGCGGTATTAGTGGGTCGCTTCGAAAGGTTCACCACATAGAGACCATTCTTGACATGTCCAACAAAGGCAAAATTAAGAGTCTTGCTCCACAAAAGGGCCATGGTATCAAGATCAAAGAATGTTGCAAAGCCCATAAGTTCAAGTTGACGAACAGGAAGTAAAGTGTATGCAAGGGACTCAACAAGCATGACCTTCTCAATAGATAAATCTTGAGAAATGACCACCTTACCAAGTCCCAATACCTTAGATGTTGAAGCATCACCGAATTGGACATGGGTGGGCATAGATGGAATTGGATGTACATCCACCACCAAGTCCTTGCTCCCGGTCATATGATTTGTTGCCCCACTGCCAAACAACCATGACACTCCACCGAAAGCAAACTCATACAAGAGATCAATGCTTGGGTTTGGGTACCCATTCTTGAATGGGTTCTTTAAGGTTAGTAACAAGGGTCTTAGGAACCCAAATAGACCATTCAATGTACTCATAGTAAGAGCCAACGAATTTGGCATAAACATGCCCATCACTAGCACGACATAAAATGTAAGAAGGGTTAAAGTCGTCAGCTTTGTTGTTAGGGCCGGTTTTGCCCTTCTTGGCATTACCACCCACTTCCTTGTTCTTCTTCTTCTCATGAGTACCCTCACCCACATTAACAAAGGTTTCCGTTAGTGGGAGAGGTTGCTTGGTCTTGTTCTTCTTTGATTTGGGTGCAAACCCAAGTCCCTCCTTCCCTACAACTTCCTTTTGGCTCATCAAAAGGCCATTGAGGTTCTTTTCACCTTGTATGCATGTCACAAGGCCCTTCTCAAGTTGCTCTTTCAACTTGGCATTTTCCTCCACAAGATGCACATGCTTACATCTAGGGTTAGTAGCATGGACATTGTCAATTAGAACAAAAGGAGGGCAAATCTCCTTGGTTAGCTTCACTTAGAGTTAATCATGAAACTCTTTGAGAGAAGCATGAGCACCCTTCAAGACTTTGTGAGCCTTGTCAAGTGTATCAAATTCTTCCTTGAGTCTATCATGGCCAGCCCTAAGTGCAACTTTCTCGGATTTAAGAACACGAGTAAGAACAATAGCATGATCAAGATCATTTTGTAATTTAGCATGATCAACATTGTGTGACTCCTCAAGAGTCAGACGGAGATCTCGCTCTTCCTCTAGAGCAATGGAAAGATCTACAATCTCATCGGCACAGTCACGACTATGCCCCTCCAACTTGGAGATAGTATCCTCATGCGACTCAATGATATCATTGGCCTCACCAAGTTGTTCCAAGAGAACAACAAAGTGCTTCTTGGACTCACCCTTGAGTTTTTTCACAAACTTGGTGAACTCATTCTCATCAACTTTCTCCACCTCACTTTCATCAACACAATCAAACAAAGAAGTAGTAATGATGGTGGTTTTGATGTTAGGAGTTATCTTGTTGATACCTTTGGCCATGCGACACTTGGAAATGGTGTTTTCGTTGGGGCACCAAAGAGAGACACCTTGGAGGGGGAAGATGTAGCAATGGCAATGGTTGCCGTTTCCATTCCTTCTCCACTTGTATCTTCCTCATCATCATCGGAGGGGTACTCTTCATGTTCCACCAAGCCCCTTGGAGGATATTTCTTAGTGAAGTCGTTCTTGCTAGGGAAAGACTTGCTTTGTCTTTGCGAATGAGTTTGCCACCATTGTCTTCCCTCTACTTGTAAGGGCAATCCACCACAAAGTGACTCGCATTGCCACAATTGTAGCAAGTTCTTACTCATTGCTTGTTCTTTGACCCACTTGAGTTGTTTTTGGTGAAGTTGGGCCTTGAGTTCCTCTTGTTGCTCCAAAATTGCCTTGACGCATGATAACCCACAAGTGTAGGGGATAATTGTAGCCTCTTTCGAATAAGTAAGAGTGTCGAACCCAACGAGGAGCTAAAGGTAGAACAAATATTCTCTCAAGTCCTATCTGCCACTGATAAAACTCTACGCACGCTTAGTGTTCACTCTACCTAGAACAAGTATGAAACTAGAAGTACTTTGTAGGTGTTGTTGGATAGGTTTGCAAGATAATAAAGAACACGTAAATAAAAAGTAGGGGTTGTTTATATGAAGACACAACTAAATTAGTTCTAGTAGAGAGCTTTTTGTCATGAGAAAGTTATTTGTCCAAGGCAATCGATAACTAGACCGGTAATCACTATTGCAATTCTATTTGAGGGAGAGGCATAAGCTAACATACTTTCTCTTCTTGGATCATATGCACTTATGATTGGAACTCTAGCAAGCATCCGCAACTACTAAAGATCATTAAGGTAAAACTCAACCATAGCATTAAAGTATCAAGTCCCCTTTATCCCATACGCAAACAACCTACTTACTCGGGTCTGTGCTTCTATCACTCACGCCACCCACCATAAGCAAATCATGAACATATTGCAAACCCTACAGCGGGGATCCCTCACGCTTGCGTGACACGGAGAGCACCATAGGACATCACCAATAATAAAACATGCAACTCAAACCAATCACGATCATCAATTAACCCATAGGACAAAACGGATCTACTCAAACATCATAGGATAGCCATACATCATTGGGAAATAATATATAGCGTTGAGCACCATGTTTAAGTACAGATTACAGCGGGTAAAATAGGGGTTACAACGCTGCATAGAGGAGGGAAGAGTTGGTGATGAATGCGGTGAAGTTGTTGGTGTACATCATGGTGATTATGATGGCCCCCGGCGGCGTTCCGGACAATCGGAAGCAAGGGGGAGAGAGAGCCCCTTCTTCTTCTTCTTCTTCCTTGACCTTCTCCCTAGATGGGAGAAGGGTTTCCCCTCTGGTCCTTGGCTCCCATGGCTTGGGAGGGGCGAGAGCCCCTTCGAGATTGGATTTGTCTCTCTGTCTCTCTCTGTTTCTGCGTTCCCAGATTCTGCCCTGGCACCGTTTCTTTTATATCCGGAGATCCGTAACTCCGATTCGATTGAAACCTTTGCCCAGATATTTTTCCAAAAATTAGCTTTCTTGCTGCCAAAGAAGAGCGTCAACTGCCTTACGAGGTGCCCACGAGGGTCGTGGGCGCGCCTGCCCCCCCTGGGGGCGCCCCCTGCCTCATGGCCCCCTCGGGCACCGTCTCGCATTGATTTTTCCTCCCAAAAATCATAAATATTCCAAAAATAATCTCCGTCTGTTTTTATCCTGTTTGGACTCCGTTTGATATTGGGTTTCTGCGAAACATAAAACATGCAACAAACAGGAACTGGCACTGGGCACTGGATCAATTTGTTAGTCCCAAAAATAATATTAAAAGTTGCCAAAAGTATATGGAAGTTGTAGAATATTGGCATGGAACAACCAATTATAGATACGACGGAGACGTATCAGCATCCCCAAGCTTAATTCTTGCTCGTCCTCGAGTAGGTAAATGATAAAAAAGATAATTTTTTATGTGGAATGCTACCTAGCATAATCTTGATCATGTAATCTAATCACGGCATGAATATTAAGACACCAGTGATTCAAAGCAATAGTCTATCATTTGACATAAAAACAATAACACTTAGGGCATCCCAACAAACAATCATGCCTTTCAAAATATCAATGCTTCAGAACATTATCCCTACAAAATCATATAGTCTTGTATGCTCCCTTTTCTTAACACAAGGTACCCCTCATGCCTATCGCGGTGTCAGCCAAGCAATTGTTTCATACTTTAGTATTCTCAAACTTTTTCAACCTTCACGCAATACATGAGCGTGAGCCATGGATATAGCACCATGGGTGGAATAGAATATGATGGTGGAGGTTATGTGGAGAAGACAAAAAGGGAGAAAGTCTCACATCGACGTGGCTAATCAACGGGCTATGGAGATGCCCATCAATTGATGTCAATGCGAGGAGTAGGGATTGCCATGCAACGGATGCACTAAGAGCTATAAGTGTATGAAAGCTCAAACTGAAACTAAGTGGGTGTGCATCCAACTTGCTTGCTCATGAAGACCTAGGGCATTTGAGGAAGCCCATCGTCGGAATATACAAGCCAAGTTCTATAATGAAAATTCCCACTAGTATATGAAAGTGACAATATAGGAGACTCTCTATATGAAGAACATGGTGCTACTCTGAAGCACAAGTGTGGTAAAAGGATAGTAACATTGCCCCTTTTGTTTTTTTGTTTTTTTCTTTTTTTTTGGGCAGGCTTCTTTGGCCCCCTTTTTTATTTAGGCTTCTTTGGCCTCTCCTTTTTTTATGGGGCAATGCTCTATAATGATGATCATCACACTTTATTTACTTACAACTCAATATTACAACTCGATACTAGAACAAAGATATGACTCTATATGAATGTCTCTGGCGGTGTACCGAGATGTGCAATGATCTAGCATAGCAAAGATATCGAGAAACGGACAAGCCATGAAAACATCTTGCTAGCTATCTTACGATCATGCAAAGCAATATGACAATGAATGCTCAAGTCATGTATATGATGATGATGGAAGTTGCATGGCAATATATCTCGGAATGGCTATGGAAATGCCATGATAGGTAGGTATGGTGGCTGTTTTGAGGAAGATATAAGGAGTCTTATGTGTGATAGAGCGTATCATATCACAGGGTTTGGATGCACCGGCGAAGTTTGCACCAACTCTCGAGGTGAGAAAGGCCAATGCACGGTACCGAAGAGGCTACCAATGATGGAAGGGTGAGAGTGTGTATAATCCATGGACTCAACATTAGTCATAAAGAACTCACATACTTATTGCAAAAATTTATTAGCCATTGAAACAAAGTACTACACGCATACTCCTAGGGGGGAGGTTGGTAGGAGTTAACCATCGTGTGCCCCCGACCTTCACGCAAAGATAAACAATCAAAATACAATGCGCGCCAATTTGGTTACATAGTTAGTAGACCATACGTGCATGCTTCGGGAATCACAAACCTTAACACCAATATCCCTACTAAACACAACCATATACTAGTACCTCCCACATATTATCATCTGTATATCACAAAACTATTGCAAGGAATCAAACATATCATATTCAGTGATCCACAAGTTTTATGTAGGATTTTATGACTAACCAAGTGAATGACCAATTCCTGTCAGCTCTCTAAATTGATATAAGTGAAGCAAGAGAGTTTAATTCTTTCTACAAAAGATATTCCCACGCTCTAACAAATATAAGTGAAGCAAAAGAGCATTCTATAAATGGCGGTTTTCTATGTGAAGGAAACAGGCAATCCAAACTTCAAATGATATAAGTGAAGCACATGAAGCATTCTATAAAGCCATACTCAAAAGATTTAAGTGAAGTGCAATGAGCATTCTATAAATCAACCAAGGACTATCTCATACCATCATTGTGCATAAAATAAAAGCAAAACTAAATGCAAAAGACGCTCCAAGACTTGCACATATCGCATGAACGAAACGAATCTGAAAACATACCGATACTTGTTGAAGAAAGAGGGGATGCCTTCCGGGGCATCCCCAAGCTTAGATGCTTGAGTCTCCTTGAATATTTACTTGGGGTGCCTTGGGCATCCCCAAGCTTGATCTCTTGCCTCTCCTCCTTTTCATCATATCGAGACCTCCTCGATCAAACACTTCATCCACTCAAAACTTCAACAGAAAACTCGGTAAGATCCGTTAGTATAATAAAGCAAATCACTACTCTAAGTACTGTTGAAAACCAATTCATATTTTGTTTTTTCATTGTGTCTACTGTAATATAGATTTTCCATGGCTTAATCCACAGATAGAAATTGATAGTTTCATCAAAACAAGCAAACTATGCATCAAAAACAGAATCTGTCAAAAACAGAATAGTATGTAGCAATCTGAACATTCACCATACTTCTGGTACCCCAAAATATCTACCAAAATTGGGAAAACTAAACAATTTGTACAGCAATACAGTGCAAAAATAATCAGAACCGTTTGACGTTCCAGTAAAAAATGTAAAACCGCGCACTACAGCCAAAGTTTCTGTCCTGCACCATACAAACCAACAAGCATTGTAAACATCCTAAAGGCAAACCTTGGCACATTATTTTTATAATACAATGGAATTGTACAAAGGGATAATTATTTTTGATGAAAATTTTCTGTAATCAAGATTCACAAAGTTTCCGTGAGCATGAACAAAGTTCAAGGAGCTCTCCCACTTCAACAATGCTTGTCTTTCTCACTTTCACTTTCCTTTTTGAAAAGTTTTGGGTTCCCCTCTTTATTTTTATTTTGTTTTTAAACTATATAAAAGCACTCAACAGAAATAAATGACTCTCTAAAACTTCCGGGTTGTCTCCCTGGCAGCGCTTTCTTTAAAGCTATTAAGCTAGGCAGATAGTGCTCAAGTAATGGATCCACCCGGATCCCAAGGTATATCAAAGCCAATTTTAATTAACAATGATTTGTAATTTAGTAGTGAGCACAAAGTAACACATATCATGCAACAACGAATTCTAACTCTCTTCCTATGCATCGGCATGTCATAAAAGAACAAATCATGCACACATAGTAAAGGCCAATGCATAGTATAAGCAGTTTCTTGCAATTCTATCGTGTTGGAAACATAGAGAGGTGGAGATATAGTTCCTCTCTCATAATAATTGCAAGTAGGAGCAGCAAGCACATGCATATTATATCTATCAAAATCATCATGTGCAACGGTAGAATGCAACCCATCAATATAATCCTCAATAAGCACAAACTTCTCCGATATAGTGTAGTTGGGAGAATTCAAAAAGATAATAGGACTATCATGCGTGGGTGCAATAGCAACAATTTCATGTTTAACATAAGGAACTATATCAAGTTCATCTCCATAAGCATAATTCATATTAGCATCTTGGCCATAAGCATAGCAAGCATCATCACAAAGAGATATTTCAAGAGAATCAACGGGATCATAACAATCGTCATAGCAATCATTCTTCGGTAAGCACGAAGGGAAATTAAACAATGTATGAGTTTAAGAGTTACTCTCATTAGAAGGTGGGCACGGGTAGCTAATTCGCTCTTCCTCCTTTTGTTCTTCGCTCTCCTCATCATCTTTTTCATCCAATGAACTCACAGTTTCATCATTTCCTTCTTCCATAGACTCCTGCAAAATATTAGTCTCTTCTTGGACAGCGGAGGAGTCCTCAATATATGGTTTAACATAGGCATTAGAAGCATAATTATCATAACAATACTTAAATATGGAAAAAAATTCAGATTTGTAGAGAGTAGCATCATACTTTTCAATCAAAGAAGCAATTTCATAAGCACCCTTAAAAGCAACAAATTCTTCAATTTGCTGAACATCACAGTAATTATAAACACCCTTAGCATACGAAGATATGATTCCATTATCACTAAACTCACATTGGTAGGGAAGGTGTTTCTTATGGTTTTCAGAACAACAAGTAAAATCATATATTTCACATAAATTCCAAGCATAGCATTGCAAACGATGAATTTGATCCAGTACAAGTTTCCTTTTTTCAGATATACGGTGGCGCACATAACAAGCATGCTCATCTAAAGATTTGCCCTCAACTAAGCTAGTAGGGGTTTCAACAGGAGCACAAAGGGATCGAAGATGATCCAAGTAAAAAGCTTTAGGAGTGTGATAGATTTTGAGTGGTTCTTCAACCATTGGTTCAGTAGGTACAACTAATTTTTTTGGTATTTTGTGTTTTCTACCCATAACTAAAGATAGAAAACAACTAAGAACAGCAAATAAAAATTATTTAGTGATAAAGCAAACAAGCACACACGAGAATATTCACCCCGCGCTATGACTCCCCGGCAACGGCGCCAGAAAAAGGTCTTGATAACCCACAAGTGTAGGGGATAATTGTAGCCTTTTTCGATAAGTAAGACTGTTGAACCCAACGAGGAGCTAAAGGTAGAACAAATATTCTCTCAAGTCCTATCTGCCACTGATACGACGCTACGCACGCTTAGTGTTCGCTTTACCTAGAACAAGTATGAAACTATAAGTACTTTGTAGGTGTTGTTGGATAGGTTTGCAAGGTAATAAAGAACACGTAAATAAAAAGTAGGGGCTGTTTAGATGAAGACACAACTAAATTAGTTTTAGTAGAGAGCTTTTTGTCACGAGAAAGTTATTTGTCCAAGGCAATCGATAACTAGACCGGTAATCACTATTGCAATTCTATTTGAGGGAGAGGCATAAGCTAACATACTTTCTCTTCTTGGATCATATGCACTTATGATTGGAACTCTAGCAAGCATCCGCAACTACTAAAGATCATTAAGGTAAAACCCAACCATAGCATTAAAGTATCAAGTCCCCTTTATCCCATACGCAAACAACCTACTTACTCGGGTATGTGCTTCTGTCACTCACGCCACCCACCATAAGCAAATCATGAACATACTGCAAAACCTACAGCGGGGATCCCTCACGCTTGCGCGACATGGAGAGCACCATAGGACAGCACCAATAATAAAACATGCAACTCAAACCAATCACGGTCATCAATTAACCCATAGGACAAAACAGATCTACTCAAACATCATAGGATAGCCATACATCATTAGGAAATAATATATAGCGTTGAGCACCATGTTTAAGTAGATATTACAGCAGGTAAAAGAGGGGTTACACCGCTGCATAGAGGGAAGAGTTGGTGATGAAGGCGGTGAAGTTGTTGGTGTAGATCGCGGTGATGATGATGGCCCCCGGCGGTGTTCCGGCGCCACCGGAAGCAAGGGGGAGAGAGCCCCCCTTCTTCTTCTTCTTCCTTGACCTTCTCCCGTCCCCTCTGGTCCTTGGCTCCCATGGTTTGGGAGGGGCAAGAGCCCCTCCAAGATTGGATCTGTCTCTCTGTCTCTCTCTGTTTCTGCATTCCCAGATTCTGCCCTGGCACCATTTCTTTTATATCCGGAGATCTGTAACTCCGATTGGATTGAAACCTTCAGCCAGATATTTTTACAAAAATTAGCTTTCTTGCGGCCAAAGAAGAGCGTCAACCGCCTTACGGGGTGCCCACGAGGGTTAGGGGCGCTCCCCCTGCCTCGTGGCCCCCTCGGGCACCGTCTCGCGTTGATTTTTCCACCCAAAAATCGTAAATATTCCAAAAATAATCTCCGTACGTTTTTATCCCATTTGGACTCCGTTTGATATTGGGTTTCTGTGAAACGTAAAACATGCAACAAAGAGGAACTGGCACTGGGCACTGGATCAATATGTTAGTCCCAAAAATAATATAAAAAGTTGCCAAAAGTATATGGAAGTTGTAGAATATTGGCATGGAACAATCAAAAATTATAGATACAACAGAGACGTATCAATGCAAGGGCCATGTGCTCATGGTAAGCATACTTGGTGTCCTCGGGGCCACACTCCTCTTCTTCTTCCTCTTCTTCTTCCGGAATGGCCTTGGCCTTCAAATCAAGGGTGGGAGTGCTTTTATTTGACCGTACACGAGCAAGGGCATTATCAACAGTCTTGTTCATGATGTTCATGGCAATAAACTCATCCAACACTTCACTTGAGGTTAAGGTGTGAAAGTACGGCTTTGACGAATCACGGAAGACATGGCCTTGTTGAATGGCATGATGGCCTTGAGGAACTTGCGCTTGATCCAAGTGTCATCCATATCCTTGCTTCCATGGTCTTGGAGAGCAACCACAAGAGTTGTCACTCTCCGGTAGAGATCACGTGGATCCTCATCTTCAAGCATCACAAATTCATCGGCCTCATCAAGGACCACTTCATAGTTGGACCGTTGGATGCTTGAGCTCCCTGACGGTGTCCTGGACTAGGGGGTACTCACCACGTCATCTTCCGATCTGTTAGATTGGGCCGAGGACCCCCATGGCCGTATACTCATGGGCCAGTCCGGATAGCTGCCGCATACAAGGAAGAATCAACAAGACTTGGCGATCAAGACAAGGACTCCTCCCCCACCGGCGTATTCGGCTAGGACTCTTGTTATCCTAGGACTCTGGTGCATTATATAAACCGAGGCCAGGCTAGTTGATAGATATACAACAACAATCATACCATAGGCTAGCTTCTAGGGTTTAGCCTTCTTGATCTCGTGGTAGATCAACTCTTGTACTACCCCTATCATCAATATCAATCAAGCAGGAGTAGGGTTTTACCTCCATCGAGAGGGCCCGAATCTGGGTAAAAACATCGTGTCCCTTGTCTCCTGCTACCATTGATTCTAAGACGCACTGCTTGGGACCCCCTACCCGAGATCCGCCAGTTTTGACACTGACATTGGTGCTTTCATTGAGAGTTCCGCTGTGTGATCGGCGAAAGGATCAATGGCTCGACTGCAGGTCAACTGCGACGTCGGCTTCTTCGTCACCAGCTCAACTGGTTACCTTGGCTTGACCTAGGACTGCACCCTACCTCCGATCGTCATGTTCGGATGAGGGCCTTCATCAACACCACCTCCGATCTCTATCAAGATCATGGAGGAGTCATCCATGGAGTTCGGGGGCTCAACGTCAACATTGCCCCCAAGCGACTGTGCTGTTTTTCTGGACAGCAAACTTGTATCCGTCGCCGCCGCCTCCTCGAGTGTCGCCTAAACGATTACTTCGGTGGAATTATGTGGCATTAAGTCTACAACAACTCTGCAAAAATTTCGTCGAGTTCCGATGGAGGAATCTCCAGCAATCTCCGATATACCGGAGCCCTATTGAATCTGGACGAGAATCCGGACGAGTTTAGGGCGTGGTATCCAGCATCTAGCTCGGATGTCCTTAGGAAGATCCAACCGTTGATTTCTGCGGAATTACCATATCTAACACCTGCCAAAAATTCAGCTCGATCCGACCGTCCAAACTTCGGGAAACTTCCGATTAGTGCATCACTTTTTGGATCTGTTTTCTGCGCGAGAACGAATCCGACCCAAATTCATCTTTTTTATGAACGGGATCTCGGACATCCTTTTTGAAGGAAGTTTTCGTATGGGGTATTGTGTTTTATTCTCAAACACATCCCAGTAGTATTAAAAGTATTCTTGCAATACGAACTTCACCGTCCCGCCGGTGTCAAACCAGCCCGACAACATCACTCCACGGCGGCCGACCTGCGTTAGACATGTCATCGCTTTGTTGAGCCGAGCTCAATTTCTTCGGATCATCATCTCGGCCAGCCGAACAATAGTTCGACATCGCGAAGGATAAATCGTCACCAACATCGCCGCCCCACGGATTACACAGAGCGGGCACACCTGCATCGACCACGTCACGACCTGCATCGCTAGACCGGGGGCTTCATCATCTCTTCATCAACCTACTCCGGAGACTTCGGCATCGCTGGCCGACCAGATCCGTCATGTTAGCTGGACCGAGGGCTTTGCTTCGGCGAGCCAACCTTTGCCAGCATCACCATGTCGTTGCTTTATCGCCCATTAGGCGATAGGTGTGCGGATCGAGTCCCTATTTTGGGAATCACCTTTCTTCGGATTGCTACAACCAATAAGCCAGGTGCTATTAATCCTAGTATTTTTTGCTTGTTAGGGTTCATTTTTTCCAACGAATTATTACTCTGGTTTGTCCATGATATGTACGCAGGTCTATCAAATTGTGGCCGCATTAACGACGGTCGCATGATGGTTCGGTCAGTTTCCGTACATAGTCCGTCGAACGCCGCATCCGGAACTCGAACCGACCTGTGAATTCAGGCCTTGCCATGCCTTTACTGCATCATGCCACCGCCCTGCATCGACATTGACTTCGGCGCCAGGCCATATTTCTTTTATTACTCACTTTGCATAAATTACTTATTATGCAATGATTTTTTATTATTATTATTATTACTATTATCTCCGGTTTGCACTATTTTTTGTGCACAGGAAAATGATCCAGCCGGACTATATCCTTTGGCGTCACCTTGGCTGGACGGGGGGCTTCGTCAACACTTCATTACCTCATGCCTGCGACTTCGGCATCACCCTGCCGTCCTGCATTAACCGTGCTATGTCACCACTTCGGAGTGCCGAGCTCTTTGCTCCGCCACCTCGGGACCGGCTTGGGGGATGGAACCTTGTCCCGCATCAAGCTCGGACCGCGTCATCAATACCGAACACATTAACCAGCTAAGTTGTCTTCATGCTCGAAGTTTTCAATTTTTAACTTGTGTTCGGCTCAGCCAAGCATTATACTTTTTTGGAAAAAAGTCGCTTGTAAATTTTTTTCCTTGTCCAAACTTTGTTTGTGACGCGCAAATTCAAATACCCCGTTTACTTGGGGGCTTCCTTCATGAAGCTTTTTCCTCTTGCATATGATTATACTTGTACGGCTTCGTTCCTTGTTCGTGTATTACGCCACAATATGAACCATATTGACTTAAGCGATTTGCAAGCTGGGTTGCCTGGCTCCTGTGCTTACCCCTACGTTCCCGATTGTTCGGCTAGGGAGTAAAGGGAGCACCTCTGCGATTGTCATGATTGGGTCAACCGAGCCGGACCTCAGACTGGGTGAAGCCGAAAGCTAGCGCTCTTATTGTTTTCAATCATGGTCGGCACACAACGGAACTCATGAGTACAAAAATCTATTGCACAAGTCTCATAATAACAATGAGCACCAAGAAAGGTATCGGTGGGGTACTATTTTCTTCAAGATGCTTCTTACTCTTCTCGATAATATAGCATAAGTTCCCGAGCGCTTTTTCTGCATTATGCCTTATGGCCTGATTGCCTAGTTATTGGAAACACTGTCGATATTCTCGACAGATGGAGTACATATCACTTTTCGGTCCTTGACCGAAGAGGGAGAAGCCGACGGTCGGTTAAGATGCGCTTAAAGTTCGGTTGAACATAGATATGATATAAGTACTTCGGTACATGCAATCATTCTTTTACCCAAGTCACTTGGGGGCTCTTAAATTTATATGAGCCGTTTTATGATAAGTGTTTTTCTTCTTAGTCATTGCAAAGTTTTTATTATTATTTATCACTCCTTTTTTCGACACGAGTGTGCGGTCACTAGCCGGGGAGCCTAATTTCTCTCTCAAAGCTGCTAGAGTTTAGTTTTCTAAACTGGCCTTATGAGAAGTACTCCGCCTTCGGATGGGAGGCCGTCGCCGTCAATTCCAGCTTGAAGTCTTGAGATAGGATGTGTCATGTTAAAGCACGGCAGAAGCACTTTTTTTCTAAAGTCCAATTTTCGGATTGGCACCGAACACTTGATCTAGTTCGGACATTAACCTTTTGAATAAGTTTTTTGGTTTTCCAAGCTTTTGGCACTTTTAAACTATTTGTGTGTTTTCAGCACAAGTCTCGCAGTGCAACGCCGGACACCTTTAGAGATTCGGCAAAAACATTCTCGGATATTGCTATATACACATCAGTTTCAATTGTGTCTTGATCAATAGTTGGGTTGCGGCCCCGCTTGCCTCCTACGCCCGCTTTGTTCGCTAGGTGTGCAAAGGAGAACCATCATGATTGGGCTTCCAGCTCGCATGGTCAAGCACCTCAGTGGAGAAAGCCGAAAACTGACTGTCACAATAGGTGTAAACTGGTCAGCGATCCGATGACTATATTAAATGATGGGCCATTCATAACAATGGCTGAAGTGTTTACGGTTTGACCTCAACTGTCGCCGAACACTACCGGGGGCTATTAACTGGCCTCCCAAACTAAATCCTCGATATTTTTGGAGCTGAGGTTTCATGATCATGCTTAGCATGACAACCCAAAGAAAGGAACCGATAGCGGGACTATTTTCTTTGGAAGACATTTCTTCTGTTAAACAGTAATATAACATGTCTCTCCGCGTACCTTTGTTTATAAAACCGTATGGCCAGATTGCCTTGTTTGTTGTAAATATTTGCCCTCATAAAGGCTTTATAAAGTAGGACAAACACTCCTCGGCTATTGGCCGAGGAGGTGGAAGCCGATGGTCAGTCAACAACGTTTTGTACAATGCGGATCCGAGCATTAATGACGTAAAGTACTTGGATACATAGAGTCATTACACATAATTTGTGATTTTACTATGGATATCGATCCTTAATTCGGCCTCCCATGCCCGCATTAAGGCTCGGGGGCTACTGTGCTTCGGGCTTATTATTTACAAATATTAAAGGGGCACATCGATCCCTTGATATGGTGTTGCCACCCGACTAGTGTCTCGGGGGCTACTGCATTGCCTGTTCTATGCAGAAAATTTTTAGTGCAATACAGTTTCCGAGGAGATTTTGATCATTAGGTTGGTCGGCCGCACCCAACCTGAGTCTCGAGGACTGAGCACGCCGCTTTTTGTGCCCCGAAGTATTCTGCTGAGCTAGGACTTGATCCTCAGGCCGATTTTGCAAATCAACCTGAGTCTCAGCGGTTACTGGGATCAGCGGTCTTATGTCATCCTTCAGGTGCATCTCGGGTTTTAGACCGATACACACCTTGAGGGCCAGTGGCTATATATCTCGTCAGAGAATAAATTGCATGAATAAAAAATATTGACCAAAAATAAGCCCATGACCGAGGTGCTGAACCACCTCGGAAGCAGTCCGGCATAAAGCTCGGGCGCTAGTGGCTGGCTCCATAGAGGGCATTTCCGGCATTAAGCTCAGCTAAACTCCTTCAAACTTCTTTGAACCAAGGTGATTTACGACACCTCGGATATAGTCCGGCGTTGGAGCTCGGATATAGTTCGGCATTGGAGCTCGGATACATAGTCCGGCGTTAGAGCTGGGAAGCAGTCCGGCATTGGTGCTCGGCTGCAAAAAATACCTCGAGTGCAGTCCAGCATTGGAGCTCGGATGCAAGAGGACGTTGCCGCCCGGGAACAACTTCAAACCCGAGGTGTGGCATAAAAATAACAAGGCATTGATAAAGGCCAGAAACTTAAAGGGGCTCCTCGGATACCCGACGTGTAAACTCGTCGAATGCATTTCGGCGATCCTCAAGATCGAAGATGAGAATATTTGTTGAACCAGTTTTCAAGACCGACGACTGAAGATGAAGAACGGTTCGGAAGAATCGAGGAGCGTCCCTAAACTTGAAGACCGGTTCAGGGGGCTACTGACGGTGTCCTGGACTAGGGGGTATTCACCACGTCATCTCCTGATCTGTTAGATTGGGCCGAGGACCCCCATGGCTGTATACTCATGGGCCAGTCCGGACAGCTGCCGCATACAAGGAAGAATCAACAAGACTTGGCGATCAAGACAAGGACTCCTCCCCCACCGGCGTATTCGGCTAGGACTCTTGTTATCCTAGGACTCTTGTGCATTATATAAACTGGGGCCAGGCTAGTCGATAGATATACAACAACAATCATACCATAGGCTAGCTTCTAGGGTTTAGCCTCCTTGATCTCGTGGTAGATCAACTCTTGTACTACCCCTATCATCAATATCAATCAAGCAGGAGTAGGGTTTTACCTCCATCGAGAGGGCCCGAACCTGGGTAAAAACATCGTGTCCCTTGTCTCCTGTTACCATTGATCCTAAGACGCACTGCTTGGGACCCCCTACCCGAGATCCGCCGGTTTTGACACCGACACTCCCCTTGTACATAGAAACAATGTGCTCCCAATAATCCTTTGCATGAGTGAAAAGTCGTAAGTACAATAGATCTTCAGGGAGGGACCGCATCTTGCAGGATGAACAATGTGGAGTGATAGTATTGATTGCCCACTTCTTCTCTTGTGGTGAAGTTGTTTGGATCATGCGGGTAGAAGCCTTGCTCAATGATTCTCCAAAGGTTAGTTGAGCAATGATTCAAATGAGACTTAATGCAAAAGACCCAATTAGCAAAATCACCCTTAACAAGCTTGGGAGGAGGACCATAATTATTAACGTGAGGTGTAGGGACCGGTCCTCCATAGACCGGGGGAGGGGGAACCGAGGCAAAGGTTCCCGTCCCATTCTTGTCGTGAGGGGAAGAAGTTTGAGTACCTTTAACCGCTTCCTTTCTGGAATTGGCCACTAACTCCAATGCGGTGGGATTAACCACATGCAACGGATCGGGAGTAGTTTTAAACCCCTCAAGTAATTCTTTAAACACGGATTTGACCTCGGCCATCATGGAAGTCTTAAGTGAAGCCATGGCTTCATTTAGGTCGTCCCGAGTGATCGATTTCAATTCCACGGCCTCGGTCACTTCATCCCCAATACCACCATCGTCAACCATACTCTTCGGGTGATGAAACCCTTAATAAAGAGACGAGGCTCTGATACCAATTGAAAGAATCGATGTGGTTGACTAGAGGGGGGTGAATAGGCAACTACCAATTTTTAGCTTTTCTTAACAAATTAGGTTTAGCAACAAATAGATTGTCTAGATGTGCAACTAGGTGAGTAACCTATATGATGCAAACCACAACAACAACGAGTGCAAGCAAGGGATACAACACAACAATAGCTTGCACAAAGTAAAAGGGGAAGAGATAACCACAAGTGGAACCGGTGGAGACGAGGATATGTTACGAAAGTTCCTTCCCTTTGGGGAAGTACGTCTCCGTTGGAGCAGTGTGGAGACACAATGCTCCCCAAGAAGCCACTAGGGCCACCGTATTCTCCTCATGCTCTCACGCAATGCGAGATGCCATGATTCCACTAGTGGTGCCCTTGAAGGCGGCGACCGAACCTTTACAAACAAGGTTGGGGCAATCTCCACAACTTGATTGGAGGCTCCCGACGATGTCACGGAGCTTCACCACAATGGAATGTGGATCCGAGGTGACCTCAACCATCTAGGGTGCTCAAACACCCAAGAGTAACAAGATCCGCAAGGGATTAGTGGGGGGAATCAAATTTCTCTTGGTGGAAGTGTAGATCCAGGCCTTCTCAACCAATCCCTAGAAAATCAACAAGTTTGATTGGCTAGGCAGAGAGATTGGGCGAAAATGAGCTTTGGAGCAACAATGGAGCTTGGGGGAAAAGAGATGAGGTCTCTTGGGGAAGAAGACCCCCTTTTATAGTGGGAAGACAAATCCAACCGTTATGCACCACTCAGCATGCAAACAGGTGGTACTACCGCTCCAGAAGCGGTACTACCGCCCATAGGCGGTACTACCTCCCTAGTCCGCAGTACTACCGCTCCCTGAAGGCATCACAGGAGAGAACGGGAAACAGGGGAAAAACAGAGGCACGAGCGGTGGTATCCGCGGTAGTAGGGGCGGTACTACTACTTATGGGTGGTACTACTGCCTCAACTACCGCTGCTACAACCGCCCATTATCTGAGGACAAACGGGAAGCACGGTAGTAATCTCCAGAGGCACTACCATAGATCCTGACACGAAAAACCGAGGTCCCAGCCACAAGCGGTAGTACGAGCGGTACTCATAGCGGTACTACCACCCATAGGCGGTACTACCGCCCAAGTCTGCGGTACTACAGCTTGAAGCTTTTCTCCACTGCTTCGGTACAAACGGTGGACAACTCCAACAATGAAGATAGGATCAAAGGGTGCACTATGAGTGTGTACGTGTTGATTCCACTCGAACCTTTTCGAAGTGGACCCCCTCTTGATAGTACGGTTATCCCTATGATTTGAGACCACCAGAAAAGAACCGTAGGCACGAAACCCGTCTTCTCTTGAAACTCCAAGGATACGAATCGTCTTGTGCCATATGCTTGGTTTGGAATGCTCAATGCACACGATTAGTCCGCAAACATGTTGTCATCAATCACCAAAACCACTTAGGGAGAAATATGCCCTAACAATCTCCCCCTTTTTAGTGGACTGATGACAATGTGGGATTTGCACACAGGATATAGCAAAAGAAGGTGTGCAACCCCACAATCTACAAAAATATAGACAGGCTCCCCCTAGATGTGTGAACTACTTTAGATATGCTTTTGGAATGCAAAATACACACACATAGGATCCTCTCGGCGGTGGCGACGACTGATCGCTATTCGCCATCCTAGAGATCTACTATCCCCTCGCCCCTCCTCTCCCTGCCGTCTCACGGTGGAGGAAGGAGGCCAGGTAGGGTTTCCCCGCCCGCGGATAGCTTTTCTCAGGCAAGAGAACTATGGATGGATCATCTTCGGGAACGGGATCGAGGCCGCCTGTCTCCGACCTAGAAGCCATGATGGAAGAGCTAGGACTGAAGGAGGATGAATTAGAGGATGTGATCATGGAGGATGAGGAGTTGCCAGAGGAAGCAACACGATGGATATCATTGCTAGGGTTCATACTGAGAAAAGTTACAGCCAGTATTGGTTCTATAGGAACATGCGCGTGGCATGGGATCTGGCAAAGGAAGTGAAGATCAAGCCATTAGAAGAGAACTTGTATACAATGCAGTTTGGCTACCTGGGTGACTGGGAGCGTGTGATGGAGGACGGGCCATGGGCATACAAAGGGAACACGGTGGTACTCGCACCGTATGATGGCCTTACTAAGCCGTCGATGATAGAGCTCAACAAGGTTGATATTTGGATCCAGGTTCATGACTTCTCGGAGGGCTACTTCTCCAAGATTAAGGCGTTGTCATCAACAGTCGGCGAGTTCATATATGTTGAGCCGAGCTCGCACGATTTTGAGGGGAACTTCATCAGGGTACGTGTAAAAATTGATGTCACCAAACCCCTCAAGAATGCAGTGTCCCTAGTAATCAAGAAGAAGGACACAGTTCAGCGACTTATATTCAGGGTGAAATATGAGCGTCTCCCCGATTGGTGCATGGTCTGCGGGTATTTGGGGCATCTTTTCAAAGAATGTGGTGATGGAGTTCACCCTCAAAAAGCACTGGTGTACAAAGATCTTAAGGCAACATGGTTTAGAAGTCCGGGTAGAGGTCCCGGTGAGGGGAGGTCCCAATCAGAAGGAGGCAGCACAAGGGGAGGCCGAGGGAGAGGCCGTTCTGGTCGCTCTAGAAGTGGCCGGGGCAGTGGGCAATATGACCACAGTAGCACAGAGGGAGCTGAAGATCTTGAAGTGGTGGCCCAGGGTCTGGATGTCACCATGCAGGACGCTGATGGCAATAGGAAGAGGGGAGCAGGGGCAGATCTAAAGGCAAATACAGTCAAAGATGTAACTAAGGGGAAGGCAGATAAGCTCATGCTTCTTCCGTCTCCGGAGGGTCCTTTAAGCCCTTCGGCCAAACAGGAACCGAAAAGAAACAAGCTGAATACACCGACTCTGAGTGACTCAACTGACGGGAAGATTTCAACATCAACCAAAAACTCTGATGCGCGTACGGCGGGCCCTCTAGTGGGGCCGCACCGAGTGAAATGATTCTCCTCTGCTGGAACTGCCGCGGAGCTGGCAAACCCGCGACAGTTCAAGAGCTTCGTGATCTAACGAGGCAATTTGCCCCCTCTGTGTTATGCATCCTTGAAACCCAATTAGAGGGCTCTAGAGTAGAGAGTATGGCCGGTTCTTTAGGCTATAATAAGAGTTTTGTGGTGAGTAGCTCAGGAAGAAGTGGTGGATTAGGTATTTTTTGGAATGATGAAATAAAGCTCGAAGTTGTTGGTTATTCTCGCTATCATACTGATGATGTGATTGATGAACCCGTTGACTCCACAACGAGAGTGACATTCGTCTACGGAGAGGCTCAAGTAAATGAACGATACAAAACATGGGATATGCTTCGGGGGATAGTACGCGCAAATGATATGCCCTGGCTAGTACTTGGTGATTTCAACGAGGTAATCCAGGCGCATGAGCATGATGGCGTTGGCCAGAGAAGCCAAGCCCAGATGGAGGCATTCAGAGATGCCTTGGATACGTGCGGCCTCTCAGACATAGGCTACACTGGCAACACATGGACTTTTGAGAAGAAGGTGACCGGGGGGACATACACAAGAGTACGACTCGATCGCGCGGTGGCTAATCCAGCATGGATGATCGCTTTTCCCACAGCAAGACTGGAACACAAAACAGCAGCAACGAGTGACCACATTCCTATCTACGTCGAGTACGTGCATGGGGCTGCATGCCGTCGAGTCCCATGGTCATTTAAATACGAAATAGCTTGGGAAAGAGATGCGGGCCTCACGCCGCTGGTGGAGCATGCATGGGCACGCGCCCCGGGGGAATCTGTCCATGACCTCCGCGACAAACTGTTGTACCTTTTGAAAGTGCGTTATATCGACTAGAGGGGGGGGTGAATAGGCGATTTTTATGAAATTCTTCACTGAGGAATTTGCCGGTGAGGAAATTCCTTAGTGAAGAACTATTTGCAGCGGAATAAGTACTCAGAGGTAAACATAACAGATTACACACATAGTCAGCATGATGAAATGAAGACTAGAACTGAGTGCAGAAGCGTAAACATAGGATAACAAGGTGAAGACAAACAGTGAAGAAATTGAACGAGGAATTTGTGAAAGTCTTGATCAAAGTCTTCAAACACAGATATGAACAACATGCAACATGTAATGAGGAAATGAGTGAGTTGAGGAAATAGAACCGGTCGGTTGGTGAAGACAATGATTTGGTAAACCAGTTCCAACTCTGTCTCGGTTATGCGTCTGGTTGGAGCGGCCGAGTATTTAAACTCGAGGACACACAGTCCGGACACCCGATCTCGAGCCGCAACTTCAGGACACCCAGTCCTCACCATATTCTCCTTGAACTAAGACCACGCAGGCCTCGTCCAATCACTCGTGGTAAGTCTTGGTGACTTCCAAACCTTCACAGACTTGGTCACTCGGCGATCCACAATTCCTCTTGGATGCTCTAGACCTTGGCGCCTAACCGTCTGGAAGAAGCACGATCTTCAAAGGTAACAAGCGTCGGATCCACGCAGATCAATTTCTTGATGATGCTCAATCACTTGGGGTTTTGTGGGTTTGGTTTTGGGATTTTCCTCACTTGATGATTTTCGCTCAAAGTCCTCGGAGGATGGGTTGCTCTCAAATGACAAGTGTCAAGTTCTCTCGAGCAGCCAACCAACTAGTGGTTGTAGGGGCGGCTATTTATAGCCTAGGGAGCAGCCCGACATGATAAGACATAAATGCCCTTCAATGATATGACCGTTAGGTGGATAAGATATTTTGGTCCGCGCGCGCCACAAAGACAAAGAACGGTCGGAAATTTGACTTTCAAAGTCCTCGGGGCTATCATGTTCCTCCTTTGTGTAGGCAATTTGCCTTTGGCGAATTCCTAACTCCTCGATCGAACAAAGTCATCATGACCGGAAGAACTGCGTCTCTATCATCAAGAATTTGGTGAATCAGTATGAGATTTCAATGGCTTCACTCGAAGGGATTGGTAGGTGTAGGATTTTGAGTTGAGCATCACATGGAAATTTTTCCTTAGTATTTCCTCGACCCCTTTAACGATGCGGTGTTTCCTATGACTCAAGAAAGAGAAAATGAAACTACGAAAACAAAAGTCTTCACGCTTGATTCCTCGAATGAATATCAAGTCTTCATGGTCACACCAATTTCTTCACTTTCAAAGTCTTCGTAAAGTCTTGAATATCAAAGTCTTTAGTCGAAGAACTTCATTTTTAGGGTCGACTTTCTCTGTAAATATCAAACTCCTCATAGACTTATAGTCCTGTGTACACTCACAAACGCATCAGTTACTTAACCTATAAGTCTTCAATACACCAAAATCACTAAGGGGCACTAGATGCACTTACACCTTTCAACTGATTTGACATCATGGGACAAGCAGCACTTTGGGAATGTGCGACAGGAGATTCGACGCCTCAGCACTGAGCTACAGGAGATGCGCATGATCCCAGGCAGATCAGGTCCTTTGCATGCAGAAATAAAAATAATTGATAGGTTAACAGAATTGTATCACCATCAGGAGATGATATGGCGGCAACGTGCTCGACTGGAGTGGCTCATGCACGGGGACAAAAACACTTATTTTTTTCACCTTCAAGCAAGCCGACGAAGGAGAAAGAATCAAATCAAGGCCTTGCAGAAACTGGACGGGGAGCTCACTGATAATGTGAATGAGATGGAGAACATGGCCACTTCCTTTTATCAAAACTTGTATACATCAGAGGGAGTCTAAAACATGCAGCATGTCATTGATACGGTACCGGTGAAAGTAACACAGCCAATGAACGACATGTTGAATGCTCCATACAGCAAAGATGAAGTGAAAACTGCACTGTTTCAAATGTTCCCAATTAAGGCTCCAGGACCGGATGGTTACCCAGCTCATTTCTTTCAACATCATTGGGAAATTTGTCGTGATGATGTAACGAAGGTGGTCTTGAAAATAGCTGAAGGAACTGAATCTGCGGAATGCATCAACGAGACGATTTTGGTTCTTATACCAAAGGTAAAAAATCCAACACTTCTGTCTCAGTTCCAGCCATTAAGTTTGTGTAATGTGTTGTACAAGATTGCTTCCAAAGTTATCTCTAATAGATTGAAGTTAGTTTTGCCTGACATCATATCAGAGGAGCAATCCGCTTTTGTCCCAGGCAGGTTGATCACAGATAACATCATCACAGCCTATGAGTGTTTGCATTTTATGAAGAGGAACAAGGCAAAAAAAACATCAATCTTGTGCTCTGAAAGTAGACATGATGAAGGCGTATGATAGAGTGGAGTGGCCTTACCTAAGGGCTATAATGTTGAAGCTGGGCTTTATTGAAAGATGGGTAAACATCGTTATGGGTATGGTAACAACTGTTGAGTTTGCAGTTTTGTTCAATGGTAAGAAGCTCAGTAGCTTTAAACCTTCAAGAGGGATCAGACAAGGGGACCCGATATCTCCATACTTGTTCTTGTTAGCAGCAGAGGGCCTGCCGTGCCTTTTAAAATCCAAGAGTGAGTCATCCAATTTGGGTGGGCTACAGGTAGCGCCAACGGTGCCACCAGTAAACCACCTCCTATTTGCTGATGACAGCCTGCTGTTCTTCAAGGCAAACGGTGTGGGAGCTAACGAGGTGTACCATGTTCTTGATACTTACTGTCAGGCCACTGGGCAACGTATCAACTACTCAAAATCCTCAGTTTTTTTCAGCAAGGGGGTACCAGACTCTGTGAGACAAGAAATCAAGGATATATTACATGTGCCTAATGAAACCCTAAATGAGAAGTACCTGGGAATGCCGTCTGACATTGGTAACTCCAAAAATGGGGCGTTTAAATACCTAAAGGACCATTTGTGGAGCAAGGTTCAAGGGTGGATCGAGAGCACCTTGTCATATGCGGGCAAGGAAGTGCTAGTGAAATCAGTTGCTCAAGCAGTCCCTATCTTTTCAATGTCATGTTTTAAGCTGCCAAGGGGTTTATGTGAACACCTAAACATGTTAATAAGGAAGTTCTGGTGGGGAAGTAAAGAAGGAAAACGGAAACCACATTGGGTGTCCTGGAAAGCTATGACTCAGCCGAAGGGATTAGGTGGTCTGGGCTTCAAAGATTTTGAGTTATTCAACCCAGCGATGCTAGCTAGACAGGCATGGAGGATTCTCCAGAACCCAGAGACATTAAGCTCTCGCCTGCTGAAGAGTATATACTACTCGTCGTCAGATTTCCTCGATGCAACTCTGAGTAGCAACCCGAGCCAAGTGTGGAGAGCAATTATAGAAGGGAGAGATGTCCTAAAACAAGGACTGATAAGAAGAATTGGCAATGGGGAGACGACACAAATATGGTCACAAAACTGGCTTCCACGAGATGAAATGCTCCGCCCGTACTGGTGCCTCTCACACGATAGGCCAACGTTGGTCTCTTAATTGATAGATCACGCAACGGCATCATGGAATAAGCAGCGCATTGTTGCAACGTTCATGCCAATGGACGTTCAGGTGATTATGGGCATTCCGCTGTGCACGCGGAACATACCAGATTTTTGGGCATGGCACTTTGATAAACATGGTGTTTTCTCAGTCAAGTCAGCTTATAACATGCTTGTGGCCACAAGACAGAGAAGAGAGGATTGGATTGAGAGTAACGCAGGGTCATCTAGTTCCTCTACTGAGCAGGGTGTGTGGAAGTCGTTATGGAAGACGAAAGTCCCGGGCAAGATTCATATGTTCATGTGGAGATTAGCTAAATAGTCTCTGCCTACAAATGATGTCCGTGCTCACAGACACATGGCAGATTCTGACCGATGTGGTTTGTGTGGAAATCGAGACTCATGGCATCATTCGCTACTGGAGTGCTCGTCATCGCGAAGCGTTTGGGCTTTGTCAGAAGAGGATATCACACATAAAATCACGACCACAACAGAACCACATGCCAAGCAATGGTTATTCACTCTAATGGAGGTGCTCCCCCACGAGAAATTTGTCAAGATGGCTGTAACTCTTTGGTACATCTGGTATGCCCGACGAAAAGCTATCCACGAAGGGATCTTCCAAAGCCCTCTAGCAACACATCTTTTTGTTCAGAGGTTTGTCGATGAACTGGGGATTCTTGGTAATACACAAAGCCGTGCTGTTCCAAACAATCAAGCCCCAGTCGAACGTCAACAGAAACCCAAAAGACCACCCCCGGGCTTCTGCAAAATCCACGTCGATGCGGGGGTGCGATCACGAGGAGGATCTGTAGCCGCGGTGTGCAGAGATGAAGCGGGCAACTACATGGGTAGTTCGGCCTTAGTAATAGAGGGAAGCTTTGATCCAGCCACGATGGAAGCAGTAGCATGCCGTGAAGCTCTCTCCCTGGCGGAAGATTTGAATGTCAGGAAATTTGTGGTTTCCTCAGATTGCAAACAGGTGGTCCAGGGCATCAACACGCGATCGCAAGGGCGATTCGGAGCAATCTTAAGCGAGATAAACCTTAAAGCTACCCAGTTTCAATGTATCTTTAGATTCGAGAGTCATGTTGTTAATTATGAAGCACATAGTCTAGCGACATTTTCCCTTTCTAGAGGTCCTGGTCGTCACGTTCGGTTTGGTCTGTCACATGACCAAAGACGCGTCCCACACCATGTGGACTATGATGAATAAAGTGGTTTTTACCCCTCAAAAAAAGTAATTGTGAACATTATAGTTGGTTAATGTGCCCATCTACTCACCAACAAACCATTTTTATATTAACCATTTCATTAATACTATTCAGCAATCATTTCTGCAAAAAAAAACATTTCCTGAAATTCAAATTGTAGGCCAACTCCCCCTTCTCTCTCACACACACTCGCGCGCGCAATCTACTTTTTTGGAGCATGGTGAACATACTTCGTGACTTTCATTGTCACGATATATAGAGTCGACGTCAATGTCGATTAGGCGGTACTACCGTCGTCCTAGTTTATTGGCCCCCTTGCATTTTTGGCCAAAAATTGACATTAAATTTAACTAATAAAATATTAATGCATGTAACCAAAAATAATATTATTGAAAACTATGTTCAAATACGAATCCAACAATACAATTTTTTATGACATGTATTATTATTTTGTTAGTTAAATCTATGATCAAAATTTGACACTAAATACTAAGAGACCGATAAACCAGGACGGAGGTAATACTGAAAGTTGGTAGTCATGAAAGTTGGTAGTCATGGACTCATGGTGTTGGTCAATGATGGCGCGATGAATACGTTAAACTTGAGTTGATCCAGTCACCTGGCGTGAGAGTCTCGACACAAAAATCTACACTTTTTCAGAAAAAAGATGCCTAGGCCCTCTACAGCGTAGAATAGTCTCTCAATTTGAAGGTATATTTAACTCTAACTAGAAGCACTTAAAGCTAGCCAGTTGTATGAAAATATAATTAGCGCTAGACCATTATTTGCTTAAGCCCAAGTTGCACATTATTTGAAGATAATCAACACTAGACTATTATTTGTGTAAGTCGGTGTCACTGGTCACTTTCTTTCCGATCCAATTATATATATCAAATATCTTTTGAGGCGGTGTAGATTCTTTGCCACTTGCATGGGCACCATATGCAGTCAACATCAATCCATGGGATCAATTATGCGGTAAAGGAGTACGATGGTTGTGATATCGGTCGTCGATAGCAACAACGCATGTATGTCTCGCATGTTGGTTCTTAATTTTTGCTTTTTATCTTTTACAGTCAAACTCAAAAGTGGAGTTGGCTGGTAAAAGTAAAACGTCCATCATAATCAAAGCCATTTCTCCAACACGTGGACACAGACACTTTTCGACAAGTGGGTGTAGATCCATGCTCTAAGCCCCTGCCGTGTAGTAGAATAGTTTCTCATCCCGAAGATTTGTGTTATTCTACTTAAAAGCATTAAAAAGTAGCCGAAAACAACATGAGACAGAAAACGGTCGCCCTTTAAGCGGCTAGACAGATATAGATATAGGTAGATAGATAGATAGATAGATAGATAGGCTGACACGGCGAGTTGCATCGTCATCGTTTGTTGGTCGCGCACGCAGTTTCGCCGGAGACCGGGCCAAAAGGCCCCGCCCTCCGCTCGGTCGAGACAAGTCAGGCAGGCGAAACTGAAGCGCAGAGGCGCCGCGCAGCCGCAGCCGCTCGCGCCCGTGACTCCACGTACGCCCCGCAGGCCACGCGCTCCGTCCGGCCGCCAGCGCGAGCGTTTCCGCTCCGGCCTCGGCTCCGCCGCGAGCCACGCCACGCGTCCCCCCTGTCACGACATGTGTCCTGCCGGGCGGGCGGCGTCTCGTCCCGTGTCCGCGCTTCCCAAACTACCCCTCCCCCCCTCTCTCGCACCTCGAAAGCAAAAGGGCAGGGCGGAGGGCCCCGGAGACGAGCAAATTATTTTTGTTGCGACGGAGCGTCTCCTTCCTCCTCTCCGTGCGAGGCAGCGGCGACGGCGAGCAGAGCGGAACAGCAGCACATCACCGGCTCTACATCAATGGCGTCCACCTCCCTCCTCGGCTGCGCAATCCTCGTAAGCCGCGCCCCTCTCCTCGATCCTCCTCCTCCTCCTATGCGCTCGTTTCTCTCTCGTTTCCTGTGTCATGAGCTGCTGACCTTAATTGTGCTTGGTTCCTGACTGTCCCTCCCCGCGGCGGCAGGCTCTTCTTTGACGAGCGCGGGATCGAGCTTCCTCTGACCCAAGCAACGATTCCGTCCGGGAGCTTCCTCTGTCCAGTGACCAGTTCGTGGCTTCGCCGGCGATGGAGGCCTACTCGAGGGACCTGCTGCGCGGCGTCGGCGGTGGAGACGAGACCGGTCGCGGCGAGGAGAAGCCGCGGCGCCTGGATTCGCAGACCGAGGAGGTCGAGCTTAGCCTCGGCCTGTCGCTCGGGGGGCGGTTCGGGCAGGAGAGGAGGAGGGGCGAGGGGCTCGCCAGGTCCTCGTCCGTCGCCTGCGTCCAGCAGGTGGCGCTGGCGCCGCCCGCGCTCCCCAGGACACACTCCCTGCCGCCTATGGCGGAGGCGGAGGCGGGGAGCACCGCCGCTTCGCCTAGGAGCGGCGCTGAGGTCCAGCCGCAGGGGAGTGGTGTCGCTCTGAACGGCGTCGTGGTAGAGCCCGCAGTTTTGCCACGGGCGAGCTTGAGCCCCCCGTCCACAGGCTCGTCGGACGGCGTAGGGAAGCTGCGGGCGAGCTTGAGCCCCCCGTCCACAGGCTCATCGGACGGCGAAGGTACGTCTTTTTTTTGTGTGTGTGTCTTATGTTTCCATGTGACGGTACTAATTTTGTATTAGTCATGTGGTAGTATTTTATTAGCTCAATTAATTCTCAAGCTCAGCAATGTGGTAGTATTAGTTACTTCATACTACATCTCATTTCCAAAAAAAAAAATTGCACACATCTCACTGGTAATATATTGTGTTAGGTAGGCTTAACAGACATGATTGTTTTTATTGTGTTAGGTAGGCTTAACAGACATGATTGTTTTTATCTGGTATAAAGGACATGAATAGTTTCATTGTTTCCAAGAAAAATATGTGAGCGTAGATGCAATCATGCAATGCACATTAGGAAAGTGGAATTAGGGCTTGCCATTTGCCGATTGCACCTGGCCGGTGAATAAAGTAGTACACCAGTAGTATGGAGTAAAAGGCGCCCCTGTTTCTCTCTGGAGTATAGCTGGGCCGCTGGATCTTAGGTGGATTCAGCAAGCTAAGGTGGTGCGTTACCATCTGTGTTTCCTTGTTGGCACCGGGGAATTGTCTTACAGCTCGGTTGGCTTGCTTAGAGCAAGTCTGATAGAAATGAGTCGGTAGTATAAGAAATAAACTAGTATATTTCTGCTTGGTTGGAGGAAAGAGAAGAGAGAGAGAAGGTAAGCGGGCTCTTTGTGAAGAGCCACTCTAAAGACGCGCTCCTAGGCATTTTGTGTGAATGAAAGGTGGGCCACATAATAAAAAAGTAGTACACTCTTTTGATCTACTATTGTACATGTTGGCTATAAGATGGGCTGTAGATGACATGGCACTCGCTTATAGCCAGCAGCTGGCTATACTATTAACCATGCTCTTATTCGACAACTTCTACATTAGTACTATAATGGAGCTGTCCTGTTTACAACTATTTGTGTGCCAGGGTCTATTAGAACACTGCCATGATTTGTGTACCATTTTAGGAAGATGGGAAAGCAAGGTATAAGCAGGGTGTGTGGTAGCTGCCTGGGCGGCCATCTCTAGCCTATTATAGGGATAGAAAGTACTAGGGCCGCCGAGACAAGCAATTATTAGCTCACTAGCTTGTGTGTTTTTCTGTAAAGTGGCCAAAATCCATTTATTCAAGTCGACCAACCCTTACAGGACCATCCTTAAAGAAACAAAAAATTACACATGGCTCCTGGGGAAATTGACGCCGTCTTCCTCCTGCACTCGCTAGAGGCGCGGCGTAAGCAATGCTTCATACTGCACTTGGACCTCCAAAACACCGCTTGAGCCAAGGAATGTTGTTGAGGAAGTCGTCGGTGGAGCCAGAAGATGTCGATGAAAACATATCGCCGCCTCGGAGAATGCAACGAAGAAGGTTGAATGAGCAACCTAGATTCGGACAAACGGGTCTGGGGAAACCTAAGCTCATTAGTTCTCGGGCGAAGCCGAAGCTGGCCGAACTTCATCGTTTGGAGGAGGAGGCAGTGGACCAAGAGACGAAGTGCATCGTCTCCTCCGCTAGAGGACGCCTTCGACGACCACCTCCGCCAGAGGAAGCCTTCGACGACAACCTGCAAAGGATGAAGAGGATGTTGGAAATATGCCCTAGAGGCAATAATAAAAGTATTATTATATTTCAATGTTCATGATAATTGTCTTTTGTTCATGCTATAACTGTGTTATCCGGAAATCATAATACACGTGTGAACACTTAGACCCCAATATGTCCCTAGTGAGCCTCTAGTTGACTAGCCCGTTGTGATCAATGGATGGTCATGGTTTCCTGACTATGGACATTGGATGTCGTTGATAACGGGATCACATCATTAGGAGAATGATGTGATGGACAAGACCCAATCACAAGCTTAGCATAAAAGATCGTATAGTTAGTTTGCTAGAAGCTTTGCCAATGTCAAGTATCTATTCCTTCGACCATGAGATCGTGTAACTCCGGTTCCGTAGGAGTGCCTTGGGTGTATCAAGCGTCACAACGTAATCGGGTGACTATAAAGGTGCATTACGGTGTCTCCGAAAGTATCTCGCGGTTGACATGGATCGAGGCGGATTTGTCACTCCGTATGACGGAGAGGTATCTCTGGCCCACTCGGTAATGCATCATCATAATGAGCTCAATGTGACCAAGGTGTTGTACGGGATCATGCATTACTGAGATGAGTAAAGTGACTTGCGAACTAGACCGAGCGAGGTATTGGGATCCGACGATCGAGTCTCGAGCGAAGTAACGCATCGATCGACAAAGGAATTGCATACGAGGGTTTGATAGAATCCTCGACATCGTGGTTCAACCGATGAAATCATCGAGGAGCATGTGGGAGCCAACATGGGTATCCAGATCCTCATTGTTGGTTATTGCCGAGAGTCGTCTCGGTCATGTCTGCGTGTCTCCCGAACCCGTAGGGTCTACACACTAAGGTTCGGTGGCTTAGGGTTAGTAGGAAGACTAGTATGTGAATACGAATGTTGTTGAGTCCGGATGAGATCCGGACGTCACGAGGAGTTAGGAAGGGTCCGGAGGTAAAGAATAATATATAGGAAGTGGTGTTTGACCATCGGGAAAGTTTCGGGTTTCTGAAGCAAAATCTGGGACCACCGGAAGGGTCCTGAGGTCCACCGGTGGGGCCACCCATCCGGAGGGCCCCATGGGCCATAGGGGAAGGAACCAGCCCACGGGGTGGTGCGCCCTAGGCCCACCCTGCGCCTAGGGTTGAAACCCTAGGGGTGAAGCCCCCCGGCTTGGGGGCACTCCACCCCTCGTCCGCCGCCCCATGAGATTGGATCTCTAGGGGCCGCCACCAGGGGCCTATATAAAGGGGGGGGGGGCTGTACACATCTCCCAAGGCGCAGCCTCCCTCCCCAACACATCTCCTCCTCCGTAGAGCTCGTGAAGCCACAGCCGAGATCTTGCATCACCACCATCACCACGCCGTCGTCTTCCGGTGGTGGTCCGTCTTCCTCAACCTCTCCTTCCCTTCTTTGGATCAAGAAGGAGGAGACGTCGCTAAATCCGTCGTGTGTTGAGCGGAGGTCTTGTCTGCTTCGACTTGGCATCGGTGATCTGAATCACGTTCGAGTACGACTCCATCATCACCAAGCAAGCTTCGCACGCGATCTACAAGTGGTATGTAGATGCAAACTCTCTCCGTTACTCGTTGCTTAGATGAACTCATAGATGGATCTTGGTGAAACCGTAGGAAAAATTTTAATTTTCTCGCAACGTTCCCCAACAAAGGTATCGAGCTAGGTCTATCGTAGTTCTCTATTGCACGAGTAGAACACAAATTTGTTGTGGGCGTTGATCTTGTCATCTTACTTGCCCTACTAGTCTTTTCTTGCTCAACGGTATTGTGGGATGAAGCGGCCGGACCAACCTTACGTGACGCTTCGTGAGACCGGTTCCACCGAATGACATGCACTAGTTGCATAAGGTGGTGGCGGGTGTCTGTCTCCCACTTTAGTTGCGGCGGATTCGATGAACAGGGCCCTTATGAAGGGTAAATAGAAGTTGACAAAATCACGTTGTGGTGATTCGTAGGTAAGAAAACGTTCTTGCTAGAACCCAATCGCAGCCACGTAAAGATGCAACAACAACTAGAGGACGTCTAACTTGTTTTTGCGGCGATTGATCATGTGATGTGATATGGCGGAAGTTGTGATGAATGTTGAATTGTGATGTATGAGATCATGTTCTTGTAATAGGATTCACGACTTGCATGTCGATGAGTATGACAACCGCAGAGCCATAGGAGTTGTCTTTATTTTTGTATGACTGCGTGTCATTGAAGAACGCCATGTAAACTACTTTACTTCATTACTAAACGCGTTAGTCATAGAAGTAGAAGTAGTCGTTAGCGCGACAACTTCATGAAGACACGATGATGGAGATCATGATGATGGAGATCATGGTGTCAAGCCGGTGACAAGGTGATCATGGAGCCCAAGATGGAGATCGATGGAGCTTGATGATATTGGCCATATCATGTCACAACTATATATAATTGCATGTGATGTTTATTATGTTTTTACATCTTGTTTACTTAGGACGACGGTAGTAAATAAGATGATCCTTATAAAAATTTCAAGAAGTGTTCTCCCTAAGCGTACCGTTGCTTTCGGTTAAATCGTTTCTAAGCACCACGTGATGATCGGTGTGATGGATCCTTACGTTCACATACAACGGGTGTAAGATGATTTTACAAATAAAACACTTAGGGTTAACTTGACGAGCCTAGCATGTGCGGACATGGCCTCGGAACACGGAGACCGAAAGGTCGAGCACGAGTCGTATGAAAGATACGATCAACATGAAGATGTTCACCGATGATGACTAGTCCGTCTCACGTGATGATCGGACACGGGCTAGTCGACTCGGATCGTGTAACACTTAGATGACCGGAGGGATGTCTAATCTAAGTGGGAGTTCGTAATTTTGATTAAGAACTTTATTATCATGAACTTAGTCTAAAACCTTTGCAAATATGTCTTGTAGATCAATGGCCAACGCTAATGTCAACATGAACTTCAACGCGTTCCTAGAAAAACCAAGTTTGAAAGATGATGGCAAGAACTATACTGATCGGGTCCTAACACGAGATCATCCTCATAGTCGCCAAGAAACAGTATGTCCTAGAAGCACCGTTAGGTGACCCACTGTTCTCCAGCCTTTGCAAAGACGATTTGAGCGTCTGGCGGACTCGTTCGATGATTACTCCCTCGTTCGATGCGGCATGCTCTCTGACTTAGAACCGGGCTCCAAAAGCGTTTTGAGCATCACGGAGCATATGAGATGTTCAAGAGTGAAACTAGTTTTCAAGCTCATGCCCGGTCGAGAGATATGATGTCTCGACAAGTTCTACTGATTGTAAGATGGAGGAAAACAGTTACAAGGTGAGCACATCCTCAAGATGTGCAGGTTGCCTGGCCGTATGACCCAAATGAACATAAACCTCCCGGATGAGGCGGTCGTTGTGAGAATCCTCCAATCGCTCCCACCAAGCTACAAGAGCTTCGTGATGAACTACAACATGCGGGGATGGTAAAGACCATTCTGAAGTGTTCTCGATCTTTGAGGTCGTGAGGTGAAATCAAAAGGAACATCAAGTGTTGATGGTCGATAAGACCACTAAGTTCAAGAAAGGCAAGGGTAAGAAGAACTTCAAGAAGGACGGCAAGGATGTTGCGCGCCGTAAGTCTGTTCTTAGGGAAGAAGTCAAAGAATGGACCCAAGCACGAGACCGAGTGCTTTTATTGCAAGGGAAGGGTCCTTTGGGCGGGCGCCCCAAATACTTAGCGGATAAGAAGGCCGCAACACCAAAGGTATATTTGATATACATGTAATTGATGTGTACCTTACCATTACTCGTAGTAACTCCCGGTATTTGATCTGGTGCCGTTGCTCATATTTGTAACTCACAGCAGAGCTGCGGAATAAACGGAGATCGGCGAAGGGCGAGGTGACGATCTTGGCGTCGGGAATGGTTCCGAGTCGATGTGATCGCCGTCGACCTGTGCCTCTACATTTACCTACGGGATTAGTTTTAAACCTCAATAATTGTTATTTAGTGCCAAGTTTGAGCATGAACATTGTATCTGGATCTCGTTTGATCGAGATGGCTACTCATTTAAGTCAGAGAATAATGGTTGTTCGATTTATATGAGAGATATGTTTTATGGTCATGCTCAGATGGTCGATGGTTTATTCTTAATGAATCTCGGCGTAATATTACACATGTTCATAGTGTGGATGCCAAAAGATGTAAAGTTGATAACGATAGTCCCACATACTTGTGGCATTGCCGCCTTGGTCACATTGGTGTCAAGCGCATGAAGAAACTCCATCTTGATGGACTTTTAGAGTCTCTTGATTATGAATCGTTTGACACATGCGAACCATGCCTCTTAGGCAAATGACCAAGACTCCGTTCTCGGAACAATGGAGCGAGCAACCAACTTGTTGGAAATCATACATACCGATGTATGCGGTCCAATGGCGTTGAGGCTCATGGAGGATATCGTTATGTTCTCACTCTCACCGACGACTTGAGTAGATATGGGTATGTCTACTTAATGAAACACAAGTCCGAGACCTTTGAAAAGTTCAAGGAATTTCAGAGTGAGGTGGAGAATCAACGTGACCGAAAGATAAAGTTCCTACGATCGGATCGTGGAGGAGAATATTTAAGTCACGAATTTGGCACACACTTAAGAAAATGTGGAATCGTTTCACAACTCACGCCGCTGGAACACCTCGGTAAACGGTGTGTCCGAGCGTCGTGTCGCACTCTATTGGATATGGTGCGGTCTATGATGTCTCTTACCGATTTACCACTTTGTCATTTTGGGGATACGCTCTAGAGACGGCTACATTCACTTTAAATAGGGCTCCGCCTAAATCCGTTGAGGCGACACCGTATGAATTATGGTTTGGGAAGAAACCTAAGTCCGTCGTTTACGAAAGTTTGGGGATGCGATGCTTATGTCAAGAAACTTCAACTGAAAAGCTCGAACCCAAGTCGGAAAAATGCGTATTCATAGGATACCCTAAGGAAACTGTCGGGTATACCTTCTACTTAAGATCCAAGGCAAAGTCTTTGTTGCCAAGAACGGATGCTTTAGAGAAAGAGTTTCTCTCGAAAGAAGTAAGTGGGAGGAAAGTAGAACTTCGATGAAGTACTACCTCTCGAGCGGGAAAGTGGTGCCGCGCAGAAACCGTTCTGTAATGCCCACACCCATCAAGAGGAAATCATTGATGATGATCAAGATACTTGGATCAAGTTACTCTTGAACTTGAAGGTCCACAAGGACACGTTCCGCACTGAGTGGTGCAGCAACCTGTCATGGAAATCATGTTGCTAGACAACAATGAACCTTGAACTATGAAGAAGCGATGGCGGACCGGATTCCAACAAATGGCTTGAGGCCATGAAATCCGAGATAGAATCCATGTATGAAAACAAAGTATGGACTTTGACAGACTTGCCGATGATCGGCGAGCGATAGAAAATAAATGGATTTTTAAGAAGAAGGCGGACGGATGGAAATGTCACCATTTATAAAGCTCGACTTGTCGCTAAGGGTTATCGACAAGTTCAAGGGATTGACTACGACGAGACATTCTCTCCGTGGCGAAGCTTAAGTCCGTCCGAATCATGTTAGCAATTGCGCATACTATGATTATGAGATATGGCGGATGGACGTCAAAACGGCATTCCTTAACGGACATCTTAAGGAAGAGCTGTATATGATGCACCGGAAGGTTTTGTCGATCCTCGAACGCTAACAAAGTATGCAAGCTCCAATGATCCATTTATGGACCGTGCAAGCATCTCGGAGTTGGAACATTCGCTTTAATGAGATGATCAAAGCGTTTGGGTTTACGCAGACTTATGGAGAAGCTGCGTTTACAAGAAAGTGAGTGGGAGCTCAGTAGCATTTCTCCTATTATATGTAGATGACATACTCTTGATGGGAAATGATACAAAACTTCGACAACATTAAGGCCTACTTGAACAAGTGTTTTTCAATGAAGGACCTTGGAGAAGTCAGCTTATATATTAGGCATCAAGATCTATAGGGATAGATCGAGGCGCCTCATAGGTCTTTCACAAAGCACATACCTTGATAAAATTTTGAAGAGGTTCAAAATGGATCACCCAAGAAGGGTTCTTGCCTATGTTACAAGGTGTGAAATCGAGCTCACTCGATCACCAACCACGAAAAGATAAAGAAGAGATGAGTGTCATCCCTATGCTTGACCATAGGATCTATTATGTATGCCATCTTTGTGTACTGGACCGATGTAAACCTTGCCGTAAGTTTGGTTGCAAGATACCAAAGTAATCCCGCAAGGAACACCGGACAATGATCAAGAATATCTGAAGTACCGAAAAGGACAAAGGACATGTTTCTCGTTTATGGAGGAGACGAAGAGCTCGTCAGAAAGGCTACGTCGGCGCTTAGCTTCGACTCGGATCTGGATGACTCTAAGTCACAAACCGGATCGTGTATATGTTGAATGGTGGAGCGATGGTAGTGCATTTGCAAGCGAAGCGTCGTGGCGGGATCTACGTGTGAAGCGGAGTACATGGCAGCCTCGGAGGCGGCGCATGAAGCAATTTGGGTGAAGGAGTTCATCACCGACCTAGGAGTCATACCCAATGCGTCGGGCCGATCAAACTCTTCTGTGACAACACCGGAGCTATTGCCCTTGCAAAGGAGCCTGTGTTTCACAAGAAGACCGAGCACATCAAGCGTCGTTTCAACTCCATCCGTGAAAATGTTCAAGATGGAGACATAGAGATTTGCAAAGTGCACACGGATCCGAATGTCGCAGATCCGTTGACTAAACCTCTCTCGCGTGCAAAACATGATCAACACCGAGAACTCTATGGGTGTTCGATTCATCACAATGTAACTAGATTAGTGACTCTAGTGCAAGTGGGAGATCATGGAAATATGCCCTAGAGGCAATAATAAAAGTATTATTATATTTCAATGTTCATGATAATTGTCTTTTGTTCATGCTATAAGCGTGTTATCAAAATCATAATACACGTGTGAACACTTAGACCCCAATATGTCCCTAGTGAGCCTCTAGTTGACTAGCCGTTGTGATCAATGGATGGTCATGGTTTCGACTATGGACATTGGATGTCGTTGATAACGGGATCACATCATTAGGAGAATGATGTGATGGACAAGACCCAATCACAAGCTTAGCATAAAAGATCGTATAGTTCGTTTGCTAGAAGCTTTGCCAATGTCAAGTATCTATTCCTTCGACCATGAGATCGTGTAACTCCGGTTGCCGTAGGAGTGCCTTGGGTGTATCAAGCGTCACAACGAATCGGGTGACTATAAAGGTGCATTACGGTGTCTCCGAAAGTATCATTGGGTTGACATGGATCGAGATCGGATTTGTCACTCCGTATGACGGAGAGGTATCTCTGGGCCCACTCGGTAATGCATCATCATAATGAGCTCAATGTGACCAAGGTGTTGTACGGGATCATGCATTACTGATGCGAGTAAAGTGACTTGCGTGCTTGACCGAGCGAGGTATTGGGATACCGACGATCGAGTCTCGCAAGTAACGTCTCGATTGACAAAGGAATTGCATACGGGTTTGATAGAATCCTCGACATCGTGGTTCAACCGATGAAATCATCGAGGAGCATGTAGGAGCCAACATGGGTATCCAGATCCCGCTGTTGGTTATTGCCGAGAGTCGTCTCGGTCATGTCTGCGTGTCTCCGAACCCGTAGGGTCTACACATAAGGTTCGGTGGCGCTAGGGTTAGTAGGAAGACTAGTATGTGAATACGAATGTTGTTGAGTCCGGATGAGATCCGGACGTCACGAGGAGTTCGGAAGGGTCCGGAGGTAAAGAATAATATATAGGAAGTGGTGTTTGACCATCGGGAAAGTTTGAGGGTTCTGGGCAAAATCTGGGACCACCGGAAGGTCCCGAGGTCCACCGTGGGGCCACCCATCCGGAGGGCCCCATGGGCCATAGGGAAGGAACCAGCCCACGGGGCTGGTGCGCCCCTAGGCCCACCTCGCGCCTAGGGTTGAAACCCTAGGGGTGAAGCGCCCACCGGCAGGGGGGCACTCCACCCCCTGGCCGCCCCCCTTGAGATTGGATCTCTAGGGGCGGCCGCCACTGGGGCCTATATAAAGGGGGGGAGGGGCTGCTGTACACATCTCCCAAGGCGCAGCCCTCCCTCCCAACACATCTCCTCCTCCGTAGAGCTCGTGAAGCCTGCCGAGTATCTTGCATCACCACCATCACCACGCCGTCGTCTTTGCCGGTGGTGCTGTCTTCCTCAACCTCTCCTTCCCCTTGCTGGATCAAGAAGGAGGAGACGTCGCTCGTCCGTCACGTGTGTTGAGCGGAGGTCTTGTCCGCTCGGCACTTGGCATCGGTGATCTGAATCACGTTCGAGTCGACTCCATCATCACCAAGCAAGCTTCATACGCGATCTACAAGTGGTATGTAGATGCAAACTCTCTCCGTTACTCGTTGCTTAGATGAACTCATAGATGGATCTTGGTGAAACCGTAGGAAAAATTTTAATTTTCTCGCAACGTTCCCCAACAAAGGCATCATGAGCTAGGTCTATGCGTAGTTCTCTATTGCACGAGTAGAACACAAATTTGTTGTGGGCGTTGATCTTGTCATCTTACTTGCCCCTACTAGTCTTTTCTTGCTCAGCGGTATTGTGGGATGAAGCGGCCGGACCAACCTTACGTGCGCTTCGTGAGACCGGTTCCACCGATCGACATGCACTAGTTGCATAAGGTGGTCGGGCGGGTGTCCGCTCTCCCACTTTAGTTGCAATGGATTCGATGAACAGGGCCCTTATGAAGGGTAAATAGAAGTTGACAAAATCACGTTGTGGTGATTCGTAGGTAAGAAAACGTTCTTGCTAGAACCCAATCGCAGCCACGTAAAAGATGCAACAACAACTAGAGGACGTCTAACTTGTTTTTGCAATGATTGATCATGTGATGTGATATGGCCGAAGTTGTGATGAATGTTGAATTGTGATGTATGAGATCATGTTCTTGTAATAGGATTCACGACTTGCATGTCGATGAGTATGACAACCGCAGAGCCATAGGAGTTGTCTTTATTTTTGTATGACTGCGTGTCATTGAAGAACGCCATGTAAACTACTTTACTTCATTACTAAGCGCGTTAGTCATAGAAGTAGAAGTAGTCGTTAGCGCCGACAACTTCATGAAGACACGATGATGGAGATCATGATGATGGAGATCATGGTGTCAAGCCGGTGACAAGGTGATCATGGAGCCCGAAGATGGAGATCGATGGAGCTTGATGATATTGGCCATATCATGTCACAACTATATATAATTGCATGTGATGTTTATTATGTTTTTACATCTTGTTTACTTAGGACGACGGTAGTAAATAAGATGATCCCTTATAAAATTTCAAGAAGTGTTCTCCCTAATCGTACACGTTGCTACGGTTAAATGCTTTCTAAGCACCACGTGATGATCGGTGTGATGGATCCTTACGTTCACATACAACGGTGTAAGACAGATTTACAATGAAAACACTTAGGGTTAACTTGCGAGCCTAGCATGTGCGGACATGGCCTCGGAACACGGAGACCGAAAGGTCGAGCACGAGTCGTATGAAAGATCGATCAACATGAAGATGTTCACCGATGATGACTAGTCCGTCTCACGTGATGATCGGACACGGGCTAGTCGACTCGGATCGTGTAACACTTAGATGACTGGAGGATGTCTAATCTAAGTGGGAGTTCGTAATTTTGATTAAGAACTTTATTATCATGAACTTAGTCTAAAACCTTTGCAAATATGTCTTGTAGATCAATGGCCAACGCTAATGTCAACATGAACTTCAGCGCTCCTAGAAAACCAAAATTTGAAAGATGATGGCGGCAACTATCTGATCGGGTCCTAACACGAGATCATCCTCATAGCTGCCAAGAAACAGTATGTCCTAGAAGCACCGTTAGGTGACCCACTGTTCTCCCAAAGATCAGCAAAGGCGATTTGAGCGTCTGGCGGACTCGTTCGATGATTACTCCCTCGTTCGATGCGGCATGCTCTACTGACTTAGAACCGGGCTCCAAAAGCGTTTTGAGCATCACGGAGCATATGAGATGTTGAAGAGCTGAAACTAGTTTTCCAAGCTCATGCCCGGTCGAGAGATATGATGTCTCGACAAGTTCTACTGATTGTAAGATGGAGGAAAACAGTTACACAAGTGAGCACATCCTCAAGATGTCAGGTTGCAACCGTATGACCCAAATGAACATAAACCTCCCGGATGAGGCGGTCATTGACAGAATCCTCGATCGCTCCCACCAAGCTACAAGAGCTTCGTGATGAACTACAACATGCGGGGATGGTAAAGACCATTCTGAAGTGTTCTCGATCTTTGGTCGTGAGGCTGAAATCAAAAGGAACATCAAGTGTTGATGGTCAATAAGACCACTAAGTTCAAGAAAGGCAAGGGTAAGAAGAACTTCAAGAAGGACGGCAAGGATGTTGCCGCGCCCGTAAGTCTGTTCTTGGGAAGAAGTCAAAGAATGGACCCAAGCACGAGGTCGAGTGCTTTTATTGCAAGGGAAGGGTCCTTTGAAGCGGAATCGCCCCAAATACTTAGCGGATAAGAAGGCCGCAACACCAAAGGTATATTTGATATACATGTAATTGATGTGTACCTTACCGAGACTCGTAGTAACTCCCGGGTATTTGATACGGTGCCGTTGCTCATATTTGTAACTCACGGCAGAGCTGCGGAATAAACGGAGACCGGCGAAGGGCGAGGTGACGATCGCGTCGGGAATGGTTCCGAGTCGATGTGATCGCCGTCGACACGCTGCCTCTACATTTACCTCGGGATTAGTTTTAAACCTCAATAATTGTTATTTAGTGCCAAGTTTGAGCATGAACATTGTATCCGGATCTCGTTTGATACGAGATGGCTACTCATTTAAGTCCGAGAATAATGGTTGTTCGATTTATATGAGAGATATGTTTTATGGTCATGCTCAGATGGTCAATGGTTTATTCTTAATGAATCTCGGCGTAATATTACACATGTTCATAGTGTGGATGCCAAAAGATGTAAAGTTGATAACGATAGTCCCACATACTTGTGGCATCGCCGCCTTGGTCACATTGGTGTCAAGCGCATGAAGAAACTCCATCTTGATGGACTTTTAGAGTCTCTTGATTATGAATCGTTTGACACATGCGAACCATGCCTCTTAGGCAAATGACCAAGACTCCGTTCTCGGAACAATGGGCGAGCAACCAACTTGTTGGAAATCATACATACCGATGTATGCGGTCCAATGGCGTTGAGGCTCATGGAGGATATCGTTATGTTCTCACTCTCACCGATGACTTGAGTAGATATGGGTATGTCTACTTAATGAAACACAAGTCCGAGACCTTTGAAAAGTTCAAGGAATTTCAGAGTGAGGTGGAGAATCAACGTGACCGAAAGATAAAGTTCCTCTGATCGGATCGTGGAGGAGAATATTTAAGTCACGAATTTGGCACACACTTAAGAAAATGTGGAATCGTTTCACAACTCACGCCGCTGGAACACCTCGGTGAAAACGGTGTGTCCGAGCGTCGTGTCGCACTCTATTGGATATGGTGCGGTCTATGATGTCTCTTACCGATTTACCATCGTCATTTTGGGGATCGCTCTAGAGACAGCTACATTCACTTTAAATAGGGCTCCGTCTAAATCCGTTGAGGCGACACCGTATGAATTATGGTTTGGGAAGAAACCTAAGCATCGTTTACGAAAGTTTGGGGATGCGATGCTTATGTCAAGAAACTTCAACTGAAAAGCTCGAACCCAAGTCGGAAAAATGCGTATTCATAGGATACCCTAAGGAAACCTATCGGGTATACCTTCTACTTAAGATCCGAAGGCAAAGTCTTTGTTGCCAAGAACGGATGCTTTCTAGAGAAAGAGTTTCTCTCGAAAGAAGTAAGTGGGAGGAAAGTAGAACTTCGATGAAGTACTACCTCTCGAGCGGGAAAGTGGTGCCGCAGAAACCGTTCTGTAATGCCCACACCCATCAAGAGGAAATCATTGATGATGATCAAGATACTTGGATCAAGTTACTCTTGAACTTCAAGGTCCACAAGGACACGTTCCGCACTGAGTGGTACGGCAACCTGTCATGGAAATCATGTTGCTAGACAACAATGAACCTTGAACTATGAAGAAGCGATGGCGGACCCGGATTCCAACAAATGGCTTGAGGCCATGAAATCCGAGATAGAATCCATGTATGAAAACAAAGTATGGACTTTGACAGACTTGCCGATGATCGGCGAGCGATAGAAAATAAATGGATTTTAAGAAGAAGACGGACGCGGATGGAAATGTCACCATTTATAAAGCTCGACTTGTCGCTAAGGGTTATCGACAAGTTCAAGGGATTGACTACGACGAGACATTCTCTCCGTGGCGAAGCTTAAGTCCGTCCGAATCATGTTAGCAATTGCCGATACTATGATTATGAGATATGGCGATGGACGTCAAAACGGCATTCCTTAACGGACATCTTAAGGAAGAGCTGTATATGATGCAGCCGGAAGGTTTTGTCGATCCTCGAGCGCTAACAAAGTATGCAAGCTCCAAATGATCCATTTATGGACCGGTGCAAGCATCTCGGAGTTGGAACATTCGCTTTAATGAGATGATCAAAGCGTTTGGGTTTACGCAGACTTATGGAGAAGCCTGCGTTTACAAGAAAGTGAGTGGGAGCTCTGTAGCATTTCTCCTATTATATGTAGATGACATACTCTTGATGGGAAATGATACAAAACTTACGACAACATTAAGGCCTACTTGAACAAGTGTTTTTCAATGAAGGACCTTGGAGAAGCTGCTTATATATTAGGCATCAAGATCTATAGGGATAGATCGAGGCGCCTCATAGGTCTTTCACAAAGCACATACCTTGATAAAATTTTGAAGAGGTTCAAAATGGATCAGTCAAGAAGGGTTCTTGCCTATGTTACAAGGTGTGAAACCGAGCTCACTCGATCACGACCACCAAAAGATAAAGAAGAGATGAGTGTCATCCCTATGCTTGACCATAGGATCTATTATGTATGCCATCTTGTGTACTGCACCGATGTAAACCTTGCCGTAAGTTTGGTTGCAAGATACCAAAGTAATCCGCAAGGAACACCGGACAATGATCAAGAATATCTGAAGTACCGAAAAGGACAAAGGACATGTTTCTCGTTTATGGAGGAGACGAAGAGCTCGTCAGAAAGGCTACGTCGGCGCTTAGCTTCGACTCGGATCTGGATGACTCTAAGTCACAAACCGGATACGTGTATATGTTGAATGGTGGAAGCGATGGTAGTGCGGTGCAAGCGAGCGTCGTGGCGGGATCTACGTGTGAAGCGGAGTACATGGCAGCCTCGGAGGCGCGCATGAAGCAATTTGGGTGAAGGAGTTCATCACCGACCTAGAGTCATACCCAATGCGTCGGGGCCGATCAAACTCTTCTCGACAACACCGGAGCTATTGCCCTTGCAAAGGAGCCTGTGTTTCACAAGAAGACCGAGCACATCAAGCGTCGTTTCAACTCCATCCGTGAAAATGTTCAAGATGGAGACATAGAGATTTGCAAAGTGCACACGGATCTGAATGTCGCAGATCCGTTGACTAAACCTCTCTCGCGTGCAAAACATGATCAACACCGAACTCTATGGGTGTTCGATTCATCACAATGTAACTAGATTAGTGACTCTAGTGCAAGTGGGAGATGTTGGAAATATGCCCTAGAGGCAATAATAAAAGTATTATTATATTTCAATGTTCATGATAATTGTCTTTTGTTCATGCTATAAGCGTGTTATCCGGAAATCATAATACACGTGTGAACACTTAGACCCCAATATGTCCCTAGTGAGCCTCTAGTTGACTAGCCCGTTGTGATCAATGGATGGTCATGGTTTCCTGACTATGGACATTGGATGTCGTTGATAACGGGATCACATCATTAGGAGAATGATGTGATGGACAAGACCCAATCACAAGCTTAGCATAAAAGATCGTATAGTTCGTTTGCTAGAAGCTTTGCCAATGTCAAGTATCTATTCCTTCGACCATGAGATCGTGTAACTCCGGTTGCCGTAGGAGTGCCTTGGGTGTATCAAGCGTCACAACGTGGCGGGTGACTATAAAGGTGCATTACGGTGTCTCCGAAGTATCATTGGGTTGACATGGATCGAGGCGGGATTTGTCACTCCGTATGACGGAGAGGTATCTCTGGGCCCACTCGGTAATGCATCATCATAATGAGCTCAATGTGACCAAGGTGTTGTACGGGATCATGCATTACTGATGCGAGTAAAGTGACTTGCGATGAACGAGACCGAGCGAGGTATTGGGATACCGACGATCGAGTCTCGCAAGTAACGTCTCGATTGACAAAGGAATTGCATACGGGTTTGATAGAATCCTCGACATCGTGGTTCAACCGATGAAATCATCGAGGAGCATGTAGAGCCAACATGGGTATCCAGATCCGCTGTTGGTTATTGCGAGAGTCGTCTCGGTCATGTCTGCGTGTCTCCAACCCGTAGGGTCTACACATAAGGTTCGGTGGCGCTAGGGTTAGTAGGAAGACTAGTATGTGAATACGAATGTTGTTGAGTCCGGATGAGATCCCTGACGTCACGAGGAGTTCGGAAGGGTCCGGAGGTAAAGAATAATATATAGGAAGTGGTGTTTGACCATCGGGAAAGTTTGGGGTTCTGGCAAAATCACGGACCACCGGAAGGTCGAGGGTCCACCGTGGGGCCACCCATCCGGAGGGCCCCATGGGCCATAGGGAAGGAACCAGCCCACAGGGGCTGGTGCGCCCCTAGGCCCACCCCGCGCCTAGGGTTGAAACCCTAGGGGTGAAGCGCCCACCGGCAGGGGGCACTCCACCCTTGGCCGCCCCCCTTGAGATTGGATCTCTAGGGGCGGCCACCCTGGGGCCTATATAAAGGGGGGGGGGCTGCTGTACACATCTCCCAAGGCGCAGCCCTCCTCCCCAACACATCTCCTCCTCCGTAGCTCGTGAAGCCACAGCCGAATCTTGCATCACCACCATCACCACGCCGTGTCGTCTGCCGGTGGTGCCGTCTTCCTCAACCTCTCCTTCCCCTTGCTGGATCAAGAAGGAGGAGGCGTCGCTCGTCCCGTCGTGTGTTGAGCGCGAGGTCTTGTCCGCTTCGACACTTGGCATCGGTGATCTGAATCACGTTCGAGTACGACTCCATCATCACCAAGCAAGCTTCCGCACGCGATCTACAAGTGGTATGTAGATGCAAACTCTCTCCCGTTACTCGTTGCTTAGATGAACTCATAGATGGATCTTGGTGAAACCGTAGGAAAAATTTTAATTTTCTGCAACGTTCCCCAACAGAGGAACCAGATCCGCCACACACCAGAAGAGCGGCAACTTGACAATCCTCCATCCTACTCTATGGCGCTAACAAGGCCGTTGCCAACAAGTTGGGGAAACCTTGCTCTTATTCTACACGGCGTTGTCGTCGCCACCACATCACCATCATCGGGGAACCAAATCCTAAATACAGTGTCATTGGGCAGACTAGGTCAAATGCATGTCATTTGTTTCTATCTTGTGAAGCACATGGCGCTTTGCGAACATTTATTATTCAAAGGTGGTACATGATTTCTATGCCTTACTCAACATGACATTGTTGGACAAGACAAATAGCCCTCGACCTACCAGGATTTGGGATATCATGGCCAACAATCAAAGTTGGACACCCGTCGATGTTTGTTGGTGGTGAACAAGTCGAAGACATGCTCTATCCTAGTTCTGATGCTCGCCATTCTGGTGTAGTTTGTGATGCTAGTGTGTTTGCTTACCTAGTGTAACATTTCACTCCTTTCGAGAGTGGCATCAAAAGCTGCCATTTCAACGTATCTTGTGAAGCACATGATGACCATTCAAACATTTATCTGGATGTGGTGCATGATTTCGGCTACTTACTCGGCATGATATTGTCGGACACGGCATCAATACAAATCCGAGCGGCCATATTTGGCAATCGAAGTTCAAAGTTCATCAAGGTCTATCGCTGAGGAACGAGTCAAACCCCTCGGCCATCCTAGTGCGTATCTTTGTTGTTCCAACATACCTTGCGAGGCCAATGTGCTTGTTTATCTGGTGTAACATTTACTCATTTGGCAAAGTGGCATGAACGCTTGTCATTTCTCTATATCTTGCGAAGCATATGATCCTTGGTCAAACATCTCTTTGGAGGTGGTACACGGTTCTTGTGCCTTATTCGGCATGATATTGTCGGACATGGCCAATAACACTCAAATGAAACACGACTTCGAGCGGTCATATTCGGCAACGGAAGTTCTAAACCATCAGGGTCTATCACCGAGGAATAAGTTGGACACCATTGGCCATCCTAGTGCGGATGCTTGTCATTCCGACAAACCTTATGATGACGCTTTACGGGTATACCTAATGTAATGTTTTACTCGTTTGGCAAAGTGGCATCAATGCTTGCCATTCCTCTGTATCTTGCGAAGCACATCATACTTGACCAAACATTTTGTCGGATGTGGTACACGGTTTCGGTGCCTTATTCGGCATGATATTGATAGACATGGGAAATAACACTCAAGTATGACACAAATTCTTCTGGGATGGTACCCGGTTGTTGTGCCTTATTCGTCATGACATTGTTTGACATGACAAATAACACTCAAGTATGACACAAATTTGGGATGCCATGTTTGCCAACCAAAGTTGGACCCTGTCGAGGTCCATGGCTGAGGTACAAGTCAAACATTATCAATCATCCTAGTCCCGATGCTCGCCATTTCCGTGTACCTTGCATCGCCGATGTGCTTGCTTACCTAGTATAGCATTTTTTCGTTTGGCAAAGTAGCATCAGCTATTGCCATTTTCTTGTTTCTTGTGAAGCACATGAGATGGTCATATTCGGCGACTCAAATAGGAAACCCGTCAAAGTCTATTATCGAGCAACAAGTTGGAAGTCGTTGGCAATCCTAGTTCCGACGCTTGTCGTTCTGATTCTTGCGATGTCATTGTGCTCGATTGGCAGAGTAGCATCAAATGTTGGCCATTTCTTTGTATCTTACGAAGCACATGATAGCTGGTCAAACATTTATTTGAACTTGTTACATGATTCCGCTGCCTTATTCAGCATGATATTGTTGGACACGGCATAAATAACACTCAAATCTCACACAAATTTGGGCCCTCATATTCGGCAACCAACGTCGGAACCTCGTCAAGGTCTATCGCTTAGGAACAACTCGAACGTCGTCGATCATCGTAGTCGATTGCCATTTCTATGTATCTTGTGACGCTGATGTGTTCTTTACCTACTCTAACATTTACTCGGACATGGTGCCGGATTTGACAATCGAAGTTTGGACACCTGTCGAGGTCTATATCATCGAGGAACAATTGATCATTGTTGGGCATATTAGCTCTGAAGCTCGCTATTTCGTTATACCTTGTGATGGCCATATGATCGCTTACGAGTCTAACACTTACCAACACGTGGTAGAAGATCTTGATGCCTTATCCAGCATGACATTGTTGGATGTGTCAAAAACACTCAAATCCGACACGGATTTGGGGTGCAATACTCGACAACCGAAGCTACACACCCTAGAGGTCTATCGTCAAGGAAGAAGTCAAATGTCGTCGGCCTCATAGTTCTGGCTCGACATTCCGTTGTACAACTATGCCCTCACTTACCTAGTGTAAAACACTGACTCAAACGCAATATTGGATTTTGGTGCCTGATCCAACATGGGTGTGTTTGACTTGGCAACCGAAGTTTGGCAAGGATGTCCGAGCAATGCTGGAGATGTTTTTTTTACGGCAACAATGCTGGAGATGTTTGTTGCACGGTAGTACCTTGATTATTTGGTGCACCAAGGATACCATATCAAGCATGTTTTACGGTGTGAAGCCTACGCGCTCGCTTAGCTAGTCTAATATTTACTTGGATCTGGTATCAGATGGTGCCCGATTTTGGCATGATATCTTTTTGGCATGGCAAATAGCATTCGAATCCATGAATCCACATGGATTCGGAGAGTCAGACTCGGCGATCGAAGTTGACACGGATGTCCGAGCAACACTAGAAATGCCCATTGTGCACCAAGGAAGCTATTCCGAGCATGGATTTCGGCAGCCCCGTCATGACCACCACTTGTCGTCGGCAAGAGACATCACACATTCACACATGATTGGTTGCCAGAGTGCAAGTGGGCAAACAACCCTCCACCTTCTCCTTGACTAGATCCCCCCAAAACATGCTTCCGTATGGTGCACATCTTCCTAGTCCTCTCGCGTCGCCCTCGCAGGCGACACGAAACAGGCCGCCAACAACCCTCCCCACGCCGTCCTCCCTCGCCGCGCGGTAGTGGCGCGGCAAAGCCCGTGCGTCGCGGCGACGCGGTGGCGAGGGTTCCTCTCCCGGATCCATGGGTGGCGCGGCGCCGAGATCCGCTGAGGCGATCTTGACCCCCGGCGCGGCGCGTCGGCGGCGGCGTGGTGGTGCGGTGAATCGGCCGGATGCATGGTGGCGGTGGCGGGCGGCGGCCCCATGGCTGGGTGGCGGCGCTGTTGGTCCGACCGGTTTGGCTCGTCCGGATCTGGTGACCACCGGACGGCGCGGGGGGTGGCGGCGGCCTGGCGTGGCCGGCGATCTGGACACGGTGGTGCCGGCGGCTCGCTGGTCTGCTGGAGATCCAGGAGTATCATCGTCTCCGACTCAATCTGCTCCGGTTCGTGCTAGCTCGCATGTGAGAGGTATCGTCATCTCCGGTCTTGTTGCATGGATCTGGCGGCAGCGGCTGGATCCTTTTGATCTAGTCTCCGACAGAGAAGGCGGCGGTCCGTGCACAAGAAGCTGGATGGAGTTCTTTGAACAGATCTGGGTGAAAACCTGCTCTTGGCTAGATGCCAAAGCCGGCGATGGCGGCGTTCACGATGCCGTTCCCTTCTTGAAGGCATCGCAGTGGAGAAGTTCTAGACTACAATCTGCTACCTCCGGGGGAAACCCTCGATCGATAGATCAGAAGACGGCGACGCGTTTGTGTCGTTTCCCCCTTGGGGGCGTCTTTCTTGGAGGTGTACGCGGGCCCGAGGGACCAGTGGACGACGTCTTTGGTGGAGCGGTGCTTCATCATACACATGGATGGTGACAGATCTCGATGGCATGGTGCCCTGGAGATTAGGAGTCTGATGTGCGATGATGGACTCGCGCAGGAGGTCGATGATGTCTGGCGTCGTGGTGGCGTCGACGGCAGGTAGACCGGGCAAGGTCGATCTGTGATCTGCTCAAGATGGGTGGTGGCAAGTGGTCATGGCGACCTCATACCCGGCGAGCGTCTGGTTGAGAACACGCCGGATGATGGGTGCCCATACAGCGGCGTCTGGTTGGGACCTCGTGTCTTAGATGTTAGGTCCGGCTGCGATGTCTGCTTGGTATTAGGCCCAAAGCTATCGGTGTCCTTCATCAATTGGATAGGTGTAGCGACAGTTGTTGCTTAGACGGTGGCTTTAGTCTTACTGTTGTATGACTTTGTAAGGTCTTGTGAGAATAATTAATAAAGTGGCCGTATGCATTGTCCAGATGCAGAGGCCGGGGGTCCTCCTCCTTTTCTAAAAAAAACATATTCCCCTTTGTTTCATTGCCTTCAATATTTACGTCTGCATGATTCATTTTTGGGCTAAATAACCATTTTGCCTCAAGATTAATTAGATATATTTTCAAAAGGGTCTATTGGAGCGGATATATTAGTATTATGCCGAACATGTACTTATTTCTTAAAAAGTTGGTTCCATTGATACAGGGCAAGTTTTGAACCAACCAACCACATCATGATTGATGAAAGTGGGGTCTTATTCTTATATGCCAAAGTTATTTCATGGTAGAAAAAGGTTTCCAGTACCGTTACTAGTATGCATTTTCATTGGGAGTCTGCTGGTTTCTCGTTGTTCCTTAAGTTACTTGTTGAAGCATGCCAATATAGTGTACTGGGGCATTAGGGTCATCTCCACATCTATTTATGTAAGATGTCAATTATACATTGGTCCAGTCAAGAACTTCAGTATTGCCTGAAATGACCATCAGTACTATCAAGTGTTTTCTTTCTTTTTTGTAAAGGGTGTTTTTGTAGCGACATGTGATACTTAATGTATGGATCCAGTTTAACCCATCATCCTGCCATATACTCCCTCCGTCCGGAAATACTTGTCGGAGAAATGAATGTACCTAGATGTATTTTAGTTCTAGATACATCCATTTTTATCCATTTTAGCGACAAGTAATTCCGGACGGAGGGAGTATAAAGTACTACTGCCTCCGATCCATAGTAAGTGTCGCAGTTTTGAACTAAGGTTGAACTAACCTTAGTGCAAAACTGGGACACTTATTTTGGATCAGAGGGAGTATTAGTTTAAGCGAGCGTGCATTACTTTGAGGATGGTCTGACAATATATTTTGCAGGAATCCTCACGAGGACAAGTTCACTCCCTGCTGGCATCGAGGATGGGTGGAGGAAGAGGAAGCTAGCAGAAACTCTGAAGAAACTCGAAATGAAGAGGAGTATCGAGAGGATGAACTCTTCCAACGTTTATGTAGGGGAAGTTGGAGAGAACCCAGATGCGACGAGTGAGCAGGCAGGAGGAAAACCAATAGTACAGAGAATGAACCATAGCAATGTGAGGCGTCGATTGAGTGGGCTTCCTCCACCATATCAGCCTCCAGCTGCATCACAAGGTCCGAAAAGGAATTCAGCTTTGAAAGGTAAAGTAATTTGTATATTGCATTATTAAGCTTTGAAAGGCTGCATCACAAGGTATTTTGCTATGTTGCATTCTTATGCTAGACTACATGACAAATTCCGTGTAACAACTCGTGAGCATGGTACTTTCATCTGACAATGCTACGTTCCTACTTGCATGCTTACCTCCGTGTGTTGCCCTTCAAAAGTTATGCCATTTTAATCATGTAGTTATCTGGATATCTTTTAAGGTACTTGGCTTTGCCGTCTGAACTACCAAGCCAAGCAACATACACCCACCAAATTAAGTTGTGGCTTAGATTCATCCTGCCCTCTGGACCAAAACCGTGCAGTTACAGTATTTGTCCTATTGAACATGTCCTTGAACAGGAACTGCAAGGATACCAATAATTGACTATGCTAACCAACCCTCGTTGTAAAGCAACTACTGATAGATTCGGACTGTTCTATACAAGCTGTTGTTTAGTACTCCCTCCGTTCCCAAATATAAGTCTTTTAGAGATTTCAACAAGTGACTACATACGGAGCAAAATGAGTGAATCTACACTTTAAAATATGTCTACATACATCCGTATGCTGTAGTCCATTTTAAATGTCTAAAAAGACTTACATTTAGGAACGGAGGGAGTAACTAGTAGCAGTTGGTTCTTATTTCAATGTTCCTACCTTATCAGATTCTATCAGATTTGCTTCTGTTGATTACTAAGGTATATGTTGGTGTGTAATCTTACAGGAACTCCTGGCGCTCTAGAGCGGAGCCTGTCATCGGCTGTTCTGCCCTCGTCTGTGGGTGCAAACAGCAGCGCCGTGGCAACCTCTTCATCTTCAGCATTGGCGGTGAGAGCAGCAGCCCCTGGCATCTCCATAGGGGAGCAGAAGGATGGTTCGGAAAGGCCGGCGGCAAGAGCTACTAGGACTAGGAGCGTGGCAGACATGGTGCGGAAGATGCCAGTGGTGTACACCAGCGGGCTCCGCAACGGCGAGAGGATCGACGGCTTCCTGTACCAGTACAGCAGAGCTGAGGAGGTGAGGATTGTGTGTGTGTGCCATGGTAGCTTCCTGACTCCGGCGGAGTTTGTGGCGCATGCCGGAGGCGGCGAAGTCGCCCACCCGATGAGGCACATCGTCGTCAACCCCCCGTCATCTTCGCTTTAGACCGGCGTGCGCATGCATGCGGGTCGCGCAAGTGCTCCGCGTGTGGCCTCAGCAGCCCTAAGCTTAGCTTGGAACTAGAAATCTCATCGTGAGACTGCATTTTATGTTTTACAGACTGCACATTACAGTACTTACTTATTATCGTGAACTGAAGACATGGTGGGAGATTTGCTCCTACAGACAACTAAATAGCAAACATATGACAGATTGAACATCACTCGTTGTTCTGGTGATCATCACTTGTTTCCTACTGTTGTTGTCGTCGTCGTTGTCTTAGGACCAAAGGGTCTGCAGTCATGGTCTTGTAGATACAGTAGCAGCTTGTTGATGGCAACCAGCCTGCTGGAGCAAATTTTATGAACCAGCGACTGGTGAGTTGTTTGGTGGCTTCTCAAAGCTACCAGCAACCAGTCACTAGTGATGGAGCACCAGTTTCATGGAGTCAGTAGCTAACCATGTTCCTGACACCCTACAACTGATGCAACATCTTCATCACATCTATAGAGTACTTTGTTAGCCTGGTCACCATTCATGATGGCGACTGATCTTAGTGGCTGGCTTCTCACGGCTCCCAGCAACCAGTCACTATTGATGGAACCTGTTTCACATGACACCCAGTCAGAAGTGATGAACATCTTAACCGCACCTTCTGAGTTGGTACCTTTCCATAGAGTACATTGTTAGTCTGGCATAGATCTTCAGGGCTTGTTCAGTTTAGGGAAGATTGAGGGGGTTAAGTTAACCCCTACAAAGTCGAAAAAATCCTCCCCCAAACCTACCAGCAACCAACATGCTCAATCCACTTTCAACCCAGCAAACCCAGCAGGGCAAGGCTGAGACTACCTTGTGGTGCTCAAACCTAGTAGTGGTACTTTTGTCAGCCAACAGATTTGGTGAAAGTGATGCTCAAAAGTCGAGTCATCTATTTTGGAACGGAGAGAGTAGATGGGTGGATTCACAACGTTATACACCTATACATTCCCGGGACACAGATAAAGAATAGTGCAGTGATTCTTGCATACTAAGCCACAAGGAGCACTTGTTCAGAACACATGTTTTAACATCAGCTAGCAGTGGATCTGCATACATGCTTGTCAGATGGAGAAGGAATTTGCAGATCAAACAGATAGAACAGAAGAATGCTCCAATGTCCTCCGAATCAAACATCTACATATATAACACAGGACAGCAAAAGCGTTTTTAAGTTACCACTACATTTGAGGAGCGATATGGCAGAAAGACACGGCTGAAGCAGCACTACACTTCAGGAAACTTGGGGCCAAAACATGGCTTCATCTAGCAAAGCGGTGAGCCTGGATGTCTCATATCTCCTCAAGGGGAGCAGGCAGGCATTACTCTTGCATCTTCTTCCAGCAGGCGGCGGTGAGCTTGGGAACCTCCCTCTTGCATCTTCTTCTAGCTGGAGGTGAGCTTGGCGATCTCCTCGAGCTGGTACCTCGCTTCAGCGGCATAGTCAACCGGCGACTCACTCCTCACGGTGATCCTCTGCCTCTTCTCGCCCATGTACTCATTCTGCGCGACACTGACGCGGAACAGGTGGGGAATCCAGGTGGCTTCCTTCAGCTTGAGCTGGAACATGTCATCGCCCTCCTGAAACAGAATTTGACAGTCTTAGGCACAATCACAGAGCAAGCAACATGTCTACATTCCAAATGTGAGGAGTGAGTTTTTACCTCTTTCCTGATCCGATCAAGCTCATCTGCGCTGCAGCCAACGATTCTCTCTGCTTGGTCATTGAAAAGGGACAGCCAGGCCTCACCAGTGGGATCAGAGACCTTGATCACCATGATGTACCTGAAGAAACACGGTGAACAAGGCATGCTTAGCATTGGTAGTTCATGGATTGTTAAATGGCAGCAGCATGTGTTTACTGCAACTGAGTGGGACTGTTACCTCAATGAGCACTGCTCATAGTTCTTCTGGCACCCTTCACACCAGTACCCTGATCCGAGTGACTCAGTCACCTTCTTGTTGCAGGTGGTGCAGGCACGGTACCACATGGTCTGGTCAGGCTTGATGTTGCTTATGTTGGCATACAAGCTGAAGAAAACAGGCTGCAAAACAATTTGAATCAGCTTACTGCAGGCAGTTGCAAGTTTACAGTCATGAATTATTCAGATTCAGATGCACTTTGTACTGCTAACAAGCATTCAAAATCTCACCTTATCCTGGCCCAAGTTAGGGTCACTTGTGATGTGAGACAGAAAAACTCTGTCAGAGTACATTGATCTCACGCCACCAGCGTTGGATGCACCCATTCCAGCACCAACTGATGCCAAGGTAGTACCCTTGCCTTCAGATTCATACCTGTTAAGCAAACAATGTGGTCATTATCTATAACAGAAAAACTGAAGAGCTAATCAAAAGAAGCATCGTTTAGCATCAGGGCCTTACCAAGCTCTAAGCTTCTCAGTCTCAGGCAACTCTGGGTTAATCACAAGTGTGCTTTTGCCTACTGTAGAAAGAGACACACCTGGTAGAGAAATTTAGTAACAAGCTGTTAGCACAAATAAAATAAAATTGTTATCCAGAAAAGAATTTATGAAAGGGGACCAAGAGCCTACCTTGAAAGTCAGATACTTTCAGGCTCTTCACTGCAATGATAGGTGCAGAGTCAACCATGTCCAAGAGTTCCTCGCCAACAGTGGTGGCAAGATCATTCCAAAGAGAAATGGTGACAGTTTTGTTCCTGCAATCAAATTAGTTGTACATCAGAACATGCACCACCTTTCAAGCTATCAATATCGCATACACCATATGCTAAGATATCAAAAAGTTAAGTTGATGCTTACGAGTCATCTGCAACAACAATGTCACGCTTGGGGATTGACTCATTGTCAATCTTTCTTCTGATACTCAGGGTAGGTGATACACTCTGAACAACACCAATGATATCTACAGATAAAAGATGGAACAGGGTAAATTAATCAGGCCGAATGCAACAAGTTACTAATATAGCTCACTGAATTTAAGCAATTCAGCCTCACCTACTAACTCCCTGCCACCAACATATGGCCCCAGCATATCAATCTTGACAAAGTTGTATTGCACTGGTGGAATGAAAGATTCTCCCTCAGCTTCTTCAACAACAGCATTCTCATTCAGGGTCATCTCATAGTCATTCTGGACTGTCTTGAACTGCTTGTTTGCGATTCTGAGCGACCCCTTGGAAATGTAGTAGACCTTCCCAAGCTCAAACATGGGATAGAACTTCTTTGCAGGCTCGTTGAACATGGTGGCCTGGATCTGGGTGCCCTGTATTACACAGATCAAGCAGAGTCAGCTTACAGTCACGACTTGGTTCAGCAAATGCATGTATCAAAGCGTTTGACATTTGTCAGGGGAACTTACATCCTCGTCAGTGAGCTCTACGTTGAAGACATGGCCTTCTCCACGGGCATTCCTGTATGACCTGAGGTTGCCCTTGCTTGTGACCCGCACCTTGATGACCCAGTTGCCCTGGTAGGGGTTGAGGGAGATCAGAGGATGCACCCGTCTCGTCATGGCCAAGCGAGCAGCAGGAGCAGCACTGCAGACACAGAAGTGACAGAAGTTAGCGGCAATCCTTGACAAATTTCATCAGCAGAACAGTAGAGTAAGGACACAGCTCTGCCAGAAGAACTTACTTTCCGCGCTGCTCGCTAACAATCTGGGACGCAGACTTCACGTCATGCCTCGGCTTCAGTATAATCGCACCCGGGGCCGCACCAATGGGCTTGGAGAGGACCGCAGCCTCCTCCTTGGGCTTCATGAGAGCCGCTGGCTCTTCCATCTTGACCTCGCTCTTGATCTCGGCGTCAAGCGCCTGGGACACGACCTCGCACTTGGTGATGATCACCATCCTGCCATATACCGCACATATCGCGGTGTTCAGTGAAGGATGAAACGGATCTGTAAGAACGGAGGGACGGGAGTGGGGATTGTACTTACTTGTCCGTCTTTTGTGGGATGTCGTTGCATGTGTAGTTGAGGATGCGGACGAGGCCGAGGTTCTGGAGCTTGCCGGAGTGGACCTCCGACGCGAAGTGGGTGGAGAGGATCGCCTTGACCTTCGCCTCCCCGTCGCTAGCCATGAAACTGCAAGGCAACGAAAAGAGTCCATCAGGGTCAGAGGTCATACGGGGAAAATCGGCGCAAAGAAGAACAGATCTGCGGCGGTGCGGGGCAAAATGGAGAGATCTAACAGATTCTGAAGACCAAACGAGCGATTCCGTGGTGCGCTACGCGCGGAAGGGACAGATACAGATCCGGCGGGAGGCTACGAGGGAGGGGGAGGAGGTCGACAGAAGGAGGGGGAGCACTCACGTGAAGCGGGAGCCGATGGGCTTGAGGTCGACGACCTGCACGACGATCTCCGGCACGTCGTCAGGCGACGCCGGCGTGGGGTTGGCGAGGATGAGGGCCACGGCGCCCGGCGTCACCGACTTGGCGTCCATGCCTCTCGTCTCCGGCGGGGCTCGCGCGTCTTGCGGAAGAAGATTTCGTGGGCGGTGGAGGTGGTGGTGGGCGGCGGCGCCGGGGATGGCTTGGATTTGGGAGAGGGGATGGGATCTGCGCGCTGGTTATAAGGTGCTTTTGAGGGGGAAATTGGCGGGCGCGGGCGCGGGCGGGGGCGGGGTTGAGGCTCCTGCGAATTGCCGCGGGTTTCTGCGAACGGCGGGAGGCGCGCGGATGGTTTTCTTTTTTTGGCTCCGTTTTGGTGGACCTGGCGGGAGAAATTTGGAGGAGTTTTCGCGCCAGAAGCGAGCGAGCGGGGGGGATAATAGATGCTAGCGGTGTGGTGGTACCGCTTTCTCGGCCCAACTGGGTCGAGAGGAGGGCTTTGGGGCCCAACATCCACACGTGATTCCTTTTTTGAATTCGGAAGTGTGTACGAGACGATTCGAGGGGGGAAATACTGTGTGCACTGGCCGTGGGAAGAGGAAATACTGACTTGGGGAGCGGAAACACTTCAGAGCATCTCTAGCAGCGGCCGTCCTGCAAAACCCGTTTAAGGGCGCCCGCTAAACATTGGCGAAACAGATCCCGTGAATGTTTTGCGGTACACGTTTACGGGATGTGTTCCACGTTGGAGGGCTCGTGGTACCGCGAATTTTGCATAGCTTCGTAAATTGGATATTTCAACATAGAAAATCAGATGGAATCATAATATAAATCAAACATATGAATATAAATGGTTCAAAAAGCAATTCACAATACAACAACCGTTTTCATTACAATAAATGTTCAAATTCGAATAATTATTACAACACCAAATTGTTTGAATCAAAAATAGATACATATGAATAAAAATGAGAATATATCTCCCCCCCCCCATAGAGTTGTCAAGATCATGCTTGAGTTGGTTGTGTGAATCATGGTTCTCGGTCTTCCGATAGGTTTCAAGAAATGCAGTGATCTCATCTACATGCCTGTCAGGCTTCATATGGCTACCAACATTGTCATAATTGTACAAGACCAAATCCTCTCATCCTCGACGATCATGTTGTGTACAATTACACAAGCAGTCATGATGTTTCTGAGAAAATTTTATCCCAGAAGCAAGCAGGACCTCGAACAATGGCCACGAGCTTGCAAGACACCAAATGCCCTCTCAATATCCTTTCGGCAAAAAAAATTGTGTTTCTTAATTTGGGTTCACTAATGGTCTTCACAGATGTTGACCAAGAAGGATAAATACCATCGGTAAGATAGTACCCCATGTTATACTCATGGCAATTGACGGCATAGTTGCAAGTCGAAGCTTTGACACTAGCTAGCTGAGCAAATAGATGAGATCGTTGCAGGACATTGATATCATTGAGAGACCCCGGCAAACCAAATAAACAATTCCAAATCCATAAATCATTTGAAGCCATGGCTTCAAGCACAATGGTGGGTTTTCGTTTGTGGCTTGTGTATTGCCCTGCCCAAGCCACCTGGTAGTTCTTCTGCCTCCAATGCAAGCAATCAATACTACCTAGCATGCCCAACCATCCCTTTTCTTTGTTCGCTGCCATGATCCTTTTTGTGTCTTCTTTGTTTGGAGCACGAAGGTACTCCGGGCCACAAACCTAGATCGTTGTCTTGGCAAAGACACAGACGCATTTGATGGTGGTATCTTCTCCAATGCAAAGATATTCATCCGCGTAGTCGACGGGAACACCATATGCAATCACTCGTCATCGCCGATATTTTTTGATATGCACTAAAGCCAATCAAAACGGCGGCATTCCTACGCCGAGTGAAGAAACGACAATTTTGCTCGCAAGCTTCAACGATGTGGAGGAAAAGTGACCTACGCATTCGATATCGCCTATGAAAGATGTGAACTCGATATGTCGGTACCTCGGTGAAGTAGTCCTTCATGAGCATCTTGTCGCCGAGAGCTCAGTTGCGGGGAATGCATAGCCAGACGGCCATGGATCCGTGCCGCTTTTTCTTCAACCCCGCCTCAAATTCCTCCATGAGATGCAACAACACTAGGTTGTCAACATCATTGTCGAGGATCATCTCTTCTATGTCTGAATCGTCGGTCAAATATGACAAGGACGAACTCCAATCCATCTACAAAATGCACACGAAACACCCATGGATTTCACCTGAACCTACTCCCGGCCAAATCGAGCAGAAACCCGTTGGTGTTGGACATACCTCGCCCGACGCCGACTGAAGCAAAGTCGCGCCGCCCCTTTCTTCTCCCCCATAGGCCGAAGTAAAGTCGCATCGTGCCGCCCTTTCATCTCCCCTCCGGCTGAAGCAAAGTCGTGCTGCCCCCTTCCTCCAATGTGCGTGGGCGAGCCCCGCCGATTACGAGGCTCATCGACGCTAGAACCAACCGGATCCGCCTGCTACAAGGCCACGTGCCAATCCCCGAGGCAGATCCATGGCACCGGTCGCGAGCCCATGCACAAATGGGCACCCCCGCACTGAAACTTGGTGGAATGGATGTGGCGCGGGGTGGCGGAGCTTTCGGGCGGCGCAGGGGCAGCAAGAACGGGTCGGGATGTGCGGCAACGGATAGTGGAGGCACGAATGGAAGCGGTCGAAAATGCGTTCGTGCCAAAGGAAAGGGGAGCCGGCAAAATCAAGCGAGATCCCATAGATATCGAGGGGAATGAGCTCCTGGATTTGGGATCCCACAAAAAAATCCGGACAACCGAACTTGGGGGATCTATTCGGGCTGGGCGAACCCCTCTGTCCCGCAAACCGGGGGTTATTTTGCCAGATGACCCGGTTGAGGGATCTGCTAGAGATGCTCTTAGGGCATCTCCAATGCGGACCCTCAAACCTCCACTATATGTCCCGACCAGAGTGTTTGAACCACTTCTATCATCCAATGGGGACGTGCATATGTCAGTTTAGCAACCCAGATGTACGGATTCCAGTATCCAAAGACAAACCGGGGGGGTACCGGAGTTCGGACACGCACTTGACCAATCACATGCATGGTCCCCCTCTTATCTCTCTCCTCCCAAGAGCACATGCATGGTCCCCTCTCTCCTCCCAACCGGACACAAAAACACAAATATCCCACCACATGCATGGCTCCACCTACTTTTTCTCCTACCAATCGGATACTTTGTAATTAGCATTCGATGGCTCACTGTCGCATCATGTTCGCAGACCACGTCTGTACACAAAAACAGGCATATACCGGGGAGATTAACGGGTCAGCCTTGGAGATGCCCTTAGTCCATCAAAGTCGGGAAAAATAACTCATATATTAGCTTCGGATTCAAATCAGTCCACGACAGCAAAATCGACCATGGTAGCAGCACACGTGGCATCCATGAGAAGTCGAGAGGGCTTTTGAATAAAACTAGGTTGCAAAATTTTTGCATATACCACCATGGATCTCTCTCTCTCTCTCTCTCTCTCTCTCTCTCTCTCTCTCTTGGTCTATTATAACGGTTCGATCGCTTGCATCCTCCTTTGGGTCGAACAAATGCTACTATGTGACTGGTAGTTACAAAGGTAGGTTTCGGGCTTGTCCAGACCCATGTTGCGAGACATGGTCGAGTGATACGTCTCCGTCATATCTATAATTTTTTATTGTTCCATGCCAATATTATACAACTTTCACATACTTAATTTTGGCAACATTTTATATGATTTATTGGACTAACATATTGATCCAGTGCCCAGTGCTAGTTCATGTTTGTTGCATGTTTTTTGTTTCGCGGAATATCCATATCAAACGAAGTCATACAATAAAATTTTACGGAGAATTATTTTGGAATATATGTGATTTTTGGGAGGTGGAATCAACGCAAAAGGAGGCCCACAACCCCCACAGTACACCAGGGAGCGCCCCAGGGCCCAGGAGCATGGTGGTGGGTTGTGGTCACCTCGTAAGGCGGTTGTTGCTCTACTACGGGTGCAAGGAAGCTTATATCCGGAAAAAAATGTGTTAAACTCTCAGCGCAATCAGTGTTACGGATCTCCAAGAATGTAAGAAACAGTTTTCGACCAGAAACTAGGGACGTGAAACAGAAGATAACAGAGAGAGAGAGAGAGAGAGATCCAATCTCGGAGGGGCTCTCGCCCCTTCGCCGCCATTGAGGCCATGGACCAGTGGGGGAACTCTCCCCCCCATCCAGGGGGGAGGCCAAGGAAGAAGAAGAAGGAAGGGGCTCTCTCCCCCTCTCTTTCGGTGGCGCTGGAGCGCCGCCGGGGCAATCATCGTGACGACGATCTACTCCAACAAGTTTGTCGCCGTCAACGCCAACTCTCTCCCGCTCTATGCAGCGGCGTAACCTCTCTTCTACCCACTGTAATCTCTACATAAACATAGTGCTCAACATTATATATTATTTCCCAATGATCTATGGCTATCTTATGATGTTTGAGTAGATTCGTTTTGTCCTATAGGTTGATTGATGATCGTGATTGGTATGAGTTGTATGTTTTATTTTGGTGTTGTCCTATGGTGCCCTCTATGTCGCCAAACGCGAGGGATCCCCGTTAGATCCAAGTACGGAAAGTATGTTAGCTCATGCCTCTCCCTCATATAAAATTGGAATAATGATCACCGGTATAGTTATCGATCACCTAGCGACAAATGACTTTCTTGCGTGACAAAAGCTATCTACTTTTATTACCTTGCAATTCATTCGTAGTTTTATTCTCGCAAAGTACTTCTAGTTTTATTCTTGTTCTAGGTAAAGCAAACACTAACTATGCGTAGAGTTGTATCGGTGGTCGATATAACTTGAGGGAATATTTGTTCTACCTTTAGCTCCTCGTTGGGTTTGACACTCTTATTTATCAAAAAAGGCTACAAACGAGGCCTATGCTCTGGCATGTATTCCTTCCTCCCCAAAAGAGCTCTAGGAGCAAGCTTGTATCATCCACACAAAAACCACACTCGGCAGGACTACGGGTATTATCTCTCCGGAGAGCCCCAAACCTGGGTATGTCTTGCGTCCCTCGCTCGCTCATGCCGACCTCGCCTCTAGAGCCCACCGCTTCCGTCGAGCCTATCCCTCTCTCTATCCATCCCTTGGTATCTGTCGTGCGCCCACCATGACAATTGGCGCCCACCGTGGGGCAGCTCGAGGTCCCGGCCGGAGACATGTTCCAGATGGGGCCCTTCATCGACTTTGGTGAGCACATCGCTCACTGCGTGTTCCCCGCGCCCGAAATCTATTCTTGGGATATGATTATACTTGTTGCACTAGGATGAAGGCTCCACACCTTCCATTTTCATGCAAATTTAATGATAATGAAACCTTAGCTTCTTATGCTAATGGTAGATATGCTTACTATGATGTGGAACAAATAGAAGATTTTGTTGCTTTTAAGGGTGCTTATGAAATTTAATCTATGTTTGAAAAGTATGAAGATTATGATGGTGTTGTTTACAGACCAGAAAATTTTGCTATACTTAAAATATTCCTATGAGAATTATGAATATAATACTGATATTAATGAGTTAATTGAGAAAGTCTCTGCTGTCCAAGAAGAGGCTAATATTTTGCAGGAAGTTATGGAAGAAGAAATAGATGAAACTGTGAGCTCACTGGATGAAAAAGATGATGAGGAGAGCGAAGAACAAAAGGGGGAAGAGCAGATTAGCTACACATGCCCACCTTCTAATGAGAGTAACTCTTCAACTCATACATTGTTTAATTTCCCTTCGTGCTTGCCAAAGGATGAATGCTATGATAATTGCTATGATCCCATTGATTCATTTGAAATGTCCCTTTTGATGAACTTGATGCTTGCTATGCCTGTGGCCATGATGCCAGTTTGAATTATGCTTATGGAGATGAACTTGCTACAGCTCCTTATGTTAAGAATGAAATTGTTGCTATTGCACCAACATATGATAGTCCTATTATCTTTCTGAATTCTCCCAACTACACTTTATCGGAGAAGTTTGGTCTTATTAAGGATTATATTGATGGGTTGCGTTCTACCATTACACATGATGATTTTTATGAATATAATATGCATGTGCTTGTTGCTCCTACTTGCAATTATTATGAGAAAGGAACTACATCTTTGCCTCTCTATGTTTCCAACGCAATAAAATTGTAAGAAACTACTTATGCTATGTATTGGCCTTTACTTGATGTGCATGAATTGTTCTTTTATGACATGCCGATGCATAGGAAGAGAGTTAGACTTTGTCATTATATGATATATGTTGCTTTGTGATCACTACTAAATTCTAGATCATTGTTAATTCAAAATGGCTTTGATATGCCTTGGGATCCGGGTGGATCAAATACTTGAGCACTTTATGCCTAGCTTAATGGCTTTAAAGAAAGCGCTGCCAGGGAGACAACCCAGAAGTTTTAGAGAGTCATTATATTCTCTTGTGTGCTTTTATAAAGTTTAAAAACAAAAACAAAATATAGAGGGGAACTTAAAACTTTGCAAAAGAAAAGTGAAAGTGAGAAAGACGAGCACCGTTGAAGTGGGGGATGTCCTTGAACTTGGTTCATGCCCATGGAAACTTTGTGAATCTTGATTACAGAAACTTTTCAACAAAAATAATTATCCCCTTGTACAAATCCATTGTAGTGTGCCAAGATTTGCCTTTAGGATGATTAGATGGCTTGTTGGTATGTGCGGTGCAAAACAGAAACTTTGTCTGTAGTACGTGAATTTACATTTTTTTACTGGAATGTCAGAAGTTTCTGAAAATTTTACGCAGTACTGCTATGCAAAATGTTTATTTTGTCCTAATTTTTCAGAATTTTTGGAGTTACAGAAGTATGGTCAAAGTTCAGATTGCTACAGACTGTTCTGTTTTTAACATATTCTGTTTTTGATGCATTGTTTTGCTTGTTTTGATGGAACTATGGACTTTATCGGTGGTATAAGCCATGGAGAAGTTAGAATACAATAGGGATAATGCAAAAATAAAATATGAATGGGTTTACAGCAGCACTTAAAATAGAGATTTGCTTTATTATACTAATGGATCTCATCGAGTTTTCTGTTAAGTTTTGTGTGGGTGAAGTGTTCAAAGATCGAGGAGGTCTCGATATGAGGAGAAGGAGGAGAGACAAGAGTTAAAGCTTGGGGATGCCTAAGGCACCCCAAGTAAATATCCAAGGAGACTCAAGCGTCTAAGCTTGGGGATGCCCTGGAAGGCATCCCATCTTTCTTCAACAAGTATCGGTATGTTTCAGTTTTTGTTTCGTTCATGTGATATGCGTAAATCTTGGAGCGTCTTTTGTGTTTAGTTTTCATTTTTTGTCTGGGGGATGAACCCCGGGTAGGCAACGGAACCTGGATCCCTTTACAAAACCATTGGGGCCAACAATGCCCCTCAATCCGGCTTGCCCTTGGCTGGATTCCTAGCGCATCCCAGCCAAGTCTTGCAACGTCGGTCAAGCCTACTGGCGCATGCCGGACGGTCCCAACAAGTCAAGCCTTTGTCAACAAGCAAACACGAGCACAATACGTCCCTCAACCCGGCCGTGGGTCAGCTGCCGTCCTGTCCAAGGCGTACGACGGAACAAGTCCCCATGAAGGGATGAGCGAGGCAACAATAGCCCACCTACCCCGCTGACCGGCGTGAGTGTGGCAACAATGGCCCACCTACCCCGCTGACCAGGGATGGCATGGCTACAGTGTTTCCCCGACCCGCTGATGCAAGCCGACGGCGACCAGGGGACGTGCCACTGTAGCTGAGCCGGCTCAACCACTCCATGACGCACGACAAGATGGGGAACAGTGCCCTCTGGCACACGGGACCCATGCCTGGAGAACCTGGCGTACCCTGGTACCCGGCGGGCCCCAGTGTCAGCTTCCCAGATGCTGACATCCCGGCCCCACGGCCATGTAACTTTAGCATTGTAACCCTGGGGGGTTGACCTGTAAAACCCCCAGGAGGCCTCCAGGCACGAGAGAGGACACACGTTCAGATCATCACTAGAACACACACACAAGGAGAAGGAGCAGCCTATGCTCTGGTCTGTCTTCCTTTCTCCCCAAAACAGCTCTAGGAGCAAGCTTGTATCATCCACACATAAACCACACTCGGCAGGACTAGGGGTGTTATCTTCCCGGAGAGCCCCGAACCTGGGTATGTCTTGCGTCCCTCCTCGCTCATGCCGACCTCGCCTCTGGAGCCCACCGCTACCCTCGAGCCTATCCCTCTCTCTAGCCATCCCTTGGCATCTGTCGTGCGCCCACCACGACAGTTGGCGCCCACCGTGGGACAGCTTGAGGTCCCGACCGTAGACATGTTCCAGACGAGGCCCTTCATCAATTTCGGTGAGCACATCGCGCACTGCATGTTCCCCACGCCCAACGCCAACGACTAGCCCCGCCGACTTGCTCACCGCCTCCATCAGCGTGCTGCGCATCTCTGACGCGTCCATGGCCGATGAGTACCCCAATGGGGTGCTCGACATCACCGACTCGCCTGTCCCCCTCGGTGACGACATCTCCGCCGGGGTGGCGGATCTCTGTGTTCGGGTGGAGGTGCTCGCCACCGACTCCGGCTCCACTTCGTCTAGCGCCGCGAAGAAGGCCGCTACCGCTAGAGCCGCAGCGGAGCGTGCCAGCGTGCCCGACCCACTGCGCACCACGATGCAAAACCTCAGCGTTCCCATCGCTACCGACATCGACGCCACCAACACCGCCCAGACCCTAGTCCAGCTTGAGGAGGGGCGCAAGCGCCTGCTGGACGAGGCTGAGATGCTTGCTACTACGCAGCGCCGGTTGGAGTCCATCCAGCGGGAGCGTGACGTCGTGTACGGCTTCACGCCGGCCGCTGTTGAGCCCAGCCGGGTCGCCGAAGTGTGGAACCGTGGCGTCGCCGTCGGTCACGCGCTGGGCGCGATCCCGCCCATCTACGAGACCCTATCAAGAACATGCGCACCATGCAGGCAGCCACTTTCGGTCTAGAGCAGCTGCAGGGTGAGGAGCTGCAGGAGCGCCTGCGGCGCATGAATGAGCTTCTCGGCGCTGTGAACATGCAACAGAACCGCCTTGACCATCCTGCGGGATCTGTCTCGCGCCACACCAAAGACCCCGAGCAGCCGAACAGGCATCCTCACCCCCCCAGCGAAGCTCATTCTAGCCGTACTCGAACCCGGCGCAATCGTGCCCTGGCGGCTGTAGATGACCTGGGCAACGAGCCGGCTCTAGAAGACTGGCGCCAGCCAGACCTCCTGCATGATCCGGCTGACCCGCCCGTCCGGCTTCTGTCGACCCGGTTCCCCATGGCTCGATCGCAAGCTGGCTGGGCCCACGCACCATCGACGATACCGACGCTCGCCACCGCATCGAGCAGCTCGCCCTCTCCCTCGAGCTCAAGGAAGATAACACCATCGGGCCGATATGCTTCGGTCCACACATCTGGGATGAGCCCTTCCACAAAGGGTTCACGTTGCCCCGTAACACCCCCAAGTAAAATGGGACCGTCAAGCTAGAGAACTGGCTCATCGACTACACCACCGCCATCGGCACCGCAGGCGGCAACCGCTGCCTTGCCGTGTGCTACGCCCCGCTCATGCTCCAAGGTTCGGCCCACACATGGTTGAACAGCCTGCCGGCCGACAGCATCAACGTGTGGGTTGACTTTGAGCAAGCCTTCATGCGCAACTTCACCGACACCTACAAGCGTCCCGACATCCCAGTCAGCTCGCCATGTGCGTCCAGGGGCCGACGAAAACTGGCCGCGAGTACCTCGCACACTGGACCGAGCTCCGGAATAGCTGTGAGAGCGTCCATGAGGTCCAAGTCATTCAGTACTTCATGAGCGGCTGCTGGGATGGCACCCTCCTCAAGCACAATCTCTTGCGCTCCGAGCCGACCACCATGGCCGCGCTCATGGTCACGGCGGACAAGTACGCCACGACCGACTCCGCGATGAAGATCTAAGTGGTGCTGGATGAAGCCGGCAAGGCGTTGCCAGTATCACCCGCCAAGCCGGCTGGCAAGAACAATCGCGAGCAGAACCAGCAGAATAATAAGTGCAAGGACAACCAGCAAGCCCCCCCCCTATGAGAATTGCCTCGTCGCGGCCACCGAGCAGGCGCCCGCCATCGAGCTGGCCGACAAGCACCAGCAAGACGACATGGCAACCCGCCATGAGTTTTGAAGAAATGCTCGACGCTCCATGCAAGCACCATAGCGGTGCAAGGCCGTCCACGCACACACTTTGACAGTGTGCCATCACCAAGCACATCATGAGGGACGACATCCTGCCACCTCCGAGTCCAGCTCCGGGTGTGGGGCAGCGCCTCCACCTCCTCCTCCGCCCCCGGCCAATGACGCAATGTGCGACGAAGTCTACCCCAACCAGAACGCGAGCTACGTCATCTTCACCAGCCTTGGCGAGGACAAGCGTAGCGAGCGCCTACTCCAGCAGGAGGTGAACACTGTCATCCCGGCCGTGCCGGAATATATGCACTGGTCGGAACGCCCGATCAGTTGGACCCGGGAAGACCACCCAGCCGTCATGCCAAACCCGGGTGGCTACGCCCTCGTCCTCGGCCCCACCATAGTCACTGCCAGGCGCACTTGCAAGTTCTCGTGGGTCCTCATCGATGGCGGCAGCAGCATCAACATCCTCTACCGCGACACCATGACCAAGCTTGGCATTGAGGCCAAGGACCTGGAGCCATCCCAGACGGTGTTCCACGGCATCGTGCCAGGTCTCTCCTGCTCCCCCATCGGCTGGATCTGGCTTGACGTCCTGTTTGACACGAGCGATCGTTTACGGCGCGAGCCTATCTGCTTCGAGGTGGTGCACCTGTCCAACGCGTACCACGCGTTGCTGGGCCGACCTACGCTCACAAGTTCATGGTGGCCCCCAACTACGCCTACCTGAAGATGAAGCTGTTGGGTCCCAAGGGCCTCATCACTATCGTCGGCGGCTACAGAAAATCCCTGGAGTGTACTCAAGCTGGCGCCAGGTTGGCCGAGTCGCTGGTCATAGCCGAGGAGTGGCGCCATCTCGACCGGATTGTTGCACTGGCCAGCGAGGCGCCGGCTGTGCCGGTTTCGGCTAAGGAGCCGGCCGGCGAGGCCTCTTTCCAGCCGTCCAAGGAGACCAAGAAGGTCAAGCTGAACCCAAAAGACCCCAGCTGCAACAAGTACGTTGTCATGGGCACCCGTCTCGACAACAAATAGGAAAGCAAGCTCGTCGACTTCCTCCTTAAGAATCAGGATATCTTTGCATGGTCCTCAAAGGACGTGCCAGGAATTCTGAGGGAGTACGCTGAGCAATAACTACACGTCCGCAAAGACGCCAAGCATGTCCATCAACCATTACGTTGCTTTTTAGAAGAGAAGTGAAGAACCATCGGTGAAGAGGTCGCCAAGCTACTCGCGTCTGGCTTCATCATGGAAGTGTTTAACCCCGAGTGGCTGGCCAACCTTGTCCTCGTCCTGAATAAGAACAACACCTGGCGCATGTGCATAGACTACACCAGCCTGAACAAAGCCTTCCCCAAGGATCCTTTCTCTCTCTCGTAGATAGATCAAGTGATCAACTCGACCGTCGGCAGTGAGCTCCTGTCCTTCCTGGATGCTTACTCCGGGTATCATCAGATCAAGTTGGACCCTGCCGACGCCCTGAAGACGTCCTTCATCATGCCCTTTGGGGCGTACTGCTACATCACCGTGTCATTCGGCTTGAAGAATGTCGATGCCACCTTCCAGCGCTGCATGCAGAAATGCCTGCTGAAGCAACTCGGCCGCAACATCCACGTCTACATCAACAACATCATGGTGAATACCAAGCAACACCTCACGCTCCTTGACGACCTGAAGGAAACCTTTGCCAATCTGCGCCAGTACCAGATCAAGCTCAACTTGGAGAAGTGTGTCTTCAGCGTGCCGGCGCGGAAGCTGCTTGGCTTCCTTGTCTTGGAGCGCGGCATTCAGGCCAACCCAGAAAATATCAAGGCCATCAAGCGCATGCGCAAGCCAACCCGGCTGCGTCATGTCCAGAAGTTCACCGACTACTTGGCCTCGGTCGGCCGGTTTCTCAGCCGCCTGGGCGAGAGGGCTTTGCCCCTATATCAGCTAATGAAGAAGACGTCGCTGTTTGAATGGAACGACCAGGCAGATGAAGCGTTCTGGGATCTCAAGCGCATGCTCTCCACCGCACCCGTCCTGACCACACCGGCTGATAAGGAGCCATTGTTGCTATACATTGCTGCCACCTCGCGGTCAGTCAACACAGTGCTGGTGGTTGAGTGACCAAAGAAGGGCAAGATCCAGTTTGTCCAGCACCCGGTCTACTACCTGAGCGAGGTGCTTTCCGCCTCCAAGCAGAACTACCCGCACTACCAGAAGATAGTTACGACGTGTACTTTACCGCCAAGAAGCTGAAGCAGTACTTTGAAGAGCATGTCGTCACCGTGGTCAGTATGGCCCTCGTCGGTGAGATCATGGGTTGCCGGGATGCCTCTGGCTGGGTTGCCAAATAGGCCATCGAGTTGGCCAGCCACACCATCCTCTATGATCCCCGCACCACGATCAAGTCCCAGGCCCTGGCCGACTTCCTCGTCGACTGGACGGAGACCCAGTACCTGCCGCCGCCACCGGCTTCAACGCATTGGCGCATGCAGTTTGACGGCTCCGAGATGCGTTCCAGCTTGGGAGTCGGCAACGTGTTGTCTTCCCCGAAGGGCGACCGGCTGCGATATGCGCTCCAGATCCACTCCGCCACCTCCAACAACATCGCTGAGTACGAAGCCCTTGTGCATGGTGAGGGAGTCCTGGACTAGCGGGTGTCCGGATAGCCGGACTATCATCATTCGCCGGACTCCAAGACTACAAAGATACAAGATTGAAGACTCCGTCCCGTGTCCGGATGGGACTTTCCTTGGCGTGGAAGGCAAGCTTGGTGATATGGATATGTAGATCTCCTACCATTGTAACCGACTCTGTGTAACCCTAGCCTTCTCCGGTGTCTATATAAACCGGAGGGCTTAAGTCCGTAGGACACAACATACATTACAACAATCATACCATAGGCTAGCTTTAGGGTTTAGCCTCCTCGATCTCGTGGTAGATCCACTCTTGTACTACCCATATCATCAATATTAATCAAGCAGGACGTAGGGTTTTACCTCCATCGAGAGGGCCTGAACCTGGGTAAAACATCGTGTCCCTTGTATCCTAGTACCATCCGCCTAGACGCACAGTTCGGGACCCCCTACCCGAGATCCGCTGGTTTTGACACCGACATTGGTGCTTTCATTGAGAGTTCCTCTGTGTCGTCACCGATAGGAAGGATGCCTCCACCCGTCTTCAAAGACGGTATTTTCGCCAAAGGGGCCTTGGCTGCCGGCCAAACTATCCGGCTAGGCGGTTTTCTTATGACCGCCTGTCCGGCCACTGCTTCGACAATGACTTCCCAAGTCGTCAAAAGCATTCTCCGCGTCAGCTCGGAATTCGCCGAGCGGCTGGATCCAATAGAGCTCTCGTCTGTCAACGAGCTCTTGGATCGCATGGCCGCCCTGGGAGTCGCTACAAACTACAATCAAATTGGGCTTAAAACCGATCTGAGAGAGATTAACTCTCCCTAGGCCACCCACCACGTCGCAGTGGTAGAGGAGCAATGCGGCGACTCTTCGCCTATATTGAAAACTAGTCACGTCCGGATTCCCGAACCCTCCATGCCGGATTTCCGCGGAGGGACGGACTTCGATCGAGCATTGAACTTAAAATCATGCATCGTTCCGGACTCGCTGGATCGTGTCCAGCAATCCAAGCTTCCGAATTCGGAAACACCTCGGCCTTTAAGCCCCAAGATGGGTAGGGATCCGGATTTTAGTCCACCCACCCGCCCAGACATATGCGATCTATCTCTAATACAACAAGAGCCCGCTGAAACAGTACATCACTACTGGGCCAGATTCCTCCTGGTTATGGACAGGATAAAGGACTGCCGAGAGGAAAATGCAATCTCAATCTTTTGCAATAATTGCGGACAAGGAATATTGAGCGCCATCGGCCGTCGTAAAATTATCGCTTCACCGATCTGGCGTCCATAGTACGAAAATCTTGTGCGATGGAAGTTTCGGAAAACCAAAAACCAATTTTGGGATAATCCGCCCCGAATACAACCCGATCCGCAACAAAGGGTGCATCACACTCGGGCCCCGGATGCAAAAACCAAAAGCAAAAACCCCATAAAGACGCGGAACCGTCTTGGAGGGATGGCTCAATGGACCTGTAAGCTTCATAGTCTGAGGGAGCCGTCCCAACACATAGCCTTCGAGCATGTTGGATATTACGGCGGTGGCCAAAAGTGGCGAGGAGCTTCTAGCCCCTAAAACCACTCCAACAATACCGATGCAGTATCAGCGATCTTCGAGACCTTTGCATCAAACAATATGCGCAAACGAACAATCCATGGCCTCGCTGAAGTCTACCAAGTAGCAACAAAGAAATCCATGGGCGACACACCATCACCTTCAACGCCAATGACGAACCTAAATTCGAACAACCCGAGCACCACCAGACCGGTGCTTAGTCCCATAGTGGGCTGACTTTCGACTTACAAAGGTCCTCATGGATGGCGGTAGCGGACTAAACCTCATCTACGAGGAAACTCTTCAAAAATGGAAATCGATTGGAGCCGTATTGAGCGAAGCAAAGACAACCTTCAGAGGAATAATCCCTAGCGGAAGCGCTGCACCGAAAAAATCACACTCGGCGTGGTGTTCGCTCGTGGACAATTACTGATCCGAAGAAGTCACGTTCCAAGTGGCCCTGTTCAACAGCGGATATCACGCTATATTAGGACGAGAGGCATTCACATTTTTTCAAGCCGTACCCCATTACGGGTATATGAAGCTCAAAATGCCTGGGCCCGCCGGAATAATCACTCTCGCTAGTGATCCGGACATAGCACTCCGCGCCGAAAACAAGACAGCCGCACTAGCCCTGGAGGCACTATCCGAGGCCCTAGCGGCAGAAGAACTCACCGCGCTGCGCTCTACGGTAAACATGGATGATGTGATACTTGATAAAAGATCCAAGTCCACCTCCTTCAAACCAGCAGATGAAATAGTGAAATTCCAGGTCCATCCAACGGACCCAACAAAGACGGCCTCCATTGGGGCACAATTAAACCCAGTAGGCGCCACATCTGCGCGAATTCCTTCGGGAAAATTGGGACATTTTACCGGCATCCTTCGGACATGCCCTAATCCCATCTGATTAGCGAGAACACAGCCTAAACATCCTAAAAGGATTCAAGCGATCAAGCAGGCTCTTGATGATTTTTCAACCCAAATGACATGCAATGGGAGAAGAGCTATCAAACTATTGGAAGTCGGATTCATTAGAGATATCAAACATCCAGATTGGCTAGCAAACCTGGTAATGGTACCAAGAAGGACAAATCGGCGCCTATCGTCGATTTTAAAGACCTCAATAAGGCTTGCCCAAAGGATCCCTTCCCCTCCCCAGATCGACCAAATTATCGATGCTACCGCAGAACACGATTCATTGTGCTTCCTCGGCGATACTCGGTTACCATCAAATCAAGATGGCGGAAGGGAACCAAGCCGCAACGGCATTCATCACTCCATACGGACCATTCTCGCTTCAACACGATGCCCTTCGGACTTAAAAATCTGGCACAACATATCGGTAAGCATGATTCAAACATGTCGGCTACCCAGATCGGCAAAACAATCGAGGCATCGTGAGCGGCGTGTCGTCAAAACAAAACACGTCGAAACTCTAGTAGACAATTTGAGGCTCACATTCGACAACCTCGAGCATATGACATCAAGTCAATCCGGAAAAATCGTTTTTGGCGTACCGGCGGAAAGTCTTTGGGCTTCATTGTATCCGGTAGAGGAATCGAAGCAAACCGGCTAAAATCCGAGCTCTGTCATAGTTGGATATCCCAAAAGACCTCAAGCAGATACAAAATTAACGGGATGCGTGGCAGCCTTAAGCGCTTATCTCCCGTCTAGGAGAAAAGGCATTGCCCTCTATCGCCTCCTCGGTATGCCAACACCAGTGGGCGGATGCTGCCACTACTGGACTCGAAGAAATAAAGGCCATATTGGCAACAAATCCGGTCTGGCTGCGCCTAATGTCTGGCGAACCAATGTTGTTATACATCGCAGCAACGCATCAAGTTGTAAGCGCGGTACTCGTCGTCGAGCGAGAGACGAGAGGGGCATAAATTCCCTCTTCAAAACCAAGATATTATGTATCCACTTTGTGTTAACTCCTGCAAGTCCGTTACCCACACTATCGAGAAGATAGCGTGTCACGGTGTTCATGGCATCCGGAAGCTTGACACTACTTTCAAGAGTGTTCGATAACGATGGCCTCAAGTACCACTCAATGACATCATAAGTAACCGCGACGCATAGCAGGCGGGATTGCAAAATGGGCCATTGAGCTCTTACCATTTGATATAACTTACAAACCTCGTGAGCTATAAAATCACAAGTTTTGGCTGACTTTGTCGCTGAATGGACCGGCGAACTCCCTAAAGAGTATGGCGCATACTCCAATTGGATTATGCATTTAATGGCTCTAAAATGTTGGCGGACTAGGGGCTGGCGTCGTCTTGGCGTCCCCGACCGGGATCTGATCAATCGTACTTCAAATAATGTACACGACTCCAACAACGCGGCGAATCTGAGGCCCTTTACACGCTCGGATAGCAATCTCCATGGGCATTCAATGCATAGAGGTGCGCGAGGATTCAAACCTTGCAATATCCCAAATAAATGGAGATTTCGACGCCAAGGATCCAAAAATGGCAGCATATCGCAACGCTGTCTTAAAAATGTCAGCTCGGTTTGAAGGACTCGAATTCCATCACGTAGCCCGAGATAATAACCAAGCGGCCGACGTACTGGCACGCATCGGCGCAAAATGACAAACCGGAAACAACCGCGCCAACCGCCGGTTCAGCCGATGACATAACACCTTCAGCCCACGACATAATGGCGGTAATCGCCCCGTGGACAGAACCTTTCCTAGCCTATTTGCTTAGACATGAACTTCCCGAAGACCAAAATGAGGCCCGCTGCATAGTCTGGTGATCGAAAGCCTACAAGGTCCATGAGGGAGAACTTTATAAGAAAAGTACAACCGGAGTCCTTCAAAGGTGTATCTCCGAAGAGGAAGGACGAAACCTCCTGGCTGAAATTCATGCCGGACTAGGCGGACACCACGCAGCAGCCCGGGCCCTTGTAGGAAAAGCATTCCTTACAGGATTTTATTGGCCGATGGCGGGCGGATGCCGGGACTTAGTCGAGAGATCGTCGGTTGTCGGCTCTTTGCTAATCGAGCCATATGCCGCCCACCGCCCTCAAAACCATACCCATTACACGGCTGTTCATGATGCAGGGGCTTGATATGGTTGGACCCCTTAAAGGGAACCCACAAGCAAAGATACCTATTGGTCATGGTGGATAAATTCACCAAATGGATAGAGGCCAAACCGGTCAAAGCGGCAGAGTCCGGACCAGTGATAGACTTTATATCCGGGGTAGTACACGTTCTGAAGTCCCCACAAAGCATCATCACCGACAACGGCACGAACTTCACGGCCGGCGAAGTTAAGTCATGGTGCAAAAATATGGGCATCAAGCTCGACTACGCTCGATCTATCACCCTCAAACCAGCGGTCAAGTGGAGCGAGCAAATGGTCTAATAACGGCGGCATTAAACCCGGACTAGTGCGGTCACTTACTAAATCGACACGCCTTGGGTTGAGGAGCTCGACTCCGTACTGGGGCTGCGGACAACGCCTAACCGTACTACGGATTCGCACCATTTTTATGGTATATGGCACGAGGCAGTCCGCCTGCGACATTATTCATGGCCCGACCTCGAGTGCGCATGTACAAAGAAAGAGAGGCGAGCTGGATCGGCGGACAGCTTGGATACATTGGAGGAAAAACGCGACGTCGCCAAGGCTCGTTCCGCATTCTATCGGCAGCAGTGAAGATATCAAAGCGAGAAGTACGGGCCAAGACTTACAGCGTTGGCGAACTAGTTCTCGCTGCGGACAAGAAAAAGGACAAGCTCAAGCCCAAATGGGAGGGCCCTTCATTGTCGATCAAGTCCTCGACCGGCGGGCGTACCGTCTACAAAATCGTCGGATAACCGACTCGAGCCGAACCCATGGAGCATGATCCGCCTCTGAAGATTCTATGCCTAGCGCCGGACTAAGAGTTCGTCCCTTCCTCCGTTCAAATTTTACACTTCACTGTCTTTTGTTTCTCTTTCTTCCCTAACCTTTTTACTAAAAAGCCCCTAAGGGCCTACTTCGCATTGTTCGCATACACTTGATGTGCCATCCGCACTCATTATACACAGGGGCTTCTTTTCCGAAGCTCAATTATAAGGGCTTCATGCCCAAAGACATGTGTCAAGCTTCCACATGTACCTTTTACTCACCATTATATGCATCGATATGACTTAAGTTTTGGCCAAGCTGGGTTGCACGGCTCTGTGCTTACCCCTCGTTCCCGATTGTTCGGCTAGGAGGTAAAGGAGCACCTCTGCGATTATTCTTGCCGGGTCACCGGATGTGTACCTCGGACTTCGGTGAAGCGAAAGCTAAGCGTTATTAAGGGAATATTCAGACGGTGACTTGAAAGATGATTTTTACCTACTTATTTATCTGCCCCGGATGTTTTTACGCTTTTTCGCAATCCGGGCATGCACTTTAGGGTATGCCTCGAGAAAAGAACCCTTACGGAACTATTCTCCTGGAAGATGTTTCTTACTAACCATGTAATATAACATAACTAGTTGGGCACTTATGCGATAAAGCACTAATGACCCCTACGCTGGTCTCCATGCATACCCCAGTTGTTTCTTAACCAAAAGGTATTCGGACACACTCAGGACTCTAGGGTCGAGGTTGAAGCGAAAAAGGTCGGCAAAGACAAGCGATCTACAATCCGGCTAGAAGGCATTTCACATGTCATTTTAAAAATACATTGTCAAATTTACTGATTGTATTCCTCCTCAATCCCGTCTAATAGGCTTTCTAACTTACAGTCCCGTTGGGAAAATTTAGCAGCCAACTCTACTGGCAGTATACTAAACTCACAGGATCTCCTTCCCATCGGGCCCCACCGGTCCAACTTGGCCATGTGGTTGGGATCCGCCTTCTTATGTAGCGTCTTCACCATGGCCCAAGCCTCCTGGCACCTTGACGGCAAGCCAAAATCTTCCACAAGCAGGCGCCAAGCACTCCTGAAGCTTCTCCATAAGCTCCCCAAGGCCCCGGGTAGGGAGAGGGCTGGCCATAAAGCACAGACGGCGCCGCTCATTGCTGCCGAACTTCGTTCGGCGGTTGCAACAACTTCGGGAAGTTGATCACCCATTGATATGGGCATCTCCTCCATGAGGCGACACTGTGAGTATACCTACAAGACATATTATGTCAATTTACTTCTTCGCCGAACTCTTTTTTTCAAAGGTGTCCGCTCAAGCACTTACTATAAATGCCGCGACGAAGCCGCTGATTCTCCTTAACGGAGCCGGACAGCTCGGCTCGAGCGCCTTTCAGCAATTCTCCGAGCTTGGCGTTGGCATCCTGGAGCTTGTTCCTTTCTTGCTGCACCCTATTCAGCACCCTCTCGCCGGCCTTCACCGGCGCAGATGATCTTACTGTCCGGATCTTGTCCGTGGCACTGTCATTATTAGACTTGCACGCACGCCACACAACGCTTATATTTATTAATAAAAATGTGTTACCAGGAGGGGTCTTTGCGTTTCCTCCTATGGCAGCAAGCGCGGCCTCAAGTTGGACCTTGCATTCTTGCAGCTCCTGAGACAGCTGGGCATTCTTCTCGGTAAGAGCCTGCGTTTCAAATGATCCTTAAATCAGTTAACATAACTACTTTAAGTCTCGGGGGCTACTTGCATATGTAACCATTAAAATTCCCTTACCCGTATGTCTTTTACATACTACTCCGTGGCTCTGGTAAAACCGTCTTGAGCAGCATGGAGGTGCGCGTCCAATGCGTTAAAGGCGTCCAATGCCTCAGGGGAGAAGCACGCTTCACGAAATCTTGTCGGCTGCTTTGTGGTTCATGGCGCTCTCCACCTCAAACTTGATGGCGGACGATCTGCCGGCATCCTCCGTTGGAGGAGTATCCGCCCAGCGCCTTGCGCTTGCCTCCCCCCTCGGGCGCGCCGGGCACAGGCGTATAGGTCGGATCGGCAACCTCTCGCCCGCAGATCCGGTGGGCGCTCTTTCTCCTCAGAGATCATGAGCACTCGGGCGCTTCCTAGGAACGCTGCTCACGAAAATTTAAAATCTGAGCTATACCTTTGCGGCGGCGTTTGATCCCTACCGCGCTCCTTTTCCGCTTTCTGGTCGGATGACCTTTGTTGGTCGGCCGCTGGCTCGGCTTCCCGCTTGAAGGCGCTTCTGTAAACCACAATCGTTCGCGAAGGTCGAAATGGGCAAGGAAGAGATAATGGTGTGCGGACCTCGGTCACGATCACACAGGAAGCGGATACTGGTCTGGGGTAGTCCGCCGTAATGGCGACTAAAGCGTTATCCATGCTGAGTTGGTGGAACACCCGTCGATCAGCTCCACCTTGATATCGGGTCCTCTTGGAGGCGGATCGAGATCTTCTGGATCCTCGGGTTGCGGGCGGGACTTACCATGTCCTCCACATCCCGGCGTAGTTCTGCGCCGAAGACATAATGTAAGCCTAAACTTGAAAGCATGGGTTGAGCCCTTAAAAGTGTTAAACACCCAGCCTCTAGGGTTGTTCATGGAAAACCCATTCAAGGGGTTCGTTCAAGGAAGTCCTCCTTCTCCCCTTATGCAGGCGGACAGATCTGCACTAGATCCTCGGTCGAATCCGGCCCTTCGCAGCCATGACGGGTGGCATCGTCTTCCCCGTTGAAATCCCACATGGGGTGGCCTCTGTATTGCAATGGATGTACCCCTCGCATGATGCATGTTGCCATGACTCCAATCATGGTCAACCCGAAATGGGCCAGTAATCTTATTCGGCCCATCAGGTAATGGACGCTCTTGTTTTCCTCCAATCGGGGCTCATGAGCGCCACCGAGCGTTTCTTTAGAGGAGCAGCCTTGAACTCCGGAGGCCAATCCGGATCGGGTCCGCGGCGTGGGCGTCTTCTATGTAAACCACTCGAAGGCCGGTCTTGGACGCCTTCTTAGGGGTACGGATGGGTATCCGGTCCCGGCAATGCGCCATATTATGGCGCCACCCACTTGATATATAGATCCCTCGTGAGAACGGGGTACGAGGCAGAACAACCTCTTCCACAGTGCAAAATGGGGCTCAATGCCTAGGAATAGCTCGCAAAGAGCTACGTAGCCCGCGATATGCGGGGACGAGGCGTGGGTGATGGAGCTGGAGTCCGTAGAACTCCAGGGGCCCGCAGAGAAACGGATGTATTGGAAATCCGAGTCCCCTTATCAGATAGGGGACGAAGCATACCCGATCCCCTTTGTTGGGACTTGGGGTAGCCTCCGCTTGCTTCCGACCTTGGTAGGTGGCCAGCCCGGCTCGAACCGGGACCATGAAGGCCGGAGGGAGATATTCCCCCGCTTGGAGCTTCACTAGCTCGTTGTGTGGAACAGAGCACCTCCGCCAATCCCCTAGCGGTGGGCTGGGAGCGCGAGAAGAGGAGCCGCGTCGACGGTCCATGATGGAATGGATTTTTAGGTCGAGGGCGCTCCGATGAAGTATTGCAGAAGGAAGATGGTGTGGTTTGGATATGGATTTTTGCCTCTTTTGTAGGCGGATGACTCGCACGACTAGGGGGTGAAACATAAAAGACACCCTGGCTTTTCGCATTCGTGCGACGCGTGGAAGAAGGCCATTATTGGGCGTAGAAGCCAAGAAGCACAATATTTATGATGAAGCGGACACTTTGCTCGCGGTACATGGAACTTGAAGGAGAACCCGCCTTACAACGCCAAGACTATATCTGTACCGGACTTATCGTCATTGAAGCTGGTTAGGGCTACTCTTGAGGAGTCTGGACTAGGGGTGTCGGACAGCGGACTATCATCATCCGCCGGACTCCAAGACTACGAAGATACAAGATTGAAGACTCCGTCCCGTGTCCGGATGGGACTTTCCTTGGCGTGGAAGGCAAGCTTGGTGATACGGATATGTAGATCTCCTACCATTGTAACCGACTCTGTGTAACCCTAGCCTTCTCCGGTGTCTATATAAACCGGAGGGCTTTAGTCCGTAGGACACAACATACATTACAACAATCATACCATAGGCTAGCTTTAGGGTTTAGCCTCCTCGATCTCGTGGTAGATCCACTCTTGTACTACCCATATCATCAATATTAATCAAGCGGGGCGTGGGTTTTACCTCCATCGAGAGGGCCCGAACCTGGGTAAAACATCGTGTCCCTTGTCTCCTGTTACCATCCGCCTAGACGCACAGTTCGGGACCCCCTACCCGAGATCCGCCGGTTTTGACACCGACACATGGCCTCTGGCTTGCCAAGGAACTCGGCGTCCGGCGCATCCTATGCTATGGCGACTCGGATCTGGTGGTGCAACAGTGTTCCAACGAGTAGGACGCCCGAGATGCCAACATGGCCAGCTATTGCTTCTTGTTCGAGAAACTCTTCGGCACCTTCGACGGCTGCGAGTTCCTCCATGTCCCACGCGCGGAAAACGAAGCCGGTGACACGCTAGCTAAGATTGGCTCATCCCGGTGGCCATACTGTCCGACATCTCCCTCAAACACTTGTGCAAGCCGTCTGTCAAGCCGTCTCCGGATTCCGAGTCCATCTTCATCCCGGACGACCCTACAGCGCCCCTTCCCAACCTGGACCTGGGGGCTGCCGGTCCAAGCTCGGGGGCTGCCATCCCCAACCCAGTCCCGGGGGCTGTGGATCCCGACCCGGGGACTGCTGATCCCGGCCTGGGGGCTGCCTTCTTGACCCTGGTGACCATCAACCCCGGCCCGGGGGATACTGAACCCGGCCCGGGGGCTGCTGTGCTCAACCCGGCCGCCGCTGTCACTAACCCGGGGGCTGCCACCCCGGAAACCGTCTTGGTGGCCATATTCACCGTGGTGACGACTCCTTCATGGGCCCAGCCAATCCTAGCCTTCCTGGAGAGCGGAACACTCCCCATGAATGAGACCGAGGCCCGACAAGTGCAATGCTGGGCATTCGCCTATAGCATCATCAATAACAAGCCCGTCAAGCGCAGCACAATGGGCGTGTTCCAGCGCTGCGTCGAGCAAGAAAAGGGCATAGAGATCCTCCTCGACGTACATAAGGGCGAGTGCGGGCACCATGTCGCCTCCAGGTCCTTGGTGGACAAGGCTTTTTGCCATGGTTTCTATTGACCCACGGGCCTCAAAGATGCCGAGTCGCTCATCCTCAAGTGCAAGGGTCGTCAACGCTTCAGCAAGCGCAACCACCAACCGGCTTCAGCCCTGCAAACCATCCCGATCACCTGGCCCTTTGCTGTCTGGGGGCTCGACATGGTGGGACTGAGGGAGTCCTGGATAAGGGGGTATCCGGATAGCCGGACTATATACTTTGGCCGGACTGTTGGACCGTGAAGATACAAGACTCAAGACTTCATCCCGTGTCCGGATGGGACTCTCATTTGCATGGAAGACAAGCTTGGTGATCTGGATGTTAGATCTACTTCTTTGTAACCGACTCTGTATAACCCTAGCCCCCTCCGGTGTCTATATAAACCGGAGGGTTTAGTCCTAGGACAAGAACGACCATAATCATAGGCTAGCTTCTAGGGTTTAGCCTCTACGATCTCGTGGTAGATCAACTCTTGTAATACTCATATCATCAAGATCAATCAAGCAGGAAGTAGGGTATTACCTCCATCGAGAGGGCCCGAACCTGGGTAAAACATCTTGTCCCCTGCCTCATGTTACCATTAGCCTTAGACGCGCAGTTCGGGCCCCCTACCCGAGATCCACCGGCTTTGACACCGACGTTGGTGCTTTCATTGAGAGTTCCTTTGTGTCGTCGCAGCAAGTCTCGATGGCTCCTTCAATCATCAACAACAATGCGGTCCAGGGTGAGACTTTTCTCCCCGGACAGATCTTCGTGTTCGGCGGCTTCGCACTGTGGGCCAATTCGCTTGGCCATCTGGAGCAGATCGACAGCTACACCCCTGGCCATTAGGTCAGGTTCAGAAACTTGAACTACACGGCCTATATCCGCAGAGACTTGGTCTTCGACGGATTTGGGCCTACGCCAGGAGCGCCGAACAGTCACGACGAGCATGGCTTAGACCTGCTGTCAGACAATATTTGGGATATCACACCTGTAATAGCTCCGGACCTAAACCGGGGTAGATCGCATCGTCCGAGGACGGGTGGATGGACCCCGCCCCGGAGGCCGCGTACTCATCGGTGGTAGAGCCGAACACAGACTCCATCCCTAAGGAAGCCTGTGTCACCGGACCCCCGGACTTGTGTCCGGCTATAGGTTCCAGACCGTGTGCACCCGAGCCCACCGAATCCGGTTGGGCTCCGGTAATGGAGTTCACCGCTACGGATATCTTTCAGCACTCGCCCTTCGGTGACATGCTAAATTCATTAAGGTCTCTCTCTTTGTCAGGAGACTCTTGGCCGAACTATGTCCGGCTCGAGTGGGAGGCAGGCAATGAGGAAATTCGTTACCCACGCACCACCCACTTCATTGCCACTATCGATGATTTAACCGACATGTTGACTTTGACTCCGAAGACATTGACGGTGTGGACGACGATGCAGGAGAAGAACAGGAACCACCACCCACAGGGGCGCTGGACAGCCACCTCCTCGTATGATATATATATGGTGGACACTCCCAAAGAAACCAACGGTGATGAGGCAATAGAGGATAAACCCTTAAGGAAGAAATCAAAGCATGGGCGTCATCGGCGCCACTCTAAGCCCCACCACAGCAATACCGGCACAGGAGACGAAAACAATCTGGATGGTTCTGAAGATGAATACAAACCCGATCAGCCTGCCTTCGAGCAGGCCGAACAGGAAGAAGGGCAGGTTAGCCCAGATGAACAGACGACAGACGGATACTTGGAGGAGGACAACTACATGCCCCCTCCAAAGACGAGGTGAGCCTCGGCGACGATGAATTCGGCATGCCTGAGGATCCCGTAGAGCAGGAGCACTTCAAGCGCCGGCTTATGGCCACTGCGAGAAGCCTGAAAAAGAAGCAGCGGTAGCTTCAAGCTGATCAAGATCTGCTCACAGACAGATGGACTAAGGTCCTGGCAGCCGAGGAATATGGACTCGAGCGCCACACCAAAGGTTACCCAAAGCACAAGTTGCCACCTCAACTCGAGGAGGAGCCCATACCACCAGCACAGGACGAGGCTGACCGGCCACCTCGTGGCTGGGATAAAAAGGCATATCAGCCCGAATACTAGCCCACACCCCCACGCCAATACACTACGGCCCGGGGCAATAGGCAGGACCTGCGAGACATGCTGGAAAACAAAGCAGGTCAGCCAAGATCGATCTACGGACCGCGGGGGCGTGCCCCAACACATGACGATGATCGTCATGCCGGATACACTATCAATAAGTCCGGCCGGGCCGAACATAGCCGACCAGACTTATTCGAACTGCGTAGTAACATAGCCCGACATAGAGGCGCCGCACACCCCCTATGCTTCACTGGCGAAGTAATGGATCACGAATTCCCAGAAGGGTTTAAACCCGTAAACATCGAATCATATGACAGCACAACAGACCCCGCGGTATGGATCGAAGATTTCCTTCTCCACATTCACATGGCCCATGGTGACGGTCTACATGCCATCAAGTATCTTCCCCTTAAACTCAAAGGACCGACCCGACACTGGCTAAATAGTGTATGACCTTGAAGTATGTCTAGAGGGGGGGTGATTAGACTACTTGACCAATAAAAACTTAACCTTGTCCCAATTTTAGAGTTTGGCAGATTTTAGCTATTTTAGGACAAGTCAAGCAATCATCACACAATTCAAGCAAGCATGCAAAGAGTATATAGGCAGCGGAAATTAAAGCATGCAACTTGCAAGAAAGTAAAGGGAAGGGATTGGAGGATTCAAACGCAATTGGAGACACGAATGTTTTTGGCATGGTTCCGATAGGTGGTGCTATCGTACATCCACGTTGATGGAGACTTCAACCCACGAAGGGTAATGGCTGCGCGAGTCCACGGAGGGCTCCACCCACGAAGGGTCCACGAAGAAGCAACCTTGTCTATCCCACCATGGCCGCCGCCCACGAAGGACTTGCCTCACTAGAGGTAGATCTTCACGAAGTAGGCGATCACCTTGCCCTTACAAACTCCTTTGTTCAACTCCACAATCTTGTCGGAGGCTCCCAAGTGACACCTAGCCAATCTAGGAGACACCACTCTCCAAGAAGTAACAAATGGTGCGTTGATGATGAACTCCTTGCTCTTGTGCTTCAAATGATAGTCTCCCCAACACTCAACTCTCTCTCATAGGTTTTGGATCTGGTGGAAAGAAGATTTGAGTGGAAAGCAACTTGGGGAAGGCTAGAGATCAAGATTCATATGGTAGGAATGGAATATCTTGGCCTCAACACATGAGTAGGTGGTTCTCTCTCAGAAATGGTAAGTTGGAAGTGTAGGTTCGTTCTGATGGCTCTCTCCACGAATGAAGAGGAGGTGGAGGGGTATATATAGCCTCCACACAAAATCTAACCGTTACACACAATTTACCAAACTCGGTGGGACCGAATCGTTAAACTCGGTCGGACCGATTTAGTAAACCTAGTGACCGTTAGTGATTTTCGATGGGACTGACATGCATCTCGGTGAGACCGATTTGGTTAGGGTTAGGGCATAACGTAATCTCGGTAAGACCGATTACACAAACTCGGTGAGACCGATTTGGTAATAAGCTTTCCAGAGAGTTGGTTAGGTAAACTCGGTGGGACCGATTTGCTCTTTTCGGTGAGACCGAAATGTTACAAAAAGGAAACAAAGAGTTTACATTGCAATCTCGGTGGGACCGATCGCTCACTTCGGTTAGACCGAAACGTTACGAAGGGAAACAGAGAGATTTGCTTAGGGTTTGTGGCAGTGGCTATGACTTTTGGAATCGGTGGCGCCGGATAGGAAGAATCAGTGTGTCCGATTTTGGCTTTGGGTTTAGGTCATTTGTGGATGTGGGAAAGTAGTTGAGGGTTTTGGAGCATATCACTAAGCACATGAAGCAAGAGGCTCATTAAGCAACACCTCATCCCTCCTTGATAGTATTGGCTTTTCCTATAGACTCAATGTGATCTTGGATCACTAAAATGTAAAATGAAGAGTCTTGAGCTTTTGAGCTTGAGCCAATCCTTTGTCCTTAGTATTTTGAGGGATCCACTTTCATCATCCATGCCATTGCCATTCATTGAGCTTTCCTGAAATAATAGTCTTGGAATAGCATTAGCTCAATGAGTTATATGTTGTTATGAATTACCAAAACCACCTAGGGATAGTTGCACTTTCAATCTCCCCCTTTTTGGTAATTGATGACAACATATAGATCAAAGCTTCGACAAAAGATAATAAGATTGAATAACATCGTCGCTTTGAGAAGTATGTGATAAGCCAGAGCTCCCCCTAAATTTGTGCATGGGTTAAGATTTGCTTTGGACTGCAAATGAACAAAGAATTAGGCTCATGGGTTACTCTTCCATGCCACATACATCTTGGTGGAGCGCTCAAAATAATAAATAATGAATACATGCACTCATCACCAAGCATAGTGAATGATCACATAAGATAGATAGGATAATATCAAGCATTCATAAGTGTAGCTTATGATCAAACACATGACCATCAATGTCTCAACCAAAAGCAAACAAAGTTTAAAAACCACCAAATAAAGCAAGAGAGAACAAAAGCAACACACTCTCTCTTTCTCGAAGCCTATGATCTATACATTTTTCTCCCCCTTTGGCAACAAGTTACCAAAAAGTTCATAGAAAATGCATAGTGCTAGATCGACTCCCAGGCTTGATCTTCTGGTGGTGGTGTCCTGATGACTCCAAGGATGAAGGCTTCAGTTGAAGTAGAGGGTGTTGGAGTGGATGCTGGAGCTGGTTGCATTGGAACTGTAGGGGCAGTAGCTGGCGCTGAAGTTGTTGCTCTAGTGTCTGTCACTGGCACTACAACTGACCTCTAGGCTCTGGGCACTCTAGCAAACACATTGGTGGTAGTCTTTCCCTGTCTCTCCTGCATATCATCCTGCAGCTGCTCTACAACAGACTGGATCTCAGTTACTTTAACATCAAGGTCATGGAATTTGAGTTCCATGATTCTCTCAAACTCTCCGATTACGGCGAGGTGGCCAGTCCTTTCTCAATCCTCGGTGTAGATGCTATTAAGTAACCAAGCTGCTCCTGTTTGGTTTTCAAGAAATATTCAGATGCCTCCTCTTGAGTTGGCATCTTGGCAACCTTCTCCTTCTTTGCCTTCTCCTTCTTCTCCTGATCTTGAACTGATTGTGGATCATTTTCATTCAGGACAACCTCATTGTCCTCAAAGTCTGGATAAAGTGGAAAATGTTCCTTATCCAACTGATATTTCCCTGTGCCCATCTTTGAGTTGATCAATTCCTGAATCTGAGGTGCATATCCACAGCTCCTCTTCTGATCTGCTACAGTCCTCTTGATTGTTTCAATTATTAGGCTCATGACTTTGAACTTCTGTGGAACATCAAACACATGCAGCATGTTGATGGCATGCCCTCTGATCATGTTATTGGCACCAGACTTGGGCAACAGAGTGTGCCTCAGAATCCAATTGATGGTTGGCAACCCTGACAGCAGAAAGTGAACTGATCCAAACTTGTGAGTCTCTCTTGCCTTATGTCAGGGATCTCCGTGTACATGTGAGCCATGGAGTTGTGACCCAACTTCTTCTTTGCATAAATGTCCAGGTCATCCTCATTTTCCTTGGGGGCATTTATCAGACTTGCCCATTCTTCAACAGTGGATTGGTACCTTGTACCTTGAGACATCAAACAATTCTACCATCTAGGTAAAAATGTCTTTGTGGAGTAGAACGCATGATAAGCTCATCATTCCGGTTGGTGAACTTCATCCAACAAAATCAGCAACTCCACAAGCAACAAAGCTTTCTTGCACTCGAGGATAGTGCTTGCTCATTGTCCTTGATGTAGGTCCAAATGACCCACCTCATGTCATAGACTATAGGCTTCTTGTCCAATGAAATTGTTTCATAAAAGTCCTCTTGTTCCTTTGTATGGAACACTGTAGTCAACAACAGTTCTTCTTCATGAAGCATATGGATCTTCCATCCTCCACAGCCTCAGCCCAGAATCCTTCACGATTCTCATGTCCTTAGCCACAGGATGGGCATCATTGTGGTCAGTATCTTGGGCTTGAGCTTTCTTAGGACCTGTCATTCTCCATCCTCATCTTGACAACATTGGGCCTTTGGGGCCTTGTTCTTCTTAGCAGCTGGAATACTCCTAGTATTCCTCTTTGGAACTTGCTTGGCCTTGGAGGCAGCTTTGGGTGCTTCCTTGGGCTTGGATGTTGCAGCCCTCGATCTGATTGCATCACCCATAAGCTTAGGTGCCTTAGGTGTTTGGTGCGGATCCTCTTCCTCTTCATCGAATCTCTTCTCATAGAGGGCTTTCCAAGGACCTTGGCAGGTTGTGGTTCTTGCTCTCTTCTTTTCTTGTCCCGATCACCATCATCCTCTGATTCAATTGTGAACTTCATAGTTTCACCAAGGGGACTTTCGAGGTTTGGAAGAAGTGACATTCTTCTCGTGTGCTTCTTTGGGTTGAGCCTGAGTGGCACTTGAGTGGACTTTCGGCCTTTGGCATTGGTGTCCTCTTGGCAGAACTTTCTTCTTGAGACTGGTTTAGTGCTATGTGCGAGCCATATTCCTTCTTGAGCACCACTTTCTTGGAAGTGGCCTCATCTTCCTCGACTTTGTAATCTTCATCCTCTGAATCTGAAGTTCTTTTCCTCCTTTGCCTAGTTGCAGCCTTAGGCAAATTGCTAGGAGTACTTCGCTCCCTTCATCTCGTTGAGGGACTAGTGCCCTCACTCAAGTCCATCTGCTCTCTTCGACCTGCTACGCTGTCACTCGATCGACATACCGCAAAAAGCTGATCACGACCTGTGAAGAGTTATAGATGAGATAGAATAGATGAGCATCACAAAATGCAGAGATTTTTGCAAAAGAATGATCCAAAAGTTCAGTTTTAGTTTTCCACAGAAAGCATTTCGGATCAACCGATTTTCAAACTCGGTGATACCGAAGCAGTTTTGGAACCTAAACTGATGATCTTGGTTGGACCGAGTCACAGTTCGGTGGCACCGAGACTGCTAGGGTTTCACAGAATCCTCAAATCGGTCGCACCGATTAGTAATTCTCGGTCAGACCGAGAGTCACTAGTGCAATGGCATAAGCCAAATCGGTGAGACCGAGTTTTTCAACTTGGTGGGTCCGAGATCGGTGAGACCGAGAGTCACTAGTGCAATGGCATAAGCCAAATCGGTGAGACCGAGTTTTTCAACTCGGTGGGTCCGAGATGGTTTCGGCAGAAACCTAACCCTAAAAATTTGAATCTCATCTAATCTATGGACTACTTTGGCTGGATAGAAGAGTTTCAATCGTGGCAAGATTCAATAAAAATACAATGTGCTTGGAATGAGACGTGGATAGCACAGATCAAGTCCATACCCTAACTTGGCGGTGGACTTGCTACGGCGGCAACCGTGGGGACGAAATCCGTTGATGGCGGCGGAGACCAGCGACACGAGGCTGCTGGCAACGAGGAGACGATCCGGAGACCTCCGATGGCAGAGCGAGCTATTGCGCGGGCGAAAGGTTTCGGAGAAATTTCCAAAATTTTGCCCGTGGCTATATATATAGCCCGAACCTGTCGGTGTGACCGAGTGGAACAACTCGGTGGCACCGAGATGCATAACTTGTGTTCATTCTGACAAATCGGTGAGACCGAAGAGTTCAAATCGGTTGCACCGAGATTAAAAACTCAGATCAACTTAATGATCTCGGTGAGACCGAAATGGAGGAATCGGTCGACCGAGAATCACAAAGAGGTTTTGGAAGTTTAAGTCTATGACTAATCGGGGACTCAGTGCTCCTCACACGAGTGGTTCAATCGACTTGATCAAATTTTGTGATGTAGCATGAATAGAGTTTGAGATGAGATAAGCATAGATAGCTAAAGAAGGTTCTTAGGCATTCTTGTCCATCCACTTGGTTAAAAGAAAAGAACCCAAACAATCAAAACAACAAGTGGATGTCCTTGAATGAGTAAAATATGCACCAACATGCTCACACAATAAGATGGCAAATGAAATATGTGGCAAAGCATGCACAACCAATTCTAGAATCTATCAAACAATTGGCGATGACTAGGTCATCTATATATGAGTATATTGACTTAGGAGTCAAATGAGAACATTTGATCATAGGTCATACTCATCGTTTAAGCTCAAGTGGGGTTACCACTTTTACATAATGCATTGATGTGTTCACACCTTTAGAGTTGCTTTGACTCAATTCTTAGAGTTAAGCTCCCCTTAGATGTGAGATCCCCCCTTAGAGGGATGAACTAACCTTGGGTTTTGTCGATGATGACTTCATGTAGGTGTTGAAGATGTAGATGCTCAATGTTGATGTAGATCATTTGGAGCAATCCTTTGGAGTGAGTTGCACTTTCAACTTACCTACATGGGTTAGTCCCACAAGGAACAAACAAGAATGTCCATAGACATAAAGTGATGCACACACAAGATGATGTCCATGAATTCATTGGGTTACCTTGTCCCTTGCCTTACCAACATGAGGGTTTGTGACTCCTTGAACTAGTGCAAGATGTGGAAGTTGATTGCACTTGTTCTTCCCAAAATGATATGAGTGAAGAATGTTGGCGGAGTCACCCTCAAGAACTCACTTCTTCGGGATCCACATCATCTTGATGGGAATCCTTGGAGTTGTAGTTGTACTTGATGAAGTAGAACTTGACGTAGTCTTGGGGACCCATTTGAACGAGGCTTTATGTGCTTCTTCAAATGCATCAATCTCTTCTTGAAGCTTGTCCTTGCCTTTGTTCTTGTGGTCTTGTGGTGGAAGATCATCTTGAGCTTGTGTTCCCTTGAAGGATGTAGGATCATACTTCTCTTGTTGAGGAACAAACTTTGTCTTGGGGTATTGATCTTCTTCCCACTCAACTCCATTGGCATTGAACTCTCGTTCAAAACCAACACCTTGATTCTTCCGGTGCCTTCCTTGCTTGCGTACAATTTCCTCGAATTGCTTACTCTCGGCAAGGCTTTTGTAAACATGTTTCTCTATAATTCCCTTCAATAAGCTATTTTCTTGCTAAAGTGTAACTTGGCTAAGAGAATCATTAGTGGAATCAAGAGAACTACTAGAAGCAACAATATTGGATTTAACATTATTATTGTTACTACTAGAGGAAGTATCTTTCTTGTACTTGTTACTAGACTTGACTTGAGGCATGTAAGTAGATAAGAGTAAACGCTTGGCAATGTAAGAAGAACTTTTCTTGCGGAGATCATCATTGATTGCTTTTAAGAACTCATGCTCTTGCTCAAGATTGAGCTTTTCAAAGCGTAATTTCTCATGAGCCCTTAAAAGTTCTCGATGATCTTCGTAGATAGTTTCATGAGCTAACTTAAGAGAGTTTAGTTCTTAAGTTATAAGCTCAATCTTCTCCTTATCATTGTCATTCATTTTATCTTGATTAGCATGATTAATTGACATTTCATCATAGTATTCATCACTAGAGTTGTCAACAAGTAAATCATCATCCACAAGCAAGTCATCTTCATCACTATTGAAATCAACATACTCAGGATGTGTTACCTTTGGACCTTTGGCCATGAAGCATCTTCCAACACCTTCATTTGGTGAGTCAAATATGTCGAGGAGTTGGTTGACACAAGTGCTAGACCGCAACACCTTCATCTTGAGTATATTCGAGTCGAGTGATAGCTCCTCTCGGAGTGATTGTCGAGTCGGAGCGGATACCCATTCACCAACATGAGCTTGATGTCTTCGTTTTGTATAGCTCCTTGATGACTTGTCCTTCCTTTCCGAATCCTTGCTTCTCCGTGAGGGTCTTCGTTCATAACGATCATCTCTCCTCCTCCTCTCTCTTGGTGGTGATTCTTCTCTTTTGCTCCTTCTTCTTGGAGAGTCTTCTCTTCTTTTGTAGGGTGCCATACACTCATTGGAGTAGTGTCCGGGTCTCCCACAATTGTAGCAATTGCGCTCTCGACTAGAAAATCTTTTGTCATTGTAAGACCTTGACTTGGAGCTTCTTTCTTTGCTTCTACTCTTGTAGAATTTGTTGAATTTCTTCACCATTAAGCTCAATTCTTCATTGAAGGTTGGTTTCTCACTTGATGATGTGGGGGCTTCACTTGAGGCTTTGTAAGCACCACTTGACTTGTTGTGAAGTTCCTCCTTATCCTTGAGTGACATCTCATGAGCAACAATTCTTCCAATGACTTCTGTTGGCTTGAGATCTTTGTAGTTTGGCATCATTTGAATCAATGTGCACACGGTATCATACTTTCCATCCAATGCTCTTAGAATCTCCTTGATGATGATTTTTTTGGTCATCTCTTCACTCCCTAAGCCGGCAATCTCATTTGTGATAAGAGCAAGCCTAGAGTACATTTCGGCGACACCTTCACCATCCTTCATTTTGAACTTGTCAAGCTGACTCTGGAGCACATCCAACTTGGATTCCTTGACGGACTCGGTACCTTCATGCATATCAATCAAAGTATCCCAAATTTCCTTTGCATTCTCAAGACAGCTGATTTTGTTGAATTCTTCGGGGCACAATCCGTTGAAGATGATATCACAAGCTTGAGCGTTGTATTGCAGCATCTTCAATTCTTCCGCATTAGCTTCACGGTTCGGTTCTCTCCCACCAAAGAATTCACCTTGCAAGCCAATACAAATAATTGCCCAAACGGCGGGGTTACGTCCAAGAATATGCATTTTCATCTTATGCTTCCAACTAGCAAAATTAGTACCATCGAAGTAAGGACCTCTACGGTGATAATTTCCCTCGCTAGACGGCATACTCTCCTAGGTTGTGAAACCAAGGCTATGACCACCAAAAGCTATGGAAATCAAAGCAAATGGAGACCAAAGCTCTGATACCACTTGTAGGACCTTGAAGTATGTCTAGAGGGGGGGTGATTAGACTACTTGACCAATAAAAACTTAACCTTTTCCCAGTTTTAGAGTTTGGCAGATTTTAGCTATTTTAGGACAAGTCAAGCAATCATCACACAATTCAAGCAAGCATGCAAAGAGTATATAGGCAGCGGAAATTAAAGCATGCAACTTGCAAGAAAGTAAAGGGAAGGGATTGGAGGATTCAAACGCAATTGGAGACACGAATGTTTTTGGCGTGGTTCCGATAGGTGGTGCTATCGTACATCCACGTTGATGGAGACTTCAACCCACGAAGGGTAACGGCACATGAGTCCACGGAGGGCTCCACCCACGAAAGGTCCACGAAGAAGCAACCTTGTCTATCCCACCATGGCCGTCGCCCACGAAGGACTTGCCTCACTAGAGGTAGATCTTCACGAAGTAGGCGATCACCTTGCCCTTACAAACTCCTTTGTTCAACTCCACAATCTTGTCGGAGGCTCCCAAGTGACACCTAGCTAATCTAGGAGACACCACTCTCCAAGAAGTAACAAATGGTGCGTTGATGATGAACTCCTTGCTCTTGTGCTTCAAATGATAGTCTCCCCAACACTCAACTCTCTCTCATAGGTTTTGGATCTGGTGGAAAGAAGATTTGAGTGGAAAGCAACTTGGGAAGGCTAGAGATCAAGATTCATATGGTAGGAATGGAATATCTTGGCCTCAACACATGAGTAGGTGGTTCTCTCTCAGAAATGGTAAGTTGGAAGTGTAGGTTTGTTCTGATGGCTCTCTCCACGAATGAAGAGGAGGTGGAGGGTATATATAGCCTCCACACAAAATCTAACCGTTACACACAATTTACCAAACTCGGTGGGACCGAATCGTTAAACTCGGTCGGACCGATTTAGTAAACCTAGTGACCGTTAGTGATTTTCGATGGGACTGACATGCATCTCGGTGAGACCGATTTGGTTAGGGTTAGGGCATAACGTAATCCCGGTAAGACCGATTACACAAACTCGGTGAGACCGATTTGGTAATAAGCTTTCCAGAGAGTTGGTCAGGTAAACTCGGTGGGACCAATTTGCTCTTTTCGGTGAGACCGAAATGTTACAAAAAGGAAACAAAGAGTTTACATTGCAATCTCGGTGGGACCGATCGCTCACTTCGGTTAGACCGAAACGTTACGAAGGGAAACAGAGAGATTACAACCCCATCTCGGTGAGACCGAGATCCCTATCGGTAAGACCGATTTTCTTAGGGTTTGTGGCAGTGGCTATGACTTTTGGAATTGGTGGCGCCGGATAGGAAGAATCGGTGTGACCGATTTTTGGCTTTGGCTTTAGGTCATTTGTGGATGTGGGAAAGTAGTTGAGGGTTTTGGAGCATATCACTATGCACATGAAGCAAGAGGCTCATTAAGCAACACCTCATCCCTCCTTGATAGTATTGGCTTTTCCTATAGACCCAATGTGATCTTGGATCACTAAAATGTAAAATGAAGAGTCTTGAGCTTTTGAGCTTGAGCCAATCCTTTGTCCTTAGTATTTTGAGGGATCCACTTTCATCATCCATGCCATGCCATTCATTGAGCTTTCCTGAAATAATAGTCTTGGAATAGCATTAGCTTAATGAGCTATATGTTGTTATGAATTACCAAAACTACCTAGGGATAGTTGCACTTTCAAATAGCCTGCCGACAAATTCCATCTACCGTTGGGAAAACCTGGAGGACGCGTTCCTCGACAACTTCCAAGGCACTTACGTGCGACCACCGGATGCTGATGACTTGAGTCACATTACCCAACAGCCCGGAGAGTCAGCCAGGAAATTCTGGACTCGGTTCCTAACTAAAAAGAACCAAATTGTCGACTATCCGGACGCCGAAGCCTTGGCGGCCTTTAAGCATAATATCCACGACGAGTGCTCGCCCGACACCTCGGCCAAGAAAAACCGAAGTCCATGGCGGCCCTCATGACACTCATGACCCGCTTTTGCACGGGTGAGGACAGCTGGTTGGCTCGCAGTAGCACCACGCCAATAAACTCTGGCACTTCAGATGTCCGCGACAATAACGGCAAGCCACGGCGCAATAGACATAAGCGTCGGAACAATGGCGACAACACTGAAGACACGGCAGTCAATGCCGGATTCGGTGGCTCAAAATCCGGTTAGCGGAAAAAGCCGTTCAAAAGAAACAATCCGGGATCATCCAGTCTGGACCGCATACTTGATCGCTCGTGCCAAATTCACGGCACCCCTGATAAGCCAACCAACCACACTAACAGAGATTGTTGGGTGTTCAAACAGACCGGCAGGATAAATGTCGGAAACAAGGACAAGGGGCTGCATAGCGACGATGACAAGGAGCCCCGGCGTCCGAACACTGGGGGACAGAAGAAATTTCCTCCCCAGGTGAAAACGGTAAACATGATCTATGCCACCCACATTCCCAAACGGGAACGAAAGCGAGCACTAAGGGACGTCTATGCGATGGAGCCAGTCGCCCCAAAGTTCAACCCATGGTCAGCCTGTCCGATCACTTTCGATCGTAGGGACCACCCTACCAGCATCCGTCGTGGCGGTTTAGCCGCATTGGTCCTTGACCCAATCATCGATGGATTCCACCTCATGCGAGTCCTTATGGACGATGGCAGTAACCTGAACCTGCTTTATCAGGACACAATGCGCAAAATGGGCATCCATCCTTCAAGGATCAAACCCACTAAAACCACCTTTAAAGGTGTAATTCCAGGAGTAGAGTCTTGTTGTACGGGCTCCATAACACTGGAAGTGGTCTTCGGATCCCTGGATAACTTCCGAAGCGAGGAGTTAATATTTGATATCATCCCTTTCTGTAGTGGCTATCACGCACTGCTTGGACGAACCGCATTCGCTCGATTCAATGCGGTACCACACTATGCATACCTCAAGCTCAAGATGCCAGGACCTCGCAGGGTTATAACAGTTAACGGAAACACAGACCGCTCTCTCCATACAGAAGAGCACACTGCGGCCCTCGCGGCAGAAGTACAAAGCAACCTTCTCCATAGACCGCCGATTCGGTGACAACAACCCTGAACACCGTCAAGCGAGTCTGGAGTACCCTGCAACAGGATCTCCAGGCACGCCAAGAGCGCGACTAGCAGTCCGGCCTCCGCCCTAGCCCCATTCAGGCAGCATTTCTGCCGCGCATACACAATTATGCACTCAAAAATACCATGGGCATAGGCGGAGGCGCAACGGTGATACGGTCCACAGTGTGGTTCAACCACCACATACTTTAATTACCTTCTTTCTCTTTCAGGACCCTACTTTTGGGCATCCCCTTCAGAGAACCAGATCATCGGACTCATCACAGGAGGAAAAAACCAAGGAGGCAAAAGGCTTCGCGCACAAAGGGAATACCCAGGTGGTATTTGTCAATGATCGTTATACCTGTTTTTCATACCCGCATGCGGCCCGCCCTTGGATAGGACATGTCAAATAGTCCTATTTGCTTCTGCTTAACGCATTAATTATAGACATATGCTTGGACATATTATTTAAATAACAACGAGAAATAATATATAGCGTCAGCTTATTATTCCTATCTTCACATCTTTCCTAAAAATGTTTATCTAATATCGCATCCGTACACTCTGGCACGTTCAGTATGCCAGGGGCTTCTTATGGCGCCCCATAATATGGCAAGATAAGTCCGAATACTTTCGACAGTGCGGCACCCCGAACTTATAACATTATATGCATCAGCTCCGAATCATGTCTTGGGTCAATAGTTGGGTATGCCCGGCTCCCTTGTTTTGGTACCTTACGTTTCGTTATATCGGCTAAGGTAGCGCAGGGAGAACTACTACGATTGTGTCCTGTTCTTCCGACGAGCACCTTAGTAGAGAAAGCGTAAACTGATCATCATGATGCAATGAGAGCTGGTCGCTGTTCGAGAGGTCTTAAATCCTTAAAGATTTTTTTCGCGCTTGAAGCAGGAATTGACCTTGTCCGATTTAGGCGTGTATAGTGCCCCAATTCGCTTTCGAATTTAGGGGCTTCGCCGCAATTTAAAATTGTAGACTTCTATGGCTAAGTGAGAGTTATAAAGCCGCATAGTCCGATTGCCTTGTTCGCTGTGCCAAACACCTCCTTCAAGGACCATAAATTTGGATAAAGAGTGTTTGGGTTTTCCACGAACACCCCAGTACTAGTTACGTGGGGACGGAAGCCGACGATTGGCCTACTTTCAGAATTTTATAAACAGCCGCACAGAAGGTAATATTTTAAATCAACAAAGCACCATATAGCACAAACAAATTTGTTTTCATATTACAAAGACGACATGAGTACATTCACTCAAAGATTGTGTCCTTGGTACATTCATCGGCCACGAGACGAGCGCCTTTCATAACGCCATCATAATATTTCTCGGGGTAGCGATGCGCCTTGCCCTCTGGCGGTCCATCCTTCACCAGCTTCTCTGCATCCAGCTTGGCCCAATGCATTTTTGCACGGGCAAAGGCCCGACGGGCACCCTTAATACAAACGGATTGCTTGATAACTTCAAGCCGCGGACAGACATTTACCATCCGCTTTATAAGGCCGAAGTAGTTGTCGAGCAGGGGCTTCACCAGGCCACATCCGGACTATGAAGTCCTTCATGGCCACTTCGGCCGCCCTGTGGAGTTCAACCAATTGCTTCAGTTGGTCACTCGGAGGCATTGGGTGTTCGGCTCTAGCATATTGGGACCAGAACAGCTTCTCCGTCGAGCTCCCCTCTTCAGCACGGTAGAACTCCGTGGCATCCGATGCATGGCAGATCTGCGAATGCCCCTGGAGAGCTCCGAATTCGGGTAAGTAAAAGAAATGTCTCCTCCACATGCTTGCTTTGCATAATGAATGCCTTACCGGCCGCTATCTTCTTGACCGCCTGGATTTCCTGTTGGTCCTTTTGGGCTTCGGCCTTGGCGTCTTTCACGCTCAGAAGGGCCTTCGCAAGCTCAGACTCTTTCGTCTTGAAGTCATGCTCCAAGGACTCGAACTTCTTGCCGAGCTCCTGGAGCTCTTGCTGTACCTCGCCCACCCTAGCATCTTGCTTTTCACGCTCAATGCGCTCCGTGGCCGCCTTGTCTTCGGCCTCGGATAACACTTTCTTCAGGGCCGCCACTTCGGTCGTGGCCCCTATTAAAAAATCATGACGCTTTTTTAGCATCACCAATTTTTTCTCCACTATACGACACATGAACGGGGTATCACTCACCTTTGTTCTCTTCGAGCTGCCTCTTCGTGAGGCTGAGCTCCTCTTCGGCCTGCTTCAGGTCCCGTTCAAGTCTGGCGACCTCTGCTGTGCGGGCAACAGTGGCAAGCAGCACCGCCTGCTTATTCACATAGACACATACTGTTAGATTCCTGTGGTTTAGAGTTGACCCTCCATTTGGCTTTTCTTTCCGAACACCAAACTGAGTCTCAGGGGCTACTGTCTATTAGGTGATAATTTCTCACACTTTTGATTACTTACCTCAAAGCCTGTTAGGAGGCTGGTGCAGGCTTCGGTCAATCCGCTTTTGGCGGACCAAACCTTCTGAATCACCGTACTCATAAGAGTACGGTGATCTTCATCAATGGAAGCGCCGCGAAGCACTTCCAGTAGACTATCCGACGCCTCTGGCACGACGGAGGTCATCGGCATGGCCGGCTCCCCCTCCCTAGCGAGGGGCTGCCTACCCGAATCCGGAACCTTTGGGGGTTCCAGTGCAGTGTCCGGTTGGGAGCCCAACTTGCTGCGGCTCTTGTCAGCATAATCTATGGGGATCTTACTCCCCATGTGCCCTGCGTCTGGAATTTTGCCTTCGGCGTCTCCAGAACCACCTCGCCTTGCTCTGGTACCCCTTGGGACAACACCTCCGTGTCATCCACAGGCCGAGGGAAGGTGGCCGTCGGGAGCGAATTCACTGCCGAATCACTCAAAGACCCATCCGAAGAGGATACTTTGGGATGGGACCTGGCCGGACTGCATATGCGTGTTCGGCGTTATAACAAACTATGAAGTAAAGTCGCACGAAAAAGTATTACAGAGTGCGGGTACTTATGATCTTGCCAGGGGCTTGCCCGTGGGTAGCCACTCCTCCTCGCTATAGGCGGCAGTTGTGGAGTGGTTCGGAGGGAGGGTCCGTCCCTTCTTGGACCCTTTGGCCTCCCCGAAAAGGGTGGCTTTCCTCTTCTTCCCCCCCTCGTTTTCAGGGAGAGGGTTTTCTTCCTCCTCCTCCTCGTTATCGTTGGAGGAGTGCGCCCCGGTGTCTTCGGACGATGAGTCTGGCACCACGTTGCGCCGGGAGCTTCTTCTGGTCCCCGTGGCCTTTTTCTTGGCCTTCTTCTTCGGCACCTCATAGGGTGCCGGAACCAAAGATCTCCGTCGGAGTTCGCTCTCATCGGGTCCTCGTGCAACGGAGCCGATCGATCCGCTCATTGCCGCTACATATTCCTGTTAAAATCAGCACAGTGGCCTAAGTTTCTCCCATGAATACACCGAGGAAAGGCACATCTTGCGAAATGTAGAGTGCTTACCGCATTGGCCTGGCGCTGAGTCCGCGGTCCTCAGAGGTGGGAGGAGGAACTTTGCTGGCCTTGAACAACACCTTCCAGACGTGTTTGTGCGTCGTGTCATAGAGCTCTTGCAGTGTCTGGTGTTGGGCTGCTCTCCCACAGGTTGAATGCCCGTCTCTGACACGGGAGAATCCGGCGAAATAGCATGACCTAGACCACATTGACCAGCTTGATATTCTTGGTTATCATGTTTTTGACGCAGTTCTGGAGTCCAGTCAGCTCCGTGGATGCGCCCCAGGCTTGGCCCTTCCTCTTCCAGGAAGTGAGGCGCACAGGGATGCCGGATCGGAATTCAGGGGCCGCCACCCAGTTGGCATCACGCGGCTCGGTGATGTAGAACCACCCCGATTGCCACCCCTTCACGATCTCCGCAAAGGAGCCTTCGAGCCAGGTGACACTGGGCATCTTGCCCACCATGGTGCCACCGCACTCCGCCTGCTGGCCAACCACTATCTTTGGCTTCACGTTGGATCTTTAGCCACAGGCCAAAGTGGGGCCTGATGCGAAGAAAATCCTCGCACACGAGGATAAACGCCGAGATGTTCAGGATGAAGTTAGGGGCCAGATCATGAAAATCCAGCCCATAATAGAACAGGAGCCCGCGGACAAATGGGTGGAGTGGGAATCCCACTCCGTGGACGAAGTGGGCGAGGAACACGACCCTCTCATGGGGTCCCGGAGTCGGAATAATCTGCCCTGCGTCCGGGAGCCGGTGCGCGATATCCGCGGCCAAGTATCCGGATGCCCGAAGTTTCGTAATGTGCTCCTCCTTGACGATGGAGGCCACCCACTTGCCTCCCGCTCCGGACATGTTTGGCTGTGCGGAGAAGGCGTGAACTAGGGCGCTGGAGCTTGAGGGTGCGAGAATGGATGAGCAAAGGAGGAAGAAGGCATGGGTAAAAATGGGAGATCCTTATCCCTTTATAGAGGTCACAAAAATGGTGCGCCTCCCCGCTTGCCTGAAGAAATTGCTTATTTTCCAAGCGCCCCATTAATAGCACGGTTGGGTTACCCGTACCCATATTAATGAGGATCCCGTGATAAGGGGACATGATCTCTGCTTCGACAAGACGTGCCGAGGAAACCGCCTTGCAATATGTGCGGTGGCTGGTTGTGGGAAAACGGTTCGAATTATCACTCGACCATGGCGTGATGTCACATTATCTAAAGTTGTCTGAGCCGGACACGATTTAAGTGTTCGAGGTTTACTTTGGAGTATTCAGAGATGGAACCTGCCTTGCAATGCCGAAGACAATCTGTGCGCCGGACTCATCGTCATTAAAGCCTAGTTCAAGGGCTACTGAGGGAGTCCTGGATAAGGGGGTATCCGAACAACCGGACTATATACTTTGGCCGGACTGTTGGACCGTGAAGATACAAGACTCAAGACTTCGTCCCGTGTCCGGATGGGACTCTCCTTTGCGTGGAAGACAAGATTGGCGATCCAGATGTTAGATCTTCTTCTTTGTAACCGACTCTGTATAACCCTAGCCCCCTCCGGTGTATATATAAACCGGAGGGTTTAGTCCGCAGGACAAGAACGATCATAATCATAGGCTAGCTTCTAGGGTTTAGCCTCTACGATCTCGTGGTAGATCAACTCTTATAATACTCATATCATCAAGATCAATCAAGCAGGAAGTAGGGTATTACCTCCATCGAGAGGGCCCGAACCTGGGTAAAACATCGTGTCCCCTGCCTTCTGTTACCATTAGCCTTAGATGCGTAGTTCTGGACCCCCTTCCCGAGATCCGTCAGTTTTGACACCGACAGGGACCCTTCAAGACCGCTTGGGGCGACGTGACGCACTTGCTGGTGGCGGTCGACAAGTTCACCAAGTGGATCGAAGCACGACCGATCAAGAAGCTGGACGGGCCAACAGTCATCTGGTTCGTCAAGGACATCACGATCCGCTACAGCGTCCCGCACAGCATCATCACAGATAACGGCACCAACTTCGCCAAAGGCACTGTGGTGCAATACTGCTCAGTCTCCGGCATCTAGCTTGACCTGGCCTCCGTCACTCATCCTCAGTCCAATGCCCAGGTCGAGCGGGCCAACGGGCTGATCCTACCCGACATCAAGCCGCGACCCGTCAAGCCCCTCACCCGCTCACCCGACAGCTGGCTCGATGAGCTGCCTGCTGTCAGATTACGGGTTCCGCAAAAACTTGAGAGGTTCAAACTTTGGGGTGCATGCGAAGCTCTCACTCTCCACAGTCCGCCGACTCGCTAATCTCACAGCCTAATGCGTCGAGCTCGAAGGAAATGAGACACAACAGTTTACCCAGGTTCGGGCCACCTTGCGGTGTAAAACCCTACTCCTACTTTGTGGTGGATTTGCCTCGAGGGGCTGAGGAAGAACTAGTACAGTGGAGAACAACCTCAGGAGGTGTGTTCTTGGGCTCAAGTGAGCTGGTGAGCTGGTGAGGGTGGAATGGATCCGATCCCCCTCCTTGGTGGTGGCTAGGTCCTATTTATAGTGCCCTTGGTCCTCTTCCCGAATGGAGGCGGGAAGGGAACCTACAACGGCCAAATTTGAAGGGAGACAACAAGTACATCTTGTCCTGACTAAAGTGGCCTTCTCCTGCAAAATCCTCTGGTCGTGACGCTGTGGTGGGCTCGGCGATGACCTCCGTCCTGCTGTCCTGGCGGTCTTGGTCTTGTTGCACGAGAATGGAAACCTTTGACTGCTTCCTCGGGACTCCGCGCCTGCTACCTGCCACCTTTGCACCAAAGAGGAAACTGGTACTCTGCACCCGCTGGCGCCCGCCTGGCCTTGGTCATCATGGCTCACGTCACCCGAACCTCGCGAGGTGAGCCTTGCATTGAAATCTCCGCTCCTCAAGAGTCAACCTGACGAGGCCGATCCCTTTGGAGGTCTTGATGTCGTCCGCCTCGTGAGGCTTGGCCCCTCGCGAGGGTCTTGGGTTTTCGATGTCGAAACTAGGCCGCACGAGGCCGTTGGTGGAGCCACGCCGTGGGCCGCAGGCAGGCAAGTCTCGGTACCCCTGTATCCAGAACGCCAACAATAGCCCCCGGGCCGAAGGCGCGCTCGGACTTGGCTTCTAGGCAAAGCCAAAGGGCAAGTGCAGAGCGTCGCGGGCCCTAACCGCCTGCTGCCTTGGGCAACACATGGCAATTGATGGGACGTGGGCGTCTCCACTTCCCCATGCTGCCTCAGCAACTGCCTGACTTGACGAGTTGATGTTGCATGCAAAGAAGACATCATTGCATGGGATTGTGGAGGCCGGCGGTTGGCCTCCCTCCGACTATAGATGAGGGGAGTGGCAGAACCCCATTGCTCATCTCTATCTTCATCTTCTTGTTGCCCATTCCTTCTTCTTCTCCACCTTGCCATAACATCAATGGCGCCGATTAGGAGATTCTCTGCAGCGGAGAAGGGGAAAGCCCCTCGGGAGGAGCCATAACCACTTCCACCGAAGAAAAGGTTTTGCCGTCCCTACGACGTCGGCGCGAGGCAGGAGGTGACCCGACCTTGCCACGTATGGCCTCCACCCGGCTTCCCCCTTCCCTTGTACGCCTACGCGCAGGATGACAATGCCCGCCGCCGAGCGATCCTAGGCAGCCACGGGCGAGCCAAAGCCGAGTGGCCAGCAAGGTCGCGAACCCACACTGAGGGTAGCTTGCGTGAGTTCATGATGTGGGCAGTGATGCCGCCCGGCTCGTGGACCCGATTCCCAAGGTTCTTCACCGACGAGGTGCCGCCGAGGGGGCCGCTTGAGCTGTGGCTGCAACACGTCGGGTGCTGCAGCCTGGCCACCGGGGCTGATGTTGAGGTGGTGCCTCTCGGCGATGTCTTCATGACCCGCGGATGGGGCGAGGTCGCGCGCGCCTGCCGCGCAGAAGGGGCCCTCATGATCCACTTCGAGTATGACGACGCCTCTACACTGTTCTTCAAGGTCTTTGATGAGGAGGGCCGGCGGCTGGAGTGCTGCCCTGGAGGAAGCAGCCCGCAGGGCGCGGCCGTGAGAGCTGGGCCTGCCTCCGACCCCACTGGCGTCTCCTCCAGCAGCAACGACAACTCCTGGGAATCCAGCGACTCTCCCGAGCCCAACGATTCTCCGGAGTCTAGCAATGACAGCTACGTGCCGTCGAGCTCAGAGTGTTGCAGCGGCTTCCGCTCGGCGTCGCCGGTGATGCCCTTGGCCCGGTCCTCCAAAGTCTTCCTTCTTTTGTTTCCGTGCGCGGAATTATGGCAAGCCCCGTGGGGGTATGTAAAAACCGTGATGCTTTAATTCCAACGTTATTTTTTCTATTTCTGTGTTGGAATTGTGCATCCCACTCCGGCATGGTTCCCCCTTTCCACTACCAAGGTAGCTTAGCGCCCTACATCGTCGGGACCCAGTCCCCAGGCAGGCTTCAGCCGTAGCTGGTATGCCAGGTTGCGATGCCGTGGTCAAGGCCAGGAGGTGACTGGCCCGAGGTCCGATGTGAGCTCCTGAGGCGCGATGCTCACGAGGTCCCCCTTGGCATGCAAGCAGCTGCCCAAGAACCGGAAAGGGAAGCAACATTGCCCGAGCGGGACTGCGAAAGTCATCAGATGGAGTCGTGAGGTTTATGCTGACATGCGCGAGTGACTTATCTTAGTGGGCCTGCGGCGATTCCCTTGCGCGGTGCCCCTTCGTGCCTCAGTGGTGGTGCCTCTAGGTAGGGCTCGTGACGACCATTCCCTTTTCTCGCTCGTCTAAGTGCTCTACGTCCTCGGGTCCCGGCCCTCGAGCGAGGCTCAGCCGCCGCTGGTAATGCCAGGTCGCGATGCCGTGGTCAAGGCCAGGGGGTGAGGGCTGGAGACCCAGTAAGGGCTCCTGAGGCGCGATGCTCAGGAGCTCCCCCTTTAATGTGCAAGTGACTTGCGTGAGAAGGTGGTGGCCGTCGAGCCCACCCGTAGCTAGGCTTCATGTGTACCTACGTGTTAGCCTGCGGAGGAGAATATGACTCCGAGTGGTGCTTGCTGCCTACCCTTGATCTTTCCGCAGGAGGAAGAAGGCTCCGAGGACCTGGTGAGGTGGCGTACGCGAGGCGGGTCGCAAGCCAGAGCTTGGTCTCTCAGATTTGTTAGCGTTGCTGGGATAGACCCGAGCACAAGCGCCGTGCCAGCATGTGTAGCCCCTGTTGTGGGATGAGCAAAAGACGAGTCAACAATGCAGAGAGGCCGTGAAGCGTATAAGACTTCGAAGCAAGCGGGTGATGATCATAAAGCAACTCACGGGAGACTGTTAGGCAGCTCTGATAAATGCAAGAAGGATACATGCCGCAGGGACAGACCCACGTGGCTTAGGGATAGTGCAGCCCGAGGGGCGCCCCCAACTGAACGAACTAAAAGATGTCACCTGGCACCTTTGCTGAAGAGGTATTGGAGTAGTGGAAGACGCGCGCTGCCACAGTCGCTCCTCATGAGCCGCTCTGGACCTGAACCTCGGGAGGCCCCGGAGGTCCAGGGGCTCGCGAGGATCCATCGCCAGCTCCGCCCGGGTCGCCTGGCGCCGGGCCTCCTGAGCCATCAGGACGCCTCGCATGTGGCGCTGGAGTGTAGCAGCTGCCTTCAGCAAGCCAAAGGGCATGCAGACGTAGCTGTGAGGGGGGCCCTTGCATCGGCCAACACGGGACGACCAGAAGAGCTCCTGAGACGCGGCCTTGTTGAGCCCTGGGATGTCGACGTAGATGCGCAGCTCCTTGTCCTCACCTGGGCGAAGAGCCGCACCTGGCGGTGGGCGGCGATCGCCCTGTATGATCCTTGCCTCCTGAATCTCCTTGATTGCCTTGTTGAGGAACTCTAGAGCGCTAGGCGCCTTGCGCCCAGCGCTCTCTCCGCAGAAGTGTGCGCTGAAGCATACCGCCACATGTTGCCCGAGCGCCTCCCTTGTGACGTTGGCCAGGTCATAGGCCCTCTAGAGGAGAGCCCCCGAGCCCAGCCCGAGATGGGCGTTGGGCGCGTCTTCCTATGCGAGAGGGGAAGGCGCCCTGTCCACAGACGCCAGGCTTGAGGCGGCGCTGCCGAACGCCCCATCTTCCTGAGATCCCTGGTGGAGCTGCAGCTTCTTCTTCTTGGGAACGGCCTCAGGAGGGTGGACGACACCCTCGTCGTCAGGGTTCTCAATTGCTGCACCTTGGTAGGCGCGCTCGAGAGAGCACACCACATCCTTTTCTTCGCAAGCGACCATGATGATGCCACAGTTCCCTAGCATCTTGAGGACATTGTAGCCATGGTGCGTCGCTGCCATGAACTTGGCGAGAGCTGGGTACCCGAGGATGGCATTGTATGGCAGGCGAATGTCGACGTCGAAGTCGATGAGCTCGGTGCGGTAGTTGTCGCGTTTGCCGAAGCTGATGGGGAGGCGAACCTACCCAATCAGGTGCGTGGAGACGTCGGTCACTCCTAAGAAGGGCTTGGTGGGCTGAAGCTGGTGATACGACACTTGGAGCCTGTTGAACGTTTGGGCAAAGAGAACATTGAGCCTTGCGCCGCCGTCAATGAGCATCTTGGTGACGAGCACGTTGCTAATGATGGGCGAGCAGAGCATTGGGAGCGCGCCAGCTGTGGCCGCGCACTTGAGTTGGTCGAAGGAGTCGAAGGTGATGGCGTACTTGGACCACCTGAGCGGACGCGTCGCCTCGAGCTTGGGAAGGGTTGCATTCACCTCATGTGCGAATTGCTTGAAGATGTGATGAGAGGTTGGGGCCTGGGAGCCGCCCAGGATGCAGGCGATGGCACGAGGCTCTTGGAAGCCCCGAGCCCCCTCATCCTGATGGTGGTCTTTGTTCCTTCTTGGCGGCAGCGACAGTGGAGGTAGATTAGCGTTGCCGTGAGGCTGATCGTTGCGAGGCTGATCCCTCCAGGCACCCTCCCGAGGCTGGCCCTGCCAGCGGTCCTCCTGAGGCTGGTCGCGCCACTCCTGACAATGGTCGCAACCGTCCCAGCGTCCTCCACCTCGGCATCCTCCACGACTATAGCCTCGGTCATTGCACTCGGGGCGAAAACCGAGGCGCCCATCACGGATGGCCCTGAGCTCCTGACAGTCGTTGGTGTTGTGGATGTGCACGTTCTGGAAGACGCAGAATGGGCGGCTGCCATTGGATGATTTTGGGTGATCGCAGCCGTGCTTCATCTCTGGCTCAGCTGCGAGCATGGCCGGACCTTGCGCTTCACGTCCTTGGCCTTGGCCTTCTTGTCTTCTGGGTCTGTGTCGGGGAGCTCGAGGAGGGAGAGGCGTCCCTCCTCATCTCTCGCTCACTTGGTTGCCATGTTGAACATCTCCAGGGTCATGCATAGGTCTTCGTGTATGGCGAGCTCCTCCTTCATCTTGACATCACGGACGCCGTCGGTGAACGCCGAGTTGATGGCTTTGTCTGATACCTTGGTAATTTTGAGGCAAACACTGTTGAAGCGCTGGATGTACTTCTGCAGGGTCTCTGGTTGCTGCTTGACACGTCGCAGGTCAATCGCGGCCGGCGGGTAGTCGTGAGTGTCCTAGAAGTTGGCGATGAAACGTTCCCTCATCTCGTCCCAGGAGGAGATCGACCCCACAGGCAGGTTCAGGAGCTAGGAGCACGCGCCGTTCTTGAGGACCATGGGGAACCAGTTCGCCATGACCTTCTCGTCGCCGCTGGCCGCCTCGATGCTCAGCTCATAGAGCTGCAGGAACTCGACAGGGTCAGCGGTGCCGTCGTAGCATGGAGGCACGTCAGGCTTGAACTTCCCTGGCTAGACGATGCTATGCAGCTCCAGAGTGAAAGCGGGACACCCCGCTGTGGTCACAAGAGCCCGCCGTGGAGGTGGATTGCACCGCAACCACAGGCGGCGCGCGGTCTTGATGTGGCACCGGGAGCGCGCACATTTTCTTGTGGCCGCTGGACCACCTGGCAGCTTGCTTCATCACGCGCGGGCGCCTGACCTTGCGGATCATGCCGAGGTGCCACCCGCCTTGGCTCGATGATGGTGTCTTGCCTTGGAGGCGGAGGAGGAGCCCCGTGTGCTACATCTCCCGCATTAGGGGGCGGTTGAGGCAGCAGGCGAGCTGGTGCAGCAGAATCCCCCGCGGCGCTGATGAGCTCGGTGATGCAGTCGAGCTAGTCCTCGTAGGGGTCGTTGACCGGGAGGTAGCACAGGAGCTCGCGCGCCATGAGCACAGCAGCCTGCGCGTTCATCGGGCCACGACGAGCGTGAGAGGACGAAGTAGCTGGAGTCAGTGACGGGGTGGCGGTGCGCCCGTTGCGGCGCATAGACGAATGCAGTGAAGTGGCTTGTTGCTCGTGGCCTGCGGGGCCCATGGCGGCGTTTGCCACCGGTGACGGGGGTTAGCGAGGGTAGCCGTCGCCCTCCGGTGCTGTCTGAGCAACACGGGCGGCAAGGGTGGCCCGGCGCTTAGCACGAGCTTGGTGCGCGTTAGCCATGGAAGCGGTGGAGCGGCGGCGAGTCGATCGATAGAGAGGAAGCTCCGACGCACCCTTACCTGGCGTGCCAAATGTCCGATTACGGGTTCCGCAAACCCTTGAGAGGTTCGAACTTTGGGGTGCGTGCGAAGATCTCACTCTCCCTAGTCTGCCAACTCGCTAATCTCACAGCTTAAGGTGTCAAGCTCGAAGGAAACAAGATACAACCGTTTACCCAGGTTCAGGCCACCTTACGGTGTAAAACCCTACTCCTGCTTTGTGGTGGATTTGCCTTGAGGGGCCGAGGAAGAACTAGTACAGTAGAGAACAACCTCAAGAGGTGTGTTCTTGGGCTCAAGTGAGCTGGTGAGCTGGTGAGGGTGGAATGGATCCGATCCCCCTCCTTGGTGGTGGCTAGGTCCTATTTATAGTGGCCTTGGTCCTCTTCCCGAATGGAGGCGGGAAGGGATCCCACAACAGCCAAATTTGAAGGGAGACAACAAGTACATCTTCTCCTGACTAAAGTGGTCTTTGCCTGCAAAAGCCTCTGGTCCTGACACCGCGATGGGCTCGGTGATGACCTCCGTCCCGTCGTCCTAGTTGTCTTGGTCTTGTTGCACGAGAATGGAAACCTTTGGCTGCTTCCTCGGGACTCCGTGCCTGCTGCCTGCCTCCTTTGCACCGAAGAGGAAACTAGTACTCTGCGCCCGCTTGGCCTTGGTCGTCATGGCGCATGTCACCCAAACATCGCGAGGTGAGCCTTGCATAGAAATCTCCACTCCTCAGGAGTCAGCCTGACGAGGCCGATCCCTTTGGAGGTCTTGATGTCGTCTGCCTCATGGGGCTTGGCCCCTCGCGAGGGTCTTGGGTTGTCGATGTTGAAACTGGGCCGTAACAAGCCGTTGGTGGAGCCATACCGTGGGCCGCAGGCAGGCAAGTATGGGTACCCCCGTATCCACAACGCCGACACCCACCGTCCTATGGAGTCTTCGGACAATGCCAAACCGGTCGACCGGGTTCACCCCGTTCTTCCTCGTCTACAAAGCAGAAGCCGTCATCCCGACCGACATCGAGTTTGACTCACCACGAGTCGCAATGTACATAGAAGCTGAACAAGTGCAAGAGATACACTGTCGGCAAAGAGACAAGCCGGCCCTGCAACGCAAAACTCCTCCGCCTGTTTTTATAGTTAGCTGTATGTACGTATGTATCACTACCTTTTGTAGTTGTATGAAAGACAATGGGACCCCCGAACGACACTCGGGGGCTACCTTTTCCTATCAAATTATTGTGTCTTGCACATCCTTCTAAAATTTTCTAACCCCCACCGCCGGGCCGGCTCGTCCAACCCGGGGCTCGGGGGCTAGCCGGCTTGACCGCAACCCGTTGTCTTCCTTGGCACATCTGGCGTGCCCGAGTTGCCGAGGCCCTCTACTTCGCCCTAAGCCACAGTCCATCTTTGGCTGTTGGCCAACAAGAACCACAGGCCAGAGCGTCACCACGCCAAAAAACGCTAAGTGGGACTCGCCGGGTCGGCCAACCCGGCCTCACCGCACTAAGTTGTTTGCGACGATCGACCATGGCCACCAGCCACCGACTACCGCCAATGCCTAGTGGGTGTTTTCTCAAGCCAACATTCGAAAAGCCTAAGTACCGCATGCTCTTTCCAAGGATAGAACTCCTTGTCACACCGGAACCCGTCTGCTTAGACTCGGGGGGCAAAGAAGGAGTGTCGGTGTCAAAACCGCGGATCTCGGGTAGGGGTCCCAACTCTGTGCCTAGGCGGATGGTAACGGAGACAAGGGACACGATGTTTTACCCAGGTTTGGGCCCTCTCGACGGAGGTAAAACACTACTCCTGCTTGATTGATATTGATGATATGGGTAGTACAAGAGTGGATCTACCACGAGATCAAGGAGGCTAAACCCTAGGAGCTAGCCTATGGTATGATTGTTGTAATGGTTGTGTGTCCTACAGACTAAAACCCTACGGTTTATATAGACACCGGAGAGGGATAGGGTTACACAGAGTCGGTTACAATGGTAGGAGATCTACATATCCGTATCGCCAAGCTTGCCTTCCACGCCAAGGAAAGTCCCATCCGGACACGGGACGAAGTCTTCAATCTTGTATCTTCATAGTCTTGGAGTCCGGCTGACGATGATAGTCCGGCTGTCCGGACACCCCCTTGTAACGCCCTCGATGCGGCTATATCTCCCACGTGTCGAAGCACGACTTAGAGGCATAACCGCATTGAAAGCAATGTCGCAAGTGAGGTAATCTTCACACAACCCATGTAGTACATAGGGGAAAGAGATACATAGTTGGCTTACAATTGCCACTTCACACAAATTACAAGAATAAAACATTACATCATCCAAATACAATCAAGGTCCGACTACGGAACCAAAATAAAAGAAGAACCCCAAATGCGACAAAGGTCCCCGATCGACCCCAACTGGGCTCCACTACCGATCAACTAGAACGAAACAACATAAAGGGCAAAATCTTCATCGAGCTCCTCCTTGAGCTTGGTTAAATCACACCGCCGGTAATATAGGCACCGCAAACTGGTTTTGAAGTATCCGGTGAGCCACGAGGACTCAAAGAATCCCATTACCATGGGTATCAAGACTAGCAAAGCTTAATGGGAAAGGAAGGGGTAAAGTGGTGAGGTTGCAGCAGCGACTAAGCATATATGGTGGCTAACATACGCAAAGAAGAGCGAGAAGAGAACAAGCGGAACGGTCGTGAAGCTAGCAATGATCAAGAGGTGATCCTGAACACCTACTTACGTCAAACATAACACAGAAAGCGTGTTCACTTCCCGGACTCCGCCGAGAAGAGACCATCACGGCTACACACGCGGTTGATGCGTTTTAATTCGGATCAAGTGTCAAGTTATCTACAACCGACATTAAAAATTCCCATCGCCACATAACCGCGGGCACGGCTCTCGAAAGTTTAAACCTGCAGGGTGTCCCAACTTAGCCCATGACAAGCTCTCGCGATCATCGAAGGAATAGACCTTCACCCAGAAGACCCGATCAGTCTCGGAATCCCAGACATCAAGACATTTCGACAATGGTAAAACAAGACCAGCAAAGCCTCATTTGTCCGACAAATCCCGATAGGAGCTGCACATATCTCGTTCTCGGGGCACACCGGATGAGCCAGATGTCGGGTTGGCATAGACCTGGTTGCCTGTGGGCGCCGGACATCGCTGGTTTGGACCAACACTTAGACAAGCACTAGCCCGGGGGGGCTAAAATAAAGATGACCCTCGAGAGAGCGACTCCCAAGGGAAAAGTAGGTGGTGGTGAGGCAAATGGTAAAAGTCAATGTTGGGCCTTCTTTGGACAAGTTTTATTCAAAGCGAACTGTCGGGGGTCCCATAAATTACCCGACCGCGTAAGGAACGCAAAATCCGGGAACATAACACCGTATGACGGAAACTAGGGCGGCAAGAGTGGAACAAAACACTGCATAAGGCCGAGCCTTCCACCCTTTACCAAATATATAGATGCATTAATAATATAAGAGATATTGTGATATCCCAACATAAACCCTGTCCACCATGGAGAAATCTTCAACTTCACCTGCAACTAGCAATGCTATAAGAGGGGCTGAGCAAAGCGGTAACATGGCCAAACAACGGTTTGCATAGGAAAGGTGTCAAAGGTTAGAGGTTCATGGCAATATGGGATGGCTTGATAAACAGGTAATAGGTAGCGCAGCATAGCAATAGAACAGAGCAACTAGTATAGCAATGATATTAGTGAGATCCAGGGTAGCGGTCATCTTGCCTGAAATCCCGTTAGGAAGAAGAACGAGTCCATGAAGAAGACAAGCGGACGTAGTCGAACGAATCCTCACGATCGCAACGAAACGGGAACTAACAAGAAGAAGCACACAACATAGGTAAACACACCACACATGAACAAGGCATGATGCACAACAAGCATGATGCATGACAAAGCTACATGAAGCTACTCATGGCAAGAGAAGATGCATACAAGAGCAACACATCAAGGCAAGTTTAAATGAGGCCGGAAACAACATATAACAATTCCGGTAAGTCCTCATATGCATATTTCGAAATTGGTCCAGAACTGAACAAACCTTATGTTCAAGTTGTTAAACATCAAGTTAAGATGCACCACGATGAGCTACACGAAATTCTAGTCAAGTTACATATAAAGTCCATTAGATTCGGAGCTACGGCCTAGAAGATATGAGCAAAACAAGTTAAGCATGGCATTGATGCAAAATGCATACAAACATCAAGCAAACACCTCAAAACAAGGATGCAACATGATAATATGAAGCTACATGCAAAATCAAGCAAGTTTCATATAGAGCACACTCAAAAGCGAGCAACGGGCAACACATGCACACTATACAAGTCATAGCAACAATCTGCCAAAACAAAGAACTAGGCATATTGCAAGCATCAAAACAATATGCTACAGCACCCCAACATAATAACAAAAGGCATGGACATGAAGTACACGTAAAGAATAACAAAACATGAACACTGAGCTATCTCCAGAAATCACTAGTACATGCTCCAAAACACATGGAGATATTGCAAATAATAACAGTTTCAGACTTTAGCAGAAATAACATCAGGTCGCAATGTTTAGAGCTATCAAACAACATGTTACAGGAACATATCGTGGCAAACAAAGGCATGGCATGAATCTACTAATAGCATACATAAAAAGACCCTTACTGACCATGAGCCAAAAAGGCACGGAAAATATGATGGCACCCATGTAAACATGGCAAGTTATATTACAGATTCATACAAGGCAGGAACAACAATAAGTAGGCATGTTCGTGAGCTTGAACCACTCACCACAGAGCAATACATGGCATGGCAAGGCAACCAACAGTAAGAAGGCATGTTTATGAAGCTAAGCATGGCAAGAACAAGTTCATAGGATACATGGATCACTAGGAAAACACATGGGAACAAGTGAACTTAATGTAAACAGGCTGACAACAACATTTTCAAGCAACTTTGGAGCAAGAAATGAACAATCTACAGCAAGTTATAATTGCAACCAAGGGCATGAATGGATAGAGCATGACATGTAGTTCAAAACATGTTTATAGAGCATCTCCAGATTATGCATAGAATGATTAGTAGAAGCATGTTAACATAGCAACAAAATATAACAGAATCTGTCAGAAAACAAAGAACAAAGAACTACCCTACTTAGCAAGCTTGATACACTCAGCACACAACTCACAAAAATACATGGTTAACACCCCTGGAAAGATGGCATGGCATAGTTCAACATTCATGTAGACATCAACCTCATAGGATGCACACATAGATCATGGCGAAAATGTTAAAACAGCAAGTTATAACAGTTTCAGCAGATTAACATCAACATGCACTCTTCCAACAGCATTTCGGGCATCAAGATGAACTCAAATGAAAATGATGCAATGGAATGAAATGATCTACTCGTCGAGACGAACAATTTGACATATTATACGCACGAAATGGAGCTACGGATGCAGAGATGCGATGGCATGAACATGGCATGAAAATTACAGAAATCTGGGGACTGAAAAATCAACCTCCGAAACAGGACGGGACGAAGCGGGACGAGGAGATCCGGCGGGGAGGCGCGTGTTTGGTAGGATGAGGTGGTGGATCTGGTCCAGCCCGGGCCGGATCCGGCCGGAGGTCCGGCGAGCAGCGCGGATGCCGAGGCGCCCGGCGAGGCAAGCGGACGCCGGGGCCGGGCGGCGAGGCGGCGGGCGCTGGGTCGGCGAAGTCCGGCGGCGAACGGCGGCAGAAGCGAGGCAGGCGGCGGCGGGAGGCCGCGCTGGCCGAAGCGGATCGGGAGGCGCGAGGCAAATGCGGCTCATGCGGACGGCGGCTTCAAGCGAAGCGCGGCCGGCGGCGGCGGCGGGCGCAGCGCGCGCGGCGGCGGCGGAAGCGGAAGGCGGCGGCGGCGGAGCACGGCGCCGGTGGCGGGCATGCCGGGCGGCGGAGGCAAGGCTGCTGGCGGCGGGCGAGGCGCGGCGGCGGCGGCGGGCGCACGGCCGAGGCGGCGGGCGCCTGGCGCGGCGGCCTTGCGCGGGCGGGCGCGCTGGTAGGGCGCGGGTTCGCTGGGTTTACCGGCCGGCAGCGCGGGGACGGCCACATGGCCACGTATGCAAGGGTTGGCTGCGGGCGGTGGCGGGTGACGGGCGCAAGCGGATTGGCTGGGGTGAGGTGGCAGCGGACATGTCCGTAGCGACGGACGGTCAAAGCGCGCGAGGGGAGCGGGCTAGGGTTTGGACTGCGCGAAAAATGGAGGGGATGCACATATATATAGGTAGAGGGAGCTAGGAGTGTCCAAATGGGGTGCGGTTTTTGGCCATGCGATCGTGATCGAACGACCGACAGCATGGAGGGGAGTTAGATGGGTTTTGGGCCACTTTGGAAGGGGTGTTGGGCTGCAACAAAAGAGGGCTTTACGGTTACCCGGTTAACCGTTGGAGTACCAAACAACCTCCAAATGGCACGAAACTTGACAGGCGGTCTACCGGTGCTATACCAAGGCCGCTTGGCAAACCTCGGGCCATTCCGAGAAAGTTTAACACTCACTCACAAGGATAGACAAAAGGGGAACGCCGGGGGACATAGGAGTGCCGGATTGCAAAACGGACAACGGGGAAAAGGCTCGGATGCATGAGACAAACATGTATGCAAAAGCGATGCACATGATGACATGATATGAAATGCATATGATGACATTGCAAATGCAACACGCAAGCAAATGACATGGCAAAGATGGCGAATAACTGACGGACACCTGGCGCATCGGATCCGGGGCGTTACAACACTCCACCACTACGGGAGGATCTCGTCCCGAGATCTAGGATGGCACCGGAGGGAAAATGGAAGAGGAAGAGAAGAGGTAAAACTAAGTTGCTTCTTTGACGAACGAGTGAAACCATGAACCTTGAGAGGTTGAGCAAAATGAAAGAAACAAAACAACGAAGATGAACATAGTTGAAAACACTCCGTTAGAAAAGAGGAACACAGAGTATTACGAGAATTTGAAGGTTGAAAGACATGGAAATAAGAGCTTCACGAATGAAAAGAATATGACCACATTGGTATAATGAGATAGCCAAGGAACAAGAATGACAGAATTTGGACAACACTCCAGTAGAAAAGAGAAGAAAAACTTGATGAGATGAAAAAATATTGAAGAGATGATACAACACTCCGATTAAATGGATAAGCAAGAAAAGAACACGATCCTCACAAAACGAGGTGATGGGTGAAGAGCACAACATCACAATGCCTCCGTAACGAAAGAATAGAAGATAGATCATTGAAATAGAAGAATGGAGAAGAAAATGCCAACATCTGCCACCAACGGAAACAAATGATTGGATTGATATCAACAAGGAGACGAGAAACTTATTTCACCGGAAGGACAAATGAAGAACTTGGGTCATTTATAAGCACCATAAATAGCAACAATCCTTACGGAAAGGCTTTAGGTGAAATCTGACACAAGATAACTCCAATGAAGAGATTGATGGATTTAAAATACCTCACTTTTGACAACAATATGAATCATGAAACATGAAGGAAATTGTCAAGAGTGACATAACACCATCTCAAAAGATAAGATAGAAGGAATTGCACTTTGGAATGCAAGACGGAGAATACTTGAGCTTCTCAAAACAAAACAAGTGTTGGGCACCCTGTTTAATTTTGAGTATAGCTTGGCGGATCTTAACTTCAAGAGAAATCTTGAAGAACAATTGAAGAATGAAAAGAATCCTTGACGAACCACCATGTAGAGCCTCCATGAAGAACTCCGGTAATAAAAGGAATGAAAAGAAAGAGAAATTGAAAACACAAGGTGAATCCTTGCAATGATTTAGATGGATCTCCGTGATAATTAGAGCTTGGAACTCCGGGAAAAAGAGAAGATGAAACAAATGAAACCGAGAATTTTAAGGGCCTCCGGAATAAAGAATTAATCACTTGGATGAACAAGAATAAGAATTATGTTATGCTTATCCTTCACCAATTAAATTGATGACAATCAACGGATTTGGCATACTACTTATTCCCGTAGAAAGGATTAAAAGAGATATATCAAAACTTGAGAAGGTCTTCAACGAACCACCTGTAGGATTGGAACAACAAATGAATTGGTATGATGAATAAGGAAGAGATATCTTGAAAGAACCACCGTAAGAATTGAAAAAGAGAGTAGCAAGGGCACAATTCACCGGGAAGAATTGGAAAACGAATGAAGATACTTGAAGGGATTTAGATACATGAGAACGAAGAGATCATGAACTGATTAGAGGATATTTGAACGAATCACCGGTAAGATTTGGAGAACGATAGCTACACGCTGAGAATGAAGAATTATGACATGATGGCCTTCGGAAGAAAGAAATGGAAACAACTCAAGAAATACTCCGGATGGTAAGAAAAGAATTTGCATGACTTGAAACGATTTGATAGGATAACATCGAGCTAGCACCGCGAATCTCCGGGAGAATGGACAAGATTTAAGAGAAATCTTCTTCTTTGGTCTTCAAATGATGACGATAAACACCACCAAAATTACTGAGACACTCCGGGAGAATGAAAAGCGAAGGGGATGAGCCAACAATGAAAAGAATTTGAAAGCGATCTTGGAGAAGGCAAGTGACTGATGAAATTCATTCTTACGTCACACTTGAGAAGAATTATGAATGACTCCGGAACAATTAGAAGAGTCAGGTAAGATCCTGGGAAAAGACCTGTGGGTTAGGGCCCACTCAAAAGAAAACACCGTTAAACAAGTTTAAAGAGAGGTTGCACCGGTTGAATTAAATAGCTTGAATGAGATAACAACCTCGAAATATCTTGAACGGATTGAGAATGGAAACACAAATCTTTTGAGATATCTTCAGTACTCCAGAACAAATGAATAACGAGAAGTGAAAGATTAAGAGGTGCACCGGTATTAAAAAGCATTAGAAACGAGGAAAGGAATATGATGAATATCGAAAGCTTGAATAGGATCCACCGGAGAAGAAACAACAATGAAGGATGATGAACTTGAAACTGTTGAGCATCTTCATGGGAAATCACCGGATAAGAACATTGATTGAAAAGAATGAAGAGACTTCACATGAATAAATGGATACTTGATTAAAAAATCTAAGTCCTTGAAGAAAAGGGGTGGGAGGGCGGGAAAACAAAGACGACTTGGGATGGATGAAACAAACACCGTTGAGAAAACTTAGAATTGATCTCGCAAATGTTGGAACAATCGGATGCACTTGAAGAGAAACACGCCGGTTGGAAAAGAATTAACATGACAACCTCAATGATCAAGAAGGATTGGTATTCACATCGGAGTATGAGAACACCATTTAGGAAAAGGTATGGATTCAACATTTGAGTTGGAAGCAACTTGAATACCACAAATAAAACAAAACAAAGGATTTGGCTTGCAGAATAAGCCGGAACAAATACATATGATAGGGATTTACCCAATCCCATATCATGCATTTGTGGAAAAGATATTCTAGGAGCTACTTGAATTCCCACCTATAAAACTCCCAAAACTTTCCGGTTATGCAATCTGGTGTTGGGGATACAGGGGAAGCAATATATCTCACCCAAACTAACAATACCTACATCCAAGTTGTATCCATCCGTCAACACATAACCAAGAAACCTTCGGAAATCATGTACCTCAACCTTCGAAAAGCATCCGTTATACGAGTCATGGCAATACTCCCGTACTCACCTCAAGATCGGGTTATCGGGTTATCTCACCAACAACTGCATAAAAGAGATTTTCGATGTCGGCGATTAAACTCGGGTATTCCGAACTGCAATGATAAAATTATGACGACAACACCTCAGAGCTCAACTCCCTGGGACACTTCCACTAAAAAAAAACCCCTGCTGACGGGAGGCACCAAGACAATGTTGTCATCATAAAACCATCTGAACGATTCTAAGATACCCGCGCGATCCTAAAATTTTTTTTTAGTGAAATTTGAGAAGAGAAGAGTCAAAACTCTACGTCAGGATACCTCACTAGAGCGACGAAGGGACTGAGGAGTAAAAGAATTCCTAACTCTCCGATATATATAATCCTAAATGACTCAAAACATTTTTTCTAGACACAACTCGGCCGCTAAAAACGATCAAGCAGTGGGGCTCCTAAGGTCGGGGAAGGCTCTGATTACCAACTTGTAACACCCTCGATGCGGCTATATCTCCCACGTGTCGAAGCACGACTTAGAGGCATAACCGCATTGAAAGCAATGTCGCAAGTGAGGTAATCTTCACACAACCCATGTAGTACATAGGGGAAAGAGATACATAGTTGGCTTACAATCGCCACTTCACACAAATTACAAGAATAAAACATTACATCATCCAAATACAATCAAGGTCCGACTACGGAACCAAAATAAAAGAAGAACCCCAAATGCGACAAAGGTCCCCGATCGACCCCAACTGGGCTCCACTACCGATCAACTAGAACGAAACAACATAAAGGGCAAAATCTTCATCGAGCTCCTCCTTGAGCTTGGTTGCGCCACCGCCGTAAATATAGGCACCGCAAACTGGTTTTGAAATATCCGTGAGCCACGAGGACTCAAAGAATCCCATTACCATGGGTATCAAGACTAGCAAAGCTTAATGGGAAAGGAAGGGGTAAAGTGGTGAGGTTGCAGCAGCGACTAAGCATATATGGTGGCTAACATACGCAAAGAAGAGCGAGAAGAGAACAAGCGGAACGGTCGTGAAGCTAGCAATGATCAAGAGGTGATCCTGAACACCTACTTACGTCAAACATAACACAGAAAGCGTGTTCACTTCCCGGACTCCGCCGAGAAGAGACCATCATGGCTACACACGCGGTTGATGCGTTTTAATTCGGATCAAGTGTCAAGTTATCTACAACCGGACATTAACAAATTCCCATCTGCCACATAACCGCGGGCACGGCTCTCGAAAGTTTAAACCCTGCAGGGGTGTCCCAACTTAGCCCATGACAAGCTCTCGCGATCATCGAAGGAATAGACCTTCACCCAGGAAGACCCGATCAGTCTCGGAATCCCGGTACATCAAGACATTTCGACAATGGTAAAACAAGACCAGCAAAGCCTCCCGCTGTGCCGACAAATCCCGATAGGAGCTGCACATACCTCGTTCTCAGGGCACACCGGATGAGCCAGACGTCGGGTTGGCATAGACCCTGGTTGCCCAGGGGGCGCCGGACATCGCTCGGTTTGGACCAACACTTAGACAAGCACTGGCCCGGGGGGGGGGCTAAAATAAAGATGACCCTCAAGAGAGCGACTCCCAAGGGAAAAGTAGGTGGTGGTGAGGCAAATGGTAAAAGTCAATGTTGGGCCTTGCTGGACAAGTTTTATTCAAAGCGAACTGTCGGGGGGTCCCATAAATCACCCGACACAGTAAGGAATGCAAAATCCGGGAACATAACACCGGTATGACGGAAACTAGGGCGGCAAGAGTGGAACAAAACACCAGGCATAAGGCCGAGCCTTCCACCCTTTACCAAATATATAGATGCATTAATAATATAAGAGATATTGTGATATCCCAACATAAACCCTGTCCACCATGGAGAAATCTTCAACTTCACCTGCAACTAGCAATGCTATAAGAGGGGCTAAGCAAAGCGGTAACATGGCCAAACAACGGTTTGCATAGGAAAGGTGTCAAAGGTTAGAGGTTCATGGCAATATGGGATGGCTTGATAAACAGGTAATAGGTAGCGCAGCATAGCGATAGAACGGAGCAACTAGCATAGCAATGATAGTAGTGAGATCCAGGGTAGCGGTCATCTTGCCTGAAATCCCGCTAGGAAGAAGAACGAGTCCATGAAGAAGACAAGCGGACGTAGTCGAACGAATCCTCACGATCGCAACGAAACGGGAACTAACAAGAAGAAGCACACAACATAGGTAAACACACCACACACGAACAAGGCATGATGCACAACAAGCATGATGCATGACAAAGCTACATGAAGCTACTCATGGCAAGAGAAGATGCATACAAGAGCAACACATCAAGGCAAGTTTAAATGAGGCCGGAAACAACATATAACAATTCCGGTAAGTCCTCATATGCATATTTCGAAATTGGTCCAGAACTGAACAAACCTTATGTTCAAGTTGTTAAACAGCAAGTTAAGATGCACCACGATGAGCTACACGAAATTCTAGTCAAGTTACATATAAAGTTCATTAGATTCGGAGCTACGGCCTAGAAGATATGAGCAAAACAAGTTAAGCATGGCATTGATGCAAAATGCATACAAACATCAAGCAAACACCTCAAAACAAGGATGCAACATGATAATATGAAGCTACATGCAAAATCAAGCAAGTTTCATATAGAGCACACTCAAAACGGAGCAACGGGGCAACACATGCACACTATACAAGTCATAGCAACAATCTGTCCAAAACAGCAACTAGGCATATTGCAAGCATCAAAACAATATGCTACAGCACCCCAACATAATAACAAAAGGCATGGGCATGAAGTACACGTAAAGAATAACAAAACATGAACACTGAGCTATCTCCAGAAATCACTAGAACATGCTCCAAAACACATGGAGATATTGCAAATAATAACAGTTTCAGACTTTATCAGAAATAACATCAGGTTGCAATGTTTAGAGCTATCAAACAACATGTTACAGGAACATATCGTGGCAAACAAAGGCATGGCATGAATCTACCAATAGCATAGATAAATAGACCCTTACTGACCATGAGCCAAAAAGGCACGGAAAATATGATGGCACCCATGTAAACATGGCAAGTTATATTACAGATTCATACAAGGCAGGAACAACAATAAGTAGGCATGTTCGTGAGCTTGAACTACTCACCACAGAGCAATACATGGCATGGCAAGGCAACCAACAGTAAGAAGGCATGTTTATGAAGCTAAGCATGGCAAGAACAAGTTCATAGGATACATGGATCACTAGGAAAACACATGAGAACAAGTGAACTTAATGTAAACAGGCTGACAACAACATTTTCAAGCAACTTTGGAGCAAGAAATGAACAATCTACAGCAAGCTATAATTTCAACCAAGGGCATGAACGGATAGATCATGACATGTAGTTCAAAACATGTTTATAGAGCATCTCCAGATTATGCATAGAATGATTAGTAGAAGCATGTTAACATAGCAACAAAATATAACAGAATCTGTCAGAAAAAAAAGAACAAAGAACTACCCTACTTAGCAAGCTTGATACACTCAGCACACAACTCACAAAAATACATGGTTAACACCCCTGGAAAGATGGCATGGCATAGTTCAACATTCATGTATACATCAACCTCATAGGATGCACACATAAATCATGGCAAAAATGTTAAAACAAAGAAGTTATAACAGCCAAATTGATTAACATCGACATGCAGTCTTCCAACAGCATTTCGGGCATCAAGATGAACTCAAATGAAAATGATGTAATGGAATGAAATGATCTACTCGCCGAGGCGAACAATTTGACATATTGTACGCACGAAATGGAGCTACGGATGCAGAGATGCGATGGCATGAACATGGCATGAAAATTACAGAAATCTGGGGACTTGGTGAAAAATCAACCTCCGAAACTGGACGGGACGAGGAGATCCGGCGGGGAGGCGCGTGTTTGGTTGGATGAGGTGGTGGATCTGGTTCAGCCCGGGCCGGATCCGGCCGGAGCTCCGGCGAGCGGCACGGATGCCGAGGCAGCCGCCGTGAGGGGAGCAGCTGGACGCCGGGCGGGCCGGCGGGAGAGGCGGCGGGCGCGGGGTCGGCGAAGTCCGGCGGTGAATGGGCGGCAGAGCGAGCAGTGGCGGCGGCGGCGGAGGCAAGCGCCGAAGCGGATCGGGAGGCGCGGAGGTGGCGGCCTCGCGCGACGGCGGCTTCGGCGAAGCGCGCCCAGCGGCGGCGCGCGGCGGGGCGCAGCGGCGGCGGAGCACGGCGCTGGCGGGCGTGCTGGGCGGCGGAGGCGAGGCTGCGGGCGGCGGGCGAACGCTGGCCAGCCGCGGCGCGCGACGGCCGGAGGCGGCGGGCGAGCGGCGGCGGCGCGCTGGCTTCGCGGGCCGGCGCGCGGACGGGCGGCGGCAACCACATGGCGCGCGGTTGGCTGGCGGCGGTGGCGGGTGATGTGGCGCAAGCGGATTGGCTGGGGTGAGGTGGCAGCGGACATGTCCGCGCGATGACGACGTCCGTCCGGCGCGAGGGGAGCGGGCTAGGGTTTGACCTAGCGAAAAATGGAGGGGATGCACATATATATAGGTAGAGGGAGCTAGGAGTGTCCAAATGGGGTGCGGTTTTCGGCCACGCGATCGTGATCGAACGACCGACAGCATGGAGGGGAGTTAGATGGGTTTTGGGCCACTTTGGAAGGGGTGTTGGGCTGCAACAAAAGAGGGCTTTATGGTTACCCAGTTAACCGTTGGAGTACCAAACGACCTCCAAATGGCATGAAACTTGACAGGCGGTCTACCGGTGCTATACCAAGGCCGCTTGGCAAACCTTGGGCCATTCCGAGAAAGTTTAACACCCACTCACAAGGATAGACAAAAGGGGAACGCCGGGGGACATAAGAGTGCCGGATTGCAAAACGGACAACGGGGAAAAGGCTCGGATGCATGAGACGAACACGTATGCAAAAGCGATGCACATGATGACATGATATGAAATGCATATGATGACATTGCAAATGCAACACGCAAGCAAATGACATGGCAAAGACGGCGAATAACTGGCGGACACCTGGCGATCGGATCCGGGCGTTACACCTAGTCCAGACTCCTCAAGAGTAGCCCTGAACCAGGCTTCAATGACGATGAGTCCGGTAGCGCATATTGTTCGGCATTGCAAGGCGGGTTCCTCCTCCGAATAATTCATAGAAGATTGTGAACACCAGATAGTGTCCGCTCGCAAAATAAATTCCACATTCCACCGTAGAGAGAATAATATGTACACAAGTTCAATCTGCTGACGTATTTTGTGGCATGACGTCATACCACCACCAAAGCCTTTACTTGAATCGTTTTTTATTATACCACCTCAGCGCGTTTAGCGAAGCGGTTTCCTTGGCACGTCTTGTCGAAGCAGAGATCGTGTTCCCCTTATTCCGGGATTCCCATCAATACGGACGTGGGTAACCCAACCGCGCCATTGATGGCGGCGCTTGGGAGATAAGCGAGTTTTACCAGGCCGGTGGGGACGCATAGTCTTCGTCCGCCCATATATAAGGGGATAAGGATCCACCTTTTCACCTACGTCTTCTTCCTCCTTTGCTTATCCATCTCCGTGCACTCGAGCTCCAGCGCCCAAGTCCGCACATCTCGCCTCGACCTTCTCCAGCCATGTCCGGAGCGGGAGGCAGGTGGTTGGCCTCCTCCGTTACGGAGGGCACATCAAAAGCTGCTGGCGCCGGATACCTTTCCAGCGACATCACGCACCGGCTGCCCGACGAGGGGCAGCTCATCCCCACCCCCAGGCCCCATGAGAGGGTCGTATTCCTTCCCCACTTCCTCTGCGGACTGTGCTTCCCACTTCATCCCTTCGTCCGGGGGCTCATGTACTACTATGGCCTGGACTTCCACGATCTGGCGCCAAACTTCATCCTCAACATCTTGGCGTTTATCGTCGTGTGCGAGGCCTTCCTCTGCATCCAGCCCCACTTCGGCTTGTGGCTCAAGACCTTCAATGTCAAGCCGTGAAGGGCGTCCAAGTGGAGTGCAGAGGTGCCATGGTGGGCAAGATGCCCAACGTCCTCTAGCTCGAGGGCGCCTTTGTGGAAACCATCAAAGGGTGGCAATCGGGGTGGTTCTATATCACCGAGCCGCGGGACCCTAAATGGGCAGCGGCCCCCGAGTTCAGATCTGGTGCCCCTATGCAGCTCACCTCCTGGAAAGAGAAGGGCTTGCTATGGGGCAGTTCGGAGGAGCCGACCGACTCGATCTGCCTCCGCACCTTGGTGAACAAGAAGCTCAAGCTTGTCAACGTGATCCAGTCATGCTCGTCCGCGGATTCTCCCCGCCAACAACGGGCCTTCAACCTGTGGGAGTTCGATCCGCACAAAGACGGATCTGGCGGCGGCTCTTCGACACGACGCACGGCTGCCTCGGAGGGTGCTGTTCAAGGGGGGAGAAGCCCCCGCATCCGCGACAGAAGATCGTGGATTCAACACGAAACGCCCGGCCGGTGCAGTAAGTTATCCTTTATGGAACACGTATTTCTTTCATAGTTTGACTCTATGTGGGATCTAAAATTCCCAATGCCTTTAACAGGACTGGCAGAGGACGTCTGGATAGGTTAATCTGTCCGCTCCTCCCGAAGAACCAGCGGATGCCCGCTTAACGAGGTTGCTAGTCCCGCACTTTATGTGGTGCCGAGAAGAAGGCCAAGAAGAAGGCCACGGAACCCAAGGAGTTCCTGTGCCGTGGTATCGGACTCATCGTCCGATGACTCATATGGACTCCTCCCAAGGCGAGGAGGAGAAAGAAGCCTCTCCCCAGGAGGGGGGAGAGAGGAAGAGGAAGGCTTCCCCAACGAGGGAGGCCGAAGGGTCCAGGAGGGGAAGGACCCTTCCTCCGGACAGCTCCGCCAACGCCAACGATGGCGACGAGGAGTGGCCCTCAAGGGCCAAGCCCCTGGCAAGATCGTAAGTATCCGGATTCCTGAGCGATTTGTAATTTCTCTTTTGTGCCACGTAGTGTCCTTCTAATGCCGCATACTACCTGTAGCCCGGCCGAGGAGGATCTTCCCGCTTCATCCAGCGGGTCCTTGGCTCCGTCGGATGTAGATTCCATTCCGACCGCCTCCACCCCTCGCAATGCTGAGGACACCGAGGTGGGATCCCAGGAGGGGACCCGCCAGGAGGGGGAGGCTCCGGAGGTGCCACAAGGCAACCTCCCGGACTTCATGCCGGACTCCGTGCCGGAACCCGCAGTGGTTCCGGAGTCCGGCAGGCGGCCCCTTCGTAGGAAGGGCAAGACTGTGACATCGGCAGCCTCCATTCAACCGAAGGTGCCGGACAACTTGTTGGAGGCGCTCAACGGCGCTTCCATCGAGGAAGAACATCGCACTATCATGAGTGCGGTGATTCAGAAGGCTCTGCTCGCCAAGAGCGGGCTGACCGAAGCCTGCAGTAGCCTTCTAACAGGCTTTGAGGTAAGAAGTTTAAAATATGTAATGTGATACCGCATAGACAGTAGCCCCTGATGCTCGGTTCGGTGTTCGGAAAGAAAAACCGTACTAAGGATCTAAAAAAGATATACGCAGGAGTGCTAAAAATTATGTCAATATGGGTTTGCAGGCTGCGCTGCTGACCTCTGCCAAGACCGATCATGGAGGTCGGTGCTTTGAAGCAGACCTCGAGCGGTCCGAGCAAGAGCTCGGCCTTGCCAAGAAGCAGCTCGAGGACAAACAAGGTGAGTAACACCACTTTGAAATTTGTACCTTACAGAAAAGGATTTTGGTTGCAATAGAAATAACAAGGATAACATGGGTACTGCAGGGGCCACGAACGAAGTGGCGACCCTGAAGGAGGCCGTGTCTGCAGCCGAACGCAATGCGGCCGCGGAACGAGCGGAGCGAGAGAAGCAGGAGGCGCGGGTGGCGGGGGTGCGGCAAGAGCTCCAGGCTCTCATGGAAAAGCATGAGAGTTTGGAGCGCGACTCAAAGACTCGAGAGTCCGAGCTTGCCTCAGCTCTTGAAAGTGCCAAAGCCGCTAAGGCCGAGGCCCATAAGTCCCTCCAGGAGATTGAGGCGATGAAGAAGATAGCGGCGGGTAAGGCATTTTTCATGCAAAGCAAGCATGTGAATGTAAATTACCCACATTTACCCGAGTTCGAGCTCTCGTAGGCGTTTGGAGATCTGCCTCATGGCGTGTCCGATCCGCCGCATTCTACCGGGGCGAGGAGGGAGCTCAATGGAGAAGGTCTTCGGTCTCAAGATGCTAAGGCGGACATCCGGTGCCCCTAGCGACCAGTGAAGCAGCTGGTCGAGCTCCTAAGGTAGCCGAGCAGGCCATGAAGGGCCTCATAGTCCGCTGTGGCTGGAGAGGCCATGCATGGGAGCTACTTCGCCTCGTCGCGGGTGGTGGATGCGTGCCCACGGTGGAGGTCATCAAGCGCTCCCTTTGCATTGAAGGTGCCGTCGGGCCTTGCCCGCAAAGGTGCATTGGGGCAGGCTGGATGCGAGAGGCTTATCACGGATGCGCCGCCAACGGGCAAGGAGTATCGTACGCCCGAGATGTACTATAAGAGTGTCCTGAAGGGTGCCCGCAAGATTGCGGATGAGTGCCCCAAAGATGTAATAATTGAGTAAACTCGCAATGTGTTATCCTGTGCGCTGAAAACTTTGTTCATATGCGCTAAGCAATGCTTATTGATTTAATATATTACCTTCTGTGCGGCCGTTTATTAAATTTGAGAGATGGCAAGTCGTCGGCTTCACCCCCATGCCACGACAGTCTTTGGGGTGTTCGGGATAAACTTGAGCACTCTTGTTCCCATTTTGGGTCCATCTAGGAGGCGCCAACACAACGAACAAGGCAACCGGACTTATAATGCTTGAACACTCTCACTTAGCCATAGAATTCTATAATTTTAAATTTCGTGAAGCCCCTAGTATTCGGAAGACCGAGTTCGGGCGCTATCCACGCTGGGCGGACGAAGCCGCCTCCTCGCCTAAGTGGCATAAGTCTTTAGGACTCGAAAAGACCTCTTGAACAGCGACCAGCTCTCGCCTTATCATGACAAATCGGTTTTAGCTTTCTCATCGAGGCGCCGCCCATCTCAACCAGGCGCAATAGCAGTGGTTCTCCCAGTGCTACCTTAGCCGACAGAACGGAACGTAAGGTACCAAAACATGGGAGCCGGGAAAACCCAACTATTGACCCAAGACATGATTCAGAGCCGATGCATATAGTGCTATAAGTTCGGGGTGCCGCACTTGTGAAAGTGTTCGGACTTATCACACCATAATGTGGGGAACATAAGCCCCTGGTGTACTCGGCCGTACCAGAGTGTACGGATGCAAGATGTCATAAATGAACATATATAAGAAAAGGAATGCAATTATAAGAGAAAAAGTGATGCATTATTTATTCAAGGAATTCTGCCATGAGTGCAGAACGATACAAATAGTGCGGTAAGCAAGGGAGTGGAATATTTTAAACATGTCCCCCTCCAGGGATGGGCTGCGGACTGGTGTATTTAACAAATTTAATGCTCATAATGGAGACCACCTGAGTGTTCGCCGTAGCCTTTGTCCCTCCCTGGCTGTTGCATCGTGAGTTCGGCAGATCTACTGCTGGACAGGGCCTCTGGTGAACGAAGTCCTATGGGAAAATAAAAAAAGAAGAAAAAAGAGTGACACACTTGGGAGCCCCTGGTGTGGTTAAGCCTCACTCTGGGCCTGTCGTGGTCGTGCCCCTCCCCCTATGCCCATGGTATCTCTAGAGCGTAATGATGTATGCGAAGAGCTGGTCTTGCAATCATGCAAGGGCTGGGGTTGGGGCCGCATTGCTATGCATGCTCGGAACATGCCAGGTGGTCTTGATTGATGTTACTCCGGGCGCGTTTGGCCATGTCCGGTCGTTTAACGGCCGGACTCGAAAATTGCCTTAAAAGACTGCTCAGATTTCGCCGCGAGAGCATTGTGTGTTCCTCCATTCGAGGGAGCGTTGATGTTTCCATTGACCGTGATGACTCCACGAGGGCGTGGCATCTTGAGCTTGAGGTATGCATAATGCGCACCGCGCTGAACTTTGCAAACGCGTTCGCTCGAGCAGAGCGTGATAGCCGCCATGAACGGGACTATGTCAAGATTAACTCCTCGCTCAAAATTATCCGGGATCCAAGACCACTTCTAGTGTGACCGAGCACGCATAATTGGCCTCAACACCGGTATGACGCCTTTGAAGGTCGTCTTTGTAGGTTTAATCCTTGAGGGTCTATGCCCATCTTGCGCACTGTATCCTGATAAAGCAGGTTCAGGCTGCTGCCGCCGTCCATCAGGACTCTAGTGAGGTGAAATCCATCGACGATTGGGTCTTAAACCAATGCGGTGAATCCACCGTGACGGATACTGGTAGGGTGGTCCCTTCGATCGAAAGTGATCGGGCAAGAGGACCATGGGTTGAACTTCGGGGCGACTGGCTCCATCGCATATACGTCCCTAAGTGCACGCTTCCACTCCCTCTTGGGTATATGGGTTGCGTATATCATGTTTACCGTCCGCACTTGTGGGGGGAAACCCTTCTGTCCTCTACTGTTCGGCAGCCGAGTCTCTTCCTCGTCGTCGATGTGCAGCCCCTTGTCATTGTTTTCGGCAATTAACTTGCCTGCCTACTTGAATACCCAACAATCTCTGTTGGTGTGATTAGCTGGCTTTTCGGGGGTGCCATGTATCTGGCAAGAGCGGTCGAGTATTCGGTCCAAATTGGACGGACCCAGAGTAGTTCTTTTGAATGGCTTCTTCCACGACCGAAGTTTAGAGCCTCTGAATCCGGCGTTGATCGCCAGATCCTCATTGTCATCGCCGTTAACGCTGCATTTTTTTGTTTCGACGCGACCGCCATTGTGGTCCTTAGTATCCGGACTGCCAGCATTTTTGCCGAGGTTGTTGTCTTGAGCTAGCCAGCTGTCCTCTCCCGCCCAGAAGCGGGTCATGAGTGATGTGAGGGCTGCCATGGATTTCGGCTTTTCCTATCCTAGGTGCCGGGCCAGCCACTCGTCGCGGATGTTATGTTTGAAGGGTGCGAGGGCCTCTGCATCCGGATAGTCGACGATTTGATTTTTCTTGTTAAGAATCGTGTCCGTAACTGTCTGGCCGATTCGTCTGGCTGCTGAATTATGTGGCTTAGGTCATCGGCGTATGGTGGTCGCACATATGTGCCTTGGAAGTTGTCAAGGAATGCGGCTTCCAGGTCCTCCCAACACCCAATTGACTCTGCGGGCAAGCTGTTAAGCCAATGCCGAGCTGGTCCTTTAAGCTTGAGTGGGAGATACTTGATGGCATGGAGATCGTCGCCGCGGGCCATATGGATATGAAGGAGATAATCTTCGATCCAAACCACGGGGTCTGTTGTGCCATCGTAGGATTCAATGTTCACGGGTTTAAACCCTGCAGGGATTTGACGATCCATTACTTCGTCTGTGAAGCATAGTGGGTGTGCGGGGCCTCTATATTGAGCAATATCCCGACGTAGCTCAAGACAGCGTTGTCTGCTGTGTTCGGCCCGGCCGGAGTTGCTGTATCCGGCGCGACGGTAGTCGTCGTGGGGCGCCCACGTGATCCGTAGATAGATCTGGATTGTCTTGCCTTGTCCTCCAATATATCCCACAAGTCCGGCGCATTCCCTCGTGGCTTCGTACTTTTCGAGCGGTGCCGGGGCACGGTCCTGAAGGAGGGCCTAGATGCATCTCTGTCGCGACCACGGGGTGGTCGGTCTGCCGTATTGTGCGCTGGTGATGATGGTTTGTATGCTTCCTCCTCTAGTCGGGGGAGCAACTTGCGTTTTGGGTAGCTCTTGGAGGGGCGTTCGAGTTCATACTCTTCGGCCGCGAGGACCTCGGTCCATCTGTCGGCCAGCAGGTCTTGATCAGCTTGAAGCTATTGCTGCTTTTTCTTTAGGCTATTTGCCATGGCGATAAGCCTACGTTTAAAATGCTCTTGTTTGACGGGATCCTCAGCACGCATTTAATTGTCGCCGTTGAGGCTTGCCTCGTCTCCGGAGGAGGCATGTAGTTTTCATCCTCCTCGTCTGCCGCTCTCTCGAGGGCTGGCTTCCCGCCCTCCCGTCTTTGAATCTTGCCGAGGGGTTGTCTTCGCACTCTCGGGGTGTTATTATCTCCGGTGCGGAATCTCCATTCTTCTTGTGGCGGGATTTAGAGCGGCCCGCCGACGTCGGCGCTTGGGCTGTTTCTTAGAAGAATCTGCCTCATTGCTACTTCGCCGTCCCCATCCTTTGGGGTGTCCACCATGTATATGTCGATGACGAGTGGTCTTCGGTGCCACAGTAGGCATTTGGTTCTTGATCGTCTCCCGCATCGCCGCCCATGCCGTCGATGTCTTGAGTCGTAGTCTAGCATGTCGGTTAGATCGCCGATGGTGGCTACAAAGTGGGTGGTGGGTGGGTTTTGGATTTCTTCGTCGTCCGCATCCCAACCGCCCTAACCGCAGTCCGCCAGGTTCTCTCGATAACGAGAGATGCTTTAGCGAATTTAGGATGTCGCCAAAGGGTGAGTCCGAAAGATGTCCGCGGCGGTGAACTCCATGATCGGCGCCAATCGGATTCGATTGGCGGTGCAGGAGGTTGAGTCCGCAAGGAGTCCGCGCCTCGAGTTACGAGCTTTATAAGGGACAAGGTCGATGATCGGCTCCATCGCTGCGGAAGTTGCAGCTCCCGAGGCGGTGTCCACCACCGCCCTCGATCTGCGCGGTCTGCTCCAAACTATGGGCCGAGCGACTCGTGTCGCGGCCTCGTGGCATCGTCCGCGGCAAAGCTAAATCATGCCCATCGTGACAGCGCGGCACGCTCGGCTGTGGCTCGAATCCATCGAAGATCAAGTCTCCGCGGATGTCGGCCGTGAAGTTTAGGCTTCCAAACCTGACCTAATGGCCAGGGGCGTAGCTTTCGATCTGCTCCAGAGGCCAAGTGAATTGGCCCGCAGTGCAAAGCCGCCGAACACGAAGATCTATCCGGGGAGAAAATTCTCACCCTGGACTGCGTTGTTGTTGATTAAAGAAGCCATCAAGCCTATTGGTGACGACAGAGAGGAACTCTCAATGAAAGCACCAATGTCGGTGTCAAAACCGGCGGATCTCGGGTAGGGGGTCCCGAACTATGCGTCTAGGCGGATGGTAACAGGAGACAAGGGACACGATGTTTTTACCCAGGTTCGGGCCCTCTCGACGGAGGTAAAACCCTACTCCTGCTTGATTGATATTGATGATATGGGTAGTACAAGAGTGGATCTACCACGAGATCAAGGAGGCTAAACCCTAGGAGCTAGCCTATGGTATGATTGTTGTAATGGTTGTGTGTCCTACGGACTAAAACCCTTCGGTTTATATAGACATCGGAGAGGGCTAGGGTTACACAGAGTCGGTTACAATGGTAGGAGATCTACATATCTGTATCACCAAGCTTGCCTTGCACGCCAAGGAAAATCCCATCCGGACACGGGACGAAGTCTTCAATCTTGTATCTTCATAGTCTTGGAGTCCGGCTGACGATGATAGTCCGGCTGTCCGGACACCCCCTAGTCCAGGACTCCCTAAAGGAGCAAGCAAGAAAAAAGCACAGAGAAGCAAGAACAAAGGCGCAAACACTCGGGAAAAAATTTACATTACAAAAATATGGGCCCAAGTCCAGAGTTCATTTCATTCACCATACACCCTAGTGGGTGGGTGGCCCTCTCACTTAACAAAATGCGAAGAAAGTAAAACATGACGGCTTCAGGTGACCCTCGCGCTGGGTTGCGCAACTGCCGGCTCCTCCGTGGTGGCCTCCGGGTTCACCAAGGCGCCGGTATCGTCGAACCTGGCCTCATCATCCGCATAGGGGCCTGACTCCTGGTAGCTGCCCACCGGATCGTCAAGCGCTAAGCCGAAGTCATTGGGTGGCACCACCCCGCCATCTTCGGTCCGCTCCACCTAGAAATCATAGTGCGTGGCGAACGAGGCCAAGTAGCTGGCTCGTGCAACGATCCGACCCGCCTCCGCTTGCAGCTGGGGCTCCACGCTGGCTCGTTGGGCCGCCAGCTAGTCCCGCTTCAAACCTGGATACCAGGACATGACGAATGGCAACGCCAAGCGTGAAGCCGCGTCAACCCGGCCTCCAGCAAGTGTGCCAGATGTGAGAAGTTGGTGGGTGCGATGGCGCCGGCCAAAGGGCCACCGTCATCCTCAACCCGGGCTCAGACAACCGCGCCGTCTACTCATCCAGGGCCTTCAGGCGGGCTGATTGTAGCTTGAACTACGTCGGTATTTCCCCAAAGAGGAAGGGATGATGCAGCACAACAACACTAGGTATTTCCCTCAGTGATGAAACCAAGGTTATTGAACCAGTAGGAGAACCAAGAAACACTACGGAAATGGTACCTGCACACAAAGAACAAATACTTGCAACCCGACGTGTTAAAGGGGTTGTTAATCCCTTTCGGGTAACGGTGACAGAAATTGTTAAGTGGACGAGATAAAATTGTAGTAGATTGATAGATGCAGAAGCAAATAAAATTCAGTGAGGTATTTTGGGGTTTTTGGAAATATATATCTGAAAATAAAAGTTGCAAAAAAACAAAAAGGCAAATAGCAAAATAGATCTGAAAGTATATGATGAGAAAATAGACCCGGGGATCGTAGGTTTGACTACTGGCTTCTCTCGAGAAAAATAGCATTTGGTGGGTAAACAAATTACTGTTGGGAAATTGATAGAACTTCAAATAATTATGACGATATCTAGGCAATGATCATTATATAGGCATCGCGTCCAACATTAGTAGACCGACTCCTGCCTGCATCTACTACTATTACTCCACACATCGACTGCTATCCAACATGGATCTAGTGTATTAAGTTCATGGAGAAATGGAGTAATGCAATAAGAACAATGACATGATGTAGACAAGATCTACTCATATAGGAATAGACCCCATCTTGTTATCCTTAATAGAAATGATACATACGTGTCGTTTCCCCTTCTGTCACTGGGATTGAGCATCGTAAGATCAAATCCATTAAAAAGCACATGTTCCCATGGCAAGAAATGTCGATCTAGTCGGCCTAACTAAACTAAAGATTCGAAGAAGAAATACAAGGCTATAAGTAATCATGCATATAAGAGATCAAAAGACTCAAATAACTTTCATGGATAAAAACATAGATCTGATCATAAACTCAAAGTTCATCGGATCCCAACAAACACACCGTAAAAAGAGTTACATCAAATAGATCTCCAAGAGACCATTGTATTGAGAATCAAAAGAGAGAGAGAGAGAGGAAGCCATCTAGCTACTAACTACGGACCCGTAGGTCTAAAATGAACTACTCACGCATCATCGGAGAGGCACCAATGAGGATGATGAACCCCTCTGTGATGGTATCTAGATTAGATCTGTGGTTTCCGGAACTTGCAGCGGCTGGAATTGTTTTTCGTCGCCTCCCCTAGGGTTTCTGGAATATTGGGTATTTATAGAGCAAAGAGGCGGTGCGGGAGGCGGCCGAGGTGGGCACAATCCACCAGGGCGCACCTAGGCCCCCAGGCGTGCCCAGGTGGGTTGTGCTCCCCTCAAGCCCCTCTCTAGTACATCTTTGGCCCAGCAAGTGTCTTCTGGTCCAGAAAGAATTACCAAGAAGTTTTGCCGCGTTTGGACTCTGTTTGGTATTGATTTCCTGTGAAGTAAAAAACAAGCAAAAAATAGCAACTGGCACTGGGCACTATGTCAATAGGTTAGTCCCAAAAAATGATATAAAGTTGCTACCAAATGATTGTAAATCATCCAAGAATGATAATATAACAACATGGATCAATAAAAAATTATAGATACGTTGGAGACGTATCACGGGCCTCGGCGGCGTGCATGATCTCCGAAAAACTCCAGGCAGCGTGCGAATCGCCTTCGGTGCCTGCGTCCGCCCACGTCGACCGGTGGTTGCGCACGACCTCATCTGCCATCTCTTGCATCTTTCGAGAAGTACTCTGTCGGGAGAGAATCAAGACAGTCAGCCAAAAAAAAACAAAGCTGGCTTACAACCCAGCGAAACCAACGAAGAAGCACTTATTGGCGAATGCCTCATCCAGGTCCTGCGCTTCGCACAACATACCGTGCCGGGAAAAGCCTCATCAAGGTGTTGCACTTTGCACAACATACCATGCCGCTCCAAGTCCCCGGCACGATCGCGTACCTCAAGTGCCTTCTCCAGTTCGGTGCGCTTGTCGACGGCCGCTTTCAGCTCATCGTCCTTGGTGGCGACCATCTTCTCGTGCTCCTCCTTGAGACGAAGGAACTCCGTCTGGTGGGCCTCCATCGTCTTGGCGGCCTCTGTCTTCAGGCGCTCCATCTCTGCCTAGAGCTGGCTCTTGTCGCCGACTAGCTGGTCATGCTGCTGGCCAGCTTCGGCGAGTGTCTGCTGAGCCTCCGCCACATTGGTGGCTTCCGCCTTCAGCTGCCCCACCTCGGCCCGGAGCTGGCCGGTGTCGGTGACCGCCTGATCGTGCTGCTGGCGGGCTTTGGCCAGCCGGGTTCGCAGGTCCAGCACCTCGGCCGTGGTGGCTGTGCGACAAAGATTCAGAGTCAAGATGTCAAACCCCTAGCTTCTGGCATTGCACTAGGCTAACTTCATGTGTGCATCATGTTTAAACTTTGAAACAAAATTGAAATGGGGACTGCCTAAATCCTAGCATCAAAGGATTTCACTAAATTCAACTAAAATATTTTAAGTGAATCCAAATGGCTTTAAAAAATGTTCATCTTTTCTGGAAAAGTCTAGAAGCAATAACCAGAGGTGATGCACACTTTTCCATGACATATTTGGGCTCTGTATTAAATCATACTCTATTTGCATTTGGGCATTTAAATGCTATTAAATATTTTAAATGCTCAAATAATCATAAACTAAAATGTTTACTGTAGGATATATTCCCAACAGTGATCATGAGTAGTTTCATGATTTTTGGAAGTTTCTAAGTATTTTTAATAAAGCCCTAAAGACTACAGAATAACAGAAAAACAAAAACAATTAGAAGAGAGAGAGAGAAGGACTTACCTGGCAGCCCAACAGCAGGCCCACCTAGCCGGCCCAGCCCAGCAGCCGCTCCAGCGAGTTGCTTGACTCGTCCAGGCAGGCAGGCAGGTGCTCGACACGGGCACCAGCGCGCGCCATGCAGCTGCCCGCCGGCCCGCTTCCTCCCCTCGCCGTTCTGCTCGCCTGGGTCGATCACCCACTCCTTCCCCGAGCTCACAGACGCACCCCCTCCTCCCCAGCTCCTCTCTCTCGCTCTCCCGACGACGACCAAGCGCACAAGTCACCGCCGCTTGCCGTTACCGCGGACACCGCAGATGCCTCGCCCTCGCACCGTGTCCGTTTGCTCCGCCGATGTTGACTACGTCGAGCAGGCCGAGCCCCGAGCGCTCGCCCGCCCTGGAGTCACCGTAGACGCCGTCTTCCCCAACTCCGACCGCCGAGATTGTCGTCGCCATTCCGACCGCACCAGTCTCTCCCCCGAGCTAACTCCAGCGCCACCGCACTCGCTGTGAGCCTATCCATCTAACCCCGCTCTCTATTTCCTCCCTGGTTCACAATAGTCGCTGCTCCGTGGACGTCCGAACGCGCCGCCGCTTGCGCTCGTTGCCGGTGGTACTCCGGTGACCTTATGGTCCCGGGCTTGTGCCCATTGCACTCCCCGCATCGCGTAGGAGCCGTAGGTGCTAGCGCCGCCCCGCCTAGGCCACTGCAGCAACGAGCCCGAGCTCGACCGAGCTTTGGCCGCTGCCGAGCTCATCGCCGGCGCCCCTCCGGCCACTCCCCAGCCGCGCCACCACCACGGTTGGATGCGGACGAGCGTCCGCATCCCATAGCTATGCTTTGCGCGCCAAATGGCGCTCTGTAGGCGAACCCCGCAGTGCACCGCCGCGTCTGGACTTGCCGGCGGCTAAACGCCGGCGACCGCTAACCTGTTGACCGGCGTGGGTTGACCCCACTGCCCGGTTTGACTTCCCCCTCTCTCTCACTAACTTGCAGGCCCCGCCCGACTAATTACTCTAGTTAGCACTAATTAACTAGTTAGGTTAGTTACTACATTCACTGACTAGTGGGCCCTGCCCAGTTAGTTAGGGCTAACTAACTTAGTTAGTTGACTGGGTCACTGACTAGTGGGTTCCATTGGTTAGGTTTGACCTGGTCGACGCCTGTTGACCGTTGATGTCACAATGACGTAGTGCTGACGTAGTTAATTTTTTTCTGGATTTATTCTTATTCAGGAAATTTAAGAAAATAATGCTAACTTCAAAATTCATAGAAGTTAATCCGTAACTCCGAATCAAACAATTTATATATGAAAAATGATCAGAAAAATCCAATCTATCCATCTGTACCATTTTCATGCATGTTTAAACAACCTAAGGTTGCTGTATATGGCAATTTGCAGAATTGGCATTTAAATAAGCACATATGGAGTTTGAATTTGAACCCTTGGTTCAAACCAACTTCATTGTTCTAAATTGCATTAGCCAAAACACACTCATTTTGCCATGTCATATTCATGCATCACATTGTTGCATCGCATTGATTGTGTTTTCTCTGTGTTACCGGTATTTGTCCCTACTTGATAGACATGGTTCCGACGATGAGTTCAATGACACCGATGAAGAAATATATTATCTTCAGAAGTGCCAGGCAAGCAAAACCTCCTTGTTCATTCCGATATAATCCCACTCTCTCGCTCCTACTCTCTTTTACTGCATTAGGACAACAATGATTCATCTGTTACTTGTTGCGTTAGTTGAACCCCTTTATCCTCTGCATGACCTGTCATTGCCACAGTAAATAGATGAAACCCACTAGCATGAGTAGGAGTTGTTTGAGCCCTGTTGTGCCTACTCATTCATGCTTGTTTTTCATGCCTGCTACTGCTTAGAGTTGAGTCATGTATGGTTCATCGAGGATGAATAAGAGGTGTGTGAACATGTCCTACTGTGTGTGAGCTAAGTGTGTGAACACGATTTGGTAAAGGTAGCGGTGAAAGGCCATGTAGGAGTACATGGTGGGTTGTCTCATTGAAGCCGTCCTTAGGAACTGAGTTCTGTGTTTGTGATCCATGAAACAGTTAATACCACTCATTGGGCCCGAAACCAATGGGCCCTCTCGGCTTCTTAATCACCCTTGTCCTCTGTCTAGGAATTGCAAGTAGTTTCTGGTGTTTGTAGTATGCTGGAGGTCGTGGGCAGCGCTGACCCGAGGGGTGGGCTGTGATGCGGTAGGCACGTGGCCGGGTATGCCGGGCGCCCGTTTGGTGTCGTGGAAGCCTGTACACATCGTTCGGGGCCGTATGTGGAAACCTCGTCTGGACTCCCTGCAGATGGAACCTGAATAGGCGATAAACCTGGACTAGAGACTTGAGTGTTTAGGTAGGTCGTGGCTGACACCCTCGTTGGGCTTCTGCTTGAAGGTTGTCGAGTACATGTTGTGTAAACGGCAGTAAGTGGTGAGAGCGTGTGTGAAGAAGATACCCCTGCAGGGTTAACATCATCTATTCGAATTGCCGTGTCCGCGGTAAAGGACTTCTGGGTTGCCTATACAGTTCATAGACGAGTGCAAGTGGATACTCTAAAATATGCAAGATAAGCGTGAGTGCTATGGATGGCGTTCTCGTAGGGAGACGGGAGCGGATCCATAGTGGTGTATTGATATGGTGAATATGTGGACTCGTGTGCGCCACCTCAAAAGAGTTACTTGCAGTCGTAGTTCAGGATAGCCACCGAGTCAAAGCTGGCTTGCTGCAGTTAAACCCCACCATCCCCTTTGTTGATAATGATGCATATGTAGACGTTCTGATGTAAGTCTTAATGGGTACATTTGTACTCACGTTTGCCTATGTTATGTTTTTTGCAAAGAGACTTCAGCCTCACTAGTAGTTCCGAGTGAACTTCGACATTTAGCTTGTTACCTCAGCTACGATCTTGTGCCCTCGGCAGGATCTGGTAGTTAGTCAGTCTTCTCTGCCTTTTTCATTTGTAGTTGTCTGTACTCAGACATGTTAAGATTCCGCATGTGCTTGAACTTGTATGCTCTGAATGCTAGGTCGAGAGACCCATGTTTGTAATATCTCGCTCCTCGGAGCCTATTGAATAAAATACTTGAGTTGTAGAGTCATGTTGTGATGCCATGTTGTATTTGCACATATCGAGCATACTGTGTGTATGTTATTAAAATGCTTGGTATGTGTGGGATCTGACGATCTAGTTGTTTATCCTTGGTAGCATTTCTTACCGGGAAATGTCTCCTAGTGCTTCCACTGAGCCCTGGTAGCTTGCTACTGCTCCGAAACACTTAGGCTGGCCGGCATGTGTCCTTCTTCGTTCTGTGTTTGTCCCTTGGGAAATGTCACGCGGTGTCTCTGAGTCCCGTTAGCCTGCTACATGACCCGATTTACCGAGTCCCTGCTAGCCCAGTTGCTACAGCCCGGATTCACTCACTGATGACCGACACGTTCATTGCTGGGTCATGTATGCCTGTCACTGTAAGTTAGTGCCACTTTGGGTTCACGACTAGCCATGTCAGCCCGGGCTCCTTGTCATATGGATGCTAGCAACACTATCATATATGTGTGTCAAAAGGCGCAAAAGGTCCCGGGCAAGGTAAGGCGACACCCGTGGGAATACCGTGCGTGAGGCCGCAAAGTGATATGAGGTGTTACATGCTAGATCAGTGTGGCTTTGAGTCGGGGTCCTGACAGCTTTGGTATCAGAGCCTGACTGCATGTAGGATTGCCAAGCCAAACTGGTCGAAGTTGAGTCTAGAAATTCTTTAGTTATATAAGGGAATTGATTGTGGGATGGAACGTAAGGCTCTTTTTACTCCTCGTACCTTATGCCTTCTGATCCGAGTCATCTTATTTTTCCTACGGGGTTAAGGAACTAGGCTTTCTCTTCTTTCTATCAGGATCACGTGTTACTAATCCGTAGACTTATAAGATTGTTGGATTTAAGCCTCAGTTCAGTTTCTACTACCTATGTGTGTTCATAGTTGATCTCGGAACCTTGATATTGGGACGATCGAGTGGTTATGCACCATTTTGCAGGATGTCCTAATTACTTTTTGAGCATTTACAGTCGTTATGCTGTCCGAGTCATCCCAGGTTTCTAAATAGTCTGATGCATTTGCAAATCCCTTCTTCAATTTATGATGTCCTAGTGGGCCAGATTAAGCACACTATACTATTTGTTGAGGTACTCCATTGCCTTGACATATATGTTGGAGCTAGTATTATGACCCTAGGCATCCTAGAGAACCACTCAGTAATCTAGCAATGCTTTGTATCCCCAGTGTGATGATTCTGGCCACCATTCTCGAAAGCATCCCGTGATGCCACCTAGTATGTAGGTATTCTACTCCTGGGTTATGAACCCGAGATTCACCCTATCTACCTCATGTTGTTAGTGTTTGCTCGTTCCTTTAGGTTTGCGATAGTCCTCGAGGTTCGTGGTATGTCCTTCTTCCAAATACCATGAACTGCTTATGACAGAAGTTCGTCGCCGATCCGAAAGATCACAACCAGAGTGCTCTTGACGAGTTCTCGATTCTATGCCATTACTATGCCATTTCCACCTTTCTGCATGGTTTATCCGGAAGAAACCTGTTGAACTTGTTCGACATACTAATCCATGCATCCACAACTCAGAAAGACATATGCTCCTTTGAGTTGTCCCTCTTTAGTTGTCTTCTAACCTTCGCCTATCAATTGATAGTCAAGATTATGCGTGCATTCGTTCATCGGTGCCTATCATTCTTATGGTCCATCAAGCCATTCTAGCTCAGAATGACTAGGAGAAACAAACTCTAGTACCTCATCCATTTCTGGGATTGGGTCAAAGCAGTTGTATTTTGCAGATCAAATGCAATCAAGCTTTTGGTATGTTCTACCCTGAAGTACTACCCACTTTATGTCAGGAATGTCATGAGAATTGCACCTTCTCTTATGAATTCCTGATGTAGTGATACTTCTCGCCATCATTATTCAATCCTCAGTGTCGTGTTGTCGCAACCAGAATGCAGACAAGTGAATTGTGATGTGTGAAATCAATACTCCTAGCAACCGTGTTGCTTGGTAGTTAATGGACAATAATCTTATCCTTAGCGTGTTGATTATTGAATCATCACCCTAGGGTTTATCGTACTACCTAGTCCTTATTTCCGGTGCACTTTTTGATCAATGAGTTAGGATAGTGTCAATCCTTGCTTATTTGATCATATCGTCTTGCCTGAAAAACAGGATTGTTCTCGAGCTTAGTGACATATCGGTGGTTCATGATTTTTCGTATATCTTCTCGGAAGTATAACCAGGTTGTCACCTGACCACTATGTTGAGTTCATGATCAAGTTGGTTTCTTATAAACCACCCCTTCTCCAGGAATCTGTGTTGGATACCCCTGAGCTAGTTGGTTAAGCTAAACAACAACTTGGAGAGTTGGAAGATAAAAAGCTTCGCCGAATTTGGTTCTTTCTGAAGGGATATCTTTGTGTTTGTGTGTGTGTTGAAGAAAATATGATATCTTCACCAATTGGTCCTCGTGACAAGTTGTTGGATCTATTGTCTTATCAGAACTTTGATTTGAGTGTGGGCTATCATCAAATCAAAATCAGCACCAACGATGTTCGTAATGTTTTCTTACTTGTGGTTGATTCCTCGAGCATACACCATTACATCTTTTGGTCTGACCAATACTATCACCTTGTTCACATAGTGGCGGAATTCCAGTGATATGGAAATTCTGATGAGTTGTTGTTGAGCCCATCAACAACATTTTATCTCCTCCATAACTCATGATGAACATCAGGCTAGTGTTGGAAATTTGTGTAAGCATTATCTTCGTGTTCCGTTCATGAGTTATATGTTCGGACGAAAGAAGTGACTTCCTCTAATTCACGTGCACTCGGTGTAAGTTGCCGCCGTGGATCCGAGAAAGATTGTTTTTGTTTCCTTTGGTATCATCCCAAGTCAGTCATGGATGCGCAAAGTATACTATGGTTTGTAGATTAGTTACCTCCACTCCACATGTATTTTGTAGCACACAAAGCCACTGATTGGTTTGTTCAAGGAGAAGAAGTTCCTTCTTAAGAAGCATGCCTTATGTAAGGACTTTGATATCCTCGATGATGGTTCCCCACATGAACTCGGTAGTATTTTATTACAAGACTACTATGTGGCCATGCTTGTCTGGGACAGCGTGCTCACATGTGTGTAGCAGAACCAGCTCATGTTTTGGAGCTAGCTATCGTAGTTCATTCCCCGAGAATCTCGCAATGTCATCTCATTGATTTGTGTTGCAAAACTTTCATTTTTCTTTCCACACCCGATGAGTCTGGATTATTCTGACACCAACCAGATCTGAATCTCGGGCAGATATGATGGTTGGAACATTTCCCAAGAATTATAATATTGGTCTCTTTGTAACCCGGTAACGTGGATGTCGTGGCCAACACACCTAGCCGGAAGGCCTACTATTGTAGTATCTTAGTTGAAGAAGTTGACCACCTCCCCATAGGGATTTCGTAGAATTTACTCCCTAGTTGTGCCTTATGGATTTTTGTGTTCCCGAAGTCCGACCTGTTACTTGATGTTCTAGATACCAAACCATATCTATGAATGGGATACGCTAGTACATCAAGGAGAACATTATAAGCGGAGTGCTAAATGTCTCTCAGTCGATCTTCTAGATTTTGTCCCCTTGGTCTCGCTAAGGTGAAATATGAGAAAGTGTTATCTTCCTTTGCATCTGCATCGTCCATCGCTATTCATCATGGTAGTATGTTGTGTTGTCAGCATCCTTGACATGGTTGTTGGTAAAACCTTTATGATTATGGAAAATCTCAAGTTCTTGAAAGCACGCACAAGCACTAGGTGCTATCATAGTTACTAGCCGGGATTGCTCCCAGCTTCCCTGGTTATGCTATAACCATTCCAATAGTGGAATCACTCTCTGATGTTGAGTTTCTTCCTAGTTACTAGAATCATTCCCAGCATTGGTGTTTTGTTCCCAGCTTGCACCGTCATTGTGCCATCCTACCTTGGGTTCCATCCATCTCCGATGATAAGCAAAATCATCCATGACATTGTCTTCAACAAGGTAATCCACATCATCCATACTCGTCCGGGTATGTCACTCGTCCGGACTCCTTCAACTGAATGATTATGATTTGCCTTAAGCTGGTAAAAAGAGTTTCAATGATCCTTGAATCAAAGGTAATTCTTTTTGCCACTTAAGGGATTCTACGAGCCACTTCCTCTAAGATGTCTCGCTGTGGTATCATGGCAACTCAACTCCTCTCTATGCTGACAACCGTTCACCACCATCTTAAGTGTGGAATTGTTATCTACCTAGCGAACCTTCGTCATCCGTTTCACTCCATCCCTCTGGGTGTATGCTTCGTGTCTCAGCTTGAGAGATGTTTTCAATGTCTCACTGCATGAGTTGATCCTGAGTTGTTCGATCTTCGAGAAGATCAATCTTCTAGAGTTTACCTTTTCTTCTTGTTGTCATGTTGTTTGGAGTTCTCAGAGCAAGACATCAAGACAAAGATGGTGATCGAATCAACGTTCTTATGAGGTGCAACCTGGATCATGAAGATTATGTCAGTTTGTGTTCCCCCTTCATCTTACCCTACGCTTGAATCTCGGGACAAGATTCTTGTTTAGTGGGGGCGAGTTGTCACATCCCTAGCTTCTGGCATTGCACTAGGCTAACTTCATGTGTGCATCATGTTTAAACTGTGAAACAAAATTGAAATGGGGATTGCCTAAACCCTAGCATCAAAGGAATTCACTAGGTTCAACTAAAATATTCTCAGTGAATCCAAAAGGCTTTCAAAAATGTTCATCTTTTCTGGAAAATGCTAGAAGCAATAACCAGAGGTGATGCACATTTTTCCATGACATATTTGGGCTCTTGATTAAATCATACTCTATTTGCATTTGGGCATTTAAATGCTATTAAATATTTTAAATGCTCAAATAATCATAAACTAAAATGTTTACTGTAGGATATATTCCCAACAGTGATCATGAGTAGTTTCATGATTTTTGGAAGTGTCTAAGTATTTTTAATAAAGCCCTAAAGACTACAGAATAATAGAAAAACAAAAACAATTAGAAGAGAGAGAGAGAGAGAGAGAGAGAGAGAGACCTTACTCCGCCAGCCCAACAAAGAAGCTCCACCTAGCCGGCCCAGCTCAAGAAATTCGCTCCAACTGAAGCTCGGACTCGGCCAGGCAGGCAGGCAGGTGCTCGACGCCGGCACCAGCGCGCGCCACGCAACTGCCCACCGCCCTACTTCCTTCCCTCACCGTTCTGCTGGCCTGGGTCGATCACCCACTCCTTCCCCGAGCTCGCAGACGCATCCCCTCCTCCCCAGCTCCTCTCTCTCGCTCTCCCGAAGATGACCGAGCGCACACGTAGCTGCCGCTCGCCGTTGCCGCGGAAACCACAGATGCCTCGCCCTCGCATCGTGTCCGTTCGCTCCGCCGACGTTGACTACGTCGAGCAGGCCGAGCCCCGAGTGCTCGCCCACCCTGGAGTCGCTGTTGACACCGTCTTCCCCAACTCCGGTCGCCGAGATCGTCGTCACTATTCCGACCACACCAGCCTCTCCCCCGAGCTAACTCAGGCGCCACCGCACTCGCTGTGAGCCTCTCCATCTAACCCCGCTCTCTGTTTCCTCCCTGGTTCGCAATAGTCGCTGCTCCGTGGATGTCCGAATGCGCCGCCGCCCGCGCTCATCGCCGGTGGTACTCCGGTGACCTTATGGTCCCGGGCTTGTGCCCATTGCACTCCCCGCATCGCGTAGGAGCCGTAGGTGCTAGCGCCGCCCCGCCTAGGACACTGCAGCAACGAGCCCGAGCTCGACCGAGCTTCGGCCGCCGCCGAGCTCATCGCCGGTGCCACTCCGACCACTCCCCAGCCGCGCCACCACCACGGTTGGATGCGACGAGCGTCCGCATCGCGCTGCGTCTGGACTCGCCGGCGACCGCTGACCGGCGTGGGTTGACCCCACTGCCCGGTTTGACTTCCCCCTCGCTCTCACTGACTTGCGGGCCCCGCCCGACTAATTACTCAAGTTATCACTAATTAAATAGTTAGGTTAGTTACTAGAGTCACTGACTAGTGGGCCCTGCCCAGTTAGTTAGGGCTAACTAACTCAGTTAGTTGACTGGGTCACTGACCAGTGGGTTCCACTGGTCAGGTTTGACCTGGTCGACGCTGATGACAGCCGACATCACAAAGGACGTAGTCTTGTGCATTAATTATTTTCTGGATTTATTCTTATTCAGGAAATTTCAAAAAATAATGCTAACTTCAAAAATTCATAGAAATTAATCCGTAACTCCAAATCAAACAAATTATATATGAAAAATGATCAGAAAAATCCAATCTATCCATCTGTACCATTTTGATGCATGTTTGAACAACCTAAGGTTGCTGTGCATGGCAATTTGCATAATTGGCATTTAAATAAGCACATATGGAGTTTGAATTTGAACCCTTGGTTCAAACCAACTTCATTTAATCTGTTCTAAGTTGCATTAGCCAAAACACACTCATTTTGCCATGTCATATTCATGCATCATATTGTTGCATTGCATTGATTGTGTTTTCTCTGTGTTGCCAGTATTTGTCCCCTCTCGATAGACATGGTTTCGACGATGAGTTCAATGATACCAATAAAGAACTATATTATCTTCAGAAGTGCCAGGCAAGCAAAACCCCCTTGTTCATTCCGATATAATCCCACTCTCTCGCTCCTGCTCTCTTTTACTACATTAGGACAACAATGATTCATCTTTTACTTGTTGCGGTAGTTGAACCCCTTTATCCTCTGCATGACCTGTCATTGCCACAGTAAAAGATGAAACCCACTAGCATGAGTAGGAGTTGTTTGAGCCCTGTTGTGCCTACTCATTCATGCTTGTTTTTCATGCCTGCTACTGCTTAGAGTTGAGTCATGTATGATTCATCGAGGATGAATAAGAGGTGTGTGAACATGTCCTACTGTGTGTGAGCTAAGTGTGTGAACACGATTTGGTAAAGGTAGCGGTGAGAGGCCATGTAGGAGTACATGGTGGGTTGTATCATTGAAGCCGTCCTTAGGAATTGAGTTCTGTGTTTGTGATCCATGAAACTGTTACTACCACGCATTGGGCCCGAAACCAATGGACCCTCTCGGCTTCTTAATCACCCTTGTCCTCTGTCCAGGAGTTGCAAGTAGTTTCTGGTGTTTGTAGTATGCCAGAGGCCGTGGGCAGTGCTGACCCGAGGGGTGGGCTGTGATGCGGTAGGCACGTGGTAGGGTATGCCGGGCTCCCGTTTGGTATCGCGGAACCCTGTACACATCGTTCGGGGCTGTATGTGGAAACCTCGGTCGGACTCCCTGCGGATGGAACCTGAATAGGCGATAAACCTGGACTAGAGACTCGAGTGTTTAGGTAGGTCGTGGCCGACACCCTCGTTGGGCTTCCGCTTGAAGGTTGCCGAGTACATGTCGTGTAAACGGCGGTAAGTGGTGAGAGGGTGTGTGAAGAAGTACACCCCTGTAGGGTTAACATCATCTATTCGAATAGCCGTGTCCGCGGTAAAGGACTTCTGGGTTGCCTATACAGTTCATAGACAAGTGAAAGTGGATACTCTAGAATACGCAAGATAAGCGTGAGTGCTATGGATGGCGTTCTCGTAGGGAGACGGGAGCGGATCCATAGTGGTGTATTGATATGGTGAATATGCGGACTCGTGTGCGCCACCTCAAAAGAGTTACTTGCATTCATAGTTCAGGATAGCCACCGAGTCAAAGCTTGCTTGCTGCAGTTAAACCCACCATCCCCTTTGTTGATAATGATGCATATGTAGATAGTTCTGATGTAAGTCTTGCTGGGTACATTTGTACTCATGTTTGTCTATGTTATGTTTTTTGTAGAGAGACTTCAGTCTCACTAGTAGTTCTGAGTGAACTTCGACGTTTAGCTTGTTACCTCAGCTACGATCTTGTGCCCTCGGCAGGATCTGGTAGTTAGTCAGGCTTCTCAGCCTTTTTCATTTGTAGTTGTCTGTACTCAGACATGTTAAGCTTCCGCATGTGCTTGAACTTGTATGCTCTGAATGCTGGGTCGAGAGACCCATGTTTGTAATATCTCGCTCCTCGGAGCCTATTGAATAAAATACTTGAGTTGTAGAGTTATGTTGTGATGCCATGTTGTATTTAAACATATCGAACATATTGTGTGTATGTTATTAAAATGCTTGGTATGTGTGGGATCTGACTATCTAGTTGTTTATCCTTGGTAGCCTTTCTTACCGGGAAATGTCTCCTAGTGCTTCCACTGAGCCCTAGTAGCTTGCTACTGCTCCGGAACTCTTAGGCTGCCCGGCATGTGTCCTTCTTCATTCCTGTGTCTGTCCCTTCGGGGAAATGTCACGCGGTGTCTACCGGAGTCCTGTTAGCCTGCCACAGCCCAGTTTACCGGAGTCCTGCTAGCCCAGTTGCTATAGCACGGATTCACTCACTGATGACCAACATGTTCGTTGCTGGGGTCATGTATGCATGTCCCTGTAAGTTAGTGCCACTTTTGGTTCACGACTAGCCATGTTAGCCCGGGCTCCTTGTCATATGGATGCTAGCGACACTATCGTATACGTGTGTCAAAAGGCGCAAACAGTCCCGGGCAAGGTAAGGTGACACCCGTGGGAATACCGTGCGTGAGGCCGCAAAGTGATATGAGGTGTTACATGCTAGATCGGTGTGGCTTTGAGTCGGGGTCCTGACACAAGACGACGGAAGAAAAGACAGAACACTGTAATATTTGACCCAACTACTGCGTAGTTGGCCCGAATCTCAGGGCCTACACCCAGTGGGTGTGCTAGCGTGCCCCCACTAAGAGCATGCAAGATGTACATTCGGCGAGGAGGAGCACCTCCTCCTTGGTGGCAAGCTACATAGTGGCCTACTGATGTTTCTCTAGAAGCCGGTTGTAGATGCTGACTCGGAGGGCGTCCAGGTGCTGCAAAAAAGCAAGGATCAGCACAAGACACTTCTTAAGATTCGACCCAACTACTACATAGTTGGCCCGAACCTCGGGGGCTACACCCAGTGGGTGCACTGGCGCGCCCCCACTAGCTGGTTGCAGAGAAAAAACCAGAGGAAGAAGGCTCATGATCATGGAGCGCTCCAGCTCCCGCGCCCGCTCCAGCTCGGTCTGGGCGAAGGCCTGAACCCGGTCTGTGCGCCGCGGAGATGCCGGCGCATGGCGTCCATCGACGCCTCCTCCTACATCAGCGGCCCGAAGACGGCTCGGCTGGACCCGGCCCGAAACTGTTGTGACCCGGCGACAGGACAACCACCCGGCGCCACTTGCAGCTGCCTCATCACCAAGGCGTGCTTGCCGCCTACCGTATCCTCTGCGGCCGGCCTCGACTTCGGTGCGCCTGCCGGTCTCCCCTCTGATAATCCGGCTGGCGTCACCCACGGCGCCTGGTCCGACGTCCCCTGCGGCGCTCCATCTGGCGTCGCCTATGGCACCCTTTCTGGGGTGCCCCCCTCCTCCAACCTCTACCCGCTCGACCATGTCGTTCCGGGGTGGGGTGTCGTTGTCAATCTCCACGACCTCCCGGTCGTTCACTGCCACCTCCACCTGGCCGTCTGGGTCGCGCCCCTCCTTCGCCAGCGGCACGACGTCCATTTCTGCCGGCTCCATGCCCGCCGGCATCTCCGGCCATGCTGGCTCCGTGGAGGTCCTCCCCCTCGCCTCCGCGGCCTTGACCCAGGCCTCGGCTGAGGCTGCCGCCAGGTCCTCTTCGGCCTTGTTCCGGGCCTACCAGATGCAATACTCTGTGTCCACCTGGTCCAGAACGAGGTGCTCCTCGGGCGAACCATCGGGTAGGTCGATGACCCTGCTCCGGGTTTTCTGGAACGAGAAGCCGCCCCCGGATGCGTTGTCCGTCACCGCCAACACCAGGTCCAGCGGCGTCTTGGCTCACACCAAGGAAAGCATAAGAAAAGAATGACTTGGCAGCATGACGAAGTCAACAAGGAAACATACCCGATGGCCGTCGGGATGGCCTGTCTCAATGGCACCGCCGGGATGGTGCGGCACCTCTTCTTGGTGGCTGGCTTGTCGCTCGTGGCCGGGCCCTCCGCCATGCGCTACGTGGCCGTCTTCGGCGTCACGTCCTCCTTCCCATGCGGCCAGCACACGGGACGACCCGGCATCGGCCGTCCTGTTCGGCCGCCTTGGGGGGTTGATGCTGCCGTCCCCTTCCCTCGGCGGTGCTGCACCACCAGCGTGCGTCAGGATCTCCACACCGTTGTCCAACCAATCTCGCAAGAGATCTTGGTGCAGAGACTTACCCACGCGGCGCGCCTTGCCGGCTTCGGCACCGGCCGACTCCGGTTTCTCCGTGAAAGATTTCGCCCCTCTGAGTAGGCCTGCTTAATGGCCAGTACCTGCATCCTCGTCCCGTCACGCGTCTGCCAGATTGCGTTCAACAACACCTCCCGTGTCACGTCAGGGCAAAGGAGGAGCTGTGACATTGCGAAAAAGGGGGACCAGGGACTCACCGCGGGCGCCGGGTGCTCGGCATTGTAGGGCGCCTTGCCAAAGTGCCCGTCAGGGGCCAACCCGGCCTTGGAGATGGAGTTCACCCGGTCGTTCACCTGCTCCAGTGGCAGCCTCCTGGACAATATCCGGGTGGGATCCTGACGGTCGCCCATCTGACCAATGATGTGCACCCAACATTGCAGTGGCAGCACCCGACGCGCGATAAAGGCGGTGACGAGATCCGTCCCCTTGAGCCCTTCCCTGGCCGTCATCTCCTGGATCCAGTCGCACAAGTTTTGCACCCCCTGCGGCGGGTCCTTGGGCGCGTGGCCCCAGTTCTTCTTGGTGAGTGGCTGCTCATTGAAGAACGGGGGCAAGTTGATGGCGTCGGTCCCCGCCAACGTTGCGCACATAGAAAAAGGTATTCTCCCACTTCTTGGCAGAATCCTTGACGGGCATCTTGGGGAATATCCCGCCCAGCCGAATCGAAACGACGGCGGCCCCGCATTCAGACATGGCCCCGGCCTTCGGCCCCTGTTGCTTGAGGAAGAAGAGCCGGCTCCAGAGCTCCACGTTTGGCTCCACCCCCAAGTAGCCATCACAGAGGGTGACGAAACCCGAGAGCTGCAGCACGGCCTTCGCACCAAGATGGTGCGGCTGTAGCCCGAAGAAGGTGAGGAAGGCACGGAGAAAGTCGCTTGCGGGGAGGCCGAGCCCGCGCTTGAAATGGCTGTAGAAGACCACGCGCTCGCCGTTCTGCGACGGCGACTCCACCTCCTCTTCGGGCGTGTGTGCAGCGACATCCGCCGTTGACGGCAGTAGCTGGGTCTCGCAGAGATGCTGGATGTTAGCGTCGATGATGATGGATCCGTCCCACGAGCCCTTCGGCGGCGCCATCTGTGGTGCTCGGTGAGGGTGCAAGGTGAGGAGAAGAGAGGAGTCTAGCTCGGCCGACGGACGGTTCGGGCAGCGCCTAGTGCTCCGGTGGACGGCGAGCTCAGGAGACTGGGCGAAGAGAAGAAGGATGGGGCGAGGGGTGCATGCTTGAGCACTTCCGCCGCCCTCCCTTCGGTTTTATAACCACGACCGAACGTGGGGAAGTGGGATCGGTTCCGCCCGCTTTTCCACTTCTCCACATTGTGTGGGCACGATTACCCCATGAATTAACTGCACCGAGAAGTGAAATCGTCCGCAGTGGCCATAATAAATCCCCGCGCGGGGCCAAGGGCACGGTGTGGCGGGCCCCAGCACACTATTGCGTCCCGTCGCATGTGTGGCCTGTCAGGGCCTCTTCAGCTACTATTCGCCATGTGGCGCTCACGCCGGGCCAAGGGAGGTGCGTCCCTTCCCCTTCAAGATTCGGCAGACTCCTCGGTTTCCCACCCATGTCGGGATGCCGCGATCCGGCTTCCGGAAGCCACCACATAGTTGGTGTTGCCTTCTCAGGGGGTGAAACTGCGAAGGCCACCCTGCTTGAAGCCGGTGAGCCTTCATAGCTTCGAGGACTACTGTCGGGGGGATGAACCCCGGGCAGGTAACGGAACCCGGATCCCTTTTCAAAAACATCAGGGCCAACAACACCCCTCAATCCGGCTTGCCCTTGGCCGGATTTGCCCGCAACATCGGTCAAGGCCGCTGGCGCATGCCGGCCGGTCCCAGCAAGTCAAGCCTTCATCAAGAAGCAAGCACGAGCATAGTACGTCCCTCAACCCGGCCGCGGGTCAGCTCCTGTCCCATCCAAGGCATACAACGGAACAAGTCCCCTTGAAGGGATGAGCGAGGCAACAGTGGCCCACCTACCCCACTGACCGGCGTGAGCATGGGAACAGTGGCCCACCTACCCCACTGACCAGGGTGAGCATGGCTGCAGTGCATCCCCGTCCCACTGACGCAAGCCGATGGCGACTAGGCAACACGCCACTGTATTCGAGCTGGCTCAACCACTCCGTGACGCATGACAAGATGGGGAATAGTGCCCTCTGGCGCACGGGGACAACGCCGACTTCCCAGACGCTGATATCCCGGCCCCACGACCATGTAACTTCACCATTGTAACCCTGGGGGTTGACCTATAAAACCCCCAGGAGGCCTCCAAGCATTAGAGAGGACACACAATCAGATCATCAGTAGAACACACACACAAGGAGAAGGAGCAACCTATGCTCTGGCCTGTCTTCCTTCATCCCCAAAACAACTCTAGGAGCAAGCTTGTATCATCCACACATAAACCACACTTGGCAGGACTAGGGATGTTATCTCTTTGGAGAGCCCCGAACCTGGGTATATCTTGCGTGCCTTGCTTCCTCATGCCGACCTCACGTCTAGAGCCCACCGGTGCCCTCGAGCCTATCCCTCTCTCTAGCCATCCCTTGGCATTTGTCGTGCGCCCACCTCGACAGTTGGCGCCCACCGTGTGGCAGCTCGTGGTCTCGGCCGGAGACATGTTCCAGACGGGGCCCTTCATCCACTTTAGTGAGCACATCACGCACTCCATGTTCCCGTGCCCAGAATCTATGCTTGAGATATGATTATACTTGTTGATCTAGGATGAAGGCTCCACACCTTCCGTTTTCATGCAAAATTAATGATAATGAAACCTTAGGTTCTTATGCTAATGGTAGATATGATTACTATGATGTGGAACGAATAGAAGAATTTGTTGCTTTGAAGGGTGCTTATGAAATTGAATCTATGTTTGAAAAGTATGAAGATTATGATGATGCTGTTTACAGACTAGAAAATTTTGCTATACTTAAATATTCCTATGAGAATTATGAATATAATACTGATATTAACAAGTTTATTGAGAAAGTCTCCGCTGTCCAAGAAGAGACTAGTATTTTGCAAGAAGTTATGGAATAGGAAATAGATGAAACTGTGAGCTCATTGGATGAAAAAGATGATGAGGAGAGCGAAGAACAAAAGGAGGAAGAGCGGATTAGCTACCCATTCCCACCTTCTAATGAGAGTAACTCTTCAACTCAGACATTGTTTAATTTCCCTTCGTGCTTACCGAAGGATGAATGCTATGATAACTGCAATGATCCCATTGATTCATTTGAAATATCCCTTTTTGATGAACTTGATGCTTACTATGCTTGTGGCCATGATGCCAATTTGAATTATGCTTATGGAGATGAACTTGCTATAGTTCCTTATGTTAAGAATGGAATTGTTGCTATGGCACCAACATATGATAGTCCTATTATATTTTTGAATTCTCCCAACTACACTATATCAGAGAAGTTTGCTCTTATCATGGATTATATTGATGGGTTGCATTCTACCATTACACATGATGATTTTGGTGAATATAATATGCATGTGCTTGCTGCTCCTACTTGCAATTATTATGACAGAGGAACTACATCTTCGCCTCTCTATGTTTCCAACACAACAAAATTGTAAGAAACTGCTTATGCTATGTGTTGACCTTTACTTGATGTGCATGAATTGTTCTTTTATGGCATGCCAATGCATACGAAGAGAGTTTATAAGATATATGTTGCTTCATGCTCACTACTAAATTATAAATCATTGTGAATTAAAAATGGCTTTGATATACCTTGGGATCCGGGTGGATCAAATACTTGAGCACTTTATGCCTAGCTTAATGGTTTTAAAGAAAGCGCTGCTAGGGAGACAACCCAGAAGTTTTAGAGAGTCATTATATTCTATTGTGTGCTTTTATAAAGTTTAAAAACAAAAAAATATAGAGAGGAACTTAGAACTTTACAAAAAGAAAAGTGAAAGTGAGAAAGACAAGCACCGTTGAAGTGGGGGATGTCCTTGAACTTTGTTCATGCCCATGGAAACTTTGTGAATCTTGATTACAAAAACTTTTCAAAAAAAATAATTATCCCCTTGTACAAATCCATTGTATTATAAAAACTATTTTCCTTTAGGATGATTAGATTGCTTGTTGGTATGTGCGGCGCAAAAATGGAAACTTTGTCTGTAGTGCGTGAATTTACATTTTTTTTGGAATGTCAAAAGTTTTTTAATTTTTTTACATAGTACTTCTATACAAAATGTTTATTTTTCCTAATTTTTCAGAATTTTTGGAGTTACAGAAGTATGGTCAAAGTTCAGATTGCTATAGACTATTCTGTTTTTTATGCATTGTTTTGCTTGTTTTGATGTAACTATGGACTTTATTGGTGGTATTGAAAGTGCGTTATATCGACTAGAGGGGGCGAATAGGCGATTTTTAGAAATTCTTCACTAAGGAAATTCGAAGTGAGGATTTTCCTAAGCAACGAACTACTAGCAGCGGAATAAGTAATCAGGTACATGCATTACAAAGCAGTAGCATAGTCATGACGATGAAATGAAACATACAGAGCACAGGTAGCGTGAAAAACAGGATAAGCAGGCTGAAGACAAAGTGACTGAAGAATTAGGATTGAACAAATTGAGAAAGTCTCCACTCAAAATCTTCAAATAGTAACGATCAAGTTCATCAACACATGAATGAGGAAATGAAAGGGTTGAGGAAATAGAACCAGTAGCTTGGTGAAGACGATAATTTGGTAGACCAGTTCCAACTGTTGTGACAGTTGTACATCTGGTTGGAGTGGCTAGGTATTTAAACCTGAGGACACACAGTCCCAGACACATAGTCCTCACCGTATTCCCCTTGAGCTAAAGTCACACAGACCTCGCCCAATCACTCGTGGTAAGTCTTCACGTGACTTCAAAACCTTCACAGACTCGGCCACTCAGCGATCCATAATTCCTCTTAGACGCTCTAGACCATGACGCCTAACCGTTTGGAGGATGCACAGTCCTCAAAGGTAACAAGCGTCAGTTCCACACATGAACAATCTCTTCAGTGATGCTCAATCACTTTGGTTTTGGGTTTTTCCTCACTAATGATTTTCGCTCAAAGTCCTCAGAGGATGGGATGCTCTCAATGACAAGTGTTAGTTTCTCTCAGAGCAGCCAACCAAATAGTGGTTGTAGGGGGTGGCTATTTATAGCCTAGGAGTAGCCCAACATGATAAGACATAAATGCCCTTCAATGATATGCTCGTTAGGTGGGTAGGATATTTTGGGACCGCTGGCGCCTAGCATAGCAATGGTCGGAAATTAGAGCTCTCAAATTCCTCAGGGCTATCATGTTCCTCACTTGTAGGCAATCCGCACTGGTGAATTCCTAACTCCTCAGTCAGAACAAATTCCTCAGAGAACAGAAGATCTTTGTCTCTATCACTGAAGAAATTGCCTGAACTATATGAGGTTTCCAATGGCTTCACTCGAAAGAATTGGGCATGTGTAGGATTTTGAGATGAGCATCACTTTGAAAGTGTTGCCTTAGTTTTACCTCGCCCCCTTTAACAGTATGGTGTTTCCTATGACTCAGGAAAGATAAAATGAAACTAAGAAAACAAAAGTCTTCACGCTTCATAGTCCTCGCATTAATATCAAATTCTTCAAGGTCACACCAATTTCCTCATTATCAAATTCTTCAAGAAAAACCAAAGTCTTCAACTAAACACATTCATTTTTAGGGTTCAACTTTCATCATAAATATCAAACTCCTCATAGACTTATAGAACATGTGTACACTCACAAACACATTAATCCCTTAACCTATAAGTTTTCAATACACCAAAATCATTAAGGGGCACTAGATGCACTTACAGGTATAAGCCATGGAGAAGTTAGGATACAGTAGGGATAATGCAAAAATAAAATATGAATGGGTCTGCAACAACACTTAAAGTAGTGATTTGCTTTATTATACTAACGAATCTCACCGATTTTTCTGTTAAGTTTTGTGTGGGTGAAGTGTTCAAAGATCGAGGAGGTCTCGATATGAGGAGAAGGAGGAGAGGCAAGAGTTCAAGCTTGGGGATGCCCAAGGCACCCCAAGTAAGTATCCAAGGAGACTCAAGTGTCTAAGCTTGGGGATGCCCTAGAAGGCATCCCATCTTTCTTCAACAAGTATTGTTATGTTTTGGTTTTTGTTCCATTCATCTGATATGCGTAAATCTTGGAGCATCTTTTGTGTTTAGTTTTCATTTTTTGTTAGGGGGATGAACCCCGTGCAGGCAACGGAACCCGGATCCCTTTTCAAAAACATCAGGGTCAGCAATGCCCCTCAATCCGGCTTGCCCTTGGCCGGATTCCCGACGCAAGCCAGCCAAGTCCCATAATGCCGGTCAAGCCCGCTGGCGCATGCCGGCTGGTCCCAGCAAGTCAAGCCTTCATTAACAAGCAAGCACGAGCATAGTACGTCCCTCAACCCCATGAAGGGATGAGGGAGGCAACAGTGTCCCTCCTACCCCGCTGAGTGGCGTGAGCGTGGCAACAATGGCCCACCTACCCCGCTGACCAGGGCGGGCATGGCTAGAGTGTATTCCCGTCCCACTGATGCAAGCCGACAGCAACCAGGGGACGTGGCACTATAGCCGAGCCATCTCAATCACTCCATGACGCACACCAAGATGGGGAACAATGCCCTCTGGTGCATGGGGCCCACGCCCGGAGAACCTGGCGTACCCTGGTACCCGACGGGCCCTAGCGCTGGCTTCCCAAACCCTGACATCCCGGCCCACGACCATGTAATGTTACCATTTTAACCGTGGTGGGTTGACATATAAAACCCCCCAGGAGGCCTACATGCATGAGAGAGGACACACGATCAGATCATCAGTTGAACACAGACACAAGGAGAAGGAGCAACCTACGCTCTGGCTTGTCTTCCTTCCTCCCCAAAACAGCTCTAGGAGCAAGCTTGTACCATCAACACATAAACCACACTCGGCAGGACTAGGGGTGTTATCTCCCCGGAGAGCCCCAAACCTGGGTATGTCTTGCATCCCTTGCTCACTCATGCCGACCTCGCCTCTAGAGCCCACCGGTGCCCTCGAGCCTATCCCTCTCTCTAGCCATCCCTTGGCATCTGCCGTGCACCCACCACGACAATTTTCTTTTATGCACTATGCTGGTATGAGATAGTCCATGGTTGATTTATAGAATGCTCATTGCACTTCACTTATATCTTTTGAGTATGGCTTTATAGAATGCTTCATGTGCTTCATTTATATCATTTGAAGTTTGGATTGCCTGTTTCTCTTCATATAGAAAACCATTATTAAATGTTCTTTTGCTTCACTTATATTTATTAGAGCATGTGCAAGTCTTTTGTGGAAATAACCAAACTCTCATGCTTCACTTATATCTATTTAGAGAGTTAATAGGAATTGGTCATTCACATGGTTACTCAGAAAATCCTACATGAAACTTGTAGATAATTGAATATGATATGTTTGATTCCTTGCAATAGTTTTGCGATATAGAGACGGAATATGTTGGAGGTACTAGTAAACGGTTGTGGATAGTAGGAATATTGATGTTAAGGTTCGTGATTCCCGAAGCATGCACGTATAGTCTCTTGTTATGCTAAGAAGTTGGAGCATGATTTATTAATGATTTTCTTCCTTATGAGTAGCGGTCGGGGACGAGCGATGGTCTTTACCTACTAATCTATCCCCCTAGGGGCATGTGTAGTAGTACTTTGCTTCGAGGGCTAATAAACTTTTGCAATAAGTATATGAGTTCTTTATGACTAATGTGAGTCCATGGATTATACGCACTCTTACCTTTCCGCAATTTGCTAGCCTCTTCGGTACCATGCATTGCCCTTTCTCATCTCGAGAATCGGTGCAAACTTCGTAGGTGCATCCAAACCCCGTGATATGATATGCTCTATCACACATAAGCCTTATTATATCTTCCTCAAAACAACCACCATACCTACCTATTATGCATTTCCATAGCCATTCCGAGATATATTGCCATGCAACTTCCATCGCTTCCGTTCTGATGACTTGAGCGTTCATTGTCATATTGCTTTGCATGATCGTAAGATAGCAAGCATGATATTTCCATGGCTTGTCCATTTTTTGATATCGTTGTTATGCTAGATCATTTCACATCCTGGTACACCGCCAGAAGCATTCATATAGAGTCATACTTTGTTCTAGGTATCGAGTTATAATATTGAGTTGTAAGTAAATAGAAGTGTGATGATCAATAATTATTCATTATTAGAGCATGTCCAAGTGAGGAAAGTACGATGGAGACTATGATTCCCCCACGAGTCAGGATGAGGCTCCGGAAAAATATTAAAAGAAAGAAAAAGGAGAAAAAAAGTGAGGCGAAAAAGAGCCCAAGAAAAAAGAAAAAAAGAAAAAAGAGAAAATAAAAAACGAGAGAAAAGAGAGAAGGGGCATGCTAATTCCACACTTGTGCTTCCAAGTAGCACTATGTTTTTCATATAGAGAATCTCCTATGTTGTCACTTTCATACACTAGTGGGAATTTTTCATCATAGAATTATATGCACACCCACTTAGTTTTCATATTGAGCTTTCATACACTTATAGCTCTAGTGCATCCGTTGCATGTTAATCCCTACTCCTCGCATTGATATCAATTGATGGGCATTTACATAGCCTGTTGATTAGCCGCGTCGATGTGAGACTTTCTTACCTTTTTGTCTTCTCTATGTTTACTCCTATCATCATACTCTATTCCACCCATAGTGCTATATCCATGGCTTGCACTCATGTATTGCACGGTGGTGGAAAAACCTGAAGCGCGTTAAAAAGTATGAAGCAATTTCTCAGCTTGTCATCGGGGTTGTGCATGATAAATACTTTATGTTAAGAAGATGGTGCATGACAAGACTATATGATTTTGTAGGAATAGCATTCTTTAGCATTGATATTTTGAAAGACATGATTGTTTGTTGGGATGCCTGAGTACTGATGTGTTTATGTCAAATTATAGACTATTGCTTTGAATCACTCGTGTCTTAATATTCATGCCATGATTAGATATGATCAAGACTATACTAGGTAGCATTCCACATCAAAAATTGTTTTCTTTTTTATCATTTACCGACTTGAGAACGAGCAGGAATTAAGCTTGGGGATGCTGATATGTCTCCATCGTATCTATAATTTCTGATTGTTCCATGCCAATATTGTACAACTTTCACATACTTTTGGCAACATTTTATATGATTTATTGGACTAACATAGTGATCCAGTGCCCAGTGCCCAGTGCCCAGTGCTAGTTCCTGTTTGTTGCATGTTTTTTGTTTCGCAGAATATCCATATTAAACGAAGTCCAAATGCAATAAAAATTTATGGAGAATTGTTTTGGAATATATGTGATTTTTGGGAGGTGGAATCAACGCAAAAGGAGGCCCACAGCCCCCACAGTACACCAGGGCGTGCCCCAGGGCCCAAGCGCGTGGTGGTGGGTTGTGGTCACCTCATAAGGTGGTTGCTGCTCTACTTCAAGCACAAGGAAGCTTATATCCGAAAAAACCGTGTTAAAATCTCAGTGCAATCGGAGTTACGGATCTCTAAGAATGTAAGAAACGGTTTTTGGCCAGAAACCAGGGACGCGAAACAGAAGACAATAGAGAGAGAGAGATCCAATCTTGGAGGGGCTCTCGCCCCTCCGCCGCCATGGAGGCCATGGACCAGAGGGGGAACTCTCCTCCCACATAGGGAGGGGGGCAAGGAAGAATAAGGAGGGGGCTCTCTCCCCCTCTCTCCCGGTGGCGCCGGAGCATCGCCGGGTCAATCATTGTGACGACGATCTACTCCAACAACTTTGCTGCCATGAACACCAACTCTGTCCCCCTCTATGCAGCGGTGTAACCTCTCTTCTACCCACTGTAATCTCTACTTAAACATGGTGCTCAATGCTATATATTATTTCCCAATAATCTATGGCTATCTTATGATGTTTGAGTAGATTCGTTTTGTCCTATGGGTTGATTGATGACCGTGATGGTTTGAGTTGTATGTTTTATTTTGGTGTTGTCCTATGGTGCCCTTCGTGTCACGCAAACATGAGGGATCCCTGATGTAGGGTGTCGCAATATGTTCATGATTTGCTTATGGCGGGTGGCGTGAGTGATAGAAGCACATACTCGAGTAAGTGGGTTGTTGCGTATGGGAGTAAAGAGGACTTCAGACTTATGGCTATGGTTGGGTTTTACCTTAATGATCTTTAGTAGTTGCGAATGCTTGCTATAGTTCCAATCATAAGTGCATATGATCCAAGTACGGAAAGTATGTTAGCTCATGCCTCTCCCTCATATAAAATTGCAATAATGATCACCGATCTAGTTATCGATCACCTAGGGACAAATGACTTTCCTGCGTGACACAAGCTATCTACTTTTATTGCCTTGTAATTCATTCGTAGTTCTTGTTCTAGGTAGAGCAAACACTAAGTGTGTGTAGAGTTGTATCGGTGGTCGATAGAACTTGAGTGAATATTTGTTCTAACTTTATCTCCTCGTTGGGGTTCGACACTCTTATTTATCAAAAAGGGCTACAAACGACCCCCTATACTTGTGGGTTACATCGAGCAAGATGGGATTTCATCCCTCCAATCAGGCGAGATATAATCTGGGCCCCTCATGTGATCCGACCAAGATAAGCATGGCCACGCGACAAGGATTATGAGATAATCCGGTTAGTGGTCGGCATCGCTGGAACGAGAAAGAGGTCAGGATAGCACAAGGATGACAGACTCGCCTTGATCCCGACAACATATATCATGTGGCAAAGGCGACAGAAGTATGGCATGTTTTACAGGTTCGCTAACCGGCTTGATTGTGAACTTGGTGATTGGCACGCCTTACTAGAGGCCTCTACCAATCGAGCAGGTCAGAGGTAATCCGATCTGCGACCAAGCTGACTTGAACCGAAGGGCTCGCATGCTTAAGGGGAGGAACCTATGTGGCTGGATACGACTTACGACTCAGATATGATCTTACTCGGACTCGGATCCAGGCCGAACAGACTTTGGGCTTTAGGATTCATGCGAGGCCCAAGTGTTGACGAGCGTGCGATGCCTATATATAGTGGAGGTGCGGCACACTCATTCAGTTGATCGCTTCAGCGCCGTCACTAGGGTTTTTCATGTGTTGCAACTCGCCACCTCCACTCGTCACCGGCTGTGTGATCGGACCTAGCAGTCCGCCACACAATGTTCCTCCTGCACGCGCAGATACTGTTAGAGGCAGTGCACATCTGCTGCTCCAATGAATCTATATGTGGGATCCAATGACTGGCTGTTTGAGGGCGATCGGACGAGGAGGAGATGACTCTGGATGCACTGCCCCAACTCTACTTCCATTTGCATGACACTACACGTCTATTGGTAATGATCAGTGTTCCATCTCCTCTAGCATGTTCCTGGATGTTCTGCTGGTAGGAAATTTTAATTTGCAGTCGACGCACCCTACCGTAGATCCCAACAACTTTTGGCGCGCCAGGTAGGGGGCGTCAGTGTTCAAATCTTTGGTATGTTCGACACCTTCACCATGAGCGGCGATGAGCATGGCTTCGCCCAATAAATCATGGACCAAAAGCAAACAGACTACTCTCGGCGAGCAGGAGGCTCAGCAGCTGGTGCTACAGTCACTGCCACAACTTGAGGTGGAGGGCTCTTGCCTGAACCCGTCCGCGAGCGGGCAGCGGAGCTCCCTCCACGACATGGAGGGTTGAAAGAGCAACTATCCCTAGGTGGTTTTGGTAATTCATAACAACATATAGCTCATTGAGCTAATGCTATTCCAAGACAATTATTTCAAGAAAGCTTAATGAATGGCATGGCATGCATGATAAAAGTGGATCCCTCAAAATATCAAGGACAAAGGATTGGCTCAAGCTCAAAAGCTCAAGACTCTTCATTTTACATTTTAGTGATCCCAGATCACATTGAGTCTATAGGAAAAGCCAATACTATCAAGGAGGGATGAGATGTTGCTTAATGAGCCTCTTTCTTCAAGTGCTTAGTGATATGCTCCAAAAACCCTCAACTACTTCCTCACATCCACATATGACCTAAACCCAAAGTCAAAATTGGTCCCACTTATTCTTTCTATCCGGCGCCACCAAGTTCAAATGTCATAGCCACTGCCACAAACCCTAGGCAAATCGGTCTCACCGATAGGGATCTCGGTCTCACCGAGATGGGATTGTAATCTCTCTATTTCCCTTCATAACGTTTCGGTCTAACCGAAGTGAGCGATCGGTCCCACCGAGATTGCAATGTATAGTCCCTGTTTCCTTTTCGTAACATTTCGGTCTCACCGAAATGAGCGGATGTCCCACCGAGTTTACCTGACCAACTCTCTGGTTAGCTTATTACCAAAATCAGTCTCACCGAGTTTGTGTAATCGGTCTCACCGAGATTACGTTATGCCCTAACCCTAACCATATCGGTCCTACCGAGTTGCATGTCGGTCCCACCGAAAATCCTAACGGTCACTAGGTTTACTAAATCGGTCCGACCGATTTTGTTGATTCGGTCCCACCGAGTTTGGTAGATTGTGTGTAACGGTTAGATTTTGTGTGGAGGCTATATATACCCCTCCACCTCCTCTTCATTCGTGGAGAGAGCCATCAGAACAAACCTACACTTCCAACTTACCATTTCTGAGAGAGAACCACCTACTCATGTGTTGAGGCCAAGATATTCCATTCCTACCATATGAATCTTGATCTCTAGCCTTCGCCAAGTTGCTTTCCACTCAAATCTCCTTTCCACCAGATCCAAATCCCATGAGAGAGAGTTGAGTGTTGGGGAGACTATCATTTGAAGCACAAGAGCAAGGAGTTCATCATCAACGCACCATTTGTTACTTCTTGGAGAGTGGTGTCTCCTAGATTGGCTAGGTGTCACTTGGGAGCCTCCGACAAGATTTTGGAGTTGAACCAAGGAGTTTGTAAGGGCAAGGAGATCGCCTACTTCGTGAAGATCTACCGCTAGTGAGGCAAGTCCTTCGTGGGCGACGACCATGGTGGGATAGACAAGGTTGCTTCTTCGTGGACCCTTCGTGGGTGGAGCCCTCCGTGGACTCGGGCAACCGTTACCCTTCAGGGTTGAAGTCTCCATCAACGTGGATGTACGATAACACCACCTATCGGAACCACGACAAAAACATCAGTGTCTCTAATTGAGTTTGAATCCTCCAAACCCTTCCCTTTACATTCTTGCAAGTTGCATGCTTTAATTTCCGCTGCTCATATACTCTTTGCATGGTTGCTTGAATTGTGTGAAGATTGCTTGACTTGTCCAAAGATAGCTAAAATCTGCCAAAGTCTAAAATTGGGAAAAGGTTAAGTTTTTAATTGGCCAAGTAGTCTAATCGCCCCCCTCTAGACATACTTCAAGGTCCTACAAGTGGTATCAGAGCTTTGGTCTCCATTTGCTTTGATTTCCATAGCTTTTGGTGGTCATAGCCTTGGTTTCACAACCTAGGAGAGTATGCCATCTAGCGAGGGAAATTATCACCGTAGAGGTCCTTACTTTGATGGTACTAATTTTGCTAGTTGGAAGCATAAGATGAAAATGCATATTCTTGGACATGACCCCGCCGTTTGGGCTATTGTGTGTATTGGCTTGCAAGGTGAATTCTTTGATGGGAGAGAGCCGAACCGTGAAGCTAGCGCGGAAGAATTGAAGATGCTGCAATACAACGCTCAAGCTTGTGATATCCTCTTCAATGGCTTGTGCCTCGAGGAATTCAACAAAATCAGCCGTCTTGAGAATGCAAAGGAAATTTGGGATACTTTGATTGATATGCATGAAGGTACCGACTCCGTCAAGGAATCCAAGTTGGATGTGCTCAAAAGTCAGCTTGACAAGTTCAAAATGAAGGATGGTGAAGGTGTCGCTGAAATGTACCCTAGGCTTGCACTTATCACAAAATGAGATTGCCGGCTTAGGGAGTGAAGAGATGACCGACAGATTCATCATCAAGAAGATCCTAAGAGCATTGGATGGAAAGTATGATACCGTGTGCACATTGATCCAAATGATGCCAAATTACAAAGATCTCAAGCCAACGGAAGTCATTGGAAGAATTGTTGCTCATGAGATGTCACTCAAGGACAAGGAGGAACTTCACAACAAGTCAAGCGGTGCTTACAAAGCCTCATGTGAAGCCCCCACATCATCAAGTGAGAAACAAACCTTCAATGAAGAATTGAGCTTAATGGTGAAGAACTTCAACAAATTCTACAAGAGTAGAAGCAAAGAAAGAAGCTCTAAGTCAAGGTCCTATAATGACAAAAGATCTTCTAGTCAAGAGTGCAATTGCTACAATTGTGGGAGACCCGAACACTATTCCAATGAGTGTACGGCACCCTACAAAAGAAGAGAAGATTCTCCAAAAAGAAGAAGCAAAAGAGAAGAATCACCACCAAGAGAGAGGAGTAGTAGAGATTATCGTTATGAACGAAGACCCTCACGAAGAAGCAAGGATTCGAAAAGGAAGGACAAGTCATCAAGGAGCTACACAAAACGAAGACATCAAGCTCATGTTGGTGAATGGGTATCCGGCTCCAACTCCGACAATCACTCCGAGAGAAGCTATCACTCCGACTCCGAATATACTCAAGATGAAGGTGTTGCCGGTCTAGCACTTGTGTCAACCAACTCCTACGACATATTTGACTCACCAAATGAAGGAATTGGAAGATGCTTCATGGCCAAAGGTCCTAAGGTAAAACATCCCGAGTATGTTGATTTCAATAGTGATGAAGATGACTTGCTAGGTGATGATGATTTACTTGTTGACAACTCTAGTGATGAATACTATGATGAAACGTCAATTAATCATGCTAATCAACATAAAGCGAATGACAATGATAAGGAGAAGATTGAGCTTCTAACTAAAGAACTAAACACTCTTAAGTTAGCTCATGAAACTATCTTCGAAGATCATCGAGAACTTTTAAGGGCTCATGAGAAGTTACGCTTTGAAAAGCTCAATCTTGATCAAGAGCATGAGTTCTTAAAGGCAATCAATGATGATCTTCGTAAGAAAAGTTCTTCTTACATTGCCAAGCTTTTACTCTTATCTACTTACATGCCTCAAGTCAAGTCTAGTAACAAGTACAAGAAAGATCCTTCCTCTAGTAGTAACAATAATAATGCCAAATCCAATATTGTTGCTTCTAGTAGTTCTATTGATTCCACTAATGGTTCGCTTAGCCAAGTTACACTTGAGCAATAAAATAGCTTATTGAAGGGAATTATAGAGAAAGGTGTATACAAGAGCCTTGCCGGGAGTAAGCAATTCAAGGAAATTGTACGCAAGCAAGGAAGGCATCGGAAGAATCAAGGTGTTGGTTTTGAACAAAAGTTCAATGCCAATGGAGTTGAGTGGGAAGAAGATCGATACCCCAAGACGAAGTTTGTTCCTCAACAAGAGAAGTATGATCCTACTTCCTTCAAGGGAACACTAGCACAAGATGATCTTCCACCACAAGACCACAAGAACAAAGGCAAGGACAAGCTTCAAGAAGAGATTGATGCATTTGAAGAAGCACCTAAGGCCTTGGTCAAGTGGGTTCCCAAGACTACGTCAAGTTCTACTTCATTAAGTACAACTACAACTCCAAGGATTCCCATCAAGATGATGTGGATCCCGAAGAAGAATAACTAGAGAGTTCTTGAGGGTGACTCCGCCAACATTCTTCACTCATATCATTATGGCAAGGACAAGTGCAATCAACTTCCACATCTTGCACTAGTTCAAGGAGTCACAATCCCTCATGTTGGTAAGGCAAGGGACAAGGTAACCTAATGATTTCATGGACATCATCTTGTGTGAGCATCACTCTATGTCTATGGATATTCTTGTTTGTTCCTTGTGGGACTAACCCATGTAGGTATTGAAAGTGCAACCCACTCCAAAGGATTGCTCCAAATGATCTACATCAACATTGAGCATCCACATCTTCAACATCTACATGAAGTCATCATCAACAAAACCCAAGGTTAGTTCATCCCTCTAAGGGGGGATCTCACATCTAAGGGGAGCTTAACTCTAAGAATTGAGTCAAAGCAACTCTAATGATGTGAACACATCAATGCATTATGTAAAAGTGGTAACCCCACTTGATCTTAAACGATGAGTATGACCTATGATCAAATGTTCTCATTTGACTCCTAAGTCAATATACTCATATATGGATGACCTAGTAATCGCCAATTGTTTGATAGATGCTAGAATTGGTTGTGCATGCTTTGCCACATATTTCATTTGCCATTTTATTGTGTGAGCATGTTGAATGCATATTTTACTCATTCGAGGACATCCACTTGTTGCTTTGATTGATTGGCTTCTTTTTCTTTGGCCAAGTGGATGGACAAGAATGCCTAAGAACCTTCTCTAGCTATCTATGCTTTTCTCGTCTCAAACTCTATTCATGCTACATCACAAAAATTGATCAAGTTAGATTCGAACCACTCTGTGTGAGGAGCACTCGGAGTCCCCGATTCGTCATAGACTTAAACTTCCAAAACTTCTTTGTGATTCTCGGTCTGACCGATTCCTCCATTTCGGTCCTATCGAGATCACTAAGTCGATCTAGGTTTTCAATCTCGGTGCAACCGATTTGAACTTTTCGATCACACCGAGTTGTCAGTAATCGCATCAGCGATTATGCATCTCGGTGCCACCGAGTCGTTCCACTCGGTCACACCGACAGTGTCGGGCTATATATACTCACGGGCAAAAATTTGGAAACTTTCTCCAAACCCCTTCGCCCGCGCATAGCTCGCTCTGCCTCCAGGGTCTCCGGATCGTCTCCTCGTCGCCAGCCGCCTCCTGTCGCTGGTCTCCGCCGCCGTCAACGGAATTCACCCCCGCCGTTGCCGCCGTAGCGAGTTCATCGCCAAGCTAGGGTATGGACTCGATCACAGTGCTATCCCCGTCCGATTCCTAGCACATTGTGTTCATTATGATTCTTGCCATGATTGAAACACTCCTATCCAGTCAATACAATCCTTAGAATAGATGCGATTTGAAAATTTAGGGTTAGGTTTCCGTCGAAACCATCTTAGACCCACCGGGTTGGAAAACTCGGTCCCACCGATTTCGCTAACGCCATTGCACTAGTAGCTCTCGGTATGACCGAGAATTGCTAATCGGTGTGACCGATTTTAGAACTTTGTGAAACCCTAGCAGTCTCGGTGCCACCGAACTGTGACTCGGTCTGACCGAGTTCACTAGTTTAGGTTCCAAAACTGCTTCGGTATCACCGAGTTTGAAAATCGGTTGATCTGAAATGCTTTTTTGTGGAAAACTAAAACTAAGTTTTTAAATCATTTTTTTGCAAAAATCTCTGCATTTTGTGATGCTCATCCATTCTATCTCATCTATAACTACTCACAGGGTCAACAGTCAGTGATTTCAGCATGTCAGACCAAAGTGATAGTCAAAACAAGTCAGAAGAGCACAATCACATGAGTGAGGGCACTAGTCCCTCTAGCACTTCAGATGATGGTAGCAGGAGCACTCCAAGCAATTTGCCTAAAGCTGCCACCAGGACAAGGAAGAAGAGAACCTCAGAATCTGAGGATGAGGATTACATGGAAGAAGAAGATGAGGCTACTTCCAAGAAGGTAGTGCTCAAAAAGGAGTATGCCTTAGCAAAGAACACAAAGCCTGGACTCAATAGGAAGGTCCCTGCCAAGAGGACACCTATGCTGAAGGTCAGAGGATCAACTCAAGTACCTGAAAAGACTGATCCCAAAGAGGCACCTGCAAGAAGAATTACCACTTCCAAACCCAAGAAGGTTCCCACTGGAGAAACTATGAAGTTTACTATTGAGTCAGAAGATGAAGCTGCCGGTCAAGATAAGAAGAAGAAGAGATCTAGAACCACTACTGCCAAGGTTCTTGGCAACCCCTCTATGAGGAGAGACTCTGAGGAGGAGGAAGAAGAGGTTGCTGCACCAGCACCCAAGGCACAAAAGCTGATGGGTGATGCTATAAAGTCAGGGGCTGCAACATCAAAGCCCAAGGAAGCACCCAAAGCTGCCCCCAAGCCCAAGATTGCACCAAAGAGGAATGCCAGGAGTATACCAGCTGCTGAGAAGAACAAGGCCCCAGTGCCTGAAGTTGCTGATGAAGAAGATGATGAAGGACAAGTCCTGAGGAAGCCGAAGCCCAAGATTCCAGACCACAATGATGCTCATCCTATGGCTGAGAACATGAAGTTAAGAAAGGATGCAGGACTCAGACTGTGGAGGTTGTCAAATCCATATGCTACCAGGAGAAGGATTGCTGTTGATTACAGGTTCCACACTAAGGAACTGCAAGATTTCTATGCACAGTGCTGTTGGACAAGAAGCCTATAGTGTGTGATATGAGGTGGGTCGACTGGACCTACATGAAGGAAAATGAAGAACACTATCTGGAGTGCAAGACAGTTTCATTGCTTGTGGAGTTGCAGACTTTGTTGGGCAGAAGCTCACAAAGTGGAATGATGAGCTCATTATGCAATTCTACTCCACAGCACACCTCTATCCAGATGGTAGGATAGTTTGGATGTCTGAAGGTACAAGGTACCAATCTGAAGGTACAAGGTACCAATCAACCATTGAGGAATCGGCAAATCTGATCAATGCACCAAAGGAGAGTGAAGATGACTTGTATGTCTATGCCAAGAAGAAGATGGATCACAATACCAGGGCTCATATGTACAAGGAAATCCCAGATGCTGCAGTTGAGACACATAAGTTTGGGTTAGTTCATTATCTTCTGTCAGGACTCCCAACAATCAACTGGATCCTATGGCACACTCTTTTGCCCAAGTCAGGTGACCACAACATGATTAGAGGGCATGCTATAAACTTGCTACACTTGTTTGATGTGCCACAAAAATTCAAGGTCATGAGCCTCATTGTTGAGACCATTAAGAGGACAGCAGCAGACAAGAAGAGAAGTTGTGGGTATACCCCACAGATTCAGGAGTTGATTAACTCAAAGATGGGCACAGGCACATACTTGCTGGACAAAGAACATTTTGCTATCTATCCAGAATTTGAGGACAATCAAGTTGTGATGAATGAGAATGAACCATCATCAGTACAAGCTCAAGAGAAGAAGGAGGAAGCAAAGAAAGAGAAGGCTGCCAAGATGCCAACTCAAGAGGAGGCACCTGAGTACTTTTTGAAGAACAAGCAGGAGCAGCTTGGTTACTTGATAGCATCAACACTGAGGATTGAGAAGGGGTTGGCCACCCTAACTCAAAACCAGGAGAGCCTGGAAAGAATCATGGAACAAAAATTCTATGATCTAGATGTCAAAGTAACTGAGATTCAGTCAGTTGTGGAGCAGCTACAGGATGACATGCAGGAGAGGAAGGGCAAGACAACCACTAATGCATTTGCCAAAGTGCCTAGAGCTCAGAGATCAGCTGCAGTGCCTGTGACAGACACCAGAGCCACATCATCTGCACCAGCTACAGCTCCTATAGCTCTAGTGCAACCAGCTCCAGCACCAACTCCTCTAGCTCCATCCACATCAACTGAAGCCTTCGTCCAAGGAGCCATCTCTACACCACCACCTGAAGATCAAGCCTGAGAGTCGATCTAGCACTATGCATTTTCTATGAACTTTTTGGTAACTTGTTGCCAAAGGGGGAGAAAAATGTATAGATCATAGGCTTCAAGAGAGAGAGAGTGTTGCATTTTGTTCTCTCCTACTTTGGTGGTTAAACTTTGTTTGCTTTTGATTGCTGAGATACTATGCTATTATCTGTGAGACATTGATGATCATGTGTTTGATCATAAGCTACACTTATGCTTGTTAGATGATATTATCTTACCTATCCTTATATGATCATTCACTTTGCTTGGTGATGAGTGCATGTATTCAATCTTTATTATTTTGAGCACTCCACCAAGATGTATGTGACATGGAAGAGTAACTCATGAGTCTAATTCCTTGTGCATTTGTAGTCCAAAGCAAATCTTAAACTATGCACAAATTTAGGGGGAGCTCTTGCTTATCACATACTTCTCAAAGCGACGATGTTTTTCAATCTTATTATCATTTGTCGAAGCTTTGATCTATATGTTGTCATCAATTACCAAAAAGGGGGAGATTGAAAGTGCAACTATCCCTAGGTGGTTTTGGTAATTCATAACAACATATAGCTCATTGAGCTAATGCTATTCCAAGACAAATATTTCAGGAAAGCTCAATGAATGGCATGGCATGGATGATGAAAGTGGATCCCTCAAAATATCAAGGACAAAGGATTGACTCAAGCTCAAAAGCTCAAACTCTTCATTTTACATTTTAGTGATCCAAGATCACATTGAGTCTATAGGAAAAGCCAATACTATCAAGGAGGGATGAGGTGTTGCTTAATGAGCCTCTTGCTTCAAGTGCTTAGTGATATGCTCCAAAAACCCTCAACAACTTTCTCACATCCACATATGACCTAAATCCAGTCAAAATCGGTCCCACCGATTCTTTCTATCCGGCGCCACTGAGTTCAAATGTCATAGCCACTGCCACAAACCCTAGGCAAATCGGTCTCACCGATAGGGATCTCGGTCTCACCGAGATGGGATTGTAATATCTCTGTTTCCCTTTGTAACGTTTCGGTCTAACCGAAGTGAGCGATCGGTCCCACCGAGATTGCAATGTAAACTCCATGTTTCCTTTTCGTAACATTTCGGTCTCACCGAAATGAGTGAATCGGTCCCACCAAGTTTACCTGACCAACTCTCTGGTTAGCTTATTACCAAAATCGGTCTCACCGAGTTTATGTAATCGGTCTCATCGAGATTACGTTATGCCCTAACCCTAACCGTATCGGTCCTACCGAGTTGCATGTCAGTCCCACCGAAAATCCTAACGGTCACTAGGTTTACTAAATCGGTCCGACCGAGTTTGTTGATTCGGTCCCATCGAGTTTGGTAGATTGTGTACAATGGTTAGATTTTGTGTGGAGGCTCTATATACCCCTCTACCTCCTCTTCATTCATGGAGAGAGCCATCAGAACAAACCTACACTTCCAACTTACCATTTCTGAGAGAGAACCACCTACTCATGTGTTGAGGCCAAGATATTCCATTCCTACCATATGAATCTTGATCTCTAGCCTTCCCCAAGTTGCTTTCCACTCAAATCTTCTTTCCACCAGATCCAAAGCCCATGAGAGAGAGTTGAGTGTTGGGGAGACTATCATTTGAAGCACAAGAGCAAGGAGTTCATCATCAATGCATCATTTGTTACTTCTTGGAGAGTGGTGTCTCCTAGATTGGCTAGGTGTCACTTGGGAGCCTCCGACAAGATTGTGGAGTTTAACCAAGGAGTTTGTAAGGGCAAGGAGATCGCCTACTTCGTGAAGATCTACCGCTAGTGAGGCAAGTCCTTCATGGGCGACGACCATGGTGGGATAGACAAGGTTGCTTCTTCGTGGACCCTTCGTGGGTGGAGCCCTCCGTGGACTCAAGAACTGCTACCCTTCGTGGGTTGAAGTCTCCATCAACGTGGATGTACGATAGCACCACCTATCGGAACCACGACAAAAACATCCATGTCTCCAATTGCGTTTGAATCCTCCAAACCCTTCCCTTTACATTCTTGCAAGTTGCATGCTTTAATTTCCGCTGCTCATATACTCTTTGCATGCTTGCTTGAATTGTGTGAAGATTGCTTGACTTGTCCAAAGATAGCTAAAATCTGCCAAAGTCTAAAATTGGGAAAAGGTTAAGTTTTTAATTGGTCAAGTAGTCTAATCACCCCCCTCTAGACATACTTCAAGGTCCTACAAGGATGAAGACCCACACGTGTGGCCACACGACTGGCGCAACGGTTCCCACGCCACCGCACTGGTGACCTCATGCGAAGCCATCATTCACAACAGCTCTGGAAGTCTTGCAAACCTTCCCATTCCAGTCGAATGTGCCGGGATAGGAGTCGACAAGTGGTTGAAATCCATGGTATTGAGGCACAGGTGGCGGACGCGATCAGACGCATGACCTAGAGCGCGCCTCATAGCGCCCTTCGCAATATGCGGTCGGAGAGCACTCTCGAGTTCATGCTTCGTAGCACGGCTCGCACACCCCTTCCATGATGTGTGCGCTTCGTTGCACCGAGGGGCCGTGAAGCCGATCCGAAGACAATAACCGATGGGGGTACCGTCCCCTGGCATCTGCAGCCCAACGAAAATGCTTGTGCTAGTGCAAGAGCTGTTGCGGTTCCCGACGGTCATGCCGGATAACGCGTTGAAGGAAATATGCCCTAGAGGCAATAATAAAGTTATTATTTATTTCCTCATATCATGATAAATGTTTATTATTCATGCTAGAATTGTATTAACCGGAAACATAATACATGTGTGAATACATAGACAAACATAGTGTCACTAGTATGCCTCTACTTGACTAGCTCATTGATCAAAGATGGTTGAGTTTCCTAACCATGGATATGAGTTATCATTTGATCAGTGGGATCACATCATTAGAAGAATGATGTGATTGACTTGACCCATTTCGTTAGCTTAGCACTTGATCGTTTAGTATGTTGCTATTGCTTTCTTCATGACTTATACATGTTCCTATGACTATGAGATTATGTAACTCCCGCTTACCGGAGGAACACTTTGTGTGCTACCAAACGTCACAGCATAACTAGGTGATTATAAAGGTGCTCTACAGGTGTCTCTGAAGGTACTTGTTGAGTTGACGTATTTCGAGATTAGGATTTGTCACTCCGATTGTCGGAGAGGTATCTCTGGGCCCTCTCGGTAATGCACATCACTATAAGCCTTGCAAGTAATGTAGCTAATGAGTTAGTTACAGGATGATGCATTACGTAACGAGTAAAGAGACTTGCCGGTAATGAGATTGAACTAGGTATTGAGATACCGACGATCAAATCTCGGGCAAGTAACATACCGATGACAAAGGGAACAATGTATGTTGTTATGCAGTTTGACCGATAAAGATCTTCGTAGAATATGTGGGAGCCAATATGAGCATCCAGGTTCGGCTATTGGTTATTGATCGGAGACTTGTCTCGCTCATGTCTACATAGTTCTCGAACCCGTAGGGTCCGCACGCTTAAAGTTCGATGACGGTTATATTATGAGTTTATGTGTTTTGATGTACCGAAGGTAGTTTGGAGTCCTGGATGTGATCACGGACATGACGAGGAGTCTCGAGATGGCCGAGACAAAAAGATCGATATATTGGACGACTATATTTGGACACCGGAATGGTTCCGGGTGAGATTGGGATAATACCGGAGCACCGGGAGGTTATCAGAATCCCCCGGGAGGTATATGGGCCTTAATGGGATTTAGTGGAAAGGAGGGGAAAGGATCAAGGGAGGGGGCGTGCCCCCAAGGCCAATCCGAATTGTGAGGGGGGCCGCCCCCATTTCCTTCCTCCCTCCTTCCTCTTCCTTCCCTCTCCCTCTCCAAATAGGAAAAAGAGGAGTCCTACTCCCGGTGGGAGTAGGACTCCCCCCTTGGGTGCGCCTCCTCTTCCTGATCGGCTCTCTCCTCCCCTCCTTTATATACGGAGGAGGGGGGCACCTCATAAACACAACAATTGATCCCTTGGATCTCTTAGCCGTGTGCGGTGCCCCCCTCCACCATAATCCACCTCGATAATATTGTAGCGGTGCTTAGGCGAAGCCCTGCATCGGTAGAACATCATCATCGTCATCATGCCGTCGTGCTGACGGAACTCTCCCTCAAAGCTTGGCTGGATCAGAGTTCGAGGGACGCCATCGAGTTGAACGTGTGTAGAACTTGGAGGTGCCGTGCATTTGGTACTTGATCGGTCGGATCGCGAAGACGTACGACTACATCAACCACGTTGTGCTAATGCTTCCGCTTTCGGTCTACGAGGGTACATGGACACACTCTCCCCTCTCGTTGCTATGCATCACCATGATCTTGCGTGTGCGTAGATTTTTTTTTGAAATTACTACATTCCCCAACAGTGGTATCAGAGCCAGGTTTTATGCGTAGATGTTATATGCACGATTAGAACACAAGTGAGTTGTGGGCGATACAAGTCATGCTGCTTACCAACATGTCACACTTTGGTTCGGCGGTATTGTTGGATGAAGAGGCCCGGACCGACATTATGCGTACGCTTACGCGAGACTAGTTTTACCGCCGTGCTTTGCACACAGGTGACTAGTGGGTGTCAGTTTCTCCAACTTTAGTTAACCGAGTGTGGCTACGCCTGGTCCTTGCGAAGGTTAAAACAACACTAACTTGACGAACTATCATTGTGGTTTTGATGCGTAGGTAAGAACTGTTCTTGCTCAACCCATAGCAGCCACATAAAACTTGCAACAACAAAGTAGAGGACGTCTAACTTGTTTTTGCAGGGCATGTTGTGATGTGATATGGTCAAGGCATGATGCTATATTTTATTGTATGAGATGATCATGTTTTGTAACCGAGTTATCGGCAACTGGAAGGAGCCATATGGTTGTCGCTTTATTGTATGCAATGCAATCGCCCTGTAATTGCTTGACTTTATCACTAAGCGGTAGCGATAGCCGTAGAAGCAATAGTTGGTGAGACGACAATGATGCTACGATGGAGATCAAGGTGTCGCCGGTGATGATGGTGATCATGACGGTGCTTCGGAGATGGAGATCACAAGCACAAGATGATGATGGCCATATCATATCACTTATATTGATTGCATGTGATGTTTATCTTTTATGCATCTTATCTTACTTTGATTGACGGTAGCATTATAAGATGCTCTCTCACTAAATTTCAAGATAAAAGTGTTCTCTCTGAGTATGCACCGTTGCCAAAGTTCATCGTGCCCAGACACCACGTGATGATCAGGTGTGATAAGCTCTACGTCCATCTACAACTGGTGCAAGCCAGTTTTGCACACGCAGAATACTCAGGTTAAACTTGACGAGCCTAGCATATGCAGATATGGCCTCATAACACTGAGACCGAAAGGTCGAGCATGAATCATATAGTAGATACGATCAACATAGTGATGTTCACCATTGAAAACTACTCCATTTCATGTGATGATCGGTTATGGTTTAGTTGATTTGGATCACGTGATCACTTAGATGATTAGAGAGATGTCTATCTAAGTGGGAGTTCTTAAGTAATATGATTAATTGAACTTAAATTTATCATGAACTTAGTACCTGATAGTATTTTGCTTGTCTATGTTTGTTGTAGATAGATGGCCCGTGCTGTTGTTCCGTTGAATTTTAATGCGTTCCTTGAGAAAGCATAGTTTAAAGATGATGGTAGCAATTACACGGACTGGGTCCATAACTTGAGGATTATCCTCATTGCTGCACAGAAGAGTTACGTCCTGGAAGCACCGCTAGGTGTACCACCTGCGCCAGCAACTGCAGACATTGTGAATGCCTGGCAGTCGCGTGTTGATGACTACTCGATAGTTCAGTGTGCCATGATTTACGACTTAGAACCGGGACTTCAACGATGGTTTGAACGTCATGGAGAATATGAGATGTTCCAGGAGTTGAAGTTAATATTTCAAGCAAATGCCCGGACTGAGAGATATGAAGTCTCCAATAAGTTCTACAGCTGCAAGATGGAGGAGAATAGTTCTATAAGTGAACATAAACTCAAAATGTCTGGATATTGCAATCACTTGATTCAACTGGGAGTTAATCTTCCTGATGATAGTGTCATTGACAGAATTCTTCAATCACTGCCACCAAGCTACAAGAGCTTCATGATGAACTATAATATGCAAGGGATGAACAAGACAATTCCCAAGCTCTTTGCAATTCTAAAAGCTGCGGAGGTAGAAATCAAGAAGGAGCATCAAGTGTTGATGGTCAACAAGACCACCTGTTTCAAGAAAAAGGGTACAGGGAAGAAGAAGGGAACTTCAAAAGAACGGCAAACAAGTTGCTTGCTCAAGAGAAGAAACCCAAATCTGTACCTAAGCCCGAGATCGAGTGCTTCTCTGCAAGCGATCGGTCATTTGGAAGTGGAACTGCCCCAAGTATTTGGCGGATAAGAAGGATGGCAATGTGAACAAAGGTATATGTGATATACATGTTATTGATGTGTACCTTACCAGAGCTCATAGTAGCACCTGGGTATTTGATACTGGTTCTGTTGCTAATATTTGCAACTCAAAACAGGGACTACGGATTAAGCGAACACTGGCTAAGGACGAGGTGACGATGCGCGTGGGAAATGGTTCCAAAGTCGATGTGATCGCCGTCGGCACGCTACCTCTACATCTACCTTCGGGATTAGTTTTAGACCTAAGTAATTGTTATTTCGTGCCAGCGTTGAGCATGAATATTATATCTGGATCTTGTTTGATGCGAGATGGTTATTCATTTAAATCTGAGAATAATGGTTGTTCTATTTATATGAGTAATATCTTTTATGGTCATGCACACTTGAAGAGTGGTCTATTTTTGATGAATCTCGATAGTAGTGATACACATATTCATAGCCAAAATATGCAGAGTTGATAATGATAGTGCAACTTATTTGTGGCACTGCCGTTTGATGTAAAGCGCATGAAGAAACTCCATACTGATGGACTTTTGGAATCACTTGATTATGAATCACTTGGTACTTGCGAACCATGCCTCATGGGCAAGATAACTAAAACGCCATTCTACGGAACTATGGAACGAGCAACTGATTTGTTGGAGATCATACATACTGATGTATGTGGTCCAATGAATGTTGAGGCTCGCGGCGGGTATCATTATTTTCTCACCTTCACAGATGATTTAAGCAGATATGGGTATATCTACTTAATGAAACATAAGTATGAGACATTTGAAAAGTTCAAAGAATTTCAGAGTGAAGTTGAAAATCATCGTAACAAGAAAATAAAGTTTCTACGATCTGATCATGGAGGAGAATATTTGAGTTACGAGTTTGGTCTACATTTCAAACAATGCGGACTAGTTTCGCAACTCATGACATCCGGAACACCACAGCGTGATGGTGTGTCCAAACGTCGTAATCGTACGTTACTAGATATGGTGCGATCTATGATGTCTCTTGCTGATTTACCGCTATCATTTTGGGGTTATGCTTTAGAGACGGCTGCATTCACATTAAATAGGGCACCATCAAAATCCGTTGAGACGACGCCTTATAAACTGTGGTTTGGCAAGAAACCAAAGTTGTTGTTTCTTAAAGTTTCGGGCTGCGATGCTTATGTGAAAAAGCTTCAACCTAATAAGCTCGAACCCAAATTGGACAAATGTGTCTTCATAGGATACCCAAAGGAAACTGTTGGGTACACCTTCTATCACAAATCTGAAGGCAAGACATTCGTTGCCAAGAATGGATCCTTTCTAGAGAAGGAGTTTCTCTCGAAAGAAGTGAGTGGGAGGAAAGTAGAACTTGATGAGGTAACTGTACCTGCTCCCTTATTGGAAAATAGTTTATCACAGAAACCGGTTCCTGTGACGATTACACCAATTTGTGAGGAAGCTAATGATATTGATGATGAAACTTCAGATCAAGTTACTACCGAACCTCGTAGGTCAACCAGAGTAAGATCCGCACCAGAGTGGTAAGGTAATCCTATTCTGGAGGTCATGTTACTTGACCATGGCGAACCTACGAACTATGAGGAAGCGATGATGAGCCCAGATTCTGCAAAATGGCTTGAGGCCATGAAATCTGAGATGGGATCCATGATGAGAACAAAGTATGGACTTTGGTTGACTTGCCTGATGATCGGCAAGCCATCAAGAATAAATGGATCTTCAAGAAGAAGACTGACGCTGATGGTAATGTTACTATCTACAAAGGTTGACTTGTTGCAAAAGGTTTTTGACAAGTTCAAGGGGTTGACTACAATGAGACTTTCTCACCCGTAGCGATGCTTAAGCCTGTCCGAATCATGTTAGCAATTGCCGCATTTTAGGATTATGAAATTTGGCAAATGGATGTCAAAACTGCATTCCTGAATGGATTTCTGGAAGAAGAGTTGTATATGATGCAACCAGAAGGTTTTGTCGATCCAAAAGGTGCTAATAAAGTGTGCAAGCTCCAGCGATCCATTTATGGACTAGTGCAAGCCTCTCGGAGTTGGAATAAATGCTTTGATAGTGTGATCAAAGCATATGGTTTTATCTGAGACTTTTGGAGAAGCCTCAGATTTACAAGAAAGTGAGTGGGAGCTCTGTAGAATTTCTAGTATTATATGTGGACGACATATTGTTGATTGGAAATGATATAGAATTTCTGGATAGCATAAAGGATACTTGAATAAAAGTTTTTCAATGAAAGACCTCGGTGAAGCTGCTTATATATTGGGCATCAAGATCTATAGAGTTAGATCAAGACGCATTGGACTTTCACAAAGTACATACCTTGATAAAGTTTTGAAAAAGTTCAAAATGGATCAAGCAAAGAAAGGGTTCTTGCCTGTAATACAAGGTGTGAAACTGAGTCAGACTCAATGCCCGACCACTGCAGAAGATAGAGAGAAAATGAAAGATGTTCCCTGTGCTTCAGCCATAGGCTCTATCATGTATGCAATGCTGTGTACCAGACCCGATTTGTGCCATGCTATTAGTTTAGCAGGGAGGTACCAAAGTAATCCAGGAGTGGATCACTTGACAGCGGTCAAGAACATCCTGAAATACCTGAAAAGGACTAAGGATATGTTTCTCGTTTATGGAGGTGACAAAGAGCTAGTCGTAAGTGGTTACGTCGATGCAAGCTTTGACACTAATCCGGACGATTCTAAATCGCAAACCGGATACGTGTTTATATTGAACGGTGGAGATTTCAGTTGGTGCAATTCTAAACAAAGCATCATGGCAGGATCTACATGTGAAGCGGAGTACATAGCTGCTTCGGAAGCAGCAAATGAAGGAGTCTGGATGAAGGAGTTCATATCCGATCTAGGTGTCATACCTAGTGCATCGGGCCCAATGAAAATCTTTTGTGACAATACTGGTGCAATTGCCTTGGCAAAGGAATCCAGATTTCACAAGAGAACCAAGCACATCAAGAGACGCTTCAATTCCATTCGGGACCAAGTCCAGGTGGGGGACATAGATATTTGCAAGATACATACAGATCTGAATGTTGCAGACCCGTTGACTAAGCCTCTTCCACGAGCAAAACATGATCAACACCAAGGCTCCATGGGTGTTAGCATCATTACTGTGTAATCTAGATTATTGACTATAGTGCAAGTGGGAGACTGAAGGAAATATGCCCTAGAGGCAATAATAAAGTTATTATTTATTTCCTCATATCATGACAAATGTTTATTATTCATGCTAGAATTGTATTAACCGGAAACATAATACATGTGTGAATACATAGACAAACATAGTGTCACTAGTATGCCTCTACTTGAATAGCTCATTGATCAAAGATGGTTGAGTTTCCTAACCATGGATATGAGTTATCATTTGATCAGTGGGATCACATCATTAGAAGAATGATGTGATTGACTTGACCCATTTCATTAGCTTAGCACTTGATCGTTTAGTATGTTGCTATTGCTTTCTTCATGACTTATACATGTTCCTATGACTATGAGATTATGTAACTCCCGCTTACCGGAGGAACACTTTGTGTGCTACCAAACGTCACAACGTAACTGGGTGATTATAAAGGTACTCTACAAGTGTCTCCGAAGGTACTTGTTGAGTTGACGTATTTCGAGATTAGGATTTGTCACTCCGATTGTCGGAGAGGTATCTCTGGGCCCTCTCGGTAATGCACATCAAGTGTCAGCCTTGCAAGCAATGTAGCTAATGAGTTAGTTATGGGATGATGCATTACGTAACGAGTAAAGAGACTTGCCGGTAACGAGATTGAACTAGGTATTGAGATACCGACGATCAAATCTCGGGCAAGTAACATACCGATGACAAAGGGAACAACATATGTTGTTATGCGGTTTGACCGATAAAGATCTTTGTAGAATATGTGGGAGCCAATATGAGCATCCAGGTTCCACTATTGGTTATTGACCGGAGACTTGTCTCGGTCATGTCTACATAATTCTCGAACTCGTAGGGTCCGCACGCTTAAAGTTCGATGACTGTTATTGTCGGGGGGATGAACCCTGGGCAGGCAACGGAACCCGGATCCTCTTCAAAAACAACGGGGCTGGCACCACCCCTCAAACCGTCACGCGCTTGGCCGGGTCGCTCGACCCGTCCAAGCACCGCAACCCAGCCAAGCTCTCCGACTCGGCAGAGAAGCGTCTACTCGGCCTCAACAACTAGCGCAAGACAGTCGAACCCGGCACCACCAAAGCTTCCTCAACAAGCCAGCTCCACCCGTGGCGTGCTCCCTAGTCCGGCCGCGGGTCAGCTCCCATCCCATCCAGGCCGTACGATGGGATGAGTCTTCAATCATCGATGACCAAGGCAACAATGCCCCGCCCATGCCTCTGGTCAGCCGGAGCATGGCAACAATCACTACAAAAAATACACTTCCATGATGACACATGTTTGTCATAGTAGGTCGCGTTTTTTGTCATGGATGTACATCCATGACAAATTTATGACAGAATCAAGATAGTCATACCTGTGCTGTCGTAGAAGTGTTCCATGACATTACCAAAATTATCATCACGGAAGTGTCCACTTCCATGACGATAAATCGCGCATCACAGAAGTGCTTTCGTCAAGGGTGACCGACACGTGGCATCCACCATAACGGAACGCCGTTAAGCTATCGGGTCGGGTTTTGGATCCGATAACCCGTTAATAGCCAAGACCAATGGGGATTTTCCACGTGTAAAATCATCATTGGGTGGAGGAAACACGTGTCGGCTCATCATTGGGATAGATGTCATCCACTCATTGGACAGAAGGCGCCTATGATACGTTGACACGTGGCACGACCCATCAAGTTTAAATGGGCCGGCCCAACTAAAGGCTCACAAGATTTTGTGGACCATAATGGGCCGGCCCAGTTAAAGGCCCACGAGATTTTGCGGACTATAATGGGCTGGCCCAGCTAAAAGGCCCACAAGATTTCGCGGGCCATAATAGGCCGGCCCAGGTAAAGGCCCACAAGATTTTTGTGTGCCATAATGGGCCGGCCCAGGTAAAGGCCCACAAAATTCTTGCAGATCATAATGGGCCGGCCCAGCTAAAGGCTCATGAGTTTTCGCCGACATTAATGGGCCGACCTAGCTGTAGGCCCACAAGATTTTGAGGACCCTAGTAGGCTGGCCCATTAACTGGCTGCCATGTTTTGGGCCAAATGCCGGCCCATATTTGATTCGGTCCATTAATGGCCTGCTACGTTCCGGGCCTAATAATGGCCCATATAAGATCTGGCCTGTTAAAAGCCTCCCACTTTCTGGGCCAAATCACGGCCCAGATCAGGTCCGTCCCTTTAAGAGGCTTTGGGCTCAATTATGGCCCATATCAGATTCGGCCCATTGACTGGACACTATGCTTTTGGGCCCACTTGCTAAAGGCCCATTTAGTAATTCGGCATGATATTAGTTTCGGCCTGTTAAGGGCCCATTTAACATTTTGACCCTATATTAATTTCGGCCTGTTAAAAGCCCGTCATATAGTTGGGCCTAACTACGGCCTGGTTTGCATCCGGCCTGCTCGCAGCCGATATCTGATTGGGCCAAACAAGGACCGAGACAACTTTGGCCTATTAAAAGCCCGTGAATTGATTCACACAATCATGGGCCGGGGTCCATTTCGGGCTGCTGCCAGCCCGTGAGCTATTCGGCACGTTTCAGGCCCAGCCTACTTCTCAGCCTCCTAAAAGCCCATTGAGTTTTCTTGCGAAAAGAGGGCCGGGGGTTACTCGGCCTATTAAAGGCCCGAATCTACTAGTGGGCCAGTTTGACGGGGCCCATGATGCGGATCATACATCATGATTGCATGACGGACCGATTATGTACCGTAATTTTACGGTTTGGCCGGTTTACTGCGAAGACATGATATATATACAGTAAAATAACTGCAACATCGTGAATAAGACAAAACCTAGACTATACAATAAAGAAATTATGGCATATTACATCCACTGGGCATCAAAGTTCGCCACTATGATAATAAAGCACAAGCAGACAGCAGATTACATACACTGGGCATCAAAGATTGCCACTAGTGCAAATAAACACGCCGACAAAATAATATACAAAACCGACAACACTTCAATAGAGTTCAAGAAAGGTTAGCCTGTTGGGAGCTGCAGCAAGAAGAAGCTGAGCAAGATGATGAGATCAAGCTTGTTCAACACTTATATCTTCCTCACTCAAAGATAAACAAGCGAGTGATGACATGTTACGCACATAAAGGTATCAAGGTTGACAATTCACCACATTTCTTCTCGATTTAATAAAGTGACACAGTTTAAAATTGCATTAACACAATATGGTATTGTTCAGGTCAAGACATGGCAGGAAATGACATTGTGAAGGAGTTGGCAGCTTCACGACACCACTGGATTACAGATCAAGAACTCATAAGTATCAATGGTTACTGTGCTGTCAATTTATCCCATTTCAGATTGGCAAATAAAGAGACGGTTTAAATAATAGTAGAATGATATGACATCGTTCATAGTTAAGACATTGAAGAATATGACATTGTGCTATAGTGGGCAGGTTCACCACACCACTGGATTAGGGATGAAGAACAGAAGCATACATGCAGTGCAAAAGAAGTTGACTTGCTCTGTATAGTTTAATTTACATGGTATGAAGAAGGAACTTGGTTGTACAACTGAAAACTTAAATTGAGAAGGACAAACTTTTGTTTATGAACTACATAATAAACTTTAAACATGCAATTTGATGCAAACACCAAAAATAAACAGCTGTTGTAGTCATGCCTAACCAAATATACACAACAAAGTTTGAAGGCTTGAGAAGGACAAACTTACATTACTGGTGAAGATAGGCTCTATAAAGCCCTTGTCCATGCTGATGGGGGGGGGGGGAATTCAAGAAGTTTAGCACAGAATCTTCTTCATAAGCATTGCCTTTATTCTACATTTTGTTAAGAGTAAATATAGATGTGATAATATACGAAAAATGGAGAATATTTAAGATAAGATGAAGAGTGATGCTACATAACCAAGTAGCTATAAATGTATGTGCAGTGATATAGGCAAAAGGCACAGCCAAGAGCAATGCACACCTAAACTTCTTCAAGACCAACCTTATGGTAAGAGTAAATATAGATCGATGTGTAGAAAATGGAGGCAAAGGAAAATAAGCTGCAGAGTGATGGTACATGAACAACTACTGTCAATATAAGTACATCGATAAAGGACAAGATGTACTTACAAGAACAATGCAGAGCTAAAAAAATTCATTGGCATTGGATATATTCTACACTAATGTAACCATTCATATAGATCAGATAATTTGGAGCGAACAATTGATAAGCAAGCTATCATGCATACTGCTGTAACATAATGAACCAGGTATGTATGCAAGTACAGTGATACAGGACAATAGGTACTAACAAGAGCAAAGCAGCGGGCAGCATATTTGCGATATCCTGTCATTCTTTTCAAACCGAAATTCTTCTTCGAGCAGATTTCCTGCAAAAAAGATCCGTAAGGCACATGTAGAAAAGTAGAAGTTCAAATTGTCTTGTGATTTCATAGACAGTACCTCATTCTGGGAACGAGGCCAGTGCATAACAAGGTTTTTCCATTCAATGTCTTCTAAATTTAGCACAGGAGACTTCACCGGAAATTCGTTTATAGACTTGCCATCAAAGTGTGATTTCCTCAGGTAGCACCAATACTGCTGCAATGCTTCCTTGAAAAGCACAAGCAAGCTTTGCTCGTCATGACTATCCAGATTGACCCTCACCTAGTTACAACAATGTAATGTAAATCATTGATGTGTTCGATCAGCAGAAAACTTGAAAATAATAACCATGAATAATAGCACTTACACGTAAGTTGGATAGGAAGATGTGAAAATGGTGTTTGTCTTCACTACAATCTTCCCATGATGGGAATATATGCACGTAGTCCCTAACAACATTGAAAGCATTGTCTTTTAAACTGGGAATAAATGGAATGGGGTTCCAATCTGCAGGAATTGGCCGCTCTGCAGCTTGGGATAGGTCTTCGCCGGTGGACTTGCTGTGTACATTTTGTTGAGTGGAATTTTTTACGTGGTACGGCTCGTGCTATGGCAAATGAAATCGGTATACCTTTTGCTGGAGTGCAGGTCCTGTGTGGTGGGGCTAGTGGTTTGGCCAGTGAAGTATGGGTACAGTCTGCTGGAGTCGGTCCTATTTTTTGTGTCACTGGTTGTACATCCAATATAAGTGGGGCGCTGTCTGATTTCTCCGGCACCACGTTTTTCAAGGACTTTGCTGGTGCACCTTCAGGTTTGGCAATCACCCTCTTCCTTTTTGATGTCTGATGCACAAGAACAACATTTGAGTGGAAAAACATGGTATGACGACATATGGAATATGTATTGATAATGGATGGGCATGGCATCTCTAGTTATATGATGAGTAAACTAAGCAGACGGTGGTGCAACAAAGTAGAATAAAATGCAAGACAACATATGCAAGATACGTGCAATCAATAAAACCTTGCCAAATTAGAACAGGCACCTTGATGGGTGAACAGATGCACCATCCGCTTTGACTCTCGAGGTTAGAATAGTCATTAGGATGATATTCTCAACAAGAATCAACAGTGGGGAGCGACGAGATTCATTGCTTCGAATGGCACTCAATGCCTTGGTGCCAATTTCAGAAGTCATTGCAGTGTTCCACAATATTCTTCCGATGCTAGATTGTGATATTCACCGTAATTGTGTATAATATCCGAGAACCATGAAAACATAAATAGTTGTGAGATTATCTTTGTAATGCGATGATATTCTAATATAGGGCGCCTCAGAAACACTTATGTGCTATCACCGGATTCGATGAGAGAGCTCATGTGTGTTTGTAATATCGTGCGTGCACTTATATAATCTGGCACAAGTACACAAAAAAATAGGCTCCAGAAGTAAGGATAGCTGGCAGATGATAGGTTCATAATATACTATATAGAGAGTTTATTGCCAAACCATGATAACTAGAGCACACAGCAACTAGGCAGATCATAGTGTACATAACAGGGTGATGTCTACTACACAACCTTCTTCTTGTAGACGTTGTTGGGCCTGCAAGTGCACAGGTTTGTAGGACAGTAGCAAATTTCCCTCAAGTGGATGACCTAAGGTTTATCAATCCGTGGGAGGCGTAGGATGAAGATGGTCTCTCTCAAACAACCCTGCAACCAAATAACAAAGAGTCTCTTGTGTCCCCAACACACCCAATACAATGGTAAATTGTATAGGTGCACTAGTTCGGCGAAGAGATGGTGATACAAGTGCAAAATAGATAGTAGATATAGGTTTTTGTAATCTGAAATAATAAAACAGCAAGGTAACTAATGATAAAAGTGAGCGTAAACGGTATTGCAATGATAGGAAACAAGGCCTAGGGTTCATACTTTCACTAGTGCAAGTTATCTCAACAATAATAACATAGATAGATCATATAACAATCGTAGCGAAGAACAAACGTAGAGATTATGGTAGGGTACGAAACCACCTCAAAGTTATTCTTTCGGATCAATCTATAAAAGAGTTCATACTAGAATAACACCTTAAGACACAAATCAACCAAAACCCTAATGTCACCTAGATACTCCATTGTCACCTCAAGTATCCGTGGGCATGATTATACGATATGCATCACACAATCTCAGACTCATCAAACCAACACAAAGTACTTCAAAGAGTGCCCCAAAGTTTCTACCGGAGAGTCAAGAACATGTGCCAACCCCTATGCATAGGTTCATGGGTGGAACCCGCAAGTTGGTCACCGAAACATACATCAAGTGGCACATGATATCCCATTGTCACCACAGATAAACACGACAAGACATACATCAAGTGTTCTCATAAAAGACTCAATCCGATAAGATAACTTCAAAGGGGAAACTCAATTCATCACAAGAGAGTAGAGGGGGAGAAACATCATAAGATCCAACTACAATAGCAAATCTCGGGATACATCAAGATCGTGCCATAGAGGGAACACGAGAGAGAACACGAGAGAGAGATCAAACACATAGCTACTGGTACATACCCTCAGCCCCGAGGGTGAACTACTCCCGCCTCGTCATGGAGAGCGCTGGGATGATGAACATGGCCACCGGTGATGGGTTCCCCTTCCGGCAGGGTGCTGGAATGGGCCCCCGAGAGGTTTTTGGTGGCTATAGAGGCTTGTGGCGGAGGAACTCCTGATCTATCTTCTGTTCTGGAAGTTTTAGGGTACGCAGGTATATATGGGTGCAAGGGGTACGTCTGTGGAGCTCCGGGGGCCCCACGAGGCGGGGGGCGCGCCCTAGGGGGGTGGGCACGCCCCCACCCTCGTGACCAGCCCCCGTATCTTCTGACGTAGAGTCCAAGTCTAGCCGGTGGCTTTCCTTCCAAAAATAACTTCTCCAATTGATTTTGTTCCGTTTTGACTCCGCCTGATATTCCTTTTCCTCGAAACACTGAAATAGGCATAAAACAGCAAATCTGGGCTGGGCCTCCGGTTAATAGGTTAGTCCCAAAAATAATATAAAAGTGGTTAATAAAGCCCAATAGTGCCCAAAACAGTAGATAATATAGCATGGAGCAATAAAAAATTATAGATACGTTGGAGACGTATCACAGGGGTGTTCTTCGTGTAGTGAGTCTCATATATTGTGCTTCAAAGTAGCACCACGTATAGCCTGAAACACCATATTTCAAGCCAGTTTTCTTCGTTTGGCGAGGCCCCACAACCACCCGAGCCCCTTGGATCGCACCGGCGAACTCTGGCGAGCTCTGAAAAATCGACTGACCCAATTTTGAAATTTAGTCTACTGTGATTTAACTAGTGTGGAATATAAAAGGGGAAAACCATAAGCATTGGGAGTATAGTGTTGAGAGTGCCATGGCGGATCTGAAGGTGCAAACTGGACAAAGGCAACTTCGCAACCAAGACAAGAAATCGGAGTAAAGCAGTGGCGATCTATTTTCTTGCTGCGATAAATAAGTTGAGCAGATACGAAAGTGTACCTCCTTTGGTGTGGCGCAGTGTACGCATCTGTTGAGAATTTGACGGTGCTACGGTAGCGATGGCTATCAACGGCGTGGAAGCAGATCTAGGAGGGTAGACGGTGGAGGCGGGGCATGGTGGACGAGATGGTCGTAGGAGCGGCGCCGACAAGGTGGACGACGGCGGGGATGAAGCGAGAGGACGGGATGCAAGGATCCCGGTCCGAAGGCGTGGATGAGAGAGGTTGATCTCTTGTAATGGACGGCGGCGTCGGGGTATCAGCTCCGGCATGGTGGAGGAGGACGGCGGTGGATGGGGTGGCGGACGGCGGCGGGCGGAGGAGGGTGGGGTGGAGAGGGTGTTTTGGCGCCCACAGAGTACGAATGGGGAAAAGGAAGGTAGAGAGGAAGGGGGAACCATGTATTCAAGGCGCACTTGTCTCAAATGCGAGGAAATTTACAAACTTAGCCCCCATTTCAAATTTCTACTACATCACAGCAACATTAGTCGGTTGGGGATAGGACGGTAATCTCGCATACACCAAATATTTGCCGACGAGAGTTTGTTTTTGGCGCCCACCGTGTATGAATATGAATCGGGGAGGTAGTCGATTTCAGCCGAGGGCACACTGTGTTTTGGCGCCCACTGTGTATGAATCCGGGTGAGGGGCGGTTACATGACGTTTGGGTGAAATTACAAACCTACCCCTATCGAAACCTATAGAAATCCAGCAGATAGGCTTTGCGTGGCAGGGATAGGCAGTAGTGATTTCCATCTCGCAGATTTTGGTTTCGGGCGGTTATTGCGACTTTCCCCACTTCGTTCAAATTTTGCGGAGTGCACATTTACCGTGCCAACTCAATTCGAATCCCGTTTCTATTCTATTTTTTTCGGGCGGGATCCATTTTCAATTGGAATTACATTCTATATACATCATTTATTATATATACTTTAAAAAACACAACACCATTTATACATAAATATGGTTTACAAATGGCATGATCTTAGATTCATAAGGTTGTATCCATCAATTTGGATTTTCAAATATTTGAAACCACTTTATGTTGAAATCCAATGTATGCATTCCTCGCTAACTGTCTCCAATTAATGTGTGTTTCATGCGGGTTTTTTTAACTTCACAAACATGTATAATGTGTTTCACACACGCAACATATAGTGTAATCCCGTTTAGACATTAATTGCATATAAACCATGCATTGTTTGTAATTGAAGAATCTATGGATCACCAATATTGATAAACTATATAACATTACACGTGTGCCCAAAATTCAAATGAATATGCATGTTTGATACACCAATTTGCGTTATGATATTATCGATGTCGTGATCTCCAGTTTAAATATTTGAATCCCCTTTAATCCAGATATTCGTCTCATATAGCTATCACTCATGCTTATATAGGACTATCTCTCTGGACCTATACGCATTCATCGTCTCTCAGGCATCTCTCGTGCTACCTGTATGTCGACAATGATCTTTTATCTTCTTAACACACTGACGGTACTCTCTCCCTCGACCTTCATCACTCTATCTCTCTCTAAGTATATCTCGCTCCCTGCTATGTGTCTCTAGCTATGATTCTCCATGTGGAATCTCTTTCTCTCACACGAACACAAAACTTTGTCTCCCGGGGTCTCATTTCTCTCAACTATTCCCATGTGTGCCACTCGCACACCCCTCATACAGAGATGTCTTTCGCTCCTTAGATATGAGAACCTATGACTCTTCCTCTTCAATATCTCTTTCTCACACACAAACACAAACTCTATCTCCTAGGGTCTCATATTTCTCCATTGTTCTCTTGTATGTTGCTCAAACACACCCTCTCTCCCTAGAGATATCTTGCGTTCCCTCATATGTCTCTCTAGCTATCACTCTCGTTGTGAAATATCTTTCTCTCTCGCAGACACAAAAGTCCGTCTCTCTGGATCTCATTTCTCTCTGATATCTGTGTATGTGACTCACATACACCCTCTCTCTATCTCTCTCACACCCACACACATAACCCAGCCTTCTGATCCACTCGACTCCTATCTCTAACGCACACTAGCTAGCATCTTTATCTTTCTATTTATTTGTTTCTCCATCAACCTTCTTTCTCGCCCTCACTCTTGATTCCTATCACGCACACTACATATGTTTCTCTCTACATGCAGTCAAGTGCCCTCTCACACACATATATAGCTTCACCCTTTGAACCACCTGACGGTCATCTCCAACACCCAAACTAACGGATGTCACTCTAGCTAGCATCTCCATCTCTGTATCTATCTGTAGTTTCTCCGTCAACATTTCTTTCTCGCACGGAGTCTTGCTTCCTATCACCCACACTATATATGTCTCTCCATACATATGCATTTATAGGTTGATCTCTTTGCACAATCATTGCGCCTCACCCCTCTCGCCGCTATAGATGCATTCTCCAGCCCACGCCACTATCTCTTAAAGACAAAACACATGCTCAATTGTCGGGCCTTCTTCCTGCATTCTCACATGCATGCATATTGTCATACCGATCCGTCTCTCCCATGTCGTTGATCTTATGACTTATGTCTTCTTTCTTTTATCTCGATCATGCGCGCGCGCACACACACACATCCCACGTATACATGTATGCTTCTCACACATGCACGTTCAAGGTCTTTATGTCTCCATACGTAGTTAATTACCCTCAATCCTAATGCCACATCGAATCGTTCTCCTCTTTTGTGCACATAACTTCCGCCTGGATGGGCAGAACACACACACTTAACAATCTCCATCTAGCTACCCCCCCGCGCCTCTCACTCTTCCCCTATATCCCCGAAACCAATAAGACCATCCCTTTGTTTAATTCCCGCCTACATGCACCATCGATATATAGTAGTCTTCCTCGGGGTCTCTCAAACAAACACGTTCTCTCGATGTCGACTCCTCTCACGCGCACGCACCCTCTCTATGGGCATTTTCTCTCTCGCACCCCATCGTTGGTGGCCTCTGCCATACACATCACCTCTCTATGATGAAGCCATGCACACTTAAATTACATCTGCCATAGAGGACCCCGCGACACACACACACACACACACACACACGCACACACGCACGCACGCACCCCCCCACACACACACTAAGACTCCATCTCTCTCTCTCTCTCACACACAAACACACACACACACACACGCACCCCCCACACACACTTAGACTCCATCTCTCTCTCTCACACACACACAAACTAAGACTCCATCTCTCTCTCTCTCTCTCTCTCTCTCTCTCTCACACACACACACCCCACACACACACACACTAAGACTCCATCTCACACACACATGCTCTAGGCGGAGCATTTGTTCCTACCACCCTTCATCCAACCTTACCCGTATGATAAACAATCACCTTTATTTACTTGCATAACATGGACAGATTCCACTTTACTTTAGTAGTCAGCAAACTTATCATCTATACCCTTATAAAAAAACGAGTTGGCGATGATGGTGTGCCTGCCATCTTGTAATACAGACCGTATGATCTATATCTGACGGATAGAAAGCAAACTATGATAATTTTACAAAAGATACCCGCACCTCTCTCCACATCATTATCTCCCGCAACCTCATTGCTCAGCAATTAAAAAAGGAATAAGTCTCTGGAACAATCTAGCATGCATGGTGGCCGCTGCCGCCTGCCGGCGCCGTCCATCCCCATGCCTCTGCCCATTCCGACCACCAGTCACCACCATGCTCCACTCCTCCTCGCCTTATCTCTCATCTTTCATTTTTTCGATGACATTCTCGAGACACCAGTTTTCCGATAAAATTCTCGAGATATCATTAGTTTTTACACATGGGATTACTCCTGCATGGGTCAATCACAACACGTGTTTTGTAAAAAAATGCATATTGATGTTCCGTGCAATGCACGAGAATCTTGCTTGTAATTATATAACGCCAACCACGAGCAGGAACTGACATTTTTTTGACACAACCACGTTAACATGGTCACGTAAATCACGAGCAGGAAGGAGAAGGGAAGTGGGCTGTGGAGTAACGTTTTTTACCACAATTTCTTAGGAAACTGAGTGCAATAATTGAGTAGTTTTGCAAACTACCATTACTACTACACCTGAAACGGTTCAAAACCTATACTCCCTTGCCAGGTAGCGCTATCAAGCGTGAAACGGTTAGCGTCGCCCTGGAGCGTCAGTGCCGCATCAATGCCCGGCCAGAGCGGAGGCGACCTCTCACTGGCACCGGCTTTGAAGTGGCGCGACGGCCGAGAGAGCACCGCTTCCCGGTACACGCGATCGCTCCAAGACGAGATCGCCATAGGCCCTGTTTGGATCCATGGGTTAGAGTTAGTTTGAGCTAGTTGGGGCTCAAATAGCTCTAAAGTATCCAAGCATGAGGGTTTAAATTGGAGCAAGTTGCACCAAACCCACCAAAAAAACTATCCCACCCAAGTGGTGCTAACTGGAGATAGTTCTCATTGGGACCACTGAAAAATCACTTTTCTCTCTCCATGAAGTGCATTTATTGTCAATCTAACCCTGTCACCCAAACACCTCTTTGGCTACAGTTAGTTCAGGGTTAGTCATGAGTTAGTCTAACCTCTAGCTAAGTTAGAGTATTAAACAGGAGCAGTATAGGACATGCAAGTTGCTCAAAGCATACATGCAAATTCGTACGTGAAAGGATTTTTTTCTTTTTGAAAACGAAACGTGAAAGGAATTTTTTTAGAATGCTCTTGGCATGTCGCTAACATGTGATGAGTTAACCGACCTCAATAGACGGCAGAAACGCTAGCCCGTCGCACTTTGATAGAGACGAGGAGGGAGAAGCGATACAGGCTGCTGGATTACTAGAGATAGGTGTCGCACTGAAGCCAAGAAATATGGTGATAGCGTGGGTTAGCCATGTACTAGTATGATGTAACTACACTGGGCTGTCGTGTTTTGTACTCTATGGAGATGATTGGTTAATTTTATATCACCGAATAATATTAAATATTATGAGTGCAGACGCTCCACCACGTGGTTCCTTGCTCCTTCTCGGTCGTCCGGAATCTATGTTCTTCCACTCTATTTGTTTACGTGAGCTTTGTTCATCCTTTTGCCAATACGCGAGACATCTAGCATCAAGGTGCACGTGTTATGCAACAATCATTCCATCTATATGAAGAACACGTGGGACTGGAACTACGAGACGGACATGTACCCAGGAGTGGACGTACGAACTTGAGTAATGTAGCACAGTAAGTGAAGTAGAAAGACACAAATGGTATGAATATGCGTGGCATACAGGGTGTGTTTGGTTGCGTTCTCATCTCAGCATAGTTGTTCCCTCTTCATGCATGCTCAACTCAACACCCCTCTTCATGCATGCTCTCTTCATGCATGCTTCTAGTGTATTTGTGCTAAACTAGTGTGGACTCATGCACCCTCCATACACTCTACAAAACACCCAAAAGTAGGTCGAGAAGGGAACTCTTGGGCGGCATTTGTCTCTTACTACGTACTACCACTAAATGTTGTACGTGCAATGCACGGTGATGTTATGGAGTACGTGCCTAAGTACTCTAATACTACTATATTAGTTGGAGGCACATATTAACTTTTATATTTATTTACATGTATGCCCCGAGACCTTCCAACTAGACGTGTCTTTCTCTCCAGGTCGCACTTTGTATCATTCATACCACTAAGTACTACTACGTGTGGTCTCCGACCCAGAAGTGGAAGAAGTGGAGACGCTCTACCACGCTATTTTTTTACGCTGGGCTCTACCACACTCGTTCATGTCCCACCTTTCGCCGACGCAGGGACATCCAAGACGCGTCGTGTTTGGCACCCTTCGTCGTAAGAGTTGAAACGCTAGCATTCATCAGAAATAGAAAATAATTATAAATCGACAGTGATACTATTTTTTTTGCGAACCAATCAGCAGTGATACTATATCATGCGGTTTCCTTGCTCCTCGATATCAGAAATAATACTTCCGTTTGCCAACATGTGGGACGTCGACCATCCTGGTCCACTTGCCATGCATGCAGAACTCCAAGGGAGAGTCACCCAGGTTGTCGCGCCCGAAAGAATAATGACTAATGAGCCGTCAAATCACAGGCCCACTTCCCACTTTGAAGTTGCTCGGACGAAGGAACCATCATGACTTGGTTGAATTCCGCTTGAAGAAAACTACTGCACCAGCAAGATCGCTAGCTACAGATTTACTCCAACAGAGGCCTCCTTTCGTTCATAGGATAGGAATATGAAAATCATAGGAAGTGAGATGACATGCATCTCAATTCCTATAGAGAAAGAGATGCCATTTGATGCATAGGATAGGAATTTTTCCATTTAGTCTAGGCTAATGTACTGGTAATTTGCTCTAAAAACTACAGTAGTAACTAGTAGTACTGGTACATGCTCGCACTCGCATACGCACACACACACTAACTACTAGTACTACTACTTCTCACATCTTGCCGACGCCGTCGTTCTCCTTCCCGGCTTTGTCGGCGACACCCCACCGTGCTTGGATCTCCGCCGACCTCTTCGCAGCAGCGCGTGTGTCCTTTTCTTTCTTCTGTGGCGGGCCTCTTTTCTTGAGTGCTTTCGACTTTTCCTCTCCCTCAGGCGGCTTTGGCGCCTTCTTGCTCTACCGCCCATTCGCCTTGGCATCTTCAAATTCCTCCCACATAGTTGTGAGGTCCCGAGCGGCGATGAACTCGGCACGGCAGGATGCCATCGCTTCCCTACCATTTTGTGTGCGTTCGTGGGCGGCGAGGAACTTGGCGCGGCGGGATGCCATCGCTACCTTACCGATTAGTGTGCGGCGCGGTGGCAAGAACGACGCTTGGTGAGAGCTCTGGGGTGGAGTGGCTGGATAACCATATAGTGCATTGGTTTGTCAAGAGCTCAAGGACAGAAGACGAAACAAATTAGGATTCCCCTTCAATCCTGGTCATTTATTACCGAGTAAAATGCATTGGCGGTCATCGAATTTGTCTTGATAGCTCACTTTGATCATTGTATACGAGATATGGTGATTATACGGTCACTGGCTCAGCGTATAGCTCTGTATTTGTATGGTTGACCAGTCAAACAGTCCACATGCGCCTCATCATCTCGTGTTCTTTATCTATCTACGCGGGCCTACCTATGAATGGAGAAAGAAATACTATAAAAACCAAAATTATGCGTATGTGGGGAATCAAACCACGGACTCGTCGCTGCAACGCACCCTTGTCAGCCAAATGAAAATGAAATAATTCGCGTCAGACACTCACGCTCACGCTGTCAAAGCATGCTAATGCATGCACGTCGCCCTCTAAATCAAAGTCCTGCTCATGGCGCAACGCAAACGGCAAGCCCATCACCTGCACGCCCCGTCGGTGCCTGACATTACTGTTTAGACGTTTGATGGAGGCCTACGCGAACGCCGATCATGTATTCACCTGGCTCAACACCAACGGTCATACTCGGACCGCCTTGCTCATGTATATCGTCCATCACAACGACAATCTATAAAATAGCCTAAGCTAGAGAGGGTACTATGGTAGTATGGTACGGAGTATGTACTATCGTGAGCGACTGATCTTAGTGCCACTGGACACTGAAACCCCTTCCATCGCTAGCGCGCGCTTCCCGCCTGAAACGGTCACCGTCTCTCCAAAATGTCAATGCCGCATTCACCGGACCTAACTACAGGTGCAATTGGTGTGTCACTGACATGTGGGCCAGACGCTCGTTGGGCCCACATGTCAGTAACCCAAACGCATCTGCAGTTAAGTCACTGAAGCAGCGTCCACATTCACGCTCGACGAACCTACTTCGGCGCCAGTTGTCCATCCGTCTGCCGCAGGTCATTGCCATTCGCCCGCTATGTTAACTTGAGCGCCAGCTCCCAGCCATAGCCAAAGACCCACACTTATTATCCTACGGTCCCTTCCTTTTGTCGGCACCACTTCAACCATGGCCTCCTGGCGCTCTGAAGCTCTCTTGGACATACTGTCGCAAGAACAGACGAGGGACATCAGCGGCTCCGCTCCGGGCGCGCTCCAAAGCTCTCTTCGACGTACTATCGTAGGGGCAAATGAAGGAGATTGCCGGCACCCCCCCGGCCGCCCTCCGCCGCCAAGACCATGAAGCCGGCGCGCGTGCGCTGGCGCAGCCTGCAGCGAGGAAGAGTAGTACACGGTAGGTCGCCGCCGCTTTGGTCCCGGGAAGGCCACTGCTACTCCACTCAGTCGATGCCAAGCTTGGTGGGGTAAACATTAGCGACTGATTAGCCGCTTGACGACGACGTGGAGGCGGAAATCTTCAGAACCTTGTGCTCTAGCCGAAGGAGGAGGTTATCGAGGCGGGGCAAAGGCAATGGCCGGCTTTCTCGGGTTCATGGCCGGACATGGTGGTCGGGCGCCGGCGATCATTTAGATTAGGTTTACAGTAGGTTTAGTACGGTTTGTGTGAAATATGTAATGAATTTTGTCCAGTTTGTAGGAAAAGTTTTTGAATGTAATGCATTTCATCTGGTTAATTTGAAATTTGCTTTGTTTGCACAAATTTCATCCGGTTAGTTCATATAGTTGTCGAAAGGTATGCGGGCAGCATCGAATGGCATCCATCAGTGTCCTCGGACAGATGCCGGTGTAAATTTGTGGGCCAGCGCTGGAGATGCCCTAACTATCATGCTATAATTGCTAACAGTCCTCCATTATTTGGCGGGGAACACTTATCCCTCGATCAAAATCAGATCCGCGGTGTTTCGCACTCCTCCCTCGTAAGAGTGTAAACTCTTGCTTACATAAAAATGGAGAAAGTGGACGGCACTATAGCACGTCATATCACTCGAACTAGCCCGCCTAACAAGCGGGAAAGCACCGCCCTCATCATTTTGTTCTGGATTTCTATCAATCGATGGCACAAAAATGTTACGCTTCGCAAGTTCTAAAGGAAAAGGCGACACACTTACGACTCGTACGCGTCGCAACCCCGACATTCCAGCTCGCACGCCGCTCACCAGAGGGGACATGCGTTGAATAAACCATCAATAGACGAAATCTAATCGCTCGGCGGGCGTCGGCTGAGAAGAGAGAAACGGGGGAGGGAGAAGAGATCGCCCGCCCGCCGTGCATGGACTCCAAGAAATATATGGTGATAATGTGAGGTGGGACATGCCGAGTCCGACCGCTTCAGCCCGCTCTCACCGCCTGCCCTCAAGACGCCAAATGCCACTGCATGCATAGCAAGTAGTCCCCGCTTATGTGGAGGAGAGAGAGGCATTGACAAAGTCAAGGAGTAACAGTGGAGACAATAGCTTTCATCAAAAATAAACAATGAATACTCGTTCCTCGTCCTCTATATCAGAAAGAATACTTTCATTCGCCGACATGTGGGACGTCGACCATCCTGGTCCACCTGCCATGCACAAAATTATTCTGGTCTACCTCGGTCGTATCGCAGGCCCTACTTTTCCCACTGTAAGTTGTTCGGACGAAGGAACCATCATGACTTCATTGAATTCCGCTTCTTCAAGAAAACTTACTGTACCCGCAATACTGCTACCACACGCGAAGACTGGACGACACTGTACCACGTCATATCACTGAAACCCACTAGGCCAAACTAGCCCGCCTAGGTCATCTATTTTGGAACGGAGGGAGTACGTCTCTGCACTGCTATGATTTTGTGTTGCACGTTCTCTGTACTTTTGCTACGATTTTCCTACCCTATGAACCAAATGAGGCCTGAATGTATGTCGACTATTGTCTGATCGATCGCTAAGCCTACAGTTTTAGGAGCTAGGGCTATTGGTCGATCGATGAGGGATAAGTATAAGCGTACCACGAGCTCATGAGCCCCAACGTTTCTCTTCGGTGAGTGTTTTTCAAGTACTATAGCTCGCACAATAGCTAGCCTACTAACACCAAGAATCGTCAAACAAGCCCTGCTGATATGATAAACAGTTCAAACTTACATCTAAGCATGCCATATATTACATCAAAAGCTGGTGAGGATACATCTGTTTCCATAACTCGGAGAGGGTTCACATGATTCATCGCATGATTCACTATCAAACAAAAGTAGCAAGATCCGCCCACACAAGACAGTGCACTAGCACTAAGATGGTTTGATAACACGCATCGTTCTGGTAATTAAACACAGGACAATGCAAACTACCCTGAAGGATTAGCGCAACCAACTATTTCTTGTCATCGATCTCTCGGGCAATGACCACAAAGACGGACAACGGCATGGAAATCGATTTACGGGTGATGTCCACAGGGTCGATCATGACATTGAATCGATCTCTGGGGCGATGTCCACAGGATGGACAGTGGCATCAGAATCGATCTCCGGGGCGATGCCATGTGGGGACCCCGACTCATAAGTCGAGATCACCGAATGCACGTGTACAGTGATCCCAGAGATCAATGCTCACTGAACACACATAAGCTGAATAACAAGAGTCTTACATCCATACATACCGTCTTACACAAATTATGACCGTTATGGTCAAGTCTTACATTGATAAAGCCTTAAGGGTTGAACATCAAATGAAACACAAGCAGCGGAAATCTTCCGATAAGTAGAACCCATGCCATCTGCCTTAACCCTACAGCATTCTCGACCGGAAACGCCCTAGTTCGCATGTTCATCTCCAAAGAACTCTTCATCGAACTCCGGTTCTTCCATGCCTGGTCAATTAAATAACCAGTGGCAAGCCAATGAGTACTTTGAATGTACTCGCAAGCAACCCATGTTTTGGTTCAAGGTGCAACAATGCATGATATAGGTAAGTTTTTGCAGAAAGCTAGTTTTGAGTGCAATGACATGTTCAACAACTTTGTAAGACATGCATCAAGAGAATTCAAGTAACCATGAGGACAGGTTACAGATATCAACATAAATAGAGGGGGCACCAACCCATCTCAATCACGTCAGTCCCTTGACTTGACCCAAGTCATTTTATCAACACTCACACTTGGTTTGTAAACAAGTGGACGTAGCCCAAGAGCGGTTACCCAACTGTCCTTGACTATGGACACGGCTATTCGAATAGTTTTACACTCTGCAGAGGTTGCACACTGTACCCACAAGATCCGGGGAACTTCCGTGTCATCCACGACCCGTGATACCTCAAGTACCTGGGGTAAGCACCCGATCACTACCTTTCCCTAGACGACACTAACATGGATTCCACTCGATTGGTAGTAACCCCTGTGCCTAACATTTCACATCATAAAGTTGTGGAGCCTCGCTCCCATATTCATCACATACCACAAGCACGGGGTACCAACGGTGTGTCCGGTGCCCTGTAAAAACAGTCATGGCCGCCCTACCTGGCACGACCCCGTCCCGAGAGAGACTACCAACTCTCCCCCGTCACTAGTAATGCGGGCTCCCAGCTAGTATCGGTCTAGGTACTCAATAATGCCCTTTCCCATATAAGGGTAGAGTGGTTGCGCATGTAAGGTTGGAATAACGGTCACAACTTGAACCAATCCGTTTTGAAAACAACACACACACTTGCCTCGGTACACCACTTCGTCATCAAGTGGTTACCCATCTCATCATCTCCCTCGGGCATAAGTGGCACCCGACGGGGTTTTCGAAAAGTCCTTTGAAAATACTTTGTTTCCATCACCATGCATATTCCCGTCCCTTTTTGCGTAGCACTATTTTAGCATCCTATCTACTCCCACCGGCATAACCCTCATAAGAAGGTAGGGCCATGCACAATGCAAGTATCAACGAGGAAGTAACAGAGGCAACCAACCCACGTGGTTCACCATCTCATCATGATTCCGGTGCAACAATAATAAAGAGCCATATGACATGCATAAAAAGGGTTTCATAGACATGGTCAAAGGGCTGCTTGCCTGGCTCAACGAAGTCTTCTGGGTCTTCAAAGTCTTCTGGTCCAACTCCTTCGTCAGCAACGCAATCTATCGTCGCAAAATAATAACGAGGAAAATAAGGAAATAATAAAACAGAAAAACCAAAGTGCTCAGAAAAATGTCAACTTATTTTCGTAAAATACTAGGGGGAAAACTAGGAAGGGGAAAATTCTTGGTTTTGGATATGGAGCTAGGGAAACAGAGTTGTGGATTTTCAAACAGAGGTTCTATTGTTCAACTTTGAATTTAAATTTGAACAGAGCAGAAAAGTGTAATGGATGTGCATGAAAGTTACATAAATAGATAGGTGGGATTATTCTAGGATTTTAGGAGTTGGAATTATTCCATTTGGATAAATATTTTACCCGGTGGAATTTTTGGAAGGGAGGCAGAAAAAGAAAAAGAAAAGTGGCGCTGTGCTACTGAGCCAGATAGGCCACGGGCAGCAGGCCCAGAGGCGAAACCAGCCCGCGCGGGGCCGCCACATCGAAGGCGTAAAGGCGAGGTATGCCTTCGGCCGACGGGCGAACCGGTCTTGTGCGCGTGCGTTAAACTCGACGGTGGATCCCACCCGTCGAGGTGTGAGGTCGACGGGCAGGCCCATGGCGTCGCCGCTCACCTCCGCCCGTGGGCAACGACGAGCTTGCCGGGCGCGATATAGAGCACGGGGTGCGCGGGGTGGTACCGTTGGACTCGGGGGGATGTCGCCGTTCGGGTGGTGGTGGAGACGGTCGCTGGAGCAGCCTGGTTCGCCGACGAAGAGGTCACGCGGCGGAGGTGCTTCGGGCGTCGATGGATTCGGTCGCTCCTGGCTGCAAAAGGAGCGGGGAAGAGAGGGGAAAGGGTCAGAGTGGCCGCGCGGTTCCAGATCGAGAGAAAACGGGGGCGGAGGAGGCCTGTACCGCGCGAACACCGACGAGCCGAGGCGGCGGGGCCCGAGCTCGATCTCGAGCTCGAGCGGCTCTGGAGACCAATGGGTGGTATGGGAGGTGGATTAGGAGTGTGGGGGAGCGACAGGGAGAGAGAGAGAGGCTCGGGGTCGCCTTATTTAGGCTGGCCGAGGTCCACCGTAGGCGTGGCCTACGGGTGCCGGCGGGATCGGCTTGGGTGGCCGTTAGGGAGGGAATGGAGGGCTCGGGGGTGTTCGTGGGAGTGGTGTAGGGTGCCAGGGAGAGAGAGGAGGAGCGGGGCGAGCTGCACGCGGGCCACAGGAGTGGCGCGAGCATTGGCCGAGCGGGGCGGCACTCTGGCGCGAGCTGCAGGAGAGAGAGGAGGGCGCGGGACCAAGTGGGAGGCTGCTGGCGTGGAGCGGACGTCGAGGGGCATCAACTGGCGCACGGGGGAGGCTCGAGGTGGTCGGGGGACGCGGCGTAAACGGTCGGGTGCCCTGCCAGACGCTCCAGAGCGCGACTTTGGCCGGCATCCGCGGCTTTCCCGCGTCCGCGCGCGTCCACTAGTGTGTGGAGGCTGCAGGGGGCGTGGTCAAAAGCTGGAGCGGGCCTTGGCTGCTCTGGAGAGCTGAGGGGAGAGAAGAAGGTTGAGAGAGAGGGGAGAAGCTGTTGTCCAGAGAAGACAAATGGGGTTCCCCTCCCTTCATCATTGCTTCCTCGGGCATAAAAACATCCAGGTGATAGAGGGGAACTAGGAGGGGTTGTGGTAAAAAGATGGCCTCAAGGAGATTAGTGGAAGAGGCTGGAATTTGCATTACAAAATTCTGCCAGAAGGTGTTTGATGATGGTTTGGGCAAGTTAATGACTTCCACTTGTCATGAGACTCCACAGGGTGATATGTCACATATAATTAGGGCCTTCCACCCATTCTGAGCTTATTTGGGCAAAGTTGCCAATGCAACTTTTGTAAACCCTAAAAATTGGCAGGAATGGACTTGTGTAGATCCAGTTGAGTATATCACTTCTCCTTGATGCACCACTTGGTGTGGTGGCCTCATTTAGTCATGTGATCATGCTCACAAAAGTTGGGGTCATGGAGAGAAAGTTGGTAGTACAAAGTAGTTCAAATTTGATTCTGGTCAGAGAGGGTTTTGAGGCACTTTGATCAAGATATCCTTTTCTCCAACCTGTGCCATTTGGTCTAGATGCATTATTAGACCATTGGAGAATGTGCACCAAGTTTAAGAACATTTGGACATGTTTGGCAATGTAAAGTTGCTCAAACTACAAAATGGACAGAAATGGTTTTGAGGGGATTTCATGGGGTTATACTATTCTCCGTGACATGACACTTGTCAAGACCATCAAACATGTCATATGTGACATGCTAGAATTTTCTAGGAAGTTTTGGAGAATATTTCCTTTGTAAACATTTCAAAAGCTTGAAATATCCAGGAAGGGTTTTTGAGGGATTTGACCAATATTTTGAACATGACCATGTGTTGAAACTTTGATATATGGAAAATATATGTCCACTGAGTTTCCCTAATTTTTGTCAAATATTTTTGAAACAATAAAATAATTTTTCCCTATTAAAGACCATTTCTGGCCTTAAGAAAAAGCTTTTAAATAAAATAGGGAAATAACTTTTAAAATTATATTTTTGTGGTTTATGGAAGTCCTATACCTAATAGGTTTCAAATATACTCTTTGAAATAACTTTCATACCCCAAATCAAGTACTTGCAGTGCAAACCTCAATTTAGGGGTTTTTGAAAAACTAATTTTAGAAAATACTTTTTGGCCAAATTATTTTTGTAAGAAAAAACTATAATGCACTATACACATGGCATGGTCATTGGGCAGAAGTTTGGGGCAAGGAGATGAAGTACAGAAGGTGGAGTAGTTGACTTTAAAGAGCACTTGAAAGGAAGCACAGAGAGAAAACCAACTCCAAATAAAAGCCAAATAATGCAAAAGTTTTTGTTGGTCCAAATTTTCATGCTTTAATAATGCAAATGAAATGTTACAAAGTGCAGGGTGTGACAGACCTACCCCCCTTACAAGAATCTCGTCCCCGAGATTCCTAAACTAGGCTTTAAAGAGATACGGAAACTCGGATCTAAGGTAGTCTTCACGCTCCCAAGTTGCTTCTGCTTCAGTGTGGTTGCTCCATTGGACCTTGAAGTACTTGATGGTGCGGCTTCGAGTGTGTCGCTCAGCCTCATCCAGAATGCAGATGGGCCTCTCACGGTAAGTCAAATCAGGCTGAAGGTCAATGGCTTGGTGATTGACGTCCTTGTAAAGATCAGGCTTGTCTGGAACTTGGAGACACTTCCGGAGTTGTGACACGTGGAACACGTTGTGCACATCGGATAGTTCAGGTGGAAGTTCCAACTGGTAAGCCACTTCTCCTCGTTGTTCGGTGATCTTGAAGGGGCCGATGTATCTTGGTGCGAGCTTCCCCTTAACATGGAAACGCTGGGTTCCCTTGAGAGGTGTGACCCGGAGATAGACATGGTCTCCAACTCGGAAGTTTACGTCTCTACGACGTGAGTCAGCGTAGCTCTTCTACCTTGACTTGGCAGTCTTCAAACGCTCTCTGACAAGCTGGACTTGCTCTTTTGCTTCACGAAGGATATCAGGCCCAAAGACAAGTCCTTCTCCGGTCTCTGACCAATTGAGGGGTGTGCGGCACTTCCGTCCGTATAACACTTCAAATGGTGCCATCTGAAGGCTGGACTGATAACTATTGTTGTAAGAGAACTCGGCGGAAGGGAGGCAGTCTTCCCACTTAGCTCCATAAGCTAAGACACAGGCTCGGAGCATGTCTTCGAGTATCTGATTCACTGCTCGTCTCGACCTCCCGTGCGTGGATGGAAAGCGATCTTGAAGGACAGCTTGGTCCCCATGGCCTCCTGGAACTTCTTCCAGAACCTTGAGGTAAACTGGGTTCCTCGATCTGACACAATCTCCTTGGGAACACCATGAAGGCTCACGATTCGGTTGAGGTAGAGACTGGCTAACTAGTTCCCCTTGTAGGTCGTCTTGACAGGAATGAAGTGGACCACCTTGGTCAAATGGTCAACAATGACCCATATGGAGTCATGTCCCTTGCTTGACCTGGGTAAACCGGTGATGAAGTACATCCCGACTTTGTCCCACATCCATTCAGGCACCTTGAGGGGTTGCAACAATCCAGCGGGTCGTTGATGTTCAGCTTTGACTCTCTGGAATACGTCACACTTTGCAACACAGGTGGCAATCTCCCTTTTCATCCCGTGCTACCAGAATCTTTCCTTCAGGTCTTGATACATCTTGGTTCCTCCAGGATGGATGGAATACGGGGTGTCGTGAGCTTCTTGCAAGATCAGATTCTTGAGCTCAATCTTGTTGGGTATGCAAATGCGATTCCCAAACCACACGACTCCTTGCTCATCTTCTGTGAAACTTGGGGCTTTTCCCGCCTTGATATTCCTCTTGATGCCTTCAATACTCTCGTGTCCCTTATGAGCTTCTTTAACATCATCCATCAGGGTTGGCTTGACTTCAAGGTTAGCTAAGAATCTTGGTGCAACCAGTTCCAACCCGAAGCTTTCAAGTTCATCATACAAGGCGGGTAGCTTGTCCTTAAGCATAGCATTCAAGGAACAAGCCTTTCTGCTTAATGCATCCGCTGCCACATTAGCCTTCCCAGGGTGGTATTGAACACTGAGGTCATAATCTTTGATCAACTCTAGCCATCTTCTTTGCCTCATGTTCAATTCCCTTTGAGTGAAAATATACTTCAGACTTTTCTGATCTGTGTATATCTCACACCGCTTCCCTAGGAGGTAATGTCGCCATGTCTTCAGGGCATGAACCACTGCTGCTAACTCAAGGTCATGAGTAGCATAGTTCTCTTCATGAGGCCGTAGTTGCCTTGAAAGGTAAGCTACGACTCGCTTGCATCGTAACACCTCCCATCCGGTTCTTGACGATCACAATATATCACAAACTCCTTGTGCATATCCGTGTGGCGAATCGGGCGGTGGTCAGCCTCTTCTTCAGCTCCTGGAAGCTCTCTTCGCACTTTGGCGTCCATTCAAACTTCTTGTCCTTCTTCAAGAGCTGAGTCATGGGTCGGGCAATGGTTGAGAATCCTTCAACGAACTTGCGGTAATATCCCACGAGTCCGAGGAAGCTTCTGACTTCCTTCACATTGCTTGGGGATTGCCATTCAGTCACGACTTCAATCTTAGCGGGATCGACTGACAATCCTTCTTCGGTCAAAACATGACCCAGGAATCCAACTTCACGCAGCCAAAATTCACACTTGCTGAACTTGGCATACAGTTGGTGCTCTCGAAGCTTGTCTAGGACCATCCTCAAGTGTTGCTCGTGCTCTTCTTCCGTCTTCAAGAAGACAAGTATGTCATCAATGAAGACAACGACAAACTTGTCCAAATATTCCATGAAGACCTTATTCAGGAGATACATGAAGTAAGCCGGGGCATTGGTCAATCCAAAGGACATGACCGTGCACTCATACAGGCCATATCTGGTTACAAATGCCGTCTTCGGAATATCTTGGGGTCTGATTTTCAGCTGGTACTACCCAGATCTTAGGTCGATCTTGGAGAACACCTTGGCCCCGTTGAGTTGATAAAACAGATCTTCAATCTTGGGAAGTGGGTACTTGTTCTTGATTGTAACTTCATTGAGGGAGCGGTAGTCAATGCACAAGCGGATGGTACCATCCTTCTTTGCCACAAACAGAACAGGTGATCTATCGGGGCGTATCTCTGTGGCCTCGAACACCTATGGGGCACTGGGGGCCCCTTTTGGTTCGGCAAGGGAGCGGGGGTCGTGCGCAGAGCAGATCGAGGTCGAGCGCGCGGGGGAGACGGGCGATTTTTACCCAGCTTCGGGGCTCTCCAGAGAGATAAAACCCCTACTGCTGCCTCTTTGCTTGTTATTTGATCTTGCTCGAGCGTGCGAGCGTATGGTGGTGTCCTGGGTATTGAATGGATCGAACCCCTTATACGTGCGCATGGGCCTCCCTTTTATACTCTAAAGGGGGGATCCACAGTGGCAGCGTGGGAAGAGGGGTAGAAAGGTAAAATGCGGGTTGGTACAACGGTGCACAACAGGTTCCCTACCTAACTCGACGGCAGGGGACAAGGGCATTAAATGCCCGTCCGGTCGCCTCAACAAAGGCAGGAGAGTGACTGCTAAGTGAGCCACCGGTTGCCACGATGGCGCCTCTGTCGACTCCGCTTGCCACCTCGCTCCGCATGGCTGCGATTGCCTCGCCACGCGCCCTTGGGATGGCCTCGTGACGACATGTCACCGGGTGCGCTGGAGTGTGGGTGGCAGTCTTGCGCGCAAGTGCCTTGCCGCGCCCATCTTTGTTGTGCCGCAAGCTTGCCGCCGCTGGCCTGCTGTGACGCTGGGCGCGTCGCGGCAAGTCTTCCGTGATGCTTGGTTGGCCTTCCCGCAAGCTCTTCTTGCCGGGCCTTCGCTTTCTTGGTTGGTACTTTGTTCTTGAATGGCAGTAATAAGGAACGGCGGAGGGCCTTGGCGGGCGTCCGCAAGCCTTGCCGGGTGTCATGCTGCTGCAGACAAGTTCGGGGTACTAAGGTACCCCTACTTTAGTACACCGACATGATCCCCAAGGGGAGGCACTAGGGAGGATAAATCCTTTCCTCAACTGCTCTTCCAGTTGCTTCTTCAATTCTGCGAACTCTTCCGATCCCATTCTATAAGGCTTCTTATAGATGGGTCCCGCTCCGGGTATGAGCTCGATGATGAACTCAATGTCTCGGTCGGGAGGCATTCCCGGTAGCTCATCAGGAAAAACATCGGGGTATTCGCATACTACCGGCACTTGCTCCAATCCAATTTCAGTCAGATAGTTGACTTGGTTGGCTTGAGCAGAGGAGGGGTTGGAGGCAAATTTAACTTCGACTCCTTGGCCATTGGTCACAATGACAGTCCGGTTGGCGCAATCTATCAAGCCTTGGTGCTTGATGAGCCAATTCATTCCTAAGATCACATCCAAGCCTTGTGATCCTAAGATGATAAGGTCTGCTAGGAAGTCTACCCCATTAATGATAATCCCGACTCCTCTACACCCTATCTTGGCCCTCATCTCTGCTCTGGGGGTTTGTACCACCATAGGGTTATTCAGGAGTGTAGGGGTCATGGCACTTTTTAATGCAAACTTTTGGGTGACAAATGAATGCGTGGCTCCAGAATCAAACAAGACAGTTGCAGGTGCTGAATTGACAAGGAACGCACCCAAAGACGACGTCCGGTCTTCCCGGCTTCTTCTGCAGTGACATGATTCACACGACCCTTGCCGTTGTTGGGCAGGTTGCGGGGAGCTTGGTTCCTTGGTGGCATTCCACGGCCTTGTCCTGGGTTCTGTGCATTGGGGCGCGGGGCGTCGGGCTTCTTGTTGGGGCAATTCTTGGAGTAATGGCCTGGCTGACCACATCCAAAGCAAGTGACTTGGTTGGGGTTGCTGCTCCTGCTGGCATTGTTATTGGGGTTGTTGTAAGATGGCCTGGGGTTGACATACTGCTGAGGTGGATAGTTGGTGCGGGTGCAGGAGCTATTGGCTGCTGATAGGTTGGCTTGACCGGGGCTGGCTGTCACGGGCAAGGCTTCTGGTTGCTGGAGCTACCCTTGCTGATCATCTTGCGCTTACGGGTGTCATCCAAAGCACGTCGCTTGTCCTCAAGCATGAGTGCCTTGTTCACCAGATCAGGAAAGGTTGGGCAGTCACACACAACAAGCGAGTACTGCAAAGTCTGGTTAAGGCCTTCCATGAAGCGCTCCTTTTGGCAAGATCGGTCTTGACATCCTCGGGGCATACCTTGAGAGAACACCGAACTTCGCATGTACTCCTTGACAAGTGCTACTACCTTGCTTCAGGCTCGGAACTCACGCTTCTTGATGGCAATGATTCCGAAGGAATGTGGGCCTTATGGAATTCTGTCTTGAAGTTATTCCAAGTGATGTCTTGCTCAAGATGCATGGCCTTGAATCCATCCCACCAAGCTCGGCAGTTCCCCGAGACAAGGGCAGATATGCCAACTTCTCACGGTCCTCAGTGCATCCGACTAGTGCCAGCAGATCCTCAATGGTGCGGACCCAGTCATCTGCATCCAGGGGTTCAGCAGTCTCGATGAAGGTGGGTGGTGCATGCTTCTTGAACTCCACCAACGTGGAACGTCCATTGTTGTGTCCCGCCGGCTGGCGATTGACAGCTTGAGCAATCATCTGGAGGGCTGCAGTGTTGGCTTGGCGTTCCTCTCGGAAGGCTTGGAGAAGCTGAGCCATGTCCATGTTTGGAGGAGGTGGTGGTGGTGGAGTCTGTCCTCGGGCTTGGTCCTGACTGACCTCTGCTTCAGCAGAACCTCCGGCTTCTTGCTGCTGGGTAGAGGTACCAGTACGTGTTACAACAGGCATCCTGTTGCAGCGGTCAAGGTCTCATGATTGGGAAAATAAAATGAGGGAAAGCAATATAGATGGGATGCCTATTAAGGGGGTGGGTGTGACACAAATTTAAGTTAAACAAGGGCCAGAAGGGCCAAACTCATGCATTAAAACCAAATGGGGGAATGTAGTCGTTTACAAGTTCCCGAAGGGAAAGTACGACTTCATCAAAGCAAGTTGAAAGCAAACACAACACAACATGGTTTCATATGAACCATTACAAGGACTCGACTTCACATAGGGGTACCTATCCTACCATAGGGTTACAGACTGGCCTATCCTAGTCCTGAACGGTGTCTAAGTGGTGGAATGCTCGGTCGGGTATTCTTGCTCCTCTGGGTCTTCCTCCTCATCTTCATCTGTCTTAGTCTCTTCATCACTTGAGGGAGTGGGGGAGTGGAGGAGCTGAACATGGCGCTGCTTCACCGGGGGCACCGTGAAGAGGTTGTGGTAGTCCTTCGCCGTCATACGGCGTGGCTGAGATGACTCCTTGGCATTCGTGATCTGTGGGGGTCGCCCGCCTCGATAGGCTACAACGGGATGTCCAGGGGGTGCTCCATCCTTCTTGATCCTGTCCACCTTTATCTGAGCTAGGCAGAGGAGTTCCTTGGTCTCGTGGAGTTCCTTCTGAAGCTCCATCGACTCCGAGGCCAGGTGCTGTGCCAGGCTGTCGGCACACAAGCTGAAGTAGGTCTGGAAGCGGAGAGAAAGTCCTTCGTCCATGGGTGGGGCTGGTGCACTGCTCTCGTCATCACCTTCCTTATGATAAGGCAGGTAACGAGTGGCTGGCTCACTTGCCATCTCTGGCAGGAGATCCCGGCGAAGGCGCTTTGAGGGCAGCAGCCTCAACGGCGAGGAGCAGGGTCGCCATCTGGGGTCCCTCAAAGAACCAGCTCGTCGGGGAGTCGTTCGCCCTCACGACTACCTCCACATGATACTCCTTCTTAGTGCTATTGATCCAGTGCTCGTGGTAGGAGAAGGTGGGGGATCGAGTGAACTGGCACTTCCTGAGGCTATCCTCAAGAAGCACGGGAAATCCGATGGTCAGGAAGTCCTCGGGTACGACGGCCATCTACAAAAGTGGAAGGGGAAGGGTCAATAGAGGGAATGTGACCTATGTTTGGGATACTATCAGAAAACATAGGTATACAGGTAATTCCATGGATAGTCTCACTCTAACTAACGTCCATGCTAACTAAGGCTTTCTACAACAGATGGCTCGGTACTAGCTCGTGGGGACCCCAACTCATAAGTCGAGATCACCAATGCACGTGTACAAGGATCCCGAGATCAATGCTCACTGAACACACAGAAGCTGAATAACAAGAGTCTTACATCCATACATACCGTCTTACACAAATTATGACCGTTATGGTCAAGTCTTACATTGATAAAGCCTTAAGGGCTGAACATCAAATGAAACACAAGCAACGGAAATCTTCATCGATAAGTAGAACCCATGCCATCTGCCTTAACCCTACAGGCATTCTGACTAGGAAACGTCCTAGTTCGCATGTTCGTCTCCAAAGAACTCTTCATCTAACTCCGGTTCTTCCATGCCTGGTCAATTAAATAACCAGTGGCAAGCCAATGAGTACTTTGAATGTACTCGCAAGCAACCCATGTTTTGGTTCAAGGTACAACAATGCATGATATAGGTAAGTTTTTGCAGAAAGCTAGTTTTGAGTGCAATGACATGTTCAACAACTTTGTAAGACATGCATCAAGAGAATTCAAGTAACCATGAGGATAGGTTACAGATATCAACATAAATAGAGGGGGCACCAACCCATCTCAATCACGTCAGTCCCTTCACTTGAACCAAGTCATTTTATCAACACTCACACTTGGTTTGTAAACAAGTGGACGTAGCCCAAGAGCGGTTACCCAACTGTCCTTGACCGTGGACACGGCTATTCGAATAGTTTTACACTCTACAGAGGTTGCACACTATACCCACAAGATCCGGGGAATTTCCGTGTCATCCACGACCCGCGATACCTCAAGTACCTGGGGTAAGCACCCGATCACTACCTTTCCCTAGACGACACTAACATGGAGTCCACTCGATTGGTAGTAACCCCCGTGCCTAACATTTCACATCATAAAGTTGTGGAGCCTCGCTCCCATATTCATCACATACCACAAGCACGGGGTACCAACGGTGTGTCCGGTGCTGTAAAGACAGTCATGGCCGCCCTACCTGGCACGACCCCGTCCCGAGAGAGAGCACCAACTCTCCCCCGTCACTAGTAATGCGGGCTCCAAGCTAGTATCGGTCTAGGTACTCAATAATGCCCTTTCCCATATAAGGGTAGAGTGGTTGCGCATGTAAGGTTGGAATAACGGTCGCAACTTGAACCAATCCGTTTTGAAAACAACACACACACTTGCCTCGGTACACCACTTCGTCATCAAGTGGTTACCCATCTCATCATCTCCCTCGGGCATAAGTGGCACCCGACGGGGTTTTCGAAAAGTCCTTTGAAAATACTTTGTTTCCATCACCATGCATATTCCCGTCCCTTTTTGCGTAGCACTATTTTAGCATCCTATCTATTCCCACCGGCATAACCCTCATAAGAAGGTAGGGCCATGCACAATGCAAGTATCAACGAGGAAGTAACAGAGGCAACCAACCCACGTGGTTCACCATCTCATCATGATTCCGATGCAACAATAATAAAGCGCTATATGACATGCATAAAAAGGGTTTCATAGACATGGTCAAAGGGCTGCTTGCCTGGCTCAACGAAGTCTTCTGGGTCTTCAAAGTCTTCTGGTCCAACTCCTTTGTCAGCAACGCAATCTATCGTCGCAAAATAATAACGAGGAAAATAAGGCAATAATAAAACAGAAAAACCAAAGTGCTCAGAAAAATGTCAACTTATTTTTGTAAAATACTAGGGGGAAAACTAGGAAGGGGAAAATTCTTGGTTTTGGATTTGGAGCTAGGGAAACAGAGTCGTGGATTTTCAAACAGAGGTTCTATTGTTCAAATTTGAATTTAAATTTGAACAGAGCAGAAAAGTGTAATGGATGTGCATGAAAGTTACATCAATAGATAGGTGGGATTATTCTAGGATTTTAGGAGTTGGAATTATTCCATTTGGATAAATATTTTACCCTATGGAATTTTTGGAAGGGAGACAGAAAAAGAAAAAGAAAAGTGGCGCTGTGCCACTGGGCCAGAGAGGCCACGGGCAGCAGGCCCAGAGGGGAAACCAGCCCGCGCGGGGCCGCCACGTTGAAGGCGTAAAGGCAAGGTACGCCTTCGGCCGACGGGCGAACCGGTGCGCGCGCGCACGTGCGTTTAAACCTGACGGGTGGATCCCACCCGTCAGGGTGTGAGGCTGACGGGCAGGGCCCACGGCCATCATCGTCTACCTCCATCCAGGGGCAACGACGAGCTCGCCGGCGGTGATATAGAGCACGGGGGGGGCGGGGTGCGCGGGTGGTACCGTTGGACTCGGGGGGATGTCGCCGTTCGGGTGGTGGTGGAGACGGTCGCCGGAGCAGCCTGGTTCGCCGGCGATGAGGTCACGCGGCGGAGGTGCTTCGGGCGTCGATGGATTTGGTCGCTCCTGGCTACAAAAGGAGCGGGGAAGAGAGGGGAAAGGTTCAGAGTGGCCGCGCGGTTCTAGATCGAGAGAAAACGAGGGCGGAGGAGGCCTATACCGCGTGAACGCCGACGAGCCGAGGCGGCGGGGCCCGAGCTCGATCTCGAGCTCGAGCGGCTCTGGAGACCAACGGGTGGTATGGGAGGTGGATTAGGAGTGTGGGGGAGCGACAGGGAGAGAGAGAGAGGCTCGGGGTCGCCTTATATAGGCTGGCCGAGGTCCATCGTAGGCGTGGCCTACGGGTGCCCGCGGGATCGTCTCGGGTTGCCGTTAGAGAGGGAATGGAGGGCTCGGGGGTGTTCGTGGGAGTGGTGTAGGGTGCCAGGGAGAGAGAGGAGGAGCGGGGCGAGCTGCACGCGGGCCATAGGAGTGGCGCGAGCATTGGCCGAGCGGGGCAGCGCTCTGGCGCGACCTGCAGGAGAGAGAGGAGGGCGCGGGGGCAAGTGGGCGGCCAGCTGGCGTGGAGCGGACGTCGAGGGGCATCGACTGGCACACGGGGGAGGCTCGAGGTGGTCGGGGGACGCGGCGTCAACGGTCGGGTGCCCTGCCAGGCGCTCCAGAGCGCGACTTTGGCCGGCATCCGCGGCTTTCCCGCGTCCGCACGCGTCCACTAGTGTTTGGAGGCTGCAGGGGGCGTGGTCAAAAGCTGGAGCGGGCCTTGGATGCTCTGGAGAGCTGAGGGGAGAGAAGGAGGCTGAGAGAGAGGGGAGAAGCTGCTGTCCAGAGAAGACAAATGGGGTTCCCCCTCCCTTCATCATTGCTTCCTCGGGCAGAAAAACATCCAGGTGATAGAGGGGAACTAGGAGGGGTTCTGGTAAAAAGATGGGCTCAAGGAGATTAGTGGAAGAGGCTGGAATTTGCATTACAAAATTCTGCCAGAAGGTGTTTGATGATGGTTTGGGCAAGTTAATGACTTCCACTTGTCATGAGACTCCACAGGGTGAGATTTCACATATAATTAGGGCCTTCCACCCATTCTGAGCTTATTTGGGCAAAGTTGCCAATGCAACTTTTGTAAACCCTAAAAATTGGCAGGAATGGACTTGTGTAGATCCATTTGAGTAGATCACTTCTCCTTGATGCACCACTTGGTGTGGTGGCCTCATTTAGTCACGTGATCACGCTCACAAAAGTTGGGGTCATGGAGAGAAAGTTGGTAGTACAAAGTAGTTCAAATTTGATTCTGGTCAGAGAGGGTTTTGAGGCACTTTGATCAAGATATCCTTTCTCCAACCTGTGCCATTTGGTCTAGATGCATTATTAGACCATTGGAGAATGTGCACCAAGTTTGAGAACATTTGGACATGTTTGGCAATGTAAAGTTGCTCAAACTACAAAATAGACAGAAATGGTTTTGAGGGGATTTCATGGGGTTATACTATTCTCCTTGACATGACACTTGTCAAGACCATCAAACATGTCATATGTGACATGCTAGAATTTTCTAGGAATTTTTGGAGAATATTTCCTTTGTAAACATTTCAAAAGCTTGAAATATCCAGGAAGGGTTTTTGAGGGATTTGACTAATATTTTGAACATGACCATGTGTTGAAGCTCTTATATATGGAAAATATATGTCCACTGAGTTTCCCTATTTTTTGTCAAATATTTTTGAAACAATAAAATAATTTTTCCTTATTAAAGACCATTTCTGGCCTTAAGAAAAAGCTTTTAAATAAAATAGGATAATAACTTTTAAAATTATATTTTTGTGGTTTATGGAAGTCCTATACCTAATAGGTTTCAAATATACTCTTTGAAATAACTTTCATACCCCAAATCAAGTACTTGCAGTGCAAACCTCAATTTAGGGGTTTTTGAAAAACTAATTTTAGAAAATACTTTTTGGCCAAATTATTTTTGTAAGAAAAAACTATATTGCACTATACACATGGCATGGTCATTGGGCAGAAGTTTGGGGCAAGGAGATGAAGTACAGAAGGTGGAGTAGTTGACTTTAAAGAGCACTTGAAAGGAAGCACAGAGAGAAAACCAACTCCAAATAAAAGCCAAATAATGCAAAAGTTTTTGTTGGTCCAAATTTTCATGCTTTAATAATGCAAATGAAATGTTACAAAGTGCAGGGTGTGACAGACAACAGGATGGGCCACGACATCGAAATCATCAAGGACAACCACCGGCACCTGCACAACCCTAACATATTAGCAAGCACATTGCAAATAATCAAAAAGCAAGCACATTGCAAATAATCAAAAACCACAACTATGGTAATAAGCCATTATTTTTTGCCTTGTGCAGCTCACCGGGGGATCTCATCCCTCCGGGGGCCATCTCCTCGTCCTTGATGGGGACCATCACCTTGCCAGGGGAATATTGCTTCTCAACAGCGACTATCTCCTCAAACTCGGTCTTGAGCCTCACATAGGTGGCAATCAGAGTTCCTGGGGTAGGAACGGTGGGGTCCTTGCTGTTCTTCCAACTTTCTTTGAGGAGTTCGTCCGCCAATGTCCTCAACTCTTTGGCCAGTGCTTGTTTCTTGGAGTTCTTCGTCTCCATGGGTTGGCCCGCCAACATGGTCAACTCGTTGGTCGGTGCTCGCTTCCTGGAGATCGCTGTCTCCAGTGGGTTGTCCGCCGGCAACTCTTTGCCTAGTGCTCCAGGATCCATCAATGAACTGACAAACAAAAAGCAATCGAAAGGAAACCACAATCGCAATGAAAACGGGAAAAGAATAGGATGTGAGAATCGGTCGGTGCTTCGCAAAAAGAAGATTATTGGAATGAAAATATAGCGGCATAACTGATTCGCCCACCTTTCCTTCGTCGGTAGAGAAGAAAAATGACAGAAGTGAGTAGCCTGGAGTGAGGTTTTCTTCAAGAAAGGGAAGAAAGGGCTTGAACAAGTGTTCCAATGAAATGCTGGTTGCTTCGTCCAGTCCAACTTGGAGGCCACATTACCACTGCTGGTAAAGGTGTGGGTTTTGTGATATGACGGGTCATGACGGCCACACTGGGGTGACAGGTGAGTCTCAATTGTAGCACCTCGCTGTGATTTGGTGGATGGAATGTGGGCCCGGATGCTTTGAAATGTCCCGCATGTAGATAGAGCGGCTAGTCATATAGGAGTGCTCAATATTGTGCACCTCGACCAAGGCGGAGAGGAAAACGAGAGAACTACGTAATTAATGCATGAGTTTAATTAGGGCAGTTTTGTAAAGTATGAGATACATTCCTCCAATCACAAAATGCCTTGGTTCATGAGATTTGAGATTTGAGCCCTATAAACCGGAAGGGAGGGGGTACTGCACACGGTGTAGTCTAGTCACTTGTTGAAATCTCTAGAATGGCAAGTACTCCTTTTCGGTTTACAGGTCTATACTACTCCCTCCGTCTAGGTGTGTAAGTCATCTTACAAAAACCAAATAGTCCCAAAACACTTAGGCGCGGTGCATTAACTTCTACCTTGTTTCTTGTTTCTTGACATACGTATCAACCAATAAGAGATGAGAGGTGTGCATGCTTTTAATGACTTGCAATGGCTAGTTCATTGCATGGAATGCTATTAATTAGCAAATAAACATTGGTGACCCCAGGAGGAAACGGTGCTAAGCACGTGAACCTATGCAGAATGAGTATCAACAAATGGATAATGGGGTTTAATTGTTAAACAATAGCAATTTTGTCTCATGCAAGAGCCAGGCTAGTACTCCAAGGAACCGCACCACGCGAGCGTTCGCAACTGCCACGTTTGGTTTGCGCTTGGCTCTTCGCCTCTTCGAGAAGACGAACAATGATGTTACTCCTACTTCTACAGTATCGAATCCACTGCTGCATGTCCGTCCACCTCGTGCGGGAGGGATAGCGTGTAGTGAAAGCTTCTACTTACTGCTCCTGCCTTTGCGTCTATGATAGGTGGGCCCAACAGGTGGTTGGCCCACCTGTCATGCAGCCAAAGGCAGGTGCAGTTAAGGCACCGGAGCTCAGTCCGCAAGGGAGAGGGCGTCGTAGTAATCAAATTTCTCGGTCTTGTACGAGTTGACGCGACACATCAAAGCACTACACTTGATAAAAGTCTTTTTACACATTTCAAATGGGCTACTTCGTATGTAGGAGAGTAGACATATTCTGCTTCGTATGTAGTCACTTGTTGCAATCTCTAAAAAGACTTATATTTGGAAACAGAGGGAGTACAACGCATGCATGCATGCCATGACTTTTCTTTTGATACTTGCATGTGTTGATTTGATGCACCTTGCCAAATTTTGACTATAAATTTAACTAACCAAATTTTCATGCATGTCACAAAAAATTACGGGGCTGTTTGGATTGTGACTATGTTTGTCTTATGTTGCCACATTATTTTTCCCACACTTGCCACACTTGCCTAACCTGAGTTGCTCAAATTGTTAGACACACTTTGGCTTGCCTAAGGGAATCTTGCCACAATTTTTGTGTCTATGACATGTGGGGTTCATTGCTAATAAAAAAAATTCTTGTCTTAGGTGTGGCTAATAAAAAAGACTTATATTTAGGAATGGAGAGAGTAGAAAATATAAATAATAATGCTTGTTGGGGCAACCCACGTTTCCGCTAATTTTAGCCGTGGGATTGTTCACAATTTTTTCGAGGGGGTGGTTGTTCATTTAATGGAGGGACTTGTAGTACCAGACTTGAACGATACAAAGTGCGACCTGGCACACCGTAACACCACTTGGAACAAGCGGGTAGCTATCTCAGAAAACAATCAACAACTAAAAAAACCGCGACCTGGCATGTAGTAGTACACAATTTTAAATGACTGTTTTGATGGAGTGAAAAGGGAAAACTACCCCACTACTTATATATAGGCCGGAGCCTCCGCGCTTGCTTGCTAGGGCTGCTCTATTCACACACTCTCATCCTCTCCAGATCTAAACAAGATAGGGGTAGTAACACTGTCTTTCTTCCTTCAAAAAACACTGGCTTTCTATCCTCACCGATGGTTATAGATCCGGATGTATCCCCCTCCGCCGGTGAAGGGGAGGAGGGGCAACGTTTAGGCCATCGTCGACAGCGAGGGAGGAGACCCACTGCCGGCCGCACCATTATCTCTGGCCGAGCGTCGGCGCGGGAGGTCCTCCGATCCCTTCGTTGTTGCCTGTGGGCAGATCCGGCCTCCCGCTGCCCACCTATCCACATCCTGACGACCTTCAGGTATATCTTCATTCGAAACTGCCTTAGCTCTACTTCCCCATCTCGCTACGTCGCTGCATGTGCATCATTTTCTACCTCTCAGCCCCTCTCGATCGGATGGTCCAACGTCACCTATTTTTTCTTCTTCTATTGTTAGAGGTAAAGCTACTTCATGGAGTCGAATCTTGTACTCCCTCCGTCCGAAAATACTTGTCATTGAAATAAAGTGGGGTTGGGGGGATTTTGTATGTACATCGGACTTGGTACAAACAGGAAGGAAAGGGGATGAAAGTAGTACAGAGTGGTCATCCAACCGGTCTCTTGGTCGAAAAGGGAAATATAGGGGTAACGCTGTACACAGTGGTATGACCAGGACTAGATTTGCTATCCACACATAGGAGTAGGTGGCTAGAGTGAACAAAAATGGGACCAACCCAGATATGTTTCTTGGATGTTTGTTTCTCGGGGCAACAAACTATGAATCACCACTTTATGCCCCTGTTTACGTACATGGTGCTGCACTGCTGCTGCACCCACTGTCCCATGCCCTTATACCAAATATTTAGGCTCCGGTCGGAATAAAGGGGCAGAAAACATAGGTCTTGATGAAAATAGACGAATAGGAAAGGAGTGTAGGTATAAAACTATGGAACAACGAACCGGAGGAAACTCTCAAGAGAATGTGTTCGGATGGACTACGAAATGTACAGATTTGTTTTTTTAGAGTAGCATGCTTGGCAGTATGAGATGCTATTTGTTTATTCAGCTACACAAGGACTACTCTTGTCCTCACCTCATGTACCACGATAGGTTGATTTTTATTCCGCAAACACAACACATCAACCTGTCTAACGATGGCAGCGAAGCGCTGCTTCGGCTTCCGCCCAAAAATGAGCAACAAGCGTGGATGTTTCTAATCCAATGGAATCAAGATTACTGCACCAGCTTTCCTACGAAACACTATTCACCTTTCCCGTGTTCCGAACGGTTGGAAGGGAAAGAATACCGTAGGAATTGTGTTCCTACGAAAATCCTACACCAAACATGTGAACCGAACGCAGCCTTAGCTGTTCTTAATATATTGTCCCTGGTAAAAATGAAGCCATGCCACTGTTTTTGCCTGTAATTGTTTGAGACTCTGACAAGTTTAGCCAAATATTTTTGCCTGTAATTGTTTGAGACTATGGCTGTTTCCTCTGTGCCATTTTGTGAAAACAGGGATATCCAATTCACCTGGTTGCTGTTGTGACCTTTTGGTGCACTGCACAAAACTCTTCTTAAAAGAAGTGACTTTTGTGTTGTTTAACTGGAATGTCAGAATGGAACAGTTGGTTCTTTTTGGTGGAACTGCACAAAGGGAGATATGTGTTCCAATCCTCATCATCCATATTGGCGCCATAACCATCCTTTAGGTAAGAATGATATTTCATGCATGTGTTCATCTCTATTTTCCGACTGCCATGAGAAAATAATGCTGTTTTTTACTAGTACACTTGTACTCCCTCACTAACAAAAACAATTCTGAATTAGAAGGCCAATCATGTACTTGGTTTCACCAACTGGTGAGGAGAAAGAGAAACAGAGCATGAAGAGGAAGAAGAAGAAGAATAAACAGTGCCAAGGCGATCTTGCTGAAGCCAGAGGCCTCAGTCGAGGCTATTCAAGGGCTCCGGCAATGACTACCTTACATGTGAGACAATCCTCCATGGAGCCCTTCCACTTCTGCTGTCTCACTTAATTAATTAGGAGTACTTAAGTACCACTAACTTATTACTGCCTAATTTTCCTGTTGGAGTTAAACAAATCTTTAGTAGGACCCTATGCTGAATCATGTACGTGTGAATGTTTGTCTATGGAGGTGAATCATGTGGTGGAGCAGGAAGGGAATATTATTAGTGTCATGACATAATAGTGCTATTGTTTTGCATGTCAATTTATGCCATTGGTTCAATGAGGCAATGTTTTGCGTATTGTCCATCATGAATTTGATGCTACAGTTTGAGGAATATGCTAATGTCTTCCTATCCTTTCTCACTAAGCTAATGAAGGTTTCACCTTGTTCCTACTTGTGCAAACAGGGATCATGTTGTGCCAATCATACATTTTAGTGGAACTACACAAGACAATACAATGAACTGTATCCCAACCAGTGCTTTAACTCTGCTGGAAGTTCTTGATAATCTTTCGATATAATCTCAGCACTGGTAAACAAGAGTGATTTCAACCATACATTTGAAGTGCACAAAAATATATAATATTGTGTGATTGTAGTGAGTGCTTTATCATCTCTTATGGGACTACATGAATAAGCTTTTTTTCTCAAGTTGGTACGGGCCTAAGGCCTTCATCCATATTAGTTTGCTGTCATCTCTATTTGTATCGTGCTATTGTCATGAGAAACTCCTTTATCTTTGCACTTTTAAGTTTTGCAACCTATGATAAATGGGAATGCTTTGAGTGTTGAGTTGAGCTAATTGGCACTGATTAAATAAACTAACACCTCTCTTTAAGCAAGAATACTATCACTACTAGGGAAAAGCCTATACACAGAATCTTATCTGCAGCGCGCTTCAAAATACCACGCTATCACTATTTAGCAGCAGCTGCGTGTCCGCCAAACGCTCTCGACTTGGAAGTAGCAATGGCTGCTTGAGGAATACAACGCATCGCTATAGTTGCCATGACCTTGGCCCCCGCTAGCTATAGCGATGGCGCATTACATCAGAGAGCGCCATCACATTTATTAGCTGTAGCGCTTTTGCCAAACGCTACAACTATCCCTACCTTACCCCGGCCCTCCCGGCCTGATTCCCTCTCCTCTGCTTCCTCCCCACCCCCGACCCGCCTACGCCCGCCGTCTCCCCGACCCGCCTCGCCGCCGTCTCCACCGACCCGCCTCGCCCGCGCCTCGGTCTGCCGTCTCCCGACCCGCCTCCTCCCCGACCCGCCTGCCTCTCCCCGACCCGGGCCGCCTCGCCTCGTCTCCCCTACCCGCCGCCTCGCCCGCGCCTCGGTGCCGCCGTCTCCCCCGACCCCATCTCTCTCCCGCCCTCTGTAAGCACTCTCCCTCCGATCCCTCTCTCCCCTTCTGATCCCTCTTCTATGCTTAGTATGAACCCTAGGTATTTAGTGCTAGTTAGTATGAACCCTAGGCTATTTTTAGTGCTAGTTAGTTAATTACTTAGATGGTAATTAGGGCAGTAGTTCTTAGGTACTAATTAGTTAGTAAGAATTATGTACTAATTAGGTACTAGAATATTTTTATTTATAGTATTATTTTTAGTAAGAACTAGTTGAATTAATAGAACTAGTTAGTAAGAACTTGTTTCTATTTTTTAGTTAAAAGCAATTTTTCCCGCCTCGACGTGGACGATGCCTATCCCGCATCCTCGTCGTCGAGTCGGCGGAGGATCTACACCGCTTGACCAGATCGGCCATGTTGGGACCTGGCTCCGCCGGGTGGTACTGGAGGCGCTACCTACCGGGGCGAGGTTGGTGAGGAGCCACTGTCGTTGACCGAACCTTGCTTGGTGGCGGTCGCGGCCAGGCCCCGAGGCTCGAGGACTCCATGGAGGTGGTGCGCCACCGTGTCGATGAGGAGGACGCGCGCGTCTGTCGCTACTTGTTTGCGCTTGGAGCACGTGCCGCTCTCCAATACCGGCAGGTTCTCCGGGATCTCACTAGAGCTATGATCCCGTGATGGTGCCTTCTCTGTGGTGGTGTCCACCGCCTGCCGCCGATACCGTCGTGTGCTAGAGTTTTAGTTGTATTAGTGATGTTATATGTATGACACTATTCGTGATGTATTAGTGACAATATTTTGAAATGCATGAGATGATCTACTTTTGCTTATTGAATGCATGCTAATTTGAGTCCTATAAGATATTTTGAAATGTATATCTTGTGTTGCTCAATATCCAAGTGGCCGGTCATGTTTGCAGGTTACACCTCCGAGTGGCCTATGTTTTGCCGAGTGTTGATTCATTTCGCTCCAAGAATTTCAGGCGCCGATATGTCCTATTTTAGCAAAGGTCATGCCGGATTTTTCCGTGAATTTTGGCATGACTTGTGCTAGAATATATATGTAGGAAATATCAAGTGCCCCGGATTTGTGTGTTCAAGATCTTGGTAGTTGTCTTCGATCGATTTTAAATTAATGTTTTAACTATGAACATAGGAAATGTCCGATTTACCAGAAGGATTTCGGTATTTGCAAATACTGTGAAGACGAAGCGCCTGCTTTGTCTGACGGAATCTTCCTAGATGATGATAGGCGCTTCAAAGATCAAGTCGACGTGAACTTCAAGTGGATACAAGAAGTCACAATGACAAGTCTTTTTTCGTAATTAAGCATGACATCCGCTTTCATTTGCTTCAACTTATATTTTTTACTATTCTACTAGCATATCCCCGCCATGCAAGAGTTTTTGTATTGATAAGATAGGTTTCAGTCATAGTATGGAGGAAAAGAAAGTTTACTTGAAGACTGAGCATGGTTATATTTTCCATGCGGTTATACAATCAGACGACTACACCTATTTTGGATGCAAAACATGGCGAGCACTATGCAAGACTTATGCATTTGAGCCTGGTATGGTTATCACCTTTGATATTCGTCCGGAAGATGATATTGAAGGTAATACCGACATCCGGGTCAATGTGCAAATGCCTCCGCTTATACCATTATGTAAGTTTCTCAACCATATTTATGTCTTTGACATTGTTTATTCAAAATAATTGACAACTACTTTGTATTGTCACTTATTTCCGCAAGCAAACATGTCCAACGCTTGGTAGACAGGACCGTATATCGTCTCCGGGCTGAACTCAACTACGAGGAGCTCACCATTATGTTTCATGGCTTGAGGATCTTGATACTGTCAAGACAAATTTTCTTCGTGCATTTAGAAATCTTAGTATCTGAAAATGTGCACCCATAGTGTTCATAATGAACTACGGTCACATCCATTTAGGAAGGATGGTAAGATTTTTACTTTTTATCCTCATTGCATCTTTTCCATACATTATTTTTGAAGCTAAACTTCATTGCTAAGTATGTTACCATACGATGTTCTTCAACAGGACTCCGATGAATGTTGTGCCTTATGGGATCGAGACTAAAGGTGTCATGAGTATTGTCAACTTACGCCAAGATATCCTATAGCTTACTTTAGTGCATTCAAGATTAGCGACGGATGCTTAATAGTGCAAGACTGGACCAAATATGTGTTGGGGAGCGCAGAGAAGTACTAGGGAGCAGCAACCGAGACGCCTTCCACGATTAGGAGACAGGTTCATCTGCATGCTTCAACTTGATCAAGGAGGAGAGCTATACATGTTTTATGTTCTTTTACCTAAGAGAGAGCAGCAGGAGTGAGTAGCAGGAGTGAGTAGCTGGCTAGAACTGAGTTTCAGGATGATGATGTGCTACACTATTACTATGATGATAAAATAGCTAGTGTTCGTGGTAATGACTATGATGTTTATTATTAGCTAGTGTTAGTGGTGATTAAATAAATAATGTTGATGGTAATGACCATGATGATGATTACATATCTTGTCATTGGCGGATTAGATTCAAGTGGAGGCAACATGTGGTGCACATCGAAAGTACTACTAATCCAAAGTAGATCAAGTTTGGATTAGTAGTATACTTTTGACATGCACCACATATTGCCTCCACTTGAACCTAATCCACCTTCATTTAATACACTGTTATGGACATAATGATGTAAACCTCATAACAGCCGGTATTGTACCAATATTTGTATGATGGCGCATAAATACACTAAAAATAAAAAAATATAAAAAAATACTAGTAGCGATGGGTGGGAAACACGCGCAAGTAGATAACTTAGCAAAGAGCATCAGCCAAACAAGCGCTGCAGTTATTTGTACTAGCAAGAGCGCGTGATGGCACGCTACATCGCTAAGCATTAGTCAGAAGCGCTTATTAGTAGCGCCCTCACCGCGCTACTAGTAGGCACAAAACACGCGCTACTGCTAGGGTTTTCCCTAGTAGTGTATGTTGCTAACTTTACCCATTAAGATAATGAGGGTGCTTCTATTTGTTAGTGTATGTTTCATCAACTAGTCCCACTATTACAGTAATGTCACTCTCTCAATATATGTGCCAATAGGAATGCTCGATTTTGGTGGAACTACACAAAAACTTTGGGTGCTTCATTGCCTCGACAGCTTCCATCCTTTCCTGTCAGTCGCTAATCTCCACTTGCTTTCTTCCTTTGCTGTCAGTCGCTTGGCTTATCTCGGCTTCCAGTCAAAGGAAATAGTAATTGATATGCTACCTCACACAGGTTGGTACTGGTCTTCATCCCGATTATTGTGCCCGCTATATGTATTGGTAATTTGGTATTGTGCTACCGTTTGCTGATTTCATAAAGGAGTAATTTGGAGCCCGAACTCGCAGCAAATCATTACATCGGGTGATTTCAGAGAACTGCACAAAATGATCGATGGACAGTACTTATGCTGCTGCTATGTACTCCAAAGTTCACTCAGACAAGCATCGATGTTGACAAGAAGTGCCTATATTCATTCGAGTATCAACCGACATCAATCAATTGGCAAACTCCAAGTATTAGGAGAGTGAACGCCAAAAATATTGCTTGGTGCATAGCCCAGAAAAACGCAGTCCAGTCTTTGGTCCCAACTTGTGCCTTTTGGTTATCGGCACATATGGTAGCGAACTATATGGCATGGAGTCTAAAGATTCCAGACAAGTTGGTTGACGCGTATATTCATCTGGCACTTAATCAGTCTGCACGCCAAGGATGCTCCATTTCAGTTGAACTGCACAAAAAATTTGGGTGGTTCATTTTCTCAACCGCCTCCTTTCTCGTCTGCAATGTAGAATTTTGGCGAGATACAGGACCAAGATGAGCCAGTAAACTAGTTGGATGAAAGTAGTGGCCAAGTTGCTCAAACCTCCCTCGGCACGAGGCCACTATTTGAGGATAAACCTACAAGCAAAGTTCAGATTGTCTGTGCTGCCTCTTATGTACTCAAAAGTTTACTCGTACAAGAACTAATTTTAGCAAGAGGTAGCTCCGATTGAACACCATTTACCAGTCTGTACCCTAGGTAATTAAAGATCGTCCATGGATCATATTGGCTGTGATCTCAATCATTTGGATGCATAAACATATTGAACATGTGTATATCTGAATCTTTTTGTGAATTATGTATGAATATTGTTGTGTGGTCTATCAATCATTTGGATGCATAGATATGCTGAGCTTGTGTATATATGAATCTTTTGAGTTGTTGATAGTGAATGTTGGCTATGAATATGAACGTGTCCTGTGAACCTGAGTTTGATATGAATGTTTACCTTTTCTGTTGTATTTGTGTGTGAACTTGTTAGTACGCCTACTGTCGGGTATAAAACGCATGTCTCTTATAAAAGTAATGCTGTGTCCAATTTATGTTTTCCCTTCTAACCACATTATATATATTTATATTATTACTATTATCGTATATTTTATAGAGACTTATATATACATTATAAAAACATCCCACGTGTTATTAACTTATAAAATTAAATGTTTAACTGAAAATCCTGGTTGTTTTTGACTCACAGGCATGGAAAATCCTGGTGATTGCGTACAAAAGCTTGCGAAGATTTTAAGGACCAATTTAATAATAACGCGCTCATTTTTATTCTGAGCAATAACTCGCTAATTTCTTAATTATATATAAAAATGTGCCTATCCGGTTTATTCTTTGATATTAATTGCTCCTTCTAACATAACATTATATATATAACGAGCCCACCTAATACGTGTATTTCAAGGAAGTGCAAATGGGCTGGGATTTCTTAGAAAATATAAATGGGCCTGATTGACGTGAAATTATTTGTACACCCAGCCCAGCAAATGGATTGTACATTCTAGAAAACATAGGTTAAATATATGCCACATTTTTGCAGGCTGACATGTGGGCCAATAGGTCGAAGCCTACGCAGGGCATTGTCAACTTGGTCAACAGATGATTGTGTCATCCACAGCCATTGGATTTATATCCAACGACCGGCATGCACCTTCAATCTCTCGTCTTCTTCCTCCAGCGTCGTCGGGACCGCTTGGTCCGGCCTCCAACGGCTAGCGGCTCTGCTTAGCACGCATCGCTGCGAAGCGCTACCCCACCGCTGGCCAGGCTATCCCTCCACCCCTCGACACCTCCTGTTATTCTCCACAGACTACAGCCCCACGCTGCAAAAGAACCAGTTATGACCCTTCTCCTCCTCTCAATCTACGACTCCACTGCTGCGTTTTCCCATCTCCGAGTCGTTCCCGTTCGGGGCCTCACCGTCGTCCACCGCCTCGCTGTGTTCGGTGCGGCGTGGTCAACAAACGAGAGTCATCGGAAGAGGACTATACATGGAGAGCCTGACGGCTGGGACCCACAAGGTCCATGGTCGCACGCAAGAAAAGTTCCTCCTTATTAAGCTGAAAAAATGTTTCCTCCACCTGACAGCTGGGACCAACCGGCTGTATCTTCGCATGGAAGGAAGTGCCTCCTTGTTTTGTGAAAAAAATTATTCATCCCGTTGACAGCTGGGACCCGTCAGATTTGGTGACTGACTTGTGGGCCTGCTAAGCGGATGTGTATGCACGGCTTTGTCAACTTAATCAACAAATGATTCTAGCAGCTGGACCACTGGATGTTAATCCAACAGCCGTGCTCCTTCTTTAACCTCTGTTCTTGCTCCTGTCTCCCGTGGGCGGCACCATGGCTATGCTGCCGCGCACTCGAACCAGTGAAGTTTCCCACTCCTCTCCATCTGCGACTCCACTGCCCCGTCTTCCCCATCTCTGGGTCGTTCCAGTCCGGGTGAGCTCGACATGGTGTGGTCAACGTGATCAACAACCGAGAGTCATCGGAAGATGACTGTACGTGAGAGGCTGACAGTGGGGTCGCACCACGCCCATGGACGCATGCATGCAACAGAACACGGCGAGGTCAACGTGGTCAAGGAACGACTTCCATCAGAAGTATACTATACGTGGAGAGTCTCAGTTGGGTCCACGGCCGCAACAAGTAAGTGCCTCCTTATTACGCGGAAAATAATGATTCCTCCAACTGACAGCAGGGACCCACTGGAAGGGCCACCATATTTTGTGAAAAAAACGTTTGCCCTCTGACTGCTGGGACCCACCTGACGGGCCACCTTATTTCACAAAAAAATGTCACCCCCCGGTGAGGGAGTCCTGGACTAGGGGGTGTCCGGACAGCTGGACTATCATCGTCAGCCGGACTCCAAGACTATGAAGATACAAGATTGAGGACTCCGTCCCGTGTCCGGATGGGACTTTCCTTGGCGTGGAAGGCAAGCTTGGCGATACGGATATGTAGATCTCCTACCATTGTAACCGACTCTGTGTAACCCTAGCCCTCTCCGTTGTCTATATAAACCGGAGGGTTTTAGTCCGTAGGACACAACCATTACAACAATCATACCATAGGCTAGCTTCTAGGGTTTAGCCTCCTTGATCTCGTGGTAGATCCACTCTTGTACTACCCATATCATCAATACCAATCAAGCAGGAGTAGGGTTTTACCTCCATCGAGAGGGCCCGAACCAGGGTAAAACATTGTGTCCCTTGTCTCCTGTTACCATCCGCCTAGACGCACAGTTCGGGACCCCCTACCCGAGATCCGCCGGTTTTGACACCGACATTGGTGCTTTCATTGAGAGTTCCTCTATGTCGTCACCGATAGCCTTGATGGCTTCTTCAATCAACAACGCTGTCCAGGGTGAGATTTTTCTCCCCGGACAGATCTTCGTATTCGGCGGCTTCGCACTGCGGGCTAATTCACTTGGCCATCTGGAGCAGATCAAAAGCTACGCCCCTGGCCGTCAGGTCAAATTTGGAAGCCTAAACTTCACGGCGGACATCCGCGGAGACTTGATCTTCGACGGAGCCGATCCGCAGCCGAGCGTGCCGCACTGTCACGATGGGCATGATCTAGCTCGCCACGGACAAGACCTTGAGGTCAAGACACAAATCGGCCCGACCAGAGTCCGGAGCCGATCGCGCAGATCGAGGGCGAGTGGCTGGACACCGCCTCGGGAGCTGCAACTTCTACGGCGATGGAGCCAAACACTAACCCCGTCCCTTATAAAGCTCGTGACTCTGAGGTGCCGGACTCCCTGCCGGACTCCGAACCTCCCGCGCCCCTGCCAATCGAATCTGATTGGGCGCCGATCATGGAGTTCACCGCTGCGACATCTTTCAGCACTCACCCTTTGGCGACATCTTAAAATCGCTAAAGCATCTCTCGCTATCCGAGTGCCTGGCCGGATGTAACGCCGGACACACCCGCCGTGGTCGCATTCTCTGGCGGGATCTAGATCGCCCCACAGATCAATACTAGTCTTTTCTCGCACTTTGTCCTCACTCATGCGCACCCGGAGCAACTCGGTCGGTCACCCATCCCGAGACTACTCCAAGCTGAGCACGCTTAACTTTGGAGTTCTATCCAATGGGCTCCGGAAAAGAAGGAATTCCTTATTGATATGAGTAGTCTATCATCCCTAATAAGCCGTGCTATCACATACACCCACACTCGGAGGAACCGACGCCCTCGCCGGGCCACGTGAACGCTCCTCTGGCACAACCGCTCAGGCATCCAGTCCGCACATGTGCCATGCCGTGTGCCACGACGGGTCACAAACGCCATGAACAACATGATCGCGCACCTGTCCGCAACCATCCGTAACCGCGGGGTCGGCTCGATACCAACTTGTAACGCCGATGCGTGTGCGGCGCGGGCAAAGGGACGAGGGAGAGATGGATGCGCGCAGCTGAGGAGCAGCTGCTGAGATGGCGAGCATGGCACGGGCTCATGATAAGAAATTGACTCCAAGAAGATCTTTCTATCATGAGCCCTCGCGTCTGATTCCCACGCTGCAGCCCCGATCCACAGCCCCAGCCCCTTGCTCGATCCCCATCTCCTCTCGCCTCACCTCGCGATTCCTCCGCTTTCCGCCATCATCTCCCTCCGCCTCCAAGTTCGCGCCTGCTCCTCCCTCCGCCTCGCCTTCCTCCCCAAGCAGCCTCAACCCTTCTGCTGAGCCGAGCTCGCTGTCTCCATGACCTTGCCACCACTCTCCCGCCGCGCCGGAGGACCCTCGCGCCCTGCCAGGACTCTCCCGCCGACTGCTGGGCAGCAGAAGAGCTGCCGCTGCACCTCTCGCCGATGCCGCGCCCGATCCTTCCTTCAAAGGCCTTTCCGCTGCCTCTGCTGCCTCAAGGCTGCCTGTGCCCAGCCGCCGGCCTCTAGGCCCAGCCGGCGCCCCACCGAGCAGGCCCACATAACCTTTCCCCGTAACCCTAGCCCGCATCCATCTCTCCCTCTCGTCCCTTTGCCCGCCGCCGCACTCACACACCGCATCGAGGGCGTTACACCGGACTACGGCCAGGATGGTTGGGATGCGGGCGACGAAGAAATTCAAAGCCCACCCACCACCCACTTTGTAGCCACTGTCGACGATCTAACCGACATGCCAGACTACGACTCCGAAGACATCGACGGTACGGACGACGATGCCGAAAACGATCAAGAACCAGCGCTCACAGAGCACTGGAAGGCCACCCCAACCCATGATGTATATATGGTGGATACCCCAAAAGGAAGCGATAACGAGGACCAACGGGGCGCGGCAAAGGATAATCCCGCCGATAAAGAACCAAAACGGCGACGCAGACGCCGCCCTAAGTCCCGCCTCGACAACAACAGCGCTCCTAATGACCCAGCAATAGAGCAGGGCAAACCAGTGGACGACAAACATGCAACCAAGCAACCGTCCGAACAGGACGAATCGGATAATCAATCCATGCCCGCGAAAACGAATAGTCCAGACGACCTCACGCGGACACACCACCGGAGAATAAGAGCCTTCGCAAAAGACTCGCCGCCATCGCAAGAAGTCTCAAGAAGGAAAACGGAAGCTCAAAACAGCGGAAGACATATTCAGAATGGGTGGAGCAAAGTGCTCAAAACCGTGAGACAACACGGCAATGACCATCAATCAAAGAGCTACCCGGCGCAAGTGCTGCCAGAATTTGACGAGGAAGCCATAAGCCCCACAACAAAAAATAAAGAGGCCGCTGGCGGATAGACGCCGATGATAGGCCAAAATTACAAGCGGCGCCGCACACAAGCCGACTCATGATCCTGGAAAACAGATGGCCCAGCCAGTCCATTTACGGGCCAAAAAGAGGGCCCCAGAAGCAACACAACACGCCAAGTGTTCGAAGACAATGGTACACCCAAATACAGGGGCGCCGCACACCCACTATGTTTCACCAATGAGGTGCTGGATCATGAATTCCCAGCAGGGTTTAAACCCATAAACATAGAGGCTTACGACGGAACAACAGACCCTGGAGTCTGGATAGAGGATTATATACTACACATACGGCGGCAATGGCGCGGAGAGAATGACCGTTGACGGCGACGGAGACCTGCGGCGAGGGCGCACAGGCGACGACGGAGACGATCCGGAGACCACGGCGACGGCAGCAAGGGGTTTGGGGGCGAGGCGTTTTGAAGTAGGAATCAACGCACGCTGCCCTCGGAGTATTTATACCCCTTAGCTGTCGGTGGGAGCGAGTTGTAAAACTCGGTGGCACCGAGATGGATAACTGCAAGCAGTTACACACTTCGGTCACGCCGAAATTTGCAACTCGGTTTCACCGAGGTGAAAACCTAGATCAATCCAAGTGCTTTCGGTTGGACCGAGTTTGAGTGGGTTGGTCTGACCGAAATTACTTAGAAGGTTTTGGAAGTTTAGCCTTTGACGGATCGTTGGCTCCGAGTGCTCCTCACTCGGTGTGTCCGAAAATGACTTGTTCAAAGTTTGCGATATAAGCATGAATAGAATTTGAGACAAGAAAGCATAGATAGCTAGGGGAGGAACTTAGGCATTCTTGTCCATCCATTTGGTCAGAAAAATCCAAAAAGACCAAAGCAACAAATGGATGTCCTCGAATGGATAAAATTATGCATCCAACATGCTCACACAATAAGATAGCAAATGAAATATGTGTCAAACATGCACAAACAAGACTCTAGCAACTAGCACACAATTTGTCGATGACTAGGTCATCTTTATATGAGTATATTGACTTAGGAGTCAAATGAGAACATTTGATCATAGGTCATACTCATCGTTTAAGCACAAGTGGGGTTACCACTTTTACATAAAGCATTGATGTGTTCACATCATTTGAAGATGCTTTAGCTCAATTCTTTAGAGCAAAGCTCCCCTTGATGTGAGAACCCCTTTAAAGGGTCAAACTAACCTTGGGTTGTCGAGAAGACTTCATGTAGATGTTGAAGATGTGGATGCTCAATGTTGATGACGATCATCAAGAGTTGGGAGCAATCCTTTGGATTCGGGCACTTTCAATACCTACATGGGTTAGTCCCACAAGGAACAAACAAGGATATCCATGGACATAGATTGAAGATCACAATAGATGATGTCCATGAAAGCAATGATTACCTTGTCCCTTGACTTACCAACAAGAGGGTTTGTGACTCCATGAACTAGTGCAAGATGTGGAAGTTGATTGCACAAGTTCTTGCCAAAATGAATGTGAGTGAAGTATGTTGGCGGAGTCACCCTCAAGAACTCTCTAGTTCTTCTTCTTCGATCCACATCATCTTGATGGGAATCCTTGGGGTTGTAGTTGAGCTTGACGAAGTAGAACTTGACGCTTCCTTGGGAACCCACTTGACCATGGCTTTAGGTGCTTCAATAAATGCATCAATCTCCTCTTGAAGCTTGTCCTTGCCTTTTAGCTTGTGGTCTTGTGGTGGAAGATCATCTTGAGCTTGTTCCACATTGGAAGAAGTAGGATCATACTTCTCCTTTTGAGAAACAAACTTTGGAGAGGGATATTGACCTTCTTCCCATTCAACACCCTCGGTGTTGAACTTTCGCTCAAAACCAATTCCTTGATTCTTCCGTGCCTTCCTTGCTTAAGTAACAATTTCTCAAAGTTCTTGCTTCCGCAAGGCTCTTGTATACACCTTTCTATAATCCCTTTCAATAAACTATTTTCTTGCTCAAGTGTAACTTGGCTTGAAACATTGTTAGTGGAATCAAGAGAATTACTAGGAGAAACAATATTGGATTTAGCATGGTTATTGTTACTACTAGATGAAGAATTTTTCTTATGCTTGTCATGCTTAGTTTTAATAGGTGGCAAGAAATTAGACAAGAGAAGTCGCTTTGGCAAGATATGAAGAACTCTTCTTTCAAGATCGCCATTGATTGCTTTTAGAAACTCATGTTCTTGCTCTAGATTGAGCTTCTCGGCGTAGCTTCTCATGAGATCTTAGGAGCTCTCTATGATCTTCTTGAGTTGTTTCATGAGCTAACTTAAGAGTGTTTAGTTCTTTAGTTAGACGCTCAATCTCCTTCATAGCATTGTCATTCGACTCTTCTCGACTATAAAGACTACTAGCATGTTCATCATTACTAGGCTCACTAGATTTATCATGTAAAAGCTCATCTTCACCAAGCAAGTCGTCCTCATCACTATCAAAGTCAATAAATTCAGGGTGTGATACCTTGGAGCCTTTAGCCATGAAGCATCTTCCAATTCCCTCATTTGGTGAATCAAATAAGTCATAGGAGTTGGAGTTGGAGGACACGAGAGCAAGACCGGCAACACCTTCATCTTGACTATAGTCGGAGTTGGAGTGATAGCTTCTTTCGGAGTGATTGTCGGAGTCGGAGCCGGAGACCCATTCACCTACATGTAACGCCCTCGATGCGGCTATATCTCCCATGTGTCGAAGCACGACTTAGAGGCATAACCGCATTGAAAGCAATGTCGCAAGTGAGGTAATCTTCGCACAATCCATGTAATACATAAGGGAAAAGGTACATAGTTGGCTTACAGTCGCCACTTCACACAATTACATGAATAAAGCATTACATCATCCAGATACAATCAAGGTCCGACTACGGAACCAAAATAAAAGAGGAATACCCCACGTGCAACACAAATCCCCGATCGCCCCAACTGGGCTCCACTACTAATCGTCCGGAAAGGAAACACAGTATCGACCAAGGGCCTCATCATATTCCCACTTCAGCTCGGGCTTCGCCATCAGTCACCGCATCACCGTACTGCATCTGTTTTGGTAGAATCAGAGCCACAGGACTCAACAATCTCACACCCGAGATCAAGACTATTTAAGCTTAAGGGAAGGCTGGTGTCAAAAGGAGGGCTGCCGCAGCATAGCATATATGGTGGCTACATCGCAAAAGAGAGCGAGAAGAGAAGCAAGGCGCGGTCGTGAAGCTATTAGCGATCAAGAAGTGATCCCGACTACTTACGCCAAGCATAACTCCAACACCGTGTTCACTTCCGGACTCACGCGAGAAGAGACCATCACGGTTACATACACGGTTGATGTATTTTAATTAAGGTCAACTTCGGTTTTCTACAACCGACATTAACAAACTCCCATCTGCCTCATAACCGCGGGCACGGCTTTGAAAGATAATACCTGCAGGGTGTCCCAACTTAGCCCATAACAAGCTCTCACGGTCAACGAAGGAATAAACCTTCACCCAAGACACTCCGATCGACTCGGTATCCCAGACACCAAGACGTTTCGACAATGGTAAAACTAAACCAGCAAGACCACCCGATGCCGACAAATCCCGATAGGAGCTGCACATATCTCGCTCTCGTGGCACACCGATGAGCAAGACGCACGGCAACCGAGGATACCCCAAGTTGCCTCGTATGGCACCGCAAGTGGCTCTAGTTTGGACCAACACTGAAGGAGCACCGCCCGGGGCTAAAATAAAGATGACCCTCGGCTCGCGAAACCCAAGGGAAAAAGGGTATAGGTGGCAAATGGTAAAACCAAGGTTGGGCCTTGCTGGAGGAGTTTTATTCAAAGCGAACTGTCTAGGGGTCCCATAAATCACCCGACCGCGTAAGGAACGCAAAATCAAGGAACATAACACCGGTATGACGGAAACTAGGTGGCAAGAGTGGAACAAAACACCGGCATAAGGCCGAGCCTTCCACCCTTTACCAAGTATATAGATGCATTAATTAAAACAATAGATATTGTGATATCCCAAAATATCCGTGTTCCAACAAGGAACAAACTTCATCTTCACCGCAACTAACAACGCTATAAGAGGGCTGAGCAAAGCGGTAACATAGCCAATCAACGGTTTGCTAGGACATGGATGGTTAGAGGTTGACATGGCAATATGGGTGGCATGATATAGCAAGTGGTAGGTATCGCAGCATAGGCATAGCAAAAGAGCGAGCATCTAGCAAGCAAAGATAGAAGTGATATCGAAGGTATGGTCATCTTGCTCGTAAGGTTCTCGAGTTGTCGAAGGCTTGATCTTCGTGGCGTTCTCAACAGGCTCCTCGCTCACGCACTCGCCTCCGGCTCTACCCAAAGCAAGAACACAAGCAACGGAACCACAATCAAACAAGGAACATATGCACAAGCAATATGATGCAATACATGACATGCTATGCGAGATGTGACATGCTATGCATATGTATGCTCCGGAAGGAAAACGATGAACCGAGCATCAACTTGGCAAACCAAGTATGCCGCTGGAAAGATGAGATGATTTCGGTTGAAATCGATATAAAGATCACCGGAATCGGATGCACGGTTTGCAAATGACAAGCAAAACAAGAATGACGCAAAACTGCGTTTAACAGCCCGATGCTACTTAGCACGCAACACGAAACTATGCTACAGCACCCCAACATGCAAACAAAGCATATGGCAACGAACTACAGGAGATGCTTAACAAAAGAGGAGCACTGAGCTACGGCTAAATCACATCATAACATGTTCAAACAAGCATGGTGAAAGTGCTCAAAATATCAGGTTCACAGACTTAGTGAAAATACTAACATGCCAGGAATTAACATCAGGAAGGCATGTTTAGAGCAAGCAAACAACATGCTACAGGAACTTATAATAGCAAAGCAAGGCATGAAATGATTCTACTCAAAGCATATTTCAATAGTCCCTTACTGACCATAAGCCAAAAAGGACTCTAAGAAATGATGGCACCCATGTAAACATTGCAAGTTTTATTACAGATTTCAGACTTAGTGAAATATCAGGACATGGCAAAAACAGATTCAACATGGCATGTTCGTGAGCTCGATGCACTCACTACAGAGCATCTCATGATAAACTAAGCATACACCCATCAAGAATACATGGCATAGGAGCTATACATGGCAAGAACAACATCATAGCATACCCGGATCAACTACAACGACCTCGTGAAAATTGAATCTCACGCAAACAGTCTGCCAGGAAACATTTTCAAGCAAAAGTAGAGCACAAAAATGACATGCTAGACTACTCCATAAATACCAACAAAGGCATGGATGGATAGAGAACATCCATATGTTCAAAACACCCTTACTGATCATGCTCAAAAAGGGCATAGATCTCTCTGTAACAACATGAGCATATGGCATAAAATTATCAGCAGGACAAGACTTAGTGAAATCACTAAGTTCCTGAAATCAGCAACATCATCATCCCTACTTTGCATGCTTGTTCTAGTCAACACATAGCTCACAAAAATACATGGCAAACACCCCTGGAAAGATGGCATGGCAATGTTCAACTCACATGTAGGACTCAAATTCATAGGGTGCACACATAATTCATGGCAAAAATGACAAAAGAGCTCGAACTGATAAGATTCTGAAACTAACGATCTGAAGCTATTTTCCAACAGCATTTCGGGCATCAAGATGAGCTCAAATGCAAATGATTCAATGGAATGAAATGATGTACTCTTCGAGATGAACAATTTGACATATTATACGCCCAAAACGGAGCCACGGTTGCGGAGATGTGATGCTATGAAAACTGCACGAAATTAATGACAGAAAAGGACTTAGAGAAAATAACGAGGGGGGAAAAGGTCAACCTGCCCGATCCAGATCCAGATCCGGCCGGGGTCGAGGACGGCGGCGCGGTTGCTCGCCGGAGGGGCGGCGCCGGAGGAGGGGAGGTGGCGGGCTTGCTGCGGCGGCGGCGGCGGCAGCCGAGGCGGGCGGGCGGCAGCGTGGCGGCAGGATGGCATGGCGGCAGCGGGCGCGGCGAGGCATGGGCGAAGGCATGGCGGCGCGGGCGGCGGCGCCTGGCCTCATGGGCAGACGCGGGCCGCGGCTGGCTCCGACGGCGGGCGGCGGCGCGGCGGCGCCACGTGGCAGACCCGAGTGGCTGCGTCTTGCGGCGGACGTTGTCCGGCCCGGCCCGGACACGTCCGTCAAGGCGGATCGTGATTTTAGGGTTAGGTGGATCTGATCCAAATTCGGGAGGGTCTTTAAATAGGCATAGAGGGAGCTAGGAGAGTCCAAATGGGGTGTAGTTTTCCACACGATCGTGATCGAACGACCGAGGGCATGGAGGGAGTTAGATGGGTTATTGGGCTGTTTTGGAGGGTGTTGGCCTGCAACTCAAAAGAGGCCTTTGCGAGGGTGCGTTAACCGTTGGAGTACCAAACGAACTCCAAATGACCCGAAACTTGACAGTGGTCTACCGGTGCTATACCAGGCCACTTGGCAAGGCTCGGTCCAACCCGAGAATGTTCAACACCGCACACGAAAAAGAACAAGAGGGGACGCCGGGAACATAGGAGTGTTTGATTGCAAAACGGACAACGGGAATATGCTCGGAATCATGAGACGAACACGTATGCAAATAAGATGCACATGATGACATGATATGAGATGCATGACATGAACAAAATGCAAAATGAAAACAAAACCCAACCACGGAGGGAATATCATAGCACATATCCGAAAATGGCAAGAGTTGGAGTTACAAATATGGAAAGATACATCCGGGTGTTACAACACTCCACCACTACAAGAGGATCTCGCCCCAGATCTAGGACTGAAAGAACTCCAGATATTCGAATGGAGGTGATCCTCGCGCCCTGTGTGGCTTCTCGGTCGGAATGGTGTGACCACTTTACTTTCAGGAATTTGATTGACTTGTTGCGAGTCTTGCGCTCGGTTTCTTCAAGAATAGCAACGGGGTGCTCATGATAAGAGATATCTTCTTGGAGGTCAATTTCTTCAAAGTTGATAGTGCGCCAGAATCTTGAAGCACTTGCGGAGCTGTGACACGTGAAACACATCGTGCACGCTTGCAAAGTTGGATGGAAGCTCAAGTTGATAGGCGAGATCGCCTCTTTTGCCAATGATCTTGAAAGGACCCACATATCTAGGGGCAAGCTTCCTTTGATACCGGGCGGCGAGTGCCTTTCATTGAGAGACGCGAGGTAGACATGGTCTCCGATTTCAAAAGCCACATCACGGTGCTTGTCATCATAATAGCCCTTCCGCGCGATTATGCGGCTTTAAGATTCTCACGAATGACTTTGCACATTTCTTCGCTTCGTGATCAAGTCGCTGCCAAGAAGTTGGCGCTCACCGCCTCGGACCAATTGAGAGGAGTACGGCACTTCCCGCCATAGAGAATTTCGAATGGGGCCTTGCCCGAACTCGCTTGGAAGCTATTGTTGTAGGAGAACTCGGCATATGGAAGACACTCTTCCCACTTCATGCCAAAGGAGATGACACAAGCCCTGAGCATATCTTCAAGGATTTGATTGACTCGCCGACTTGGCCACTAGTTTGAGGATGAAAAGCTGTCTTTGAAACGAATGTTGGTGCCCATGGCCTTCCAAAGGAATCCTTAACTTAGAAGTGAAGATGCTTCCACGGTCCAAGAGATCAATTGTGGAATACCATGCAAGGAGACAATTACGAGGTGTATAGCTCTGCCACCGAGCTGCTGTGATAGATTCTTTGACAGAAGAAAATGAGCCACTTTAGTAAGCTTGTCAATGACAACAAAGATAGCATCATTTCCACGCTTGGACTTAGGAAAACCAGTCACGAAGTCCATCTCGATATGATCAAACTTCCATTCTGGAATAGCAAGAGGTTGGAGGAGACCAGCTGGTCTTTGGTGTTCTGCTTTCACCCTTCTGCAGACATCACATTCATTCACGAATTGAGCAATTTCGCTTCATTCGAGTCCACCAATACGATCGCTTGAGGTCATGGTACATCTTCGCATTTCCGTGATGAATGGATAGAAGAGAATTGTGTGCCTCATTCATGATGACTTTTCTCAGATCGCCTTTAGGAACCACAATACAATCCTCGAAGAAAAGAGTGCCTTTGTCATCCAAGCGATAGCACTTGTATTTGGAAATGCCCTTGTCAATACCACGTTTCACCTTCTTCACCATGGCATCCAAGAGTTGTGCCTCACGAATTTGATCTTCCAAAGTAGGAGAGACTATGAGGTTGGCAAGAAATCCTTGAGGAACAACTTGAAGATTCAGCTTGCGAAAAGCTTCACAAAGATCCGGTTGGAAGGGCTTGAGAATTAGACTGTTGCAATAAGCCTTTCTGCTCAAAGCATCTGCAATCACATTGGCCTTGCCAGGAGTATATTCAATACTTGGATTGTACTCTTGAATCATTTCGACCCATCGAGTTTTCCTGAGGTTGAGGTTTGGTTGAGTGAAGATATACTTGAGGCTCTTGTGATCTGTGAAAATGTCCACTTTCCTTCCCAACAAGAGATGTCTCCATGTTATCAATGCATGGACAATTGCCGCCAACTCAAGATCGTGAGTGGGGTAGTTCTTTTTGTTGGGCTTCAACTGACGAGAGGTATATGCCATAACCTTCTTCTCTTGCATTAACACAGCACCGAGACCTTGCAAGGAAGCATCACAGAAAACTTTGAATGGCTTAGATTCATCGGGAGGAGTCAAGACAGGAGCTGTGACTAGCTTCTCTTTGAGGGTGTTGAAAGCGACATCACACTCAAAGGCCCGACATACTTGACATGCTTCGGAGGAGGTTGGAAAGAGGCTTTGCAATCTTTGAGAAATTCTCAACGAATCTTCGACAATAGCTTGCAAGACCGAGAAAATCATGGAGTCGCTTGACATTCGAGGAGGTTCCCAATTCACAATTGAAGACACCTTCTCGGGATTAACAGCAATTCCCTTGGCTGAGATGATATGACCAAGATAAAGAACTTCATCAAGCCGTAACTCACATTTGGAAAACTTCGATAGAATTGATGCTCTCGAGCTTGTCGAGCACCAATCGCAAATGTTTGGCATGATCCTCGCTTGTTCTTGGAGAAGACCAAAATATCATCGAGATACACCAAGACGAAATCATTTGTGTAGGGGTTGAAGATAAAGTTCATCATGCGAGAGAAAGTTGGAGGAGCATTGACAAGGCCGAAAGACATGACAAGATATTCATAAGAACCAAAGCTTGTTCTAATGTCGTCTTGGGAATATCTTGTTCACGAATGCGAATCGATGATAACCCATACGGAAGGTCAAGCTTGGAGAATACTTTAGCCCCCTTGAGTTGCTCGAATAGCTCATTGATGTTGGGAAGTGGATACTTGTTCTTGATTGTCTTCTTGTTCAATGGACGGTAATCAACACAAAGTCGGTCCGTGCCATCCTTCTTCTGGACAAAAAGAACTCCACATCCCCATGGAGATGAACTCGGTCTGATCAAACCCAGACGCTCTTGTTCATCGAGCTGCTTCTTCAATTCTTTCAGCTCCTTGGGACCAAGCTTGTAAGGACGCTTGCAAACGGGTTCAGTGCCAGGCTCAAGATCGATAACGAATTCGACTGGCCGATGAGGAGGCATACCCGGAAGCTCTTCCGGAAAGACATCTTGGTACTCACAAACGACTGGAATTTGCGAGATAGCATCCAACTCGCCCTTCTCATTGAGAGAAAACAACCGAATGGTTTCATCACGAGCGGCATAGATGATAACATCCTCAGAAGGGTGTGTCAATTGAATCTACCTGGCAGCACAATCAAGCTGAGCCTTGTGCTGAGAAAGCCAGTCCATCCCGAGAATAAGATCAATATCAGAGTCACCAAGAACAATTGGTTTAGACAGGAATTTGTAGTCGCCCATCTTGATAGAGACATCCGGGACGAAAACTCGAGAAGTCATTTGCTTACCCGGAGACACAATATTCAACGGAATAGGAATCTTTTCTGTCACAAACTCATGCTTTGCAACAAAAGGTCTTGAAATGAAAGAAAGCGATGCACCAGTATCAAAAAGAACTTTTGCAGGAATATCATTAACAGGAAGATTACCCATTATCACGTCTGAAGAATCCTCTGCTTGAGCTGCATTCATCATATTCACCTTTGCATACTTGGGATTATGCTTGACCACTGCATTGCTTGAAGACCTCACAGGAGGAGGAGGAGGAAGGCGCCTTTGGTTATGGCATTTGTTCGCATAGTGACCTTTCTGCTGGCACTTGTTGCAGGTCACCTCTGAAAGCGGACGGTGATAAGGAGCATTTGACCTTGGAGCTTGAGGTGAGACTTGTTCAGTAGCTTGGGTTGGGTGGGTGGGAAGATCCACGACCACCGAGTTCTTCTCACGATAAGGCCGACGGAACGGAGGAGGAGGAAGGTAGAACTTTTGCTGCTTTGTCGCCACTTGAGAGGAAGAAGAAGACTGAATCTGCATCCCCGATTCTCTTCTTTGAAGCCTCACACTTGAGCCGAGCACCTTCTAGCTTGAGTGCCATATTATAGAATTGATCAAACCGAGTAGGCTCGTAAAGAACAAGAGATAACTGCAGATCCTCTCTAAGGCCACCTCTGAACGATAGATCATACTTTTCTCATCGAGAACGCCTTGTTTAGCAAATCGAGCAAGTTTTTGAAATCAGTATGTTGTATTCAGACATCGACATGTTTCCTTGCTTGAGATTGCGGAACTCCTCACGCTTGCTCTCAACAACACCGAAGGAATGTGGTGAGCTTTAAAGTCTCGGCAAATCAGTCCAAGTAATCACCGACCACCTCTAGAATCCTTGTATTGCTGGAACCAATCAGCCGCTCGATCCTTGAGCTGAAAAGACGCGAACTTGACGTAGTCCTCAGGTCTGACATTGCTGCATTCGAAGTGCTTGTTGATATCCACGAGCCAATCATCGGCGTCTATGGCCTCGGCACAATAGCTGAAAGACTTTGGCTGGTTGGCAAGGAACTGGTTGAGTGTAGGAAACTGTGGCTGATGATAGAACTGCCCTTGACCTTGATTCCCTTGGTTGCCTTGGCCTTGGTTACGCTCTTGCATCACCTGGATCAACAATCGAAGGTTGGCGTTAGTGGTTGCCATCAAAGTTTGCCATGCCTCCGGAGGCGGAGGTGGAGGTGGAGGGTTCGCCTGACTCCCATCACTGCGTTCCGGATTCTGACGCGTTGGAGGAGCCATCCTGAAGAGGGTGACATCCGTTAGCATCTTGATAGAGATAGACAAGTTGAATCAACGGATAGAAATTGCAACATATAGTCTTCACAATAAACATTCGAACAGGGATGAACGAATGAATTCCAAAGTAAACATCACGTCCATTAAGGTGAGAAGCCACTTGATAAGAGATATTGATGAATAAAAATAAAAACAAGGTATGAATGGAACAAATAAGTGGTAAGGATTACCCAATCACAAACCAAATATCTGCGGAAGAAATGCTAGAGCTACTTGAATCCCACCTATAAACTCCGAAACTTTCCGGTTATGCAATCGGTGTTGGGGATACAGGGAGCAATATATATCTCACCCAAGCTAACAATCCCTACATCCAAATCAGTATCCATCCTTCAACACATAACCAAGAAACCTTCGAAATCGTGTACCTCAACCTTCAAAAGCATCCATTATACGAGTCATGGCAATACTCCGTACTCACCACAAAGATCTTTGGTTAGCGGGTTATCTCACCAACAACGCATAAAAGAGATTTTCGATGTCGGCGTATTAAACTCAGTATTCCGAAATCGCAACGATAAAATTATGACGACAACACCTCGGAGCTCAACTCCCGGACACCGCCACAACCCCTAAATGTCGAGGCAACCAAGACAATGTTGTCATCATAAAACCATCGAACGATTCTAAGATACCAGCGTGATCCTAAAATTTTTTTAGTGAAATTTGAGAAGAGAAGAGTCAAAACTCTACGTCGGGATACCTCACCGAAGGTCAAGGACTGGGAGTAAAAAGAATTCCTAAACTCTCCGATATATATAATCCTAAATGACTCACAACATTTTCTAGACACAACTCGCCACTAAAAGCGATCAAGCGTGGGGGCTCCTAAGGTCGGGGATGGCTCGATTACCAACTTGTAACGCCCTCGATGCGGCTATATCTCCCACGTGTCGGGCACGACTTAGAGGCATAACCGCATTGAAAGCAATGTCGCAAGTGAGGTAATCTTCGCACAATCCATGTAATACATAAGGGAAAAGGTACATAGTTGGCTTACAGTCGCCACTTCACACAATTACATGAATAAAGCATTACATCATCCAGATACAATCAAGGTCCGACTACGGAACCAAAATAAAAGAGGAATACCCCACGCAACACAGATCCCGATCGCCTAACTGGCTCCACTACTAATCGTCCGAAAGGAAACACAAGATCGACCAAGGGCCTCATCATATTCCCACTTCAGCTCGGGCTTCGCCATCATCACCGCATCACCGTACCGCATCTGTTTTGGTAGAATCTGTGAGCCACGAGGACTCAAAGAATCTCACACCCGCGAGATCAAGACTATTTAAGCTTAAGGGAAGGCTGGTGTCAAAAGGAGGGCTGCTGCAGTTTACTAGCATATATGGTGGCTACATCGCAAAAGAGAGCGAGAAGAGAAGCAAGGCGCGGTCGTGAAGCTATTAGCGATCAAGAAGTGATCCCGACTACTTACGCCAAGCATAACTCCAACACCGTGTTCACTTCCGGACTCACGAGAAGAGACCATCACGGTTACATACACGGTTGATGTATTTTAATTAAGGTCAACTTCGGGTTTTCTACAACCGACATTAACAAATTCCCATCTGCCTCATAACCGCGGCACGGCTTTGAAAGATAATACCTGCAGGGTGTCCCAACTTAGCCCATAACAAGCTCTCACGGTCAACGAAGGAATAAACCTTCACCCAAGACACTCCGATCGACTCGGTATCCCGGTACATCAAGACGTTTCGACAATGGTAAAACTAAACCAGCAAGACCACCCGACTGTGCCGACAAATCCCGATAGGAGCTGCACATATCTCGTTCTCAGGGCACACCGGATGAGCAGTACGTACGGCAACCGAGGATACCGAAGTTGCCTCGGTATGCACCGCAAGTGGCTCTAGTTTGGACCAACACTCGAAGGAGCACCGGCCGGGGGCTAAATAAAGATGACCCTCGGCTCGCGAAACCCAAGGGAAAAAGGGTATAGGTGGCAAATGGTAAAACCAAGGTTGGGCCTTGCTGGAGGAGTTTTATTCAAAGCGAACTGTCTAGGGGTCCCATAAATCACCCGACCGCGTAAGGAACGCAAAATCAAGGAACATAACACCGTATGACGGAAACTAGGGTGGCAAGAGTGGAACAAAACACCGGGCATAAGGCCGAGCCTTCCACCCTTTACCAAGTATATAGATGCATTAATTAAAACAATAGATATTGTGATATCCCAAAATATCCGTGTTCCAACAAGGAACAAACTTCATCTTCACCGCAACTAACAACGCTATAAGAGGGCTGAGCAAAGCGGTAACATAGCCAATCAACGGTTTGCTAGGACATGGATGGTTAGAGGTTGACATGGCAATATGGGTGGCATGATATAGCAAGTGGTAGGTATCGCAGCATAGGCATAGCAAAAGAGCGAGCATCTAGCAAGCAAAGATAGAAGTGATATCGAAGGTATGGTCATCTTGCTCGTAAGGTTCTCGAGTTGTCGAAGGCTTGATCTTCGTGGGCGTTCTCAACAGGCTCCTCGCTCACGCACTCGCCTCCGGCTCTACCCAAAGCAAGAACACAAGCAACGGAACCACGATCAAACAAGGAACATATGCACAAGCAATATGATGCAATACATGACATGCTATGCGAGATGTGACATGCTATGCATATGTATGCTCGGAAGGAAAACGATGAACCGAGCATCAACTTGGCAAACCAAGTATGCCGCTGAAAGATGAGATGATTTCGTTGAAATCGATATAAAGATCACCGAATCGGATGCACGGTTTGCAAATGACAAGCAAAACAAGAATGACGAAAATCTGCGTTTAACAGCCCGATGCTACTTAGCACGCAACACGAAACTATGCTACAGCACCCCAACATGCAAACAAAGCATATGGCAACGAACTACAGGAGATGCTTAACAAAAGAGGAGCACTGAGCTACGGCTAAATCACATCATAACATGTTCAAACAAGCATGGTGAAAGTGCTCAAAATATCAGGTTCACAGACTTAGTGAAAATACTAACATGCCAGGAATTAACATCAGGAAGGCATGTTTAGAGCAAGCAAACAACATGCTACATGAACTTATAATAGCAAACCAAGGCATGACATGATTCTACTCAAAGAATATTTCAATAGTCCCTTACTGACCATAAGCCAAAAAGGACTCTAAGAAATGATGGCACCCATGTAAACATTGCAAGTTTTATTACAGATTTCAGACTTAGTGAAATATCAGGACATGGCAAAAACAGATTCAACATGGCATGTTCGTGAGCTCGATGCACTCACTACAGAGCATCTCATGATAAACTAAGCATACACCCATCAAGAAGACATGGCATAGGAGCTATACATGGCAAGAACAACATCATAGCATACCCGGATCAACTACAACGACCTCGTGAAAATTGAATCTCACGCAAACAGTCTGCCAGGAAACATTTTCAAGCAAAAGTAGAGCACGAAAATGACATGCTAGACTACTCCATAAATACCAACAAAGGCATGGATGGATAGAGAACATCCATATGTTCAAATCACCCTTACTGATCATGCTCAAAAAGGGCATAGATCTCTCTGTAACAACATGAACATATGGCATAAAATTATCAGCAGGACAAGACTTAGTGAAATCACTAAGTTCCTGAAATCAGCAACATCATCATCCCTACTTTGCATGCTTGTTCTAGTCAACACATAGCTCACAAAAATACATGGCAAACACCCCTGGAAAGATGGCATGGCAATGTTCAACTCACATGTAGGACTCAAATTCATAGGGTGCACACATAATTCATGGCAAAAATGACAAAAGAGCTCGAACTGATAAGATTCTGAAACTAACGATCTGAAGCTATCTTCCAACAGCATTTCGGGCACCAAGATGAGCTCAAATGCAAATGATGCAATGGAATGAAATGATGTACTCTTCGAGTTGAACAATTTGACATATTATACGCCCAAAACGGAGCCACGGTTGCGGAGATGTGATGCTATGAAAACTGCACGAAATTAATGACAGAAAAGGACTTAGAGAAAATAACGAGGGGGGAAAAGGTCAACCTGCCCGATCCAGATCCAGATCCGGCCGGGGTCGAGGACGGCGGCGCGGTTGCTCGCCGGAGGGGCGGCGCCGGAGGAGGGGAGGTGGCCGGCGGGGCTGCGGCGGCGGGCATGACACGAGAGGTGGCCGGCGGGGTTGCGGCTGCGGCCGGCGGGGCTCCCTCATTTGGTGAATCAAATAAGTCATAGGAGTTGGAGTTGGAGGACACGAGAGCAAGACCGGCAACACCTTCATCTTGACTATAGTCGGAGTTGGAGTGATAGCTTCTTTCGGAGCGATTGTCGGAGTCGGAGCCGGAGACCCATTCACCTACATGAGCTTGATGTTTTCTTCTTGTGTAGCTCCTTGATGACTTGTCCTTCCTCTCCGAATCCTTGCTTCTCCGAGAGGGTCTTCGTTCATAACGATCATCTCTACTCCTTCTCTCTTTCCGAGGTGACTCTTCTCTTGAGCTTTTTCTTCTTGGAGATTCTTCTCTTCTCTTGTGGGAAGCCGAACACTCATTTGAGTAGTGTCCGGGTCTTCCACAATTGTAGCGCTTCGATCACGACTAGAAGATTTCTTTTCATCATATGATCTAGACTTTGAGCTTCTTTCCTTGCTTCTACTCTTGTAGAATTTGTTGAAGTTCTTCACCATTAGGCTTATCTCTTCATTGGAAACTAGCTTGTCACTTGAGGTTGTGGGAGCATCAATTGTAGCTTTGTAAGCACCACTTGACTTGTTGTGAAGCTCTTCCTTATCTTTAAGTGTCATCTCATGAGCAACAATTCTTCCAATGACTTCGGTAGGCTTGAGATTCTTGTAGTTTGGCATCATTTGGATCAAAGTGCACACGGTGTCATACTTTCCATCCAAAGCTCTGAGAATCTTCTTGATGATGAATCGGTCGGTCATTTCTTCGCTTCCTAAGTCGGCAATCTCATTTGTGATGAGAGCAAGCCTAGAGTACATTTCAGCGACTCCTTCACCTTCCTTCATCTTGAACTTGTCAAGTTGACCTTGAAGAACATCTAGCTTTGATTCCTTCACGGACTCGGTACCTTCGTGCATTTCACCAAAGTATCCCAAATCTCTTTTGCATTCTCAAGACGGCTGATTTTGTTGAACTCCTCGGGACACAAAGCATTGAATAGAATGTCACAAGCTTGAGCATTGTTTTGCAACATCCGCAATTCATCCGCTTGTAGCTTCACGATCCGGAACTTTTCCTTCCTCGAAGAACTCACCTTGCAAGCCAACACAAATAATGCCCCATGCGGCAGGGTTATGTCCAAGAATATGCATTTTCATTTTATGCTTCCAACTAGCAAAGTTTGAACCATCAAAGTAAGGACCTCTCTTAAAATTACCTCACTAGACGCCATACTCTCCTAGGTTGTGAAACCAAGCTTATGGAGTCCAATGCAATGGAAACCAATACAATGGAGACCAGAGCTCTGATACCACTTGTAGGATCGAAAGTATGTCTAGAGGGGGGGTGATTAGACTACTTGACAATATAAAAATTAAGCCTTTTGATAAAGGCAAGTTTTTAGCAAGTTCACAATGATGATCAAGTCAAGTATCACCCTACACATGCAATTCTAGAGTATTGGCAGCGGAAAGTAAATTGCACATGTAGTAAAGAGAGGTGGAGAAGAGCAAACGCAATTTGGAGACACGGAGATTTTTTCTCGTGGTTCCGATAGGTGGTGCTATCGTCAATCCACGTTGATGGAGACTTCAACCCACGGAGGGTAACGGCTGCGAGAGTCCACAGAGGGCTCCACCCACGAAGGGTCCACGAAGAAGCAACCTTGTCTATGCCATCATGGCATACGCCCACGGAGGACTAGCCTTACTCGGGGTAGATCTTCACGAAGTAGGCGATCTCCTTGCCCTTACAAACTTCTTGGTTCAACTCCACATCTTGACGGAGGCTCCCAAGCGACACCTAACCAATCTAGGAGGCACCACCTCCAAAAGGTAATAGATGGTGTTGATGATGATGAACTCCTTGCTCTTGTGCTTCAAATGATAATCTCCCCAACACTCAACTCTCCTCACCGATTTGGCTGTGGTGGAAGAAAGGATTGAGTGGAAAGCAACTTGGGAAGGCTAGAGATCAAGTTTCATATGGTGGGAATGGAGCTACTTGATCTCAACACAAGGGTAGGTAGTTTTCTTCTCGAAATGTAAGGTAGGAGTGGTAGTTCTTTCGATGGCTCTCTCCACGAATGAAGAGGGGTGGATGGGTATTTATAGCCTCCACACAAAATCCAACCGTTACACACATTTGACCAATCTCGGTCGGACCGAAGTTGACAACTCGGTGAGACCGAAAGTTCAAAACATGTGAGCGTTGGGATTTTCGATGGGACCGAAAATACAATCTCGGTGAGTCCGATTCTTCCAAAGACTAGGGTTTGCCAATCTCGGTGGGACCGACTTCATCATCTCGGTGACACCGATTTGATGATGTATTCTGAAGCTTGGCAACACCAGTTTGGTGAGACCGAGTTCGAATCGGAAAATCCGAAATTTCTAGGGTTTGGCTTTGTGGCTGAGGTGGTTCATCTCGGTGTGACTGAGTTTATGAATCGGTGGGACCGAGATTACTTATGAGTGTATATTTGAAGTGAAGGGTGCTGATAGTTTAGGAGATATATCACTAAGCACTTTGAGCAACCAGATCATTAACATAACCTCATCCCCTTTTAATAGTATTGGCCTTCCTATAGACTCAATGTGATCTTGGATCACTAAACCAAAAATGGAGTCTTGAGCTTTTGCCAATGCTTGCCTTAGCATTTTGAGGGGTCCACTTCTTGACCATAGCCATACCCATATCATCGAACTTTCTCAAATGATTCTCAAGAAACTATTAGTTCAATGATATATATGTTGTTGTTAATTACCAAAACCACCCGGGATTAGTTGCACTTTCAATCTCCCCTTTTGGTAATTGATGACAACATATAGATCAAAGCTTCGACAAAGGATATAATCAATGAATAATATAAATCGCTTTGAGAAGTATGTGATAAGCAAGAGCTCCCCCTAAATTTGTGCATTATTTAAGATTTGCGTTTGAATGCAAATGCACAATCGATTAGGATCATGGGTCACTCTTCCATGTCACATACATCTTGGTGGAGCGCACAAAATGATAAGAATGAATAGCATGCACCCAATCACCAAGACATGAGTAAATGATCATACAAGATATGAATAGCATATGATAAGCATTAAGCACACATTAAGGCATAGTACGATCAAGCACTCATTAAGGTAGAGCAAACGTAGTATCAAACACACGGAATGTCTCGAAAAACTCAAAAGTATCTCAAAGAAATTGCAAAAGAACGAAAGAGCAAAAGCAAGCACTCTCTCTCTCTCGAAGTCCTATGATCTATACAATTTCTCCCCCTTTGGCAACAAGTTACCAAAAAGTTCGAAAAGTATAGAGCTAAACGTCACTAGGGACTCTGTGGCGGCTCTATGCAGGTTGATGGAGTTGAGATGGCTGCATCTGCAAAGGCTTCACCGATGTCTGTGGAGCTGGAGGAGTGGTCACCGGGCTGGAGCTGGAACCGATGGAGCTGTGGAGGTGCCGAGGTCTGTAGTCTTGGTGTCACATCCTTTGGAATAGCAGCTGATTGGGGTCTTGTGGGAACCGGAGCAGGCTATTCATAATCATCTGGACTAGGTCATCCTGCATCTCACGCATGAGCTCTTCCTTCTCCTCTTTGCTTCCTCGATGTCCGCCTCAAGCTTGTTGACAAGTGACTTGCACTTCATCGACTTGACATCCAGCATGGATCTTGTCTTCAACAATCCTCTCAAGACTCTCCCGAGACTGCACAATGCTGGCTGGCATTGTTCAATCCTCCGGTAGCTTCAAGGAGCTGCTCTCCAACACTCTTGGGTTTAGCTGCTGCTGCTGCTGCTGCTTCCTTCTCGCTTTAGCTTTCTTGGCAGCTTCAGATTTGCTTGACCTTCAACCGACGTTGGGTCCTCCTCATCCATCACAACTTCATTGTCCTCATGCTCAGGGCTGCGATGGCAAGTGTGGTCTATCCAACAAGTATGTGCCCGTGCCAAACTTGGCATTGATAAGCATCTGAATGTGCGGGCAAATCCACACGACCTCTTCAGTCTGCTGCAGTCCTCTTGATAGTCTCAACTATCGTGTCCATCACCTTGAAAGGTGCCTTCGATCAAGTATATGCAGCATGTTGATAGAATACCCTCGATCATGCGATGATCTCGGACTTGGGCATCAAAGTATGCCTCGAATTGTGTTTGTGGTAGGAGACCTGCTCGAGATGATACACCGAGCCGAGCTTCCAGATCTCTACATCCTTAGCTGGTACCTCATTGTACATGTTCTTCATAGACTCATGGTTTTCTTGGGAATACCATAGACATCAACATCATCCTCTCTCTGACTTTGGAGCATTCAGCAGTGCTGCCCATTCTTCAACAGTTGAAGAGAATCTTTGGCCTTGATCATCCATGTGATCTTTCCATCCGGATAGAAATGAGTCAGTGGCATAGAATTGCATGATCATCTCATCATTCCAATCAGTCACCGACCAACAAACTCAGCAACACCACATGCGGTGAAGCTCTCATGCACATGTGGAAAGAAGTCTCTGTGCTCTTCATCACAATGTATGCCCAATCAACATATCTAGTATCTGCAACAATGGGCTTCTTGTCCATTAGCACAGCCTCATAAAAGTCCTGCTGCTCTCGGTGTGGAACCTTGGATCTACAGCAGTTCTTCTCCTATAGCATATGGATCAGCTTGTCTCCATAGCCCGAGACCTTTGTCCTTTCTTTCCTTCATGTTTTCAGCTCGAGGATGAGCATCATTGTGAATTGGCGCTTTCGACGAAGTTTCAGAATACATGTGCCTCATCATCGACTCACCGGTGGCACATTGTCTTTCTTCTTCTCTGAAGCTGGGATATTCCTGACAGTTTTCTTGGGCTTGGCAGCAGGCTTGGCTTGAGCTGCCTTTGCTGGAGCAGATGGCTTGGGCTTTGAAGGTGCTCCTGCCCTGATGGCATCACCCATGAACTTAGACTTCTGAGGAGGAGGCTGGGGTGCTTCCTCATCATCATCATCATCTGCTGCTTCATCATGCACAATCCTCTTCCTCTTGGAAGTTTTCTTCACCTTGCTTGAAGTTTCCTCTTCCATACTCAGCTTCTTGGCAACAAAGGACTTCTTCACTTTGTTTGGTGCCTTTCTTGGTTTGTTGCCCTTGATGCTCTTTGGCAACAACTTTCCTCTTTGGCTTGGAGGAGATCTCTTCCTCAAGAATAAAATCGAATCTTCTTCATCGAATTCCTCTTCTTCCGGCCCTGGTGGCTGCAGGAGGCAAACCACTTGGTGTGCTCCTTTCACCATCATCTGAAAAAGCTCTGCGGCCTCGGGACTAGTGCCCGCTGGAATTTCAGCAATTGGGGATTCGGACTGTTACGGCTGTCACGGCATCCGACATGGTGACAACCCGTGAATAGATTAGGTGTAGGCGAGTAGAAGAGTTATCACAAACTGCGAAGATTTTGCAAAAAAATGAGTTCAAATTTCAGTTTGAGGTTTTCACGAGAATGCATTTCGGTCGATCGAGTCTAAAATTCGGTGAATCCGAAGTGTTCAAACAGAACCATTCACACCACTTTCGGTTGGACCGAAATGGGTTTCGGTCTTGCCGAAAACACTAGGGTTTCACTAAATCCTCATTTCGGTCACACCGATTTGCACAACTCGGTTGGACCGAAAAGTGCAGTGCAATGGCCAGAGGCCAAATCGGTCATACCGAGAATGTAGAATCGGTCTCACCGAGATGTGTTCGGCGGAAACCTAACCCTAAAACTTTTACTCGAATTTCGTTCTAACAAACTAATCTGCTGGATAGGAAGATCTCAAACGTGGCAAGATGCTAGGCAAACCAATCGTGCATAGAATCGGAGGTTGAAGCACGAGAGGGATCGAAACTCACCCTAACTTGGTGGAGTTTCTCTACGGCGGCAACGGCGCGGAGAGAATGACCGTTGACGGCGACGGAGACCTGCGGCGAGGGCGCACAGGCGACGACGGAGACGATCCGGAGACCACGGCGACGGCAGCAAGGGGTTTGGGGGTGTGGCGTTTTGAAGTAGGAATCAACGCGCGCTGCCCTTGGAGTATTTATACCCCTTAGCTGTCGGTGGGACCGAGTTGTAAAACTCGGTGGCACCGAGATGGATAACTGCAAGCAGTTACACACTTCGGTCACGCCGAAATTTGCAACTCGGTTTCACCGAGGTGAAAACCTAGATCAATCCAAGTGCTTTCGGTTGGACCGAGTTTGAGTGGGTTGGTCTGACCGAAATTACTTAGAAGGTTTTGGAAGTTTAGCCTTTGACGGATCGGTGGCTCCGAGTGCTCCTCACTCGGTGTGTCCGAAAATGACTTGTTCAAAGTTTGTGATATAAGCATGAATAGAATTTGAGACAAGAAAGCATAGATAGCTAGGGGAGGAACTTAGGCATTCTTGTCCATCCATTTGGTCAGAAAAATCCAAAAGACCAAAGCAACAAATGGATGTCCTCGAATGGATAAAATTATGCATCCAACATGCTCACACAATAAGATAGCAAATGAAATATGTGTCAAACATGCACAAACAAGACTCTAGCAACTAGCACACAATTTGTCGATGACTAGGTCATCTTTATATGAGTATATTGACTTAGGAGTCAAATGAGAACATTTGATCATAGGTCATACTCATCGTTTAAGCACAAGTGGGGTTACCACTTTTACATAAAGCATTGATGTGTTCACATCATTTGAAGATGCTTTAGCTCAATTCTTTAGAGCAAAGCTCCCCCTTGATGTGAGAACCCCTTTTAAAGGGTCAAACTAACCTTGGGTTGTCGTAGAAGACTTCATGTAGATGTTGAAGATGTGGATGCTCAATGTTGATGAAGATCATCAAGAGTTGGGAGCAATCCTTTGGATTCGTCACTTTCAATACCTACATGGGTTAGTCCCACAAGGAACAAACAAGGATATCCATGGACATAGATTGAAGTTCACAATAGATGATGTCCATGAAAGCAATGATTACCTTGTCCCTTGACTTACCAACAAGAGGGTTTGTGACTCCATGAACTAGTGCAAGATGTGGAAGTTGATTGCACAAGTTCTTGCCAAAATGAATGTGAGTGAAGTATGTTGGCGGAGTCACCCTCAAGAACTCTCTAGTTCTTCTTCTTCGGGATCCACATCATCTTGATGGGAATCCTTGGGGTTGTAGTTGAGCTTGACGAAGTAGAACTTGACGTTTCCTTGGGAACCCACTTGACCATGGCTTTAGGTGCTTCAATAAATGCATCAATCTCCTCTTGAAGCTTGTCCTTGCCTTTTAGCTTGTGGTCTTGTGGTGGAAGATCATCTTGAGCTTGTTCCACATTGGAAGAAGTAGGATCATACTTCTCCTTTTGAGAAACAAACTTTGGAGAGGGATATTGACCTTCTTCCCATTCAACACCCTCGGCGTTGAACTTTCGCTCAAAACCAATTCCTTGATTCTTCCGGTGCCTTCCTTGCTTGCGAACAATTTCCTCAAAGTTCTTGCTTCCGGCAAGGCTCTTGTATACACCTTTCTCTATAATCCCTTTCAATAAACTATTTTCTTGCTCAAGTGTAACTTGGCTTGAAACATTGTTAGTGGAATCAAGAGAATTACTAGGAGCAACAATATTGGATTTAGCATGGTTATTGTTACTACTAGATGAAGAATTTTTCTTATGCTTGTCATGCTTAGTTTTAATAGGTGGCAAGAAATTAGACAAGAGAAGTCGTTTGGCAAGATATGAAGAACTCTTCTTTGAAGATCGTCATTGATTGCTTTTAGAAACTCATGTTCTTGCTCTAGATTGAGCTTCTCGAGCGTAGCTTCTCATGAGATCTTAGGAGCTCTCTATGATCTTCTTGAGTTGTTTCATGAGCTAACTTAAGAGTGTTTAGTTCTTTAGTTAGACGCTCAATCTCCTTCATAGCATTGTCATTCGACTCTTCTCGACTATAAAGACTACTAGCATGTTCATCATTACTAGGCTCACTAGATTTATCATGTAAAAGCTCATCTTCACCAAGCAAGTCATCCTCATCACTATCAAAGTCAATAAATTCAGGGTGTGATACCTTGGGGCCTTTAGCCATGAAGCATCTTCCAATTCCCTCATTTGGTGAATCAAATAAGTCATAGGAGTTGGAGTTGGAGGACACGAGAGCAAGACCGGCAACACCTTCATCTTGACTATAGTCGGAGTTGGAGTGATAGCTTCTTTCGGAGTGATTGTCGGAGTCGGAGCCGGAGACCCATTCACCTACATGAGCTTGATGTTTTCTTCTTGTGTAGCTCCTTGATGACTTGTCCTTCCTCTCCGAATCCTTGCTTCTCCGAGAGGGTCTTCGTTCATAACGATCATCTCTACTCCTTCTCTCTTTCGAGGTGACTCTTCTCTTGAGCTTTTTCTTCTTGGAGATTCTTCTCTTCTCTTGTGGGAAGCGAACACTCATTTGAGTAGTGTCCGGTCTTCCACAATTGTAGCAGATTCGATCACGACTAGAAGATCTCTTTTCATCATATGATCTAGACTTTGAGCTTCTTTCCTTGCTTCTACTCTTGTAGAATTTGTTGAAGTTCTTCACCATTAGGCTTATCTCTTCATTGGAAACTAGCTTGTCACTTGAGGTTGTGGGAGCATCAATTGTAGCTTTGTAAGCACCACTTGACTTGTTGTGAAGCTCTTCCTTATCTTTAAGTGTCATCTCATGAGCAACAATTCTTCCAATGACTTGGTAGGCTTGAGATTCTTGTAGTTTGGCATCATTTGGATCAAAGTGCACACGGTGTCATACTTTCCATCCAAAGCTCGAGAATCTTCTTGATGATGAATCGGTCGGTCATTTCTTCGCTTCCTAAGTCGGGCAATCTCATTTGTGATGAGAGCAAGCCTAGAGTACATTTCAGCGACTCCTTCACCTTCCTTCATCTTGAACTTGTCAAGTTGACCTTGAAGAACATCTAGCTTTGATTCCTTCACGGACTCGGTACCTTCGTGCATTTCGACCAAAGTATCCCAAATCTCTTTTGCATTCTCAAGGCGGCTGATTTTGTTGAACTCCTCGGGACACAAAGCATTGAAGAGAATGTCACAAGCTTGAGCATTGTTTTGCAACATCCGCAATTCATCCGCTGTAGCTTCACGATCCGAACTTTTCCTTCCTCGAAGAACTCACCTTGCAAGCCAACACAAATAATGCCCCATGCGGCGGGGTTATGTCCAAGAATATGCATTTTCATTTTATGCTTCCAACTAGCAAAGTTTGAACCATCAAAGTAAGGACCTCTCTGAAAATTACCCTCACTAGGCGCCATACTCTCCTAGGTTGTGAAACCAAGCTTATGGAGTCAATGCAATGGAAACCAATACAATGGAGACCAAAGCTCTGATACCACTTGTAGGATCGAAAGTATGTCTAGAGGGGGGGTGATTAGACTACTTGACAATATAAAATTAAGCCTTTTGATAAAGACAAGTTTTTAGCAAGTTCACAATGATGATCAAGTCAAGTATCACCCTACACATGCAATTCTAGAGTATTGGCAGCGGAAAGTAAATTGCACATGTAGTAAAGAGAGGTGGAGAAGAGCAAACGCAATTTGGAGACACGGAGATTTTTCTCGTGGTTCCGATAGGTGGTGCTATCGTCAATCCACGTTGATGGAGACTTCAACCCACGGAGGGTAACGGCGAGAGTCCACGGAGGCTCCACCCACGAAGGGTCCACGAAGAAGCAACCTTATCTATGCCATCATGGCATACGCCCACGGAGGACTAGCCTTACTCGGGGTAGATCTTCACGAAGTAGGCGATCTCCTTGCCCTTACAAACTTCTTGGTTCAACTCCACATCTTGACGGAGGCTCCCAAGCGACACCTAACCAATCTAGGAGGCACCACCCTCCAAAAGGTAATAGATGGTGTTGATGATGATGAACTCCTTGCTCTTGTGCTTCAAATGATAATCTCCCCAACACTCAACTCTCCTCACCGATTTGGCTGTGGTGGAAGAAAGGATTGAGTGGAAAGCAACTTGGGAAGGCTAGAGATCAAGTTTCATATGGTGGGAATGGAGCTACTTGATCTCAACACAAGGGTAGGTAGTTTTCTTCTCGAAATGTAAGGTAGGAGTGGTAGTTCTTTCGATGGCTCTCTCCATGAATGAAGAGGGGTGGAGGGTATTTATAGCCTCCACACAAAATCCAACCGTTACACACATTTGACCAATCTCGGTCGGACCGAAGTTGACAACTCGGTGAGACCGAAAGTTCAAAACATGTGAGCGTTGGGATTTTCGTGGGACCAAAATACAATCTCGGTGAGTCCGATTCTTCCAAAGACTAGGGTTTGCCAATCTCGGTGGGACCGACTTCATCATCTCGGTGACACCGATTTGATGACGAAGATTCTGAAGCTTGGCAACACCAGTTTGGTGAGACCGAGTTCGAATCGGAAAATCCGAAATTTCTAGGGTTTGGCTTTGTGGCTGAGGTGGTTCATCTTGGTGTGGTGAGTTTATGGAATCGGTGGGACCGAGATTACTTATGAGTGTATATTTGAAGTGAAGGGTGCTGATAGTTTAGGAGATATATCACTAAGCACTTTGAGCAACCAGATCATGAACATAACCTCATCCCCTTTTAATAGTATTGGCTTTCCTATAGACTCAATGTGATCTTGGATCACTAAACCAAAAATGGAGTCTTGAGCTTTTGCCAATGCTTGCCTTAGCATTTTAAGGGGTCCACTTCTTCAGTCATAGACATACCCATATCACTGAACTTTCTGAAATGATTCTCAAGAAACTATTAGTTCAATGATATATATGTTGTTGTTAATTACCAAAACCACCCGGGGATTAGTTGCACTTTCACATACACATGGCTAGAGGAGATGATCTCCACGCCATAAAATATCTACCCCTCAAGCTCAAAGGGCCAGCTCGGCATTGGCTCAAAAGCCTCCCAGAAAACACTGTTGGAAGTTCGGAAGACCTTGAAGACGCGTTTAGAGCAAATTTTCAAGGGACTTATGTCCGCCCTCCGGATGCAGACGATCTAAGTCATATAACTCAACAGCCCGGAGAGTCAGCGCGCAAATTCTGGAACAGGTTCCTTACTAAAAAGAACCAAATAGTCGACTGTCCGGACGCTGAAGCCTTAGCAGCTTTTAAACACAACGTCCGAGACAAATGGCTCGCCAGACACCTCGGCCAAGAGAAGCCGAGGACAATGTCCGCGCTAACAAACCTCGTGACCCGCTTTTGCGCGGGGGAAGACAGCTGGCTAGCAAGATGCAGCACCAGCGACCCAAGTACATCCAAGATCAGAGATGGAAATGGAAAATCACGACGCAGAAAAGATCAGCGCTGGAATAAAGAGAAAAGCCCAAAGAACACGGCGGTCAACGCCGGATTCAAAAGCTCGCGGCCAAACAACAAAACACTGCCTCTTAAGGACAATAGTGATGAGCTATCCAACTTAAACAAAATTTTGGATCGGATATGTCAAATCCACAGTACCTCCGAAAGGCCTGCAAACCACACCCACCGAGATTGTTGGGTTTTCAAACAGTCCGGCCGATTCAACGCTGAACACAAGGGGCTTGACACACCAAGCGAGGATGATGATGAACCCCACCAGCAGGGCACCGGAAAACAAAAGACTTTCCCACAAGAAGTCAAAGTAGTAAACTCACTTCATGTGATAATACGGAAAAACAATGCGGCACCCGCTAAGATGGGTCTCGCACGGTCCACCCCAGCGGAACCTCGAGATTGGATGTCAAAACCAATCACTTTTGACCACCTGGACTATTCCAGAAGTTTTCGAAATGCAGGATGGACTGCTCTGATAATGGATCCTATAATCGACGGATTACAATGTACACAAGTCCTGATGGACGGCGACAGCAATTTAAACCTGCTATATCCGAACACAATCCGCAAGTTGGGGATAGACCTTACTAAAATTCGACATAGCTGCACTTCCTTTAAAGGAGTGACGCCAGGCCCTTACGCCAAGTGCACAGGCTCCTTATTACTAGAAGTTGTGTTCGGGTCACCGGACAACTTCCGACGCGAAAAGCTAATCTTCCATGTCGCCCCATTTAAAAGTAGCTATCAAGCACTATTGGGACGTGAAGCTTTTGTCCGCTTTAACGCCATACCACATTACGCGTCTCTTACACTTAAAATGCCCGGTCCACGTGGCATCATTTCATTAAGAGGGTCATTCAAAGACCCCGGACACGGCTAGATGAGTCCGGCATAAATAAGCTAGGGGCTCCCTAGCCGCACATCCCTTCACAAGGGGCTGTGCGTATAAGCAATAATGAGCTAATATAGACTCCACTTTATTCATTTATTAATATTTTTCATGCACTTTTTCGCACGATTTCCTTTCAAACTAAGTTCCTCTCTTTTTACAGATGAACAACGTGCATACCCGTCCAGGATAACGGCACAACGGAGACACAGGCGCAGACGTGCAGTAGGGACCCATGGCAAGGATTCTTTTTAGATTAAGACCCTGCGTAAACCTTTTTTACTGTCTCTTGTTGCTATAATCCCCTAGTTTCTCATTATAACCAGAGTGGAGACTGAAGTTTTGGCATCGGCCGCGTCAGAGGACCTCGCCCGTACCTGGACACTAGGGGCTTAGGGCATTGTTCTGCCCATTATTATAAAGACCGAACACCTTAGGGAGTGTTCGGCGTCTCGAATTAGGCCTTATATGCATCAGCTCTGAATCATGTCTTTGGTCAAATGTTGGGTTTGCCCGGCTCCTGTGTTTGCTGCCTTACGTTACAGATCATCGGCTAACGCGCACCGGAGAACTCTGCGATTGTGCCCCAGTTTCGGTTGGCGAGCACCTCGATGAAAGCCGAAAACTGATCGTCATGATACAGCGAGAGACTGGTCAACCACTTGATCGACCACGGAATGTTTAGAATTCCTCCGCTTTGACGGGACCGTTTCGGTCAGCACACACGCCCAATTCGAGAGCGCGGTGCCCTGAGGGGCTATATCGTAGTCCAACCCTCAAACTCCAATGGCTAAGTGAAAGTGATAAAGCATCATAGTCTGGTTGCCTCGTTTGCTACGCTACCACCTCCTTAACAGGACCAAGACGTCGGATTAAGTGTGAAAATGCGCTATTTTTGCGAACACCCCCGCACCTTGTGCGTGGGGGCTGAAGCCGAAGACTGCCATCTTTCAGGTTATACACACGTATACATAAAAGGCCGCATAGGAGATATTTCAATACTTGAACGCACAAGTATAAAAAGTGCTTACATCATAAACATTGTTTTACAAAATTAAGCGTTCATTTGAACGTGACAGTTTTTGAGCACTGTGACTCTATTACACGAGCACCACGCAGAACTTCCCCAAAATAGTGCTCGGCGGGTAACCGGCTTTCGTCCGAACCCTGGGTTGCAACAGCGGTGGCATCCATCTCTGTCCAATATGTCTTCACACGGGCGAGGGCCATCCGCGCACCCTCTATGCAGGCCGACCGCTTCATCGCCTTGATATGCGGCACCGCCCCAAGAAACTGCTGCAATAAGCCAAAATAGCTCTTTGGCTTGGGCCTATCCGCCGACATGAGTCACGATATCCGTCATGGCAAGTCCGGACAACCTATTCAGCTCAGCCCATTCGCCAACCGACCACCATCGGCGGAAGTGAGCGATCCGGACTATGGAATTGAGACCAAAACAGCTCTTCCGTCTTGTGATCCTTCCGACTTGGAAGTGCTGGCGGCATCCGCCGCTTTTCGCCGCTAAGTCCATATAAGGATCCTCCGGACCCCACAGCTGGCCAAGCTGGGCATACTTTGATCCGTAAACTGCGGCGCAATGAAAAAGGCTTGCCAGCCACAATGTCTCGGCTGGCGCAGCTCCTCCTTTATAGCCCGCATTGCAGAACGGGCATCCTTGGCTTCGGCGGTGGCCTTTCCCAGGTCTTCTCGCTCCGATAGGCGCTCCTTTTCAAGAGCCTCATTACGGTCGGTAGCATCCTTCAACTTAACAGCCATTTCGGCCATCTCTTCCCTGCTTCGGCAGTGTGCAGCCCTTTCGGCTTCTAACTCCTTGGCCGCCCTCGAGGCAGCCGCATCACTCCTTCTGGCTTGCTCCTTGGCTTGAGCAAGTTTTGCCCGAAGGCTCTCCACAGCAGCAGCACCATCTGCGTCAAGCACAAATATTGTAAGAGGTGGGCTTTGGCTCCCTTAATAGGTGACTGCGGAGAAAACAACTTACCTTGCGACTCGTCAAGTCGCTTGTTGATTAGCACGATGTCTGCATCCGCAACATCGAGTTGCCGCTTTAATTCAGCAACTCCATCAGTCCGGCTTGCCCCCGGACTATCCGCCACCTGCATAGGAAAGGCAACACTCAATACCTACGATTTTGATCCTCGGCACGCTGTCGCTTTCGGCAACCTACCGAGTCTCAGGGGCTACTATCTATACAGGGCGCACTTTATGTGCAAAACTGTCAAAAAGGGGTGTCATTTTTACATACCTCAAACCCCACCAGCAAACTCCTGATGGCATTATGCAATCCGCTTTCGGCGGACGAAATCCTTTCAATCACCGTACTCATCAATGCACGGTGATCTTCTGAGATGGACGCCCTCTCAAGCAGATCCTTCAGCTCCCCCGGCCGAACACTAGTCGGCGCCGAACTCTTCGGCTCTGCCGGGTTCGGGGATACCCTCCGTGACGACACTTCAGGCTCGTCCGCCCTATCCGACGGTGCAGTAGACGGAGGCGTCTCGCTCTCCATCATCTCCAAAAGATCCCTCGAAGACGAGCTCATCTGAGAAGGTCGGAGATCCGAACTACAAGGTAAAAAACTCGGTTATCCTCAGAAGCACAAATAGGGATGTCTCTCGTTACCGAACTCCCTTTTTTCTACTCACGGCTCGCTGGAGGGCTGATGCTTTAGGGGAGATTGTGCGGCCGGGGCCTCCCCGGACGCAGGACCCTCTGGTGAAGACTTCTTCCCCCGCTTAGGGGCTTTGGCCTCCGGGTCTCGAGATGCGGTCCTCTTCTCCCCTTGGAGGGAGGGATTCTCGATCCCCCCTTTTTCAAGAGCCTCCTTGGGCGAGGCGGTAGCTCCCTTATTTTCCTCTCCGCATTCTTCTGAAGGCGCAACCTCCAGCATCTGGACCAGCACGGGATCCGGCGCGGTCTCTGGAAGGGGGGCCGGACACCGTATCAACTTTGCTTGCGCTATCCACTCCTGTTAAAGGATAACGGGTTAAAAGGCGAATTGTAGAAAGGAAAACAAACGGTACGTCCAAACACTGAGCTACTTACTTGAGTATCCGGGCGATTGCAGCTTAGGCCGGCGTCCTCGGTCAATTCCGGACACACCGCCTGTGATCCGAGGAACAACTCGTACATCTCCACGGGTATCGTACCCATAAAGTGTTGGAGAATCCGTGGTCCCTCCGGGTTGAACTCCCATAGCCGGAGAGGACGGCATTTGCAGGGCAGGAGACGCCTAATCAGCATAACCTGCATCACCACGACCAGATCGATCTCCCTCGCCTGGAGGTCTCGAATCCGGCCCTGCAATAGGGGCACGTCTTTTGACGGCCCCCAGTTGAGCCCTTGGTTGACCCACGACATCAACCGTCGAGGAGGTCCCGAAGGAATATGGGCAGCGGCTTCGCTGCTGCCCTTGAGCGGTGATATAGAACCACTCCTGCTGCCACAAGCGAGCTCCTCTTGGAAGGAGCCCTCAGCCCGCAGGCATCGGCCCTCCTGCTTCGGCCGCCCGCCAAGACTCTGCTGACGCCCCGATCATCTTCGGCTCCACATTGAAGGTTTTCAGCCACAAGCCGAAGTGGGGGATGACGCGGAGGAAGGCTTCGCAGACAACGATAAACGCGGAAATATGGAGGATAGACTCCGGAGCCAGGTCATGGAATTCCAACCCATAGTAGAACATGAGCCATCTCACAAAAGGATCCATCGGGAAGCCTAAACCCCGACGGAGGTGGGATACAAAGACGATGTACTCGCCGGGCTCGGGGGTGGGGATGGCCTGCCCTTCGGCGGGTAGCCTGTGCGAAATGTCGTAGGACAGGTACCTGGCCTCCCGCAGCTTTAGCACGTCTTCCTCCGTGACGGAGGAGGGCATCCACCGGCCCTGAAGGCCGGAACCGGACATTGTTGAAGGTCCGAAGCGCTCGAATCTGGGGCTCTGGGTGTTGGAACTTGGAGCAAGGAGAAGATTCGATGGAGGATTGAAGAAAAGAAACGAGCCTTGGTCCTATTATAAAGAGGGAGAATACCAAGAGTCGTCTCCGTGACCGTTCGGGACTCGCCTTCGATAGAGGCGTGGCGGCGAGGCGCGTTGGGTTACCCACGTCCGTATTGATGAGAATCCCGGAATAAGGGGAACATGATTTCTGCTTCGACAAGACGTGCCAAGGAAACCGCTTCACTAAAGCGCTGAGGTGGTATAATAAAAAACGATTCAAGTAAAGGCTTGGTAGTGGCGTGATGTCATGCTACAAGATACGTCAGCAGATTGAACTTGTGTACATAATGTTCTCTCTACGGTGGCATGTGGAAATTATTTTGTAGAGCCGGACACTATCTTGGTGTTCACAATCTTCTATGGATTATTCGGAGGAGGAACCCGCCTTGCAATGCGGAACATTATGTGCGCCGGACTTATCATCATTGAAGCCAGGTTCAGGGGCTACTGAGGGAGTCCTGGACTAGGGGGTGTCCGAACAGCTGGACTATCATCGTCCGCCGGACTCCAAGACTACGAAGATACAAGATTGAAGACTCCGTCCCGTGTCTGGATGGGACTTTCCTTGGCGTGGAAGGCAATCTTGGCAATATGGATATGTAGATCTCCTACCATTGTAACCGACTCTGTGTAACCCTAGCCTCCTCCGGTGTCTATTTAAACCAGAGGGCTTTAGTCCGCAGGACAACATACATTACAACAATCATACCATAGGCTAGCTTTAGGGTTTAGCCTCCTTGATCTCGTGGTAGATCCACTCTTATACTACCCATATCATCAATATTAATCAAGCTGGACGTAGGGTTTTACCTCCATCGAGAGGGCCCAAACCTGGGTAAAACATCGTGTCCCTCGTCTCCTATTACCATCCGCCTAGACGCACAGTTCGGGACCCCCTACCCGAGATCCGCCGGTTTTGACACCGACACTTACCATTTTGGGGTCCCAAAGCGATTTCCATGGTTGTCGAACCCCAATATGTGCTCATGTGTTGGTCGTCAAGACTCGCAGGGGGAGAACATGGTATTGAGATCCAAAAAGAGAGAAGAAGCCACCTAGATAATAACTATGGACCCGACGGTCTATGGTAAACTACTCACAACTCATCGGAGGGGCTATGGTGTTGATGTAGAAGCCCTCCATGGTCAATTCCCCCTCCAATGAAGCGCCGGAAAAGGCTCCAAGATGGTATCTCGCGGATACAGAAGGTTACTGAGGGAGTCCTGGACTAGGGGGTGTCCAGACAGCCGGACTATCATCATCCGCCGGACTCCAAGACTACGAAGATACAAGATTGAAGACTCCGTCCCGTGTCCGGATGGGACTTTCCTTGGCGTGGAAGGCAAGCTTAGCGATACGGATATGTAGATCTCCTACCATTGTAACCGACTCTGTGTAACCCTAGCCCTCTCCGGTGTCTATATAAACCGGAGGGTTTTAGTCCGTAGGACACAACCATTACAACAATCATACCATAGGCTAGCTTCTAGGGTTTAGCCTCCTTGATCTCGTGGTAGATCCACTCTTGTACTACCCATATCATCAATATCAATCAAGCAGGAGTAGGGTTTTACCTCCATCGAGAGGGCCCGAACTTGGGTAAAAACATCGTGTCCCTTGTCTCCTGTTACCATCCGCCTAGACGCACAATTCAGGACCCCCTACCCGAGATCCGCCGGTTTTGACACCGACACCCGGTGTCAGCTCGGACCCACCGGAAGTGCCTCCTTATTACGCACAAAAATATGAATACTCCCCCTGCTAGCCGGGACCCACCTTGGTGGGAGGCCGACTTGTGGGCCTACTAAGTTGACGGGGACGAAGGGCTTTGTCAACTTAGTCAATATGAACAATTCTAGCTGCAGTGACCGTACGATGTCCATCCAACGGCCGTAGTGCTTCTTCAACCTCTGGTCTTCTTGCTCCAGCCGCCCAAACCAGTGCAGGTCGTGCCTCATGCTCCTGCCTCTCGTGGTCGGCTGTGCTGCCGCGGAGGCCTCACCGCCCCCTACTGTTCCCACCGCTGGCCAGGCCCTGCGGCGACGGCAGCCTCACACCATAGCCGAACCAGTGAACCCTCGTACTCCTCTCCGCGCGGGCTTCCACTGCCGCGTCTTCCCCGGCTCCGCGTCGTCCCCTTCCTAGGCCTCGCCGTCGTCCACCACCGTGGTGCTCTCCATGTGGCGTGGTCAACGTGGTCAAGGAACGACTTCCATCGGAAGAGTACTGTACGTGGAGAGGCTGACAGCTGGGTCCACGGCCACAGCCCAGTTTTTTTGTGATTTGCCAAGTAAGTCGCTTTGTCAGGCCTGTTGGGCTACAAATCTTTCAAGAAGAGGAGAGCTTTCATTCGGCTGGCCGAGAAAATGGCCCATCAGTAATGGGAAATGGGTTGTACATTTTTAAAACACATCCAACCGACAATTAGTTTCAAATATCTTTTTTTTTCATTTCAAGATTTTAAATTACATTAATTTTTATGCGTGGGGAATTTGCTGGATTTTATATTGATATACATTTATTTTTAAAATCAGTTTGATTGTGAGTCGAAATTTCGGGATTAAAAACAGTTCGGACCGCACCGAAATATGCAGAATTTCGTATAATTTTTTAACCGTGGCCACAGTATGGGCTGTAATAATGCTAACAAAAAGAATATGGGCTCCAAAAAAACCTTAAGAATTAGCAAATGGGCTGTAAATTATTGGAAATAATGGCAGATGGGCTATATGCTGTTTTCCACAGATTTGAGGCTTTCCTAAAAAAAAAGTTGACGCACAAGCAGTGACTATTGGATGGCCATCCAACGGCCGTCGTGCTTCTTCAATATCTGCTCTTCCTGCTCTAGCCGCTCAAACAAGCGCCGGCGGGACTGCCTGCTCCCTCCTCCCCGTGGCCGGCTCTGCTGCCGTGCATTCCTCACCGCCCCACTGTACTCCCATCGCTGGCCTAGCCATTCCTCTACTCACCCACACCTGCTGTTATCCTCCAGCAACGGCAGACGAACCAGTAAACCCTCGTACAGTCGTACTCCCCTCCGGGTGGGGAACAACTGTCGAGTCTTCCCTGCCTCCATATCGTTCCCTTCCTAGGCCTCACCGTCGTCCACCGCCTTGGTGCTCTCGACGTGGCCTGCTCAACATGGTCAACGACCGACATGCATCTGAAGTGGACTGTATGTGGAGAGGCCGAGAGCTGGGTCCACGGCCGCAAGCAAGGAAATGCCTCCTTATTACATGCAAAATAATGATTCCTCCACCTGACATCAGGGACACACCGAAAGGGCCTCTGTATTTCGCTAAAAAAATGTTACCGCCGCTCACAACTCGGACCCACCAGCTATATCTTTGCATGCAAGGAAATGCCTCCTTATTACGCACAAAAAAAATGAATACTCCGCCTATTAGCTGGGACCCAGTATAGTGGCAGGCTGACTTGTGGGCCTACTAAGTTGACGGGGACGGAGGGATTTGTCAACTTAGTCAATATGCACGATTCTAGCTCCAGTGACCGTATGATGTCCATCCAACGGCCGTAGTGCTTCTTCAACCTCTGGTCTTCTTGCTCCAGCCGCCCAAACCAGCGCCAGTCGTGCCTCGTGCTCCTGCCTCCCATGGCCGGTTGCGATGCGACGGAGGCCTCACCGCCCCCTACTACTCCCACCGCTGGCCAGGCCATCCCTCTACTCACCCACACCCCCTGTTATTCCGCAGCGACGGCAACCTCTGTAACGCCCTCGATGCGGCTATATCTCCCACGTGTCGAAGCACGACTTAGAGGCATAACCGCATTGAAAGCAATGTCGCAAGTGAGGTAATCTTCACACAACCCAAGTAATACATAAGGGAAAGAGATACATAGTTGGCTTACAATCGCCACTTCACACAATTACATGAATAAAGCATTACATCATCCAGATACAATCAAGGTCCGACTACGGAACCAAAATAAAAGAAGAACCCCAAATGCGACAAAAGGTCCCCAATCGACCCCAACTGGGCTCCACTACTGATCAACTAGAACGAAACAACACAAAGGGCAAGATCTTCATCGAGCTCCTCCTTGAGCTGGGTTCGTCACCGCTTTCGGTAACATAGGCACCGCAAACTGGTTTTGAAGTATCCGGTGAGTCACGAGGACTCAAAGAATCCCATTACCATGGGTATCAAGACTAGCAAAGCTTAATAGGAAAGGAAGGGGTAAAGTGGTGAGGCTGCGGCAGCGACTAAGCATGATATGGTGGCTAACCAACGCAAATAAGAGCGAGAAGAGAACAAGCGGAACGGTCGTGAAGCTAGCAATGATCAAGAGGTGATCCTGAACACCTACTTCGTCAAACATAACACGAAACCGTGTTCACTTCCGGACTCCGCCGAGAAGAGACCATCACGGCTACACACTCGGTTGATGCGTTTTAATTCGGATCAAGTGTCAAGTTGTCTACAACCGGACATTAACAAATTCCCATCGCCACATAACCGCGGCACGGCTCTCGAAAGTTTATACCTGCAGGGTGTCCCAACAGCCCATGACAAGCTCTCGCGATCATCGAAGGAATAAACCTTCACCCGAACACTCCGATCGACTCGGTATCCCGTACATCAAGACATTTCGACAATGGTAAAACAAGACCAGCAAAGCCGCCCGGCGTGCCGACATCTGATAGTAGCCGCGTATCTCGTCTCGAGCCACGACCGGATGAGCTAAGCGTCACAGTACCGACGTAACCCAAGTTGCCAAGGGATGGTCCCTACGGTGCTCTAGTTTGGACCAACGCTAGACAAGCAATCGCCCGGGGCTATAAAAGATGACCCTTGGGTTAATTACTCCCAAGGAAAAGTAGGTGGTGGTGAGGCAAATGGTAAAAGGCAATGTTGGGCCTTCTTTGGACAAGTTTTATTCAAAGCGAACTGTCAAGGGGGTCCCATAAATCACCCGACCGCGTAAGGGACGCAAAATCCGGGAACATAACACCGGTATGACGGAAACTAGGGCGGCAAGAGTGGAACAAAACACCAGGCATAAGGCCGAGCCTTCCACCCTTTACCAAGTATATAGATGCATTAATAATATAAAAGATATTGTGATATCCCAACATAAACCCTGTCCACCATGGAGAAATCTTCAACTTCACCTGCAACTAGCAACGCTATAAGAGGGGCTGAGCAAAGCGGTAACATAGCCAAACAACGGTTTGCTAGGAATGGTGTCAAAGGTTAGAGGTTCATGGCAATATGGGATGGCTGGACAAACAGGTAATAGGTAGCGCAGCATAGCGAAAGAACGAGGCAACTAGCATAGCAATGATAGTAATGAGATCCAGGGTAGCGGTCATCTTGCCTGAGATCCCGCTAGGAAGAAGAACGAGTCCATGAAGAAGACAAACGGACGTAGTCGAACGAATCCTCACAACTCCGGAACGAAACCGAAGCTAACGAGAGAGGCAACCCGGAAAGAAGCAAACAACATAGTAAACAACCATCGCATAAGCATGGCATGATGCACAATCAAGTATGATGCATGTCCGGTTTAATGAGGCATGGCATGGCATGGCAAAGTGCAACAAACAACACTACAAATTAAGTGGAGCTCAATATGCAACGAGTTGCATATTGACAAAACACCACATCCATTATTTAGTTTGATCTCGGTTATGTACCCAACAATATTAAATGTTGTTAAACATGGCAAGAGGTGGAACATGACGAAACTACCTAACTAGGCAAGTTTAAATGAGGCCGGAACAACAAACAACAAGTCCGGAAAATCCCCATGTGCATATTTTAAGGTTTGGTACTGTTCTGCCCTAAACACAATTTTAGAGTTGTTAAACATGCAAGATGAGTGCACCATGTTAAACTAGGCAAAATTCTACCCCATTTACATATAAAGTTTATTAAAATCGGAGTTACGGTTAAATAGTTATGAATAAAATCATTTTTAACATGGCATTTAAGCAAATTAAACAAACAGCAATTTAAACATTTTAAACATGGATGAAAATGGCATATTATGAAACTAGATGAAAAACTAAGCAGTTTATATATAAAGTTTGTTTTAATCCGATGCACCGTTAATTAGTTATTAAAAGCATGAGTTTAGGGGGGTTTTCTGTAAAACAACAATTCCTGGAAAAATAGCAAAATTCGCAGGGCATAGTAAAAAAAATATATATGGGCCGAATCTGGCAGGCCCGGGCTGCACAGGACAGAGGCGCTTGGTGGTGGCCTCACCTAGTGGGCTACGGCCCGGTTGGGGAGGCAGAGGAGGCCGGCGCTGGTGCGTGGGCGTGAGTCTTCTTGGCGAGGAGGATGCGGGCTGGGCCTTGGAGAGGCTCGCCCATGCATCAAGGCGACCCGTCAGCGCAGGCGAAGCGGCAGGCTGCTTTGTTGCTCGAGCGAGCAGCGGCAGCGTCTTCAGCGTCTTGCGCGGGCGGCGAACTGGCGACGCAGAGCTGCAGCGAGGTCGTGGGGGCGCGGATCCGAGCAGGAGGCACCGGATCTGGACGAGGACGAGGTTCTCCGGCGAGACGACAGACCCAGGCAGCTGCGAGGGCGCTCCTGCGGCGACTGCGACCGTTTCCCTGAAGCTTCTGCAGGTTCTCGGCGGGGTCAGAGAGGGGCTCAGAGAAAGGCAAACGGGAGGAGAGGAACGGATCAGGGCTCGTCGACGGGACCTGCGGGCGAGGTCCGCCGTGGCGTGGCAGCGAGGCTGGCGGGACTGACGAACAGCGCGACGAGGAGGAAGACGGGGGTCGGCGTGAGGAGGGACTTGCGCGGGATGCGACCCACGCGCGCAGTCAAGGGCGCTGCTGGCTCGGCCGGGTGCTCGTCGGCGTCGGCTCGCTAGCCGGAGCGGCGGGACGAAGCTCCGGCGGCCTGCGTGCTCGGGGACGGGAGGACACAGGAGGCGGCAGAGGAGCGAGGGACGCCCGGGCAGAGGAGCTTGAGCATCGGGCGCGCGAGATGGTCCGGCGAGATGGCGCTCCGGTGTCGTGCTCGTGAGGACGAGGTGGTGGGGAGCACGGGCTTCGATCTGGTGGATGGTGCGAGGGGATCCAGAGGAGAGGTGGGTGGCGAGCCATGGTTGGGTAGGGATGGATCCCGAGGGGATTTTTGGAGAGAGTGGCGGCGGCGGCTGGCTGGTGAAGGACAAAGTACCTAGATTTTAGGGTTAGGACTAATTATATAGCAAGTAGAATTTTGGGTAGGGGTATTTGGTCCCTCCGATTAAATCGGACGGTTCCGGATAAAATAGTTAGGGAGCCCAAATGACAAAACGGAGATGTTTTGTAGACGTTAGGGGATGATCCGGATCCAACGGTCACGACAGACCGGTTCGGGTTCGGGCAAGTTTCGGACACGCACACGGGGTGCTGCGAGCTGGCAAGAGAGGTCGACAAAGACAAGGGGGGTTTTGTCGGTCTCGGAGAAAGAGAGAAGAGAGGGGTCCATAAGGACAAGCGGTCTGACAACAGGTCAAAGAAGACAACGAGAGAAGCGGTCAGACAAGAGGGACTCGAAAAACCCAGTTGGTCTCGGGCGGCCAACAAAAGCAAGGGGACCACGGCAACTACTGGCGGATGCAAGTTTTATGAAAACGATGCCGATGCAATGCGAAGATGCGATGAGGCGAGATGCATAACAAAACAAAATGCAAAACACGAGACAAAAACCCAACCACGGAGAAAAATCATATGGCATCTCCGGAAAAGGCAAGAGTCGGAGTTACGAATATGGAAAGTCGTATCCGGGGCGTTACAACACTCCACCACTACGAGAGGATCTCGTCCCGAGATCTAGGATGGCACCGGAGGGAAAAGGAAGAGGAAGATGAGAGGTAAAACTAAGTTGCTTCTTTGTGAGCGTGTGAAACCATGAACCTTGAGAGGTTGAGCAATTTAAAAGAAAGAGTACAACAGAGAAGAGCGAGTTGCAAACAATCCGTTAGAAAAGAGGAAGAAGGAACATTACGAGAGCTTGAAGGTTGCTAAAACATGAATCAAGAGTTTAATGGACTAGATAGAATTTGAAACCACCCGGTTAAAACAAGATGAGAGAGGAAGAAAGATTGATATAATTTGGGCAGACTCCATTTGTAAATGGAAGGAATTGAACATGAACTTGACAAGATGAGAGGATACATGATGCAATCAACAACACACTTGCCTCCGAATTGAAAGAATGGCACAAGGGGTAAGAAACATTACAAACCGCACTCCGGTTGAAAAAAAAGGCAAAACTTGATAAGATGAGAGAACTCGAATGAAAACACGACACTCCGGTTAAATGGATAAGCAAGAAAAGAACACGACCCTCACAATCGATGATGATGAGTGAAGAGAGCAACATCATAATGCCTCCGGAAGAAACAATAGAAGATAGATCGTTGGAATAACAGAATGAAGAAGAAAATGCCAACTTCCGCCACAAATGAACTTGGAAGGCATCCTTGCAAAGAAGAATTGAACGGAGTTGTTGGAAAATCAACAACGAAAAGAATAAGCTTGTAGTGGGCTTATGGAAACATCTCACATTATGAGGTGACAACCGCCACTAACGGAAACATTTGCTTGCTTGGGATTAACGAAGAGATGAAAACTTGTTCCATCAAGATGGAAAAGAGATAACTTGGGTCATTAATAAGCACCATAAATAGCAACAATCCTTAGGGAAAGCTTTAGGTGAAATATAACCCAAGATAACTCCAATGAAGAGACTGATGGATTTAAAATACCTCATTCTTGACAACAATATGAATCATGAAACATGAAGGAAATTGTCAAGAGTGACATAACACCACCTCAAAAGATAAGGTAGAAAGAATTGCACTTTGGAATGCAAGACGAAGAATGCTTGAACTCCTCAAAACAAAAAAACATGTGTTGAGCACCATGTTTAATTTAGAGTATAGCTTGGCTGATCTTAACCGAGAGAAATCTTGAAGAACAATTGAAGAATGAAAAGAATCTTTGATGAACCACCATGTAGAGTCTCCATGAAGAACTCCGGTAATAAAAGAATGATCAGACGAAAGGAAAGTTGAAAACACAATGTGAAGCCTTGCAATGATTAAATGGTTCTCCGTGATGATTAGAGCTTGGAACTCCGGGAAAAAGAGAAGATGAAACAAATGAAACCGAGAATTACTTCATCATGAACAATCTCCTAAGAAAAGAATTGAATCACCTCGAGGAAAATAAGAATAAGATTTATTATATGCTTATCCTTCATCAAATTACATTGATGACAAGCAATGGATTTGGCATACTACTTATTCCCATAGAAAGGATTAAAAGAGATATATCAAAACTTGAGAAGGTCTTCAACGAACCACCGGTAGGATAGGAAAAAAAAGAATGAATTAAATGATAACGAAACAGGTGAAATCTTGAATGAACCACCGTAAGAATTGAAAATGATCGAAGTAGGGGTGCATCACCGGTAAGAATTAGCAAATGAACGAAGGTGCTTGAGACAAACTAGATACATGAGAACAAGGAGATCAAGAACTGATTAGAGGATATTTGAACGAATCACCGGTAAGATTTAGAGATCGATAGCTACACACCGAGAATGAAGAATTATGACATGATGGCCTTCGGAGGAAAGGAAACAACTCATGAAATGCTCCGGATGGTAAGAAAAGAATTCTCACAATCGAAAACAATTATGAGGATAGCATGAACCTAGAACCATGAATATTCAAGAGAATGGACCAAGATTAAAGAGAAACTCTTCTTCGGTCTTCAAATGTTGAGAATGATGATGAGAAACACCACCATGAATTGTTGAGGCACACCGGAAGAATCAAAAGCGAAGAGGTTGAGCCAACTATGAAAAGAATTTGAAAGATCTTGGAGAAAAGCATTTGGTGATGATAACTCATTCTTACGTCAAACTTGGAGAAGAATTTAAGATAGCTCTGGGAAAAATAGAAGAGTCAGGTAAGATCCTGGTAAAAGACCTGTGGGTTAGGGCCCACTCAAAAGAACACCGTTGAAAAGATTTAAAAGAGATGTTGCACCGGTTGAATTAAATGGCTTGAATGAGATAACAATCTCCAAATAGCTTGAACGGATTAAGAATGGAAACACAAATCTTCGAGATATCTTGAGCACTCCGGAATAAATGAATAGGAAGAAGTGAATGATTAAGAGGTGCACCGGCATGAGAAAGCATTGAAATGAGGAGAGGAATATGATGAATATCGAAAGCTTGAATTGGATCCACCGGAGAAGCAAAAGAACGAAGGATGATGGACTTGAAACTGTTGAGCATCTTCATGGGAAATCACCGGATAAGAACATTGATTGAAAAGAATGAAGAGACTTCACATGAATAAATGGATACTTGATTAAGAAATCTGTGTCCTTGAAGAAAAAGGGTGGGTGGGCGGGAAAACAAAGGCAACTTGGGACGGATGAAACAAACACCGTTGAGAAAACTTAGAAATGATCTTTCGGATGGGAAAAATGATGGGATCATCTCGAAGAGAAGCACGCCGGTTGAAAAGAATTAACATGACAGTCTCGATTGTCGAGAAGGATTGGTATTCACATCGGAGTATGAGAACACCATTTCGGAAAGGTATGGAATCCACACTTGACATTGAAGCAACTCGAATACCACAAATAAAACAAAACAAAGGATTGGCTTGCAGAATAAGCCAGAACAAACATATGATAGAGATTTCGTCCGAAGTTTTCGTGGTGGGGCCTACACGGGCTCAATCGTACAGCACCATCATGTACAAGGCAGTGCACATGACATACGAAGCGTCCCAGTCGGCATAGCCAAGGACTCTTTAAGACACAACGAGACCATTTGTAAAACCAACCGTGAATAGGCGGACCACTAGACGTCGAACCCCAATTTCATATCATACATCCGTCGGAAAGATATCCTAAGAGCTACTTGAATTCCCACCTATAAAACTCCGAAACTTTCCGGTTATGCAATCGGTGTTGGGGATACAGGGAGCAATATATCTCACCCAAACTAACAATCCCTACATCCACCTGTATCCATCCGTCAACACATAACCAAGAAACCTTCGAAATCGTCTACCTCAACCTTGAAAAGCATCCATTATACGAGTCATGGCAATACTCCCGCACTCACCTCGATCTTGGGTTAGCGGGATTATCTCACCAACAACTGCATAAAAGAGATTTTCGATGTCGGCGACTAAACTCGGTATTCCAGAATGCAATGATAAAATTATGGCGACAACACCTCGGAGCTCAACTCCCGGGACACCGCCACAACCCCTAAATGACAGGAGGCACCAAGACAATGTTGTCATCATAAAACCATCGAACGATTCCAAGATACCAGCGTGATCCTAAAAAAATTTTTTAGTGAAATTTGAGAAGAGAAGAGTCAAAACTCTCGTCGGGATACCTCACCGAAGGTCGAAGGACCGGGAGTAAAAAGAATTCCTAACTCTCCGATATATATAATCCTAAATGACTCAAACATTTTTTTTCTAGACACAACTCGCCACTAAAAGCGATCAAGCGGTGGGGCTCCTAAGGTCGGGAAGGCTCGATTACCAACTTGTAGCGCCCTCGATGCGGCTATATCTCCCACGTGTCGAAGCACGACTTAGAGGCATAACCGCATTGAAAGCAATGTCGCAAGTGAGGTAATCTTCACACAACCCAAGTAATACATAAGGAAAGAGATACATAGTTGGCTTACAATCGCCACTTCACACAATTACATGAATAAAGCATTACATCATCCAGATACAATCAAGGTCCGACTACGGAACCAAAATAAAAGAAGAACCCCAAATCGACAAAAGGTCCCCAATCGACCCCAACCGGGCTCCACTCTTGATCAACTAGAACGAAACAACACAAAGGGCAAGATCTTCATCGAGCTCCTCCTTGAGCTGGGTTCGTCACACCTTTCGGTAACATAGGCACCGCAAACTGGTTTTGGAAGTATCCGGTGAGTCACGAGGACTCAAAGAATCCCATTACCATGGGTATCAAGACTAGCAAAGCTTAATAGGAAAGGAAGGGGTAAAGTGGTGAGGCTGCAGCAGCGACTAAGCATGATATGGTGGCTAACCAACGCAAATAAGAGCGAGAAGAGAACAAGCGGAACGGTCGTGAAGCTAGCAATGATCAAGAGGTGATCCTGAACACCTACTTACGTCAAACATAACACAGAAACCGTGTTCACTTCCCGGACTCCGCCGAGAAGAGACCATCACGGCTACACACTCGGTTGATGCGTTTTAATTCGGATCAAGTGTCAAGTTGTCTACAACCGGACATTAACAAATTCCCATCTGCCACATAACCGCGGGCACGGCTCTCGAAAGTTTATACCTCGCAGGGTGTCCCAACAGCCCATGACAAGCTCTCGCGATCATCGAAGAATAAACCTTCACCCGAACACTCCGATCGACTCGGTATCCCGTACATCAAGACATTTCGACAATGGTAAAACAAGACCAGCAAAGCCGCCCGGCGTGCCGACATCCTGATAGTAGCCGCGCGTATCTCGTCTCAGGCCACGACCGGATGAGCTAAGCGTACAGGTACCGACGTAACCCAAGTTGCCAAGGGATGGTCCCGACGGTGCTCTAGTTTGGACCAACGCTTAGACAAGCAACGGCCGGGGCTATAAAAGATGACCCTTGGGTTAATTACTCCCAAGGAAAAGTAGGTGGTGGTGAGGCAAATGGTAAAAGGCAATGTTGGGCCTTCTTTGGACAAGTTTTATTCAAAGCGAACTGTCAAGGGGTCCCATAAATCACCCGACCGCGTAAGGGACGCAAAATCCAGAACATAACACGGTATGACGGAAACTAGGGCGGCAAGAGTGGAACAAAACACTGGGCATAAGGCCGAGCCTTCCACCCTTTACCAAGTATATAGATGCATTAATAATATAAAAGATATTGTGATATCCCAACATAAACCCTGTCCACCATGGAGAAATCTTCAACTTCACCGCAACTAGCAACGCTATAAGAGGGCTGAGCAAAGCGGTAACATAGCCAAACAACGGTTTGCTAGGAATGGTGTCAAAGGTTAGAGGTTCATGGCAATATGGGATGGCTGGACAAGCAGTAATAGGTAGCGCAACATATAGCGAAAAAACGAGGCAACTAGCATAGCAATGATAGTAATGAGATCGAGTGGTAGCGGTCATCTTGCACGAGATCCCGCTAGGAAGAAGAACGAGTCCATGAAGAAGACAAGCGGACGTGGTCGAGCGAATCCTCACAACTCCGAACGAAACCGGCTAACGAGAGAGCAACCCGAAAGAAGCAAACAACATAGTAAACAACCATCGCATAAGCATGGCATGATGCACAATCAAGTATGATGCATGTCCGGTTTAATGAGGCATGGCATGGCATGGCAAAGTGCAACAAACAACACTACAAATTAAGTGGAGCTCAATATGCAACGAGTTGCATATTGACAAAACACCACATCCATTATTTAGTTTGATCTCGGTTATGTACCCAACAATATTAAATGTTGTTAAACATGGCAAGAGGTGGAACATGACGAAACTACCTAACTAGGCAAGTTTAAATGAGGCCGAACAACAAACAACAAGTCCGAAAATCCCCATGTGCATATTTTAAGGTTTGGTACTGTTCTGCCCTAAACACAATTTTAGAGTTGTTAAACATGCAAGATGAGTGCACCATGTTAAACTAGGCAAAATTCTACCCCATTTACATATAAAGTTTATTAAAATCGAGTTACGGTTAAATAGTTATGAATAAAATCATTTTAACATGGCATTTAAGCAAATTAAACAAACAACAATTTAAACATTTTAAACATGGATGAAAATGGCATATTATGAAACTAGATGAAAAACTAAGCAGTTTATATATAAAGTTTGTTTTAATCCGATGCACCGTTAATTAGTTATTAAAAGCATGAGTTTAGGGGGGTTTTCTGTAAAACAACAATTCCTGGAAAAATAGCAAAATTCGCAGGGCATAGTAAAAAAAATATATATGGGCCGAATCTGGCAGGCCCGGCTGCACAGATGTAGGCGCTTGGTGGTGGCCTCACCTAGTGGGCTCTGGCCCGGTTGGGGAGGCGAGAGGAGGCCGGCGCAAAGTGCGTGGGCGAGGGTCTTCTTGGGCGGAGGATGCGGGCTGGGCCTTGGAGAGGCTCTGGCCCATGCATCAAGGCGACCCGTCAACGACGCGGGCGAGCGGGCAGGCTGCTGTTGCTCGAAGCAGAGCAGCGGCAGCGTCTTCAGGCGTGCAGGGCGCGGCGGCGGAACTGGCGACGCAGAGCTGCAGCGAGGTCGTGGGGGCGCGGATCCGAGCAGGAGGCACCGGATCTGGACGAGGACGAGGTTCTCCGGCGAGACGACAGACCCAGGCAGCTGCGAGGGCGCTCTGGCGATCGCGACCGTTCCACAAGCTTCGCGAGTTCTCGGCGAAGTCGAGAGGGCTCGAAGAAAGGCAAACGGGAGGAGAGGAACGGATCAGGGCTCGTCGACGGAACCTGCGGGCGAGGTCCGCCGTGGCGTGGCAGCGGGTGGCGGGATCGACGAACAACGCGACGAGGAGGAAGACGGGGTCGGCGTGAGGAGGACTTGCGCGGATCGACCCACGCCAGCATCAAGGGCGCTGCTGGCTCGGCCGGTGCTCGTCGGCGTCGGCTCGCTAGCCGGAGCGGCGGGGGCGGCTCGGCGCTGCGTGTGCTCGGGGCGGGAGGACACAGAGGCGGCAGAGGAGCGAGGGCCGCCCGGGCAGAGGAGCTTGAGCATCGGGCGCGCGAGATGGTCCGGCGAGATGGCGCTCCGGTGTCGTGCTCGTGAGGACGAGGTGGTGGGGAGCACGGGCTTCGATCTGGTGGATGGTGCGAGGGATCCAGAGGAGAGGTGGGTGGCGAGCCATGGTTGGGTAGGGATGGATCCCGAGGGATTTTTGGAGAGAGTGGCGGCGGCTGGTGGTGAAGGACAAAGTACCTAGATTTTAGGGTTAGGACTAATTATATAGCAAGTAGAATTTTGGGTAGGGGTATTTGGTCCCTCCGATTAAATCGGACGGTTCCGGATAAAATAGTTAGGGAGCCCAAATGACAAAACGGAGATGTTTTGTAGACGTTAGGGGATGATCCGGATCCAACGGTCACGACAGACCGGTTCGGGTTCGGGCAAGTTTCGGACACGCACACGGGGTGCTGCGAGCTGGCAAGAGAGGTCGACAAAGACAAGGGGGGTTTTGTCGGTCTCGGAGAAAGAGAGAAGAGAGGGGTCCATAAGGACAAGCGGTCTGACAACAGGTCAAAGAAGACAACGAGAGAAGCGGTCAGACAAGAGGGACTCGAAAAACCCAGTTGGTCTCGGAACGGCCAACAAAAGCAAGGGGGGACACGGCAACTACGAGCGGATGCAAGTTTTATGAAAACGATGCCGATGCAATGCGAAAGATGCGATGAGACGAGATGCATAACAAAACAAAATGCAAAACACCAGACAAAAACCCAACCACGGAGAAAAATCATATGGCATCTCCGGAAAAGGCAAGAGTCGGAGTTACGAATATGGAAAGTCGTATCCGGGGCGTTACAACCTCACACCGCAGCGAACCAGTGAACCCTCATACTCCTCTACGCGTGGGCATCCACTGCCGCGTCTTCCCCGGCTCCGCGTCGTCCCCTTCCTAGGCCTCGCCGTCGTCCATCGCTCTCGTGCTCTGGGCGCGGCGTGGTCAACATGGTCAAGGAACGGCTTCCATCGGACGTGGACTGTACGTGGAGAGGCTGACAACTTGGTCCACGGCCGCAGCAAGGAAGTGCCACCTTATTACGTGCAAAATAATTATTCCTCCACCTAACAGTGGGGACCCACCGGACGGGCCACCGTATTTCATGAAAAAACGATTCGCCCCCCTGACTGCTGGGATCCACCAGCTACATCTTCGCACGCAAGGAAGTGCGTTCGAAAAAAAAACGATTCGCCCCCTGACTGCTGGGACCCACCAGCTACATCTTCGCACACAAGGAAGTGCGTCCGGGCAAAAAAATGATTCACCCCCTGACTGCTAGGGCCCATCAGCTACATCTTTGCACGCAAGGAAGTGTCTGACAATCGGGACCCACCTGGTCGAAGCGTACGTAGCGTTGTCATTCTGGTCGCGAACGTGTACGTACATATATACTGGTCGATGTAGAGGCGTGAACGTGTCGTAGTAGAGGCGTCGACGCAGTCGTAGTAGAGGCGCCGCAGTAGCATGTACACGCACGTCTAGCGCCGGGTGCAAGAAAGAAAATACGACCACGTATGTGTACATACAGGCGGGGTCTCGAACGCCTACTCGCGCATGTGTACATGGCTGGGTCGGACGGAGAAACACCATCGTCGTCGTGTTCATGGGGAGCCAACCGGCTGGGTCGGAATAGAATGCATGGTCGTGTTCATCGGGAGGGCTTGGACGGAACATGCGATGGAAAGGAGGCCTGGCATACCGCACAACGGAGGAAACGACCTTGTGTTCGACCGGTCACGTTCGAAACGGGATCCTGTTGATCGGGAGGGGCCTGGCGTACCGCAAAACGGAGGAAACGGACCACCTACGGTCGAAACGGGGGTCCTGTTGATCGGGAGGGGTGTGGCGTACCGCAAAACGGAGGAAACATACCTCCTATGGTCGAAACGGGGGTCCTGTTGATCGGGAGGGGTGTGGCATACCACAAAACGGACGAAACGGACTTGTGTTGGAGCGCTACGGTCGAAACGGGGTCCTGTTCATCGGGAGGGGTGTGGCGTACCGCAAAATGGGACTCCACGGGATACTGTCCATCTCCACCGTCGACCTCCTCCAGCCTCCACGGGCTACCGTCGACCTCCTCCAGGCTCCACGGGCTCCTGTTCATCCAGCCTCCACCGTGCGGTACACCACCGGCTACTGTTCAACCACCCCTCCACGGGCACCTCTCCACCGTCTACTATTCATCCAGCCCTCCACACCACGGGGTCCTGTTCAACCACCCCTCCACGGCCACCCCTCCACCGTCTACTGTTCATCCAGGCCTCCACACCACGGGGTCCTGTTCATCCAGAGGCAACGCCACCGCTCACTGTTCATCCAAACCCCCCGCAACACTCACTGTTCATCCAATCGATCGGCCTCAGTTAGCAGCAATAGCGAAGGAATCGCTCCATCGGGTTCAGTTAACAGCCATCGATCGATCGCTCGGGTTCAGTAATGTGTAGCCTGCAGTGCAATCGCTCGGGTTCTGTTAGAGCCCAACGCCTCGCTCGGGTTCAGTTAGAGCCAACGCCTCACACACACGCGCGTACATGTACGAGAGAAATGCGCATCGCTCGGCCCCCGACCTCCCACCGTAACCGGCAACTCCCCCAAATTTTCCTCCCCCTCGCTTCTACCACGGTTTTTTCCGTCATGTATGGCCCAAAGAATGTCATGCAGCTGCGTCTCCGGCCCGCCCAGGACGAAAAGCCCATTTTTTGTCATGATTTTTTTGTCATAGAAGTAGGATCCCACCACATCTATGATGATACCGGGTTTTGTCACAATTATCGTCATAGAAGTGTCATATGTATGTCAGGAAAAAAATTCGTTCGGCCCAAAATGTCACGGATGTGTCTTTTTTTTGTAGTGAGTGCCCCTCACCTACCCGCTGACCAGGGCTGGCGTAGCTATAGTGCCCCCGTCCTCGCCGCTGACGACAACAAGCGGCAACCTGACGGAGAGCCGCTGTACACGACTCGACTCGGCCACGCCCTGACGATTGACAAGATGGCGGACAGTCCTCCTAGGCACGCGGGGCCCGCACCTAGGGGAACCCGGTGAACCACAAGTCCTCAACGGGACCTAGCCCGGGTCCCTGGACACCGACAATCCGGACCCATCGACTTATAACATTACCATTGTACCCCTGGGGGGTTGGTCTATAAAACCCCCCCAGGAGCCCGCGATCACAGAGGCATGTAAGGTAACAAGAGAAAGGCAAGTAAGCATAGAACTAGCCACCAGAACAGCGACACCAGAGAGAAGGAGCAGCCCGAGCCTTGGCCAGCTTCCTTCCTCTCCATACAGCTCCAGGAGCACATTGTACTATCGAACATCCAACTACACTCAGCAAGACTAGGGGTGTTGTCTCTCCAGAGAGCCCCGAACCTGGGTATGTCCGGCGTCCCGCGCCCGCTCATGCCAACCTCGCCTCTGGAGCCCACCAGCGCCCTCGAGCCTTCTCCTCTCTTTAGCCATCCCTTGGCATCTGCCGTGCGCCCACCACTACAGTTGGCGCCCACCGTGGGGCAGCTCGACGAGCTGGCCGGGAGCATGCTTCAGACGGGGCCCTTCTCCTACTCCGACGAGTCCGTCGCGCTGGCAGACAACGTCGTCGGCGCGCTTGCCGCCTCCTTCGCCGCGCTGCGCATCTCCGATGTGTTCACGGCCGACGAGTACCCTAGCGAGGTGCTCAGCTACTCCGACTCCCCTCTCTCCCTCGGCGGCGGCGTTTCCGCCGGGGCAATGGATGTCCATGTGGAGGTCTTCGTCACCGGCGATGGCGCCTCCTCCTCGTCGAGCAAGACGAGGAAGGCCGCTGAAGCCAGGACGCAGCGGAACGGACCGAGCCGTCCGATCCGTTGCGCGCCGCGATGCAGAGCCTCTGCATCCCCATCGGCAGCAACGTCGACGCCACCAACGTCGCTGAGGCCCGAACCCAACTCAAGGAAAGGCGCCAGCAGATGCTGGACCTGACCGAGACACTCGCCGCCACTCAGCGTCGCATGGATGCCGCTCAGCTGGAGTGCAACGCCGCCTACGGATTCACGCCCGTCGTGGCCGAGCCAAGCCGGGTCGCCGATGTGCGTGCCCGGGGAGGAGCGATCGGCGGGCCCTTGGCGCCATCCCGACCGTCTACGAGACCCCAACAAAGAACATGCGCGCTGCCCAGGCAGCCGCGCTCGGCCTGGACCAGCTCACGGTGAGGTGCTGAAGGAGCGCATCGGGCGGATACACGAACTCCTCAACGCCGCCAACACCCAGCAGCACTGCCTCAACCAGCTCGCCAAGCCGGTGGGATCCGGCTCCGCCCGCCCTGGCGGACCCGTCGAACTTCTACACACAGCTTCCTCGCCACCCGATGAGGCGCACTCCGGCCGAGCTCGGACTCGGCGCGATCCGGCCGCCACAGCCACCGGCGGGTTGGGCGACGAGCCCGCCCCAGAGATCCAGCGCGGACCCGGACAGCATGGCCGGCGTCCGGTTCCAACCGACCTGGCCCCCCGTGGCCTGGCCGCAAGTCGACTCGGGCCGCGCGCCATCGACAACACCGACGCTCGCCACCGTCTCGATCAGCTCGCTCGCTCCCTGGAGGTGGAGGAGAGCGGCGCTATCGGGCCGGCGTGCCTCGGCCTACGCATCCGGGAGGAGCCCTTCCGCAAAGGGTTCATGCTCCCCCGCGACACCCCCAAGTACAATGGGAGCGTGAAGCCAGAAGACTGGCTCACCGACTACACCACGGCCATTGGCATCACCGGTGCCAATCATTGTCTCGCCATGCGCTACGCACCGCTCATGCTCCAAGGGTTGACCTGCACGTGGTTGAAGAGCCTGCCGACGGGCAGCATCAACACGTGGGTCGATTTCGAGGAAGCCTTCGTCCGCAACTTCACGAGGACCTACAAGCGACCCGGCCGCCCTAGCCAGCTCGCCATGTGCGTGCAAGGGCCTATGGAGACCGGTCGCGAGTACCTCACAAGCTGGACCGAGCTCTGAAACAGCTGCGAGGGCGTCCATGAAGTCCAGGCGATCCAGTACTTCGTCAGCGGGTGCCGAGACGGCACCCTCCTCAAGCACAAGCTCTTACGCTCCGAGCCGGCCACCATGGCCATGCTCATGGTGACGGCGGACAAGTACGCCAACACCGACTCCGCCATGAAAATCCAGGTGGCGCTGGACGAAGCCGGCAAGGCGAAGCCGGTACCCCCTCCGAAGCCGGCCGGCGAAAGCAGCCGGCAGCAGCATCACCAGAACAACAAGCGCAAGGCTGACCAGCCGGCGCAGCGCCACAACAACCGGCTCGTCGCGGCCACCGAGCCCGCTGCGGACCCGTCGGCGAAGCGCCGGCAGACCGGCAAGACGGCATGGCAACCCACCATGAGTTTCGAAGAGATGCTCGTGTAAGTGCATCTAGTGCCCCTTAGTGATTTTGGTGTATTGAAGACTTATAGGTTAAGGGACTAATGCGTTTGTGAGTGTACACAGGTCTATAAGTCTATGAGGAGTTTGATATTTACAGAGAAAGTCGACCCCTAAAAATGAAGTTCTTCGACTGAATACTTTGATATTCTGAAGACTTTCTGAAGACTTTGAAAGTGAAGAAAATGGTGTGACCTTGAAGACATGGTATTCATTTGAGGAACATGAAGCGTGAAGACTTTTGTTTTCGTAGTTTCATTTTCTCTTTCTTGAGTCATAGGAAACACCGTACTGTTAAAGGGGGTCGAGGAAATACTAAGGAAAAATTTCCATGTGATGCTCAACACAAAATCCTACACCTACCAATCCCTTGAGTGAAGCCATTGGAAATCTCATACGATTCAGTCAATTTCTTGATGTGAGACGCAGTTCTTCCGGTCACTAAGGACTTTGCTCGATCGAGGAGTTAGGAATTCGCCAGTCTGAATTGCCTACACAAAGGAGGAACATGATAGCCCCGAGGAATTTGAGAGTCAAATTTCCGACCGTTCTTTGTCTTCTTGGCACCGCTGTCCCAAAATATCTTATCCACCTAACGGTCATATCATTGAAGGGCATTTATGTCTTATCATGTCGGGCTGCTCCTAGGCTATAAATAGCCGCCCCTACAACCACTAGTTGGTTGGCTGCTCGAGAGAACTTGACACTTGTCATCCGAGAGCAACCCATCCTCCGAGGACTTTGAGCGAAAATCATCAAGTGAGGAAAATCCCAAAACCAAACCCCAAAAACCCAAAGTGATTGAGCATCATCAAGAAATTGATCTGCGTGGATCCGACGCTTGTTAACTTTGAAGACTGTGCTTCTTCCAGACGGTTAGGCGTCAAGGTCTAGAGCATCCAAGAGGAATTGTGGATCGCCGAGTGACCAAGTCTGTGAAGGTTTGGAAGTCACCTGAAGACTTACCACGAGTGATTGGACGAGGCCTATGTGGTCTTAGTTCAAGGAGAATACAGTGAGGACTGGGTGTCCTGAGTTGCGGCTCAGTGACTGGGTGTCTGGGACTGCGTGTCCTTGAGTTTAAATACTCAGCCGCTCCAACCAGACGTACAACTGAGACAGCAGTTGGAACTGGTTTACCAAATCATTGTCTTCACCAACTAACTGGTTCTATCTCCTCAACCCTTTCATTTCCTCATTACTGTGTTGAATGTTTGTTCATATCTGTGCTTGAAGACTTTGACTGAAGACTTTCTCAATTTCCTTAGTTCAATTTCTTTAGTCTGTTTGTCTTCATCTTTTGTTATCCTGTGATTACGCTTTCTATACTCTGTGCTTGTCTTCATTTCATCATGATGACCATGCTTGTATTCTGTTATGCTTACTTCTGAGTACTTATTCCGCTGCAAGTAGTTCTTTGCTAAGGAATTTCCTCACCAGCAAATTCCTCAGTGAAGAATTCATAAAAATCGCCTATTGACCCCCCCCTCTAGTCGATATAATGCACTTTCAATTGGTATCAGAGCAAGGTACTCCCTTGTTCTGTGTGATTTTGGTTTAACTGCCTGGAGTTTTAGTTATGTCGACCGCAGGTATGATCAAGGTCTCGGCTGGGTGTCCTACCTTTGATGGGACGGATTACCCCTTCTGGAAGAACAAGATGCGAATGCATCTTGAGGCAATTGATAACGATCTCTGGTATGTTGTGGAAAATGGCGTTCCCTCTGTCTCACCCTCATTGAACGCTACCGATGTGAAGAGATTCAAGCAACTCGATTCTCAAGCGAAGAATATCATATGTGGCCATCTGAGCAAAGGACAGTATGGAAGAGTGAGTGCTTTGGAAACTGCTAAGCTTATCTGGGATAGGCTGTCCAAAGTAAATGAAGGAGTCTCAACTCAGCGTGACTCTCGAGTTGATGTTCTTCGGAATCTCTTCAACCGCTTCAAAAGACTCGACAATGAAAATGTCCAACAAACCTTTGATCGCCTCACCGACATCTCAAATGAGCTTCAAGCCCTCGGTGCCATGACATCACCGATCATGAAGTGGTGAAGAAACTGTTGAGATCGCTTGATTCCTCATTTGATACTCTGGGGTGATGATACAAGAACATGCCGACTACAAGTCTCTTGATCCTTCCGATATCCTCGAAGGCTAAATACTCACGAGTTCCACTTGTGAAAAGAGAGATCTCTATGGTTCAAACTATGGCAAACCACGTGCCACGAAGGCCAAGGCTGTGTCGACTCAAATATGAGGATTCCGGTAGTGGCCTTGGTGATCTGAAGAATTGAGCCAGAGCTAGCACCGCCGTGAAGAAATTCCAAGTTCTCAAGACGTGGTCGCTTTGGAAAATCCTCAAGAAGCGTGATTCCTCATCCAAAGACTATAAGAGAAGGCTGTGCCACAAATGCAAGAAACCTGGTCACTATATTCAAGATTGTCCTCAGTGGGAAAAGGAAATGAAGAAGAAGAAATACAAGGATTACAGTTCTGATGATGTGAAGAAGAAGAAGAGATCGTCAAAATCTTCGTCATCAAAATCCTCAAAGTCTTCATCTCACAAGAAGAGCAGCTCCAAGAAGGCTCGGGCATTCATTGGCAAGGAAATGGACTCTGAAGCTGAATCTGAGGAAAATGAGGAAGAGGAGGCGTCTGAAGAATCCGAATCTGGTGTGGCGAGCCTGGCCTTCGCTACTGCTTTCGTCAGCAAGTCCATCTTCAACACTGAAGAAACTGACTCAACCGACAAGCCTGATGAAGATAATGATGACTACGCTCCCACCTATTGCTTCATGGCAAAACGTGCAAAGGTACTCAAATACAACTCCTCCGAATCTAGTGAAAATGAATCTGATGAGGATCTCAAACCCAGCTACTCTAAACTTTCTAAGATTGCTGTGAAACAACAAAGAGCTTTTGAAAAGGTTCAAAACATGCTAGACAAAAGTGATGATATGTTGGGTGAAGAAATGGATCGCACTAAAGCCCTGACTGAAAATCTTCAGAGACTTCAGTCTAGGTTTGATAACCTTCAAAGTCATCATAACACTCTCTTATCTGATCATGAGAAACTTTCTTATGAATTTCTTCAAGAAAAGCAAGATCACGAGAAGCTTTCTTCTGAATCTCTTCAAAGAAAGGAAGATCTTCAAAAGCTAAGAGTGTGTTATGAAGATCTTCAGAGGGAGCGCGATTCATTACTAGCTCAACAAATCAGCGCTTCTCAGGAAGAATTTGTTCCTCCATGCTTAAAGTGCATTGAACGTGAATCTGCTAATTCTTCACCTGAATGTTCAAATGCTTCAACTGTTACAAATTCTTCATCTTCCTCTGCTATCACTAATTCCTCATCTGAGGACATTGCTAGTATCACCGACAATGCAGGTTGAAGGAATTGTACATGACAGCATGTACAAAAGCCTCAAAGGGCATCAGACTCTTTGTGATGTGCTTAAAAAGCAGATCCTCAACAGAAACCCTAGGAAAGAGGGTATTGCCTTTAAGAGGAAACTCAATGCTCATGGAACATATTGGAAGCCTGAGCAGTACCCCAAAACCTCATGGGTTGCTACAAAGGGACCTCCAGTTGATCCATCTAACTTATCTGGCTTTACATGTGAATCTCCGCATTCTTCTGATGAGTCATTTGACTCCAACTATAAACTGTTCAAAAATCAGAATGGTGAAGTATTTGCTAGATATGTTGGCACTAATCTGCAGAACGGTTCCCCTATGAAGAAAATCTGGGTTCCCAAAAGTTATGTTGAAAGTCTTGGTGAATGTCCTCATGACACCACCGTGAAGAACAGAACCCCAGATCAAATTCTTCATATGAACCAAATTCTTCATATGGATCCAAGTCCTCATACGGACCAAATTCCTCACATGGATCAAATTCCTCAAAAAGATCAAAGTCCTCATATGATTATCATCGTGCTAACAACTCTGTCTCGCAGGGTAGAGCAAAGGGCTATGAATATGTGCATTATTCTTCAAACCATTATGTTCATAAGTCCTCGAAGAATTACTCTGCTTATTCATATGCTTACCCTAACCCCTCTTATGTGAAACAAAACGGTTTGGCATCTTTGCCACCATTCTCATATGGTGCTCGCAGAGTGATGAATTCTTTGCCACCCCTCCAGATGTGGGTGGTGAAGAAAAAGAACTAATCTCTTCTGCAGGTCAGTCTCGGGCGTGCTTCTACGTCTGAAGAATTTCTTTGGGACTGACGAAATTGCTCGAAAGGACGCAGTGAATCATGATGAAATGAACTTTCATTTCACACGCCCTTATCTTGCTATATCTTTCTTGCTTGATGAAATTCATCTAATGAACTTGATATCATATTCTTCATGATGAAGCATATGAGATTGTAAGCTACACTAATTCATCTGCAGGATGATTAACCCAAAACTCTTGAATGGGTCCTCGATAGTGGATGTACAAATCACATGATTGGTGACAAGAATCTATTGATGGATGCTCCTTATCACCGTCACCTCTGAAGCATATCATCTTTGGCCGACAAAGGCAAAAGTCGTATTGGGTCTTGGTAAGGTTGCAATCTCTAAGGATAAACACATGGACAAAGTCATGCTTGTTGAGTCCTTAGGATACAATCTCATGTCGATCTCAATGCTTTGTGATCTTGATATGGTTGTTGTCTTGGCAAGTATCGATGTGTTGTGATTATGGAAGTGACAATTCCAAAGTCCTCAAGGCTTTAGGAGAGGAGATCTGTATATTGTTGATTTCTCTACAGGACCATAACCAGCCGTGTGTCTACTTGCAAAAGCTTCAGAAGGCTGGCTCTGGCATCGAGGACTTGGTCACGCATGCATGAGGAATTTGCACACGCTTGCGAAGAAGAAGCATGTCATTGGCATTGAGAATGTCAAATTCCTCAAGGATCACTTATGCGGAGCTGTGAAGCTGGAAAAATGACCAAGGCCAAGCATCCAAAGAAAGACTATCATGACCACTACTCGTCCATTGAATTGCTTCACATCGACCTCTTCGACCTAATCATTACTCAGCGGTCACTAATGATGCATCTCTATATGGTTTTGTCATTGTTGATGATTATTCTCGATATACATGGGTACACATTGTTACTTACAAACATGAAGTGCAGGAAGTCTTCAAACGATTTTCCTCGAGGGCTTCAACCAACTTTGGTGTGAAGATCAAGCACATCAGAAGTGACAATGGAACTGAGTTCAAGAATTCCGGCCTTGATGCCTATCTTGATGAACTTGGTATTACTCATGAGTTATCTGCTCCTTATAGTCCTCAACAAAATGGCGTCATGGAGCGCAAGAACAGAACTCTTGTTGAGATGGCTCGCACTATGCTTGATGAATACAAAACGCCTCAGCGTTTTTGGATTGATGCAATTGATACTGCATGCCACATCATCAACAGAGTATATCTTCACAAATTCTTCAAGAAGACGGCCTATGAACTTCTCACTGACAAGAAACCCAATGTGAGTTATTTCAAAGTCTTTGGTGCTAAATGCTAGATTAGAGATCCTCACCACAACTCTAAATTTGCACCGAAAGCACATGAAGGTTTTATGCTTGGTTACGGAAAGGACTCGCACACCCACAGAGTCTTCAACATTGTTCTTCACAAGATTGTTGACACTGTAGATGTGCGGTTCGACGAAACTAATGGCTCGCAAAGAGAGCACCTACCTTCTGTGTTATATGAACCAGCACTTGAGGATTCTATCAAGTTCAAGGCAACTGAGGATGTCATTCGTACTGAAGAATCTGCTGAAGAATTCATTCCTGTTCATGAAGAACGTCGAGCTGATGCACCTGAAGAAAATGCTGAGGAAAATGGTGCTGAAGAAAATGCTAATCAAATTCCTCAGCGACAACCAGCTCATCCTCGCGTTGCAAAAGAAGTACAAGTGGAGAAGATCATCGATGATATTAGCGCACCAGGTCCTCTCACATGCTCAAAAGCTTCACATTTATCTAACTTTTGTGGGCACTATGCTTTTGTCTCTATCACAGAGCCCACTAAGGTAGATGAAGCATTTCTGGAGCCGGAGTGGATTCAGGCTATGCAAGAAGAATTACATCGATTCGAGCTTAACAATGTCCGGGAATTGGTCAATCGCCTGATCCTCGCAAGCATAATATCATTGGCACAAAGTGGATCTACCGCAACAAGCAAGATGAAAATGGCCTTGTGGTGAGGAATAAGGCACGACTAGTAGCTCAAGGCTACACACAGTTGAAGGAATTGATTTCGATGAAACTTTTGCACTGTTGCTAGACTTGAGGCTATTCAGATATTACTTGCTTACGCTAACCATCATGATATCATCTTATATCAAATGGATGTAAAAGTGCATTCCTCAATGGTAAGCTTGAGGAAGAAGTATATGTTGCTCAACCCCTGTGTTTTGAAGATCCAAAGAATCGACAAAGTCTTGAGACTCAATAAGGCTCTCTATGGCCTCAAGCAAGCCCCTCGGCGTGGTATGATACATTGAAGGAATTCTTCGTGAAGAATGGCTTCACACCCGGTTCACTCGACCCTACTCTCTTTACTAAATCTTATGATGGTGAACTGTTTGTGTGCCAAATATATGTTGATGACATTATCTTTGGCTGTACTGACCAACGTTATAGTGATTAATTTGCCTATATGATGAGTGAAGAATATCAAAGGTCTATGATGGGAGAGTTGAAATTCTTCTTAGGTCTTCAAATTAAATCGACAGCAAGAATGGCATATTCATATCTCAGGAGAAATACCTCAAAGATGTACTGAGGAAATTCGGCATGCAAGATTGCAAAGGCATCAAAATTCCTATGCCCACAAATGGCCATCTATGCACTGATGAAAATGGAATTGACTTCGATCACAAGGTATACCGCTCCATGATTGGTTCTTTATTGTACTTATGTGCATCTAGGCTAGATATAGTGCTTAGTGTTTGCATGTGTGCCCGATTTCAAGCTGCACCGAAGGAATCACACCATAAGGCTGTGAAGCATATTCTTCGATATCTAGCTCTCACACCAACACTAGGATTATGGTACCCCAAGGGCTCTGCTTTTGATCTCATTGGATATTCTGACTCTGACTATGCTGGTGATTGTGTGGACCGCAAGTCAACATCTGGTACTTGTCATTTCCTCGGACAATCTTTGGTCTGTTAGTCCTCAAAGAAACAGAACTGCGTATCACTGTCTACTCCTGAAGTTGAATACATTGCTGCTGACTCATGTTGTGCTCAACTGCTTTGGATGAAGCAAACCCTCAAGGACTATGGCGTCAACATGAAGAATGTGCCTCTCCTCTGCGACAATGAGAGTGCCATCAAGATTGCTCAGAACCCAGTTCAGCACTCGAAGACAAAGCACATCCAGATTCGTCATCATTTTCTTATGATCATGTGTTGAAGGGCGACATCTCCATCGAGCACGTGAAGACTGAAGAACAGCTAGCTGATATCTTCACTAAGCCCTTGGATGAGAAGAGATTTAGCAAGTTGCGGTGTGAGCTAAATATCTTAGAGTCTTTGAATGTTCTTTGAAAAGGACACACATCCTAACACTTATGCAAAATTGATGACTTAGATGTGCAACACATGAAGAAATGTTTTTCTTCAATCAATGAAGAATAACACTCTAAGTGTGAAGAAATTAATGAAGAATTTGATTCTCAGAACCCTACGACAATTGTACGCGGTGTCTGAAATCATCATTCTTATATGGTGGGTCACGCCACCACAAAAAGTTGAAAATCTTCAATTTGAGTTTTTCCTGAGTTTTTGAAATTCTTCAGTTTTTCAAATTCTTCAACTTTGCAAAATCTTCACTGGTTTCGTCGTTTTTCTTCATTGGCTATATATATATATGAGTTTATATCCTCTACAGCATTCACTTATAGCTATTTCTTCAAGATGTTTTTTCTGCTAAGTGAATGTGATTGGACCCTTCCCCCTCTATGCTATACTCAACCCAATCTATTCACAAATTCTTCATGTGCGTTCTATTTGAAACTCGTTCAAAGTCTTCACTTGTGTCCTTGTCACCAAGAAATTGCGAATCTAAACTTTAAAACAAATCTTATCCAGATTTTCGGTTTTGCCGCTCAAACCGTTCCGCATCCCATGATGCAATATTATATTCACCCACAATCTTACATGATCTCATCTGCACAGTATGTGGGTGACACATGTCGCGTGAAGGAGAAAGGGCAGGGGCATGTTCGTCCCAAAATCTTCGGGCGAACAGTTTTTCACCGTGGCTATGAATACCCCTCTCCCCTTCCTTACTTCATTTACTCCGCTCGACCGCGCTCTCTCTCGCTCAAGCTCATCAAACCCTAGCGCCACCGCTAGTCCATCGTCGCCGGTGAGGAAGAGCTTCGCTGCCTCGACCTCGTCGCCGTCGTACTCGCGCCGGTTGCGGAAATCTTCACTCCGCCGCCGCCGTTGCTGTCTCCCTCTGCCAAGTTAGGGCGTGGGAGGTCTAACTTGATGAACTTCACCTCTGTTCATCTCAGTTCGTCGTGTTCTTCAGTTTGGGTAATTAAAAGTTACTTTTATTACTCACTTTGATTCTCGAGCTTTCCTGAAAATCTTCAAAGGTGTTTTATTCTTCAAATCTTCACACATATGAACACCTCACACACTGTATGCTCTTGATCCATTTCTCTAAGCACTCATTTTCTTCAAGATTCCTCAATTGTGTGGATCTTCAATCTGTACAACTCTGGAACCTAAGACAAGAACGCTTAGTGAAATTCCTCAAGGCTCAACTGGTCAAATTCCTCAAAACTTGTCTTTTCGAAAAACCTTCTAAGAACGCATATGACCTCTCCAAAATTCCTCGCGCCTACACTCTGTTCACAGGTACTCATGTCCGCTGCTGAATCACTAGGTTCTCATCAACTTAACTCATTTGCAGCATTCCTCGAAGAAAAACTGCATACTTCTTCAGAGTGTTCAATTGTTCAAATTCCTCATCTGAAGAATATGGCTGAAGGAAAGAGACCGCAGAAAGGAGGAAATAAACCTGAGGTCATGACTGCTTTTGAGATCCCTGATGACATATACAAGGATTATTGCACACCTGATGAAGCCAAATTTGGCAAAGAGAACAAAAATCAGCGCAAAGTGCGCATTCAGAGGATTGAACGGAGATGGGCAAGAGAATGGAGGGAGTACAGATATGTAACTCCAAAGTACATGAAGAAATTCGCTTTAAATCCTCCATGCCCAAGAGCTTCATTGGCACCTGGCCAAGTAGCTGATCCCACCAGCATCAAAAGTGGTGAGGACTTTCCTGAAGAATGGGCTAGGCGCCAAGCAAAATTGGCAAGACAAGCCAAGGAGGCAGTGAGGAAATTCAATGAGGATTCTGCTGCTGCTGAGACCTCGGTCAAGCCGAGGAAATCAATGCCAAAGAAGCCTGCTCGTAAGCCAAGTGCCTCACCAACAGCGCCCTCACGGCCAAGTTCCTCAGCTATGCCCTCACGGCAAATTCCTCGATCACATCGCTCCACCAAAGTCCTCAACTCCTGTGCATCCGCTACATGTCAAAGGACTACGGGTTTTTCTAATGCTTCGTGTCTCAACAGTTCCTCACCGCACCAATGTCCTCATCAGCCCCACACTTGTTGAAGACTAAAGCAACAATGGACGTGGTCCTCGCCAAGTCCAAGGAAGAAACAGGTTGCATTCCAAGTGCCCTCGATGATGAAGCTTCGATGAAGAACTTGCGTAAATCATCGAGACAGCAAGTGAAGGCCGCTAGAGCCAAAGGCACATCTGTACATCGCTTTTGGATCCGAGGAAAATCCTCGACTACATTGACATCTGGCACAAGGATCCAAACACCCCCATGCCTGACTTTCAACTGACTCCTGGTCAAAGTCACATGCTGACCCATTTCATCACTCAAGAGAAATGGAAGTTTGAAAAGGCACGTGAAATCAAGAAGGCACAATACAGGAAGGAGAAGCTCCTGAAGAAAAATGTTGTCAGAATGACACCTGAGGAACTTGTCCAGGCCCAGTCTGAAATCCAAGCCCTCAGCAAGGACTTCGATGCATACTATGCTGATTGGCAAGGAGCCAAAGTGAGATTCAATCAACCTTTCAAGAAAATGACAACTGCTGCAGCCCCATCGCAACAAGAAAATCCTCAGTCGCAGACTCGCTCAGCTCGCTGAAGAACATGCCAAGACCGGCTGATGACTTTCAGCCTGCTGAAGAAAATACAAGTTCCGTGGCTGATGACTCCATTCTAGCCGCCAAGAAATTGCCGGGCATCCACTAGTGGTGCGCTGAAGAAATCGAAGAGATCAGGGCAATCGCATCGATTGCCGACGAAAATCAACCAGATTCCTCAGCCCTCCCCGCGCCTACACCAACTCCAATTCTTCCTTCTGCCTATGAAGTGAAGAAGACCAAGGCTGCAGAGCGAGCTGCAGTGAAGAAAAGGAAGGCATCAGCTGCGTCAAATTCTTCGGCTGCGAAGAAAATGAAGCCAATGACCAGCTCTCTTGAACATCCAATTGATGCCGTTCCGATTTCCTCCATGTCATCAAAGGAAATTATTCCTTTTGGAGAAGACTACAAGATCCCAAGCGGATCTGATGAAGAAAACCATTCTGCTGCTTTGTCAGAGCAGATTGATGAAGAAATTGAAGTGGATACAATCCCCTCAACGACAGTCAATTCCTCACCTATGCCTCAGTTCACAGCTGAAGAGGCTGGTGTTGAGGAAATTAAAGATGAAGATGTGGATATTGGATGCTCCACTCCAGTGATGAATGATGACTTTTGGGAAAGTCAGCATCCCAATACTCCTCTCTTCACACCTATCTAAGAGATTCCTCAGTCCCCGACAACAACAGTTCAACTGGGCTCTAAAGAAACTCATCCCACTTCCTCTGTTCATGAAGAAATTCCAGCCACTCGTGCTGAAGAACCTGCTGCTGCTGATCCACTGATTGCACAAGGAGAGGAACCAGAAATTCCTCAGCCTGAAGCACCTGAGCTCGTGATTCCTGAGGTGGTACTGCAAATCATTGACACCCCTCTGCCAAAGCCGAAGAATCCGTTCTCAAGCAAACAGAAGTTCAAGGCTGAAGACTTCTTTTCCGAGCATGTGTTCTTCACTGATTACAACCCCTATGACTCTGCTCGCATAAGGAAGAGGCGTTTCTGGACTGCTAGTCAAGCCAACTTCTATTCCTCAGTGCTATTTGACAAGGACAAAATCTTCGATCATGAACATATTCCTCACGTGGATATGGGATCTCTGCCAAGCTTCGAGCCAGTCCTCAGTGTTCTTCACGATGCAGGATTACTCAATTTCTACAATGACATCTGTGATTGGAATGAAGAACTCATTCTTCAGTTCTACGCCACACTGCATATCACTGGAGACGCTGAAGATGTCAATTCATGGGTGTTGGATTGGATGACCGAGAACACTCACTACAAGGCACCGGCAACTGAATTGCTTCGTGTCCTTCCTCTTGATCCTCCCCATGACAGTGCACGTTGCATCTACAATGACCCTGAACTGAAAAATCATTATATGCAAGTGCTCATGAAGCCTTTGAAGCCAGGGCAGGCCCCACGAACCAAATTCCTTGTCAAGGAATTGCTCTATGTGCCTCGGACTGTCTATCGCATCCTGACGAAGACAATGAGTCCTATCAAAGGCCACGACTCAAATGATGAAGATGTCGTTGGCATCATGAAGAATATGCTATTCAACATTATTCATGGCGTTCCAGTCAACTTCCATGATTTCTTCATGAGGACTCTGGCCAATGTTGCTATGTCACCTTTTGAGTTGAAGCCCTATGCGCCTTGGATTATGAGATTCATAAGGGCAAGATCCTCACCAATTACAAAGTCGACACTCAACCATGGTAGCTACTTGCCTCCCATTGAAGTCCTCAAGCGGCCGCCATCATCCGATGATAAAGGCAAGGCAAATGCTTGTGATCGATGAAGGCATTCGCCGATTGATGGTCAATTTCGCTCGCTACATCTTACTCTACCAATGATGACGCCACACATGACACTGCTGCAAATACCTCAGTGAAGCAAAATCCTCAAGCCACAAAGACCTGTGGTGATGATCGACCATGAGTTACTCCTCGCCTTCATCGGAAGGTTGATCGCAATCACAAATGGGTGAAGCGTCCGTTTGGTGCACTTCTTCACAACATGACCTCAACGATAATGCAAAGAAGAAAACCACTACTACCTTCATGAAACCCTCAACCGCACTGGGCTGTCCTCACTCATGTCTATAGCGCCAAGAATCAAGACTATGGGTCTCAAGCAAGAATTTGACTGGTCCGCACCTCCTCCAAGAAATTCAAGAGGGTCAAAGTTCCCGATCCGTGGCTAGCTCTTATTCTTCATCGCGTGACACTGATGAATATGAAGAATTGGACGACACTGCGGCAGGCCCTGCTACAACAAACAACCCCGACAACGCTGGCGCTCCTCCATCAACTTGAAATTCCTCAGGGGCGTTATTCCTCAGTTTCAATCCATTTGGTCATTTGATGACAAAGGGGGAGAAATCTGAGTTAGTCTTCAAGCGGGTCTATATTATGGGCATTTTTTTTAAGTTGCAACTCTCGTTCTTCCGAAGCTTTTATTGGATCAAGTTGTAATCTTAAACCCGATGGTGCCCTCATACTTTTGGATGGTGCTTCTGTTGCACTATGCTCTGATACTTTTGATGCTTTCGGCATGCTTATTCCTCGCTAATATTATCGCACGCATGCTGAATTTCATCAGGCACCATATTTCATCATGCATTTCAAATTCTTCATATTATATATCAAATGCGTGTATGAATTACAAGATATAGGGGGAGTTCTCCATGATTCAACTCTTCAAATGTTCATTGCCTCAAAAGCAAATTCCTCACTATGCACATCTTCAGGGGGAGTTCTTCTATATCTTGCAATCAAATTCCTCAATATCAGTATTTACACTTCATATGTTTATCCCCGTTGAAAACTTAACCTATGTTGTCATCAATCACCAAAAAGGGGAAGATTGTAGGTGCATCTAGTGCCCCTTAGTGATTTTGGTGTATTGAAGACTTATAGGTTAAGGGACTGATGCGTTTGTGAGTGTACACAGGTCTATAAGTCTATGAGGAGTTTGATATTTACAAAGAAAGTCGACCCCCAAAAATGAAGTTCTTCGACTGAAGACTTTGATATTCTGAAGACTTTCTGAAGACTTTGAAAGTGAAGAAAATGGTGTGACCTTGAAGACTTGATATTCATTTGAGGAACATGAAGCGTGAAGACTTGTGTTTTCGTAGTTTCATTTTCTCTTTCTTGAGTCATAGGAAACACCGTACTGTTAAAGGGGGTCGAGGAAATACTAAGGAAAAATTTCCAAGTGATGCTCAACTCAAAATCCTACACCTACCAATCCCTTCGAGTGAAGCCATTGGAAATCTCATACAGATTCACCAATTTCTTCAAAGGATGTGAGACGCAGTTCTTCCGTCACTGAGGACTTTGCTCGACGAGGAGTTAGGAATTCGCCAATGCGAATTGCATACACAGTGAGGAACATGATAGCCCTGAGGAATTTGAGAGTCAAATTTCCGACCGTTGTTGTGCTGCGCGCCGGCTGTCCCAAAATATCTTATCCACCTAACGGTCATATCATTGAAGGGCATTTATGTCTTATCATGTCGGGCTGCTCCTAGGCTATAAATAGCGCCCCTACAACCACTAGTTGGTTGGCTGCTCCGAGAGTACTTGACACTTGTCATCTGAGAGCAACCCATCCTCCGAGGACTTTGAGCGAAAATCATCAAGTGAGGAAAATCCCAAAACCAAACCCCTACAAACCCAAAGTGATTGAGCATCACTGAAGAAATTGATCCTGTGTGGATCCAACACTTGTTACCTTTGAAGACTGTGCTTCTTCCAGACGGTTAGGCGTCAAGGTCTAGAGCATCCAAGAGGAATTGTGGATCGCCGAGTGACCAAGTCTGTGATGGTTTGGAAGTCACTGAAGACTTACCACGAGTGATTGGACGAGGCCTCATGTGGTCTTAGTTCAAGGAGAATACGGTGAGGACTGGGTGTCCTGAGTTGCGGCTCGATGATCGGGTGTCCGGATCTGCGTGTCCTCGAAGTTTAAATACTCACCGCTCCAACCAGACGTATAACCGAGACAAAGAGCTTGGAACTGGTTTACCAAATCATTGTCTTCACCAACTAATCGGTTCTATCTCCTCAACCCTTTCATTTCCTCATTCTTGTGTTGAATGTTTGTTCATATCTGTGCTTGAAGACTTTGACTGAAGACTTTCTCAATTTCCTTAGTTCAATTTCTTTAGTCTGTTTGTCTTCATCTTCTGTTATCCTGTGATTACGCTTTCTGTACTCTGTGCTTGTCTTCATTTCATCATGATGACCATGCTTGTATTTTGTTATGCTTACTTCTAAGTACTTATTCCGCTGCAAATAGTTCTTCGCTAAGGAATTTACTCACCAGCAAATTCCTCATTGAAGAATTCATAAAAATCGCCTATTCACCCCCTGAAAGTGCAACTAATCCCCGGGTGGTTTTGGTAATTAACAACAACATATATATCATTGAACTAATAGTTTCTTGAGAATCATTTCAGAAAGTTCAAGATATGGGTATGGCTATGATCAAGAAGTGGACCCTCAAAATGCTAAGGCAAGCATTGGCAAAAGCTCAAGACTCCATTTTTGGTTTAGTGATCCAAGATCACATTGAGTCTATAGGAAAGCCAATACTATTAAAAGGGGATGAGGTTATGTTCATGATCTGGTTGCTCAAAGTGCTTAGTGATATATCTCCTAAACTATCAGCACCCTTCACTTCAAATATACACTCATAAGTAATCTCGGTCCCACCGATTCCATAAACTCAGTCACACCAAGATGAACCACCTCAGCCACAAAGCCAAACCCTAGAAATTTCGGATTTTCCGATTCTGAACTCGGTCTCACCGAAACTGGTGTTGCCAAGCTTCAGAACCTTCATCATCAAATCGGTGTCACCGAGATGATGAAGTCGGTCCCACCGAGATTGGCAAACCCTAGTCTTTGGAAGAATCGGACTCACCGAGATTGTATTTTCGGTCCCACCGAAAATCCCAACGTTCACATGTTTTGAACTTTCGGTCTCACCGAGTTGTCAACTTCAGTCTGACCGAGATTGGTCAAATGTGTGTACGGTTGGATTTTGTGTGGAGGCTATAAATACCCTCCACCCCCTCTTCATTCATGGAGAGAGCCATCAGAAAGAACTACCACTCCTACCTTACATTTCTGAGAAGAAAACTACCTACCCTTGTGTTGAGATCAAGTAGCTCCATTCCCACCATATGAAACTTGATCTCTAGCCTTCCCAAGTTGCTTTCCACTCAATCCTTTCTTCCACCACAGCCAAATCAGGTGAGGAGAGTTGAGTGTTGGGGAGATTATCATTTGAAGCACAAGAGCAAGGAGTTCATCATCATCAACACCATCTATTACCTTTTGGAGGGTGGTGCCTCCTAGATTGGTTAGGTGTCGCTTGGGAGCCTCCGTCAAGATGTGGAGTTGAACCAAGAAGTTTGTAAGGGCAAGGAGATCGCCTACTTCGTGAAGATCTACCCCGAGTAAGGCTAGTCCTCCGTGGGCGTATGCCATGATGGCATAGACAAGGTTGCTTCTTCGTGGACCCTTCGTGGGTGGAGCCCTCCGTGGACTCTCGCAGCCGTTACCCTCCGTGGGTTGAAGTCTCCATCAACGTGGATTGACGATAGCACCACCTATCGGAACCACGAGAAAAATCTCCGTGTCTCCAAATTGCGTTTGCTCTTCTCCACCTCTCTTTACTACATGTGCAATTTACTTTCCGCTGCCAATACTCTAGAATTGCATGTGTAGGGTGATACTTGACTTGATCATCATTGTGAACTTGCTAAAAACTTGTCTTTATCAAAAGGCTTACGTTTTTATATTGTCAAGTAGTCTAATCACCCCCCCTCTAGACATACTTTCGATCCTACAAGTGGTATCAGAGCTTTGGTCTCCATTGTATTGGTTTCCATTGCATTGGACTCCATAAGCTTGGTTTCACAACCTAGGAGAGTATGGCGTCTAGTGAGGGTAATTTTCGTAGAGGTCCTTACTTTGATGGTTCAAACTTTGCTAGTTGGAAGCATAAAATGAAAATGCATATTCTAGGACATAACCCTACCGCATGGGGCATTATTTGTGTTGGCTTGCAAGGTGAGTTCTTCGAGGAAGGAAAAGTTCCGGATCGTGAAGCTACAGTGGATGAATTGCGGATGTTGCAAAACAATGCTCAAGCTTGTGACATTCTCTTCAATGCTTTGTGTCCCGAGGAGTTCAACAAAATCAGCCGTCTTGAGAATGCAAAAGAGATTTGGGATACTTTGGTCGAAATGCACGAAGGTACCGAGTCCGTGAAGGAATCAAAGCTAGATGTTCTTCAAGGTCAACTTGACAAGTTCAAGATGAAGGAAGGTGAAGGAGTCGCTGAAATGTACTCTAGGCTTGCTCTCATCACAAATGAGATTGCCGGCTTAGGAAGCGAAGAAATGACCGACCGATTCATCATCAAGAAGATTCTCAGAGCTTTGGATGGAAAGTATGACACCGTGTGCACTTTGATCCAAATGATGCCAAACTACAAGAATCTCAAGCCTACCAAAGTCATTGGAAGAATTGTTGCTCATGAGATGACACTTAAAGATAAGGAAGAGCTTCACAACAAGTCAAGTGGTGCTTACAAAGCTACAATTGATGCTCCCACAACCTCAAGTGACAAGCTAGTTTCCAATGAAGAGATAAGCCTAATGGTGAAGAACTTCAACAAATTCTACAAGAGTAGAAGCAAGGAAAGAAGCTCAAAGTCTAGATCATATGATGAAAAGAGATCTTCTAGTCGTGATCGAAACTGCTACAATTGTGGAAGACCCGGACACTACTCAAATGAGTGTTCGGCTTCCCACAAGAGAAGAGAAGAATCTCCAAGAAGAAAAAGCTCAAGAGAAGAGTCACCTCGGAAAGAGAGAAGGAGTAGAGATGATCGTTATGAACGAAGACCCTCTCGGAGAAGCAAGGATTCGGAGAGGAAGGACAAGTCATCAAGGAGCTACATAAGAAGAAAACATCAAGCTCATGTAGGTGAATGGGTCTCCGGCTCCGACTCCGACAATCACTCCGAAAGAAGCTATCACTCCAACTCCGACTATAGTCAAGATGAAGGTGTTGCGGTCTTGCTCTCGTCCTCCAACTCCAACTCCTATGACTTATTTGATTCACCAAATGAGGGAATTGGAAGATGCTTCATGGCTAAAGGCCCCAAGGTATCACACCCTGAATTTATTGACTTTGATAGTGATGAGAACGACTTGCTTGGTGAAGATGAGCTTTTACATGATAAATCTAGTGAGCCTAGTAATGATGAACATGCTAGTAGTCTTTATAGTCGAGAAGAGTCGAATGACAATGCTATGAAGGAGATTGAGCGTCTAACTAAAGAACTAAACACTCTTAAGTTAGCTCATGAAACAACTCAAGAAGATCATAGAGAGCTCCTAAGATCTCATGAGAAGCTACGCTCGAGAAGCTCAATCTAGAGCAAGAACATGAGTTTCTAAAAGCAATCAATGACGATCTTCAAAGAAGAGTTCTTCATATCTTGCCAAACGACTTCTCTTGTCTAATTTCTTGCCACCTATTAAAACTAAGCATGACAAGCATAAGAAAAATTCTTCATCTAGTAGTAACAATAACCATGCTAAATCCAATATTGTTGCTCCTAGTAATTCTCTTGATTCCACTAACAATGTTTCAAGCCAAGTTACACTTGAGCAAGAAAATAGTTTATTGAAAGGGATTATAGAGAAAGGTGTATACAAGAGCCTTGCGGAAGCAAGAACTTTGAGGAAATTGTTCGCAAGCAAGGAAGGCACCGAAGAATCAAGGAATTGGTTTTGAGCGAAAGTTCAACGCCGAGGGTGTTGAATGGGAAGAAGGTCAATATCCCACTCCAAAGTTTGTTTCTCAAAAGGAGAAGTATGATCCTACTTCTTCCAATGTGGAACAAGCTCAAGATGATCTTCCACCACAAGACCACAAGCTAAAAGGCAAGGACAAGCTTCAAGAGGATATTGATGCATTTATTGAAGCACCTAAAGCCATGGTCAAGTGGGTTCCCAAGGAAACGTCAAGTTCTACTTCGTCAAGCTCAACTACAACCCCAAGGATTCCCATCAAGATGATGTGGATCCCAAAGAATAAGAACTAGAGAGTTCTTGAGGGTGACTCCGCCAACATACTTCACTCACATTCATTTTGGCAAGAACTTGTGCAATCAACTTCCACATCTTGCACTAGTTCATGGAGTCACAAACCCTCTTGTTGGTAAGTCAAGGGACAAGGTAATCATTGCTTTCATGGACATCATCTATTGTGATCTTCAATCTATGTCCATGGATATCCTTGTTTGTTCCTTGTGGGACTAACCCATGTAGGTATTGAAAGTGCCCGAATCCAAAGGATTGCTCCCAACTCTTGATGATCTTCATCAACATTGAGCATCCACATCTTCAACATCTACATGAAGTCTTCTCGACAACCCAAGGTTAGTTTGACCCTTTAAAAGGGGTTCTCACATCAAGGGGGAGCTTTGCTCTAAAGAATTGAGCTAAAGCATCTTCAAATGATGTGAACACATCAATGCTTTATGTAAAAGTGGTAACCCCACTTGTGCTTAAACGATGAGTATGACCTATGATCAAATGTTCTCATTTGACTCCTAAGTCAATATACTCATATAAAGATGACCTAGTCATCGACAAATTGTGTGCTAGTTGCTAGAGTCTTGTTTGTGCATGTTTGACACATATTTCATTTGCTATCTTATTGTGTGAGCATGTTGGATGCATAATTTTATCCATTCGAGGACATCCATTTGTTGCTTTGGTCTTTTTGGATTTTTCTGACCAAATGGATGGACAAGAATGCCTAAGTTCCTCCCTAGCTATCTATGCTTACTTGTCTCAAATTCTATTCATGCTTATATCACAAACTTTGAACAAGTCATTTTGGACACACCGAGTGAGGAGCACTCGAGCCACCGATCCGTCAAAGGCTAAACTTCCAAAACCTTCTAAGTAATTTCGGTCGACCAACCCACTCAAACTCGGTCCAACCGAAAGCACTTGGATTGATCTAGGTTTTCACCTCGGTGAAACCGAAGTTACAAATTTCGGCGTGATCAAGTGTGTAATCGCTTGCGATTATCCATCTCGGTGCCACCGAAGTTTTACAACTCGGTCCCACCGACAACTAAGGGGTATAAATACTCGAGGGCAGCGCGTTGATTCCTACTTCAAAACGCCTCCCCCAAACCCCTTCTTTGCCGTCGCCGTGGTCTCCGGATCGTCTCCGTTGTCGCCGCTTTCAGCGCCTCGCCGCAGTCTCCGTCGCCGTCAGCGGTCATTCTCTCCGCGCTGCAGCCAGAGAAAACTCCACCAAGATAGGGTGAGTTTCGGTCCCTCTCGTGCTTCAACCTCCGATTCTATGCACGATTGGTTTGCCTAGCATCTTGCCACGTTTGAGATCTTCCTATCCAGCAGATTAGTTCGTTAGAACAAAATTCGAGTAAAAGTTTTAGGGTTAGGTTTCCGCCGAACACATCTCGGTGAGACCGATTCTACATTCTCGGTATGACCGATTTGGCCTCTGGCCATTGCCTTTGCACTTTTCGTCCAACCGAAGTTGTGCAAATCGGTGTGACCGAAATGAGGATTTAGTGAAACCCTAGTGTTTTCGGCAAGATCGAAACCCATTTCGTCCAACCGAAAGTGGTGTGAATGGTTCTGTTTGAACACTTGGATTCACCGAATTTTAGACTCGGTCTGACCGAAATGCATTCTGTGAAAACCTAAAACTGAAATTTGAACTCATTTTTTTTTGCAAAATCTTCTGCAGTTTGTGATAACTCTTCTACTCTGCCTACACCTAATCTATTCACAGGTTGTCACCATGTCGATGCCGTGACAGCCGTAACAGGTCTGAATCCCCAATTGCTGAAATTCCAGAGCGTGCACTAGTCCCGAGGCCAGAGCTTTTCAGATGATGGTGAAAGGAGCACACCAAGTGGTTTGCCTCCTGCAGCCACCAGGGCCAGGAAGAAGAGGAATTCTGATGAAGAAGATTCTGATTTTATTGCTGAGGAAGAGATCTCCTCCAAGCCAAAGAGGAAAGTTGTTTCCAAAGAGCATCAAGGGCAGCAAACCAAGAAAGGCACCAGCAAAGTGAAGAAGTCCACTGTTGCCAAGAAGCTGAGTATGGAAGAGGAAACTTCAAGCAAGGTGAAGAAAACTTCCAAGAGGAAAAGGATTGTGCATGACGAAGCAGCAGATGATGATGATGATGAAGAAGCACCCCAGCCTCCTCCTCAGAAGTCTAAGTTCATGGGTGATGCCATCAGGGCAGGAGCACCTTCAAAGCCCAAGCCATCTGCTCCAGCAAAGGCAGCTCAAGCCAAGCCTGCTGCCAAGCCCAAGAAAACTGTCAGGAATATCCCAGCTTCAGAGAAGAAGAAAGACAATGTGCCACCAGCTGAGTCAGATGATGAGGCACATGTATTGCTGAAACTTCGTCAGAAACTGCCAATTCACAATGATGCTCATCCTCGAGCTGAAAACATGAAGGAAAGAAAGGACAAAGGTCTCAGGCTATGGAGACAAGCTGATCCATATGCTATAAGGAGAAGAACTGCTGTAGATCCAAGGTTCCACACCAGAGAGCAGCAGGACTTTTATGAGACTGTGCTAATGGACAAGAAGCCCATTGTTGCAGATACTAGATATGTTGACTGGGCATACATTGACAGTGAAGAGCACAGAGACTTCTTTCCACATGTGCATGAGAGATTCACTGCATGTGGTGTTGCTGAGTTTGTTGGTCAGAAGCTGACAGATTGGAATGATGAGATGATCATGCAATTCTATGCCACGGCTCATTTCTATCCAGATGGAAAGATCACATGGATGACTGAAGGCCAAAGATTCTCTTCAACTGTTGAAGAATGGGCATCACTGCTGAATGCTCCAGTGCAGAGAGAGGATGATGTTGATGTCTATGGTATTCCCAAGAAAAACCATGAGTCTATGAAGAACATGTACAATGAGGTACCAGCTAAGGATGTAGAGATCTGGAAGCTCGGCTCAGTGTATCATCTCCAGGCAGGTCTCCCTACCACAAACACAATTCTGAGGCATACTTTGATGCCCAAGTCTGGAGATCATCGCATGATCAGAGGGTATTCTATCAACATGCTGCATATACTTGATCAGCAGGCACCTTTCAAGGTGATGGACCTGATAGTTGAGACTATCAAGAGGACTGCAGCAGACCAGAAGAGGTCGTGTGGATTTGCCCCGCACATTCAGATGCTAATCAATGCCAAGTTTGGCACGGGCACGTACTTGTTGGATAGACCACACTTGCCACTGCAGCCTGAGCATGAGGACAATGAAGTTGTGATGGATGAGGAGGACCCAACGTCAGTTGAAGGTCAAGCAAAGACTGAAGCTGCCAAGAAAGCTAAAGCTGAGAAGGAAGCAGCAGCAGCAGCAGCTAAACCCAAGAGTGTTGGAGAGCAGCTCCTTGAAGCTACCCAGAGGATTGAACAACGCCTGGCCAGCATTGTGCAGTCTTAGGAGAGTCTTGAGAGGATTGTTGAAGACAAGATCCATGCTCGGATGTCAAGTCGATCAAGTGCAAGTCACCACAACAAGCTTGAGGCCGACATCGAGGAAGCAAAGAGGAAGAAGGAAGAGCTCATGCGTGAGATGCAGGATGACCTAGTCCAGATGATTATGAACAGCCTGCTCCGGTTCCCACAAGACCCGATCAGCTGCTATTCCACAGTGTGACACACCAGACTACAGCCTCAAGACCTCCCACAGCTCCATCAGCTCCAGCTATAGCTCCAGTGACCACTCCTCCAGCTCCACAGACATCAGCTGAAGCCTTTGCAGATGCAGCCATCTCAACTCCATCAACCCAGACAGGAGCCGCCAGCAGAGTCCCTAGTGAAGTTTAGCTCTATACTTTTCGAACTTTTTGGTAACTTGTTGCCAAAGGGGGAGAAATTGTATAGATCATAGGACTTCGAGAGAGAGAGTGCTTGCTTTTGCTCTTTCGTTCTTTTGCGGTTTCTTTGAGATACTTTTGAGTTTTTCGAGACATTCCGTGTGTTTGATACTACATTTGCTCTACCTTAATGAGTGCTTGATCGTACTATGCCTTAATGTGTGCTTAATGCTTATCATATGCTATTCATATCTTGTATGATCATTTACTCATGTCTTGGTGATTGGGTGCATGCTATTCATTCTTATCATCTTGTGCGCTCCACCAAGATGTATGTGACATGGAAGAGTGACCCATGATCCTAATCGATTGTGCATTTGCATTCAAACGCAAATCTTAAATAATGCACAAATTTAGGGGGAGCTCTTGCTTATCACATACTTCTCAAAGCGATTTATATTATTCATTGATTATATCCTTTGTCGAAGCTTTGATCTATATGTTGTCATCAATTACCAAAAGGGGAGATTGAAAGTGCAACTAATCCCGGGTGGTTTTGGTAATTAACAACAACATATATATCATTGAACTAATAGTTTCTTGAGAATCATTTCGAAAGTTCATGATATGGGTATGGCTATGATGAAGAAGTGGACCCTCAAAATGCTAAGGCAAGCATTGGCAAAAGCTCAAGACTCCATTTTTGGTTTAGTGATCCAAGATCACATTGAGTCTATAGGAAAGCCAATACTATTAAAAGGGATGAGGTTATGTTAATGATCCGTTGCTCAAAGTGCTTAGTGATATATCTCCTAAACTATCAGCACCCTTCACTTCAAATATACACTCATAAGTAATCTCGGTCCCACCGATTCCATAAACTCACCACACCGAGATGAACCACCTCAGCCACAAAGCCAAACCCTAGAAATTTCGGATTTTCCGATTCTCAACTCGGTCTCACCAAACTGGTGTTGCCAAGCTTCAGAATCTTCACATCAAATCGGTGTCACCGAGATGATGAAGTCGGTCCCACCGAGATTGGCAAACCCTAGTCTTTGGAAGAATCGGACTCACCGAGATTGTATTTTCGGTCCCACCGAAAATCCCAACGCTCACATGTTTTGAACTTTCGGTCTCACCGAGTTGTCAACTTCATCCGACCGAGATTGGTCAAATGTGTGTAACGGTTGGATTTTGTGTGGAGGCTATAAATACCCTCCACCCCTCTTCATTCATGGAGAGAGCCATCAGAAAGAACTACCACTCCTACCTTACATTTCTGAGAAGAAAACTACCTACCCTTGTGTTGAGATCAAGTAGCTCCATTCCCACCATATGAAACTTGATCTCTAGCCTTCCCAAGTTGCTTTCCACTCAATCCTTTCTTCCACCACAGCCAAATCAGTGAGGAGAGTTGAGTGTTGGGGAGATTATCATTTGAAGCACAAGAGCAAGGAGTTCATCATCATCAACACCATCTATTACCTTTTGGAGGGTGGTGCCTCCTAGATTGGTTAGGTGTCGCTTGGGAGCCTCCGTCAAGATGTGGAGTTGAACCAAGAAGTTTGTAAGGGCAAGGAGATCGCCTACTGTGAAGATCTACCCCAGTAAGGCTAGTCCTCCGTGGGCGTATGCCATGATGGCATAGACAAGGTTGCTTCTTCGTGGACCCTTCGTGGGTGGAGCCTCCGTGGACTCTCGCAGCCGTTACCCTCCGTGGGTTGAAGTCTCCATCAACGTGGATTGACGATAGCACCACCTATCGGAACCACGAGAAAAAATCTCCGTGTCTCCAAATTGTGTTTGCTCTTCTCCACCTCTCTTTACTACATGTGCAATTTACTTTCCGCTGCCAATACTCCAGAATTGCATGTGTAGGGTGATACTTGACTTGATCATCATTGTGAACTTGCTAAAAACTTGTCTTTATCAAAAGGCTTAATTTTTATATTGTCAAGTAGTCTAATCACCCCCCCTCTAGACATACTTTCGATCCTACACCCCCCTCTAGTCGATATAACGCACTTTCAGCTCGACGCCCCCTGCAAGCCCCACAGCGGCGCAAGACCCTCCATGCACACGTTTCGGCAGTGCGCCATCACCAAGCGCATCATGAGGGGCGACGTCCCGCCTCCTCTGGCTCCGGCTCCAGGCGCGGGACAGCCGCCTCCACCTCCACTGCCGCCTCCAGCTGGCGGCGTGATGCGCGAGATGCCTACCCGGACCAGAACGCGGCCTACGTCGTCTTCACGAGCCTCGGCAGTGACAAGCGCAGCGAGCACCTCCTTCGGCAGGAGGTGAACACCGTCGTCTCGGCCAAGCCGGAGTTCATGTATTGGTCGGATCGCCCGATCACCTGGACCCGGGAGGATCACTCGGCGGTCATGCCGAGTCCGGGTGGTTACGCCCTCGTCCTCAACCCTACCATCATTGCACGGTGCACATGCAAGTTCTCCCGAGTCCTCATCGACGGTGGCAGCAACATCAACATCCTCTACCGTGACACGATGACCAAGCTCGGCCTCAAGGCCGAGGACTTGGAGCCGACCCGGACGATCTTCCACGGCATCGTGGCCGGCCTCTCCTGCTCTCCCATTGGCCGGGTCCGGCTCGATGTATTGTTCGGTGACAGCAGCCACTTCTGACGCGAACCAATCTTGTTCGAGGTGTGGACCTGTCCAGCGCGTACCATGCATTGCTGGGACGGCCCGCGCTCGCCAAGTTCATGGCGGTTCCTCACTACGCGTATATGAAGATGAAGACGTCGGGACCCAAGGGCCTCATCACCATCACCGGCAATTACCACAAGTCCCTGGAGTGCGCCCGAGACGGCGCCAAGTTGGCCGAGTCGCTGATCATTTTCGAGGAGCGGCGCCAGCTCGACCAGATCGTCGCCCTGGCAGGCGAAGCCCCCGCTGCGTCGATCCCGACCCCGGACCCGGCCGACGAGGCCGCCTTCAAACCCTCCAAGGAGACCAAGAAAGTGAAGTTGAACCCGGAAGATCCCAGCTACAGCAAGTACGTTGTCGTAGGCGCCCGCCTCGACAGCAAATAGGAAGGCGAGCTCGTCGACTTCCTCCGTGAGAATCGGGATATCTTCGCATGGAACCCCAAGGACATGTTGGGTATCCCGAGGATGTACGCCGAGCACAAACTTCACGTCCGCAAGGACGCCAAGCCTGTCCGTCAACCCCTACGATGATTTTCCGAAGAGAAAAGAAGAACCATTGGTGAAGAGGTCGCCAAGCTTTTGGCGGGCGGCTTCATAATGGAAGTTTTTCACCCCGAGTAGCTGGCCAATCCAGTCCTCGTCCTGAAGAAGAACAAGATCTGGCGCATGTGTATCGATTACACCAGCCTCAGCAAGGCCTGCCCGCAAGGACCCGTTCGCTCTCCCGCGGATCGACGAAGTCATCGACTTGACTGCTGGGTGTGAGCTCCTGTCCTTCCTAGACGCTTACTCCGGCTACCACCAAATCAAGCTGGACCCGGCCGATGCCCTGAAGACGTCCTTCATCACGCCCTTTGGGGCGTATTGCTACATCAAGATGTCGTTCGGCTTAAAGAACGCCGACACCACCTTCCAATGCTGCATGCAGAAATGCCTGTTGCCGCAACTCGGCCGCCATATCCACGTGTACGTGGATGACAATGTGGTGAAGACCAACCAGCACCTCACGCTCCTTGACGATTTGAAGGAAACATTCGCCAACCTCCTCGAATACAAGGTCAAGCTCAACCTGGAAAAGTGCGTCTTCGGCGTCCCGACCGGAAAGCTACTTGGCTTCCTCGTCTCGGAATGCGGCATTGAGGCGAACCCGGAGAAGATCAAGGCCATCCAGCGCATGTGCAAGCCAACTCGGCTGCGCGATGTCCAGAAGTTCACCGGATGCTTGGCCTTGGTCAGCCGGTTTCTAAGCCGGCTGGGCGAGAGGGCGTTGTCCGTGTACCAGCCGATGAAGAAGACGAGCCCGTTCGAATGGAACGACAAGGCAGACGAGGCCTTCCAAGACCTCAAACGGATGCTCTCCACTGCACCAGTCCTGGCCACACCGACCGATAAGGAGCCGATGTTGCTCTACATAGCCGCGACCTCGCGGGCGGTCAGCACGGTGCTGGTGGTCGAGCGACCAGAGAAGGGCATGGTCCAAGCCGTCTAGCGCCCAGTCTACTACCTGAGCGAGGTGCTCTCCATCTCCAAGCAGAACTACCCGCACTACCAGAAGATGTGTTATGGCGTGTACTTCACCGCCAAGAAGCTGAAGCAGTATTTCTAAGAGCACGTCGTCACCGCCGTCAGCACGGCGCCTATCAGAGAGATCATCGGGTGTCGGGATGCCTCTGGCCGGGTTGCCAAGTGGGCGATCCAGCAAGCCGGCCACACCATCCTCTACGAGCCCCGCACCACGATCAAGTCTCAAGCCCTGGCCGACTTTCTCGTCAACTGGACCGAGACCCAGTACTTGCCGCTGCCCCCGACTCGACGCACTGGCGCTGACGACCCACAAGTATAGGGGATCTATCATAGTCCTTTCGATAAGTAAGAGTGTCGAACCCAACGAGGAGCAGAAGGAAATTATAAGCGGTTTTCAGCAAGGTATTCTCTGCAAGTATCAAATAAGTGGTAACACATAGTTTTGTGATAAGATAAATTGTAACGAGCAACAAGTAACAAAAGTAAATAAAGTGAAGCAAGGTGGCCCAATCCTTTTTGTAGCAAAGGACAAGCCTGGACAAACTCTTATAATAGGAAAAGCGCTCCCGAGGACACATGGGAATATCGTCAAGCTAGTTTTCATCACGCTTATATGATTCGCGTTCGGTACTTTGATAATTTGATATGTGGGTGGACCCGTGCTTGGGTACTGCCCTTACTTGGACAAGCATCCCACTTATGATTAACCTCTGTTGCAAGCATCCGCAACTACAACAAAAGTATTAAGGTAAACCTAACCATAGCATGAAACATAAGGATCCAAATCAGCCCCTTACGAAGCAACGCATAAACTAGGGTTTAAGCTTCTGACACTCTAGCAACCCATCATCTACTTATTACTTCCCAATGCCTTCCTCTAGGCCTAAATAATGGTGAAGTGTTATGTAGTCGATGTTCACATAACACCACTAGAGATTAGACAACATACATGTTATCAAAATATCGAACGAATACCAAATTCACATGACTACTAATAGCAAGACTTCTCCCTTGTCCTCAGGAACAAACGTAATTACTCACGAAGCATATTCATGTTCATAATCAGAGGGGTAATAATATGCATAAAGGATCTGAACATATGATCTTCCACCAAATAAACCAACTAGCATCAACTACAAGGAGTAATCAACACTACTAGCAACCTACTAGCACTAATCCCGGACTTGGAGACAAGAATTGGATACAAGAGATGAACTAGGGTTTGGAGTTGGTGCTGGTGAAGATGTTGATGGAGATTGCCCTCTCCCGATGAGAGGAGCGTTGGTGATGACGATGGTGATGATTTCCCCCTCCCGGAGGGAAGCGTCCCCGGCAGAACAGCTCTGCCGGAGCCCTAGATTGGTTCCGCCAAGGTTCCACCTCGTGGCGGCGGAGTCTCATCCCGAAAGGTTGCCTTATATTTTTTTCTCATCGAAAGACTTCATATAGGAGAAGATGGGCGTCGAAGAGCCACCAGGGGGCCCACGAGGTAGGGGGGCACGCCCAGGGGGGAGGGCGCGCCCCCCACCCTCGTGAGCAGGGTGTGGGCCCCCTAGCCTTCATCTTTGGCGACGATTTTTCTTTATTTATTTTAAGGTATTCCGTGGAGTTTCAGGACTTTTGGAGTTGCGCAGAATAGGCCTTCAATATTTGCTCCTTTTCCAGCCCAGAATTCCAGTTGTCGGCATTCTCCCTCTTCATGTAAACCTTGTAAAATAAGAGAGAATAGTCATAAGTATTATGACATAACATGAAATAACAGCCCATAATGCAATAAATATTGTCATAAAATCATGATGCAAAATGGACGTATCAACTCCCCCAAGCTTAGACCTCGCTTGTCCTCAAGCGAAAAGCCAATAACAATAAATATGTCCTCATGTTTAGAGGTAGAGGCGTCGATAAAAATAAAATACAGACATGAAGGCATCATGGTTATTTCTAAAACAGCAACATAAATAGATTTTGTCATATGATTACTCATGTTCAAGTGATGATCTTTTCACAAAGCCAAAGCATGAATCAGAAACCTTATTGAGCACCAACAAATTATAACCTCAGTCATTGAAGCAATTGCAATTTTATCATAACATCGGAAAGAGTCTATGTTAGAGCTTAAAAAAAGTCCACATACTCAACTATCACTTAGTCCTTCATAATTGCTAACACTCACGCAATACTTGTGGTTACGGAGTTTTAGTCGGACACAGAGAAAGATATGGGCTTATAGTTTTGCCCCACAACCTTTTACCTCAAGGGTAATGTCAACAATAATAATTCATGCTCCCCTACATCCAATTAGATATATATATATATATATATCATGTTCTTTCCAACATGCTGAGCTTTCCAAAGGATAAAATGAAAAAAGAAAGGTGAAGATCACCGTGACTCTTGCATAAGGTAGAGGATAAAATAAAAGATAGGCCCTTCGCAGAGGGAAGCAGAGGTTGTCATGCGCGTTTAGGGTTGATGCACAAAATCTTAATGCAAAAGAACGTCACTTTATATTGCCCCTTGCATGTGGACCTTTATTATGCAGTCCGTTGCATTTATTGCGTCCACAACAAATTCGTACAAAGTTTATTTCTCTGCATTAATAAGTCATGCATATTTAGAGAGCAATTTTTATTGCTTGTACCGATGACAACTTACTTGAAGGATCTTACTCAATCCATAGGTAGATATGGTGGGCTCTCATGGCAAAACTGGTTTAAGGGTATTTGGAAGCACAAGTAGTATTTCTACTTAGTGCAGAGAATCTGGCTAGCATGAGGGGGAAAGGCAAGCTCAACATGGTAGAGGATCCATGACAACATACTTTATCTCGGGTGTAAGAAATGATAAACCATTATGTTGTCTTCCTTGTCCAACATCAACTCTTTAGCATGTCATATTTTAATGAGTGCTCCCAATCATAAAAGATGTCAATGATAATATATCTATATGTGAAACCTCTCGTTCCTTATTACTTCCTATTAATTGCAACGATGACCAAAGCTATATTTGCCAACTCCCAACAACTTTTAATCATCATACTCTTTCTATGTGAAGTCATTACTTTCACTAAGATCAATATGAACTCCTTGATTCTTTTTATTCTATTTCTTCTAATCACCCAAGATCATGGCAAAATACTCAAGCCCTTGACTCAACACTAATCTTTATTATATAGCTCACGGACTCGATTACAAAGAAGGATCATAAAGCAAAACTCAAAACTAGATCATGCCATGACTTTATTCTACTGAATCAAGATACTACTAAAAGGATCGAACTAAGAAAAACGGTAAAGATAGGAGTTGTGATGGTGATACGATACCAGGGCACCTCCCCCAAGCTTGGCAGTTGCCAAGGGGAGTGCCCATACCCATGTGATTATGTCTCCTTCCTCGTTGTTGGCGGTGGAGGTGTTGATGATGATGCAAGCTTGTCGTCCACCATCCATGGCATAGGCTCACCATCATAGAAGGATGATCGAGTCTCCGGAATCCTCAAATCTGCAGCCAAACTCATCCTTTTGAATCTATATTCATACTCACAGTTTTGGTTTTGCAGATCATAGATTTGGGCTTGGAGGTGTTCGATCTTCTCATGTAGCTTGAATATGGCCTCCTCGGTCTTCTTGGCATCCGGTTCATAGTTGTTGGTGAACTCCGCGAGCATATTGTGGGTAGCATTGATTCCACGCTCCACCATCCCCTGGCACTTGAAAACTTGTTGTTCCATTGCTTCGAGCCTTGACTCCACGCTTCTGATTCCCTTTGGTCCCTCCACATCGCGGATGTGCAGCAACCCATCACGCATCTCAATGGTTTGAGGGTGTCGCGGCACCTCCGCGAGGTAAGGGTTGATCACCTTCTCGAAGAACTTGTCCTTGGAAGCACTTGGGGTCGCTATGATGATCTAGACCTGTCGGAAAAATAGCTCAAACAAGAACAGGGAGATTTGCGTGATACGAGAGTCAAAACCTTCGGGAGTATATATAATGAATTTTATCGACCAAAATACGTGTCGTAGGAACGGAGTCCGAGGGCACACGAGGTGCTCACGAGGTATGGGGGCGCGCCCTCCACCCTCGTGGAGGCCTCGTGTCCTCCCCGGACTGCTACTTATTTTTCTATTTTTCTAAATATTCCAAAACGGAGAAATATTGCCTTGAAAATTGTTTTGGAGTCGGTTTACTTACCGTACCACATACCTATTCCTTTTCGAAGTCTGGAACATTCTAGAAACTGTCCTTTATGTATTCCTCCGGGGTTACGTTTTCAATAATATTAGTTTCAACATTTATGGGATTACCTGAAATATAGTGCTTGATCCTTTGACCGTTTACCACCTTCGGATTTGTGCCTGCGAAGTTGTTGATTTTTATGGCACCAGAACGATAGACCTCCTCGATAACGTAGGGACCTTCCCATTTGGAGAGAAGTTTTCCTGCAAAAATCTTAAACGAGAGTTGTATAGCAATACATAATCACCTACATTAAACTCACACTTTTGTATCCTTTTGTCATGCCATCTTTTAACTTTTTCTTTAAACAACTTGGCATTTTCATAAGCTTGGGTTCTCCATTCATCAAGTGAGCTAATATCAAATAACCTCTTCTCACCGGCAAGTTTGAAATCATAGTTGAGCTCTTTAATAGCCTAGTATGCCTTATGTTCTAGTTTGAGAGGTAAGTGACAAGCTTTTCCATAAACCATTTTGTACGGAGACATGCCCATAGGATTTTCATATGCAGTTCTATAGGCCCATAATGCGTCATTCAGCTTCTTGGACCAATTCTTTCTAGACCTATTGACAGTCTTTTGCAAGATTAATTTGAGCTCTCTATTGCTCAATTCTACCTGGCCACTAGACTGTGGGTGATATGGAGATGCAATTCTATGATTAACATCATATTTAGCAAGCATCTTACGGAAAGCACCATGAATAAAGTGTGAACCACCATCAGTCATTAAATATCTAGGGACTCCAAACCTCGGAAAAATAACTTCCTTAAGCATTTTAATAGAAGTGTTATGATCAGCACTACTAGTTGGAATGGCTTCTACCCACTTAGTAATGTAATCAACAACAACTAAAATATGTGTATATCCATTAGAGGCAGGAAAAGGTCCCATATAATCAAAGCCCCAAACATCAAATGGTTCAATAACAAGTGAATAATTCATAGGCATTTCTTGACGTCTACTAATATTACCAATTCATTGACATTCATCGCAAGACAAAACAAACTTACGGGCATCCTTGAAGAGAGTAGGCCAATAAAAACCGGATTGCAATACCTTATGTGCAGTTCTGTCTCCAGCGTGGTGTCCTCCATAAGCTTCGGAGTGACACTTGCATAAGATCTGTTCCTATTCATGCTCAGGTACACAACGTCTAATAACACCATCTACTCCTTTATAAAGATGAGGGTCATCCCAAAAGTAATGTCGCAAGTCATAGAAAAACTTTTTCTTTTGTTGGTACGTGAAGCTAGGTGGTATAAATTTGGCAACAATATATTTAGCATAATCAGCATACCATGGAGTGCTATGAGAAGTGCTTATGACATTTAATTGTTCATCAGGAAAGCTATCATCAATAGGTAGTGGGTCATCATGAACATTCTCTAACCTAGATAAGTTGTCTGCAACGGGGTTCTCAGCTCCTTTTCTATCAACAATATGCAAATCAAATTCTTGAAGCAAGAGAACCCATCTAATAAGCCTAGGTTTTGCATCTTTCTTTTCCATAAGATATTTAATAGCAGCATGATCTGTGTGGATAGTTACTTTAGAATCAACAATATAGGGTCTGAATTTATCACAAGCAAATACAACTGCTAAAAGTTCCTTTTCGGTAGTAGCATAATTTCTTTGAGCATTGTCTAAAGTCTTACTAGCATAATGGATAACATTTAATTTCTTATCAACTCTTTGCCCTAGAACAGCACCTACAGCATAATCACTAGAGGTTCATCAAGGACATAGCGGGCACTACGGCATGCCGAACAACATCATCACCGACAACAGCACCAACTTCACCAAGGGCGCGCTCGAGCAATACTGCTCCGTCTCCGGCATCCGCCTCGACCTGGCCTCCATTGCACATCCGCAGTCCAAGGGGCAGGTTGGGCGGGCCAACGGACTCATCCTGTCTAGCGTCAAGCCACGACTCATCGAGCCACTCATCCGCTCACCTGGCAGCTGGCTTGACGAGTTGCCGGCCATTCCTGGAGTCTCCGCACCATGCCGAATTGGTCGACCGGGTTCACCCTGTTCTTCCTCATCTACGGAGCCGAAGCCATCATCCCGACAGAGGTCGAGTTCGACTCGCTGCACGTCGCAATGTACACCGAAGCCGAAGCCAGAGAAGCCCACGATGACGGCGTCGACCTGCTCGAAGAAGCATGCCTCCTGGTGCTCAGTCGCTCGGCCATCTACCAGCAAGGCCTGAGGCACTACCACAGCAAGAAGATCAAGCCCCTCGCGTTCCGCGAGGGCGACCTTGTCCTCCGACTCGTCCAAGAGCAAGCAGGCCAGCACAAGCTGTACCCTCCATGGGAGGGCCCATTCATCGTGAGCAGGGCCTTGCGCAACCGCAACGCCTACTACCTCATTGATGCACGTAAGTCAAGAAAGTGCAAGAAGGACACCGCCGGCGAAGAAACGACTCGACCGTGGAACGCGGAACTCCTCCGCCCATTTTACAGTTAGCCGCACGAGTGTATGTATCGTTGCCTTTTGTAAACGCATGAAACTATGGGGTTCCCGAACAAGACTCGGGGGCTGCCTTTTGCCGACCAATTTATTGTGTCCCTATTTTCCTGCATCATTATGCCACTAAACCCGGCCACCGGTCCGACTCGCTCGACCCGGGGGCTCGGGGGTTGGCCGGCTCGGTCGCCACCCCGCCGCCTTACTTGGTGATTCCTGATAAAGTTAGGATGTCGCGGTCCCCCACTTCGCCCTAAAGCCACAGATCCAGCTTTGGCTCTCGGCTGGCAAGCACAACAGGCCAAAGCTCCTTTACGCTTCATACACCAAGTCAAAGGCTGCCGGGTCGATCAACCCGGCCCGCTGCTCATAAAAAAAACAGCCGAACGACCGGCTGCTCGCCAACCGGCTTTCGGATTGCCGCCAGCCGGCCCAGTGGGTATTTCGCTCGCGCTCAACGTTTCGAAGGGCCCAAGTCCTGCGCGCTCCTCTCGAAAAATCGAACTCCTTATCACGGACCGAAGCCTCGGCCGTCTGCCTCGCCGGGGGGGGGGAGGTTTGAGAAAGGAAAATCGCATGAAATCTGTCCAAAAAACGGAAGGCAAAAGTGAAAACACTCACGATATTCGCACACAAATATTTAAGGAAAGGCCCACGGCCCGAGTTCATTACACCCTAAAAAACCCCAGTGGGTGGGTGGACCTGCTACTTAACAAATTTTACATAGAATGTCTTAGGCATCTCCAGCGCCGCGTCGCGACATCGACGATTCTCCCCTGGCGGCCTCTGGGTCCAGCGTGGTGCCGGTGTCCTCCTCGACACCTCCATCGCGGTAGACGCCCGTCTCCTCCGAGATCCCCTCTGGATCGTGGAGAAGCAAGCCGTAGTCGTCGCCATCCACGACTCTGCCGTCTTTCGTCCGCTCCAGGTGGAACTCGTCGTGGAAGGTGAAATCGGTGATGTAGCTGGCCCGGGAGGCAACCCGGCCGGCCTGCTCCTGCAAGAGCTGCTCCGAGCCGGCCCACTGGCCCATCAACGCATCCAGTTGCAGATCCGGATGCTAAGACAGCGCGATCCGGGGCGCCATCTCGGCGCCGGCACGAGCGGCGGAAACGCGCCACTCGCCAAGCCGGTCCGGCCCCATCTCCAACCAACGCGCCACCCGCGTGAAGCTGCTCGGCTCGACGGAATCCGGCCAGAGGGCCGCCATCATCGTCGTGCCGGCCTGGGACAGCCGCCCCATCTGCGTTCCCAAGACCCGCAGTCGGGCCTCAGCGGCAGCGATGATCTCCAGGAAGGTCCTGGCCACCCGCGGATTTGTCCTGGACCCAACAATGCCGGTCGGGTGGCGCTGGTAGCGGATGGCTTCCTTCGCCAGCCGCTGCGTCTTCGGGAAGGCCCCTGCCACAAAAGAAGAAGCATATCAAAAGAAGAACGACAAGGAAGAAAGGTCGGATCTCGACCCGGCAAAATGCAAGAAAAAGCACTTACTGGAGAAGGACTCTTCCAGGTGCTGCGCTTTGAGCAACGTACCACGCCGCTCTCGCTCAATGGCGCGGTCGCTCTCCTCGAGCGCCCTCTCCAGATCGGCCACCTTGGCAAGGGCCGCCTTCAGCTCGGCGTCCTTGTCGTCGGCCACCTTCTCGGTCGCCTCGCGGCGATGGGCCTCGTCCTGACGGGCCCCCTAAGCCGTGGTGACCTGCCCCCGCAGGCGATCCACCTCGGCCTGGAGCCGGCCCTTGTCGTCGGCCAGCTGGTCGTGCTGCTGGTTCGCCTCCACTAGGGCCTGCTGCGCCTCCACCACCTTGGCGGCTTCCACCTTAAGGAGTTCCACCTCGGCCTCGAGGCGGCTCTTGTGACCCACCAGCTGCTCATGCAGCCGGTTGGCCTCGTCAAGAGATCGCCGGGCCGCGGCCGCCTCCGCCCTCGCCTGCACCGCCTCGACGCCAAGACGGCCGGTGTCGGCAACGAGCCGGTCATAGTGATGACCGGCCCGGAGTAGACGAGTCCGCCAGGACAGCACCTCGGTTGCGAGAAAGAAGAGTTCAGCAAATATGAAGACAAGACTTAAGATTTGGCCCAACTGTTACACTGTTGGCCCGAATCTCGGGGGCTACACCCAGTGGGTGCGCTAGAATGCCCCCACCAGAAAAGAGCACAAGGATACCTGCAGTGACGCGAAGCTCCTCCTCCTTGGTGGCGAGCTGCTCCTTGAGCTCCCGGTGCCTGCCCAGGAGACGATTGTAGGCGGCGACCCGGAAGGCGTCGAGATGCTGAAAAAGACAGAAGTCAGAACAAGGCCAACGCTCTAAAGATTCGACCCAACTACTACGTAGTTGGCCTGAACCTCGGGGGCTACACCCAGTGGGTGCGCTAGCGCGCCTCCACAAAGAAGAAATCGCAAGAAAGGAAAGGCTTACCAGAATGGCGTGCTCCAGGTCGCGTGTCCGCTCCACCTTGGCCTGGGCGAAGGCCTCGAGCCAATCCGTCCGGCCACGAAGGCGGCGGCACACAGCATCCAGCGCCGCCTCCTCCTGGGTCTGAGGCCCGAAGACCATGGTGCCCCCGCTCCGCGCCGGCTGCGGCGCAGCAGCCCGGCGCCCTCCCTACCGGAGCACCAAGGCGTGCTTCCCGCTGGCTGCTCCCAACGCGGCTAGCACCTCCTCCGATGCCCCTCCCGGCACCGTCAACGACCCGGACGCCAGGAAGCCCTGCGTCGCCGCCTGCGGTCCGGACACCGGAACGGCCTGCTGCCCCACCACCGGCCCAACTCCTACGGTAGCCCCCGGCACTGCCGCCCGCAGTGCCTCCTCCAAAACCGGCGGCGCCTCCGGCACCGCTGCCTGCAGCGCCTCTTCCAAGATGGCACTGCCTCCACCACCATCAGCCCCCACTCGCCCGACCACGACGGCCCGCGGTGGGGTATCGTCCCCCACCTCCACGACCTCCCGGTCGAAGATCACCACCTCAGCCCGGCCTCCACTGCCGCGCTCCCTACCGACGACGGCTCAAAGACCGTCGCCGCCACCACCGTATCCTCCGGTATCTCGCGCCAAGCCGGCTCCGCGCCGGCTCGCGCCCATGTCGCCGCCGCGTCGGTCCAAGCACGGACCGATGCCGCCTCCAGCTCTGCCTCGGCCCTGTTCCTATCCCGCCAGGCCAAGGCTTCGGCATCGTTCGGGTCCAGGCCGAGGTCCGAATCGGCCCATCCCTCCACCTAGCCTGATCGGCAAGGTCGGACCGGCTCCTGCGGAACGCGTCCCCTTCGGCGGCCGTGGCGGCCGCCGCCGCCCTTGCTAGTGCGATTGGCGACCTGAAGGAGAAGACAAAATGAGCAAAAAAGAAATGACACCAGCTCAACAATCCAGATGCATACAGAAGACGAAGCTTACCCCGACAAGACCAGGACTAGGGTTGGCCTCCCGTGGCCGCCGCCGCGCTTCCTCTTGGCCGGCCTCCCGACCCCGGCCGGGTCCGCCGGGTGCTTCGGGGCCCGGGGTCGTGGCGTGACGCTGTCTTTTCCATGCGGGCGGCTCGGCGCCGTCCCATGCGAGGACCCGGCTCTGCCCGCATCGCCGCCTCCCCCGCCCAACGCCACTGCACCAACAACAGGCGTCAGCATCACCCGCACCATGTGATCAGCAATTCAAGACACATGAAGAAAAGTACAAGACTTACCCGCACGATGCCCAGCGCCGGCGTCGGCTTCGGCCTCCTCCTCCCCGCCGTGGGCCGCGGGCTCCTCTGGCGCCACCGGCGCCACCTGCGATGGAGCCCGGGCATAAGGATGTCGGATCGCGTTCAGAAGCACCTCTCGCGTCGCGTTAAGACTGATGAGAAGGTGCGCAACAGCAAAGTAAGAAGACCAGACACTCACCTGTGGCGCCGGGTTCGACTCGCTGTACGGCACCTTGCCGAACCGCTAGTCCTCCCCAAGGTTGGCCTTGGAGATGTAATTCACGCCGCGCGCGATCTACTCCCCAGTCAGCCGCGTCGACCCCATGTGGTTGGGGTCTTGAAGGCCGACCATTTTGCCGAAGAGGCAGGAGCGCCTCTGCAGCGGAAGGACTTGGCGCATGATGAACGCGGCAATGGCGGTCGGTGCCGGTGAGCCCCTCCTGCGTCCTCATCACCGTCACCCGCTCGCAGAGATTGACAATCTCCTGCGACAGGCGCCTGGACGAGTAGCCCCAGTTCGTCTCCGCCCGCGGCGGCGCGATGGCGAAGGCCGGAAGGTTGATGCGGTCCGCACCAAAGTTGCGGATGTAGAAGAAAGAGTTCTGCCATTTCTTGGTAGAATCCTCCAGCGGGATCTTGGGGAAATCCGCCCCCGGCCGCTTCGAGATGACGGCGGCGCCGTAGTCGGTGAAGTCTCCGGCTGATGGGCCCTGCTGCTTCAGGGAGAAGAAGTGCGCCCAGAGGTCGATCATGGGCTTGACCCCCAGGTACCCCTCGCAGAGGGTGACGAAGCCGGAGAGCTGGACGATGGCGCCGGCGCCAAGATGATGTGGCTGAAGCCCGAAGAACTCCAGGAAGGTGCAGAAGAAGGTGCTCGCCGGTAGACCAAACCCGCACTCGAAGTGCGTGAGGAAGACCACGCGCTCCTGCTCCTCGGGCCGAGGCCTCTGCTCGTCGTGCGGCAAACGGACGCCAACGTCTGTCTCCCGCGGCAGGCGCCACGACGCCTGAAGTTGGGTGATGTCCTCAGTGGTGACATTCGAACCCATCCAGGAGCCCGACGGCAGCGCCATGGACAAAAGAAGGAGAAAGAAGATGGATGACTGAGAAGTTCTGCTCGGGGCAGCGGGCGCCGCAGTGCGTTGGTTGCAAGGAGTAGAGCGAGAGCAGAGGGGCAGGAGGGCGCGAGCAAGAATGATGTCCGCCCCCCCCCCCTGCCCCCCGATTTATAACCCTCGGTTTGAACGTGGGGAAGCGGGATCGTCTGCACGCGCCCTTTCCACTACCCCGCAATAAGTGCGCACGTACACGCGCAGTAACTGCCAGGGGAAGAGCAACCGACCCCCGGACACCGCAATAAATCCGCACGTGTGGGCCAAGGGCGCGCGGTGGCAGGCCCCAGCCCGTCGCCCACTCCTGTCACGCGCGTGGCCTGTCAGGCCCCTCCGACTTCCATGCACCATGTGGCGCCCGCGCGAAGCCCGAGGGATCGCCCCAAATCCGACAGACTCCTCGGTTCCCGCCACAGCCGAGATGCCATGATCCGGTTTCCGAGAAAACTGGCACACAAAGGGTGTTGCCGGACCCGGTGCTCGCAGAATCCGCCTCGCTTAAGGGGGAAACTGCGAAGGCCCACTCATCCGAAGACGGCGGACCTTCACAGCTTCGGGGACTACTATCGGGGGGATGAACCCCGGGCAGGCAACGGAACCCGGATCCTCTTCAAAAACAACGGGGCTGGCACCGCCCTCAAACCGGCACGCGCTTGGTCGGGTCGCTCGACACGGCCAAGCCCCGTAACCCGGCCAAGCTCTCCGACCCGGCAGAGACGCGTCGACTCGGCCTCAACAACTAGCGCAAGACAGCCGAACCCGACACCACCAAAGCTTCCTCAACAAGCCAGCTCCACGCGTGGCGTGCACCCCAATCCGACCGCGGGTCAGCTCCCGTCCCATCCAGGCCATACAATGGGACAAGTATTCAATCACCGATGACCAAGGCAACAGTGCCCCGCTAATGCCTCTGGCCAGCCGGAGCGTGGCAACAGTGCCCCTCACCTACCCGCTGACCAGGGCCGGCATGGCGATAGTGCCCCCGCCCTCGCCACTGACGACGGCAAGCGGCAACTTGACGGAGAGCCGCTGTACACGACTCGACTCGGCCACGCCCTGACGATCGACAAGACGGCGCACAGTCCCCCTTGGCACGCGGGGCCCACACCTAGGGGAACCCGGCGAACCACAAGCCCTCAACGGGACCCATCCCGGGTCCCCGAACACCGACAATCCAGACCCACCGACTTATAACATTACCATTGTACACTTGGGGGGTTGGTCTATAAACCCCTCCAGGAGCCCGCGATCACAGAGGCATGTATGGTAACAAGAGAAAGGTAAGTAAGCATAGAACTAGCCACCAGAACAGCCACACCATAGAGAAGGAGCAGCCCGAGCCTTGGCCAGCTTCCTTCCTCTCCATACAGCTCCAGGAGCACATTGTACTATCGACCATCCAACTACACTCGGCAGGACTAGGGGTGTTATCTCTCCGGAGAGCCCCGAACCTGGGTATGTCCGGTGTCCCGCGCCCGCTCATGCCAACCTCGCCTCTGGAGCCCACCAGCACCCTCGAGCCTCCTCCTCTCTTTAGCCATCCCTTGGCATCTGCCGTGAGCCGACCACGATAGTTATATTACGAGTTTATGTGTTTTGATGTACCAAAGGTACTTCAGAGTCCCGGATGTGATCACGGACATGACGAGGAGTCTCAAAATGGTCGAGACATAAAGATCGATATATTGGACGACTATATTTGGACACCGGAATGGTTCTGGGTGAGATCGGGATAATACCGGAGCACCGGGAGGTTATCAAAACCCCCGGGAGGTATATGGGCCTTAATGGGCTTTAGTGGAAAGGAGGGGAAAGGAGAAAGGGAGGGGGCACCCCCCCAAGCCCAATCCGAATTGGGAGGGGGGCCGGCTCCCCCTTTCCTTCATCCCACCTTCCTCTTCCTTCCCTCTCCCTCTCCTAATAGGAAAAGGAGGAGTCCTACTCCCGGTGGGAATAAGACTCCCCCCCCTTGGGCGTGCCTCCTCCTCCTGGTCGGCCCTCTCCTCCCCTCCTTTATATACGGAGGAGGGGCACCCCATACACACAACAATTGATCCCTTGGATCTCTTAGCTGTGTGCGGTGCCCGCCTCCACCATAATCCACCTTGATAATATCGTAGCGGTGCTTAGGCGAAGCCCTGCATCGGTAGAACATCATCATCGTCACCACGTCGTCATGCTGACGGAACTCTCCCTCAAAGCACGGCTGGGTCGGAGTTCGAGGGATGTCATCGAGTTGAACGTGTGCAGAACTCAGAGGTGCCATGTGTTCAGTACTTGATCGGTTGGATCGTGAAGACGTATGACTACATCAACCACGTTGTGCTAACGCTTCCGCTTTCATTCTACGAGGGTACGTGGACACACTCTCCCCTCTTGTTGCTATGCATCACCATGATCTTGTGTGTGCGTAGGAATTTTTTTGAACTTACTACGTTCCCCAATACGCGTCGCACATCAACGACTCACTAGAAAATTTGTGCTATTTTGTGATGGAAGCCCTACTGATAGAACATGAAACATTGCCTAAGATTACTTTCTATGACGGGCGGTCGTCACCAGCTGTTTTTCCCCCAGGGGAGCGCCCTCGGCGACTTTGGTGATGTTATGGCCTGATTTTTGGTGACGCATTCTGCCAGCATTAGACATGTGCATATTCTGTGATGATTTAAAGTGTCATGTATAATAATTTGAAAACCTACGATTTTTTGAGATCTCGACTACTTATATTAAAATTCTTTATGGGGGCCAAATCACAAAATATATACTTGTGATTACACTTATTTGTCTCCCCTCTGTGAGGCCACTTGACAGCAACAGAAATAACCCATTGACAAAAATAAAAAATTGAGGCCCCAAATTCAAGCCAAGGAACCGATGCGAACGTCGTGTTGACTGCCCAAATAGCATGACGATGGCGTGGCCACCGCCTAATCTGGATGTAGTGGTAGTGCTTGTCATGATTTATATTGAAACTAGACTGGACATGAGAGGATTCAACGGACAACTTCATAAAACATAATGATAATACTTAAGATCATTACAAAATATGCAGGAGTTCATACATAATTAACATGCACATTTGTAAAACCTAATAGAACTACTTGAAGTTATCCATCAATGTCCATGTCATCCTGCTTGCCGTTGTCGTCCTCCTTGTCGTCATCCGACTCACATCCCAGCCGCTGTCGTAGTCCTCCCTGCCAAGCTTCGTCGCTTCGTTTGCTGCCCTAATTCGGTGAATGTCTGGCGGACACTATCTTCCCCATACGACGTGACCGCGAAAATCTTGATGTCGGCCACAATGACGACCTCGTCGGTAGCACATTCTGCATCGTGTATGGTTTGTTCGGTGTGCGTCATGATGATGATCAGTTGTAGTGATTCCTACACCAATTAGTGAGGAAGCTAATGATGATGATCATGAAACTTCAGATCAAGTTACTACAGAACCTCGTAGGTCTTCCAGAGTACGATCCGCACTAGAATGGTACGGTAATCCTATTCTGGAAGTCGTGTTACTAGACCATGGTGAACCTACGAACTATGAGGAAGCGATGATGATCCCAGATTCCGCGAAATGGTTTGAGGCCATGAAATTTGAGATGGGATCCATGTATGAGAACAAAGTGTGGACTTTGGTTGACTTGCCTGATGATCGGCAAGCCATCGAGAATAAATGGATCTTCAAGAAGAAGACTAACGCTGACGGTAATGTTACTGTCTACAAAGCTTGATTTGTCGCAAACAGGTTTTAGACAAGTTCAAGGAGTTGACTACGATGAGACATTCTCACCTGCAGCGATGCTTAAGTCTGTCCGAATCATGTTAGCAATTGCTGCATTTTTATGATTATGAAATTTGGCAAATGGATGTAAAGACTGCATTCCTGAATGGATTTCTGGAAGAAGAGTTGTATATGATGCAACCAGAAGGTTTTGTAGATCCAAAGGGTGCTAACAAAGTGTGCAAGCTCCAGCAATCCATTTATGGACTGGTGCAAGCCTCTCGGAGTTGGAATAAACGCTTTGATAGTGTGATCAAAGCATATGGTTTTATACAAACTTTTGGAGAAGCCTGTATTTACAAGAAAGTGAGTGGGAGCTTTGTAGCATTTCTAATATTATATGTTGATGATATATTGTTAATTGGAATTGATATAGACTTCTGGATAGCATAAAGGGATACTTGAATACGAGTTTTTCAATGATAGACCTCGGTGAAGCTGCGTACATATTGGGCATCAAGATCTATAGAGATAGATCAAGACGCTTAATTGGACTTTCACAAAGCACACACCTTGATAAAGTTTTGAAGAAGTTCAAAATGGATCAGTCAAAGAAAGGGTTCTTGTCTATGTTACAAGGTGTGAAGTTGAGTCAGACTCAATGCCCGACCACTGCAGAAGATAGAGAGAAAATGAAAGTCATTCCCTATGCTTCAGCCATAGGTTCTATCATGTATGCAATGTTGTGTACCAGACCTGATGTGTGCCTTGCTATAAGCATAGCAGGGAGGTACCAAAGTAATCCCGGAGTGGAGCACTGGACAGCGGTCAAGAACATCCTGAAATACCTGAAAAGGACTAAGGATATGTTTCTCATTTATCGAGGTGACAAAGAGCTCGTCGTAAATGGTTATGTCGATGCAAGCTTTGGCACTGATACGTATTTTTATTGAATGGAGGAGCTGTCAGTTGTCGCAGTTCCAAGCAGAGCATCATGGTGGGATCTACGTGTGAAGCAGTGTTCATTGTTGCTTCAGAAGAAGCAAATGAAGGACTCTGGATGAAGGAGTTCATATCCGATCTAGGTGGCATACCTAGTGCATCGGGTCCAATGAAAATCTTTTGGGACAATACCGGTGCAATTGCCTTGGCAAAGGAATCCAAATTTCACAAGAGAACCAAGCACATCAAGAGATGCTTCAATTCCATCTGTCATCAAGTGTCGGAAGGGGACATAGAGATTTTCAAGATACATACGGATCTGAATGTTGCAGACCTGTTGACTAAGCCTCTTCCACGAGCAAAACATGATCAGCACCAAAACTCCATGGGTGTTAGAATCATTACTTTGTAATCTAGATTATTGACTCTAGTGCAAGTGCGAGACTGAAGGAAATATGCCCTAGAGGCAATAATAAAGTTATTATTTATTTCCTTATTTCATGATAAATGTTTATTATTCATGCTAGAATTGTATTAAGCGAAAACTTAGTACATGTGTGAATACATAGACAAAACAAAGTGTCCCTAGTATGCCTCTACTAGACTAGCTCGTCAATCAAACATGGTTATGTTTCCTAACCATAGACATGTGTTGTCATTTGATAAACGGGATCACATCATTAGGAGAATAATGTGATGGACATGACCCATCTGTTAACTTAGCATTATGATCGTTACAGTTTCATTGCTACTGCTTTCTTCATGACTTATACACATTCCTCAGACTATGAGATTATGCAACTCCTGAATACCAGAGGAACACCTTGTGCACTATCAAAAATCACAATGTAAATGGGTGATTATAAAGATGCTCTACAGGTGTCTCTGAAGGTGTTTGTCGGGTTGGCATTGATCGAGATTAGATTTTTCACTCCGTGTATCGGAGAGGTATCTCTGGGCCTTCTTGGTAATGCTCATCACTACAAGCCTTACAAGCAATGTGACTAATGAGTCAGTTGCAGGACAAAGCATTACGAACGAGTAAAGAGACTTGCCGGTAACGAGATTGAACTAGGTATGATGATACCGATGATCGAATCTCGGGTAAGTAACATACTGATGACAAAGGGAACAACGTATGTTGTTATGCGGTTTGACCGATAAAGATCTTCGTAGAATATGTAGGAGCCAATATGAGCATCCAGGTTCCTCTATTGGTTATTGAAAAAAGATGTGTCTCGGTCATGTCTACATAGTTCTTGAACCCGTAGGGTCTGCACGCTTAACGTTCGATGACGATATGTATTATGAGTTATGTGTTTTTGATGACCAAAGTTTGTTCAGAGTCCTGGATGAGATCACGGATGTGACGAGGAGTCTCGAAATGGTCGAGACATAAATATTGATATATTGGACCATGTTATTCGGACACCGGAAATGTTCCGGATAGTTTCGGGTAAAAAAGGAGTGCCGGAGGGGTTACCGGAACCCCCCGGGGGAACTAATGGGCCACCATGGGCCTTAGTGGAGAGAGAGGAGGGCGGCCATGGCAGCACGTCCCCCCCCCCCCTTAGCAGTCCGAATTGGACAAGGAAGGGGGAAGGGGTCCTACTAGGAGTAGTAGTCCTAGTAGGACTCCCTCTCCTTGGGCGCGCCCCTAGGGCCGGCCGACCTCCCCCTCCCTCCTTTATATACGGGGGCAAGGGGGCACCCTAGAACACACAAATTTCTCTTAACCGTGTGCGGTGCCCCCTCCATAGTTGCACACCTCGATCATACTATCGTAGTGCTTAGGCGAAGCACTACGCCGGTAACATCATCATCACCGTCGCCACGCCGTCGTGCTGACGGAACTCAGCCTCGTCTTCAACAGGATCAAGAGCACGAGGGACGTCATCGAGTTGAACGTGTGTTGAATGCGGAGGTGCTGTATGTTTGGAACTTGGATCGGTTGGATCGCGAAGAAGTTCGACTACATCAACCGCGTTACTAAACGCTTCCGCTTTCGGTCTACAAGGGTACGTGGACACACTCTACCCTCTCGTTGCTATGCATCTCCTAGATAGATCTTGCGTGATCGTAGGATTTTTTCTGAAATTACTGCATTCCCCAACATGAGGTGCCTCATAGCCTGATTCTATCTCTTCCATGAGCCAGTCTCGTGCGGCAACCTCTTAACTCTTCTGACTCTAACTATCAGGGAACACCTCTGCCGTCTGGCGACTCAACTAGAACACAACTCCCTGCCTTCATTGTTAACCCGGGGTAAGTATTCAATTACTTACAAAAACTTGTTGCCGTATACTCATAAGCTTTTATATTCTTGTCACAGGGCCAAGGCAAAAACTGGTAAAAAAACAAAAGGTGGGCGGCTCTTCTAAGGCTCCTGAGGCTTCTGAGTCAGAGAAGCAAACGCTGGAGACCCCTGAGGTTCCAATTCAAAATCCCGAAGACCCTGTCAACCAGCAAAATGACCCGCCTCCACAAACTGAGGCAACACCTTCTGAGGCAATGGACATTGATGCTAATCCCGCAGATAGCCATGACCCACCAAGTCCCAAACTTTCTTCTACTGCCGAATCGACTGACAAGAGCCCTGCTGCTGATAATGTTGATGATATTGCTATCACCAGGTCAACTTTTAAAGCTCCCAAAGTCTCTAGAGTGTTAACCAAGCACTCTATGAAGGAAGAGACACCCTTATTAGAGAAGGGCAAGGCCAAATTGGGTCTGGAAAACTATGCAACATTCAGTGCAGGCGAGTTGCATGCAGGCTACCTAAGCCGCCTTCAACAAACTGCGATATGGAGGCCGGCTTAGTCCATTTGATGAAGCAGAAATATGAGGGATGAATGCATTTAACCCCCCTAGTCTTGCATATATATGTTCATATAGCCCCCAAGTCTTAAGTATAGGAATAATACTAAGTATTCTTGGGAATTGTGAAAAATTCCAATGTGTAGCCCCCAAGGGTCGGCTTATCTTTCAAAGATGAGCGGGGTCTTTTGAAAACGACAAACTGAACAAATCACGTGTAGCCCCCAAGGGCCGGCTTATTTTCAAAGATGAGCCAGGTCTTTTTTATCACCAAGTTAAAAACTTCATCGTACATTAGCCCCAAATGTCAAGGATATTGCTTGCAATGTTCTTGGGACTCAAATACCATTGTTGAAAATGAATTTAATCACCTGAGCACTTATTTGAACACCATTATTGATTGTAACCCTTGGCATGAATCTTTAAATTTGGGCGAATCAAACATCGCCGACTTAAAGAAAAGCTTGGAGATGCAACAAAGTGAACGTGTCAAGGCTGAATTAAGCCTAAAATCATCTTTGGAAAAAAGTGAGAAGATCGAGGCCAACTTTGATATAGAAAGAGCCGCCTGGGAAACTGAGAAGGCCACACTTCTGAAAAGAGCGGAGGATGCTGAAGCCCAACTTATACACGTGACTCAAGAGTTTTTCGGCTTAAATAACATATTTCTGAAATGACAGCCGCCATCTTTGGCAAGTTTAACTTGTATTCAGTTGAAGCAACTTAGATACTACTGAATGTGCTTTTAACTCTCCTGGCAACTCAAAATACTTGATTTGTAACTCGCCTGACTTGCTCCTTGGCCGCATGACAGGCACCAAGAGTGAAACCTTGGCCAAAATATGCTACTGAAGCTTAAGGCTGTCTATTCTTTAACTGAGAAGCTATACGTTGGAAGCCCGCGAACACTTGTAGCCATATCAAACGGCAAGAGACCTCCAACACTCATCAAGATTGTGCTTGACCATCTATCAACGGTGCCAAAGCAGATTAAGGAGCTGAAACTGTCAGCCACTTGTGTAGGAGCCATTACGGCCCTAAGCCGGGCAAAAGCTTGGCAATCAGAACTGGAACCAACAGAGATGGATGGTGGGAGTCCAAAATGTAACGATGATGGATCTATCTTTGAAGAAGCAGATTTTACCAGATGTGTCAAGGAGATGAGACCTCTAGCATGTCAACTTGCTCAAGAGGTGGACCTAACAAAGTATCAACCGGCTTACGACAACAATAATGCGCGTATTAAGCCGTCGTCGCATGACATTGTGGGCTTAACTCCTCAAAGGCATAAGCACATTCCCGCCCCTGACATTGACACTTCTCTTATCCTTAATGATGAAGCAACCTTTGAGACATTAACTGGCATCGACTGGACGTCGGACAATCTCTAGATTGCAAGCGACGAAGAGCCGGCACGGGATGACCCGGAAACCTCAAGTGGAAGGCTCCATGAAGATACTAACCCGACTGGTCATAACCCGGACAGCTCTGAGGCCGGTTCAAGGGAGTGATGCAAATTCCTAAAAAGCTTAGTTGAAAAAACCTTTGAGCTCAGCTGTAGCTCTGTAATAGCTTAGGTAAAAATAGTTATCTGCCCTGCCATGCCTTCGTGCATGTTTTTATCAACTTGTGACCCGGTAGCTTAATCTCTTTGATCTTGCATATATATGCATATCTGGTCTTTGAATATTGGTGAAATTTCTTGAGGTCTTAATATATAATCTGTAAATGATCCTTCAAATCTTGTCTTGGCGACTCATAATCACAGACCAGGGCGGGTTACAACCCAATGGCCCATGGTGAGAACCAATTGTTGACAGGATCACCTTGGAGGCTTATAACAACAATAAGCTCAATGTGAAGTAATATAACCCGGATCTATATGATCCAGAAACTCACCATCTGCACATAAGCATGATTAAAGGACATAAAAAGGTTTCTGCAAAATAGAAATAGAGAGTATAAACATGTATTTATCAAATATTTGTTAAGCCGGCTTGTAGGGAACGACCCAAAAAGACTGGGGTTTTTTAATAAAAAAGTCAATTTTTTGCATCAAAGAAGCTTGGCGTGATAGCCTTTCACCCCGTAAGCCGGCTCTCACGTGACATAAATCCGTAACCTTAACTAGTTCAGGGTCTTCCGAGAAGATTGACTGTTAAGAGTACGATGGGCCACATAGCAGAGTACCAACAAGCAGACATGTGAGTTTGTCCTACCTCTTTGTAAGCCGGCTCTCACATGACATAAACCGTTGTTTTAACCTTGACAAGTTCAGGGTCATATAAAGATTGACCGTCAAGAGTATGGCGGGTCACCTGGCGGAGTAGCAAGTTCAAACATGAAGGTTTAACGCACATATGGCATATAAAGCCGGTCAAGAGGGTATGAAAGCTAAACTCAGTGAGATGGGAGCCCCCAAGTGACCTTATGATCAACCAATAAAGACTCATGCACAGAAAACATGAGATGAAACGATAGAGGCCCCGAAATTTGTGGATGTCGGCTTTATTATGTTGATCATAAAAGGATATTTACATTGATGAATGTATATAGAATGATGGGAGCGAGTGGCTCATGTGTAATAAGGCCGAAGATGAGCAATGTTCCAGGGCATGTGGGTCTCCTCCTCAAATGTGCGTTACTCCTTGTTCTCACATATGTCAATGAGGCAGTATGATCCATTGTTGAGGTTTTTGCTGACCACAAAAGGTACTTCCCAAGGAGGTGAAAGCTTATGCATCCCTTACTGATCTCGAATCAACCACAGCACTAAGTCTCCCTCCTGAAAGATGCGGCTTTGAACCCTATGGCTGTGATAGCGATGTAGGTCTTGCTAATGGATTGCTGAACGAGCCGCCACAAGATCATGTTCTTCCTCCAGAGAATCCAAAGTGTTTTGATGCACCGTCTCATTGTCAACTTCCACATAAGCCGCCACTCTGGGCGAGTCATGACGAATATCGCTTGGGAGAACTGCTTCAGCACCATAAACCATGAAGAAAGGTGTATAACATGTTATCTATTGGGGGTGGTCCCGATGCTCCAAAGAATCTAAGGAATCTCTTCTACCCAACAACACGGTGTCCTCTTTAAAGGAACCATGAGCCGGGGTTTGATTACTCTCAAGTTCTCCTAGTTAGCATGTTCTGCCTGACCATTGGACTGAGGATGTGCAACTGATGAAACATCAAGCCGATGTGCTCTTTTTGACAAAATCTTTCATCGCACCTTTAGACAAATTCGTCCCATTATGAATGATGATACTATGAGGATAACCAAAGCGGAAAATCAGCTTCTTGACAAACTGAACTGCAGTAGCCGCCTCACAATTGCTGACCGGCTCTTCCTCAATCCACTTAGTAAAATTGTCAACAGCCACCAGAAGGTGGGTCTTCTTGTCCCTAGATCTCTTGAAAGGTCTGACCATATCAAGCCCCCAGACCGCAAAGGGCCAAGTGATTGGGATCATCCGCAATTCAATAGCCGGCACATTGCCTTGCGAATTTCTGACACTCATCACACTTACTAACAATATCCTTTGCATCTACATGAGTCGTCAACCAAAAAAATCCATGACGAAACGCCTTCGCCACCAGCGATCGTGAGTCGGCATGATGACCACAATCGCCTGCATGTATCTCTTGCAAAATCTCACGGCCCTCTTCAGGAGAAACACAACGTTGGAAAACACCAGTCATGCTGCATCGATGTAACTCACCATTAACAATAGTCACAGACTTAGAACGCCGTGTGATCTGTCTCGCCAAATTTTCATCCTCAGGTAACTCGCCACGAGTGAGATCAGCGTCCAGTCAGAAATAGCATGAAGAGCCACCACCAATTGTCCTTTCGGGTCAGATATAGCAAGATCTTCCCTAGACGTAAACTTAATCGAAGGATTGTGTAACACATTGAGGAACACATTGGGAGGCACCGACCTACGTTGAGACCCAGGCCGGGATAGTGCATTAGCCGCCTCATTTTTCCGTCGATCAATGTGATCCACCTGATAGCCCTTAAAGTGACCAGTAATATTATCAACCGCCTGACAATAAGCTGCCATGAGCAGGTCTTTAGAGTCCCACTTGCCTGAAACTTGCTGAGCCACCAGGTCTGAGTCGCCCAGACATCTGACCCGGCTTAAATTCATCTCCTTGGCCATACGAAGCCCATGGAGCAAAGCTTCATACTCAGCTGCATTGTTAGTACATGGGAACATTAGCCTTAAAACATAACAAAATTTATCACTCGTGGGGAAGTCAAAATAACTCCAGCCCCCGAGCCTTCCAATTGCCTAGACCCATTAAAGTGGATTATCCAGTATGTGTTGTTAGGCTTATCCTCAGGTGTTTGTAATTCTGTCCACATAAGCATAATATCATCCACATAAGCATGAACGCTGCACCCAATTTGATCATGAAAACAGTTCTGAACACAGCGTTGGTAAGTCGCCCGAGCACTCTTGAGCCCAAAAGGCATGGAAACATAGTATAAAGCTCCAAAAGGCGTGATAAATGACGTCTTGTCTTGGTCTTTAACTACCATCTTGATATGATGATAACCAGAATAAGCCTCCAGGAAGCATAAGCTCTCACAACCCGCCATTGCATCAATAATCTGGTCAATATGGGGGAGAGCAAATGGATCAGTCGGACAAGACTTGTTAAGATCTGTGTAATCAACACACATACACCATGTGCCATTTTTATTAAGTACAAGCACTGGGTTAGCCAACCACCCAGGGTGAAAAACTTCCACGATAAACACGGCTGCCAAGAGCCATGCTACCTCTTCTCCAATAGCCATATGTTTCTCTTCATTGAAACAATGGAGGAACTATTTGACCGGCTTAAATTTGGGATCCACGTTAAGGTTGTGCTCAGCGAATTCACTCGGTACACCCGACATGTCAGAAGGCTTCCATGAAAAGATGTCCCGATTCTCACGGATGAACTCGATGAGCGTGCTTTCCTATTTGAAATCCATATTAGCCCCCACAGTGAACTGTTGAGATGAGTCACCAGGAACAAAATCCACTTGCTTCGTATCGTCAACCGACTTGAACTTCAACAAAGGGTCCTGCTCAATGGTGGGCTTTTTTAGAGGGGTCATATCAGCCGAGTCAACATTGTCCTTATAAAACTTGAGCTCCTCAGTAGCACAAGCTGATTCTGGATAAGCTGCATCTCCTTCCTCACACTCCAGGGCGACTTTTCGATCACCATGTACCGTAATTGTCCCGTTTGGTCCTGGCATGTTTAGCTGCAGGTAAATATAACAAGGGCGGGCCATAAACCGAGCATAAGCCGTCTGTCCAAACAGAGCATGATATGGACTCTTAATCTTGACCACCTCGAAACATAACGTCTCTGTTCTGTAATTATACTCATCACCAAAAGCCACTTCTAGTGATATCTTCCCAACAGGGTAAACCGACTTAGCAGGCAGCACACCATGGAAAACTATGGAGGACGGCTTGAGATTCTTGTTAGTTAGATTCATCTGGCAAAAAGTATCATTGTACAGGATGTTGATGCTGCTACCACCGTCCATGAGTACCTTAGTAAATTTATAGCCACCTACCCGAGGGGCCACCACAAGGGCTAAGTGACCCGGTTTATCGACCCAGGGCGGGTGATCCGCCCTGCTCCACGATATCGTGTGCTCAGACCATCTCAAATATTATAGAACAACCGGCTCTATTGCATGAACCGCCCGCTTATGAACCTTCTGATCTCGTTTGCAAAGACTTGTAGTGAAAATGTGGTACTGACCCCCATTAAGCTGCTTTGGTCACTCTGGTACCCTGACTGATTATTTTGCTGCTGGTTACCCTAACTAGACTGCTGATTATGACCACCATGGTTGCCTTGACCCTGATGACCAGAATTTGATCCGCCACCACCAAAGCCAGACCCTTGAGAATCGGATCCTGACCCGCCAGGTGGCCCATTGCCGCTACCATGATGCTGGTTAAGGTTGTAATTCCTGAACTCTCACGTGACATAACAATCTTTCCAGCGTGAGTTGACGGCTCGTTAGGGAAACTATGTTTTGGGCAGGGCTCATTAAGCATCGCCTCAAGGTTAAAAGGCTTTGCTCCGCCAAAAGGCGGTTTACCATTATCATTGCGGCGCTGGTTTTTATACCCAGTGTTGGTGTTAGCCACTAGATCTGACCTGCCATCAGAGTTTCTCCGCTTACCACCGTTACCCTAGTTGTTGCCATTATGCCCTGCTATATTCTGTCGCTGACCTTTACCATTGTCATTCTTCTTGCCTTTATTGGACTTATCATCATCAGAGCCATGATCTTTCGTATTATCAGAGTCTGCATATTTAGTGAGAGCCGCCATGACATCGCCCATGTCATTGCAATAATGCTTGAGCTGCATGAGCTTCTGCTTAAGGGGGACAAAGTGACAGTTCTTTGCTAAGATCAGAATCGCCCGACCTGCCGCAATACTATCAGACGAATGAATAATACAGAAGACCCGCTGGACCCAATGGTGAGACGACTCACCCTCACGCTGCACACAATGATCCAGATCAACAATTGTCAGAGGCTGCTTGCACGTCCCTTGATTTTTTTTATAAAATGCGCCTTTAACTTGGCCCATGAGTTAATAGGATTGGGTGGCAAGCCCTTTAACCATGTGCGGGCAGGCCCTTCCAACATCATGGTGAAATACTTGGCACAAACAGCATCGCTGACGTCTAACATCTCCATAGCTAGAACATAACTCTTAATCCAAGCTTCCGGAGGGAGGTCTGCTGTATAACTAGGTATATTGCAAGGAGCCTGAAAGTCTTTGGGCAGACGCTCATTGATGTCTACTACACAACCTTCTTCTTGTAGACGTTGTTGGGCCTGCAAGTGCACATGTTTGTAGGACAGTAGCAAATTTCCCTCAAGTGGATGACCTAAGGTTTATCAATCCGTGGGAGGCGTAGGATGAAGATGGTCTCTCTCAAACAACCCTGCAACCAAATAACAAAGAGTCTCTTGTGTCCCCAACACACCCAATACAATGGTAAATTGTATAGGTGCACTAGTTCGGTGAAGAGAGGGTGATACAAGTGCAAAATAGATAGTAGATATAGGTTTTTGTAATCTGAAATAATAAAAACAGCAAGGTAACTAATGATAAAAGTGAACGTAAATGGTATTGCAATGATAGGAAACAAGGCCTAGGGTTCATACTTTCACTAGCGCAAGTTCTCTCAAGAATAATAACAAAGATAGATCATATAAAAATCCCTCAACATGCAACAAAGAGTCACTCCAAAGCCACTAATAGCGGAGAACAAACGTAGAGATTATGGTAGGGTACGAAACCACCTCAAAGTTATTCTTTCGGAACAATCTAAAAAAGAGTTCGTACTAGAATAACACCTTAAGACACAAATCAACCAAAACCCTAATGTCACCTAGATACTCCATTGTCACCTCAAGTATCCGTGGGCATGATTATACGATATGCATCGCACAATCTCATATTCATCCAACCAACACAAAGTACTTCAAAGAGTGCCCCAAAGTTTCTACCGGAGAGTCAAGAACGTGTGCCAACCCCTATGCATAGGTTCATGGGCGGAACCCGCAAGTTGGTCACCAAAAAATACATCAAGTGGCACATGATATCCCATGTCACCACAGATAAACACGGCAAGACATACATCAAGTGTTCTCATAAAAGACTCAATCCGATAAGATAACTTCAAAGGGGAAACTCAATTCATCACAAGAGAGTAGAGGGGGAGAAACATCATAAGATCCAACTACAATAGCAAAGCTCTAATACATCAAGATTGTGCCATAGAGGGAACACGAGAGAACACGAGAGGAGATCAAACACATAGCTATTGGTACATACCCTCAGCCCTGAGGGTGAACTACTCCCTCCTCATCATGGAAAGCGCCGGGATGATGAAGATGGCCACCGGTGATGGGTTCCCCTTCTGGCAGGGTGCCGGAACGGGCTCCCGAGAGGTTTTTGGTGGCTACAGAGGCTTGCGGCGGTGGAACTCCCGATCTATCTTCTGTTCTAGAAGTTTTAGGGTACGTAGGTATATATGGGTGCAAGGGGTACATCGGTGGAGCTTCGAGGGCCCCACGAGGCAGGGGGCGCGCCCTAGGGGGGTGGGCGCGCCCCCACCCTTGTGACCAGCTCCCGTATCTTCTAACGTAGAGTCCAAGTCTATCTGGTGGCTTTCCTTCCAAAAATAACTTCTCCAGTTGATTTCGTTCCGTTTTGACTCCGTCTGATATTCCTTTTCCTCGAAACACTGAAATAGGCATAAAATAGCAAATCTGGGTTGGGCCTCCGGTTAATAGGTTAGTCCCAAAAATAATATAAAAGTGGATAATAAAGCCCATTATTGCCCAAAACAGTAGATAATATAGCATGGAGCAATAAAAAATTATAGATACGTTGGAGACGTATCAAGCATCCCCAAGCTTAATTCCTGCTCGTCCTGGAGTAGGTAAATGATAAAAAAGAATTTTTGATGTGGAATGCTACAAAGCATAATTCTTAATGAAATTTTCTTCATTGTAGCATGAATGTTCATATCCAAATGATTCAAAATAAAATTTCATATTGATAAAAGAAACAATAACACTTCAAGCATACTAATCAAAGTAGTCATGTCTTCTCAAAATAACATGGCAGAAGAAAGTTCATCCCTACAAAATCATATAGTTAGGCTATGCTTCATTTTCGTCACACAAAGATGTTCCCAACTTCTATACCCCCGATGACAAGCCAAGCAATTGTTTCAAACTTAAATAATCTCAAACTTTTTCAACCTTCACGCAATACATGAGCGTGAGCCATGGATATAGCACTATGGGTGGAATAGAATATGATGATGGGGATTGTGTGGAGAAGACAAAAAAGGAGAAAGTCTCACATTGACGAGGATAATCAACGGGCTATGGAGATGCCCATCAATTAACGTCAACATGAGGAGTTGGGATTGCCATGCAACGGATGCACTAGAGCTATAAATGGATGCTAAAGAAAACTAGTGGGTGTGCATCCAACTTGCTTGCTCACGAAGACCTAGGGCATTTGAGGAAGCCCATCGTAGGAATATACAAGCCAAGTTCTGTAATGAAAAATTCCCACTAGTATGAAAAAGACAACTTGTGAGACTCACTATATGAAAAACGTGGTGCTACTTTGAAGCACAATATATGAGACTCGCTACATGAAGAACAAGGTGCTACTTTGAAGCACAAGTGTGGAAAAAGAGATAGTAACATTGCCCCTTTATTTATTTATTTTTTCTTTTTTTTTGCCTTTCTTTTTCTTTTATTTTTGGCCTTTCTTCTTTTTTTTCTTTTTTTTCTTTTTGGGCAATGCTCTAATAATGATGATCATCACACTTTCATTGATTACAACATATGAATTACAACTCGAAACTAGAACAAGATATGACTCTATATGAATGCCTCCGGCGGTGTACCGGGATGGTGCAATGAATCAAGAGTGACATGTATGAATTATGCATGGTGGCTATGCCACAAATACGATGTCAACTACATGATCATGCAATGGCAATATGACAAAAGTAAAGTATGTCATGATGATGATAAACGGAACGGCGGAAAGTTGCATGGCAATATATCTCGGAATGGCTATGGAAATGCCATAATAGGTAGGTATGGTGGCTGTTTTGAGGAAGATATAGGGAGGTTTATGTGTGATAGAGCGTATCGTATCACGGGGTTTGGATGCACCGGCGAAGTTTGCACCAACTCTCAAGGTGAGAAAGGGCAATGCACGGTACGGAAGAGGCTAGCAAAGGTGGAAAGGTAAAAGTGCGTATAATCCATGGACTCAACATTAGTCAAAAGAACTCATATACTTATTGTAGAAATTTAGAAGTCATCAAAAACCAATTACTACGTGCATGCTCCTAGGGGATAGATTGGTCGGAAAAGACCATCGCTCGTCCCCGACCGCCACTCGTAAGGATGCACAAGCCAGGTACACTTCATGTTTCTAATTTGTTACACAACTTTAACCATACATGCATGCTACGGAACTTGCTAAATTCAACACAAGCATTCTTTAAATCCATAATAACCCAACTAGCATGACTTTAATATCACTACCTCCATATCTCAAAACAATTATCAAGTATCAAATTGATCATAGCATCCAATTCACTTTCTATGATAGTTTTTATTCAAATTACCATGCTGTTCAAGACTCTCAAAATAATATAAGTGAAGCATGAGAGTTCATCTATTTCTTAAAAATAAAACTACCACCATGCTCTAAAAGATATAAGTGATGCACTAGAGCAAATGACAAACTACTCCGAAAGATATAAGTGAAGATCAATGAGTAGTCGAATAATTGTGCAACTATGTGAAGACTCTCTAACATTTAAGAATTTCAGATCTTGATACTTATTCGAACAGCAAACAAAGCTAAAGAAAACTACAATGCAAGGACAGCACAACTCATGTGAAGAAGCAAAAACTTAGGCTCAACCGATACTAACAGATAGTTGTTGAAGAAGAAAGGTGGGATGCCTACCGGGGCATCCCCAAGCTTAGATGCTTGAGACTTCTTGAAATATTATCTTGGGGTGCCTTGGGCGTACCCAAGCTTGAACTTTTGTGTCTCCTTAATTTCTCTCATATCATGGTTTCTCTTTTTATCAAAAGCTTCATTCACAACAAACTCAACAAGAACTCGTGAGATAGGTTAGTATAAACCAATGCAAAACCTTATCATTTTCTACTGTAAAAAATCACTAAAATTATTATTCAACATTGCATACTAAATGCCTTTGCATATTTAATACTCCTAACCTCAAATAGAATCATTAAACAAGCAAACATATGCAAACAATGCAAACATAACAGCAATCTGCCAAAACAGTAGAGTCTATAAAGAATGCAAGATTCATCAAACTTCCCTAACTCAAAAAATTATGAAATAAAATTCCCACTGCAGTAAATTTATCAGAGCTCATTATGCAAAAAAATTCAACCATATATCATGCTCTGACTTTACTAGGGAATTTTTGCAACAGCGGTAAACTTTCTGTTTCCAAACAGCAACATGTATATTAGCAAAATAAGCATGGTAAAGGCTATCCTTGACTTTTTATTGAAAATAAAGATGCAAAACATTATTCTAACTAACATCAATCAAAAACTAACAAAAGGAAATGACGCTCCAAGCAAAACACATATCATGTGGTGAACAAAAATATAGCTATAAGTAAAGTTACCGATGAACGAAGATGAAAGAGGGGATGCCTTCCGGGGCATCCCCAAGCTTAGGCTCTTGGTTGTCCTTGAATATTACCTTGGGGTGCCTTGGGCATCCCCAAGCTTAGGCTCTTGCCACTCCTTATTCCATAGTCCATCGAATCCTTACCCAAAACTTGAAAACTCCACAACACAAAACTCAACAGAAAACTCGTAAGCTCCGTTAGTATAAGAAAATAAAACCACCACTTAGGTACTGTAATGAACTCATTCTAAATTCATATTGGTGTAATATCTACTGTATTCCAACTTATCTATGGTTCATACCCTCTGATACTAGTCATAGATTCATCAAAATAAGTAAACAACACATAGAAAACAGAATCTGTCAAAAAACAGAACAGTCTGTAGTAATCTGTATCAAACGTACACTTCTGGAACTACAAAAATTCTACCAAATTAGGAGGTCCTAAGAAATTTGTGTAACAATCCAGAGAAAAAAGAATCAGGTCAGAAGTACGTTTCTGTGAATTAACAAAACTAAATTACTGGGTGCAAAAGTTTCTGATTTTCAGCAGGATCAACACAACTATCACCGTAAGCTACCCTAAAGGTCTTACTTGGCACTTTATTGAAACAAAAGCTATAAAACATGATTACTACAGTAGCATAATCATGTGGACACACAAAAACAGTAAGGAAAAATATTGGGTTGTCTCCCAACAAGCGCTTTTCTTTAATGCCTTTCTAGCTAGGCATGATGGTGACAATGATGCTCACATAAAAGATAAGAATTGAAACGTAACGGGAGCATCATGAAGCATATGACTAGCACATTTATGTCTAACCCACTTCCTATGCATAGGGATTTTGTGATCAAACAACTTATGGGAACAATAATCAACTAGCATAGGAAGGTAAAACAAGCATAAGTTCAAAACTTGAAGCACATAGAGAGGAAACTTGACATTATTGCAATTCCTACAAGCATATGTTCCTCTCTCATAATAATTTTCAGTAGCATCATGAATGGATTCAACAATATAACCAGCACCTAAAGCATTCTTTTCATGATGTACAAGCATAGAAAATTTACTACTCTCCGCATAAGCAAAATTCTTCTCATCAATAGTAGTGGGAGCAAACTCAACAAAATCATTATCATGTGAGGCATAATCCAATTGAAAACTAAAATCATGATGACAAGTTTCATGGTTATCATTATTCTTAATAGCATACAAGTAATCACAATAATCATCATAGATAGCAACTTTGTTCTCATAATCAATTGGAACCTCTTCCAAAATAGTGGAATCATCACTAAATAAAGTTGACACTCTTCCAAACCCACTTTCATCAATATAATCATCATAGGTAGGAGGCATGCTATCATCATAATAAATTTTCTCATCAAAACTTGGGGGGAAAAATATCATGTTCATCAAACATATCTTCCCCAAGCTTGTGGCTTTGCATATCATTAGCATCATGGATATTCAAGGAATTCATACTAACAACATTGCAATCATGCTCATCATACAAAGATCTAGTACCAAGCATTTTAATGCATTCTTCTTCTAGCACTTGAGCACAATTTTCCTTTCCATCATTCTCACGAAAGATATTAAAAAGATGAAGCGTATGAGACAAACTCAATTCCAATTTTTGTAGTTTTCTTTTATAAACTAAACTAGTGATAAAACAAGAAACAAAAAGATTCGATTGCAAGATCTAAAGATATACCTTCAAGCACTCACCTCCCCGGCAACGGCGCCAGAAAAGAGCTTAGTTGATGGGGTGTGAGTGAGTGCCCTTTACCTAGCCTCCCCGGCAACGGCGCCAGAAAAGAGCTCGATGTCTACTACACAACCTTCTTCTTGTAGATGCTGTTGGGCCTGCAAGTGCACAGGTTTGTAGGACAGTAGCAAATTTCCCTCAAGTGGATGACCTAAGGTTTATCAATCCGTGGGAGGCGTAGGATGAAGATGGTCTCTCTCAAACAACCCTGCAACCAAATAACAAAGAGTCTCTTGTGTCCCCAACACACCCAATACAATGGTAAATTGTATAGGTGCACTAGTTCGGCGAAGAGAGGGTGATACAAGTGCAAAATAGATAGTAGATATAAGTTTTTGTAATCTGAAATAACAAAAACAGCAAGGTAACTAATGATAAAAGTGAGCGTAAACGGTATTGCAATGATAGGAAACAAGGCCTAGGGTTCATACTTTCACTAGTGCAAGTTCTCTCAACAATAATAACATAGATAGATCATATAAAAATCCCTCAACATGCAACAAAGAGTCACTCCAAATCCACTAATAGCGGAGAACAAACGTAGATATTATGGTAGGGTACGAAACCACCTCAAAGTAACTCTTTCGGATCAATCTATAAAAGAGTTCGTACTAGAATAACACCTTAAGACACAAATCAACCAAAACCCTGATGTCACCTAGATACTCCATTGTCACCTCAAGTATCCGTGGGCATGATTATACGATATGCATAACACAATCTCGTATTCATCCAACCAACACAAAGTACTTCAAAGAGTGCCCCAAAGTTTCTACCGGAGAGTCAAGAACGTGTCCAACCCCTATGCATAGGTTCATGGGTGGAACCCGCAAGTTGGTTACCAAAACATACATCAAGTGGCACATGATATCCCATTGTCACCACAGATAAACACGGCAAGACATACATCAAGTGTTCTCATAAAAGACTCAATCCGATAAGATAACTTCAAAGGGGAAACTCAATTTATCACAAGAGAGTAGAGGGGGAGAAACATCATAAGATCCAACTACAATAGCAAAGCTCGGGATACATCAAGATCGTGCCATAGAGGGAACACGAGAGAGAACATGAGAGAGAGAGATCAAACACATAGCTACTGGTACATACCCTCAGCCCCGAGGGTGAACTACTCCCTCCTCGTCATGGAGAGCACCGGGATGATGAAGATGGCCACCGGTGATGGGTTCCCCTTCCGGCAAGGTGCCGGAACGGGCTCCCGAGGGTTTTTTGGTGGCTACAGAGGCTTGCGGCCGCGGAACTCCCGATCTATCTTCTGTTCTAGAAGTTTTAGGGTACGTAGGTATATATGGGTGCAAGGGGTACGTTGGTGGAGCTTCGGGGGCCCCATGAGGCAGGGGGAGCGCCCTAGGGGGGTGGGCACGCCCCCCACCCTTGTGACCAGCTCCCATATCTTCTGACGTAGAGTCCAAGTCTATCCGATGGCTTTCCTTCCAAAAATAGCTTCTCCAGTTGATTTCGTTCCATTTTGACTCCGTCTGATATTCCTTTTCCTCGAAACACTGAAATAGGCATAAAACAGCAAATCTGGGCTGGGCCTCCGGTTAATAGGTTAGTCCCAAAAATAATATAAAAGTGGATAATAAATCCCAATATTGCCCAAAGCAGTAGATAGTATAGCATGGAGCAATCAAAAATTATAGATACGTTGGAGACGTATCACTCATTGCGCAAAGCCGACACTAGGCATGGCACCTTGAGACTTCTAGTGCTCAACCCGGCCTCGGTTGAAGCTGAAGGAATCATAGGGGGCGAATCATAAGCCCCCTAGTTTGCTGCTTCTGCCTCTTGACGGGCCCTGGCAGCGTCCACTAACACTTGAGCTGCGCTTTGAGGATCGGGCAGGTTAACATGGGGTGGGTTCCGACACCATTCACTACTAAAGACTATGGGTGACTCAATACGCTGGCTATAACTATGACTCGGGAGAGGAGTCGAGTGCATACGATTATGGCTGTATGAATAAGCCACTTGCTGTGCAATGGCCGTCTGTAAGAACTCAACTGCATTCCGAGTTTCAACCTCGACTGGTGGCTCGCCAGTGATTGGAATCGCTGCTAGCCGAGTTGCTGATGCTAACATGTTATCCACTAGGTTATAAAAGTGCCCGGTGGCATCAAGACACATGGAGGCGGTGTCTAATTGGGGGGCGGGTTAGGCGCCCCCTCCTTCGTCCGTGTTGGCTCAGGCTGGCAAGGTTGAGTCGTCGCCCGATTCCCTGGCATATCTGGGTTTAACTGAGAATTCACCCATACATCTAGAGTGCTTGGGCCTGCCCCAGGAGTGCCAAACAAACGCCTTGGGTCATACATCAATGGTAGGCGACTCTGGTACCTTCTTTGGAATACTACATTAGATGCGTTCTGATCCAAACTTAGGCGCCAAGCCTTCGCCTTGACACGCTCTACCTCTGCGTCAATTTGAGCCTTCAGCGCAGCTATTTGGTTGTTCTCAGCTATGATATCCTCTTAGGCCTTGGTTATCTCCTCACGGATCTTTGCCACCTCTGCGTTGTGCTCCACCTAATTTGCCGCAGTGACCTTTGTTGCCAACAAAGCTGTCAAGGTACCCATGAGATCCAGCAGTACTTGAGTTGGTGGCCTGCTTGACCCGGATCCACTAGCCCTTGTCGCAGCCGGGTCAGAGGCTGTTGCAGCTGTTGTCGAGGAATTGAGAGCCGGCCCTGTGCCAGCCATGAAGATAGCAGTCCTGCATGGTGGCTCATAGGGGGTCCGGAATACCGTTGCCACCGGAATAGCCCCCAAGCCCGCCGTCTTGAAGTTGATAGATTGACTCCGGCAGGTGTCTGGCTCGTGCTCTGATCCGTTGATCTTTCCAATGGAGATGTGAATTCTGTCAAAGGGGACCCGGTACCCGTACTCCATGGAGTCGGCCTCGGGGCGCCAGCCAGCGTCGCCGATATAGAACTTGCCCGGAGACTCTTGGTCATCCTGCCAACGGTGTATCCCTTGATCCCTAGGAAAGAGCCCTTCAAGAACTCAAAACCACCGTGCGCGTGCCCCATAGTGGGCGCCAACACTGTCGTGGGGTTAACACGGCAAATGCCCTAGTGAAAGGACTTAGGTGCGAGGCCATGGCTACGGTGATTAGCTTAAAGGGGCTAAGCATGATGAGAGACACAAGTTTACCCAGGTTCGGCCCCTCACAATCGAGGTAAAAGCCTACGTCCTACTTTGTGTTGTATTGCTTGAGTATCGATTGCAAGGGAGCGGTATCGCTTAACCTAGCTATCGATAGATCGTAACTTAAGTTTACCCGCCGCAGGGACTCGCTTTATATCCAAAGGTTGAGGCCCTGGGCTTACAAGAGTTCGGGTTGGGTTATACTTCGTAACCGATCTTGGATCTAAGTCGCCTTGCCTTCTTTGGCAAGTCGCCGTCGAGCGTCTTACACCTCTGGGTCACGCACCGTCTTCTAGCCTTGGGCGTTCGACTAGCTCTCCTCATAAGCCGCCTCCCTGGCTCTGTGTCTTGGTTTCTTGGGCCTGTCTAAGGCTTCATTGTTAAGTCACCAACAGCCTAACTCGGCCTTCTAGGGCGGGTTATATCGTGGGGTCACATCCCCAACACCTATCGTAGCTGTCCCTTCCTCTTTGGGGAAATACCGACGTAGTTTCCAGCCACATCACATAACGGGTTGTGATCACGATCGTTACGATCACCGAGTTGCGACGGAAGAAAATAGTGTTGGTGTAGATCGGCCTTGAAGTACCTAGAGCCGTCCATGAACAATCCCACGAACCGCTCACGAACAGCCCCTCGAACAAAAGTCTGAAAGCACAACCTCTCTACTTGGTTGCAAGCGTGCAACCTTCATGATCCGGCAGCGCTTCGCTGTCCAGAGATGATCATCGCTGGAGAATTAGAGGGAGGAGATTAGAACCACACCGAACTTCTAATTATAAGTATTCGAGGATTTGTCTAGCTCTAATTAGATCAACTAGGATCACCTAGAACTAGAACTAGATGGACTAGAGGAGGCTCCAAACTTGTGTGTTCAATTGTGGCCAATACCTCAAGTGTATATAGGTTAGAGGGGGAGGGAGAGGCAGCCACCAAGGAGGGAAAGCCTTCATGAGGCGCTGGCCAAAGGGGGGTTGATGACAATGTCTTTTGCGGACTAACCGTGGCCAATACCTCAAGGGGGGCGCCTCCTCCACTTGGGCCCTTGTGGCCCAATTTGAATTCCACCTCATGTTCTTTTAAGGGCCATTGGTATTTAAATTAATATAAAAGCCCTCTAATAATTATTAGATCATAATATATATAATTTAACACCTTCAAAAACATTTTCCACCTATATATTAAGGGATAATTGATTTTATGCCCCTAGTTGGGTCACACTCGGCAGGTTTACCCCTAGTTTCTGAAAACACTTGTTCCTGCCCAAACCACTTTGCTCCTCTTATGCTTTTGCCCTTTGACCATTTGACTGTCACTTTGAAAAATTCATAAAAAAATCATACTAACTCAGAAAAATTCAAATAAGATATTAAAATGTTCAGAAAAGCATCACCTATATGTGCATGTCATTTGCATTCATGAAAAAAATTGTTGGCGAGTCCCCATCTCAGTTTTAGCTCATATGATCTTAGCATGAACAGTAAAATCTAAAAAAATCTAAGAATTCTAAAAAAATTGGTGGCAAACTTTGATCAATGTTTTGAGTGCTTGCCAAATTTCATAAGGAATGACATTCGTGGAAGTCATGGCAAAAAAACAAAAATCAATGCTCCAAAATTTCATTTTTTACCACGACTTCCATGAATGTCATTCCCTTATGAAACTTGGCAAGCAATCAAAACATTGGTCAAAGTTTGCCACCAATTTTTTTATAATTTTTATAATTTTTATAGATTTTACTGTTCATGCTAAGATCATAAGAGCTAAAACCGAGATGGGGAGTGGCCAACACTTTTTTCATGAATGCAAATGGCATGCACATATAGGTGATGCTTTTCTGAAAATTTTGATATCTTATTTGAATTTTTCTGAGTTAGTATGAATTTTTTATGAAGTTTTCAAAGTGATGGTCAAACGGTCAAAGGGCAAAAGCATAAGAGGAACAAAGTGGTTTGGGCAGGAACAAGTGTTTTCGGAGACTAGGGGTAAACCTGCTGAGTGGGACCCAACTAGGGGCACCAAATTAATTATCCCATATATTAATTATCGGTAATACCCGGTATTGCTCGATAAACTCTGAAACCCTTCCGGTGACCCCGGAACGCTTCCGGATCCTGTCGAAACTATTTTGAATATTTATGAAACAATTCCACAAATATATTCTCATCACTCCCGTCCTACTAACACTCAGCGGACCATGATTGCCTTAAGCTTGTGCCCATAGGTTCAGTAACTCATAGACATGAACAAAACCCCTTCGTTCAATGACCGATAGCGGAACCGTGGACGTCCATATTGTTAGGGCATATTTCATCCCTAGTGGTTTTGGTGATTGATGACAATGTGTTTTGCAGACTAACTGTGTGCATTGAGTATTTCAGAGATTATATTAGATGGCACGAGATGGTTTATTTCCCCTCGATGATTAAGAGTGAAGACGACTACTTTCCGACGATTTCTTTTGGGTAGATTTGAGTCGTAGGGAAACCGTACGATTAGGGGGTCCACTGTGGAAAGTTTAGGGTGGAACCAAACATGCACACATACACTTTTGCACCCTTTTTTCATCCCGACAACTTGGAGTGCCAACAGTTTTCTAGGCAGCTTTTCAACACCCAAGTGGCAGTACCACTTGGCGGTACTGCCGCTGTGTACTTCCGTGGCTAGTATCGCTTGGGCTTGTCCCTATGTGCATGGTTTTGTTGCTCTATTTGCATTTAACGATGTGGTACTATGATATAAACCCCATCTTTTTATCCTTAATGGCAACAATACAATACGCGCCTTGCTGCCCCTTTTGTCACTGGGAGAGGACATCGCAAGATCGAACCCATCACAAAGCACTTCTCCCATTGCAAGAAAAACTAACCTAGTTGGCCAAATCAAATCGATAGATCGAAGAGAATTACTAAGCTATCTCAATCATGCATAAAAGAGTTCAGGAAAGACTCAAATAATATTCATAGATAGTCCGATCATAAATCCACAATTCATCAAATCTCAACAAACGCACCGCAAAAGAAGATTACATCGAATAGATCTCCAAGAATATCGAGGAGAACATTGTATTGAAGATCAAAGAGAGAGAAGAAGCCATCTAGCTACTAGCTATGGACCCTTAGGTCCGTGGTAAACTACTCACACTTCATCGGAAGGGCAGCAAGGTTGATGTAGAGGCCCTCCGTGATCGAATCCCCCTCCGGCAGAGTGCCAGAAAAGGCCCCAAGATGGGATCTCACGGGAACAGAAGCTTGCGCCAGCGGAAAAATATTTTTGGTGTGCCTTCTGGCATAAGGGGAATATTTGGGGTATTTATGGAGCAAGAATTAGGGCTAGAGGGTCTACGAGGGGTCCACAAGCCTAGGGGCGTGCCCCTAGGGCTTATGGCCGCCTCGTAGGTCTTCTAGCCTCCTCTCCAAGTCTACTGGGTTTCTTCTGGTCCAAGAAAAATCAGTGTAAAGTTTTATTCTGTTTGGACTCTGTTTGATATTCCTTTTCTATAAAAGTAAAAAACAAGGAAAAAACAGAAACTGGCACTGGCTCTAGGTTAATAGGTTAGTCCCAAAAATAATATAAAATATCATATTAAAGCATATAAAACATCCAAAACAGACAATATAATAGCATGGAACAATAAAAAATTATAGATACATTGAAGACGTATCATGGCCCTAGTGGCTTCTTGGGGAGCATCGTGCCTCCACACCACTGATGTCTACTACACAACTTTATTCTTGTAGACTCGTGTTGGGCCTCCAAGCATAGAGTTTTGTAGGATAGTAGCAAACTTCCCTCAAGTGGATGACCTAAGGTTTATCAATCCGTGGGAGGCATAGGATGAAGATGGTCTCTCTCAAACAACCCTGCAACCAAATACAAGAAATCTCTTGTGTCTCCAACACACCCAATACAATGGCAAATTGCATAGGTGCACTAGTTCGGCGAAGAGATGGTGATAAAAGTGTAATATGGATGGTAGAAATATATTTTCATAATCTGCATAAATAAAAACAACAAGGTAGCAAGTGATAAATGTGAGCACAAACGGTATTGCAATGCTTGAAAACAAGGCCTAGGGTCCGTACTTTTGCTAGTGCAATCTTTCAACAATGCTAATATAATTGGATCATATAACCATCCCTCAAAGTGCAATGAAGAATCACCCCAAATTTCCTATCTAGCGAAGAACATAAGACGAAATTGTTTGTAGGGTACGGAACCACCTCAAGCTATTCTTTCTGATCAATCTATCCTAGAGTTTGTACTAAAATAACACCAAGCTATTCTTTCTGATCGATCTAACCAAGAGTTCGTACCAAAATAACACCAAAGCAAATTCAGATTCATAATAATCCAATCCAACACAAAGAACCTCAAAGAGTGCCCCAAGATTTCTACCGGAGAAACAAAGACAAGAACGTGCATCAACCCCTATGCATAGATTACCCCAATCTCACCTCAGGAATCCGTGAGTTGAGTGCCAAAACATATATCAAGTGAATCAATACGATACCCCATTTTCACCATGGGTATTCATAGAAACACATACATCAAGTGTTCTCAAATCCATAAAAGTATTCAACCCGATAAAGCGAAATCTCATAGGGAAAACTCAATTCATCACAAGATAGAGAGGGGAAAACATCATATGATCCGACTATATTAACAAAGCCCGCGATACATCAAGATTGTGACATCTCAAGAACACGAGAGAGAGAGAGAGAGATTAAACACATAGCTACTGGTACAAACCCTCAGCCCCCAGGGTGGACTACTCCCTCCTCATCATGGTGGCCGCCGGGATGATGAAGATGGCCATCGATGATGATCTCCCCCTTCGACAGGGTGCCAGAACGGGGTCTAGATTGGTTTTCGTGGATACAGAGTCTTGCGGTGGCGGAACTTCCGATCTAGGGTCACTTCTGATGGTTTCTATATTTATAGGATTTTTGGCATTGGTTTCACGCGAAGATGGGCCTCGAGGTGAGCACAACCCACCGGGACGAGCCGGGCCCACCAGGCGCGCCCCGGTGTCTTGTGCCCTACTCCTTCACCTTCTGGTCCTTCCACAAAGCTTCGGGGGTCTCTTTTGTTCCAAAAAAATCCTCGAATAGTTTTAGCTCATTTGGAGAACTTTCATTTCTGCACAAAAAGCAACACCACAGTAGTTCTGCTAAAAACAGCGTCAGTCCGGGTTAGTTCCATGCAAATCATACCAAAACCATATAATATTTTTGTAAACATGGCATGTATACTTCATAAATTATAGATACGTTGGAGACGTATCAACTGCTCCAACGGAGACGTACTTCCCCTAAAGGGAAGGAACTTCGGTAACACATCCTCGTCCATCGACTCCACTTGTGGTTATTTCTTACATTTACTTTGTGCAAGCTATTATTTTGTTGTATCATTTGCTTGCTTGTGTTGTTGTTGTTAGCATCATATAGGTTGTTCACCTAGTTGCATATCTAGACAACCTATTTGTTGCTAAACCTAATTTGTTAAGAAAAGCTAAAAATTGGTGGTTGCCTATTCACCCCCTATAGTCAACCATATCGATCCTTTTAATTGGTATCAGAGCCTCGTCTCTTTTTAAAGGCTTTAACGCCTAAAGAGTATGGTTGATGGGCTTAGGGACGATGAATTACCCGCGACTGAGGTGATGGGGTTAGGGATGATGAATTACCCACGAGCGACAGTGGGAAAGGGAAAGGAGGGAGGCGGAGCAGTCCGCGCGCCGCCGTCGCGGGATGCAGGCGGAGCCCGATGAGGATGCGCGGATCCTTGAATGGGTCTACCGCCGGTCACTTACGACCACGAAGACGGATGCTCGGTGGCTCCGCCGAAAGAATGCCAAGGCGCTCCGAATTGCTATTGAGTAATCCGAGCGTGAGGCGGCGGAGGTGGCTCAGCTCGCCAAGCTCAAGCGGCAGCAGGACAGGGTGGTCCCGCGGCTTAAAGGGCTCGTCATTCTCTTCGACGACGACGACGACGGCTCCTCGTCCGATGACTCGAATGACCCACCACCAGCTGCCAACGCCTATAGCTGCGCCGGCGATCGGAAGGGCAAAGAGCCAGCAAGGACGTGGTGAATCTCCACCGTCTTCGTCTTCAATTTGTAGTTTCTAGTAATGTAGTTTAAATCAGTCTGTCGTTTATGTGAATTATGTGAACTTTGTCGATCTTTTGGACACCCATCGATGATCTTCTGGTGATTGGAATGTCCATTTCCCTGTCCAATTCTATGTTTGTGTGATGATCTACGTTCTTTTTACCTACGTTGCATGCTAGCATGGATATGAGGGACTGGATATGAGATACACGGATGTGGACGACATGATTTCAGGAGTGCCTGGCTAGTGCCCGCGGACGCACCCGGGCGTGTCCACGGGCGTTTGAGGGCCCGGATTTGCAGGTCTCGGCTATAGATGCTCTAACTCAGGGATGCATTCGAAATGTCAATGTCAGGCCCATACCTCAAGTGAATGGGAGGTACATGAGTAGTGAGTTTGTTGTTGATGGCGAAAGTGGAGGCACCGATGCCGACGTGGGATGTTGCTTGACGAGGATGATCGATCTGTATGCTGTTGAGATTGATCGTGGGGACGAGACAAGTGGTGGTGGTGGCATCAGGGACCCCGTTGACAGTGGCGTGGGCGGCATTGTTGACGGTGGTGACCTTATTGTTGTTGTTGGTAACAACAACTTGGTTCGAACCATCCGTCAAACAAGTGATGTGCGGCGTGACGATGCACGCAAGGGTCACATCATGGATGACCTCGAGGATCTCTTGGGGCCTTGGCGGTGGAAGGAGATGTCAGGGACAGGCGCCGATGCCTCAGTAGTGGTGTCCAACGAAGGGGTCGGTGATGGTGGATTGTGGATGTCGGCGGGCGTACTGGTGGCCCAACTGACGACAAGAGCGTCCAGTTTGGTGGTGAGGGACTCGACGTTGTTGGTGTTGCGTCGATCAGGGCGTTGAGTCGCTCTAGACACTCACTGATCAATGGATCCATGGCCCTTTAACGATCCTCTCGGATGGTGGTGGTGGAAAAAATTTGATGAAGAATTTGGGGGAGGAAGGGTGGGACCCGAGGCGGAGCCTCTTGGGGACAATTCCGGGCTCTGCCAAGTGCAAACTTTTTTAGAATATCTAGCCCATTAGTTGGCCCGGTTTCTGAATAACGATACAAAAACTTGCACTTTCTTATTGTTCTTTGGTACCCGTCTTAACCAGTCGGCCCTCTCTTATATTTGGTTCACGCTCCGCCACTGGGTGGGACGAGCTTACCAGTAGGAGATTATAGAGGTGGAGGTAACTAGTTCATCATGGATATAAATTACAGCAGTAAAGGGGTTCAAAGGAGAAAGCCATAGGCATGAGAAAGGGGAGCCGCCGTGCCGTTCGTGATCCACCGGATGATCTGCTCATTGTTTCCTCCAAGGCAGAAGTAGCTGTAGAGCTTGAGGATTCTTAGTCGGGCCAAGCCCAAGTCATGTCCAAAGTCAAGCCCACGTACACGTATGGGGCCAGGGGAGGGGCCCGGCAATTTATTTGATATACGTTTAATATTTTTCAAATGCATGATTAACAATGTTGGTAAAATACATGTTTTTCAAATACAAATTCAAATATGGGTTAAATATATCAAATACGTGTTAAATCAACATTGTTTTTAACATTTTAGTATATATTTTTTAAAACTAAAGTACTTCTTTGTGGAAATATATGTATTTTTTTTTATAGTATAAAAAAGTAAAAATAAATAAAAAGGTAAAACGAAACGAACCGAACGAACAATTTTTTTTTTGAACTTTTGATGTCTAATGTTGGATAACAAGGCTTAGCGAAATCACTAACTGAGGAGTACTTCCTCCAAAGATTACTTCACCTCCCAGGTCATGACAAGTGGCGTGCTGCATGTGCGCCACTTGTCGCAACCTAAGAGTTTTTCCTTTTTCTGTAGATCCGTTTATTCAAAACAATATATTTCTTAAACAGTGCGTCCATATCTCGATTCATTTTCACCATTGGATTTCTCGCGTCGAGATCTTTAAAACTAGATCCCATGTGGATAGGTTTTGATGAACTTTTTTTCACGAGAAAAATCAGACAAAACATCGGACCGTGAGCACACTTTATTCCCATTCGAAAGCCGTTTTCGAGAGGCACAGTCGCGCCTCTCGTGGAAGCAAACACGTGCCTCTCACGGAAGCAAAACCGTGTATTTCATGAAAGAAAAGAAAAAGAGAAAAATCATTTATTTATTGTTTTCAAGAGGCACGGCCATGCCTCTTGCGGAGGTAAAATCGTGCGTCTCAAGGAAGAAAAAAAGGAAGGACAAACAATTATTTTTTCGTTTCAGAGAGGCATGAACAAAACCGTGCCTCTCATAGAAGAAAAACGCGTGTTTTCCGTTTCCAAAAGGCAATGTCGTGCCTCTCGCGGAAGAAACAAAAAAGATAAAATGCATTTTTTCTTCGTTTTAGAGAGGCACAACCGTGCCTCTCGCGGAAGCAAAACAGTGCCTCTCACTGAAGAAATAATGCATTTTTTTCATTTCTGAGAGGCACGGTTGTGCCTCTCGTGGAAGCAAAACCGTGCCTCTCGCGAAAAAGAAAGAAAACGTGTTTTTTCGCGTAAAAAGAATTCATTTTTTTATCCAAAAGCTAACGAAGACCGGTGAAAACCAAAAAGCCAAAAAAACCAGTAAAAAACCATCTAAAAGCCGAAAACACGTGCGAAAAAATAAAATAAAAAACAAAATCCGGAGGAACCGCTCAGAGCGCGACATATGTCGGCGGCTGAATCTCCTAGTGACCCTTGGGGAGGCTTGGAACGAGTGCTCTTTAGTTAGTTGCTCTTAGTGCCTTGCAGCTCAACACGCTCGTGGGGTTTATATGGGCTGCAGTACCCATGGATCATTTTATTCTTTTTTTAATATGTAAATTATATTCGCAGTAAAGAAATAAATCTTTTTGTACTATAAAAATAAAATAATTTATTTTATTAAAATGTTCATGTATTTATAAAAATACACTATTATTTTAGAAAATATTCATGCAACTAAAGTAATATTTATGCATTATAATAATGTTGCATAATATAAAATCTACATATATTTAATAAATATCAGTACTAGTATAATTATTATAAAATTATATACTTGAACTAGGTAATTGCCCGTGCGTTGCAACGGGGCAAACATATTCTGGTGGCTTAATTGTGTCTAACATATACCTTAGGGACCATTGGACTGTATTAAACTTCTTCCTCGCCCAATTAAATCACTCTCTACTTTCCTGATCGAAGCTCGACACCTACGTCCAGACTCCCCCTAAAAGATTTGCATGAATCATATGTTTGAACTCCCTTTAGAGACATGCACAAATCATAGGTATGGGAAAGTACACTGATATCATGGGCATGGATAGTTGGAACCCATGTTGGCAAAACTTCCACAACTGGATGGAATAATCAATATTATGAAGATCGCGATGTAGAGGAAATATCACCTGTAAATATGACACTTTGCTTTTATTCTAACAAAACAAAATTCAAAAATGAATGTCCGAAAAATAGACTTGTTTATGTAAAAATTGTGTGTTGCTATGGAATAAAATTACGATTTTCAACAATGTTTAACTAACTCTTATGATTTGTTGATATAAAAATGAATTTAAGAATTATCTACAAGGTTTGCAATATTTTACCATGTAGAGATGATAAATCAATTTAAAAAGGCACTCATTCCGCACTATCAAGCTGCGATCTGTACCGCTGCACCCCGGCCCTCTCGACTCCTTACCTCTTGCGAGCACCATCGCTGCCGTAAAAGGATATTTCCAAGCCAGTAAAATGCAGGATAGCAAGAAATTGGTAACCCATATTAGAGAAAATTGCTATACTCAATCTTCATTTTATGCAGCAAAGATGCACCTAAAGAAATGTTTAATATTTCACTGGAAATAGTTATGAGTTCAAACAGATCAAGTTACTGCGAATTATAGGATTTTAACACCTTGATTAGCTATTTGTGGAAATCTCTGATCAAATAAGCTGATTACGCTTCTTACAATAACTATTTTGAATTTTCGATTGAGTCGATCATACATGTAGTTTCATTGTATAGAAAGATGTTTCGAAGTCAGTAAAATACAGAATATTAGTCCATATTTGATACAATTGTCAAAACTGTTAAAATCCAATATGTGCCGTAAAGCAATATAACCGGAAAAAAAATGAGCATGTTTCGAGCTATTTTCATGAATTGCATTTAATCAACTGAAATTCTGAATGTAGTGGGCTAGAATGTTCAACGTCATCTTACATAACACAAATCCTGAATATATAGTTGGCTGATTGGTTTTCGGAAACATTCTACTGTCTTCAATCATTTGCATAGGACCATCAAATAAATGTAAGACCATCATTTGGCGTCTTCATAGTTTAGTTTATGATCATTGTTCGCTGAACAACATGATCAGAACATCAAGAGCAAACTTTAGATTTTCCATCAAATTTTCTAAACCAATAGTATGCATCAGTTGCAGGCACAAAAGACAGCAGGGTGCACTTGTGCACGCACACAACAACACTTACAGTTTGGAAATATAAGATCATGTCTTCTGGCCGGTACAGCCCTACTTACGTGCACAGGTCGTAACCGATGAAAGTGCAGTCCAGTGGATGCTTGTAGCGCCGACGTCCTCCGGCATGGCATCCTCACGCCGCTGCATGGCCCATTGCCAGGCCAAACAATGGTTGCCGTATGAAGACCCTTGCCGCATTTATCGACGCTGGCTTGCCACAATCACCGAAACCCAAAGCGCACTGCGCACCTCGCCGGATAAAACATCGGCAGCCCCAGTGGCGGACAAGAAAGGTGTGGAAGCAGGGACGAGAAACCCCGTGGTGTTGCCACTGAACAACAGCAGCATAGCGGCAAAATTGCATCTCTCACGCGGGTCTCCCCTGATCGTCACCAGCGCCGTGTCGCTCCATCTATGACGCATCTACCGATCTCCTTCCCAAATCGACCGCTGTAGCCCTATTCCCTCTCCTCCCTACCCCCTCCGTTCGAGCAGGGGCGTACGTGCATCAGCCCCGCAACGCACACCAGCGCGTGATCACGCACCTTAGCTGCCTCGCTGCATGAAGAGAAGGCGAACCTCTACCTCGGCTAGCGACCCGCTTCCCGCGTCCCCTCTTTTCCCGGACGGTGACCTCTCCTCTACTCGGGACGCCCCTCTCTCTCTCCACGAGACCACCACGATCGACTTGACGCGCCCTCTAAATCCATGATGAATCTAGACGGGCGAGGCGAGAGAGGGAGGGTTAGGCATCTGGCCGGTGGCGGCTGGGAGGAGCGAATAAGGAGAGGATCGAGGCAGGCAAGGTGAGTGAATGATTAAAGGAAGGAAAAGAAGACATTACCGTCTGTGATTGACCTAGATTTATTTGCTACCCAAGTATGATATTAATTGCCATATGTGAATTGAATGAATTACCAAATATGATCGGGAGGAGAGGGAAATCGCTGTAGTGGTGGGGGAGGACCGGACGAAGGGTGGGAGGACGTAAGGGGGGAGACGGAACCTTACGGTTCTTTTAGGTAGTAGAGATAAATGTTCATATAATTTTTAAAACATTCATGTTTATAATATAAAATTCATTTACCACCTCTGCAACTAAATACAAAACACCCATTTAAACCTCATGAGCGGGTTCGGCTTCAGGACATTAAGCATATTCACCGACAGTGACCCCGACGGCACGCTGCAAGAAAGATGCTTCGGCCCAACCCAGTCACCGACAGTGACCCCGACGGCACGCTGTCACGGTACGCAAGTGTCGTATACACACTTTGCACACTAGAATTGAGCCGTGCGTGCATGCTAGGACACGTTCTGGGAAATATTTTTCAACTTACAACACCAAACTGCATATGCGATACAACTTCACGTACCACCAATGTATTTGCCTCTTAAATCATGCCCATATTTCCCAGCGATTTAATATGCTAATGGCACAATTATTGTTATGCCTACTATTGAGAGCGAACTTCAGCATGTCAGAAACCTCATCCTACATTTTGCTGCTAAGACTGGAGTGAATATTAAGCACAACAAATTAGCGTTGGTCCCTATCAATGTATCTGATGCTCAAATTCAAAACCTATTAATATCTTGGGGTGTCAAAAAGGATCATTCCTGAGGACGGGGCGTCGACCGTTAATTTGGCAATGAGGTTCTTGTCACCCCACCCAGTTCAAGTCCGCTTGGACGCGTGGTCTTCATGAGTTCTCTATAAAGAAAAGCCAACGAGGGTTAGCCCTTGGGTTGGTCTCATTTTTTAAAAAGGATCATTTCTTTCACTTAATTTGGACTTCATCTCAACACATCAAGACCCAAAACTGAGAATTTCACCCCCATTTGTCAAACAATAGAAAGAAGACTTGTTGAGTGCTTCAATCTTTTATCCTGTGATGGAAGGCTGCAGCTAATCAAATACTCCCTCGGTCTCATAATGCAAGACGTTTTTTGATACTACACTAGTGTCAAAAACGTCTTACATTATGTGACGGAGGGAGTATTTGTTTTCATCCCTACCAATCTTCTTCATGTGATCGCTCACCCTACCTAACCCTCAGCCGCCGCCTCCTAACCATAAGCCGCCGCCGCCGCCACAACTACTGCCACCGCCTCGGTCCCCCTCCTCTTTCTCGTCCGGCGGCCTCGTCGGCGGCAAGAGGAGTGGGAACCCGTCCGTCTTGTTTTATTTTTTTTAATTTTTGTTTCTCCGGCGGCATCGACGAGGTTGTGGCGACAATGGCATGTTGGAATAAAGTCTCTCCGGTCTCTTCCTACCTCAACGACGTTCGATCCGGCGCCGGCGAAGGGCCTGTGAGAGTTTGTGTCCCCAGATCGGTTGGTTCCCTTCAGATCTTGGCAGTTTGTGTGTCTTTCAAGGAGTACTTTTGGCTAGCGTTTGGTGTGGCGACCACGACATCTTCTTCTGTGTTGTTTTGTGGCTTAACCCGGTTTCTCCAACCCTTTGATCTGGTGGTGGTGGATTGCAAGCTTGTTCTGCTTGGGGTGATGCTCCAGCCGATGCTGCTTCGACGACTTTTAGATCTCGTCTCAAGGGGCGAGTGGCTATTGCGGTCTTCAAAGCCTTGTATGGCGAGGGCATTTGCAGGTATTGCTTTTCTTTGCTGTTGGTTCAGTGCAATTTTCAATCACCGGCGGGCAGCCTACAATCAGAGGAAGAAGAAGACTAGCATGCTTTTTATTGTAATTTTATTTTTTACTGGTCGTTCTACGTACAGTTGTCTTTCCTTTGTACTGGCCTTTGTTTTTCTCGATGATAATCAGATTTAAGATGCCCTTTGGGTGTCTTTATTCAAAAAAAATCTTCTTCATGTGCATCCGAGCACCGCTGGTCACTATTTCTGACCAGAATAGTAAATATCTCAAAACACTTTCCATGGAGAAAATTTGGACAAGAATACAATAGGCCTCCTCAAGTCGCATAGGATAAAAGGTTTGCAAGCCCAAAAGGCACGAGGACTAGGCATCCTGGATACAGAGATTCACAACAAAGCTCTGCTCATAAAAATCTTGCATAGGTTCTTTAATCGGGAAAATTTGCCTTGGGTTAAACTTGTCTGGGAAGCTTATTATAGCAATGGCCTTCATTTAAAAAAAAAGCGATACTTTTGGTGGAAGAATTTGCTTGAGCTTATTCACATTTTCGGGCGAACAGGACCCCACCCGCTCCTTGCTGACGCGCCTGCGTCTCGAAACCCGTCTCCGCCGCCGGCGAGAGGTCCCTCCCCGTCCCTCCTCCTCCTCGCCGCTGCTGAGGGCGTCCGCGGCAAAGCCCGTCTGGCCGCGCGGCGGCGGGCTCTCCCTCCTCCTGCCGGGATCCGTGGCCTGGTCGGCCGCTTCATGGGGCCGAGTCCGCGAGCTCTCCGGTGGCGGGACGCGGATCTGGTAGCTGCTTTGTCTTTGGGGCGGCGGATCGCCCTGCAGGTGGTGGCGGCGGAGCTTTGTTCTTGCGGCCGATCTGGTGGTAGCGTGGGCTAGGTCGGTCGCGTCCGATCCGCCGATCTGCGGGTGTCGTGGGTGGCGGCGGCCATCGCTTTGAGAGGCCCTCCTCTTCGACGGGGGCGCGGCTGGCTGCTGGGTGCCGTCCTTGGCCGCTACCGGGCGGCGGCGACGATGAGTATGGTTTCGATCCGTAGGTGGTGGCCTCCTTGTGCCGTTCTCCACGACCGGCCGGGATTTGGGGCCCTTTGGTTCTCCGTTTTGCGGTCGGGCGTTGGTGCGGGATCTAGGTCGGGAAACCCTTGACCAGCGAGGCCGGTCACGATGTTGGCGGCGCCCATGGCGTCGTTCTCCTTCTTGTGGGCAACATCGAGACCTACACCCGCCCTCCGCCTCTTGGTCCCGGCGAAGCCCAAAATCTCTGGATTGGGTGGTGGCGGCGCGCCGGCGTCGCTTTCTTCTTGAAGGCGCCACCTTGGGAGCTCTTCGTGGTCGTGGCTCGGTGCGGTGGTGGTCTGCTGGTCTTGATCGCGTCCATGCTCGGCAGTGCGGTGGGTGTTTGGGTCTTGGCGGAGACGATGACGATGTATGGGTTTCCTTTAGGGGTGAGGTCGCCACGGCTGTGTCCTATCCTCGGCAACTGGTTGGCTTTGTCCATGCGTGCTCGGGGTGAGCTGCTCACTTGCCGACGGGTCGGCGTCCTTCGATCCGGGACGAGAGGCGGGGTGCCCTCTTCGGAGGCAGCGACGGACAGCAAGTTTGACCTTGGGAGGGACAGAGTGTGGCTTTCCTCCGGTGGAGAATAGCTCCTTGTCGCATCGTTGATGTCATGATCTGAGGCCGTCGTGGGCTCCGATGTCCCATTGGTCCTCTGGAGCTCGTTAGCTGTTCCGTGGAGTTGTGTATCTTGTCGATGTATTTTCTGTTTCTTGTTGTATGGCCGGTTGTAATGTGTGGTTTGCTTTATATATAAAGCGGGGCGAAAGCCTTTTTGGGTATTCACATTTTCAAAGATCCTGCAACTTTCAAAGTGGGAAATGCTAGCTCTGTCCTGTTTTGGCATGACTCTTAGTTGGAGCAACCCCTCTCTCAGAAATACCCTGTTGGATTCTTTTGCAGTCAATGATAGAGACACCACGTGGATTTCGGAACATAGTTCTAGGTGCACCCTGTATAGCATTTTAAGTTTAAATATAAAATAAAATCAAACAATTCTGGGTTTTGTGTGTGTGTGTGGCAAACATGGCAAGTGTTCTACTTACGTATGAAGTTTTGCAGAAAAATGACTTCGGTGTTCTTTTCGACGAAAAAGTTTGCAGCTTTAAAAATCTTGAATAGTAACTTTTATATAGAGACCCTCCGATTCACTGGTCTCGCCGGGATCGGCGCTCCTCAACCCACCCCCGCCTTCAGCCTCGCCAGAATTGAGAATTGACTGACGCCACAATTTGCTTCAGCCACTAATTAGCAAACGCGAACATTAAGAGCCAAAATATGCATATCGCCACACGGATGCTACCAACTACAAGCGCTTAACATTAAGAGGCTAACCTGTGTCTTCTAACTAAGACGTTCCACCACTTGTGTCCGTGCGTCTTCTAACAAGGGTAAGCTGCTGACCGGAAGATGAAACAGTACAAGAAAACAGTACAGGAAACAAGCGATGACCAGAACAACGAGTAATGTTCAATCTGTCTTTATGTTTGCTATTAAGTTGTCTGCAGGAGCAAATCTCCCACCATGTCTTCAGTTCAGTTCAGCTTTGTCGAAAATAAAAATGTCTTCAATTCAGGTAATAAGTACTGTAATGTAAAGTCTGTAACATAGATGCAGTCTAGCTCACGATGAGATTTCTAGTTCGAAGGTAATACGCTTAACACTTGGGCGATCTCATCTACATGCATGCGCCGCCGCGCCGCGCCGCGCCGGTCTAAAGCCAAGACGGGGTTTTGACGATGATGCTCCTCAGCGGGTTGGCGACTTGGCCGCCTCCAGCATGCTCCACAAACTCCGCCGGAGTGAGGAAGCTTCCATGGCACATACACATGATCCTCAGCTCGTCAACTCTGCTGTACTGGTACAGAAAGCCTTCAGTCCTCATGCCATTGTGGAGCCCCCTCGTCCACACCAATGGCATCTCCCGCAGGGCCGCGGGTCTCCCTGAAGCACCTTGCTGCTCTGCCCTAGTACCAAGGGTTGCGGCCATCATCACCGCCAATGCTAAAGAAGAAGCGGTTGCCATGACGCCGTTTGTACCCTCAGACCGGGGCACAACAGCTGATGACAGGCTCCGCCCTTCAGCCCTAGGAGTTCCTGTAAGATCAGACACCAACAAATACAATAGAGATCAACAGAAGCAAATCTGATAGTAGAATAAGAACCAACCGCCTCTGAACAACAGCATGTGTAGAACAGTCCGAATCTATCAGTAGTAGTTTTACAACGAGGATTGGTGTACCAGGTAACGGAAGCCATTCCATGGCCTACAAGTTCTATGAGTTTTACGAAAAGAAGTCCAAAAAAAAATAGATGAACTGACCTTGACAAATTGAAAAACAAAGCCTTTCTATGCATGGAAATGGATCATCATATGTACAGCAAGGTCTAGGTAATTCAGTGTAACAAGAACCAACACGTACAGAAGAGCCTGATTGGTAATTCAGTTTAGCATCAAAAAGTGCTTGAATTAACAGTAGTTTTCGAAGTAATCTGGGCGCAGCCAACATTAATTCAGTTTAACATTGTTCCACAAGATAGTTGGAAAGTTCCATGGCCTAAAAAAAGCTTGTGTAGCAATCATAATATTTTGCCATGGGCAGTAAGGCCGGCCGTACGAGCCGCCCGCTCGAGAAACACAAAGAAGTGACGGTCCAAGTTAAGTACTGTATTTCCCAAGTAAAACTCAACACGATTCTCAAAAGAAAAGAAAAGGCACATTATTCTCTCTCTATTATACGTATATTAAAAAATATAAAACTCGCACTAGTACTGGCGATATGTACATGGGCATATGCATCGGGAGCATAGATTTAGGAGCTAGGAGTACCACGATAATGCAGCTTATCGTTTGTTAGATGATCAACACTGCGTCGGCAAAACCTAGCTGCAGGAGTTAGCATAGTCAGTTATTGCTATCTCTGCACACTGGTAGAAAAAAGGCCTTTAGTCCCGTTCAGAAGGCCTTTAGTCCCTACCAGCAACCGCGACTAACTATCTTGCGACTAAAGACCCCTTTAGTCGCGCCTCTTACGAATCATGACTAAAGGCTTTAGTCCGGTTCTCGTGGCTAACTGGGACTAAAGGCCTCCTCCGCAGTTTAAATTTTTTACTAATTTTTTTTGCTGAATTTTTTCATTTTTTTATTTTCAAATTTCTGAATTATTTTAACCTCTAATCTCTAATCACCACCCTCATCACTGCTCAATTTATCCTCTAATCTCTAATCACCCTCATAATTCCAAATCATCTAACTTCCGAACGGTCACCCATCCTCCCACTCCCCGACTGAGCACGCTTAACTTCCGGGGTTCTATTCTCCTCGTTTCCAAGTCTGCACTTGTTGTTTTCCGACAATAGTAGGATGTCAATTCTATTAACCCTCAGGTATTTAGCTTGAGCATGAAGTGACACATTTCACTGTTTGAGTTTGAAACTATTGTTTTAAAAAACAATAATTATTTAGTAACACTAATATTTCTGGAATAATTAGTTTGACCATTTTTTGACCACAGTTTGACCACATTTCACTGTTTGAGTTTGAAACTATTGTTTTAAAAAACAATAATTATTTAGTAACACTAATATTTCTGGAATAATTAGTTTGACCATTTTTTGACCACAGTTTGACCAGATTTGACCAAAATTTAAAAAAACTGAAATAATTATTTAGTAACACTAATATTCTAGAATAATTAGTTTGACCATTGTTTGACCACAGTTTGACCACAATTTGAAATTTTTGAATTTTTTGCCTCTCGAACTTAAAAGCCCGTATCTTTTTTTCTGTTAGGTTTTGGGGATTCTAAAAATGTTTAACGGGTTCCCCGTTAAATTCGGATGTAACTTTTCGAGTAGATGATTTTTCATATAAAAACTTTTTCATCCGAGTTCGTATGCAAAAGTTATGCCAATTTTAAGAATTTCGAGAGATTTTGCAAATAAAGTCGAAATTCATATTTGTTAATTTTCCCAACAACTAGACCACATATCACATGGAAAACTTATTTTATTTTATTTTTTGACATTTCCATAATTTTCTTTTGTTTTTCTAAAACCGAAAAGGCGATCCGGGGGTGTAGAGTTTGAAAATGAGGCCTCAAATCCCTTTAGTCGCGGTTGGCGGACCAACCGGGACTAAAGGTCTCGCCAACCATGACTAAAGGTTCGAGCCATTAGTCGCGGTTGGCTGCACTCAACCGGACTAAAGGTCAACCTTTAATCCCGTTGGCACAACAACCATGATCTAAAGGCCTTCGGCTACTGAGGACCTTTAGTCCCGGTTGGCGAACAACCGGACTAAAGCCCTCACATGCACCACCGGCCACCGAGCGCCACAGGCCCGAGCCTTTGGTCGCGGTTCACCTCGAATCATGACTAAAGGTCCCATTAGTCGCAGTTCCTCTGACAAATTCGCGACTTATGGGTGGACGGAGGCTTTGTTTTTCCACCGATGGCGCCTGTTCAACTACACGTTCAATAGGACAAATACTACACGGAGGGAGTATATGCCAAAAAAAACATCTTATAATTATGTTACAGAGGGGGTATGAAGAATAATGGAACCAACCTTTTAGGAAATAACCACATGTTTGTTTGGTAATATTAATAGATCCACTCTAGTAGACCCTTTAGCTAATTATTTTTCCAGTCAAAAATAGTTAGTTTAGCCTAAATATGAATCATGTTGACGTAAATATTAAAGGCAAAGAAACAAATGGGAATAATGTGCATCATGTGGAAGCATGTTTTGGGGGGATCTAGTCGTGGAGAAGGGGCGGGGTTGCTTTGCTCACTTGCACTCTCGCAACCAATCGTGTGTGATTTGGTCTCTGGTCGACGACAAAGTGGTGGTGGTAAAGGGGCTGCCGAAATCCATACTCGAAATGGATTTTTGCTCGAACATCAGTGTCAACTTTGATTGCTGATTCCGACACTCCAAATCCGTGTGGATTCGAATGCTATTTGCCGCATCCAAGAAAATATTAGACTAGGTAAGCAAGCACATATGCTTCACAACGTAAAAGGTGCTTGATATGGCATCGTTGGTGCGACAAACAATCACGGTACTACCGTACAACAAACATCTCCGGCATTGCTCGGACATCCTTGCCAAACTTTGGTTTCCAAGTCAACATCCCCAAATCCATGTTGGATTTTAGTGTTGTTTTTTTGTTTAAGAATACATACCATATGAGGCACCAAAATCGAAATACTATGTTTGAGTCCATGTTGAGTGCATATGTGTATAATTCTTGAGTGTCGGGACCATGAGGCGGGCGTCATTTAACTTGTTCCTCGATGATAGACCTCTAGGATGTCCATTTTTTGAGTTTCACACTCTGAATCCGTGTTGGATTAGAGTGCTTTTGACGTATCCAACAATATCATGGTGGATAAGGCACCGAGATCCTCTACCACGTCTTAGGAAGTGTTGAGCATATGGGCATTGCGAGGTCTACCCTCGGAGCTAGCCTGTCCAACGATGTTGAACTTGTTCCTATATGATTTAGACCTCTACAGTTGTCCAACTTCAATTGTTGAATCCAGTACCGTGTCTGAGTAAATGTTGAGTAGGTAAACAACTCATCGGGATCGCCAAGATACAACGAAATGGCGACCGTCGGGACTAGGATGGTCGACGACGTTCGACTTGTTCCTAACCGACATATCACGGGTTTCCAACGTTGATTTCTGAATATGATAGTCCAAATTCGTGTTAGATTTGATTTGAGCGTTACTTGCCATGTCCAACAATCATGTTGTATAAGGCAATGAAATCATGTACCACGTTTGGATAAATGTTTGACTAGGTATCATGTGCTTCATCTTGGATTTGGGTGTTATTCATCGTGTCCAAGAATACCATGTCGAATAGGTTGCTGAAATCATGTACCGCATCCAAATAAATGTTTGAATGGGTATCATGTGCTTCATGAGAAACAACGAAATGGCAAGGTGTTATACTAGGTAACCAAGCACATATGTGAGACAAGGTACACCGAAATGCCGAGCATCGGGGCTAGGATTATTGACATTGTTCGACTTGTACCTCAATGATAGACCTCAACAGGTTTCCAACTTTGGTTACCGAATGCGGTAACCCAAATTTGGCTCATACTTGAGTGTCATTTTCCATGTCCAACAATTTCTTGTCGAATAAGGCACTGAAGCAGTGTACCACCTTAGAGAAATGTTTGACCAACTATCCCGTGTTCCGCAAGATACAGAGAAATGACATGTGTTCATGCTACTTTGCTGAATGAGTGAATGTCATACAAGGTAAACAAGCACATCACCACCGCAAGGTTTGCTAGAGCGGTGAGCATCCGCACTAGGATGGACGATGGTGTTCTGACTTGTTCCCCAGTGATAGACCATGATGGGTTACTTCAGTTGCCAAATAGGACCACCATGTTGACATTATTTGCATGTCCGGCAATTTCATGCAAAATAAGGCACCAGAAGCGCCACCTCCGAAGAAATGTTTGCCCATGTATCATGTGCTTCGCAAGATACATAGATATGGCAAGCGTTCATGTTACTTCACCAAATGAGTAAAACTTCACACTAGTTAAAGAAGCACATTGGAGTTGAAAGATGTGCCTGGATGGCAAGCATCCGCACTAGCATGGCCAATGATTTTTGACTTGTTCCTCGGTGATAGACCTCAATGGATTTTGAACGTATGTATTCCTTATATAGTGCCCAAATTTGTACTGGATTTGAGCATTATTTGCCATGTCTGAAAACCAAATACGGCACCAGAACCATGTACCACCTCCGGAGAGATGTTTGACCAAGTATCATGTGCTTCGCAAGATACATAGATATGGCAAGTGTTCATGTTACTTCGCCAAATGAGTAAAACTTCACACTAGTTAAACAAGCACATTGGAGTCGCAAGATATGCCGAAACGGCAAGCATCCACACTAGCATGGCCAATGACTTTTGACTTTTTCCTCGGTGATAGACCTCAATGGGTTTTGAACGTCCGTATTCCTTATATAGCGCCCGAATTTGTATTGGATTTGAGCGTTATTTGCCATGTCTGAAAACCGAGTACGGCACCAGAACCGTGTACCACCTTCGGAGAGATGTTTGACCAAGTATCTTGTGCTTTGCAAGATACAAATAAATGGAAAGCATTCATGCTACTTTGCGAGATGAGTAAAATGTTGCACTAGTTATCAAGCACATCAACATCTCACGGTATGCCAGAAGTGTCGGAACGACAAACATCCACACTAGGATGGTCGACGGCTTACAGACTTATTCATTGGTGATAGACCTCGATGGGTTTCAAACTTCCATTTCCGAATATGACCACCTGGATTCGTTTGGTATTGAGCGTTATTTCTCGTGTTTGACATTATCATGTCAAGTAAGTCACAGAAATCATGCACCACATCCATGGCATCATGTGATTCACGAGATACAACGAAATGACAACCATTGATGCTACGTACTCTAACCACATTGGGGTCGCAAGGTATACTAGTATGGTGAGCATCAGGACTAGAATGGCCACCAACTTCTACTTTGTTCATTAGCATAGACCTTGGCAGGTTTCCAGCTTCAGTTGTCAAATATGACATCCGAAATTTGTGGAAGTTCGGTGCTATTTGTGGTGTCCAATTACACCATGTCAAATAAGGCAGTGGAAGCATGTACCACCTTTGAATAAATGTTGATGTAAGTGTCATGTGTATCACAAGACACAATCAAATGAAAAGTATTGGGCCTAGTCTGCCCAACAGGGTCTAGCTGGTGCCTCGATGGATGTCCAACTATGATTGTCATGTCGACACCCAAATCCATGTCAGATTCGAGTATCTAGGGTGTTATTTTTACATGTCAAAAAATCACATGTTGAATCTGGCATGGAAATCAGATACCACGTCTGAGCAAATGGTAAACTAGGTTAGCAAGCACACAGGTGTAGCATGGGTACACTGACATGTAGAGCATCATGGTAGCTGCCCCAATTGTTCATTAGTTACATAGACCTCGATAGGTGTCCAACTTCATTTGTGTAGTACGACAATGGTATCCGTCGTGTCAAATTTCAGTATCGAAATCCAATAACACATTCGACTAAGCATCACTCTTACATCACACATACATGCTAATGCGTTGTTTCGGCTTTGTTACTTCGACGGGTAGGTGCCCCGCCTCACCCGCTACATGTGTCGACGAGGCTCCTCCATCCATCATTCCATCTACTAGTTGGGGTCCTGGATTTAGGGTTTGGTTCCTTGACGACGACGATGGTGGTGGCGTCGGCATGCGTGATAAGCATAGTATTTTCCCTACTTCTGGTCCACCTTGTTGGAGACTATCAATGGTGGCTCTGGTCATTGCTCTTCCGATGTGTTGTGGATATGTTATCTCGTCGTGTTTTGTAGATGGTCTTCGAAGGCGTCGTCGAGTGAAATAGACGACATGCTTCACATCTTGCTCCTTCGCTAATCATCGAAGCGCTTCATGTCTTGGTCCTCTAGCTCCTTCTTCAACCAATGAACTTCGACTAGCTTCAGCTTCGTCGTGAGCTAGTGAGATGAGGTCTCCCCAACCCATCGGCATCTAGGATGGTCATCCAACCCTCTTTGTCGCGATCTGTTCTTCTTACGTCTTCTGGGCCGACCAGTGACTTCTCGGCCACTACGTCAACAATGTTTCCACGACTCCGGTGGTGTTTCAGAGGTTTAGAGGGAATATTGAGTTTTTCTCACGGCATCAATTTCCTGAAGGACCTGTGCATAATTTGCTGCTTCTTTAGGGATGGTCCTCTAGGGCTGGTTCACTTCAATACATGAATTTGGCCTCTTTGCCAAAAAAAGTAGTGAGCTAATAATTGCTTGCGAGTCTGAGGCTGGCGATTGCCCGTCCAAGCAGCTAGCTCACACACTGATTTTACCTTGATTTTCTATCTTCCTAAACTGATACACAAATCATGACAGTGTCCTAGTAGACACTGGCATGCAAACAATTGTAAACAAGATAACTCCATTATGATGCGTAAGTTATCAAATAAGCAAGCCAAACGAGCTGTAGTACAATTCCCGGGTGGAAAACATCGATGATGATACATCATCTTAGGCTCTTATAGCTTGTCAATGCCCTTGGATGTCCTTATTCAGAATAGTAATACACCTAAGGTCCAGCGGCCTAGTATACTCCAGAACTAGGCGTCTTACCCCATACGAAGTACTACTTTATTCACCAACCAGTGCAATGGCAAGAGTAAATTGCCAAAAACCACCACAATTGCGTCGCTTAGTGCGAAAAAACCCCGTTTTCATAAAAGTTTGCCGAAAACACCGATTTTCAGTAATCACGTTGCCTAAAGCACTAACTGGTCGATTGAACGCGTCTTGACAGCGAACCTGGCGTCTCGTCCCCACCAGTCAGTGTGACGTGGCAGTTAACGTGGCTCGCATTGACCTGGTTCGACTGGACCGAGTCAGTCAACGTTGCTACCATATGGGGTCCATTTGTCATAGGAAGAAAACATAAAAGATTTTTTTTCCTCTCTCTTTATCTCCCCACGAGCCACCGCCTCGATCCGCCACCACTCACGGGACGACTGGCAGCCGCACCCGCCGGAGCGCCGCCGGCCGGCGAGCTAGGCCGTGAGCTGAGCGGAGCAAGGCGACAGTCGTGTCTCGCCAGAGTTGGAGAGCATGCGGTTTCCCTTCCTTTTTTTCTGTCCGGAGAGAAAGAGAGCTCCGCCTGAGCACAACCACCATAGACCGCGCGACTAACGGCCTCTGTCGACCTCGCACCCATGTCCAGGAACATCGCCCTCCTCCTCTACGTCCTCCTGCACCTTGAATTTGACGGACGCGTCCCAACCGCCATTCGCAGGTCTTCTTCCTCCTCTCCGGCCGGACGTCATCGTCTCCAAAATTTGTCGACGGCACTGCACCATCGACTTCCTAGACTCCTCCATTGGCTCCGACACGACGCCACACACACGCTGGACAAGATCCTGGCCATGGCCACTCACGCCGCTCCCCCCAGCGCCCCGCCGTCCATGGCGCGCCGCAACACGTCGACTCCGGCAACACGGCCGCGGAAGCCTCCTAGCCCTACGTCACTGCTCAACCTATCCAGATCACCACCACCAGCTCCTCCGGCTTCTGCGGCCCGCAGTGGCCATTGGCGGGGAGGTCGTCGTGGCGGAGGCCATGGCGTGTGTCGGGCACGAGGCAGGTGGAGCTCAGGGGTGGGGAACGAAGGAGAAGAACGGCGCTAGAGGCGGGTCTGGCAATGCTCGGCTCGCCGGAGTCCGTCGACGGACGGCGGCGAGGAGCCGTGCAGTGCGCGTAGCGCGAGCAGCGGCCGGTCGCTGCACACAACGTATTCGATAAAATGAACAATTGTGCTGACGAGTGAGCCCTTTTGTTAACTTAACGTTTCAGTCGACGGCGTTAATTTTTGGTGCCACGTCACTCCTAAAAAGGGGCCCCATCTGTCATATTTCGCATAAAATGGCTATTAATTGACCGGTTAGTGCTTTTTGCAACACGATTACTGAAAATCGGTGTTTTTTGCAAACTTTTATGAAAATGGTGTGTTTTCGCACTAAGCGACGCAATTGTGGTGGTTTTTAAGAATTTACTCAATTGGCAAATGGCAAGCGCTAACTCTATTTACCTAAAGTGTGTTGCACCTACGCTCACACGTGAGTTCACTGGGAGTGTCTCAGCTAGTCTCGTATTCCCTGCTTGTGTACTTTGAAGAGGTATAAACATTTTTTTTCTAAAATTTATGTGGATGTAAAACAGTTCAACGTATATTAAAAATTATTGTGTAAATTCGTGTGTTTTCATTCGGGACCACAAGAACGGATAATTGTTGTGTATCTTCATTTTATTTAAAAATACATAATTACAAAAAAATTAACAGTGTTATATTTTGAAAACTATTCACCGTGTATTAAAAATAATTGTGCAATAATAGTAAACTCCATAAATGTATTAAGACATGTTAAAGGTGTTTGTAGAAATTTTAGATTAATTTTACTTAAACTGTAAATTATTCCTTAAAAAATGTTGAACATTTGGTTTCAAATGGGCTAGCATATTCCCTAAATCTTAAACTGTAAATTCTCTCATTAAGCATTAAGTGGCTTCTTGCCCGTTGGTTAGCACAGGAACGCGTATGCAGCACCGAGAGGTCCCTGCTTTGAACATCCGGTTCCTTTAATATCTTGTTCCATTTCCATCTTTAATGTTTCTTGTTGTTCTAGAATGGAAAAAGTTCATTTAAAACCCTGAATTCGTATGGGTTCGGCGAAATGAACCCTCAAGTCGAAATTCTGGTCGATTGCGCCCTAAACTATGTAATCCCGGTCTAAATCAAACCTCCGGGTCGTTTGGATGGCCGGGAATGGGACAATTCGCGGGGGCCGAACACCAGCTCCCTGTTAGGCCGGCCCGCTTTAGTTATTTTCTGTTAAGAAACGAAAATTTGCAAAGGACGCTACACCCGCTCCCTGTTGGGCCGGCCCGCTTTAGTTTTTTTCCGTTAAGAAACAAAAATTCGCAAAGGGCGCTACACCCTGCTCCTTGCTGGGCCGGCCCGCATAATTTTTCCGTTAAGAAAAAAAATAAGCGCCCGGTCAGCTCAAAAACGAAAAAATTTCACAATTTTTTTTAAAAAAAGATTCACGAATTTATAAAAAGTTGATCAATTTTGAAAATAATTCAAGGATTTTGAAAAGAAAAGTCCACGGATATGGAAAAAATTCATAAATTTTGAAAAAGAAACTGTAAAATTGAAAAAGAGTTCGTTGATCTTTTTCTTTACTATTTCTCTTCTATCCTTTCTTTTTTATTCTTTTTCATGTTTATATAGAAAGTTCATTGCGTATATTAAGGAAATCTTCACAGTAATTTCCGAAAATTTCACTCATTTATAAAAATTTCCATCTTGTATTAGAAATTTGTTCAGTGTATATCGCACAATTGTTGAATGTTTATTCGGAAATTGTTCTACATATATTACAAAAATGTTCATCTATCCATATTTTATTCAATAATGCTATCACATATTCAAAAATGAACAATTTCCATCTTCCACGCACCTTTTTCATTTTTTTCTTTAATTCATGAAGTTGCATATTTTCAAAAAATAAGCGTACAAATAAGAACCACATGAACCAGATTTTGAAAAGAATATAAAGTTGTTCATGAAACAGATTATAAATTGTTCAGAATGTTTTTGTTCCATATTTTCGACAACTTTTTAAAGAAGTGTTTGCGATTTTAAAAATTGGTTCCATTTCAAAAGTTCCTCACAAATTAAAATGTTTGTGTGTTCTAATTTTATTCCGGAGTTCAAAAAATATTCCTATATTTCATAAAATTCTAAAAATGTCCGTGTTTTCAATAAGAATCAGGAGTTTGAAAAATGTTTCCGTTTCAAAATTGTTTGTGAATTTTAAAATTTCATGTTTTCAATTTTTCTTCAGGAGTTTTACAAATGTGCATGTTCCAAAAGTTTGCTTGAATTTTCCAAATTTAGTTTCGTAATTTGTTCACAAATTTGAAAGGATTTTCATAAACACTAAAAAAAATAGCGATAGAAATTTTGAAAATATTCGAATCTGGTGTTGATTCTTATTGCTTTGTGTTGTAGATCCTGGGTTCGAGACTTGCCATTTGTTGTTGTAGATCCTGGGTTTGAAACTTGTCAAGTGCGGATTTTTAGCGTTTTCCGCCGATGCGTGCGAGAGAAAAAAAATACACAATTTTTTTAGCTTCGAAATTTCTCAAGTGCGTATTGTTTTTAGCGTTTTCTGCCTATGCGTGCGAGAGAAAAAGTAAAGACACATTTTTTTAGCGAATAAGAAAACAAATGGGCTGGCCTAGCGCGGAGGACGGGTGCATATGCCGTGGTCAACATGCCGCTCCTTGGCTCACCAGCTAGACAAATCCCTATTGACTTTTGCCGGGGTTTGATTTAGACCGGGATTGCAGAGTTCAAGGTGCAATCGACTGGGATTTCGACTTGAGGGTTCATTCTGCCCGACCTCTACAAGTTCAAGGTTTAAAATGGACCGTTTCCTTCTAGAATATATAAAATAAAATCTGGTAGTCCATTTTAGAACAAAAGCTGTCACGTGGTGTGGTTAGCGTCATTTCCTATTTGGCGCCGCAGGCGCCAGCATATTGTTAACTGGCGCCTGTGGTGTCCATGAATGGGCCGGCCCATCTAGGCGCCGGTTGATGATTTTTTTTTGAAAATTCTGTGAACTTTTTTGAATATTGATGAATTTTTTCGAAATTTAGTGAACATTTTTCTTGAAAATCGAGGGACTTTTTTTTCAGTTTCATGATTTTTTTTTAATTTCTATGAACTTTTTTCGAATTTAATGGGTTTTTTTTTCAATTTGATGATTTTTTTGAGATTGATAAACTTTTTTGAATATTGATGAATTTTTTCGAAATTTAATGAACATTTTTCTTGAAAATGGATGACTTTTTTTTATTAGTTAACTTTTTTTCAGTTCCATGAAATTTCCTAAAAACACATGAACTTTTTACAATTTCTATGAACTTTTTTAAATTCGATGAACTTTTTTTCAATTTGAATGAACTTTTTTTCAAATTGATGAACCTTTTTTAAAGATATGAACGAATTTTTTCAAATGGAAGAGCTTTTTTTCTTTAAATCTGTAAACCTTTCTTGATTTTATATTTTTATTTTCGTAACAAAAACCATTTAAAAAAACTGGGGGCAGCACGCTAGTGGGCCGGCCCATGCTAGCAGCGCTGCAGGCGCCGGATCGTGGCGCCTGCAGCGCTGTATAGGTGTTCCCGTGGTTAGCGACGTCTGCTAGTTAGACCAGCAGATCGTTTGTTCAAAACCCCACCACTGCAATTTTTCCACTCCAATTTCATTTGTACTTCTCACTAACGGGTGGGGCCTACAAGGTGGCTGTTTTTAATTAAAATTCAAGGGATTATCTAAAGAAAAAAAAATCTACTAGTCCAATTTCATTTATACTGTTCACTAGCAGTAGTCCCCACCATGCGACGGTATTTAATTAAAATTTAGGGGTTGTGTGCAGAAAAAAACATCACACGCGGGTCAGCCAGCGCCTCACTCACTTCCAGCCACTGACATGTGGGCCATCGCCACGCTGTCATGCCATTCGGACCGCCTCACACACTCTCAGCCACTGCCACGCTGGCATTGCCACGCGAACAGAGCATACGCCCGGATACAGACGAAGAGACTGTGAGACTGCGACAAACAAGTTGAGGCACTCCCACGGATCTCAAACCAGTCTTACAACAATATCTAAAAAAGCACGATTAAACAATTCATGTCCATTATACTGGATAAATAAAAGCATTCATCTGCCGTTACCCCTAACCTAATTAACAAGCACAATATGTGATATGTATGCACCAGCGCACGAGATTAATTGATCAAGAAATACCACTAAATGAGCATAAACAAATACGTACTACTCTACCACATTTGTGTAGCAAAGGACAAATATAGCATTATGGAAACACGAAGAAAGACGCACCTTCCACGGGCTCCTGCTTGATGCGGCTGATCAAAGGGGTCGCCGACGGCTGGAACCCAGCGGCGCCGGCGCTCCCAAGGAAAGGGTTCAAGGTCACAGTCGCACGCAGCAAAGCTGAGGGCTCCACGGCGACGCCATTCGGAGGGAAACCAGTCCCCTGCGATGAGTTTGTCCCGACAGGCGCGGGCGGCGCCACCGCCACCGATGAGGACCCGGCGAGCCCCTCGACTCTCCTCCTCTTCGCCCCGAACCGCCCCCCGAGCGACAGCCCGAGGGTAAGGTCCACCTCCTCAGTACCCGACTCCGAGCGCCGCACCTTCTTCTCGCCGTCGTCTCCGCCGCCGACGCCGCGCAGCGAGTCCTTCGAGTAGGCGTCCATCGCCTGCGCCGAAGCCACGAACTGGTCAGTTCAGAGGAAGCGCCCGCACGGACTCGTTCGTCAATTGGTGTTGGTGAGAGAAACGATCACGTATTCACGTAGGAGGAGGAGGATCGAGAGGAGAGGGGCGCGACTTACAAGGAGTGCGCGGCCGAGGAGGGATCGAGGATACGCTCTGCTCGCCGCTGCCTCGCACGTCGACGAAGGAGACGCTCTCGCAACAGAAACAGTTTGCTCCTCTCCGGAGGCCCCCTCGCGGTTATCGAGGCGTGGGAGTGAAGGGTATTTTCGGAAGCGCGGGCACGGGACGCCGCCCGGTAGGACACTTGTCGTGCCAGGGGGGCGCGTGGCGTCGCCCGCGGCGGAACCGAGCCCGGCCGGAGCGGTAACGCTCGCGGTACAGCCGGGCGCCTGCGGGGCGAACGTGGGGCCACGGGCAAGAGCGGCTGCGGCTGCGCCTGCGCGGCCCCGGAGCTTCAGTTTCAACTCATGCCTTGTCCTCACCGAGCAGAGGGGCTTTTTGGCCCCATCTCCAGCGAACTGCGTGCGGCCAGCTCGCCGTGCGTGTCGACCTGTCTATCTCTACCTATCTCTATCTATCTCTATCATCTGTCCAGCCGCTTAAAAGGCGAGCGTTTTCTGTCTCCACGCACGGCAGGGGGCTCGAGCATGGATCATGTTGCGTCGAACAAGTGTCTGTCTACATGCTGGACAACTGGCTGTCAGTTTTGAGTTTGACTGTAAGAGATAAAAGAGTTTTTACGGTCCAGACTGGGGTGGAATAAGCTAGCTAGGCACCAAAAGCATTGTGCATTGCGGAGCGGCAGGTAGCTAGAGCTAGCTCTTCGATTTCACCCAGGCGCACGTCTCCCAACTCCCAAGACGAAGCCAACGAGACCCTCCATCAATCGATCCATGGCGCTCCCTGCGTTGAGGGCTCATCTCGGCTTTAGCTTGGGGAGGAGCTGCGCCACCGAGTTCGCCAAGGTCGTCGGCAGCAGCGGCGACGGCGGCCGTATTGGCAAGGCTGCGACGATGGCCGTCGGCCACAGCAGCACCGGTGGCTTCAGCAAGACCCCGGTGCTTCTCTTCAGGCACCGAGACCTCTTCGATGGGCTCAAATACGCTAGGGTTTTATTCCATGCAATCGCTAGGTCGCGGTAAAGTGTTAGTATATGGAGTATAAAATCGATAAGAAAGCCGATAAAACAAAGGGCAGAGTGAATGAAATGAGCAACAAAGTAAGGCCCCGCTTGGTATGGGTGTAAATTTATACACCCGGAATTAATCTACAGGTGTATATTACCGGCTTCCTTTGATTTTCGGCTGGAAACAGAAACGACGACTTGAGGTCCGTATCTTTTACGGGTGTATTTCCTAGCGAACCGACAATCCAAGCGGGGCCTAATTCAGTTCAAACGACTTCGATGTGGACACACCAGTGAAAGACCTTAGCAGATTATTTACGGTCCCGCGATTTTTGCGGTTTATACATCGTCAGATCGTCTTCTTCAGTTTGGTTACGTCAGATCGTCTTCTTCAGTTTGGTTACGTCAGATCGTCTTCTTCAGTTTGGTTCGAGAGTTCGTCAGAAATGGGTAGTAGTCACGTAATTTGCTATGCGAGGCCTCATGTGTGGATCTTTGGTGGTCTTTGAAGACAACATTTTGTAATGCTTTCAGTAAGTAGCTGCTTGCAATCTCATTTTGTAATGCTTCATGTGACTGGAGAATTGTGAAAAGAACAGTAACTGTTCCACATTTTCAAATAATACCACATACACATTCACAAAACATCTGCTGTAAACCTCTATGAAATACGGAGTATACCTTTTGTTATACGGTGGCAATCTCATCATCTCCGTGCTGGTCCATCACTTTATTCAGAAATTCCAACATGCTAACACATACGGGGCAGGTTGGGTATAAAAAGACCTCACAAAGACCTGAAGAAGCTCAGGCCGATGCCAGAGTTATATTCAACAGACTATATTGGCCAGAGTTATATTCAACAGACTATATTTCCCACTCCAAGACAAGCACTCGATCTACTAATAATCCACCATTGTACTTGAAACACAGTGCTCCGAGTAAAAATAAAATTGGAAAAAGCACCACCAATTCTTCCAGGTCGTCGAATAATGTACATGCAGGATGACAAAAATGTGCCAAACAACAAACCTCACACAGAACCGAAGAAAAGCGCACACCGATGCCAGAATTACAGCACTCTCAGCAGACTATTTCCCCCTACCCAATCTACATTACAATGTACCCTACCTTGCACACAGCCGTCGGAGTTAATATTACTGAAACAAAACCACTAACTCATCCATAATTTTGAATAATGTACACGCATGGCAAATATGCAATTCAACTAGGAGCTCGTGGCCGAACTTGCAGTGTCACGTCATCAGCTTTTGTTTCTGCTTTTTTCTCTTTGGGGGAGAAGCCAAGCCAAGATCTTTGCGCAGCTGCTCATCAGGTTGCAGCGTCTTTGGAACAGCACCAAAGGCGCAACGGGTGACCTCCAGCCCTGAGAGTGCTTGGTGCAGGTATACCGATGCATCCTCCAAACTTTGCTTCAGTTTACGAGTCCTTAGAAAAGTGGGGAAGTATGTCTTGGACGCTTGCTGGATTCTTGGCTCTGCTGTAGGAAGGTTGATCTCAGCAGCCTCCATGAATCTGTCGGTTGCTGCCTCCCACGACAAGTCATACATCTGCATATCTGTTAATGGACTAGGCTGCTCTGCTAGAGCATTCAGTGTGAGTTGTACAAACTCTTCATCGTTGTTGTAGATACGGCAGTTGGGGAACTGCTTGAAGAACTCATTTGAAGGGTGATTGGCACATATAACAATTTTTCCCATTGCAAGGGCCTCAGCTGAGGTCGTGCAGACCACATCTGTTGTGCTGGGGTTGATGAATACTTTGTAGCTGTTGGAAAATAAAGTGATTCACTGTTAAGTTTCAATAACACAAATCATAACTGTATCCTGAATATAAGATAAATACCAAAATATATTATGTCATTTCTATGATCTACTCCCTCCGTCCCATAATATAAGATGTTATTACAAACAATACCATATGTATTATATTGGTATTGTTTGTAATAACATCTTATATTATGGGACGGAGCCATGGAGGGAGTAGCATTCTAGATCCGTCCCCCAGCCTGATTCAGTAGGCTGTGCTCAAGTTGTGATTAAATCAGTAAGCTTGTATTTCATCTTCTTTTGATAAAAGGGTGAAAGAGAAACAACCCTTATTGTCTTCAGTGACATATAGCTATATATAGATTTCAAAATGATATTAAAAATAAAAAGAAAAATAAATAAATAGAGAATAAGAAAGATGCAACGAAATACTCCCTCCGTCACAAATATAAGATGTTCTAACTTTTTTGTGAATCGGATGTTTATAGACACGTTTTAGTGTGTTTGTTCACTCATTTCAGTCCGTATGTAGTCCATATTGAAATATCCAAAACATCTTATATTTGTGAACGGAGGGAGTAGTTGGTAAATACGAGAACTTACTCATGGAATAATGGATCTGCATGATCACGGCCAGGGTGAACGTTTACAGCCAAACTTAAGCGCTCTGCAGATTCTCGGATTTCATCTGAATCTTCTCCACTACCATATAAATCTACTTCAAGATCACCTAACCTGCTCTGATATTTGGACAGAAGGTCAAGAAGCTCCCTGTAACCCTTACTCCACACCATCTTCCCAATGTAGTATGCCCCTTTTGTGAAGGCTGCCTCTCCATTCTGCAGCTGCTTCAGTTTGAGCCTGCCAACCTCAAGAAATTTTGGATTCACTCCATGGACATTGCATACAACAGATTTCGGTAAATCTTGAGTGGCACCTGATAGTCTGATTATCTGTAAGCCAAAGTAAGCATTGTATGATTCAGCTGAACAGGGCAGGATGATTCTGGGTTCTAGGGAGTACTCAATTTCAACAATTTGTAATCGAGCAGAAGGCAAAGGAAGCAAGAAAATCCAGAAAGGAAAATTCAAGCTACCTCCATTTTCTATTTCTAATTGACTATTGTTATGTCATGATGAAACATCAAACATGTCACAGAAATATTCGGAAATTTTGAACAAGCAAAATGCACCCTGAAAGGATGCCTATTTCTTTATTCATCATACCTCATAAAAGTACGCATTTCGCCACATGCTCCTACCCAGTCATTGCCAATTAAAACCAATGTCCAAATTATATAAAAAAAATATGGCGCAGTTGGTCAAAAGTTCCAGTGGTAGATGGTAATTATCCAGCATACAATATTTGCAACATTTTAGACAAAAATACAATCTCTTTTGATATGGCTAAAGCAGGAACAACTATTGGGTCAGGGATGCAGGATAAGAAAGGTTATGTTACAGATTATTGATTCATCCCGGTTGTGCAGAATTTCTCTGTTAGACGATATTTCTCTCTTCCGCATTTCCAAGGCAGTTTTTGTGCACATTTTGTCATGGGCTCTGACTACATATCTATTTCTATCCATATCAGTCTCAGATGATAAGGTCTAACATTGTACTCCCTCCGTCCCAAAATAAGAGTCTCAACCTTTGTACAACTCTTATTTTGGGACGGAGGGAGTATAGAGTAATCATGGCTACGTTCACTGCACTGAGGTCAGCAGATAAAAAAGGCTAACTCATCACAAGTTTGTTGATCTAATATCTGAAGGATATATATATGTGGGCATGCATGGACAGAGATTATGAATAGGAACCATTCATGCTCGGTCCTGATTCTTGAGATAAATGAGGCATCATGAACAGAGATAACACGGCTTACATAACAGAGGTGAAGGTTTGACTGCACATATTCAGGATGTTACCTTGTGGCAATAAATTCGGGTAACCCAAGTGTTCGCATATCTGAGGCAACAGGCAATCACTTGTCCATTCTTTTCTCTTCTCACATATGCTAGATAGTTTGTGTGGATCACACCTATCACTCGCCTGAACTTATTTTTCCATCTTCGCCCATGGTGGTACCAATTTAGATGCTCAGGCTCCTCTAGAACAGCTATATCGGCCATTTCATCTGGAATGCATTCTGTGATATCCCCAACAGGTAGAATGCTTCTCATTTCTTTAGAAAACTGCATCATAAGAAAAGGCCAAGCTCTTTCAAATAGCCTCAAAGCAAAACGAAATGAAAAAAAGGAGGCAGAATATACATATTGACAGATGGATGACAACAACTACAGGGCCTACCGCCAGCAAGAACAAATCATCATCTATTGCACTTAACTTTATGCAAGCAAGGGATCAAAGTTCTCTTAAAACTGTAATCAATTTCAGTCAGATATATTTGGAACTAAACCAGCTGTGCAAAGTAAACCATGGTAAAGATAAGATGAACACATTGGGCTGAAAGCACAGGTGTACCTTAGCAGGGTAGAATTGGATGCTGAACGATGGCCTGAAGTCGACCCTCTCCTCAATCCAGCGACGAACATAACCCTCTTGCTCCAACGGCGAATCAAACACAATCTTGTTTGGGTAAACCAACTCTTGGTCCCTTAGAGAAAGCCAGGGGATCACCAAGGTGACGTCTCTGCTCCCATCCTTCGCAAGGTAAGCCGCCCGGAACAATGGATTGATGGAAGTCCCCGTCATCCACGGAAGGCTCGCGGTGGTGAACACAGCGAAATGCCGCCTCGCCGACATGGCGCGCAGCTACACTGTGAATTCCACCCAAATTTCGGTGTAAGTTACCCCGACACTGGAAAAGACACAAGGGGGTGTATGAGCACCAAATTCGTGCATTGGTTTTCTAGACGTTGGTGCTAACAACTGAACAATCTCCATGTATGAATGATTACGAGACACAGGGTAAACTGTAACAGCAGGTATGCATGTTGCAACTTGCAACCAGACGACACAAATCGCATGAAAGCGAGCTCCCGCGTGCTGGGGGGATACTACCAGTAATAAACAAACAAATACTAGTAGACGACTATTCCAAACACGGAATCGAGCAGATAGGCGGGGAGTCAGGGGCGGCTTACCTTACCACCAAGGGCCAAGGAGGAGAGCTACAGGGCAGAGGCGCCGGGTCGGGTCGGGGCAGCTCGCGGCCGGCCGGACTCGGGCGGGTTCGGCCCGGCGGGGAGCGGCCGGCTGTGGCGACGAGGAGGCGGAGAGCGGCGGTTGAGCGGGCGGGCGGGTGGCGGCGGCAACCGAGAGCAGAGCTAGCGGAGCGGAGGGGGAAAGGGAGTCGGCCGGGCCACCCCACCAACACCTGTCGTGTCGTGTACTCGGTCGTGGGCGCGCGCTGGCGCTGGCTAGATCCCCCCGGAAGCCGGAGTGCTACTATTTCCCCTGATCCAGTCCCGCGCGGCGACGACGTGACGTACTGACGTGCGCCGGTGGATCTGGGCCGCACGCCGGCGCCTGGACGGACGGGAGCGGCACAGCGCGACGGCTGAGGCGACCCCGGGCGCGAGTAGTTTAGTGGCCGGTAATCTGAGGTTATGCTTAATGGTGTGGAATATTCCGCCCTTGACAGCCACGCTCGGGCGCCGACCGAATCCAAGCAACCGACCGGGTGGGCATCGTGCCAGCGAGGGGGTCTCTGTTCGAATGTACGGGTGCCAGCTCACGATTATATTGTTGGGAAACCGGGGCCACCACGATGGTGGCGGCGGCTAGCGCCGAGTCGCTCGGATAGCCCCTCCCGTTTCCCCTCTTTACGTTAAGTGGGTCTTATCCTCGGCCCCTATTCACTATATAAAGCGGCGAGGCCCGTCGTTGAACACGATCGTTGATTAATAAAGTGGTCTCCTCCATATCCTCTCGTGTCATTTACTTTCGCGTGTACGCTACTTCCTCTACGACGCTTCCGCTCTCGCTCGCAACCTCGGACCGGACTCGCCGGCGGAGTTGCGGAACACGTTATCAGCACGCTTCGCTCCACCAACTCTCCGTCAAGCCTGCGTCAAGCCTGCGTCAAGCCTGCATCACGCAGGCTTTCGTCGATCCCGCGGAGGTATAAGATCCGATCCCCACTCTTTGCAAAAATGGATTTATCTCGTTACCGCGATTCCGTTTTTGCGATTAGATTATTTTTTCGGATTTGATCTACCTATGGTGTGGATTTTCCTTCCAAGAACCGAAGCGACGAACACGTCGCCGACCAATGTCGATGTTCTTGGACTAAGAGGAACTTGTTGACTGCACTATAGAGTAGGTGCGGATCGTGATCCGGATGATCACGGTACCGCCAAGAACGCACCATGTATTGTACCACGCGCCGCCGATGTTCCCGATGAACACGACGATGTTTTGAGATCTCGGCGCGCGTCGCCGTCCCAGCAACCATGACCATACCGTGCGATGCGCGTTAAATGCGCGCCATGAACCCTGCTGTCCCGACTTCGCCGCCTCGCGTCGCGCGTGAGGTAGCCGCGCCGTAGTGCTGGTGGCAACACTTGTCGCCGCCGCCGCCGTCGTCGCCGTGGTCGCAGCCATTGTATGTGCCGCTGCCGCTGACGCGACGCCGCTGCCGCTGCCCCGACGCGCCGCACCGCGGCCATCTGCGTGATCATGGCGCCCATTGGCCGCCATGGTAAGCCGTCTGCGTGGCGCGCGCCATTGGCCGCGTCATGGCGCGTCTGCCTTAACGCGCCGCCCATGGCATGCCGCTGCGGCCGTGTCGTGGCGCACCACGCCGCTTCGGCTCATTGGTCGCGCCACGCCCATCATCGCCTCGCTCGCCCCCTGATGATCAGATCGCGCCATGACCGCGCTGCCGACCGGCCGTGTTCGGCACCGCCGGCGAAAGCCGCCGCCGCTTCGGCTTAAAACTCTAGCGTCCTGCGGCCGGAGGCCAAGATCGTAGATGGGCCACCCACTAGTGTTGGTAGGGTGGGCATGACAGTGGTTCCTCCATATAAAAAAAGGGGGGCGGTGGGGTGGCCATTCGGACCGACGGCCCATTTTCGACTCTTGGCGCCTGGACCAGGCCAGAGAGCACACGCACGCGCGATTCTTTGCATTTTAGCCCCCGTAGTTTCCAGATTTTACGCGAATTTTTATTCCTGCTGTAATATTTCGCGTAGAAGCCCCTGGTACTGTCTGTTTTCGCTGAAAACACGTATTTGGGCTTAAAATGCCTCGGGAATTCAATATTTGGGCTAGTTTTCACATATGAGATGCGCTTAACATGCTATCTTTTGTAACATGATATTATTGTATGATTTTACTGTTGTAGATTAATTGTTTAGCACTCTTAATCATTTAGTAAGTCATATAATAGCATGTTTTAAATATTGGAACGTCTTTTTATTGAATAATTTTATCAACATCGCTTTGTGCAAAAGATTACTCTTTGTAATCTCATGATTTTTGCATAAATCGCAGATGGCGGAATTGCCCACAAGGAGTTTCTGAGTTGGCCTGCACGTAATGAACTACTGTCATGGTCCTCGGATGCGAGATTTTCTCGGTGAAAACCCTCCCGAGGGCGATCGGTAAGGGCCCAGTGGCATGCTGATCCCAAATTGAATCGAGAATCTTGAGCTCTGCACTTTCTCCGTCGTCACTGTCACCTACTCGAAAGATGAGTATATGGTGGCCAGATGCTTCGGCCTTTGGACCGCTCTTAGCGATGGTTTGAGCGGTCAAGTACACTGTGAAGCCACGTCAGAGGCGAGTGGATCCGTCGAGGTTTGCGGACTTCAAGGCGGTTGGGGAGTACAATTCGGCTCTGCCGGATTTGTAATGACTCTTGATTGTGTGGTACCGAGATTACCGACTCGGAAGATTGAAAACCCTATCCACTTTCCACCCGACGCGGTCCAGTCCTCACGGAACTACCGCCAGAGAACTACACAAGGTATTGAGTTGATTGGCGTCCTCCGGTGGCGAAGGCGCAGGATGAGGTTCTCAAAAGAACTTTGTCGCGCAACCACTTGGGGGAGTTCTCGCCAGAGGTGAACGCTCTCAAAGTCCGCAAGCCTCAACAGAAGAAGAGGGCCGCAAGGGCAAGAAGAAGGGCCTCACCCTCCCGCCTGCCAAGCGTAACAAGCCGGGCAAGGAGGCAGCGACCTCGGGGCTGCTTCGTTGTGGCTCGGTGGAGCATTTCTCCCGCCAATGTCGCGCACCACCGGAGGTCGTTGAAGCATACAAGGCTCGGAAGGCGCGTGAGGCGCACCTCGCCTTGGTTCAGAGGGAGCACCACCGGCGCCCATGGCGGCACCCGTGATGATTACTCGCCTCTTTGCGCCCATAGAGGCGAACCCGTGGTGCCCATCGCGGCAGCTTTGGCGATCTCTACCGACGCCCACGTCTCCATGGAGGTTGACCACATGGTCGCCTCGGCGGCGCCCGCCACTAGACATTGATCTGGCCTCCAAGATGATTTCTAAGGAGGATCAATTCACTAGTATGGAGATTGCGGCTGAAGTTGATGGCTTCTTCACCGAGTCCACTTAGCATACCTCTTTGGTTATCATGATTCCGTGATTTGATACAATAAAATTGAATAAATTGATTTGGTTGTAAGCTCTATGAGAGCATAAACTTATTCTTTACTTTGGCGATTGGATGACATTTATTCATTTATTCCATTATTTATACATGATAGCATGTTATGTTACGAGATGTGTGCATTTATTTTTAATGTATTTTCTTCCTCATTACATTAATTAGATGTCATATTTTAGAACGTTTGGCGCCGAATGGAGGAAGCGTGCCTTGCTGATAGCGCCACCACTCATACCATTTCACGAGAAACTAAGGACTTTGAGTCCATTAAAAATCTCTGGAAGTATTATGACAATCGCCGCTGCGGTTCTCACATAGTTGGCTCGGACAAGCCACTATTATACTCCCTATGGGAACAACTTTGATCATTAATGATGCGTTGTTGTACCGAGTCGACTCGTACTCTTTTGAGCTTTAGAGACATCCGCTAATGGTTTCCATCTTTGAGACCGATGATGAAAATGGCAAGGAGTGCCTACTCATCACAAAGCGGACGCCGGTGGTAAACATGTTATCGAAAGGATTTCTTCATTTGACACGGGCTATACTACACTAAGATAGTAGCACCGCCGTGTACACTACCCTCAAGACCGTCTTTAGAAGCTCGAACTCTTACGCCTCAGCACGATAGGTTAGGCCACCCGGACTTAGGATGATGAGAAATATAATTAACAACTCGCATGGCCATAATGTTCACGTGAAGAACTTCCGAATCCCGATGATTTCGTGTGCTCGCATGCGCTAAGGGAAGTTAGTCATTAGGCCATCGCCCCTCAAGGTGAGGATGAAATCCCGCATTCTTGGAGCGTATCCAAGGGACATATGCGGTCCAATTCAGCCCCTCACAGGGCCGTTTGGTACTTCATGGTGCTCATTGATGCTTCCTCTAAATGGTCCAATGTTTGCTGCATGTCAACACGGAACCATGCCTTTGCAAAATTGATCTCACAGATCATACAAATGAGAATAATTTCCGGATTATCGTATAAAGTCTATTCGAATGGACAACGCCGGAGAATTTACTTCAAAAGCGTTCGATGATTATTGCATGGCAATGGGAATCAAAGTTGAGCACTTTCGGTACCACATGTTCATACACAAAATGGACTTGCCGAGGCATTGATTAAAAAATTAAATTCATTGCCGACCGCTCCTTGAGGTTGTAATTTACCAACTACATGTTGGGGTCACGCAGATGTTACACGCGCTCATCTCATCAACTTTCGACCGTCGGCCTACAACATCCACTCTCCTGTTCAACTTGCGCAAGGGTCGGCACCGAAAATTTCCCACCTTCGTAGGTTCGGTTGCCAGGTATATGTACCAATACCACCCCCTCAGCAATCGGCGATGGGCCCGCTCTGTAAGTCGGGGATATCGTTGGCTATGAGATCGTGTCCATAATCAGTATCTGGACCCCATGACGGTGATATCACACGGCTCGTTTTGATTGCATTTTTGACGAGGATCTTTTCCCGACTTTAGGGGAGAGAATCAACCCTTGATGCTAAAAGTCGAGAAATCACGTGGCAAGCCACGGGATCCACGCTCATGACCAGCGCCTTCTTGAGGCGAGAGAAAAGTCCAAAAGATAATAGATTTGCGGTCATTAGCAAATCAATTGCTGACCACTTTAGTGACTTAAAGATCGTGACAAAATCGCATGTGCACGCGCGTAATGCACCGGAAAGGGTTGAAATACCAAAGAAAAATGATGGTATACCGCTCCGTCCAAAGGCCTAAAAGGACGAAATCCGCTTCTCAAATCCCAAGTACTCGGGGCGCTGACGAAAAAGGATAAGAGAGATTTATCGCAGCTCGCCGCCAAAGTACCCCAAATTGAAGCGGGAGGCGATCGAGACACGCACAAGTACTGAAAAATTCAGTGCGAAATTCGGACTTAAACTTTCCCATAGAAACACCAGTGGAGATGTGGCGCACACATCGGCGCTGAAATCTAAGGACCTTGCTCCCATAATGGGAAATTTGGTAGAGCAAGTGTTTGCGCCGGATCGCTCCATGACTTAAATGGCCATAAATTATATTTATAAGGGGAGCCCTGAACCGAAAGCAGCGGTGATTGTCGACATCAACTTTGCTACAAAATTGCCTCAATCATAGATCTTGACCACGAGCCTAACACGCTCGCTAATTGCAAGAAAAGGTCAAATTGGAAAGATTGGCGTGAGTAATTCTTGCTGAATTATTATCTCTCAACAAAAGAAAGGTGTTTGGACCAGTTTGTCGAACTCCTCCCACATTATACTGTTGGCCATAGATGGGTTTTTGTTGAAAGAGATGAAAATAATAAGGTAATACGGTACAAAGCAAGGCTCGTCGCTCAAGGGTTCACTCAACGACCGTGTGTCGACTTTGAGGAGACTTATTCCCGGTCATGGATGGAGTTACCTTTAGATACTTGATCTCGATGGCGATAAACATGGGCTTGAAAATGAAACTAATGGATGTTGTCACTACTTACGTATGGTAACTTGGATTCAACATATACATGAAGGTTCGGAAGGTATCCTGTTCGAACCATGATAGAAAAACAGGGTCTATCGATGTCCAACTTCAAAAGGCATTGTACGGACTCAGACAGTCTGGTAGAATGTGGTACAATCGCTTAAGTGATTTCCTTCATGAGAAGGGCTACACGAGCAATAAAGATTGCCCATGTGTTTTTATACGGCGATCCCAAGATGGATTACAGATAATCTCGATTGTGCGTGGACGATTTAAACATAATCGGTACACCTAAGGATATTGAGGAAGCGAGTTCCTACGATGTGAATTGAGATGAAGGATTTGGGTAAAACCAAGTTACGTCTAGAGTGCGCAACTTGAACATTCCCCGATGGGATTCTAGTGCACCAATCGGCCTACACCCATAAGGTGTTGGAAAGATTTGGTTTTGATAAGGCATATCCTTCTAACACCCGATGGTCGGGAGGTCTTCTGACGGAGACAAGGACCCGTTCGAGGCCAAAGGAAGAGGGGATGAAACTACGGGACCAGAATTTCCTTACGAGTGCGGTTAGGCGCACTCATGTATCTATAAGCTGTACGGGCGGACATTGCGTTCGCCGTCGGTTTGCTTGCGAGGTCTGATTCGAACCTACCAAAAGACATTGGAAAGGTGTCAGGGCGTCTTCCGGTACTGCAAGGGACCAAAGATCTTAGCCTATTTTATAAAAGGAATCAAGACCTATCTATTATAGGCTATGCCGATCTTTGGGTACCTATCGGACCCGCATGATTGCAAATCATGAGATGGATATGTTTTCCTTTGTGGTGGAACTGCGTTTTCTGAAATCGTCCAAGCAAACACTTGTGTCGACTTCCACAAACCACTCGAAATCATGGCACTATTGAGCGTCGAAAGAGTGTGTATCGCTTGGCGGATGATCAGCCACATTCAGCGGACATGTGGGCTGAACACCGTACAAACCCCTACCATTATCTATGAAGATAATGTGCTTGTGTTGCACAAGTGCGGATGGGTTATGTGAAGAGTAACCTCACTAAGCATATTAGTCCCAAGTTCTTCTATGCACATGAGCTGCGGCGGTTGAATGAGGTGAAAGTTTTGCATACTAAGTCTTGTGACAATCTTGCGATATGTTCACTAAATCATTACCGCATCAACCTTAGAGAGGTGTGTGCGTGGAATCGGTATGATGAGACTTAGAGAGATGCAAGGTTCAGGGGAGAAACTTCACAAACTCGTCGCTAAAATCTCAATCCCGATGATCGAGTACTCAACTTGATGGTTGAGTGGATTGTACTCTTTTTCCCTTGAGTGAGTTTTCTGATGTTTCTCACACAAGGTTTTTGACGAGCAATTAAATGCAATACAACAACGTATATTATGTGCTCTTTCTCCATATTTTTTCCCACTGGGTTTTTCAGAGTTTTGAGGCATGGATATACGGATAATTACCCAAGGGGGAGTGTTGGGAAACCGGGGCCACCACGATGGTGGCGGCGGCAGCGCCGAGTCGCTCGGGATAGCCCCTCCCGTTTCCCCTCTTTACGTTAAGTGGGTAATTATCCCTTGACCCCCTAGTCCCTATATAAAGCAACGAGGAGCCCATCATTGTAACACCTGATCATTGATTAATAAAGCTGGTCTCCTCCATATCCCTCTGTGTCATTTACTTTCGCGTGTACGACTACTTCGACTACTTCCTCTACGACGCTCGCTCTTGCTCCGCAACCTCGGACCGGACTCGCCGGCGGAGTTGCGGAACATATATAACAACGGAGTGGTAGAATAGTCCAGGAGGAATAGTACAACGAGTTTCCATGTTTGCTGCCCAATGAATTGGAAACAAGGGTCCTGTTTGGACATGTGATGCTATTCTGAGGTTTTTTGGTCAGGCCTCAGGTTTGGTGGTGAACTGGAGCAAGAGCTCGGCTATTCCGATTAGATGCTCGGCGGAAAAGAGGGATTTGGTGGTGAGCATCTTGGGCTGCTCTGCTGGCACGTTTCCATGCAGATACCTCGGCCTCCCTTTAACCCTGAGGAAGCCAACGGCGGCGCAGCTCCAGGATCTGGTGGACAAGGTTGGGGATGCGCTACCTTTGTGGAAGGCCTCACTACTCCAAAGAGTAGCCGCATGCTGCTCATCCATTCGGTGATGTGTGCAATCCTCGTGCACTCCATGCTGGCGTTGGACTTGCCTGCTAAGACAATTTCTGCACTTTCGAAGATCTGCCGTGGTTTCTTGTGGTGTGGTAAGAAGGAGGCAGGCAGAGGCAACTGCTTAGTTTCTTGGGAAATGGTGTGCAAGCCCAAGTGGGCAGGTGGCTTAGGATTGGTGAACTTGGCGTGGCTCAATAAGGCTCTTCAAGCGAGATGGTCGTGGCTGCAGAAGTTTGATAAAGGAAGACCATGGGGAAAGTTTCAAATCAGCGTTCCGGTGGAGTCGGAGGCTTTGGTGCAAGCAGCGGCAGTTACGACATTGGGAGATGGAAAATCCACCTTGTTCTGGGAAGATAAGTGGTTGGATGGCTCCCGTTTACGGGATCTCGCGCCATTGATTTATGACAGAAGTCCTAGGAGGGCGAGAAAGTTTTTGACGACCTCGGATGCGCTCGATAACAATAGGTGGGTGACGAGCATTGGCCTGGAGCTCTCGGCCGAGGCGTTGTTGCAGTTCTTGGGGCTGTGGGCCAGTTTGGAGGAGGTGCAGCTCGTTGATGGAGTTGAGGACACGGTGCGGTGGAGTTGGGAGAGCAACGACCAGTTCTCGGCAAGATCGGCGTATGCGGCGAGGTTCTCGGGTCTTCAGGTTTCGCCGGAGGCCGAGTTCACTTGGAGTTCACGGGCACCTCTCTGTTGCCGCTTCTTCACGTGGTTAGCGTTAAAAAACAGGTGTTGGACTTCGGATCGGTTGGCTAGACGAGGGCTACCTCACCAAAGCGCCTGCCCCCTTTGCGACCAAGAGGAGGAAACCATCGAGCACCTCATGCTAGGGTGTGTGTTTGCAAGGCAAATCTGGCATTGGTTGGGGCTGATCACCGGTAGTCCAGGTGTGGAGCCACTAGTTGGGGAGGAGCTAAGGGCTTGGTGTCTCCGACAAGAAGAATCTGCTGGGCACAATAGGAAAGCGAGGAGAGCCGAATGCCTCTTGGTAATGTGGATGATCTGGAGGCATAGGAATGACATTGTATTCAATGGAGCTACGCCCTCCTTGTCAAGAGTATGACAGAGAATTATGGAGGAGGCCACGTTGTGGGATAAGGCGGGGCTGTTCCGGAAGGGCGCTGGTAGAGAGATGGATGGGGTAGAGGTAGCCGGGTGAGAGGAAGTAACATAGGATATAGTGAGCCGTGAGGGTGTGGGTGGTGTCGGAAAACCGGCATGTAAATATCTCTAGTAATTAAGACTTTGGGGAGTCTTCCCCCTCTCCTTTAATGAATGATACGCATGCTTTTGCGTATTCAAGAAAAAAAACTTTCGATTTATTCGTCTTCAATCGTGACAGTACAACGAACACTAAAATAATAAAAATTACATCCGGAAACGTTGCTTGTCTGAGCACGCCTCTCCCTCTCTGTGCCCTCGATGTGCCAGCGGCTGGGGCAGGGTGCCGTCGGCGCGCCTGATGCTCCCCCTGTCCGGCAGGTGGAACCTGCTCCGTCCCCGGCGCCGATGGTGCTCCCGCCACCCCCGCCGGGGCCACCACCCTCTGGCGCGCGCAGGGTGGAGCGCCCTTGGAGCCAGGTGGTCCGGGGTGGGGCGGCTGGAAGTGTGGATGGCCCGGTCTTCTCGGTGCCATTCGAGCCGGTGGAGGCGACCAGGCTGGCTATGGTCGCGCAGCGGTCTGCCGTGGAGGATGTGGGCTGCTGCTACATGGTGGAGGCAGAGGATCTATGGCAGATGGAAGCGAAGCTGTCCAAAGCTGTGGTGGTCACGATCACTGGTACTAGGCCGGAGGTCGACCTGGCGGCGGTGGCAGCGGCGTTGCATGAAGATTTTCGCATCGGGCCAATGGACATGTCAATTCGAGCGTTCTATCCGGAGGATTTCTTGGTGCTATGCAGGTAGCAGAGCATGCGTGACATGCTGGTGAGGTAGGGAGGCCTGTCACCATCATCGGCGGCCGGCTTCACGTTGTCGCTGCATCCATGGCTCAGGCAGGCGCAGGCTACCGGAGCGGCATTGTCTTTCCTGGTGCCGGTGGCCTTGGTGGGGGTGCCGGCGCATGCGTGGACGAGGAGGACGGCTAACGCGGTTCTTCATGGCCTGGGAATCGTGGTTGGAGTGGTGGACAGCATGGCGCGGAGGAACGACATGTCCATCTACAAGGTGTGGCTTTGAACTGACAGACCAGGCCGCATTCCGGAGCAAAGGTGGCTTTTTGTGGAGGAGCCGTGGTGTGGTAGGGTCTGGCCGCGGGCGACACGGTCGGTGGCGCTGTGGTACAACATCCGTATTATCAAGATGGCGGAGCCAGTTGTGGATGAAGACGATGATCCCGAGCTGTCGCCGCCGCCTAGCCCGCCGATTCCACAGTCCGATGATGATCAGGGGGTCCATGGGAGAGATCGGCATGGTCTACACGGTGTGGGAGACGAGCGGAGGTCTGATCATGGTGTGGCAGCCTTGCCACCATCGGCGGGATGCTCCTCGGCGGCGTCAGCGCCGACGGCAGGGCATGGGCGCGTTCAAAATAAAGTTGGGGCGGGCCAAGATACGGCGCATGACGCGATGGTGCGACATTCGGACCCAGCTGCTCAGTTTGACGGGGCCTTGATAGTGGTTTCTGTGGCGCCAACGGCGTGGGGACAGCTGGCTCTGGGCGACATGGACAGCAGGGTGGATGGTTCTGGAGCGGGCCTTTTAGCGTCGTCTTGCGCCTCGGAAGATGAGATGAGGGGATGAGAGGAGGTGTGTCCTGCGTCAGGATCACTGCCATCGGTAACGCTGGCCCGCTGGCGTAGGCCATGTGAGCAGGTGGCTCCGGGATTGGAGCGCGTGGATTCGGTTCAAGCGGTGCAGACTGGGGGGTTGCTCCTGGTCGGCTCTGTGGAGCTGTCGGTGGGGCCGGGGCCACGGTTGGACCGGTCTGCCGTGGGGCCGGTCAGGCCGTTGGGCTACTCGTTGGTCAGAGACTCCTGTTCACGGATTACGACAGGGGATTCGGTCGATCTTCATGCTTTGGTGGACAGGTCCAGAATCATGCAGCCATCCGGGGATGGGCACGTGGACGACGGGGCATCGGAGTTCTATAGGACCTTGAGAAGAGGTGTCTAGAGGGGGGGTGATTAGACACCTAGTACCAAAGTTGCAGTTTTTAAGTTTCCTTAAATTTAAGTGGAGTTTAGGCACAAGTTTAACATTCACAATACATATCAAGCAAGCATGCAAAGAGTATATGAGCAGTGGAAAGTAAAGCATGCAACTTGCAAGAAAATAAAGGGAAGGGTTTGGAGGATTCAAACGCAATTGGAGACACGGATGTTTTTGGCATGGTTCCGATAGGTGGTGCTATCGTACATCCACGTTGATGGAGACTTCAACCCACGAAGGGTAGCAGTTCTTGAGTCCACGGAGGGCTCCACCCACGAAGGGTCCACGAAGAAGCAACCTTGTCTATCCCACCATGGCCGTCGCCCACGAAGGACTTGCCTCACTAGCGGTAGATCTTTATTAAGTAGGCGATCTTCTTGCCCTTACAAACTCCTTGGTTCAACTCCACAATATTGTCGGAGGCTCCCAAGTGACACCTAGCCAATCTAGGAGACACCACTCTCCAAGAAGTAACAAATGGTGCGTTGATGATGAACTCCTTGCTCTTGTGCTTCAAATGATAGTCTCCCCAACACTCAACTCTCTCTCATAGGTTTTGGATCTGGTGGAAAGAAGATTTGAGTGGAAGCAACTTGGGGAAGGCTAGAGATCAAGATTCATATGGTAGGAATGGAATATCTTGGTCTCAACACATGAGTAGGTAGTTCTCTCTTAGAAAATGTATGCTGGAAGTGTAGGTCTAGTCTGATAGATCTCTCCACGAATGAAGAGGAGGTGGAGGGGTATATATAGCCTCCACACAAAATCTAACCGTTACACACAATCTACCAAACTCGGTGGGACCGAATCATTAAACTCGGTCAGACCGATTTAGCAAATATTGTGACCGTTAGGATTTTCAGTGGGACCGAAATGCAACTCGGTGAGACCGATTCGGTTAGGGTTAGGGCATAACGTAATCTCGGTAGGACCGATTACACAAACTCGGTGAGACCGATTTTGGTAATAAGCTTTCCAGAGAGTTGGTCAGGCAAACTCGGTTTGACCGATTACACAAACTCGGTGAGACCGATTTTGGTAATAAGTTAACCAGAAGGTTTGCATTGTAATCTCGGTAGTACCGACTGCACAAATTCGGTGAGACCGATTTTGGTGATGGACATACACAGAGAGATTACAATCCCATCTCGGTGAGACCGAGATCCCTATCGGTAAGACCGATTTGCTTAGGGTTTGTGGCAGTGGCTAAGACATATGAAATCGGTGGCGCGGGATAGGAAGAATCGGTGTGACCGATTTTGGCTTTAGGTTTAGGTCATTTGTGGGAGTGGGAAAGTAGCTGAGGGTTTTGGAGCATATCACTAAGCACATGGAGCAAGAGGCTCATTAAGCAACACCTCATCCCTCCTTGATAGTATTGACTTTTCCTATAGACTCAATGTGATCTTGGATCACTAAAATGTAAAATGAAGAGTCTTGAGCTTGAGGCTTGAGCCAATCCTTTGTCCTTAGCATCTTGAAGGAGTTCCCACATCCTTTAGTCCATGCCACTCCATTGTTGAACTTATCTGAAATATACTAGATAAAGGTGTTAGTCCAACAAGAAATATGTTGACATCAATTACCAAAACCACCTAGGGAGCACTTGTGCTTTCAATCTCCCCCTTTTTGGTAATTGATGACAACATACATCAAAGCTTTAGATAAAGATATAAGAAATAGCAAGTAAAACTTTGGAAAGACATGTAACAGACATAGGCTCCCCCTACATGTATGCAATCATGTGAATATGGAATGTAAAAGCATGAGAGAGCATAAACATGATAGAGCAGGCAATGTGTTACATGTATCTTGGCCATATGCATCAGAGCAAAGAATGTTAAAGAAAGTACCTTCATGCTCATGAGTCCTTCTTGCAAACAATATGTACATCAGCAAGAATTCCTCATACACATGATTGTGATGCATATACTTACCTTGTAGTCTTGAGTTGGCTTAGGATGAAATGAACCTGCGCAAATAAGGTTAGATAACACAGATGCATCTACTAGCCAGAGCAAACAGAAGAAACCACAAGAATACCAAGACTGGGATGACATGTAGAGAGTGAGTACTAAGTACCACATTGGATTAGACATGTCCCCAAGAGCAAAGGTATGCAATGAATTTAAATGATTTCTTTCCCTTAGATGTCTTGCTCCCCCTGAATCTAACATGGGATACTGGGAGAAGATAGGGAATAGAGAATCAGAGCTGAAACATCAGAGCTGAAAGATATTAATGATGATCAGAGCTGATGTATGCTAATGCAAATAAGCACACAGATCATATGAACATGTCTCTCCCCTCAAGAAGACATGTGAGCATCTCTCCTCTTGAACACCAAGCATCTGGGATCCTTGAGAAATACTTTCTACTTAAGTATTCTCTCCCCTGGAGATCTCTCTCTCCCTTTGAGGGTCTCTCCCCCTAGAAGATCTCTCTCCCCCTGAAGGATCTCTTTTTAAATGATAAGCTTTGATGTTCTCTCTCTCCCCCTTTGACATCAATTTCCAAGAAGGGTCTTCTGGAATCTGTCTAATGGGTTTGGTCCTTGAGACACAGCACAAAGCAATGATAAAAATGTGATGCTTGTAGAGGAAAAGATTCATTGAGTGGAGCTGGATCAAAAGAATCATATAATATGTGGCAAACTATTTTTCCTGTTGTGAAATCGGTGGCACCGAGTGGTATTCTTTGGTGGGACCGAAAGGATTCGGTTGGACCGAAGACAACAAATCGGTGAAACCGAGTTCATCGCAGGGAAAACACCTATCACCTCAGCTCACTAGACTAGTAAGATCTCACAAAGATTTTCAAGGAATTCACTGAAAGATTTGCAATGAATTGGAATACAGAAAATGCAGAGCAAACAGAAAGAAAGCTAGATGAAGTTTTTTTTGAAAGGGGAAACAAATATGCATAAGACAAATGCAAAAACACAGAAAAGAACACAAGAGAACTCCATCTAGAGATGGTCGGCGACAAAGTCACCTATGTTAGAGTATATTGACTTAGGAGTCAAGTGAAATCACTTGATCATAGGTCATATTCATCGTTTAAGCTCAAAATGGGGTTGCCATTTTTTGTTTAAGCATCTTGATGTATTCACATCTTATCGAGTTGCTTTAGCTCATGACTCGGAGTAAAGCTTCTCTAAGATGGAATGACATACCTTGGTTGATGGTGTTGTCCATGTAGTTGAACTTGTGTGAGTTGCTCAAGGTTGATGTAGCTCATCAAGAATTTGGAGCACCACTTGGAATTTGAGTCCTTCTACCTACATGGGTTAGTTCTTGCAAGGAAGAGCACTTGTGTATCCAAAATGACAATCATGATGTTCAACATAGAATTTGTCAAAGGATATGTTTGAATGGTTTCGTGCTTCCTTGTCTTCATCCACCATAGTGTAGAGACTTGGTGATGTAGAGATTGCTTAAGATGTGAGTAGATCACAATCTCATGGAATTTGATTCCACCAAGTACCTACATGGGTTAGATAACATGCAAGATACAAATATATCAAAGACATAAGATTTTCATCATAAGAGAAATATCAAGGATTAGTCATAAGCTCATGTCTTGCATGTATCCAATGGAGTTTCTACTCCAGGTTTGAAGCATGAATGATGTTTAATTCTCCTCTTAACCTGCAAAACACTTTCTCATCAAGAGGTTTAGTGAATATATCCGCTAATTGCTTTTCGGTGCGAACATGCTTAAGATCAATGTCACCCTTAGCAACATGATCTCGAATGAAATGATGACGAACTTCAATATGCTTAGTTCGAGAATGTTGCACAAGATTATGACCAATTTTGATAGCACTTTCATTGTCACAAAGCAATGGAACATGTCTCACATATATCCCATAATCTTTAAGAGTTTGGGTCATCAAAAGTAACTGAGCACAACATGAACCAGCGGCAATGTATTCTGCTTCGGCGGTGGATAAGGATCCGAGTTTTGTTTCTTGGAGGACCAAGACACAAGAGATCTACCAAGAAATTGACAAGTTCCCGAAGTGGACTTTCTATCAACCTTGTCTCCGGCATAGTTCGAGTCGGAATAGCCAACAAGATCAAAAGAGGCCCTCTTAGGATACCAAATGCCAAAGTTTGGTGTATGGATTAAGTATCTCACTATCCTTTTCATGGCCTTAAGATGACATTCTTTAGGAGCAGCTTGATATCGTGCACACATGCACACACTTAGCATGATATCGGGATGTGAAGCACAGAGATATAACAATGAACCGATCATAGAGCAATAAACCTTTTGATCAACTGGTTCACCATCTTTGGTCAAGTCATTATGTCCACTAGTAGGCATGGGTGTAGACATACCTTTGCATTCTTGCATATTGAACTTCTTGAATGAGTCCTTGGTGTACTTCATTTGAGAAACAAAGGTACCTTCCTTAGTTTGCTTGATTTGCAACCCAAGAAAGAATTTGAGTTCACTCATCACAGACATCTCAAACTTCTCCGACATTAGCTTCCCAAACTTTTCACTAAAATGAGGGTTAGTCGAACCAAATATAATATCATCAACATAGATTTGGCACACAAATAGTTCTGTTGGAAATATGCCCTAGAGGCAATAATAAAAGTATTATTATATTTCCTTGTTCATGATAATTGTCTTTTATTCATGCTATAACTGTATTATCCGGAAATCGTAATACACGTGTGAATACATAGACCACAATATGTCCCTAGTGAGCCTCTAGTTGACTAGCTCGTTGTGATCAACAGATAGTCATGGTTTCTGGCTATGGACATTGGATGTCGTTGATAACGGGATCACATCATTAGGAGAATGATGTGATGGACAAGACAATCCTAAGCATAGCACAAAGATCGTGTAGTTCGTTTGCTAGAGCTTTTCCAATGTCAAGTATCTCTTCCTTAGACCATGAGATCGTGTAACTCCGGATACCGTAGGAGTGCTTTGGGTGTATCAAACGTCACAACGTAACTGGGTGACTATAAAGGTGCATTACAGGTATCTCCGAAAGTGTCTTTTGGGTTGACACGGATCGAGACTGGGATTTGTCACTCCGTGTAAGCGGAGAGGTATCTCTGGGCCCACTCGGTAGTACATCATCATAATGTGCACAATGTGACCAAGGGGTTGATCACGGGATGATGTGTTGCGAACGAGTAAAGAGACTTGCGTGCTACGAGATTGAACAAGGTATCGGTATACCGCGATCGAATCTCGGGCAAGTAAAATACCGCTAGACAAAGGGAATTGTATACGGGATCGTTTGAGTCCTTGACATTGTGGTTCATCCGATGAGATCATCGTGGAACATGTGGGAGACAACATGGGTATCCAGATCCCGCTGTTGGTTATTGACCGGAGAACGTCTCGGTCATGTCCACATGTCTCCCGAACCCGTAGGGTCTACACATAAGGTTCGATGGCGCTAGGGTTATAAAGGAAGCTTGTATGTGGTTACGAATGTTGTTGGTCCGGATGAGATCCCAGACGTCACGAGGAGTTCCGGAATGGTCCGGAGGTAAAGATTTATATATGGGAAGTCTGTTTTGGTCACCGGAAAAGTTTGGGGTTTATCGGTAACGTCTGGGACCACCGGAGGGTCCTGGGTCCACCAAGTGGGGCCACCTGCCCCGAGAAGGCTGCGTGGGCCAAGTGTGGGAGGACCAGCCCCTAGGTGGGCTCGGGCGCCCCCACCAAGGCCCAAGGCGTGGGAAGAGTGGGAGGGCAAACCCTAGGGCGAGATGGGCCCTAAGGCCCACCACAGGTGCGCCCCCCTCTCTCCCCTCAGCCGCCACCGAGATGGGATCTGGGGCTGGCCGCCCCCCTGGGGTGGGAAACCCTAAAGGGGCGCAGCCCCCTCTCCCCTATAAATAGTGAGGCATAGGGCTGCCCGGAGAACACACGTAGAATACACGTGATTCGATCTACGCCTTTGGTTGCAGCCCTCTCCTCTCTCCCAAGTACTCCTCCTCTCCGTGGTGCTTAGCGAAGCCTGCTGGATTGCCACACTCATCCACCACCACCACGCCGTTGTGCTGCTGCTGGATGGAGTCTTCCTCAACCTCTCCCTCTCTCCTTGCTGGATCAAGGCGTGGGAGGCGTCGTCGGGCTGTACGTGTGTTGAACGCGGAGGTGCCGTGCGTTCGGCACTTGATCATCGGTGATTTGAATCACGACGAGTACGACTCCATCAACCCCGTTCACTTGAACGCTTCCGCTTAGCGATCTACAAGGGTATGTAGATGCACTCTCTTTCTACTCGTTGCTGGTCTCTCCATAGATAGATCTTGGTGACACGTAGGAAAATTTTTGAATTTCTGCTACGTTCCCCAACAAGTTCTCCATTAACCCTTTTAGTAAAAAGAGTAGAATCAATTTTCCCAATTTCAAAGCCTTTTTCAATAAGAAACTTGGTTAAGCATTTATACTAGGCTCTAGGAGCTTGTTTAAGACCATAAAGAGCTTTGTGAAGTTTGTAAACATGATTGGGTTTCTTAGGATTGACAAAGCCGGGAGGTTTCTTAACATAAACTTCCTCCTCTATTTCACCATTTAGAAAAGCACTTTTAATGTCCATTTGGTACAAGGTGATATCATGATGATTAGCATAGGCAAGTAAGATGCGAATGGACTCAAGTCTAGCAACGGGGGAGTAAGTCTCACCATAGTCCATACCTTCGACTTGTGTGTAGCCTTGGGTGACGAGACGTGCTTTGTTGCGAACTACTTGTCCATCTTCATCTTGCTTGTTGTGAAACACCCATTTGGTACCGATGACGTTATGGTTGTTGTCGGGCTTCTCAACCAATGTCCAAACTTGTTTCCTCTCAAAGTTATGTAGCTCTTCATGCATAGCATTTATCCAATTCGGATCTTCCAATGCTTCTTCAACCTTCATAGGTTCAATGCTAGAGATGAAAGAATAGTTTTCACAAAAGTTAGCTAAACGAATTTTAGAGCGAGTGATTCTCCCAGTTTGAATGTCATTGTAGATTTGCTCGACAGGATGATCTTTAGCAATTCTTGCTCGAACTCGTGAAAGCTTTTGCTTGGGTCTTCATTGAACATCTTCTTCATGTTGTTCTTCTTCTTCTTGGCCTTCTTCATGTTGGGGAACGTAGCAGAAATTGAAAATTTTCCTACGAGTCACCAAGATCTATCTATGGAGAGACTAGTAACGAGGGGAAGGAGAGTGCATCTACATACCCTAGTAGATCGCTAAGCGGAAGCGTTCAAGAGAACGGGGTTGAAGGAGTCGTACTCGTCGTGATCCAAATCGCACCGGAGATCCTAGTGCCGAACGGACGGCACCTCCGCGTTCAACACACGTACAGCCCGGTGACGTCTCCCATGACTTGATCCAGCAAGGAGAGAGGGAGAGGTTGAGGAAGACTCCGTCCAGCAGCAGCACAACGGCGTGGTGGTGGTGGAGGAGTGTGGCAATCCTGCAGGGCTTCGCCAACCACCGCAGGAGAGGAGGAGGAATTGGGAGAGGGAGAGGGCTGCGCCAGAACTTGGGGTGCGGCTGCCCTCTCTCTCCCTCACTATATATAGGGGTAAGAGGGGTGGAGGAGGCGCCCTAGGGGAGGGGCGGCGGCCACAGGGGAAACCCTAGATGGGTTTGGGCGCCCCCACCCCCTAGGAAACTTGCCCCCCAAGCCGGGAAGGGGGGCTGCCCTAGGGGAGGCGCCCCCACCTCTCCTGGTTACGTCAGAGGGGCTGGGAGGGGCGCACCACCCCTTAGTGGGCTGGTTTGCCCCTTCCTGTTTGGCCCATGAGGCCCTCCAACACTTGCCGGGGCTCCCGAAACACCTTTCGGTCATGCTGGCCATAGCTTGGTACCCCCGGAACACTTCCGGACTCCAATACCCTTCGTCCAATATATCGATCTTCACCGCCATACCATTCCGGAACTCCTCGTAACGTCCGGGATCACATCCGGGACTCCGAACAACCTTCGGTAATCACATACTATTTCCCATAACAACTCTAGCATCACCGAACCTTAAGTGTGTAGACCCTACGGGTTCGGGAATCATGCAGACATGACCGAGACAACTCTCTGGCCAATAACCAACAGCGGGATCTGGATACCCATGTTGTCTCCCACATGTTCCACGATGATCTCATCGGATGAACCACGATGTCGAGGATTCAATCAATCCCGTATTCAATTCCCTTTGTCTAGCGGTATAGTACTTGCCCAAGATTTGATCGTCGGTATCCCGATACCTTGTTCAATCTCGTTACCGACAAGTCTCTTTACTTGTTCCGTAACACATCATTCCGTAATCAACCCCTTGGTCACATTGTGCACATTATGATGATGTCTTATCGAGTGGGCCCAGAGATACCTCTCTATCACACGGAGTGACAAATCCTAGTCTCGATTTGTGCCAACCCAACAGACACTTTCGGAGATACCCGTAGTGCACCTTTATAGCCACCCGATTCGTTGTGACGTTTGGTACACCAAAGCATTCCTACGGTATCCGGAGTTGCACAATCTCATGGTCTAAGGAAATGATACTTGACATTAGAAAAGCTTTAGCATCTGAACTACGATCTTTGTGCTAGACTTAGGATTGGGTCTTGTCCATCACATCATTCTCCTAATGATGTGATCCCGTTATCAACGACATCCAATGTCCATGGTCAGGAAACCGTAACCATCTATTGATCAACGAGCTAGTCAACTAGAGGCTTACAAGGGACATGGTGTTGTCTATGTATCCACACATGTATCTGAGTTTCCTATCAATACAATTATAGCATGGATAATAAACGATTATCATGAACAAGGAAATATAGTAATAATAACTAATTTATTATTGCCTCTAGGGCATATTTCCAACAGTCTCCCACTTGCACTAGAGTCAATAATCTAGTTCACATCGCCATGTGATTAACACTCATAGGTCACATCGCTATGTGACCAACATCCAAAGAGTTCACTAGTGTCACTAAACTAGTTCACATCATCATGTGATTAAGACTCAATGAGTTTTGGGGTTTGATCATGTTTTGCTTGTGAGAGAGGTTTTAGTCAACGGGTCTGCAACATTCAGATCCGTATGTACTTCGCAAATCTCTAGGTCATATTGTAAATGCTGCTTCCACGCTCCACTTCGAGCTATTCCAAATGGTTGCTCCACTATACATATCCGGTTTGCTACACAGAGTCATTTGGATAGGTGTTAAAGCTTGCATCGACGTAACCCTTTACGCCGAACTCTTTATCACCTCCATAATCGAGAAACATGTCCTTATTACTCCAAGGACAATTTTGACCGCTATCTGGTGATCCACTCCTTGATCACCTTTGTACCCTCTTGCCAGATATGTAGCAAGGCACACATCAGGTCTCGGTACTCAACGATGGCATACCGTATAGAGCCTATGACAAAAGCATAGGGGACGACCTTTGTCCTTCCTCTTTCTTCTGCTGTGGTCGAGCTTTAAGTCTTAACTTCATACCTTACAACTCAGGCAAGAACTCCTTTAACTGATCCATCTTGAACACCTTCAAGATCATGTCAAGGTACGTGCTCATTTGAAAGTACCATTAAGCGATTTTTGATCTATCCTCATAGATCTTGATGCTCAATGTTCAAGCAGCTTAATCCAGGTTTTCTATTGAAAAACACTTTTCAAATAACCCTATATGCCTTCCATAAATTCTACATCATTTCTGATCCACAATATGTCAACAACATATACTCATCAGAAATTCTATAGTGCTCCCACTCACTTCTTTGGAGATACAAGTTTCTCATAAACTTTGTATAAACCCAAATCTTTGATCATCTCATCAAAGCGCATATTCTGAATCCGAGATGCTTGCTCTAGTCCATGGAAGGATCGCTGGAGCTAGCATACCTTTTAGCATCCTTAGGATCAACAAAACCTTTCTGATTGTATCACATACAACCTTTCCTTCTGGCCGGTAAGGAAACTCGTTTTGACATCCATCGCCAGATTTCATAAATGCAGCTAATGCTAACATGATTACGGCGGGCTTAAGCATCGCTATGGATGAGAAAATCTCATCGTAGTCAACTCCTTGAACTTGTGAAAAACTCTTCGCCACAAGTCGAGCTTCATAGACGGTGACATTACCGTCCACGTCTGTCATCTTCTTAAAGATCCATTTATCTCAATGGCTTGCCGATCATCGGGCAAGTCCACCAAAGTCCATGCTTTGTTCTGATACATGGATCCTATCTCGGATTTCATGGCTTCTAACCATTTATCAGAATATGGGCCCACCATCGCTTCTCCATAGCTCATAGGTTCATTGTTGTCTAGCAACATGACCTTCAAGACAGGATTACTGTACCACTCTGAAGTAGTACGCATCCTTGTCACCCTATGAGGTACGGTAGTGACTTGATCCGAAACTTTATGATCACTATCATAAGCTTCTACTTCAATTGGTGTAGGCGCCACAGGAACAACTTCCTGTGCCCTGCTATACACTAGTTGAAGTGACGGTTCAATAACCTCATCAAGTCTCCACCATCCTCCCACTCAACTTTCAGAGACAAACTTTTCTCGAGAAAGGACCCGATTCAAGAAACAATCCCTATTGCTTTCAGATCTGAATTAGGAGGTATACCCAACTGTTTTGGGTGTCCTATGAAGATGCATTTTATCCGCTTTGGGTTCGAGCTTATCAACCTAAAACTTTTTCACATAATCATTGCAGCCCCAAACTTTTAAGAAACAACAACTTAGGTTTCTCCAAACCATAGTTCAAACGGTGTCGTCTCAACGGAATTACGTGGTGCCCTATTAAAGTGAGTGTAGCTATCTCTAATGCCTAACCCATGAACAATAGTGGTAATTCGATAAGAGACATCATGGTACGCACCATATCCAATAGGGTGCAACAATGATGTTCGGACACACCATCACACCATGGTGTTCCAGTCAGTATTAATTGTGAAACAATTTCCACAATGTCTTAATTGCGTGCCAAAGCTCGTAACTCAGATACTCATCTCTATGATCATATCATAGACATTTTATCCTCTTGTCACGAAGATCTTCAACTTCACTCTGAAATTACTTGAACCATTCAATAATTCAGACTTGTGTTTCATCAAGTAAATATACTCAGTATCTACTCAAATCATCCATGAAGTAAGAACATAACGATATCCATCACAGTGCCTCGGCACTCATTGGACTGCACACATCAAAATGTATTACTTCCAACAAGTTGCTTTTTTATTCCATTTTACTGAAAATGAGGCTTTCAGTCATCTTGCCCATGTGGTATGATTTGCATGTCTCAAGTGATTCAAAATCAAGTGAGTCCAAACGGTCCATTTGCATGGAGTTTCTTCATGCATATACACCAATAGACATGGTTCGCATGTCTCAAACTTTTCAAAACAAGTGAGTCCAAAGATCCATCAACATGGAGTTTCTTCATGCGTTTTATACCAATATGACTTACATGGCAGTGCCACAAGTAGGTGGTACTATAATTACTATCTTATATCTTTTGGCATGAACATGTGTATCACTACGATCGGGATTCAATAAACCATTCATTTTAGGTGCAAGACCATTGAAGGTATTATTCAAATAAACAGAGTAACTATTATTCTCCTTAAATGAATAACCATATTGCGATAGACATAATCCAATCATGTCTATGCTCAACGCAAACAGCAAATAACAATTATTTAGGTTTAACACCAATCTCGATGGTAGAGGGAGCATGCGATGCTTGATCACATCAACCTTGGAAACACTTCCAACACATATCGTCAGCTCACCTTTAGCTAGTCTTCATTTATTCCGCAACTTTTATTTCGAGTTACTAACACTTAGCAACTGAACCGGTATCTAATACCCTGGTGCTACTAGGAGTACTAGTAAACTACACATTAACATAATGTATATCCAATATACTTCTATCGACCTTGCCTGCCTTCTCATCTACCAAGTATCTAGGGTAATTCCGCTCTAGTGACTGTTCCCTTTATCACAGAAGCACTTAGTCTCGGGTTTGGGTTCAACCTTGGGTTTCTTCACTAGAGCAGCAATCTGATTTGCTGTTTCATGAAGTATCCCTTCTTGCCCTTGCCCTTCTTGAAACTAGTGGTTTCACTAACCATCAACAACTGATGCTCCTTCTTGATTTCTACTTTCGCGGTGTTAAACATCGCGAATGTTTCAAGGATCATCATATCTATCCCTGATATGTTATAGTTCATCACGAAGCTCTAGCAGCTTGGTGGCAATGACTTTGGAGAAACATGACTATCTCATCTGGAAGATCAACTCCCACTCGATTCAAGTGATTGTTGTACTCAGACAATCTAAGAACAAGCTCAACGATTGAGCTTTTCTCCCTTAGTTTGCAGGCTAAGAAAATCATCGGAGGTCTTATACCTCTTGACGTGGGCACGAGCCTGAAATCCCAATTTCAGCCCTTGAAACATCTCATGTGTTCCGCGACGTTTTGAAATCGTCTTTGGTGCCTCAACTCTAAACCGTTTAATTGAACTATCACGTAGTTATCAAAATGTGTATGTCAGATGTTCGCAACATCCACAGATGACGTTCGAGGTTCAACACCTTTGGCGGTGCATTAATGACATAAGCCTTCTCTGACGAGCAGCGAGGACAACCCTCAGTTTACGGACCTAGTCCACATAATCGCTACTATTAACTTTCAACTAAATTTTCTCTAGGAACATATCTGAAACAGTAGGACTAAAGCGCGAGCATTACGACATAATTTGCAAAGACATTTTGACTATGTTCAGGATAATTGAGTTCATCTTATGAACTCCCACTCGAGATAGACATCCTCTAGTCATCTAAGTGATTACATGATCCGAGTCAACTAGGCGTGTCCGATCATCACGTGAGACGGACTAGTCATCATCGGTGAACATCTTCATGTTGATCGTATCTACTATCGACTCATGCTCGACCTTCGGTCTCTTGTGTTCGAGGCCATGTCCGTACATGCTAGGCTCGTCAAGTTAACCTAAGTGTTTCACGTGTGTAAATCTGGCTTACACCGTTGTATGTGAGCGTTAGAATCTATCACACCGATCATCACGTGGTGCTTCAAAACGACGAACTTTACATAGCGGTGCACGCTTAGGGGAACACTTTCTTGAAATTTTAATGAGGATCATCTTATTTACTACCGTCGTTCTAAGCAAATAAGATGTATAGACATGATAAACATCACATGCAATCAAATAGTGACATGATATGGCCAATATCATATTGCTCCTTTGATCTCCATCTTGAGGCTCCATGATCATCATCGTCACCGGCATGACACCATGATCTCCATCATCATGATCTCCATCATCGTGTCTCCATGAAGTTGTCTCGCCAACTTATTACTTCTACTACTATGGCTACCGGTTAGAAATAAAGTAAAGTAATTACATGGCGTTGTTCAATGACACGCAGGTCATACAATAAATAAAGACAACTCCTATGGCTCCTTCCGGTTGTCATACTCATCGACATGCAAGTCGTGATTCCTATTACAAGAACATGATCAATCTCATACATCACATATCATTCATCACATTCTTCTTGGCCATATCACATCACCTATCATACCCTACAAAAACAAGTTAGACGTCCTCTAATTGTTGTTTGCATGTTTTACGTGGCTACTATGGGTTTCTAGCAAGAACGTTTCTTACCTACGCACAAACCACAACGTGATATGTCAATTGCTATTTACCCTTCATAAGGACCCTTTTCATCGAATCCGATCCGACTAAAGTGGGAGAGAATGGCACCCGCTAGCCACCTTATGCAACAAGTGCACGTCAGTCGGTGGAACCTGTCTCACGTAAGTGTACGTGTAAGGTCGGTCCGGGCCGCTTCATCCCACAATGCCGCCGAATCAAGATTGGACTAGTAATGGTAAGCATATTGAACAAAATCAACACCCACAACTACTTTGTGTTCTACTCGTGCAAAGAATCTACGCAATAGACCTAGCTCATGATGCCACTTTGGGGAACGTAGGAGAAATTGAAAATTTTCCTACGAGTCACCAAGATCTATCTATGGAGAGACTAGCAACGAGGGGAAGGAGAGTGCATCTACATACCCTTGTAGATCGCTAAGCGGAAGCGTTCAAGAGAACGGGGTTGAAGGAGTCGTACTCATCGTGATCCAAATCACCGGAGATCCTAGTGCCGAGCAGACGGCACCTCGCGTTCAACACACGTACAGCCGGTGGCGTCTCCCATGCCTTGATCCAGCAAGGAGAGAGGGAGATGTTGAGGAAGACTCCATCCAGCAGCAGCTGGCGGCGGTGGTGGTGGAGGCGTGGCAATCTGCGAGGCCGCCAAGCACCGCAAGAGAGGAGGAGGACTTGGGAGAGGGGGAGGGCTGCGCCAGAACTTGGGGTGCGGCTGCCCTCTCTTGCCCTCACTATATATTGGGGTAAGGGGGGTGGAGGAGGCGCCCTAGGGGAGGGGCGGCGGCCACAGGGGAAACCCTAGATGGGTTTGGGCGCCCCACCCCTAGAAACTGCCCCCAAGCCGGGAAGGGGCTGCCCTAGGGGGCGCCTCCACCTCTCCCCGGTTACGTGAGAGGGGCTGGGGGCGCACCACCCCTTAGTGGGCTGGTTTGCCCCTTCCCGTTTGGCCCATGAGGCCCTCCAACACTTGCTTGGCTCCAGAAACACCTTTCGGTCATCTTGCCATAGCACAGTACCCCGGAACACTTCCGACTCCAATACCCTTCGTCCAATATATCGATCTTCACCGCAGACCATTCCGAAACTCCTCGTGGCGTCAGGGATCACATCAGGACTCAAACAACCTTCGGTAACCACATACTATTTCCCATAACAACTCTAGCATCACCGAACCTTAAGTGTAGACCCTACGGGTTCGGGAATCATCTGAACATGACCGAGACAACTCTCTGGCCAATAACCAACAGCGGGATCTGGATACCCATGTTGTCTCCCACATGTTCCACGATGATCTCATCGGATGAACCACGATGTCGAGGATTCAATCAATCCCGTATTCAATTCCCTTTGTCTAGCGGTATAGTACTTGCCCAAGATTCGATCGTCGGTATCCCGATACCTTGTTCAATCTCGTTACGGCAAGTCTCTTTACTCGTTCGTAACACATCATCCGTAATCAACCCCTTGGTCACATTGTGCACATTATGATGATGTCTTACCGAGTGGGCCCAGAGATACCTCTCTATCACACGGAGTGACAAATCCTAGTCTCGATTCGTGCCAACCCAACAGACACTTTCGGAGATACCCGTAGTGCACCTTTATAGCCACCCGATTCGTTGTGGCGTTTGGTACACCAAAGCATTCCTACGGTATCAGGAGTTGCACAATCTCATGGTCTAAGGAAATGATACTTGACATTAGAAAAGCTTTAGCATCTGAACTACGATCTTTGTGCTAGGCTTAGGATTGGGTCTTGTCCATCACATCATTCTCCTAATGATGTGATCCGTTATCAACGACATCCAATGTCCATGGTCGAAACCGTAACCATCTATTGATCAACGAGCTAGTCAACTAGAGGCTTACTAGGGACATGGTGTTGTCTATGTATCCACACATGTATCTGAGTTTCCTATCAATACAATTATAGCATGGATAATAAACGATTATCATGAACAAGGAAATATAGTAATAATAACTAATTTATTATTGCCTCTAGGGCATATTTCCAACACTTCATTGTTGGCGTTGTCGTTTTCTTGTTGTGGTGGAGAAGGAGGTTGTTGACGTTCATCTTGATGCACTTCCTCGTTTTCTTCATCTTGGTGTGTCCCACTTGTGGATGCTTCCGTAGCAACTCTTGGTTCACCTTGTCGTGAAGTTGAAGCTTCCACTTGGACGGACGAGGTACTCTCCTTCACCTCCGTTGGACGAACCTTGCCAATAGACAAGTCTTGAATTGCTTCCGAAGGATCTTTGTCTCCTACATCAATTGGCAATTGCTCTACTTGCGAGCCGTTAGATTCATCAAACTTCACATCTACCATCTCTTCAACCTTTCAGGTGAAATTGTTGTAGACACGGGTGTGAGAGTTTGAGCCATAACCTAGTAGGAAACCTTCGTGAGACTTAGGAGCAAATTTAGAACGACGATGCTTATCAAGAATGTAGCACTTTGAGCCGAATACTCGAAAGTATCCAACTTGGGGTTTGTTACCGGTGAGGAGCTCGTATGCCGTCTTGCCGAGTAGCTTGTGAAGATACAAGCGATTTTTTGCATGACAGGCTGTCTCAACCGCTTCTGCCCAAAAGTGCTTCGACGTCTTGTACTCATCAAGCATCGTTCTTGCCATTTCGATGAGAGTCCGATTCTTCCTCTCAACAACTCCGTTTTGTTGAGGTGTGTACATAGCCGAGAACTCGTGTGAAATCCCTTCTTTGTCAAGAATGGTGTCCATATTTGCGTTCTTGAACTCCGTTCCGTTGTCGCTGCGAACCTTCTTGATCTTCACTTCAAATTGATTTTGGGCCTTCCTAGCGAAGTTTTTGAAGATCTTTTGGACCTGCGATTTGTCATCGAGAAAGAACACCCACGTAAATCTTGAAAAATCATCAACTATAACTAGACCAAAAGAATTTCCAGCGAGACTCTTGTAAGAGTTGGGACCAAAAAGATCCATGTGAAGTAGCTCGAGTGGCCTCCTTGTGGTCATGATGTTCTTCACGGGATGCCTTCCTCCAACCTGTTTACACCTTGACAAGCAACGCAAAGTCTATCCTTATCAAATATGACATCGTTAACTCCAAGGATATGATTTAGTTTAATAAGCTTGTCAAGGTTTAGCATACCAACATGACCTAGTCTTCTATGCCATAACCAACTTTTTGAGGATTTAGCAATGAAGCAAGTTTTAGGTTGAGCCTTTTAGTGAAATCAACAATGTATAGATCACCTCTCGCTTTTTGGTAAAGACCATTTTATGATTGTCTCGATGAAACACTTGGCAATCTACTTGATAAATAGGACATTGAAACCAAATCAGCAAGTCTAGATCTTTGAAAGTAAGTTGTATCCAAGAGATTCAACGAGCATAACATTTTGTATGGAGCTATCATGTGATATGGCCACCTTACGAGGCCAACCACCTTACCCTTTGAGTTGTCACGAAAGTGACATACTTTCGAGGACTATCATTATCGACAAGCTCACGAAACATGTCTTTATCTCCGGTCATGTGATCGGTACATCCACTATCAAGAACCCATTCCTTTCCTCGACATATATCCCGAAGATTTGCCATAAGACCAAAGTGTCTCATTGCATCATCAAGATCGAAGTCACTATCATCATCCTCATCATAGTATCCATGTTCAACATCGTCATGTGGTGGATCAAGTCCTAGAGAGGGTGATTCATTAGAATGAGTTTGACAATGATCTTGCTTATGAATTTTTATAGCTTCGGAAATAATATCACTAATAATCCCAACATTTCCTTTGGCACGCATAAGGTTTGTAAGCACAAATAGACGATCACCAAACATAGGATCACTAGTATTCATCTTACTCAAGGCAATAGACTTATGAAGAATTTCATCAAGATTTTTCAAGGAATAATCTAGAAATCGTTCCTCAAGAAATTTCCATATGGTGTAGGCACACTTAAAAGTAGGCAAGCATCCAATCAAGTTTCTAGGCAATCCTCTAATGATAAGTTCAGCAGTTCTAAGATTCCTAATCATGTCAATTGACTCATCATGGGTAGGATGCATAGGATCAACATAAGGAGCACAAGGGCTAGCAATGTACTTGTTCAAATGATATTGATTGAAAATAACAAGCATCTCATTTTTCCACTCATGAAAATACTCTCCATCAAGAATAGGCACTCTATGTCTAAGACTCCCAATGGTAGACTCATCCATCTTCCCCCAATGGTGATTAAACCAAAGCAATGGAGACCAATGCTCTGATACCACTTGTAGGACCTTGAGAAGAGGTGTCTAGAGGGGGGGGGTGTCGGTGTCAAAACCGGCGGATCTTGGGTAGGGGGTCCCGAACTGTGCGTCTAGGCGGATGGTAACAGGAGACGAGGGACACAATGTTTTTACCTGAGTTCGAGGCCCTCTCGATGGAGGTAATACCCTCGTCTGCTTGATTAATATTGATGATATGGGTAGTACAAGAGTAGATCTACCACGAGATCAAGGAGGCTAAACCCTAGAAGCTAGCCTATGGTATGATTGTTGAGATGTAATGTTGTGTCCTGCGGACTAAAGCCCTCTGGTTTATATAGACACCGGAGAGGCTAGGGTTACACAGAGTCGGTTACAATGGTAGGAGATCTACATATCCGTATCGCCAAGCTTGCCTTCCACGCCAAGGAAAGTACCTTCCGGACACGAGCGGGAGTCTTCAATCTTCTATCTTCGTAGTCTTGGAGTCCGCGGATATTGATAGTCCGGCTGTCCGGACACCCCTAGTCGGGACTCCTCGGTAGCCCTGAACCGGTCTTCAATGACGATAAGTCCAGCGTGCATAATGTTCGGCATTGCAAGGCGGGTTCCTCCCTTGAATAATCCGGAGAAGATAACGAACACCAGGATAGTGTCCGGCTCTGCAAAATAATTTCCACATTCCAACGTAGAGAGAATAAAACACATATACTGATCCAATCTGCCGACGTATTTATGCAGCGTGACATCACACCTCAGCCAAGCCTCCGTTTTGAATTGTCTTTATTATTCCGCCTCAGCATGTTTAGCGAAGCGGTTTCCTTGGCACGTCCTGCCGAAGCAGAGATCGTGTTCCCCTTTATTCCGGGATCCTCATCAATACGTGCGTGGGTAACCCAACCGTTCCCGTCGCCACGCCTCCTCTATCGAAGGGGAATCCCAAACGGTCACGGAGACGGCCCTAGGTATTTCTTCCCCCTTTATAAGAGGACCAAGGCCTGTCCTTGTCTTTCAACCTCACATCAAATCTTTCCTCTGCTCTCCGTTCCAACACCTAGAGCTTCAGATTCGAGCACCTCGGATCCACAACAATGTCCGGCTCCGATCTTCAGGGCCGGTGGATGCCCTCCTCCATCACGGAGGAGGACATATTGAAGTTGCGTGAGGCCAAGTACAGCCTCTGACGTTTCGCCTGAGTTGCTGCCCAGGGCAGGCCGTGCCAGCCCCCGAGCCCGGCGAATACGTCGTTTTCGCATCTCACCTCCGTCGGGGATTAGGCTTCCCGACGGATCCTTTCGTGAGGGGGCTCCTATTCTACTACGGGCTGGACTTCCACGACTTGGCTCCGGAGTCCATCCTCCATATCTCCGCATTTATCATTGTCTGCGAGGCCTTCCTCCGCGTCATCCCCCACTTCGGCCTGTGGCTGAAAACATTCAAGGTGGAGCCGAAGATGATCGGGGGGCGTCAAGCGGAGTGCGGCGGGGCGACCATAAGCAAGAAGGCCGATGCCCCATGGCTCGAAGGTTCCTTCCAAGAGGAACAGGGATTGTGGCAGCAGGAGTGGTTTTACATTACCGCTCCAAGGGGCAGCAAGCAAAAGCCGCCGCCCTCCTTTCGCCCGGGACCTCCACGGCAGCTAATGTCGTGGGTCAACCAAGGGCTCAACTAGGGGCCGTCCGAGGACGTGCCCACACTGTAGGGCCGGATTCGAGACCTCCAAACAAGGGAGATCGACCTGGTCAAGGTGATGCAAGTCATGCTAATCAGGCACCTCCTGCCCTGCAAACGTCGTCCTCTCCGTCTATGGGAGTTCAATCCGGAGGGACCTCGTATTCTCCAGCATTTTATGGGTGCAACACCCACGGAGATGTACAAGCTGTTCTTGGACCCTTGGTGGCGTGTCTGGTTTGGCGAGGGCGGGCTTAAGCCACGATCGCCGGATACTCGGGTAAGTAGCTCGAGCTCGGACATCCTATTCAGTATGCCTTTCAAAGATCATCTCGGACCCTTTTGTTCTTTACGAGAATGGGTGGCGCGATCGAGGCTGATAAGGTGTCGCCCCCCCTCCAGAGACCGCCTTGGAGCCGTCTTTGGTCGAGAATGTTGGAGGTGCGCCCACGAAGAGGCGGCAGGGAGATAAAGGCTAATACTTCATCAAAGGCGGCGGAGAGGAGGAACCAAGGATCCCTTCCTTGAGAGGAGAAGAGGACCGCCTCCGAAGATCCGGAGGTCCCAGCCCCTAAGCGTGGGAAGAAATCCCCACGAAGTCCGGCGTCCGGAGAGAATCGGGACGCGATCATCGCCAAGGACCAGCCCTCAACGAGCCGTGAGTATGAAAGAGGAAATTAATTAATAAGGGAATACCTTCGTTTATGTACATAGGTAACCGAAAGATTTATATCGATTCGGATCTGCGGCCGTCTCGAGATGAGTTCATCCTCGGGGACCTTCTTGAAATGATGGAAGCGTCGCCTCCGTCATGGCGCCGCCAGATGAAGCGGGCGAGCACGAAGTGTCATCACGGGCGTCCCAAGTCCGGAGGGCGAGAGTTCGGCCCCAATGAAGCTGGCGGGAGAATCGAAGAGTCTGCTGAGAAGGCGTCCATTTGAGAAGATCACCGTGCGTTAATGCGTATGGTGATTGGAAGGATTCGTCGGCGAGGCGGATTGCTTGATCTGCCATGAGCTTGCTAGCGGGATTTGAGGTATCTTGAAAATAGCGCACCCTTTGTCTTTTTAACAGTTGTGCATATAAAAATCGCCTGTATAGATAGTAGCCCACGAGACTCGGTAGGTTGTCGAAGGCGACAGCGTGATGAGGATCGAAAATCTAAACATCTCAGGTTATGAATACCGCCTTTACGTCTGGTGGGCGGATAGTCCGGGGCCAGCCGGATGATCGATTCTTGAACCGAGTCGACAAGCTGGACATGGCGGATCTTGATATCGCACTTGTCAATTAGCGACTTGACGAGTGCAAAAGGTAAATAAATTCTCCGCAGCCGCTTTATTGAGTGGGTTAAAGCCCTCCTCTAATAAGTTATATGCTGTTTATCTGAGACAATCTTTGCTGCTTTGTGGAGAGCCTTGGGCGAGCTTGCACAAGCTAAGGAGCAAGCCGAAGGAGTGATCTGGCTTCTGCTTGAGGCGGCGAAGAGTTGAATGTCGAAAAGGCTGCGCCTTTGCCTAAGCGGGGCGGAGGTGGCAATTGGCCAAGAAATTAAAGGATGCTACCGACCGTGGCGAGGCTCTTGAAAAGGCGCCTATCGGGCGGGAAGACTGAAGAAGGCCACCGCGAAGCCAAGGATGCCCGTTACGCAATGCGGGCTATGAAGGAGGAGCTGCGCCAAGCCGGAGAAATCGTGGCTGGCAAGACTTTTCTTATCGTCGCGGTTTATGGATGCCAATGCGCTCAATTTGGCGGCGATGGAGTTCGGAGGATCCGTACATGGATTTGGCTGCGAGTCGGTGATGCCGTTAAACACTTCGAGCCAAGGGGATCACGAGGCGGAAGAGTTGTATTGGTCTCAATTCCACAGCCGGATCGCGCTCTTCCTCGGCGACGGAGTTGGCGAATGGGCGAACGAGTAGGCTGTCGGATTAGCCATGGTGACATCGTGGCCCATGTCGGCCGTAAACATCAAAGGCGACGAGCTACTTTGGCTTATTGCAGCAATTCCTTGATGCGGTGCCGCATATAAGGGAGATGAAGCGGTCGGCTGCGCCGGTAGCGGATGGCCCTTGCTCGTGTGAAGGTGCATTATCCGGAGATGGATGCCACCGCCGTTGTTGCCCGAGGTCGAATGGAAGCGGCTCCTGCCGAGCACTACTTGGAGAAGTCATGCGCGGCTGCTCGTAAAATAGAAGCGCGATGCTCAAAGAATGTAACGTTCAAATGAGCATAATACCTTGTAAATTAATGATTATAGTATGAATGCTTTTTATACTTGTGCTTCCAAGTAGTAAAACTTCTCCCGTCTGACGTTTATGTATACTTGTGTATAACTGAAAGATGCGATCTTGACTTGCCCCTTTGCACAAGTCTTTGGGGTGTTCGCAAAATAGCACTTTTCACATAATCCGGCGTCTCGGTCTGTTATAAGGAGGTGGTAGCATAGAGAACGAGGCAATCAGGACTATGGTGCTTTATTTCTTTCACTTAGCCAATGGAGCTTGAGGGTGGGGCTACGATATAGCCCTAATGACACCGCACATCTCCGGATTAAAGTGCGTATGTGCTGACCGAGGAGCGGTCCTTCGTCAAGCGAAATTCTAAACATTACGGTAGTCGATTAAGTGGTGACCGGACTCTCGCTATATCATGACGATCGGTTTTGGCTTTCTCTCTTGAGGTGCTCGCCCAGCCGAACGGGGGCACTGTCGCAGATAGTTCTCCGGTGCCGCGTTAGCGGGTGATCTGAGCGTAAGGCAGCAAAACACGGGGCGGGCAAACCCAACATTTGACCAAAGACATGATTGAGCTGATGCATATAATGCCTAACAGGGCGCGAACAACACTCCGAAGGTGTTGGACTTTATGATAACGGGCAGAATTATGCCTAAGCCCTTGTGTCGAATGCGGGCATTGTCTTACGATGCGGCCCGATGCCAAAGCGCCAGCTCGACTTGGCTATAGGAAGAAGCGAGGGAGATTTAACAACAAGAGACGATAATAAAAAGGTCTACGTGGGGTCTTAATCTGAAAAGAATCCTTGCAGCGGGTCCCTCTGCGTCTGCGCTGTGTCTCCGTTCGCGCCGTTATCTGGATGGATGCATACGTTGTTCATCTGTAGAAAGAGAGGAACACTTTAGTTTTAGAAACAGTTAGATGCGAAAAATATGCAAAAGAATAAGTGTAAATAATTAAAGCTAGGTTTATATGAAACCGCGGTTAGTTGTCTTGCGCAGCCCTTGTGAGAGATGCAGCGGCTAGGGAGCCCTAGCCTGCTTAGTCGGATTCGTCTATCCGAGTCCGGGGTCTTTAAATGACCAGCGCCTGAAATGGCGCCATGTGGACCGGGCATCTTAAGTGTAAGAGGCAGCGTAATGTGGTATGGCGTTGAAGCGGACAAAAGCCTTCGTCCCAATAGTGCTTGATATTCACTTTTGAATGGGACGATATGGAAAATTAACTTTTAGCGTCGAAAGTTGTTCGGCAATCGAACACGACTTCTAATAATATCGAGCACATGCACTTGGCGTAAGGGCTGGCGTAACTCCTTTGAAGGAAGTGCGGCTGTGTCGAATTTTGGTAGGGTCTATCCCCATCCGACGGATTGTGTTTGAGTATAGCGGTTTAAGTCACGCCTCCGTCCATTAGGGCGTTTGTGAATTGCAATCCGTCTATTACGGATTCAATATCGAAGTCCGTCCCGCGGTTCGAACATACGGAGTAGTCGGTGGTCGAAAGTGATTGGTTTTGATATCCAATCTCTGATCTGCTGGGTTGGACCGTGCGAGGCTCTTTTTAGAAAGTGCCGCGCTATTTTTCGTGTCCTCACATAAAGTGAGTTTATGCTTTGACCCCTTGGGGAAAGTTTTTGTTTTCGGTGCCTGCTGGCGGGTTTATCTTCTTAAGCTTGACGCGCGTCGAGCCCTTGTGTTCGGCGTTTAATCGGCGGACTGTTTGAAAACCCAACAATCCTGTGGGTGTGATTTGCAGAGCCTTAGGGTAGTCTTGTGGATTTGACATATCCGACCCGAAATTTGTGTAGGTTAGACAATTCGTCATTGTCATCCTTAATGGGCTGAGCTTTGTTATTTGGCCGTGAGCTTTTAAATCTGGCGTTGGTATCGTGCTCTTTGGGCTTTTTCTTTATTCGGCGCTGCTCTTTTACGTGCCGTGATTTCCCATTCCATCTCTTATCTCGGATGTACTTGGGTCGCTGGTGCTGCATCTTGCCGGCCAGCTATCGTCTCTACCTGAAGCGGGTCATGAGGCTTGTTAATGCGGTTTCTCTTGACCGAGGTGTCTGGCGAGCCATTAAATCTCGGACATTGTGCTTAAAAGCTGCTAAGGCTTGGCGTCCGGACGATCGACTATTTGGTTCTTTTGGTAAGGAACCTGTTCCGAATTTCATGGCCGACTCTCCGGGCTGTTGAGTTATGTGACTTAGGTCATCTGCATCCGGAGGCGGACATAAGTCCCTTGAAAATTTGCTCTAAACGCTTCCTCGAGCTCTTCCCAACTTCCAACAGTGTTTTACGGGAGGCTTTTGAGCCAATGACGGGCTGGCCCTTTGAGTTTGAGGGTAGATATTTTATGGCGTGGAGATCGTCTCCTCGGCCATATGTATATGCAATATATAGTCTTCTATCCGACTCCGAGGTCTGTTGTTCCATCGTATGCTTCTATGTTTATGGGTTTAAACCCTGCTTTGAAATTCATGCTCCAACACCTCGTCGGTGAAGCATAGTGGGTGTCTGGCGCCCGCATGCTTATGCGTGCCGCTATTGTCGGACACTTGATGTGTTCCTTTGCTTATTGGGGCTGTCTTTTTGGGTCCGTAGATGGACTGGCTGGAGCCATTGGACGGTGGGGGCTTTATGGCCTCCTCGTCGAATCTGGGAGCAACTTTAAGCCGGGTAGCTCTTGATTGGTGGCCGTTGCCGTGTTTATCTGCGGTCTTGAGTACTTTGCTCCATCTTATTCGGAGCGCGTCTTCCGCTGTGTTGAGCTTCCATTTTTCTTTCTTGAGGCTTCTTCTTTGTAGCGATGAGCCTGCGTTTGAAAAGCTCTTGTTGACGGGCTCCTCGAGTTCGTCATCGTTGGGGCTTGTTTAGTCTTTGGAGGGAGGTATATAGTTGTGATCCTCGACCTTTTCCTCTGCCGCCCTTCGTGAGGGCTTGTACGCATCCTCCTGCTGCTGAGTCTTCTTTGGAGGGTTTGTCTTCGGCACTCTACGGGGTATTGTTATTTCTGTGCGGAATCTCCATTCTTGTTGTGGCGGGATTTAGGCGGCGCTTGTGCCTTGGCGTTTGGGTTGCTTCTTTAGAGAATCTTCCTCCGCTGCTTTTTACGCCGTCCCCTTCTTTTGGGGTATCCACCATGTAGGCGTCATACGACGAGGTGGCCTTCCAGGTGCCCTATGGGCGCTGGGTCTGATTCGTCTCGGCATCGTCGTCCATAGCGTCGATGTCATCGAGTCGTAGTCTAACATGTCGGTTAAGTCCTCGGCGATGGCTACAAGCGTGGGTGGTGGGTGGGCTCTGAATTTCTTCGTCGTCCGTACCCCAACCGTCACCGCCATAGTCGGCCAGATTCTCTGATAGCGAGAGATGCTTCAGAGAATTCAGGATATCGCCAAAAGACGAGTGCTGAAAGATGTCCGCGGCGGTGAATTCCATAACCGGCGCCCAATCTGGTTTAATTGGCAGGGGCGCGGGAGGCTCGGAGTCCGGCGAGGAGTCCGGCGCCTCGGGATCACGAGTTTTGCAGGGGACAAGATTGGTATTCGGCTCCATCGCCGCCGATGTTAAAGCCCCCGGGGCCGCCGCCGACCCTCGACATGGGCGATCGGCTCGAGCTAGTGGCCGAGGCGGATCCGAGTCGGGCCTCAAAGCCTTGTCCGTGACGAGCTAGATCATGCCCATCGACCACAGTCTTGGCGCGCTTGGCTGGGCTCGAGTCCGTCGAAGATCAAGTCTCCGCGGTCATCGGCCGTGAAGTTCAAGCTTCGAGTCGACTGACGGTCAGGCGCGAAGCTTCGATCTGCTCGGATGGCCAAGAGAATTGGCCCGCAGATACAAAGCCGCCGAATCTGAAGATCTGTCCGGGAGAAAAGTCTCACCACAGGCGAGTTGATGGTTGAAGATGCCATCGAGCCTATCGGTGGCGACACGGAGGAACTCTCAATGAAAGCACCAATGTCGGTGTCAAAACGGTGGATCTCGGGTAGGGGGTCCCGAATCGTGCGTCTAGGCGGATGGTAACAGGAGACGAGGGACACAATGCTTTTACCCAGGTTCAGGCCCTCTCGATGGAGGTAATACCCTACGTCCTGCTTGATTAATATTGATGATATGGGTAGTACAAGAGTAGATCTACCACGAGATCAAGGAGGCTAAACCCTAGAAGCTAGCCTATGGTATGATTGTTGAGATGTAATGTTGTTGAAAGTGCAACTAATCCCCGGGTGGTTTTGGTAATTAATAACAACATATATATCATTGAACTACTAGTTACTTGAGAATCATTTCAGAGAGTTCAGTGATATGGGTATGGCAAGGACTGAAGAAGTGGACCCCCCAAAATGCTAAGGCAAGCATTGGCAAAAGCTCAAGACTCCATTTTTGGTTTAGTGATCCAAGATCACATTGAGTCCATAGGAAAAGCCAATACTATTAAAGGGGATGAGGTTATGATGATGATCTGGTTGCTCAAGTGCTTAGTGATACATCTCCTAAACTACGGCAACTTTCACCGCCATAGACACTCATAAGTAGTCTCGGTCCCACCGATATTCCAAACTCAGTCACACCGAGATGAACCACCTCAGCCATAAGCCAAACCCTAGTAAACTTCGGATTTTCCGATTCGAACTCGGTCTCACGAAACATGAGTTGCCAAGTTTACAGTAACATACATCATCAAATCGGTGTCACCGAGATGATGAAGTCGGTCCCACCAAACTGGCATGCTCTTGTCATTACCTAATCGGACTAACCGAGATTGTATATTCGGTCCCACGAAAATCCCAACGTTCACATTATTTGAACTATCGGTCTCACCGAGTTGTCCACCGGTCCCACCGAGATTGCTCAAATGTGTGTAGCGTTGGATTTTGTGTGGAGGCTATTTATACCCTCCACCCCTCTTCATTCGTGGAGAGAGCCATCGAGAAAGAACTACCACTCCTACCTTACATTTACGAGAAGAGAACTACCTACCCTTGTGTTGAGATCAAGTTGCTCCACTCCCACCATATGAAGCTTGATCTCTAGCCTTCCCAAGTTGCTTTCCACTCAATCCTTTCTTCCACCACAGCCAAATCGGTGAGGAGAGTTGAGTGTTGGGGAGATTATCATTTGAAGCACAAGAGCAAGGAGTTCATCATCATCTACAACATCTATTACCTTTTGGAGGTGGTGCCTCCTAGATTGGTTAGGTGTCGCTTGGGAGCCTCCGTCGTCGAGATGTGGAGTTGAACCAAGAAGTTTGTAAGGGCAAGGAGATCGCCTACTTCGTGAAGATCTACCCGAGTAAGGCTAGCCCTCCGTGGGCGTGAGCCATGATGGAATAGACAAGGTTGCTTCTTCGTGGACCCTTCGTGGGTGGAGCCCTCCGTGGACTCATGCAGCCGTTACCCTCAAGTGGGTTGAAGTCTCCATCAACGTGGATGTACGATAGCGCCACCTATCGGAACCACGGGAAAAATCACCGCGTCTCCAAAATTGCGTTTGCTCTTCTCCACCTCTCTTTACTACATGTGCAATTTACTTTCGCTGCCTATACTCTAGAATTGCATGTGTAGGGTGATGCTTGACTTGATCATAATTGTGAATCTGCCAAAAACTGTTCTTTGTCAAAAGGCAGAATTTTTATATTGACAAGTAGTCTAATCACCCCCCTCTAGACATACTTCGATCCTACAAGTGGTATCGAGCTTTGGTCTCCATTGTATTGGTTTCCATTGCATTGGACTCCATAAGCTTGGTTTCACAACCTAGGAGAGTATGGTGTCTAGTGAGGTAATTTTCAGTGAGGTCCTTACTTTGATGGTACAAATTTTGCTAGTTGGAAGCATAAAATGAAAATGCATATTCTTGGTCATAACCCACCGCATGGGGCATTATTTGTGTTGGTATGCAAGGTGAATTCTTGAGGAAGGAAAAGTTCGGATCGCGAAGCTACACCGAAGAATTGCGGATGTTGCAAAACAATGCTCAAGCTTGTGACATTCTCTTCAATGCCTTGTGTCCCGAGGAGTTCAACAAAATCAGCCGTCTTGAGAATGCAAAAGAGATTTGGGATACTTTGGTTGAAATGCACGAAGGTACCGAGTCCGTGAAGGAATCAAAGCTAGATATTCTTCAAGGTCGACTTGACAAGTTCAAGATGAAGGATGGTGAAGAAGTCGCTGAAATGTACTCTAGGCTTGCTCTCATCACAAATGAGATTGCCGGCTTAGGAAGCGAAGAAATGACCGACCGATTCATCATCAAGAAGATTCTCGAGCTTTGGATGGAAAGTATGACACCGTGTGCACTTTGATCCAAATGATGCCAAACTACAAGACTCTCAAGCCAACCAAGTCATTGGAAGAATTGTTGCTCATGAGATGACACTTAAGGATAAGGAAGAGCTTCACAACAAGTCAAGTGGTGCTTACAAAGCTACAAGTGATGCTCCCACAACCTCAAGTGACAAGTTAGTTTCCAATGAAGAGATAAGCCTAATGGTCAAGAACTTCAACAAATTCTACAAGAATAGAGGCAAAGAGAGAAGCTCAAAGTCTAGATCATATGATGAAAAGAGATCTTCTAGTCGTGATCGAATCTGCTACAATTGTGGAAGACCGGACACTACTCAAATGAGTGTCGGCTCCCCACAAGAGAAGAAAGAATCTCCAAGAAGAAGAAGCTCAAGAGATGAGTCACCTCGGAAAGAGAGAAGGAGCGAGATGATCGTTATGAGCGAAGACCCTCTCGGAGAAGCAAGGATTAGGAGAGGAAAGACAAGTCATCAAGGAGCTACACAATAAGAAAACATCAAGCTCATGTAGGTGAATGGGTCTCGGCTCCGACTCGACAATCAATCGAAGGAAGCTATCACTCCGACTCCGACTACTGATCAAGATGAAGGTGTTGCGGTCTTGCTCTCGTATCCTCCAACTCCAACTCCTCGACTTATTTGATTCACCAAATGAGGGAATTGGAAGATGCTTCATGGCTAAAGGCCCCAAGGTATCACACCCTGAATTCATTGACTTGATAGTGATGAGGATGACTTGCTTGGTGAAGATGAGCTCTTGCATGATAAATCCAATGAGCCTAGTAACGATGAACATGCTAGTAGTCTTTATAGTCGAGAAGAGTCGAATGACAATGCTATGAAGGAGATTGAGCGTCTAACTAAAGAACTAAACACTCTTAAGTTAGCTCATGAAACAACTCAAGAAGATAATAGAGAGCTCCTAAGATCTCATGAGAAGCTACGCTCGAGAAGCTCACTCTAGAGCAAGAACATGAGTTTCTAAAAGCAATCAATGACGATCTTGAAAGAAGAGTTCTTCATATCTTGCCAAGCGACTTCTCTTGTCTAATTTCTTGCCACCCATTAAGACTAAGCATGACAAGCATAAGAAAAATTCTTCCTCTAGCAGTAACAATAACCATGCTAAATCCAATGTTGTTGCTTCTAGTAGTTCTCTTGATTCCACTAACAATGTTTCAAGCCAAGTTACACTTGAGCAAGAGAATAGTTTATTGAAAGGGATCATAGAAAGGTGTCTACAAGAGCCTTGCGGAAGCAAGAACTTTGAGAAATTGTTCGCAAGCAATGAAGGCACGGAAGAATCAAGGAATTGGTTTTGAGCGAAAGTTCAACGCCGAAGGCGTTGAGTGGGAAGAAGGTCAATATCCTACTCCACAGTTTGTTCCTCAAAAGGAGAAGTATGATCCTACTTCTTCCAATGTGGAACAAGCTCAAGATGACCTTCCACCACAAGACCACAAGCTAAAAGGCAAGGACAAGCTTCAAGAGGAGATTGATGCATTTGTTGAAGCACCTCAAGCCATGGTCAAGTGGGTTCCCAAGGAAGCGTCAAGTTCTACTTCATCAAGCTCAACTACAACCCCAAGGATTCCCATCAAGATGATGTGGATCCCAAGAAGAAGAACTAGAAAGTTCTTGAGGGTGACTCCGCCAACATACTTCACTCACATTCATTTTGGCAAAAACTTGTGCAATCAACTTCCACATCGTGCACTAGTTCATGGAGTCACAAACCCTCTTGTTGGTAAGTCAAGGGACAAGGTAATCATTGCTTTCATGGACATCATCTATTGTGAACTTCAATCTATGTCCATGGATATCCTTGTTTGTTCCTTGTGGGACTAACCCATGTAGGTATTGAAAGTGCCCAATCAAAGGATAGCTCCCAACTCTTGATGATCTCCATCAACATTGAGCATCCACATCTTCAACATCTACATGAAGTCTTCTCGACAACCCAAGGTTAGTTTGACCCTTTAAAGGGGTTCTCACATCTAGGGGAGCTTTGCTCTAAAAATTGAGCTAAAGCATCTTCAAATGATGTGAACACATCAATGCTTTATGTAAAAGTGGTAACCCCACTTGTGCTTAAGCGATGAGTATGACCTATGATCAAATGTTCTCATTTGGCTCCTAAGTCAATATACTCATATAAAGATGACCTAGTCATCGACAAATTGTGTGTTAGTTGCTAGAGTTTTGGTTGTGCATGTTTGACACATATTTCATTTGCTATCTTATTGTGTGAGCATGTTGGATGCATGATTTTATCCATTCGAGGACATCCATTTGTTGTTTTGGTCGTTTTGATTTTTCGACCAAATGGATGGACAAGAATGCCTAAATACCTCCCTAGCTATCTATGCTTTCTTGTCTCAAATTCTATTCATGCTTACATCACAAATTTTGAACAAGTCATTTTCGGACCCTCGGGTGAGGAGCACTTTTCGAGCCACCGATCCGTCAAGGGCTAATTTCCAAAACCTTCTAATTGATTTCGGTCGGACCAACTCACTCAAACTCGGTCGAACCGAAAGCATTTAGACTGATCTAGGTTTTCATCTCGGTGAAACCGAGTTGTGATTTTCGGCGTGACGAAGTGGATAACTTGCCTAGCGATTATCCATCTCGATGCCACCGAGTTTTACAACTCGGTCCCACCGACAAAAGGGTATATATTCCGAGGGCCGCGCGTGTTGATTCCTCCTTCAAACGTTTCGCCCCCACACCCCTTGCTGCCATCGCCTTGGTCTCCGGATCGTCGCCGTCATCGCCTGTGTGCCCTCGCCGCAGGTCTCCGTCGCCGTCAACGGCCATCTCCTCCGCGCCGTTGCCGCCGTAGAAAAACTCCACCTAGGGTGAGTTTTGATCCCACTCGTGCTCCCATCTCCGATTCAATGCACGTTTGGATTGCCTAGTATCTTGCCACGATTGAAATCCTCCTGTACACCAGATTGGTTCGTTTGAACTAGATTCGAGTAAAAGTTTTAGGGTTAGGTTTCCGCGGAACACATCTCGGTGAGACCGATTTTATATTTTCGGTATGACCGATTTGGCCTATAGCCATTACCTGCACCCTTCGGTCCAACCGAGTTGTGCAAAATCGGTGTGACGAAATGAAGATTCTGTGAAACCCTAGTGTTTTCGGCGGACGAAACCCACTTGTCAAACCGAAAGTGGTGTGCCAAGCTCTGTTTAACACTTGGATTCACGAACCTTAAACTCGATCCGACCAAATGTCTTCTGAAAACTTAATACTAGAATTTGAACTCATTTTTTGCAAAAACTTATGCAGTTTGTGATGACTCTTCTTCTCTGCCTACACCTTATCTATTCACGGGTTGTCGGCCATGTCGATGCCGTGGCGGTGAGAACAGGTCGAGACACCTATTGCAGAGACATTCGAGGCGCAGCACTAGTCCCGATCCTAGTAGCTCATCGATGATGGTGAGAGGAGTACACCAAGTGGCATGCCTCCTGCAGCCACGAGCTATAAAGAAGAGGAATTCAGATAATGAGGATTGATTTTGTTGTTGAGGAAGAGGTGACCTCAAAGCCTAAAAGGAAGGTTGTTGCCAAAGAGTAACAAGATCAACAATCTAAGAAGGGCACCAAGCAAAGTCAAGCGATCAACTGTTGCTAAGAAGCTGAATTTGGGAGAGGCATTGCAAGCAAAGTGAAAAAACCACCAAGAGAAAGAGGATAGTGCATGTGTCGGGAGCTAGAGCAGATATGTATATTGATCCTCATGCGAGATGCAGATGAGGATGAGGATGAGGAAGCACTCCAGCCTCCTCCTCGAAGCCAAGCTCATGGGTGATGCCATTAAGGCCGAGCCACATCAAAGCCCAAGAAATCTGCTCCAGCTAAGGCAGCTCCAAAGAAAGCCTCTTGCCAAGCCCAAGAGGACCATCGAAACATTCCAGTGTCTGAAAAGAACAAGGATGATGTGCCACCACTGAGTCGATGATGAAGGACCAGTTTTCTTGAATCTTCGTCCAAAACTGCCACTCCATAATGATGCTCATCCTCAAGCCGAGGATATGAAGGCAAGGAAAGATAGAGGTCTCGGGCTATGGAGACAAAGCGACCCATATGCCGTGAGGAGAAGAACTCTTTGTAGATCCCAGATTCGGACGAGAGAGCAGCGGGACTTCTATGAGACCGTCTTGATGGACAAGAAGCCCATAGTCGTAGACACCGGATATGTTATTTGGAAGTACATTGACAAATAAAAGCACGAGATTTCTTTCCACATGTGCATGAAAGTTTCACCGCATGTGGAGTTGCAGATTTTGTAGGTCGAAATTGACCAGGTTGGAGCGATGAGATGATAATGCAATTTTATGCCACAACTCACTTCTACGATGGAAAGATTATGTGGATGGTGAAGGTCAAAGGTTTTCTTCTTACTGTTGAAGAATGGGCAGAAATTCAAATGCTCGGGCAACGAGAAGATGATATTGATGTATATGGGATTCCAAAGAAGAATCATGAATCCATGAAAAACATGTACAAAGAGGTTCCAATGGAGGATTTGGAAATCTGGAAGCTCGGCTCGATCTACCATCTCGAGGCAGGCTTACCTACCACTAATACCATTTTGAGGCATACCTTGATGCCCAAATCTGGAGATGATCGCATGATCGGAGGATACTCTATCAACATGCTGCACATACTTGATGAGAGAGCACCTTTCAAGGTGATGGACTTGATGGTAGAGACCATTAAGAGGACTGCGGTGACGAGAAAAGATCATGTGGATTTGCCCATGATTCAGATGCTTATCAATGCCAAGTTTGGCACGGGCACATTCTTGTTGGATAGAGAACATTTACCGTTGCAGCGAGCATGAAGACAATGTTGTTGTGATGGATGAGGAGGATCCGACATCTGTTGAAGGTCAAGCCAAGATCGCAGCTGCTAAGAAAGCCAAAGTCGACAAAGCGCAGCGGAAGCAGCAGCTAAACCAAAGAGTTTGGAGAGCAAATTCTTGAAGCTACTCAAAGGATTGAACAACGCTTTGGCCAGCATTGGACAGTCTCGGAGAGCTTAGAGAGGATTGTTGACGAGAAGATCCACGCTCGGGCGTGAAGTGGATCAAGTACAAGTGACCGTCAACAAGCTCGAGGCGGACATTGAGGAAGCAAAGCAAGACAAAGCGAGCTTATGCGTGAGTTGCGGGATGACTTAGTCGAGATTCTCATCGACAGATTGCTCCGGTTCCCAAAGGATCCCGATCACTGCTATTCGATGGATCGACACGGGACTACAACTTCAAAGACCTCCACAGTTCAGCGATTGCTCCTACTCCAGCTCCAGCTCGGTGTCCACTCCTCCAAAGACAGACATCAGGTGAAGTCTTCGCCGATGCGGTCATATCCACTCCGACATCAACCTGCACGGAGCCGCCAAAGAGTCCAATGTGGCGCTTAGCTCTATGCTTTTTCGAACTTTTGGTAACTTGTTGCCAAAGGGGAGAAATGTATAGATCATAGGGCTTCGAGAGAGAGTGTTGTTGTCTTTGCGCTTTTGCTCTTTCGTTCTTTTGCGATTTCTTTGAGATACTTTTGGTTTTCGAGACATTCATGTGTTTGATACTCCGTTTGATTCTACCTTAATGAGTGCTTGGTCGTACTATGCTTTAATGTGTGCTTAATGCTTATCATATGCCATTCCTATCTCGTATGACCATTTACTCATGTCTTGGTGATTGGGTGCATGCTGTTAATTCTTATCATTTTGTGCGCTCCACCAAGATGTATGTGACATGGAAGAGTGACCCATGCTTATCACATACTTCTCAAAGCGACGATATTATTCATTGATTATATCCTTTGTCGAAGCTTTGATCTATATGTTGTCATCAATTACCAAAAAGGGGGAGATTGAAAGTGCAACTAATCCCTGGGTGGTTTTGGTAATTAATAACAACATATATATCATTGAACTAATAGTTACTTGAGAATCATTTCAGAGAGTTCAGTGATATGGGTATGGCAAGGACTGAAGAAGTGGACCCCCAAAATGCTAAGGCAAGCATTGGCAAAAGCTCAAGACTCCATTTTTGGTTTAGTGATCCAATATCACATTGAGTCCATAGGAAAAGCCAATACTATTAAAGGGGATGAGGTTATGATGATGATCTGGTTGCTCAAGTGCTTAGTGATACATCTCCTAAACTATCGACAACTTTCACCGCCATAGACACTCATAAGTAGTCTCGGTCCCACCGATATTCCAAACTCACCACACCGAGATGAACCACCTCAGCCATAAGCCAAACCCTAGTAAACTCGGATTTTCCGATTCTCAACTCGGTCTCACGAAACATGAGTTGCCAAGTTTACAGAACATACATCATCAAATCGGTGTCACCGAGATGATGAAGTCGGTCCCACCAAACTGGCATGCTCGTGTCATTACACGAATCGGACTAACCGAGATTGTATATTCGGTCCCACGAAAATCCCAACGTTCACATTATTTGAACTATCGGTCTCACCGAGTTGTCCACTCCGGTCCCACCGAGATTGCTCAAATGTGTGTAACGTTGGATTTTGTGTGGAGGCTATTTATACCCTCCACCCCTCTTCATTCGTGGAGAGAGCCATCGAAAGAACTACCACTCCTACCTTACATTTACGAGAAGAGAACTACCTACCCTTGTGTTGAGATCAAGTTGCTCCACTCCCACCATATGAAGCTTGATCTCTAGCCTTCCCAAGTTGCTTTCCACTCAATCCTTTCTTCCACCACAGCCAAATCGGTGAGGAGAGTTGAGTGTTGAGGAGATTATCATTTGAAGCACAAGAGCAAGGAGTTCATCATCATCTACAACATCTATTACCTTTTGGAGGTGGTGCCTCCTAGATTGGTTAGGTGTCGCTTGGGAGCCTCCGTCGTCGAGATGTGGAGTTGAACCAAGAAGTTTGTAAGAAGCAAGGAGATCGCCTACTTCGTGAAGATCTACCCGAGTAAGGCTAGCCCTCCGTGGGCGTAGGCCATGGTGGAATAGACAAGGTTGCTTCTTCGTGGACCCTTCGTGGGTGGAGCCCTCCGTGGACTCGCGCAGCCGTTACCCTCCGTGGGTTGAAGTCTCCATCAACGTGGATGTACGATAGCGCCACCTATCGGAACCACGGGAAAAATCACCGCTTCTCCAAAATTGCGTTTGCTCTTCTCCACCTCTCTTTACTACATGTGCAATTTACTTTCCGCTGCCTATACTCTAGAATTGCATGTGTAGGGTGATGCTTGACTTGATCATAATTGTGAATCTGCCAAAAACTGTTCTTTGTCAAAAGGCAGAATTTTTATATTGACAAGTAGTCTAATCACCCCCCTCTAGACATACTTTCGATCCTACAGTTGTGTCCTACGGACTAAAGCCCTCCGGTTTATATAGACACCGGAGAGGCTAGGGTTACACAGAGTCGGTTACAATGGTAGGAGATCTACATATCCGTATCGCCAAGCTTGCCTTCCACGCCAAGGAAAGTACCTTCCGGACACGAGCCGAAGTCTTCAATCTTCTATCTTCGTAGTCTTGGAGTCCGGCGGATATTGATAGTCCGGCTGTCCGGACACCCCCTAGTCCAGGACTCCCTCAGGGGGTGATTAGACACTTCGTACCAAAGTTGCAGTTTTTAAGTTTCCTTAAATTTAAGTGGAGTTTAGGCACAAGTTTAACATTCACAATACATATCAAGCAAGCATGCAAAGAGTATATGAGCAGCGGAAAGTAAAGCATGCAACTTGCAAGAAAGTAAAGGGAAGGGTTTGGAGGATTCAAACGCAATTGGAGACACGGATGTTTTTGGCGTGGTTCCGATAGGTGGTGCTATCATACATCCACGTTGATGGAGACTTCAACCCACGAAGGGTAACGGTTACGCGAGTCCATGGAGGGCTCCACCCACGAAGGGTCCACGAATAAGCAACCTTGTCTATCCCACCATGGCCGTCACCCACGAAGGACTTGCCTCACTAGTGGTAGATCTTCATGAAGTAGGCGATCTCCTTGCCCTTACAAACTCCTTGGTTTAACTCCACAATATTGTCGGAGGCTCCCAAGTGACACCTAGCCAATCTAGGAGACACCACTCTCCAAGAAGTAACAAATGGTGCGTTGATGATGAACTCCTTGCTCTTGTGCTTCAAATGATAGTCTCCCCAACACTCAACTCTCTCTCATAGGTTTTGGATCTGGTGGAAAGAAGATTTGAGTGGAAATCAACTTGGGGAAGGCTAGAGATCAAGATTCATATGGTAGGAATGGAATATCTTAGTCTCAACACATGAGTAGGTAGTTCTCTCTCAGAAAATGTATGCTGGAAGTGTAGGTTCAGTCTGATGGCTCTCTCCACGAATGAATAGGAGGTGGAAGGGTATATATAGCCTCCACACAAAATCTAACCGTTACACACAATCTACCAAACTCGGTGGGACCTAATCGTTAAACTCGGTCAGACCGATTTAGCAAATATTGTGACCGTTAGGATTTTCAGTGGGACCGAAATGCAACTCGGTGAGACCGATTCGGTTAGGGTTAGGGCATAATGTAATCTTGGTAGGACCGATTACACAAACTCGGTGAGACCGATTTTGGTAATAAGCTTTCCAGAGAGTTGGTCAGGCAAACTCGGTTTGACCGATTACACAAACTCGGTGAGACCGATTTTGGTAATAAGTTAACCAGAAGGTTTGCATTGTAATCTCGATAGTACCGGAAGGATCCAACCCAAATACACACAAATTTAGACGAACTACAAAAAGATCCGAGCAAATCCACCAAGAATAGATCCGCCGAAGACACACCTCCACACGCCCACAGACGATGCTAGACGCACAATCGGAATGGGGAGTAGGCGGGGATAATCTTATTCCATCTTCAGGGAGCCATCACCATCTCATCTTCCTGAACATGACATAAATCCCAATAAAACTCGAATGAACGTATAAAGATGGAGAACAATCCGTAGAAAGACATGGGATGATTAGCCCAAACAAGGAAATAACACAACTAAACCCCCTAGTCAGATCTCTAGCCATGGAGAACGAGAAGGTGGGACATAGGAAACCCAGACCGCGTCTCGATCTCACGAGAACCTCCGCCGCGCATCCGCTAGCCAAACTCTACAAGATCAACCTACTCCACCAATAGCGCCAGGAGATCGGCAAATGAGTAGCAGGACCCGACAAAGTCAAAGGTAGAAGACACGGGAAAGCGTTGTGGAAGTCGTATATAGCACCCTGGAAACCCACGCCTTGAGCGGCAACCCAAACCAACGCGATGTCCATCATCCTCATAACCAACACCGGGAATGCCACGAGCCAACAAGACGGGAGAACGTATCCCATGCCCCAAAGGAACTGGTGCACCAGATGCACCAGTGACTTTGGACTGTTAGATTCAAAATTTAGGGACATGATCTGGGTACTGGCTGGGCTAATGGCACACATGCAAAACGAACCTTGTGTTGTCCTGAAATTGAAATGTACTGAGCGCGTACATCCCCTGCCCAAGGCCCAAACCAAGGCGTTTGTCTCCCACATGGCGTTGAATCGATGACATCTATGGCAGATCAAGGATCCAAGGTATGTCATGTCCAGATTTTATTCTTTCAATTTTCTTCCAATTTGTTTGAAATATGTGACATGGAAATAATTGTAAACTCTAAAATAAGATTTGAACATGATACTTATAACTTTTTTTTGAAAAAAATCGGTACCTGGGAGTTTGGTTAAAGGTAAGGGCACATCATATCCGTTGTAAGTTCTTCTGATTCAGCTTGCAATATATCTTAGTGGAAAGTTTGCTCATTATGTTTGACGAAACTAACTGAAAACATTACTAGTTCTTTGTACCTCTGTTCCTCATTCAACATTTCAATTCAATCTCGTGTTGTTATAGCACAAGTTCGAGGGGTATTCAATTAGACATTCTGTATTCCATGCTTCCTTGTAAAGTATGTCAGTGTATTTATTTATTTATTTTGTGGGGAATGTCAATGTATTTATGAAACAACTGAATTTTGTACACCAGTTGTGTGTTAAGTTATATACCCAATCAATTCATGATGCAATTTCCACATCATGAGCTAGATAATTGATGCTCTGTTGCTGCCTCGTCTATTGATACCAGTGGTATGTTTTTTGTTGTTAAAAATGTATCTCCAAAATGAAATGGAGCATCCATCTGCAGTGATGCATCCGGAGTGTTGTTGGAGCATTTCCTTGCACATACATAGTAAGAGTGCAGATTCAAAGTGGACATGGCTCGACTGATACTGCTAGTTGAAACGACCTTGTCTTCTGGTGGTAGCAGCTCATGCGAACGGTGTTGAAAAAAATACAAAAAAGATGGCACATGTAAGCTGAAAGAGCTTGCAGAGAAATATATTTTGCTCCTCTTTACTGTTTCCTACAAAAACGAGGACCAGTATATGAAAGTGCTAGTTATCGACTAGAGGGGGGGGGGAGGGTGAATAGGCGATTTGTATGGAAGTCTTCAAAACATGAGGTCTTTGAAGACACACTATTAAAATGAACCTATATGATATGCAGCGGAAGATGAACTACACTAGACAAGCCATAGTCAAGTAAGCAGTACATCGAAAGTACAAAGACTAACAACAACTAGGTAGTATGGATCAGAATGGAAGACAATATGAAGCGAAACAGGTAATAGTCGTCACACAGTGATGTCAATCAGATCAGGCAAGCGAGCAATGACTTCACGAAGACAAACTGAAATGTAAAGGAAGTAGGGGGTAGAACTAGTAGCTTGGTGAAGACAAGGATTTGGTAGACCAGTTCCAGTTGCTGTGAAAACTGTACTTCTGGTTAGGGAGGCTGAGATTGAACTCAAAAGACTGTGTCTTCACCTTATTCCCCTTGAGCTAAGGACATCCAGTCCTCGCCCAATCACTCTCGTAAGTCTTCAAGGTAGACTTCCAAACCTTCATAGACTCCGTTCACCGGCGATCCAAAATGACTCTTAGACGCTCAGAACATGACGCCTAACCGGTTGGAGGATTCATAGTCCTCAAGGGTAACAAGTCTTCAGATCACGCGGACAGAAAGATTTCAGTGATGCCTAACACTCTTTGGCTCTGGGTGTTTTGGGCTTTGTCCTCACAAGGATCTCTCTCTCAAAGGCTTCAGAGGTGGGTTGCTCTCAAACGACAAAAGCCTCGCACTAACTCTGAGAAGCCACCAAATTATGGTATAGGGGGTGGGATATTTATAGCCAGGAGGCAACCCGACCTGATATGTACGAAATGACCCTGGGTCACTAAGGAACCGACACATGTCCAACGGTCGAATTTTAAACACACGCGACAACTTGACTTGGGCTATAAGCAAAGCTGACTCATCCAACTCTGGATAAGATTTGCTCTCATTGTCATTGTTCGAAGACATAGGATTTTGGTTGAGCATCACTTCAGTCATTTGACTTTGTTCACTTGGAACCCACTTAACAGTATGGTGGTTCCTATGACTCAATAAAGAAGAAAAGGAAACTACGAAACAACTGTGTCTTCGCACTCCATAGTCTTCAAGTGAATGTCTTCACATGTCATAATCTTCATCGTGAATGTCTTCATGAACCACCATTGTCTTCAATGTCTTCATACATTTTAGGGGTCATCTCTGGTAGGTAAACTAAATCAATGAGGGACAACTACCCGTGTTATCCTACAGTTCTCACAAACACATTAGTTCCTCAACCAAATTTGTTGTCAGTACTCCAAAACCAACTAGGGGTGGCACTGGATGCACTTACAATCTCACCCTTTTTGGTGATTGATGACAAACTGGTTGAAGTTTTCAACGGGGATAAAAGTATGTGAAAGTTAAAGATCACAGGTATTGTCTTCATGTGTTGAAAAGGCTCCCCCTGAAGATGTGCATATAAGTTGTTTGCTTTGAATACAATTGCACATGGCAGGTTTTACTTGTGGAGATCATCTTCATCACACGAAGACAATTCATCATGCATACATAAGGATAATGAAAATAATGAAATGCATAATGAGAAATGGGCGTCTGCAGAATGACTTTATGCGGAATTTATCATCGCTTCACAAAGTAGCAGACGAACATCAAGTTTAAGTGTTACAACTCAAGAGCCAAATAGTTTCAAAATGAGTTGTAAGAACTTAGCAAAAATAGGCAACCACCCCATATGGACCCGCTTGAAGACTATCAACTCATATGCTTCTCCCCCTTTTGTCATTAAGGACCAAAAAGGTTTGAAGACATAGAGTGTCTAATCGTTCTCAGGTGATGAAGATGTTGGAGCAGCAGGGCCGACGTTGGTGTTGGGTGGTGTAGACGGGCCTGGTGCAGCATCATGGTGCAGTGAAGCCAACGCTGGTGAAGTTGTGGCATAGAACTGTAGTAGAAGCTCTTCATTCCAATGCTCCTTATCAGTTACAAATTGGAGCAGCCCAACATCTCTGAAGCAGTCAAGATCCTCTTCAAGGCATGGCAGCCCGGCAATGGCATCGCAATCAAGACACTTATGAAGAAATATCCTGTCTTGATTGTACAATATGCAAGAATAGTAGCTTCGTTGCTGATGGCTCCGGAACCTATCTGAGGTGATCTTTGTCTTCTTGTAGGCGTTCTTGTCGCTGTCAAAGAAAGTATTGTGCTCTCTGGAGCTTAACACATTGAAGGAGCCTTGGGTAGCTGCAGCACTAGCAAGCCTTGGCAATCTGGGTTTCGGCTTCTGCTCTGAGGCCTCTGCTACACATGATAGTCATATTGTGGTCCTGGAGCAGTTGGTGGAATCAAAATGGGCAATCTCACAGTAACAAGCTCACCACCACGATTGTAAGCACGTTCCATAGTGTGTGGCACTGGTGGAGGAACGACTACTTCAGTAGTGGTTGGCCGCACATTATCTTCAGTTGCAGCATTAGCTTCAGGCTTGATACGTCTCCGTCGTATCTATAATTTTTGATTGTTCCATGCCAATATTCTACAACTTTTATATACTTTTGGCAACTTTTTATACTATTTTTTGGGACTAACATATTGATCCGTCGTTCATGCGATATGTGCAAGTCTTGGAGCGTCTTTTGCATTTAGTTTTCATTTTTATTTTATGCACCATGCTGGTATGAGATAGTCCTTGGTTGATTTATAGAATGCTCATTGCACTTCACTTAAATCTTTTGAGTGAGGCTTTATAGAATGCTTCATGTGCTTCACTTATATCATTTGAAGTTTGGATCGCCTGTTTCTCTTCACATAGAAAACTGCCATTTGTAGAATGCTCTTTTGCTTCACTTATATTTGTTAGAGCATGGGCATATCTTTTGTAGAAAGAATTAAACTCTCTTGCTTCACTTATATCTTTTTAGAGAGATGACATGAATTGGTCATTCACATGGTTAGTCATAAAATCCTACATAAACTTGTAGATCGCTGAATATGATATGTTTGATTCCTTACAATAGTTTTGCGATATAAAGGTGGTGATATTAGATTCATGCTAGTGGGTGGTTGTGGATTGTAGAGACACTTGTGTTGAGGTTTGCAAGTCCCGTAGCATGCACGTATGGTAACCGTTGTGTGACAAATTTGAAGCATGGGGTGTTTCTTTGATTGTCTTCCTTATGAGTGACGGTCGGGGACGAGCGATGGTCTTTTCCTACCAATCTATCCCCCTAGGGGCATGCATAGTAGTACTTTGCTTCGAGGGCTAATAAAATTTTGCAATAAGTATATGAGTTCTTTATGACTAATGTGAGTCCATGGATTATATGCACTTTTACCTTTCCATCATTGCTAGCCTCTTGATGCAGTGCATTGGCCTTTCTCACCTTGAGAGTTGGTGCAAACTTCACTGGTGCATCAAACCCCGTGATACGATCGCTCTATCACACATAAGCCTCATTATATCTTCCTCAAAACAGCCACCATACCTACCTATCATGGCATTTCCATAGCCATTCCGAGATATATTGCCATGCAACTTCCATCATCATCATATTCATGACTTGAGCATTCATTGTCATATTGCTTTGCATGATCGTAAGATAGCTAGCATGATGTTTTCATGGCTTGTCCGTTTTTTGATGTCATTGCTACGCTAGATCATTGCACATCCCGGTACACCGCCGAAAGCATTCATATAGAGCCACATCTTTGTTCCAGTATCGAGTTGTAATATCGAGTTGTAAATAAATAAAAGTGTGATGATCATCATTATTAGAGCATTGTCCGCCCAAAAAAGGCCAAAAAGAAAAAAAAGAAAGGCCAAAGAAAAAAAGAAAAAGAAAAAAAATAAAAAAAATAAAAAGGGGCAATGTTACTATCCTTTTTCCACACTTGTGCTTCAAAGTAGCACCTTGTTCTTCATATAGTGAGTCTCCTATGTTGTCACTTTCATATACTAGTGGGAATTTTCATTATAGAACTTGGCTTGTATATTCCAACGATGGGCTTCCTCAAATGCCCTAGGTCTTCATGAGCAAGCAAGTTGGATGCACACCCACTTAATTTCCTTTGTTGAGCTTTCATACACTTATAGCTCTTAGTGCATCCGTTGCATGGCAATCCCTACTCCTCGCATTGACATCAATTGATGGGAATCTCCATAGTCTGTTGATTAGCCTCGTCGATGTGAGACTTTCTCTTTTTTTGTCTTCTCCACATAACCTCCATCATTATATTCTATTCCACCTATAGTGCTATATCCATGGCTTGTGCTCATTTATTGCATGAGGGTTGAAAAAGCTGAAGCGCGTTAAAAAGTATGAACCAATTGCTCGGCTTGTCATCGGGGTTGTGCATGATGGGGACATTTTGTGTGACGAAAATGAAGCATGGCCAAATTGTATGATTTTGTAGGGATAAGCTTGCTTTGGCCTTGTTGTTTTGAAAAGACATGATTTCTTTATTGGTACGCTCGAAGTATTATTGTTTTTATGTCAAATGATGGACTATTGCTTTGAATCTCTCGTGTCTTAATATTCATGCCATGATTAGACATATGATCAAGATTATGCTAGGTAGCATTCCACATCAAAAATTATCTTTTTTATCATTTACCTACTCGAGGACGAGCAGGAATTAAGCTTGGGGATGCTGATACGTCTCCGTTGTATCTATAATTTTTGATTGTTCTATGCCAATATTCTACAACTTTTATATACTTTTGGCAACTTTTTATACTATTTTTTGGGACTAACATATTGATCCAGCGCCAGATGCAGTTCTGTCTTGCATGTTTTTGTTTCATGAAACCCAATATCAAACAGAGTCCAAACGGGATAAAAACGGACGGAGATTTTTTTTGGGATATTTATGATTTTTGGGAAGTAAAATCAACGCGAAACGGTGTCCAGGGTGGCCATGAGACAGGGGGCGCGCCCTCCCCCCTGGGCGCGGCCTGGGCTCTCATGGGCCACCCGTAAGGCGGTTGATGCTCTTCTTTTGGCGCAAGAAAGATAAATTTATGAGAAAGATCTGGGCGAAAGATTCACCCCAATCGAGATTACGGATCTCGGATATAAAGGAAACGGTGAAGGGGTAGAATCGGAGAACGCAGAAACAGAGAGATAGATCCAATCTTGGAGGGGCTCTCGCCCCTCCCACGCCATGGGAGCCAAGGACCAGAGGGGAAACCCTTCTCCCATCTAGGGAGAATGTCAAGGAAAAAGAATAAGAAGGGGGGCTCTCTCCCCCTTTGCTTCCGGTGGCGCCGGAACGCCGCCGGGGGCCATCACCATCACCGCGATCTTCACCAACACCGCCGTCATCTTCACCAACATCTCCATCACCTTCCCCCATCTATATTCAGTGGTCCACTCTCCCGTAACCCAATGTACCCTCTACTTGAACATGGTGCTTTATGCTTCATATTATTATCCAATGATGTGTTGCCATCCTACGATGTCTGAGTAGATTTCCATTTTCCTATCGGTGATTGATGAATTGCTATGATTGGTTTGAGTTGCATGTTTTATTATTGGTGCTGTCCTATGGTGCCCTCCGTGTCGCGCAAGCGTGAGGGATTCCCATTGTAGGGTGTTGCAATGCGTTCATGATTTGCTTATAGTGGGTTGCGAGAGTGACTGAAACACAAACCGAGTAAGTAGGTTGTTTGCGTATGGGATAAAGGGGACTTGATACTTTAATGCTATGGTTGGGTTTTACCTTAATGAATCTTTAGTATTTGCGGATGCTTGCTAGAGGCCCAATCATAAGTGCATATGATCCAAGTAGAGAAAATATGTTAGCTTATGCCTCTCCCTCAAATAGAATTGCAATAGTGATTACCGGTCTAGTAACATAGTCAATTGCTTAGGGACAATTCCACAACTCCTACCACCACTTTTCCACACTCATTATATTTACTTTATTGCATCTTTATCTAAACATCCCCTAGCTTTTATTTACGTGTTCTTTATTATCTCGCAAACCTATCCAACAACACCTACAAAGTACTTCTAGTTTCATACTTGTTCTAGGTAAAGCGAACGTCAAGCGTGCGTAGAGTCGTATCAGTGGCCGATAGGACTTGAGAGAGTATTTGTTCTACCTTTAGCTCCTCGTTGGGTTCGACACTCTTACTTATCGAAAGAGGCTACAACTATCCCGTATACTTGCGGGTCATCAAGGCTCCACATTGTCTTCAGTCATGACAACATCATTGGCTTCAGTAGTGTTGGTGGTGGAAGCCTCATTCGCTTCAACTTCCATAACTTCATTAACCAGGGGGGGTGTCTAGCCCAATCACATCTTCTTGCACAACTGGATCACTGGTAGGGGAACGACTTCTCATTCTTCTTCTCTTTCTTCATCGACTGATGCAGCCGGAATGTCTTCAGCCGCTTTGGCTTCAGATTCATGAGCAAACTTGGAAGGGATGGCTTCAGGGAACACTTGACATGCTAATGAGCTCATGTGTTGCACATCCTCTTCAGGAATGCTCGACATGGAGACCTGGGGCCTAGGGTCTCAGCGAAGCCTTCGAAAAGAGGGCGACGCCTTTGGTGAAGGAGTGGTCTACTCCATGTCTTTGGTTGTTGCTTCTGGGGTCTCAAGCACTAGAGTGGTGACATGAGCTGGTGGAGTGCGGGGAATCACTTCATGCAGGGGGTTGTTTGGGTGTTGCTCTTCCTAAAATCCATCTTAAGCAAATGACGTCATGGGACTGCAAATGCTTATGAGTTCATTGCTCGTAGGAGCAGGCAATGATACCGATTTGGGCTCGAGCTGAGGAAGGACTTCATCATCTTCAACATGGTCTTCGTGACCCATGTCTTCAACTGCGGTGGAGTCGGCAGCTAGAATCTCTTCAGACTCAGGAGCCTCTGTGGGAGTAGGCTCATGGACAACGAGACGGCTCTCGTGATTTGTGGAGGCAGGAAGTGCAATAGAAATGGGTTCAACATTCAGCGGCTCTTGGGCAGTAGCACACTCTTTGCATGAAGACTTTGAAGCATTTGTCTCCATCTTCTTCTGGGAGGCAGCAGCATCAGAGGTGTCATGGTGCTTCCTCTTCCTGGCCTCAGCCTCAGCTTGCCTTGTCTTTTTCTGTTCTGAAGCTGCTCATTGTTGGGGAACGTAGCAGAAATTCAAAATTTTCCTACGTGTCACCAAGATCTATCTATGGAGAAACCAGCAACGAGGGGAAGGAGAGTGCATCTACATACCCTTGTAGATCGCTAAGCGGAAGCGTTCAAGAGAACGGGGTTGAAGGAGTCGTACTGCCGTGATCCAAATCACGGAGATCCTCAGTGCGAGCAGACGGCACCTCCGCGTTCAACACACGTACAGCCGGTGGCGTCTCGCCTTGATCCAGCAAGGAGAGAGGAGAGGTTGAGAAGACTCCATCCAGCAGCAGCACAACGGCGTGGTGGTGATGGAGGAGCGTGGTAGTCCAGCAGGGCTTCGCCAAGCACCGCGAGATATGAGAAGGGAGAGAGGTATGGCTGTGCCAACCGGAGAAGAAACTCATGTGTTGGGCTGCTCCTATGCCTCCACTATATATAGGGGGAGAGGGGGCTGCGCCCCCACCTAGGTTTCCACCCCTAGGGGGCGGCGGCCAGCCCTAGATCCCATCTAGGGGGGCGGCCAAGGGGTGGAGAGGGGGAAACTTGCCCCCCAAGCAATGTGGGGCGCCCCCTCCCCAAACCCTAGGCGCCTTGGGCCTTGGTGGGAGGGCGCACCAGCCCACCTGGGCTGGTCCCCTCTCACACTTGGCCCATGTAGCCCTCTGGGCCAGTGGCCCCACTTGGTGGACCCAGGACCCTCCGGTGGTCCCAGACGCTACCGATAAAACCCAAACTTTTTGATGACCAAAACAGGACTTCCCATATATAAATCTTTACCTCCGAACCATTCCGGAACTCCTCGTGGCGTCCAGGATCTCATCCGGACTCGAACAACATTCGGTAACCACATACAAGCTTCCTTTATAACCCTAGCGTCATCGAACCTTAAGTGTGTAGACCCTACGGGTTCGGAGACATGTAGACATGACCGAGACGTTCTCCGGTCAATAACCAACAGCGGGATCTGGATACCCATGTTGGCTCCCACATGTTCCACGATGATCTCATCGGATGAACCACGATGTCAAGGACTCGGTCGATCCGTATACAATTCCCTTTGTCTAGCGTATTTTACTTGCCCGAGATTCGATCGTCGGTATACCGATACCTTGTTCAATTTCGTTACCGACAAGTCTCTTTACTCGTTCGCAACACATCATCCCGTGATCAACCCCTTGGTCACATTGTGCACATATGATGATGTCCTACCGAGTGGGCCCCGAGATACCTCTGTGTTTGCGGAGTGACAAATCCCGCTCGATCCATGTCATTAACAGACACTTTCGGAGATACCAGTAGTGCACCTTTATAGTCACCCGATTCGTTGTGACGTTTGATACACCAAAAGCACTCCTACGGTATCCGGGAGTTACGATCTCATGGTCTAAGGAAGAGATACTTGACATTAGAAAAGCTCTAGCAAACGAACTACGATCTTTGTGCTATGCTTAGGATTGGGTCTTGTCCATCACATCATTCTCCTAATGATGTGATCCCGTTATCAACGACATCCAATGTCCATAGCCAGGAAACCATGACTATCTGTTGATCACAACGAGCTAGTCAACTAGAGGCTCACTAGGGACATATTGTGGTCTATGTATTCACACGTGTATTACGATTTCCGGATAATACAGTTATAGCATGAATAAAAGACAATTATCATGAACAAGGAAATATAATAATACTTTTATTATTGCCTCTAGGGCATATTTCCAACACTCATAGGACCTTTGGCTTCGAGCTAGTCATACTAGCAGGGAGGACAATGCTTGGTCGTTCCTGCCTTGGAGCTTCGGGTTCAACTTCAGCAAACTTCTTCTTTTTCTTGGCAGCCAGCTTGGGGTCAATGCCTGGACTCCCAAGTGGGCCTGAACGCATTTTTCAGCATAGTACTTCATGCAGTCATGGGAGCCTTTAGCTTCCTCATGCTTCTTGTTGAACTGGGCCTTGAGGTCAGTCATCATTTGTTTAAAATTTTGAATATCAGCAACACTGAGCTTGGCCATATGCGTCTTGAACTTTGCCTTCTCATAGTCAAACTTGTTTTTCAGGTCAACAATCTTTTGAGCTATGGCAAGTTCCTTGGCAATGCAGCCCTGAAATGTGACGCTTATGTCAACAGGCAGCTGCAGATCATCAATGTTGATGGTGGGATCTTCAAAACATTCATCAATGAAATGATTGAGAATATTAGCATTAAACAGAGGCAAATCTTTGAAGATTTCGGCCTCCTGTTTGCTCTTGATGAGCATCTCTAGAGCATCATCAGCAAGATCTTCATTGCTTGACAGATCAATTACATTCTCTTCATTCCGCAGAATGCTAGCTGGAGTAAGATCATGCCCAGAAATCTTCTTGGGCTTCTTGGTCTTCTTGGAGACGCAAGATTGATCTTCAGACTGCACACTGGATTCAGGAGGTGCAGGTTTCAATGGCTTCACAGTGGAAGCTTTTGGAGGAACAAAGGGCTTGGAAGCTTTTGTTTTCTTCTTCTGCTGCTGCTTCGGGGGCTCAGGAGCATCCTCAAAGTCTGCTTCTTCAGCAGATTGATCAATTGTGGCCCTTTGTGCTGCAATATGGGAGAGAAGCCCATCGAAGCCATTGAAGGGGCCAATGATATTTGGATTGGCTTCACGAGTGCTGTCGGACCTTGGAGCAGACGGACCAGGGTTGAAGTTGAGTCTGAATGCTTTCTTGTTCTTAACAGCAGACTCCTTTGCAAACATATAGTTTCTCTTGAACAGATCATCATCACGACACCCTCAAAGAGATGATGGGTCGGCATCGCCAAGCTAAGGTCCTCTTACCATGCAAGGATAGAAGCCTTTAGCAATGGCTTCAGGCTTCGTTTGAGGTTGCAGTTTCTTGTAGAGAATGTCAACCCATGGGCGCTTTACAGCATTTTTCTCAGCATATTCAGGAGTTACGAAGTGATACTTAAACCATTGTTCTACCAAATATCTTCGGATCCATTGGATTCTGGACTTGCGCTGTGTATAAGTTTCTTCTGGATTAGTCTTGTATAGTTCATACAGATCTGGAGGCATATCCGAAGCAGTATTGCCATGGGCGTTGCCTGCCACCTTTCCTTGTAGATTTGTCAGTTTCCATTGGATTCAGACTGAAAGGCTTCACAACAGTGATTGGCTTCAGACGACTGGTTAGGCAAGAATTAGCTTCACGAGATTCAATATGATGTTGTAAGAATTCTGCAAATGAATGCAGACTATGAGAACCAAGGGATTCTCCCACGGACATGTACCTATGATAGCATTAGAGATGCGAGGGAAGGGGAAGAGGTCATATGCATTCTCAGAAGATTTTGAAGATAAATTAGTTTGAAGACATTGACCTCATAGTGCAAAGATATTCACTTATTTGAAGTGAGTTGGTTCCAGATTTGTATGAATCCATGAATAAGTACAAGTGAGGAATGTAACTAGTTGGGGATGCATAAGTGAATATACTTGCAAGATATGAGATGCAGAAACAGAAAGATACAGATTTGGAGTTGTAGAAACCACTTTTGGTAGAAGTGGATAGATCCAACGGATCAAACAAGCGGTAAAAAGTGAGTTTATTTACCGCACGAAGAACTGCTAGACGAGGCGAAGAGGATGTCGAGCAGTCCAATCTCCCGCGCCCTAACTTTGCGGCGAAAGACACCTACGGCGGCGGCAGAGAAGACGAGGTCCACAGCCGGTGTGAACACGGCGTCGAAGAGGTCGCGACAGCTAAGCGTTTCGTCTCCGGCGCCGACTGAGGCTAGCGGTGGCGCTAGGGTTTGAGCGATACGGTGAGGTGGGAGAGGAGATAATGACCGCGCGGGGTGAAGTATTTATAAGGTGAAGGGGCTGCGCAGCGCAATTATGTAGGTGCCCCTGGCGGTTCACATCTGGTGGACACGTGGCACGCATGCAACTCATTGACAGTTGAGCCATGTTCCCACGCACGCCTGATTTTTTGGGTGGTCATTCCAGCTTCTCCGGTATTCAGGAAAAAATGATAAGTGCATTGAAAACATTTTAAATGTGTGCCTCCGTATCTTCAGCTGACAAGGACACAGTGAAGACATTCGATACGTGTCAATAGAATGCATATGAAGAGACAAAAGGAATTGGAGGGATAAGCACAGAAGAGGTTAGGGTCCGATCACATTCACTTAGTTCAGAAAATGACAAATTTGAAGACATAGCTATAAGTGAATGCTATAGAGGATAGAACACACACACACACACACACACAAACACAAACACACACACACACACACACACATATATATGTATGTATGTATGTATGTATGTATATCAGTGAAGACCAAATCAACATTGTGAAGATAAACTTTGAAGTCAATTCAATGTTAAAACAAACCAAATATGAAGATAATGCAATCATGACGCCAAATGAAAATCTTCAAGAAAGTTTGGTGGTGGCGTTACCCACCGTATAGGAAGTAATAGACCCAGACACGATGCACAATTATTGTGGCGATCTGAAGTCAAATTCCACATTAATGTATTTGCTACCTCTTGAGCTTGAGTTGGTTTTCCCTTGAAGAGGAAATGGTGATGCAACAAAGTAGCGTAAGTATTTCCCTCGGTTTTGAGAACCAAGGTATCAATCCAGTAGGAGACAACACAGAAGTCAACGAATACCTGCACAAACAATCAACAACTTGCAACCAACGCGATAAAGGGGTTGTAAATCCCTTCAAGGTCACTTGCAAAAGTGAGATCTGATAGAGATAGATAAACGGTAAAGAAAATATTTTTGGTATTTCTGATTTATAGATTGGAAAGTAAAGATTGCAAAATAGTAGATCGGAAACTAGCAAGATATAAACGAGATTCAATGTAATGGAAAAGAGACCCGGGGGCCATATGTTTCACTAGTGGCTTCTCTCAAGATATCATATATTACGTCCATGTCAAGTAGACCGACTCCCGCCTGCATCTACTACTATTACTCCACACATCGACCACTATCCAGCATGCATCTAGAGTATTAAGTTCATAAAGAATGGAGTAACGCATTAAGCAAGATGACATGATGTAGAGGAATTAACTCAAGCAATATGATGAAAACTGTTGAAAATATGCCCTAGAGGCAATAATAAAATGGTTATTATTATATTTCCTTGTTCATGATAATTGTCTATTGTTCATGCTATAATTGTATTAATTGGAAACCGTAATACATGTGTGAATACATAGACCACAACATGTCCCTAGTGAGCCTGTAGTTGACTAGCTTGTTGATCAATAGATGGTTATGGTTTCCTGACCATGGACATTGGATGTTATTGATAACGAGATCACATCATTGGGAGAATGATGTGATGGACAAGACCCAATCCTAAGCATAGCACAAGATCGTGTAGTTCGTTTGCTAAAAGCTTTTCTAATGTCAAGTATCATTTCCTTAGACCACGAGATTGTGCAACACCCGGATATCGTAGGAATGCTTTGGGTGTACCAAACGTCACAATGTAACTGGGTGGCTATAAAGGTACACTACAGGCATCTCCGAAAGTGTCATTGGGTTGTACGAATCGAGGCTGGATTTGTCACTCCGTATGACGGAGAGGTATCTCTGGGCCCACTCGGTAATGCATCATCATAATGAGCTCAAAGTGACTATGTAGTTAGTCACGGGATCATGCATTACGGAACGAGTAAAGTGACTTGCGATGCGAGATTGAGCGAGGTATTGGGATACCGACGATCGAATCTCGGGCAAGTAACGTACCGATTGACAAAGGGAATTGTATACGGGATTGCTTGAATCCTTGACATCGTGGTTCATCCGATGAGATCATCGTGGAACATGTGGGAGTCAACATGGGTATCCAGATCCCGCTGTTGGTTATTGGCCAGAGAGCTGTCTCGGTCATGTCTGCATGATTCCCGAACCCATAGGGTCTACACACTTAAGGTTCGGCGACGCTAGAGTTGTTATGGGAAATAGTATGTGGTTACCGAATGTTGTTCGGAGTCCCAGATGATATCCCGGACATCACGAGGAGTTCCGAAATAGTCCGGAGGTAAAGATTTATATATGGGAAGTCCTATTTTGGCCATTGAAAAAAGTTCGGGATTTTTCGGTATTGTACTGGGAATGTTCTAGAAGGTTCTGGAGTGGGGCCCACCTGCATGAGGGACCCACATGAACGTGGGTAGTGGGGGCGAGGCCCCACACCCCTGGTCGAGGCGTACCAAGATCCCCCCTTAGAAGGAATAAGATCATATCCCGAAGGGATAAGATCAAGATCCCTAAAAAGGGAGGATAACAATCTGCGGGGAAGGGAAATGATGGGATTTCTTTCCCCCACCTTTGCCAACGCGCCAATGGACTTGGAGGGCAAGAAACCAGCCCCCTCCACCCCTATATATAGTGGGAAGGCGCATGGGAGAGGCACCCCTTCCCTGGCACAGCCCTCTCCCTCTCCAACACCACCTCCTCCTCCGTAGAGCTTGGCGAAGCCCTGCAGAAATACCACAAGCTCCACCACCATGCCGTCATGCTGCCGGAGCTCTCCCTCAACTTATCCTCTCCCCTTGCTGGATCAAGAAGGAGGAGACGTCCCTGGGCTGTACGCGTGTTAAACGCGGAGGCACCATTGTTCGGTGCTTAGATCGGATTCGGCCGCGATCTGAATTGCTTAGTGAACGACTCCACCGACCGCGTTCTTGCAACGCTTCCGCATCGCAATCTTCAAGGGTATGAAGACGCACTCCCCCTCTCTCATTGCTAGTTACTCCATAGATTGATCTTGGTGATGCGTAGAAAATTTTGAATTTCTGCTACGTTACCCAACAGTGGCATCATGAGCTAGGTCTATTGCGTAGATTCTATGCACGAGTAGAACACAAGTAGTTGTGAGTGTTGGTTTGTTCAATTTGCTTACCATTACTAGTCCTATCTTGATTCGGCGGCATCATGGGATGAAGCGGCCCGGACCAACCTTACATGTATGCTTACGTGAGATAGGTTCCACCGACTGACTGCACTTGTTGCATAAAGGTGGCTAGCAGGTGCCAGTCTCTCCCACTTTCGTCGTATCGGATGCGATGAAAAGGGTCCTTATGAAGGCTAAATAGCAATTGGCATATCACCGTTGTGGCTTTTGCGTAGGTAAGAAACGTTCTTGCTAGAAACCCATAGCAGCCACGTAAAACATGCAACAACAATTAGAGGACGTCTAACTTGTTTTTGCAGGGTATGCTATGTGATGTGATATGGCCAAAAGAATGTGATGAATGATATATGTGATGTATGAGATTGATCATGTTCTTGTAATAGGAATCACGACTTGCATGTCGATGAGTATGACAACCGGCAGGAGCCATTGGAGTTGTCTTAATTTATTGTATGACCTGCGTGTCATTGAAAACGCCATGTAATTACTTTACCTTATTGCTAAACCGTTAGCAATAGTAGTAGAAGTAATAGTTGGCGAGACAACTTCATGATGACACGATGATGGCGACCATGATGATGGAGATCATGGTGTCATGCCGGTGACGAAGGTGATCATGTCGTGCCTCAAGATGGAGATCAAAGGCGCGAGATGATATTGGCCATATCATGTCACTTTATGATTTGCATGTGATGTTTGTCATGTTTACATCTTATTTGCTTAGAACGACGATAGCATAAATAAGATGATCCCTCATTAAAATTTCAAGAAAGTGTTCCCCTAAGTATGCACCATTGCGAAAGTTCGTTGTTTCAAAGCACCACGTGATGATCGGGTGTGATAGATTCTAACGTTCACATACAACGGGTGTAAGCCAGATTTACACATGCAAAACACTTAGGTTGACTTGACGAGCCTAGCATGTACAGACATGGCCTCGTAACACAAGAGACCGAAAGGTCGAACATGATTCGTATAGTAGATACGATCAACATGGGGATGTTCACCGATGATGACTAGTCCGTCTCACGTGATGATCGGACACGGCCTAGTTGACTCGGATCATGTATCACTTAGATGACTGGAGAGATGTCTATCTGAGTGGGAGTTCATTAGATGAACTTAATTATCATGAACATAGTCGAAAGGACTTTGCAAATTATGTCGTAGCTTGCGCTTTAGTTCTACTGTTTAAGATATGTTCCTAGAGAAAATTTTAGCTGAAAGTTGATAGTAGCAATTATGCGGATTGGGTCTGTATGCTGAGGATTGTCCTCATTGCTGCACAGAAGGCTTATGTCCTTAATGCACTGCTCGGTGTGCTGAACCTCGAGCATCGTTTGTAGATGTTGCGAACATCTAACATACACGTTTTGATGACTATGTGATAGTTCAGTGTGTAATGTTAAACGGTTTAGAATTGAGGCAGCGAAGACACTTTTTGAAACATCGCAGAACATATGAGATGTTCCAAGAGCTGAAATTAGGATTTCAGGCTTGTGCCCACGTCAAGAGGTATGAGACCTCCGACAAGTTTCTTAACCTTCAAACTAAGGGAGAAAAGCTCACTCATTGAGCATGTGCTCAGATTGTCTGAGTACTAAATCACTTGAATCGAGTGGGAGTTAATCTTCCAGATGAGATAGTGATGGTTCTCCATAGTCACTGCCACCAAGCTATTAGAGCTTTGTGATGAACTATAACATATCTGGGATAGACATGATGATCCTTGAGCAATTCGCGATGTTTGACACCGCGAAAGTAGAAATCGAGTAGGAGCATCAATTGTTGATGGTTAGTAAAACCACTAGTTTCAAGAAGGGCAAGGGCAAGAAGGGATACTTGATGAGACGACAAATCGGTTTACGCTCTAGTGAAGAAACCGAGGCTGAACCCAAACACGAGACTAAGTGCTTCAGAATGAGGAGCAGTCCTTTGAAGCAGAACTACCCTAGATACTTGGTAGATGAGAAGGCTGGCAAGGTTGACAGAAGTATATTGGATATACATTATATTAAATGTGTACTTTACTAGTACTCCTAGTAGCACCAGGGTATTAAGATACCGGTTCGGTTGCTAAGTGTTAGTAACTCGAAATAAAAGATCTACGGAATAAACGGAGACTAGCTAAAGGTGAGATGACGATGTGTGTTGGAAGTGTTTCCAAGGTTGATGTGATCAAGCATCACCTACTCCCTCTACCGTCGAGATTGGTGTCAAACCTAAATAATTGTTATTTGGTGTTTGCGTTGAGCATAAACATGATTGGATTATGTTTATCGCAATACGGTTATTCATTTAAGGAGAATAATGGTTACTCTGTTTATTTGAATAATACCTTCAACGGTCTTGCACCTAAAATGAATGGTTTATTGAATCTCGATCATAGTGATACACATGTTCGTGCCAAAAGATATAAGATAGTAATGATAGTACCACATACTTGTGGCACTTTGCCATAAGTCATATTGGTATAAAACGCATGAAGAAGCTCCATATTGATGGATCTTTGGACTCACTCATTTTTGAAAAGATTGAGACATGCGAACCACGTCTATTGGTATATACGCATGAAGAAACTCCACGCAGAAGGATCGTTTGGACTCACTTGTTTTTGAATCACTTGAGACATGCAAATCATACCACATGGGTAAGATGACTGAAAGGCCTCGTTTTCAGTGAGATGGAACAAGAGAGCAACTTGTTGGAAGTAATACATTTGATGTGTGCAATCCAATGAGTGCTGAGGCACATAGTGAATATCATTATGCTCTTACTCCACAGATGATTTGAGTAGATTCTTAGTATATTTACTTGATGAAACACAAATCTAAATTATTGAAAGGTTCAAGTAATTTCAGAGTGAAGTTGAAGATCGTCGTGACAAGAGGATAAAATGTCTATGATATGATCATAGAGATAAATATCTGAGTTACGAGTTTGGCACACAATTAAGACATTGTGGAAATTGTTTCACAACTAATACCGCCTGGAACACCATAGTGTGATGGTGTGTCCGAACATCGTAACTGCACCCTATTGGATATGGTGCATACCATGATGTCTCTTATCGAATTAACACTATCGTTTATGGGTTAGGCATTAGACACAACCGCATTCACTTTAATAAGGCACCACACAACTCCATTAAGATGACACCGTATGAACTATGGTTTAGAGAAACATAAGCTGTCATTTCTTATAAAGTTAGTGGATGCGATGCTTATGTGAAAAAGTTTCAGGCTGATAAGCTCGAACCCAAAGCGGATAATTGCATCTTCATAGGACACCCTAAAATAGTTGGGTATACCTCCTATCTCAGATCCGGAAGCAAAAGGGATTGTTTCTAGAATTGGGTCCTTTCTCGAGGAAAAGTTTCTCTCGAAAGAATTGAGTGGGAGGATGGTGGAGACTTGATGAGGTTATTGAACCGTCACTTCAACTAGTGTGTAGCAGGGCACAAGAAGTTGTTCTTGTGGCGCCTACACCAGTTGAAGTGGAAGCTGATGATAGTGATCATGAAACTTCGGATCAAGTCACTACCAAACCTCGTAGGTCGACAAGGACGTGTACTGCTTGAGAGTGGTGCGGTAATCCTGTCTTGAAGGTCATGTTGCTAGACAACAATGAACCTACGAGCTATGGAGAAGCAATGGTGGGCCCGGATTCCGACGAATGGCTCGAGGCCATAAAATCCGAGAGAGGATCCATGTATGAAACCAAAGTATAGACTTTGCAAGAACTACTTGATGGTCGTAAGGCTGTTGGGTACAGATGGATTTTAATGGGAAGATGGACAATGATGGTAAGTATCACCATTAAGAAAGCTCGACTTGTCATTAAGATGTTTTCCGACAAGTTCAAGGAGTTGACTATGATGAGACTTTCTCACTCGTAGCGATGCTAAGAGTCTGTTGAAATTATATTAGCAGTTCCTGCATTATTTATGAAATCTTGCAGATATGATGTCAAAACATTGTTTTCTCAATTATTTTCTTGAGGAAAGGTTGTATGTGATACAACCAGAAGGTTTTGTCAATCCTAAAAGATGCTAAGAAGTATGCAAAGCTCCAGCAATCCTTCTAAGGACTAGAGTAAGCATCTCGGAGTTGGAATATATGCTTTGATGAGATGATCAAAGATTTTGGGTTTATACGAAGTTTATTGGAAACTTGTATTTCCAAAGAAGTGAGTGGGAGCACTATAGCATTTCTGATGAGTATATGTTGTTGACATATTGTTGATGGAAAATGATGTAGAATTTCTGGAAAGCCTATAGGGTTATTGAAAAGTGTTTTTCAATGGAAAACCTGGATTAAGATACTTGAACATTGAGCATCAAGATCTATAAGGATAGATCAAAAATTGCTTGATAGTACTTTCAAATGAATACGCACCATGACAAGATTTTGAAGGAGTTCAAAATAGATCGGCAAAGAAGGAGTTCTTGGCTATGTTATAAGGTGTGAGTATTGAGTAAGACTCAAGACCTGACAACGGCTGAAGAGAGAGAAAGGACAAAGGTCGTCCCCTATGCTTTAGACGTAGGCTCTATAGTATGCTATCTTGTGTCTTGCACTTTGAAGTGTGCCTTGCCATGAGTCAGTCAAGGGGTACAAGAGTGATCCAGAAATGGATCAAAGGACAGCGGTCAAAGTTATCCTTAGTGACTACTGGACTAAGGAATTTTTCTCGATTATGGAGGTGGTAAGATAGTTTGTCGTAAAGGGTTATGTCGATGCAAACTTTGACACTAATCTGGATGACTCTGAATAGTAAACCAGAATCATATAGTAGAACAGTTATTTGGAATAGTTCCAAATAGTGCATGGTAGCTGCATCTACAAGATGAAGTAGAGATTTGTAAAGAACACATGGATCTGAAAGGTTCAGACCCATTGACTAATAACCTCTCTCACAAGCGAGATATGATCAAACCCCATGGGTGTTGGATTCATTACGATCACATAGTGATGTGAACTAGATTATTGACTCTAGTGCAAGTGGGAGACTGTTGAAAATATGCCCTAGAGGCAATAATAAAATGGTTATTATTATATTTCCTTGTTCATGATAATTGTCTATTGTTCATGCTATAATTGTATTAATTGGAAACCGTAATACATGTGTGAATACATAGACCACAACATGTCCCTAGTGAGCCTCTAGTTGACTAGCTCGTTGATCAATAGATGGTCATGGTTTCCTGACCATGGACATTGGATGTCATTGATAACGAGATCACATCATTAGGAGAATGATGTGATGGACAAGACCCAATCCTAAGCATAGCACAAGATCGTGTAGTTCGTTTGCTAAAAGCTTTTCTAATGTCAAGTATCATTTCCTTAGACCATGAGATTGTGCAACTCCCGGATACCGTAGGAATGCTTTGGGTGTACCAAATGTCACAACGTAACTGGGTGGCTATAAAGGTACACTACAGGCATCTCCAAAAGTGTTTGTTGGGTTGGTATGAATCGAGACTGGGATTTGTCACTCCGTATGATGGAGAGGTATCTCTGGGCCCACTCGGTAATGCATCATCATAATGAGCTCAAAGTGACTAGGTAGTTAGTCACGAGATCATGCATTACGGAACGAGTGAAGTGACTTGCCAGTAACGAGATTGAACGAGGTATTGGGATACCGACGATCGAATCTTGGGCAAGTAACGTACCGATTGACAAAGGGTATTGTATATGGGATTGATTGAATCCTTGACATCGTGGTTCATCCGATGAGATCATCGTGGAACATGTGGGATCCAACCTAGGTATCCAGATCCCGCTGTTGGTTATTGGCCAGAGAGCTGTCTCGGTCATGTCTGCATGATTCCCGAACCCGTAGGGTCTACACACTTAAGGTTCGGCGACGCTAGAGTTGTTATGGGAAATAGTATGTGGTTACCGAATGTTGCTCGAAGCCCCGAATGAGATCCCGGACGTCACGAGGAGTTCCGGAATGGTCCGAAGGTAAAGATTTATATATGGGAAGTCCTATTTTGGCCACCGGAAAAAGTTCGGGATTTTTTGGTATTGTACCAGGAAGGTTCTAGAAGGTTCTGGAGTGGGGCCCACCTGCATGAGGGACCCACATGAACGTGGGTAGTGGGGGCGAGGCCCCACACCCCTGGTCGAGGCGCACCAAGATCCCCCCTTACAAGGAATAAGATCATATCCCGAAGGGATAAGATCAAGATCCCTAAAAAGGGGGATAACAATCGGTGGGGAAGGGAAATGATGGGATTTCTTTCCCCCACCTTTGCCAACGCCCCAATGGACTTGGAGAACAGGAAACCAGCCCCCTCCACCCCTATATATAGTGGGAAGGCGCATGGGAGAGGCACCCCTTCCCTGGCACAACCCTCTCCCTCTCCAACACCTCCTCCTCCTCCGTAGAGCTTGGCGAAGCCCTGCAGAAATACCACAAGCTCCACCACCACGCCGTCATGCTGCCGGAGCTCTCCCTCAACTTCTCCTGTCCCCTTGATGGATCAAGAAGGAGGAGACGTCCCCGGGCTGTACGTTTGTTGAACGCGGAGGCACCATTGTTCGGTGCTTAGATTGGATTCGGCCGCGATCTAAATCGCTTAGTGAACGACTCCACCGACTGCGTTCTTGCAACGCTTCCGCATCGCGATCTTCAAGGGTATGAATATGCACTCCCCTCTCTCTCGTTGCTAGTTACTCCATAGATTGATCTTGGTGATGCATAGAAAATTTTGAATTTCTGCTACGTTACCCAACAAAAACCCCATCTTGTTATCCTTGATGGCAACAATACAATACGTGCCTTGCTGACCTTAGTGTCACTGGGAAAGGACACCGCAAGATTGAACCCAAAGCTAAGCACTTCTCCCATTGCAAGAAAGATCAATCTAGTAGGCCAAACTAAACCGATAACTCGAAGAGACTTGCAAAGATATCAAATCATGCATATAAGAATTCAGAGAAGAACCAAATAATATTCAAAGATAATCTAGATCATAAATTCACAATTCATCGGATCTCGGCAAACACACCGCAAAAGAATATTGCATCGAATAGATCTCCAAGAACATCAAGGAGAACATGGTATTGAGAATCAAAGAGAGAGAAGAAGACAACTAGCTATGGACCCGAAGGTGTAATAGCCTGGCTTATTAGGGATGATAGACTACTCATATCAATAAGGAATTCCTTCTTTTCCGGGATCCCATTCGGACAGAACTCCAAAGTTAAGCGTGCTCAGCTTGGAGTAGTTTCAGGATGGGTGACCGACCGAAGTTGCTCCCGGAGCGCGCAGTGAGGACAAAGTCTTGAAAAGACTAGTATTGATCTGTGGGGCCAGCCTAGATCCCGCCAGAGTAACGACCACCGGGGTGTGTCCGGCGTTACAAGTTGGTAATCGAGCCTTCCCGACCTTAGGAGCCCCACCGCTTGATCGCTTTTAGCGGCCGAGTTGTGTCTAGAAAAATGTTTTGAGTCATTTAGGATTATATATATCGGAGAGTTAGGAATTCTTTTTACTCCTTAGTCCCTTCTGCCGCCTGGTGAGGTCTCCCGACGAGAGTTTTGACTCTTCTCTTCTCAAGTTTCACTAAATTTTTTTTAGGATCACGCTGGTATCTTAGAATCGTTCCGATGGTTTTATGATGACAACATTGTCTTGGTGCCTCCGTCGGCAGGGTTTTTTTAGTGGAGGTGTCCCGGGAGTTGAGCTCGAGGTGTTGTCGCCATAATTTTATCGTTATGGTTCGGAATACCTGAGTTTAGTACGCCGACATCGAAAATCTCTTTTATGCGCTTGTTGGTGAGATAACCCCGCTAACCCAAAGATCGAGGTGAGTACGGAGTATTGCCATGACTCAGATAACGGATGCTTTTCAAGGTTGAGGTACACGATTTCGAAGGTTTCTTGGTTATGTGTTGACGGATGGATACAGACTTGGATGTAGGTATTGTTAGTTTGGGTGAGATATATTGCTTCCTCGTATCCCCAACACCGATTGCATAACCGTAAAGTTTTGGGAGTTTATAGGTGGGAATTCAAGTAGCTCCTAGAATATCTTTCCGACAGATGCATGATATGGGATTGGGTAAATCTCTATCATATGTATTTGTTCCGGCTTATTCTGCAAGCCAAATCCTTTGTTTTGTTTTGAGTTGTGGTATTCGAGTTGCTTCAATGTCAAGTGTTGATTACATACCTTTCTGAAACGGTGTTCTCATATTGCTATGTGAATACCAATCCTTCTCGACAATCGAGATTGTCATGTCAATCCTTTTCAACCGGCGTGTTTCTCTTCAAGTGGATCCGATCACTTCAACATCAGCAAGACCAATTATCATTTCTTCTCAACGGTGTTGGTTTCATGCGTCTCCAAGTTGCCTTTGTTTTTTACCGCCCACCCACCCTTTTTCCTCAAGGACTAAGATTTCTTTACCAAGTATCCTTTTACTTTTATGAAGTTTCTCCATTCTTTTCCGTCAATGTTCTTACCGGTGGTTCTCAAGAAGATGTTCTACTAGTTCGTCATTCCTCATTCCTTTCTCTTCTCCGGTGGATTCAAGTCAAGTTTTGTTGATCATACCTTTTTCCTCATTTCAATGTCTTCTCATACCGGTGCACCTCATTATCATTCTACTTCTCGCTATTTGTTATTCCGGAGTGCTCAAGATATCTCAAAGATTCGTGTTTCCACTTTGCATTCGTTCAAGCTCTTTCGAGATTAGTATCTCATTCAAGTCATTTAATTCAACCGGTGCAACATCTCTTTTAAATCTTTTCAACGGTGTTTTCTTTTGAGTGGGCCCTAACCCACAGGATTTTTCCCAGGATCTTACCTGACTCTTCGAATTATCAGGAGCGATTCTCAAATTCATTTCCAAGTTTGATGTAAGAATGAACCTTCATCAGTCACATGCTTTTCTCCAAGATCTTTCAAATTCTTTTCATAGTTGGCTCAACCTCTTCGCTTTTGATTCTTCCGGTGTGCCTCAATAATTCTTGGTGGTGTTTCTCGTCGTCATTCTCGGATTTCGAAGACCGAAGAAGTGTTTCCTCTAAATCTTGGTCCATTCTCTTGAAGATTCATGGTTCTAGCTTCATGCTATCCTCATAATTGTTTTGATTGTGAGAATTTTTTCTTACCATCCGGAGCATTTCATGAGTTGTTTCCATTTCTTTCCTCCGAAGGCCATCGTGTCATAATTGTTCATTCTCAACGTGTAGCTATCATTCTCCAATTCTTTCCGGTGAATTGTGCCCTTGCTACTCTTTTTACGGTGGTTCGTTCAAGATTTCACTTCCTTTGTTATCATATCAATTCATTCGTTGTTTCCAAATCCCACCGGTGGTTCCATCAATACCTTCTCAAATTTGTGCTATATCTCTCTTAATCCTTTCTATGAGAATAAGTAGTATGCCAAATCCATAGCTTGTCATCAATTTAAATTGGTGAAGGATACGCATAACGTAATTCTTATTATTGTTTCATCCAAGTGATCTAGTTTCTTCTTTCCATCGTTGTTCATCATGTCACATTTCTCGGTTCGAGATGCTTCATCTTTTCTTTTTCGGAGTTCCAAGCTCTCTCAATTATCTCGTCGCGAAGCTCCTTCTAAATCATCACAAGGCTTCACCTTGTGTTTTCAAGTTCTCTTTCTTTTTATCATCTTTTATTACCGGAGTTCTTCATGGAGGCTCTACATGATGGTTCGTCAAGGATTCTTTTCATTCTCCAATTGTTCTTCAAGATTTCTCTTGAAGCTATGATCCGCCAAGCTATACTCAAAAATTAACATGGTGTTCAACACATGTTTTGTTTTGAGGAGTTCAAGTATTCTCCGTCTTGCATTCCAAAGTGCAATTCCTTCTATCTTATCTTTTGAGATGGTGTTATGTCACTCTTGACAATTTCCTTCATGTTTCATGATTCATATTGTTGTCAAGAATGAGGTATTTTAAATCCATCAGTCTCTTCATTGGAGTTATCTTGGGTTATATTTCACCTAAAGCTTTCCCTAAGGATTGTTGCTATTTATGGTGCTTATAAATGACCCAAGTTCTTCATTTGTCCTCCCGGTGAAATAAGTTTCTCGTCTCCTTGTTGATATCAATCCAATCATTTGTTTCCGTTGGTGGCAGAATCTCACCTCATAATTTTGAGATGTTTTCATAAGCCCGCCACAAGCTTATTCTTTTCGTAGTTGGTTTTCCAACAACTCTGTTATAACCTTCTTGGAAGGGTGCTTTCCGAGCTCATTTGTGGCAAAAGTTTGCATTTTCTCCTACATTCATTATTCCAAAGGATCTATCTTCTATTCTTTTGTTCCAGAGGCATTGTGATGTTACTCTCTTCGACCCATCATCTCATTTGGAAAATATCATGTAATTTTCCTTGCTTATCCGTTTAGCCGGAGTGTCGTGTTCTCATTCGAGTTCTCTCATCTTATCAAGTTTTGCCTCCCTTCTCAACTGGAGTGCGGTTTGTAATGTTTCTTACCCCTTGTGCCATTCTTTCAATTTCGGAGGCAGTGTGTTGTTGATTTCATCATGTATCCTCTCATCTTGTCAAGTTCATGTTCAATTCCTTCCATTTACAGCCGGAGTGCTGCCCAAATTATATCATTCTTCCTCTCTCATCTTGTTTTAACCGGAGTGGTTTCGAATTCTATCTTGTCCATTAAACTCTTGATTTGTGTCTTTGCTACCTTCAAGTTCTCATAATGTTCCTTGTTCCTCTTTTCTAACGGATTGTTTGCAATCTCGTTCATCTCTGTTGTTACTCTTTCTTTTAAATTGCTCAACCTCTCAAGGTTCGTGGTTTCACTCGTTCGTCAAAGAAGCAACTTTAGTTTACCCCTTCTCTTCCTCTTCCTTTTCCCTCTGGTGCCATCCTAGATCTCGGGACGAGATCCTCTCGTAGTGGTGGAGTGTTGTGACGCCCCGGATCCGATGCGCCAGGTGTCCGCCAGTTATTTGCCGTTGTTGCCATGTCATTGCTTGCGTGTTGCATTTCACCATGTCATCATCTGCATTTTTATCATGTCATCATGTGCATTTCATTTTGCATACGTGTTCGTCTCATGCATCCGAGCCTTTTCCCTGTTGTCTGTTTTGCAATCCGGCACTCCTATGTCATCCGGCGTTCCCTTTTTGCCTCTTCTCTTGTGCGGGTGTTAAACTTTCTCGGAATGGCCCGAGGTTTGCCAAGCGGCCTTGGTATAGCACCGGTAGACCGCCTGTCAAGTTTCGTGCCATTTGGAGGTCGTTTGATACTTCAACGGTTAACCGGGTAGCCGCAGAAGCCCTCTTTTGTTGCAGCACAACACCCCTTCCAAAGTGGCCCAAAACCCATCTAACTCTCCTCCATGCTCTCGGTCATTCGATCACGATCGCGTGGCCGAAAACCGCTCCTCATTTGGACACTCCTAGCTCCCTCCACCTATAAATAAGTCTCCCCCTTCATTTTTTCGCGGATGAAACCCTAAAACTCCCCTCTCTCCGCCGCCGGACGCGTCCGCCGGCGGCCGGACACGTCCGCCCGCTCCCTCCTCCAATCCGGTCGTGCACGTGTCCCGCGCCGCCCGCTCCACACACCCCTTGCGAGAGGCTCGCGCCAGCCTGCCGGGCCCCGATCTGGGCCCCGAGGCCCGCGCCTCGCCCATCCGCCGCCATCTCGCCGGCGCGCATCCCTCCACCGTCGGCCGCCGCCTCGTCGGCGCCGCCCTCCTTCGCCGCCATCAGCGCCCGCCACCTGGATCGCCGAGCACCGCGCCCGCGCCGTCCGCTCCTCGGTGCCCCGCCACCACCGAAGGCCCGCCGCGATGAACGGACCTCGCCCGGCGCCCGCGCCATCTCTGCTGCCCCGCCGCCTCCCGTCCCGTCCTGCATCGCCGGAGCCCGCTGCGCCGCCGCTTTGCTCGGCCTCTGGATCGAGCGACGAGCTCAGCGCCGTCCTGGCCTCCCCTCCCTCGCTGGTGCCTCGTGGTCCCCTCCTGCCCGGATCGGCACACGCCCGGCCAGAGCCTCCCCTGGTCGGCTGCCACCTTTCTCCACCACCGGGCGAAGCCCAAGGGTGAGCAGCCCCAGCCTCTCCTCAGACACCGTTGGCCCAGCCAGATTTGGCCCAGTGCATGTTTTTTTTTCCTGCGCTGCGATTTTGTCTATTATTCCAGAGGCTGCTGTTTTACAGAAAACCCCCTCATACTTCATGCATTTAATAACTAAATAACCATGCATCATATGTAAAAACTTTATATATGTAAAATGCTTAGTTTTTCATCTAGTTTAATAATATGCCATTTTCATCCATGTTTAAAATGTTTAAACATGATGTTTGTTTAAATTTGCTCAAATGACATGCTAAAATGATTTAATTCATAACTAATTAACCGTAGCTCGGATTTAAATGTTCTTTATATGTAAATGGGGTGGAAAAATGCCTAGATTAACATGGTCCACTTTGTTTTCCTGTTTAACAACTTTAAAATATGTTTCAGGGCAGAACAGTACCAAATTCATAATATGCTCATGAGGATTTTCCGGACTTGTTGTTCGTTGTTTCCGGCCTCATTTAAACTTGCCTAGGTAGGTAGTTTTGTTATGCTTCACCCCTTGCCATGTTTAATAACATTTAATATTGTTTGCTAGCGTAAACGAGATCAAACTAAATAATTGCATGTGGTGTTTTGTCAATATGCAACTCGTTGCATATTGAGCTCCACTTAACTTGTAGTATTGTTTGTGCACTTTGCCATGCCCTGCCTCATTAAACCGGACATGCATCATAATTGTTTGTGCATCATGACATGTTTATGCTTGTGTGTTTACCATATTGTTTGCTTCTTTCCGGTTTGCTTCTCTCGTTAGCTTCGGTTTCGTTCCAGAGTTGTGAGGATTCGTTCGACTACGTCCGTTTGTCTTCTTCATGGACTCGTTCTTCTTCCTTGCAGGATCTCAGGCAAAATGATCGCTACCCTGGATCTCACTACTATCATTGCTATGCTAGTTGCCTTGTTCTTTCGCTATGTTGCGCTACCTATTACCTGTTTGTCCAGCCATCCCAAATTGCCATGAACCTCTAACCTTTGACACCATTCCTAGCAAACCGTTGTTTGGCTATGTTACCGCTTTCGCTCAGCCCCTCTTATAGCGTTGCTAGCTGCAGGTGAAGTTGAAGATTTCTCCATGATGGACAGGTTTTTTGTTGGGATATCACAATATCTCTTATATTATTAATGCATCTATATACTTGGCAAAGGGTGGAAGGCTCGGCCTTATGCCTGGTGTTTTGTTCCACTCTTGCCGCCCTAGTTTCCGTCATATCGGTGTTATGTTCCCGGATTTTGCGCTCCTAACGCTGTCGGGTGATTTATGGGACCCCTGACGGTTCGCTTTGAATAAAACTTGTCCAAAGAAGGGCCAACATTGACTTTTACCATTTGCCTCACCACCACCTACTTTTCCTTTGGGAGTAATTAACCCAAGGGTCATCTTTATTCTAGCCCCGGGCCGTGCTTGTCTAAGTGTTGGTCCCAACCGAGTAGATCATGGGCCCCTCGGGCAACTCGAGGTCTGGTTTTACTCGTAGGATGTCTCATCCGGTGTTGCCACGAGAACGAGATATGTGCAGCTCCTATCGGGATTGTCGGCAAGATCGGGCGGCTTTGCTGGTCTTGTTTTACCATTGTCGAAATGTCTTGATGTACCAGGATACCGAGTCCGATCGGAGTGTCTTGGGTGAAGGTCTATTCCTTCGATGATCGCGAGAGCTTGTCATGGGCTGTTGGGACACCCTGCAGGTTTAAACTTTCGAGAGCCGTGTCCGCGGTTATGTGGCGATGGGAATTTGTTAATGTCCGGTTGTAGATAACTTGACACTTGATCCGAATTAAAACGCATCAACCGTGTGTGTAGCCGTGATGGTCTCTTCTCGTGGAGTCCGGAAGTGAACACGGTTTCGGGTTATGTTTGACGTAAGTAGGTGTTCGTGATCACCTCTTGATCATTGCTAGCTTCACGACCGCCCGCTTGTTTCTCTTCTCGCTCTCATTTGCGTATGTTAGCCACCATATATGCTTAGCCGCTGCTGCAACCTCACCACTTTACCCCTTCCTTTCCCATTAAGCTTTGCTAGTCTTGATACCCATGGTAATGGGATTGTTTGAGTCCTCGTGGCTCACCGATACTTCCAAAACTAGTTTGCGTGTGCCTATGTTACCCGAGCGGTGACGAAATCAAGCTCAAGGAGGAGCTCGATGAAGATCTTGCCCTTTGTGTTGTTTCGTTCTAGTTGATCAAGAGTGGAGCCCAGTTGGGGTCGATCGGGACCTTGTCGCATTTGGGGTTGTTCTTTTATTTTGGTTCCGTAGTCGGACCTTGATTGTATCTGGATGATGTAATGCTTTATTCATGTATTTGTGTGAAGTGGCGATTGTAAGCCAACTATGTATCTCTTTCCCTTATGTATTACATGGGTTGTGTGAAGATTACCTCACTTGCGACATTGCTTTCAATGCGGTTATGCCTCTAAGTCGTGCCCGACACACGGGAGATATAGCCGCATTGAGGGCGCTATAAGTTGGTATCGAGCCGACCCTCGCTTACACGGATGGTTGCGACAGTGCACGGTCATGTTGTTCATGACGCTTGTGACCCGTCGTGGCACACGGCATGGCACATGTACGGGATCGATGCACAGATGGTTGTGCCAAGAGGGAACGTTCACGTGGCCCGACGAGGACGTCGGTTCCTCTGAGTGTGGGTGTATGTAATAGCCTGGCTTATTAGGGATGATAGACTACTCATATCAATAAGGAATTCCTTCTTTCCGTGATCCCATTCGGACGTAACTCCAAAGTTAAGCGTGCTCAGCTTGGAGTAGTTTCAGATGGGTGACCGAATCGAAGTTGCTCCCGGTGCGCACGAGTGAGGACAAAGTGCGCAGAAAAGACTAGTATTGATCTGTGGGGCCAGTCTAGATCCCGCCAGGAGTAACGACCACCGGCGGGTGTGTCTGGGGCGTTACAGAAGGTATGTGGTAAACTACTCACGCTTCATTGGAGAGGTAATGGTGTTGATGTAGAAGCCCTCCATGATCGAATCCCCCTCCGGCAGAACGCCGGAAAAGGCCCCAATATGGGATCTCACGGGTGCAGAAGGTTGCGGTGGTGGAAAAGTGGTTTCGTGGCTCCCCTTGATGTTTTTAGGGTATAAGAGTATATATAGGCGAAGGAACTAGGTTAGGGGAGCCAGGAGGGGCCCATGAGGGTGGGGGGACGCGCCTACCCCCTGGGCGCTCCCTCCTCCCTCGTGGCTTCCTTGTTGCGTCTCCGACTTCATCTCCAAGTCTTCTGGTTTGCTTTCGGTCCAAGAAAGATCATCGCGAAGGTTTCATTCCGTTTGGACTCCGTTTGGCATTTCTTTTCTGCAAAACTCTAAAATAGGCAAAAAAACAGGAACTGGCACTGGGCCCTCGGTTAATAGGTTAGTCCTATAAATAATATAAAATAGCATATTAATGCCCATTAAACGTCACAGATAATATAATAGAATTGAACAATAAAAAGTTATAGATACATTGGACACGTATCAAGCATCCCCAAGCTTAATTCCTGCTCGTCCTCGAGTAGGTAAATGATAAAAACATAATTTTTGATGTGGAATGCTACCTAACATATTTATCCATGTAATTTTCTTTATTATGGCATGAATGTTTAGATCTGAAAGATTCAAGACAAAAGTTTAATACTGACATAAAAATAATAATACTTCAAGCATACTAACAAAGCAATCATGTCTTCTCAAAATAGCATGGCCAAATAAAGCTATCCCTACAAAATCATATAGTCTGGATATGCTCTATCTTCATCACACAAAATATTTAAATCATGCACAACCCCGATGACAAGCCAAGCAATTGTTTCATACTTTTGATGTTCTCAAACTTTTTCAATGTTGATGCAATACATGAGCTTGAGCCATGGATATAACACTATAGGTGGAATAGAATGGTGGTTGTGGAGAAGACAAAAAGGAGAAGATAGTTTCACATCAACTAGGCGTATCAACGGGCTATGGAGATGCCCATCAATAGATATCAATGTGAGTGAGTAGGTATTGCCATGCAACGGATGCACTAGAGCTTTAAGTGTATGAAAGCTCAAAAAGAAACTAAGTGGGTGTGCATCCAACTTGCTTTCTCACGAAGACCTAGGGCATTTTGAGGAAGCCCATCATTGGAATATACAAGCCAAGTTCTATAATGAAAATTCCCACTAGTATATGAAAGTGACAACACAGGAGACTCTTTATGATGAAGATCATGGTGCTACTTTGAAGCACAAGTGTGGAAAAAGGATAGTAACATTGTACCTTCTTTATTTTTCTCTCATTTCTTTATTTTCTTATTTGGGCCTTCTCTCTTTTTTTATGGCCTCTTTTTTTCGTCCGGAGTCTCATCCTGACTTGTAGGGGAATCATAGTCTCCATCATCCTTTTCTCACATGGGACAGTGCTCTAATAATGAAGATCATCACACTTTTATTTACTTACAACTCGAGAATTACAACTCAATACTTAGAACAAAATATGACTCTATGTGAATGCTGTCGGTGTCAAAACCGGCGGATCTCGGGTAGGGGGTCCCGATCTGTGCGTCTTAGGCTGATGGTAACAGGAAGCGAGGGACACAATGTTTACCCAGGTTCGGGCCCTCTCGATGGAGGTAAAATCCTACTTCCTGCTTGATTAATATTGAAGATATGAGTAGTACAAGAGTAGATCTACCACGAGATCGTAGAGGCTATACCCTAGGAGCTAGCCTATGATGATTATAATTGTAATTGTGATCGGCCTTCTAAGGACAAACCTCTCCGGTTTATATAGACACTGGAGAGGGCTAGGGTTTACATGGAGTCGGTTACAAGGAAGGAAACACAATATCCGGATCGCCAAGCTTGCCCTCCACGCAAAGGAGAGTCCCATCCGGACACGAGACGGAGTCTTGAGTCTTGTATCTTCATGCTTCAATAGTCCGGACGATGTACATAGTCCGGCTGTCCGGATACCCCCTAATCCAGGACTCCCTCAGTAGCCCCTGAACCAGGCTTCAATGACGATGAGTCCGGCATGCAGTCTTGTCTTCGGCATTGCAAGGCGGGTTCCATCTCCGAATACTCCAAAGTACCTGTTACAACGAATAGTGTTCGTCTTCCCATCAATGTTGTACTCCTCGGCTTCAGTGCCTCAATAATGACCATCTCCACGTGTCGAGCGAATGCGAGGAGCTGAGGCATTTTTGCATTTTCCACCCCCAATCCTTCGGGTTGACCGTCTATTTGAAGAGACGGGGATTCTCAGATCCAAACCTCACTCTCCCCCCTCGAGCAAGCATCCAACAGAGCGCTCCGGAAAAAACCATTCCAACATGGCCGGTCATCGCAGCTCTTCTGCTCGCTCTCCCCGCTCCAAGCCGGGGGATTGGGAAGAGTGTTCAATTCCTTATAGCCGTTTGGTAGAGTTACAAACCCAAGGGTTTCTCCCACCGGCATTCATGGTCCCCGTTCGAGCCGGAATAACCACTTATAATGGAGGGGAACAAGCTGAGGGATCTCCTAATCCATCTCCAGAGGAGAGAATATGCCTCATCCCGCATCTGCTAAGGGGCGTCGGGTTTCCCATCCACCCGTTCCTTCGCGGGCTTCTGGAGTTCTATGGTCTCCAGTTGCACAACCTTACCCCTACCTCCGCACTACACATAGCAGGGTACGTTGCCCTTTGCGAGCTATTTCTAGGATGCGAGCCTCACTTCAGGTTATGGAAGAAGCTGTTCTGCCTCGTCCCCTGCAACCAGGGAGAATCCCTATGCCAAGTGGGCAGGGCCAAAGTATGGCGCATTGCCGAGACCGGATACCTATCCGGCACTCCCAAGAAGGCACCAGAGAACTGGCCTTCGGAGTGGTTTCACATCAAGGATGTTCCCCTTCCGGATCTAGTCCGGACAGGCCTCCCCAAGTTTAGTGACGCCCCACCAAGGGCACGTCTAGGCTGGCGCCCCCGAGGCCCCTAGGAGGAGGATACCAGGGAAATGCACTTCCTGATGAGCAGGATAAAGTTACTGGCCAAGTCCGGACTGACAATAGTCGAGGTTATGGCAATATGCATAATATGGGGGGTGCAACCGCTTCAATATTGAAAGTGCGTTATATCGACTAGAGGGGGGGTGAATAGGCGATTTTTATGAATTCTTCACTGAGGAATTTGCTGGTGAGGAAATTCCTTAGCGAAGAACTACTTGCAGCGGAATATGTACTCAGAAGTAACCATAACAGGATACACACATAGTCAGCATGATGAAATGAAGACTAAAACAGAGTACGGAAAGCGTAAACACAGGATAGCAAGATGAAGACAAACAGATCAAGAAATTGAACGAGGAATTTGTGAAAGTCTTGATCAAAGTCTTCAAGCACAGATGTGAACAACATTCAACACGAATGAGGAAATGGAAGAGTTGAGGAAATAGAACCCGACCGGTTGGTGATGACAATGATTTGGTAAACCAGTTCCAACTGCTGCCTCGGTTATACGTCTGGTTGGAGTGGCTGAGTATTTAAACTCGAGGACACACAGCCCGGACACCCGTCTCGAGCCGCAACTCAGACACCCAGTCCTCACCGTATTCTCCTTGAACTAAGACCACGCAGGCCTCGTCCAATCACTCGTGGTAAGTCTTCAGTGACTTCCAAACCTTCACAGACTTGGTCACTCGGCGATCCACAATTCCTCTTGGATACTCTAGACCTTGACGCCTAACCGTCTGGAAGAAGCACAGTCTTCAAAGGTAACAAGCGTCGGATCCACGCAGATCAATTTCTTGATGATGCTCAATCACTTTGGGTTTGTGGGGGTTTGGTTTTGGGATTTTCCTCACTTGATGATTTTCGCTCAAAGTCCTCGGAGGATGGGTTGCTCTCAAATGACAAGTGTCAAGTTCTCTCGAGCAGCCAACCAGCTAGTGGTTGTAGGGGCGGCTATTTATAGCCTAGGGAGCAGCCCGACATGATAAGACATAAATGCCCTTCAATGATATGACCGTTAGGTGGATAAGATATTTTGGAACAGCGGTAGCAAAGACAAAGAACGGTCGGAAATTTGACTCTCAAATTCCTCGGGGCTATCATGTTCCTCATTGTGTAGGCAATTCACACTTTGGCGAATTCCTAACTCCTCGATCGAGCAAAGTCCTTAGTGAATGTAAGAACTGCGTCTCATCATCGATGAATTTGATCGAATCTGTATGAGATTTCCAATGGCTTCACTCAAAGGGATTGGTAGGTGTAGGATTTTGAGTTGAGCATCACATGGAAATTTTTCCTTAGTACTTCCTTGACCCCCTTTAACAGTACGGTGTTTCCTATGACTCAAGAAAGAGAAAATGAAACTACGAAAACAAAAGTCTTCATGCCTCATATTTCTCGAATGAATATCAAGTCTTCAAGGTCACACCAATTTCTTCACTTTCAAAGTCTTGAGTAAAGTCTTCGAATATCAAAGTCTTCATTGAAGAACTTCATTTTAGGGTTCGACTTTCTCTGTAAATATCAAACTCCTCATAGACTTATAGACCTGTACACTCACAAGCGATCGCCACTTAACCTATAAGTTTTCAATACACCAAAATCACTAAGGGCACTAGATGCACTTACAATCTCCCCTTTTGGTGATTGATGACAACATAGGTTAAGTTTTCAACGAGGATAAACATATGAAGTGTAAATACGATATTGAGGAATTTGATTGCAAGATATAGAAGAACTCCCCTTGAATATGTGCATAGTGAGGAATTTGCTTTTGAGGCAATGCACATTTGAAGAGTTGAATCATGGAGATCTCCCCCTATATCTTGTAATTCATACACGCATTTGATATGTAATATGAAGAATTTGAAATGCATGATGAAATATGGTGCCTGATGAGATTCAGTATGCGTGCAATAATATTAACAAGGAATAAGCATGCAGAATAGCACATCAAAAGTTTCAGAGCTCAGTGCATCAAAAGCATTAGAGCACGACCAAAAGTATCAAGGCACCATCGGATTTAAGATTACAACTCGATCCAATAACAGTTTCGGAAGAATGAGAGTTGTAACTTAATAAAAACACCCATAATATAAACCCGCTTGAAGACTAACTCAGATTTCTCCCCCTTTGTCATCAAATGACCAAAAGGATCGAATTGAGGACTAACGACCCTGAAGATTTTCAGGTTGATGGAGGAGCGCCAGCGTTGTCGGGGTTGGTTGTTGAAGTAGGGCCTGCCGCAGTGTCGTGCAAATCTTCATGTTCATCTGTTTCATGCGATGAAGAATAAGAACTGGCCACCAGATCGGGAACTTTGACTCTCTTGAATTTCTTCGAGGTGGTGCGCACTACCAAAAGCTTCCCAGAGACCCATAGTCTTCAATTCTTCCGCTGAATATACATGATTAAGAACAGCCAGTGCGGTTGAGGGTTTCATGAAGGTAGTACTGATTTTTCTTCACCGCATTATGTGTTGAGGTCATGTTGTGAAGAATTGCAGCAAATTGACGCTTCACCCATTTCGATTGCGTTCAACCTTCCGATGAAGACGAGGAGTAACTCACGGTCATCATCACCCGGTCTTTGTTGCTTGAGGCTTTTGCTTGGCTGAGGTATTTGCGGCAGTGTCATGTGTTGCAGAATCGTCATTGGTGGAGTAAGATGTGGCGAGACGGAATTGACCATCCAATGGACGAGTGCCTTCAGCAATCACAGCTGCTACCTTGCCCTTATCATCAGATGATGAAACTGGTCGCTTGAGGACTTCAATGGGCGGCAGGTAGCTGCCATGGTTCAGAGTGTCAGCCTTGTAATTCAGTGAAGATCTTGCCCTTATGAATCTCATAATCCAAGGCGCATATGGCTTCAGCTCAAAAGGCGACATTGCAACATTAGCCAGAGTCCTCATGAAGAAATCATGGAAGTTGACGGGAACACCATGAATGATGTTGAAAAGCATGTTCTTCATGATGCCAACGACATCTTCTTCATTTGAGTCATGGCCTTTGATGGGACTCATTGTCTTCGTCAAGATTCTATAGACCGTCCGAGGCACATACAACAATTCCTTGACGAGGAATTTGGTTTGAGGGGCCTGCCCTGGCTTCAAGGGCTTCATGAGCACTTGCATAAAGTGATCAGACAGTTCGCGGTCATTGTAGATGCAACGTGCAGTTTCATGGGGAGGATCAAGAGGAAGGACACGAAGCAATTCAGTTCTTTGGTGCCTTGTAGTGAGTATTTTCTGTCATCAATCCAGCACCCATGAATTGATATCTTGACATCTCCGTGATGTGCGGTGGCATAGAACGAAGAATGAGTTCTTCATTCCATCATAGATATCGGTCAGAAATTCAGCAGCCTCGCATCGTGAATAACCACGAGGACTGGCTCAAGCATGGCAATGATTCCATATCCACATGAGGAATATGCTCATGATCGAAGACTTTGTCCTTGTCAAAGAGCACTTTCGGGAATAGAAGTTGGCTTGAGTTGGATCGAGCGTCTTTTCCTCATGCGAGCGAGTCATATGGATTATAAGCGATGAAGAACACATGCTCGTAAAAGAAGTCTTCAGCCTTGAATTTTTGCTTGCTTGAGAACGGATTCTTGGTTTGGGCGGAGGAATATCGTGATTTGCAGCACAACCTCGAGAATCGCGATCTCGGTGCTTCAGTGAGGAATTTCTGGTTCCTCTTCTTGTGCAATCTGGGATCAACAAGCGGTTCTTGACACTAGCGGCTGGAATTTCCTCATTAATGTAAGATGTGGGATGAGTTTCTTGAGCCCAATTGAGCAGTTGTAGCCGGGACCGGGAACTTGTTGAATCGGAGTGAAGAGAGGAGTATTGGGATGCTGACTTTCCCAAAAGTCATCGTTCATCACGGGTGTAGTGCACCCAATATCCACGTCTTCATCTTCTTTGTCAATTTCCTCAACCCCAGCCTCTTCAGCTGTGAACTGAGGCATGGGTGAGGAAACAACTGGCGATGAAGGGAAAGCTTCCACTTCAATTTCTTCATCAAACTGTTCTGAGGTAGCAACAGATTGATTATCTTCATCAGATCCGCTTGGGATCTTGTAGTCTTCTCCGTAAGGAACAATTTCCTTGGACGACATGGAGGAAATGGGAACGGCATCAATGGGATTTTCAATTGAGCTGGTCATTGGCTTCATTTTCTTTGCAGCCAAAGAATTTGACGCAGCTGATGCCTTCCTCTTCTTCACTGCAGCTCGTTCTGCAGCCTTTGTCTTCTTCACTTCATAGGCAGAAGGAAGAATTGGAGTTGGTGTTGGCGCAGGAGGAGCTGAGGACTGTGGTTCAGTTTCTTGGCGCGACCGTGCGATTGCCTGATCTCTTGATTTCTTGAGCACACCACTAGTGGATGCCACAGGAATTTCTTCAGCGGCTGGAATGGAGTCATCAGCCACGAACTTGTATTCTCATCGGCAGGCTGAAAGTCATCAGCGATCTTGGCATGTTCTTCAAAGAGCTGAGCGAGTCTTGACCTAAGGATTTTCTTGTTGCGATGGGGCTGCAACAGTTGTCATTTTCTTCGTCAAATTGACGAATCTCACCTTGGCTCCGTGCCAATCAGCATTGTAAGCATCAAAATCCTTGCTGAGGGCTTGGATTTCAGATTGAGCTTTGAGAAGTTCTTCAGGAGTCAGGTTGATGATGTTCTTCCTCAGAAGCTTCTCCTTTCTGGCTTGTGTTCTCTTGATCTCACGAGCCTTTTCAAATTTCCATTTCTCTTCAGCGATGAAATGGTTCAGCATATGACTTTGACCAGGAGTCAGTGGCAGATAAGGAATGGGAGTGTTTGGATCTTGATGCCACAGGTCAATGAAGTCAAGGATCTTCTTCGGATCTAGAAGCAGAGGCACAGTTGTTCTTTTGGCTCTAGCGGCCTTTGTCAGTCTGTCTTTGATGATTTTTGCGAGTTCTTCATCAGAAGCTTTATCATCAGAGGGAACGTTGAATGCAACATGTTTCTTTCGAGGACTTGGCTGAGGACCGCGTCCAGTAGTTGCTTTTGTCTTCAGCAGAGTGGGGCCTGATGAGGACATTGGTGCAGCTGAGGAACTTGCTGAGACACCAGAAGCAATTGAGAAACCCTGAGTCCTTTGACATGTAGCAAGATGCACATGAGTTGAGGACTTGGAGGGAGCTGCTGAGGATTTTGAGGGAGCAGCAGCAGTCTGAGGAATTTGCTGTGAGGGCGCGACTGAGGAACTGGGCCATGAGGGCGCTGATGGTGAAGCACTTGGCTTGCGTGCAAGCTTCTTTGGCATTGATTTCCTCGGCTTGACCGAGGTTTCAGCGGCAGCAGCAGCAGAATCCTCATTGAATTTCCTCACTGCCTCCTTGGCCTGTCTTGCCAATTTGGCTTGGCGCCTGGACCATTCTTCAGGAAAGTCTTCACCACGCTTGATCTTTGGTGGGATCACGACTTGGCGGTGCCAAAGGAGCTCTTGGGCATGGAGGGTTTAAGGCAAATTTCTTCATGTACTTGGGAGTAACATAGCGATATTCCCTCCATTCTCGTGCCCATCTTCGTTCTATCCTCTGTATGCGCACTTTGCGCTGATTTTTGGTCTCCTTGCCAAACTTGGCTTCATCAGTGTGTCGATAATCTTTGTAAATTTCATCGGGGATCTCAAAGGCGTCATGACCTCCGGTTTCTTTCCTCCCTTCTGCGGTCTCTTGCCTTACGCCATTTTCTTGAGATGAGGAATTTGAACTATAGAGCACTCAAGAAGTATGCAGTTTTTCTTCGAGGAACGCTGGAAATGAGTTAAGTTGATGAGAACCTAGTGATTCAGCAGCGGACATGAGTACCGTGAACAGAGTGTAGGTGCGAGGAATTTGGAGAGGTCATATCGGTCTCTCGAAGATTTTTCGAAAAAGACAAGTTTTGAGGAATTTGACCAGTTGAGCCTTGAGGAATTTCACTAAGCGTTTCGTCTTAGGTTCCAGAGTTGTACAGATTGAAAATCCGCACAATTGAGGAATCTTGAAGAAATGAGTGCTTAGAGATATAAATCAAGAGCATATAGTGTGTGAGGTGTTCATATGTGAAGATTTGAAGAACAAAAACACCTTTGAAGATTTTCAGAAAGATTTGAGAATCAAAGTGAGTAATAAAAGTGACTTTTAATTACCCGAACTGAAAAACACGACGAACAGGGATGAACTGTAGTGAAGTTAAATCACGTTAGATCTCCCACGCCCTAACTTGGCAGAGGGAGACGGCTACTGGCGGCGCGGAGTGAAGATTTCCGCAGTCGGCGCGAAATACGACGGCGACGAGGTCGAGGCAAGAAGCTCTTCCTCACCGACGGCGATGGAGTAGCGGCGCTAGGGTTTGAGGAGAGCTCGGCGAGAGACAACGACGAGCGAGTAAATGAAGTAAGGAAGGGAGAGGGGTATTTATAGCCACGGTGAAAAACTGTTCGCCTGAAGATTTTGGGACGAACATGCCCCTGCCCTTTCTCCTTCACGCGACATGTGTCACCCACGTACTGTGCAGATGAGATCGTGTAAGATCGTGGGTGATTAAACTAATGTCTCGTGGGATGTGGAATGGTTTGAGCGGTAAAACCGAAAATCTGGATAAGATTTGTTTTTTTAAAATTTCGTTCGCAATTTCTTCAGCTGTCAAGGACACAGTGAAGACTTTGAACGAGTTTCAATCAGAACGCACATGAAGAATTTGTGAATAGATTGGGTTGAGTATAGCATAGAGGGGGAAGGGTCCGATGACATTCACTTAGCAGAAATCACAACTTGAAGAAATAGCAATAAGTGAAAGCTGTAGAGGACATAAACTCACATATGTATATAGCCAATGAAGAAAAACGTCGGAAACATTGAAGATTTTGCAAAGTTGAAGAATTTGAAAACCGAGGAATTTCAAAATGAGGAAAACTCAAATTGAAGATTTTCAACTTTTGTGGTGGCGTATTCAATCAGATAAGAATGATGATTTCAGACACAGCGCACAATTGTCGTGGGTTCGAGAATCAAATTCTTCATTAATTTCTTCACACTTAGAGTGTTATTCTTCATTGATTGAAGAAAAACGTTTCTTCATGTGTTGCACATCTAAGTCATCAATTGTGCATAAGAGTTAGGATGTGTGTCCTTTTCAAAGAACATTCGAAGATTCTAAGATATTTAGCTCACACCGCAACTTGCTAAATTTCTTCTCATCCAAGGGCTTAGTGAAGATATCAGCTAGCTGTTCTTCAGTCTTCACGTGCTCGATGGAGATGTCGCCCTTCAACACATGATCACGAAGAAAATGATGACGAATCTGGATGTGCTTAGTCTTCGAGTGCTGAACTGGGTTGTGAGCAATCTTGATGGCACTCTCATTGTCGCAGAGGAGAGGCACATTCTTCACGTTGACGCCATAGTCCTTGAGGGTTTGCTTCATCCAAAGCAGCTTGAGCACAGATGAGCTAGCAGCAATGTATTCAGCTTCAGCAGAGATGGTGATACGCAGTTCTATTTCTTCGAGGACCAACGGACCAAAGATCGTCCGAGGAAATGACAAGTGCCGATGTTGACTTGCGGTCCACACGATCACCAAAGATAGTCGAGTCGTAATATCCAATGAGATCAAAAACAGAGCCCTTGGGGTACCATAATCCTAGTGTTGGTGTGTGAGCTAGATATCAAGAATATGCTTCACAGCCTTTATGGTGTGATTCCTTCTGCAGCTTGAAATCGGGCACACATGCAAACACTAAGCATTATATCTGCCTAGATGCACATAAGTACAATAAAGAACCAATCATGGAGCGGTATACCTTGTGATCGAAGTCAATACCATTTTCATCGATGCATAGATGGCCATTTGTGGGCATAGGAATTTTGACGCCTTTGCAATCTTGCATGCGAATTTCCTCGAGACATCTTTGAGGTATTTCTCTGAGATATGAATATGCCATTGTGCTTTTGATTTAATTTGAAGACCTAAGAAGAATTTCAATTCTCCCATCATAGACATTTGATATTCTTCACTCATCATATAGGCAAATTCATCACTATATCGTTGGTTAGTACAGCCAAAGATAATATCATCAACATATATTTGGCATACAAACAGTTCACCATCATATGATTTAGTAAAAAGAGTAGGGTCGAGTGAACCGGGTGTGAAGCCATTCTTCACGAAGAATTCCTTCAATGTGTCATACCACGCCCGAGGGGCTTGCTTGAGGCCATAGAGGGCCTTATTAAGTCTGAAGACTTTGTCAGGATTCTTGGGATCTTCAAAACCTGGGGGTTGAGCAACATATACTTCTTCCTCAAGCTTACCATTGAGGAATGCACTTTTCACATCCATTTGATATAAGATGATATCATGATGGTTAGCATAGGCAAGTAAAATGCGAATAGCCTCAAGTCTAGCAACAGGTGCAAAAGTTTCATCGAAATCAATTCCTTCAACCTGTGTGTAGCCTTGAGCTACTAGTCGTGCCTTATTCCTCACCACAAGGCCATTTTCATCTTGCTTGTTGCGGTAGATCCACTTTGTGCCAATGATATTATGCTTGCGAGGATCTGGGCGATTTACCAATTCCCAGACATTGTTCAACTCGAACTGATGTAATTCTTCTTGCATAGCCTGAATCCACTCCGGCTCCAGAAATGCTTCATCTACCTTAGTGGGCTCTGAGATAGAGACAAAAGCATAGTGCCCACAAAAGTTAGATAAGTGTGAAGCTTTTGAGCGTGTGAGAGGACCTGGTGCGCTAATGTCATCGATGATCTTCTCCACTTGCACTTCTTTTGCAACGCGTGGATGAGTGGGCTGTCGCTGAGGATTTTGATCAACATTTTCTTCAGCACCATTTTCCTCATTATGTTCTTGGTGCATCACTCGGCGTTCTTCACGAACAGGAATGAATTCTTCACAGATTCTTGATGGAATGACATCCTCGGTTGCCTTGAGCTTGATAGCATCCTCGGTGCTGGTTCATCTAACACAGAAGGTAGGTGCTCTCTTTGCGAGCCATTAGTTTCATCGAACCGCACATCTACAAAGTCAACAATCTTGTGAAGAACAATGTTGAAGACTCAGTAGGTGTCTGAGTCCTTTCCGTAACCAAGCATAAAACCTTCATGTGCTTTCGGTGCAAATTTAGAGTTGTGGTGAGGATCTCTAATCCAACATTTAGCAATCAAGACTTTGAAATAACTCACATTGGGTTTCTTGTCGTTGAGGAGTTCATAGGCGATCTTCTTGAAGAATTTGTGAAGATATACTCTATTGATGATGTGGCGGGCAATATCAATTGCATCAATCCAAAAACGCCGAGGCGTTTTGTATTCATCAAGCATAGTGCGAGCCATCTCAACAAGAGTTCTTCTTGCGCTCCACGACGCCATTCTCACGAGGAGTATAGGGAGCGAGATAATTCATGAGTAATACCAAGTTCATCAAGATAAGCATCAAGACCAGAATTCTTGAACTCAGTTCCATTGTCACTTCTGATATGCTTGATCTTCACACCAAAGTTGGTTGAAGCCCTTGAGGAAAATCGTTTGAAGACTTCACGCACTTCATGTTTGTAAGTAACAATGTGTACCCATGTATATCGAGAATAATCATCAACAATGACAAAACCATATAGAGATGCATCATTAGTGACTGCTGAATAATGGTTAGGTCCAAAGAGGTCCATGTGAAGCAATTCGAATGGACGGGTAGTGGTCATGATAGTCTTTCTTTGGATGCTTGGCCTTGGTCATTTTTTCGCTTCACATGCTCCGCATAAGTGATCCTTGAGGAATTTGACATTCTCAATGCCAATGACATGCTTCTTCTTTGCAAGCGTGTTCAAATTCCTCATGCCTGCATGACCAAGTCATCGATGCCATAGCCAGCCTTCGAAGCTTTTGCAGTAGACACATGGCTGGTTGTGGTCCCAGAGAGAAATCAACAATATACGATCTCCTCTCCTAAAGCCTTGAAGACTTTGGAATTGTCGACTTCCATAATCACAACACAAATGATATTTGCCAAAGACAACAACCATATCCAGATCACAAAGAATTGAGACTAACATAAGATTGTATCCTAAGGACTCAACAAGCATGACTTTGTCCATGTGCTTATCCTTAGAGATAGCAACCTTACCAAGACCCAATACCTGACTTTTGCCTTTGTCAGCAAAGATGATATGCTTCATAGGTGACGGTGATAAGGGAGCATCCATCAATAGATTCTTGTCACCAGTCATGTGATTTGTACATCCACTATCGAGGAACCATTCAGTGGTTTTGGGTTGATCATCCTGCAGATGAATTAGTGTAGCTTACAATCTCATATGCTTCATCAGTGAAGAATATGATATCAAGTTCATCGATGATTTTCATCAAGCGATAAACAGATATAGCAAGATGAGGACGTGTGAAATGAAAGTTCATTTCATCATGATTCGCTGCGTCCTTTCGAGCATTTTTGTCGTCCCCAAAGAAATTCTTGAGACGTTAGAGCACGTCCGAGACCTGACCTCGCAGAAGAGATTAGTTCTTTTCTTCACCACCCACATCCGGAGGGTGGCAAAGAGTTCATCATCCTGCGAGCACCATGTGAGAAAGGTGGCAAAGATGCCAAACCATTTCGCTTAGCATAAGAGGGGTTAGGGTATGCATATGAATAAGCAGAGTAATTCTTCGAGGACTTATGAACATAATGGTTTGAAGAATAATGCACATATTCATAGCCCTTAGCTCTACCCTACTAGACAGAGTTGTTAGCACGATGATAATCATATGAGGACTTTGATCCAGTTGAGGAGTTTGACCCTCATGAAGAATTTGGTCCATATGAGGACTTGGATCCATATGAAGAGTTTGGTCCATATGAAGAATTTGATCTGGGGTTCCTGTTCTTCGTAGGTGGTGTCATGAGGACATTCACCTGAAGACTTTCAACACAGCTTTTGGGAACCCAGATTTTCTTCATAGGGGAACGGTTCCTGCAGTTAGTGCCAACATATCTAGCAAATACTTCACCATTCTAATTTTTGAACAGTTTATAGTTGGAGTCAAATGACTCATCAGAAGAATGAGGAGATTCACATGTAAAGCCGGATAAGTTAGATGGATCAATCGAGGTCCCTTTGCAGCAACCCATGAGGTTTTGGGGTACCGCTCGGGCTTCCAATATGTTCCATCGGTATTGAGTTTCCTCTCAAAGGCAATACCCTCTTTCCTAGGGTTTCGTTGAGGATCTGCTTTTGAGCACATCACAAAGTGTCGATGCCCTTTGAGGCTTTTGTACATGCTCGCATGTACAATTCCTTCAACCCTGCATTGTCAAGGATACTAGCAATGTCCTCGGATGAGGAATTAGTGATAGCAGAGGCAGATGAAGAATTTGTAACATTTGAAGCATTTGAACATTCAGGTGAAGAATTAGCAGATTCACGTTCAATGCAATTTAAGCATGGAGGAACATATTCTTCCTGAGAAGCGCTGATTTGTTGAGCTAGCAATGAATCGCGCTCCTTCTGAAGATCTTCATAACACACCCTTAGCTTTTCAAGATCTTCCTTTCTTTGAATAGCTTCAAGAGAAAGCTTCTCATGATCTTGCTTTTCTTGAAGAAATTCATAAGAAAGTTTCTCATGATCAGACAAGAGAGAGTTATGATGACCTTGAAGGTTATCATACTTAGACCAAGTCTCAAGATTTTCAATCGGGGCTTTAGTGCGATCCATTTCTTCACCCAACATATCATCACTTTTATCTAGCATGTTTTGAACCTTTTCAAGAGCCCGTTGTTGTTTCACAGCAATTTTAGCAAGTTTAGAGTAGCTCGGCTTGAGATCCTCATCAGATTCATTTTCACTAGAATCAGAGGAGTTGTATTTGAGTACCTTAGCTCCTTTTGCCATGAAGCAATAGGTGGGGCGTAGCCATCATTATCTTCATCGGGCTTGTTGGTGGAGTCGGTTTCTTGATGTTGAAGATGGACTTGTCGACGAAAGCAAGAGTAACGGCCGACTAGCCACACGGACTCAGATTCTTCAGACTCCTCTTCATCATTTTCCTCAGATTCAGCTTCAGAGTCCATTTCCTTGCCAATGAATGCCCGAGCTTTCTTGGAGCTGCCCTTCTTGTGAGATGAAGACTTTGAGGGTTTTGATGACTAAGATTTTGACGATTTCTTCTTCTTCTTCATATCATCGTAACTGTAATCCTTGTATTTCTTCTTCTTCATTTCCTTTTCCCACTGAGGAAAATCTTGAATATAGTGACCAGGCTTCTTGCATTTGTGGCAAAGTCTTCTCTTGTAGTCACTGGATGAGGAATCATTTCCTCTTGAGGGTTTTCCAAAGCGCCCACGTCTTGTGAACTTCGGAATTTCTTCACAAGCGAGCTAGATCTGGCTCGATTCTTCAGATCACCAAGGCTACTACCGAAATCCTCACATTCGTGAGTCGACACAACCTTAGCCTTGAGGCACGTGGTTTGCCATAGTTTGAGCCATATAGATCTCTCTTTTGAAAGAAGTCGGAACTCGTGAGTGTTTAGCCTTCGAGGATATCGGCGAGGATCAAGCGACTTGTAGTCAAGACGTTCTTGTATCATCATCCCAGAGTATCAAATGAGGAATCAAGCAATCTCAGCAGTTTCTTCACAACTTCATGATCAGTGATGTCAGTGGCACCGAGGGCTTGAAGCTCATTTGAGATGTCAGTGAGGCGATCAAAGGTTTGTTGGACATTCTCATTGTTGAGTCTTTTGAAGCGGTTGAAGAGATTCCGAAGAACATCGACTCGAGAGTCACGCTGAGCTGAGACTCCTTCGTTTACTTTGGACAGCCTATCCCAGATAAGCTTAGCAGTTTCCAAAGCACTCACTCTTCCATACTGTCCTTTGCTCAGATGGCCATAGATGATATTCTTCGCTTGAGAATCGAGTTGTTTGAATCTCTTCACATCGGTAGCGGTCAGTGTTTCAGTGACAGAGGGGACACCATTTTCCACAACATACCAGAGATCATTGTCAATTGCCTCAAGATGCATTCGCATCTTGTTCTTCCAGTAGGGGTAGTCTGTTCCATCAAAGGTAGGACACCCAGCCAAGACCTTGATCATACCTGCGGTCGACATAACTAAAAACTCCAGGTGGTTAAACTAAAATCACACAGAACAAGGGAGTACCTTGCTCTGATACCAATTGAAAGTGCGTTATATCGACTAGAGGGGGGTGAATAGGCGATTTTTATGAATTCTTCACCGAGGAATTTGCTGGTGAGGAAATTCCTTAGCGAAGAACTACTTGCAGCGGAATATGTACTCAGAAGTAACCATAACAGGATACACACATAGTCAGCATGATGAAATGAAGACTAAAACAGAGTACGGAAAGCGTAAACACAGGATAGCAAGATGAAGACAAAGCGATCAAGAAATTGAACGAGGAATTTGTGAAAGTCTTCATCAAAGTCTTCAAGCACGATGTGAACAACATTCAACACGAATGAGGAAATGGAAGAGTTGAGGAAATAGAACCGGTCGGTTGGTGATGACAATGATTTGGTAAACCAGTTCCAACTGCTGTCTCTCGGTTATACGTCTGGTTGGAGCAGTGAGTATTTAAACTCGAGGACACACAGTCCGGACACCCGATCTCGAGCCGCAACTCAGGACACCCAGTCCTCACCGTATTCTCCTTGAACTAAGACCACGCAGGCCTCATCCAATCACTCGTGGTAAGTCTTTAGGTGACTTCCAAACCTTCACAGACTTGGTCACTCGGCGATCCACAATTCCTCTTGGATGCTCTAGACCTTGACGCCTAACCGTCTGGAAGAAGCACAGTCTTCAAAGGTAACAAGCGTCGGATCCACGCAGGATCAATTTCTTCAGTGATGCTCAATCACTTTGGGTTTGTGGGGGTTTGGTTTTGGGATTTTCCTCACTTGATGATTTTCGCTCAAAGTCCTCGGAGGATGGGTTCCTCTCAAATGACAAGTGTCAAGTTCTCTCGGAGCAGCCAACCAGCTAGTGTTTGTAGGGGGTGGCTATTTATAGCCTAGGGAGCAGCCTGACATGATAAGACATAAATGCCCTTCAATGATATGACCGTTAGGTGGATAAGATATTTTGGAACAGCCGTGCCAAGAAGACAAACGAACGGAAAATTTGACTCTCAAATTCCTCGGGGCTATCATGTTCCTCACTTTGTAGGCAATTTGCCTTTGGCGAATTCCTAACTCCTCGGTCGAGCAAAGTCCTTAGTGAATGTAAGAACTGCGTCTCATCATCGATGAATTTGACTGAATCAGTATGAGATTTCCAATGGCTTCACTCGAAGGGATTGGTAGGTGTAGGATTTTGAGTTGAGCATCACATGGAAATTTTTCCTTAGTATTTCCTCGGCCCCCTTTAACAGTACGGTGTTTCCTATGACTCAAGAAAGAGAAAATGAAACTACGAAAACAAAAGTCTTCACGCTTCATATTTCTCGAATGAATATCAAGTCTTCAAGGTCACACCAATTTCTTCACTTTCAAAGTCTTCAGAAAGTCTTCAGAATATCAAAGTCTTCAGTTGAAGAACTTCATTTTTAGGGGTCGACTTTCTCTGTAAATATCAAACTCCTCATAGACTTATAGACCTATGTACACTCACAAACGCATCAGTTACTTAACCTATAAGTCTTCAATACACCAAAATCACTAAGGGGCACTAGATGCACTTACAAATATCGGGGGAAGCCCATGTGGCACTTCAACGGGGAAGATGATGCCACCCGTTGTGGCCGTAAGGGTCCGGACTCCGCCACTGCCTTGGCAAGGATATTGTCTAACTTATACAAAGGAGAAGAGGAAGAATTCCTTCACATTAAACCGCGGGATGGATTCTCCATGTACAACCCCCCAAACTGGGTAAGTCATTATTCCTTTCCCTGCTTCACTTATCGCGGCACTCTTCGCTAAGATTATTTGCTTCGATATTTCCAAGCAGGAACTGAGGAGGGACGTAGAAGGAATCTCCAGCCCCTCCCCACAGCCAGAGGACCCTGGAAGGGCCCTAGATCCAGGACTCGAAGAAGATCCGGATATTACCGTGGAGCTTGTCAACGGGATATTTTAACAAGCGAGCCATGATGGTGCCTCAGTGGCCATTATTGCCGACTATCCTGGACTGCTACCTACATCGTGTGTAAGCCAAACTGAAAAACCCTATCCTCCGAAGAGGACTCCCTTTAGATGTTATGCCTTACCCTTGAAGTGTCGTATTTTTTGCAGAGACGACGGTCGGAGCGCGGGGCCGAGCCCCTAGGGACTCGTCAACCACGGGCGTCCGGATCAGGCAAGCTCAAGAGGAAGGCGGTAAGGGTCAACACGCCGCTGCAGAGGTAAGGCAAAAACCCGTCCTGCTATTATGGTATTTGAAGTATAACAGCGCCCTTGGTGTCCTGGTAGGAAGAGGAGTAGCCGGACTATATCCGGGGATCCCACCAATCACGCCTCCACCAGCTGGATTCCAGAATCGGCTTCGAGAGCGAGGGCAGACACGAGGCCGATGCCGCATAGTTCTCCGAAAAAGGACGCGGATATGCTCTCGGCCACAAATTTCGAGGTAGAGAGCGCCATGAATCACCGGCGCCGACGGGCCGTGCTTCAGAACAACATCTTTTCCAAAGAGGAATTCAATGCCTTCAATTCGGGAGACGCATACATCCGAGCTGCTCAAGACGGGCTTGCCCGAGCGATGGACCAATATGCCAAAGATATACGGGTAAGAAATTTTGATAAGCATGTATATCAGTAGCCCCTGAGACTTGAAATGGTTGGAACAACTGTTTTGAGGATCAATTTATGCACAGGTCCTTATAGATAAGAATGAACAATTGGCTTGGGAGCTGGAGGAATGCAAGGCCCAGCTGAGGGACACGGTTGCCAAATTAGAGGAATCCCAGAAGGCCACATCTGGTAACATTTGTCTCAATTGTACGAAGATGCACCAGTTAGTAAATGGTTGGTATAACAAGTCTAACAGAGGATTTGGCAGACAATCCCGGGGTGAATCCGGAGGGCGTAAGAGATGATGACTCGCATCTCAAAAGGCAGCTAAAGGCTGGCGAGCGCATTCTTACGCAAGTTAGGCAGGAGAAGAACAATCTTCAAGATGCCAATGTCTGGCTGGACATAGAATTAGAAGACGTCCGCGCCCAGCTGGCGGACTCCGTGAAGGAGAATAAAAGGCTTTGACGTGGCATTTATGGTGAGTGCCTAGACGAACTGTATGATAGTCCGGCGAGGAAGTATATTGAAAGAGTTTTGCTTGCAGGAATGTTAACGGGTCGCCCTGAGGAGGAGATGCCCTCATCTACAAGTGATTTACTGCAAGACCTCTCGCAACTGCATGAGCGAGCTCGGCAAGTGATGCAGGGTGTTGCTCAGGCCTTGTGGCCATCAAGCGTACTGCCGAATGGCATGGGGGAGCTTGTGAATATGCTTCAAGGAGCACAGCGGTGCTTCCGATTGTGGAAGATATCAGCTTGCCGGCAAGGTGCAAGAGAAGCCTGGGCTACGGTGAAGACGCGCTACACCAAGCTGGACCCGAACCATATGCCCGAAGTAGGACCGTCGGGGCCCGATGGGCAAGAGATTCCCGTGAGTCTGGTATATGACTAGGTAGCGTTAGCCGCCAAGTATTCTCAACAGGATTGTAAGCTAGATAGCCTGTTGGATGGTATAGAGGAGGAATATAGTCATGTCACGCCCAAGATGCGACCCTATCCTAAAGGAACTCGAAGGTCCCACCAAGGATAGAAGTGCATCTTGAAGACGCTTTTGCAAGGTGGATATCATTACATCAACATTACATAATAGTGGGGATACATCCAATACATACAATGTCACATGAATACAACAATACAACATACAAGAACAACATCCGACTACGGATGAATCATAAACGTAAACTCAAACAATATCTACCTCGCTAGCCCAGCTGCCAACCCGAACCTATCCCCGATCGAAGAAGAAGCGTAAGACGAACTCCAAAACAAGCAAACATCGCTCTCGCGTCATGATCATCGCATAACCTGTACACAAGCAATCGTTGTTGTAGTAATCAGTGAGCCACGAGGACTCAGCAATCCCATTACCATGGGTATCAAGACTAGCAAAGCTTAATGGGAAAGGAAGGGGTAAAGTGGTGAGGTTGCAGCAGCGACTAAGCATATATGGTGGCTAACATATGCAAATAGGAGCGAGAAGAGAAGCAAAGGAACGGTCGTGAAGCTAGCAATGATCAAGAGGTGATCCTGAACACCTACTTACGTCAAACATAACCCAGAAACCGTGTTCACTTCCCGGACTCCGCCGAGAAGAGACCATCACGGCTACACACGCGGTTGATGCGTTTTAATTCGGATCTGGTGTCAAGTTATCTACAACCGGACATTAACAAATTCCCATCTGCCACATAACCGCGGGCACAGCTCTCGAAAGTTTATACCCTGCAGGGGTGTCCCAACTTAGCCCATGACAAGCACTCGCGATCAACGAAGGAATAGACCTTCTCCCAGGAAGACCCGATCAGTCTCGGAATCCCGGTTTACAAGACGTTTCGACAATGGTAAAACAAGACCAGCAAGACCGCCCGATGCGCCGACAATCCCAATAGGAGCTGCACATATCTCGCTCGTGGCAACACCGGATGAGACAAAGCTGAGTAAAACCAGACCTCGAGTTGCCCCGAGGGGGCCTCGCAGGCGGCTCGGTTCGGACCAACACTTAGACAAGCACTGGCCCGGCGGGGGGCTAAAATAAAGATGACCCTTGGGTTAATTACTCCGGTGGTGAGGCAAATGGTAAAACCAAGGTTGGGCCTTGCTGGAGGAGTTTTATTCAAAGCGAACTGTCAGGGGGGTCCCATAAATCACCCGACCGCGTTAGGAACGCCAAATCCGGGAACATAACACCGGAATGACGGAAACTAGGGCGGCAAGAGTGGAACAAAACACCAGGCATAAGGCCGAGCCTTCCACCCTTTACCAAATATATAGATGCATTAATAATATAAGAGATATTGTGATATCCCAACATAAACCCTGTCCACCATGGAGCAATCTTCAACTTCACCTGCAACTAGCAACGCTATAAGAGAGGCTGAGCAAAGCGGTAACATAGCCAAGCAATGGTTTGCTAGGAAGGGTGTCAAAGGTTAGAGGTTCATGGCAATTTGGGAGGCTTGAAGAACAAATGATAGGTAGCGCAACAAAGAGATAGAACGAAGCAACTAGCATAGCAATGATAGTAGTGAGATCCAGGGTAGCGGTCATCTTGCCTGAAATCCCGCAAGGAAGAAGAACGAGTCCATGAAGAAGATGAAGCCACGAAGACGAACCAAGCGTAGACGAACGAATCCTCACGATCGCAACAAAATAGGAACTTTCGAAAAGAAGCACACAACATGGTAAACACACCACACATGACAAGACATGATGCACAACAAGCATGATGCATGAGAAAGCTAGATGCGGCTACTCATGGCAAGAGATGATGCAAACAAGAACAACACATCAAGGCAAGTTTAAATGAGGCCGGGAACAACATATAACAATTCCGGTAAGTCCTCATATGCAAATTTAGAAATTGTTCCAGAACTGAATGAACCTTATGTTCAAGTTTTAAACAGCAAGTTAAGATGCACCAAGATGATCTACACGAAATCCTAGTCAAGTTACATATAAAGTTCATTAGATTCAGAGTTACGGCCTAGAAGATATGAGCAAAACAAGTTAAACATGGCATTGATGCAAAATGCATACAAACATCAAGCAAACACACCAAAACAAGGATGCAACATGGTAATATGAAGCATGCAAAAACAAGCAAGTTTCATATAGAGCACACTCAAAACAGAGCAACGGTGCAACACATATACTCTATACAAGTTATAGCAACAATCTGTCCATAACAGCAACTAGGCATCTTACCAGCATCAAAACAATATGCTACAACACCCCAACATAAGAACAAAAGGCATGAGCATGAAGTACTGGTAAAGCATAACAAAACATGAACACTGAGCTATCTCCAGAAACAACTAGAACATGCTCAAAAGGACATGGAAAGATTGCAAATAATAACAGTTTGTTTTAGCGTAAATAACATCGAAGTTGCAATGTTTAGAGCTATCAAACAACATGTTACAGGAACTTATCATGGCAAACAAAGACATGGCATGAATCTACTAATTGCATAGAACAAAAGTCCCTTACTGACCATGAGCCAAAAAGGATCAGAAGATAATATGGCACCCATGTAAACATGGCAAGTTATATTACAGATTCATACATGGCAGGAACAACAATAAGTAGGCATGTTGGTGAGCTTGAAACACTCACCACAGAGCAATACATGGCATGGCAAGGCAACCAACAGTAATAATACATGTTTGTGAAGCTATACATGGCAAGAGCAAGTTCATAGGATGCATGGATCACTGGCAAACAATCATGGAAACATTGAACTTAATGTTAACAGGCTGACAGCAACATCATTTAGCAAGTTTGAGAGCAAGATAACAACATGTTCCAGCAGGCTATAATTGCAACCAAGGGCATGAATGGATAGAGCAAGACATGTAGATCAAAACATCCTTAGTGAACATCTCCAGATTATGCACACAATGACTTGTAGGAGCAGGTTTACCTAGCAACAAAATATAATGTAATCTCGCCTAGCAAAACAAAGAACAACAAGTACCCTACTTAGCAAGCTTGATGCACTCAACACACAACTCACAGAAATACATGGATGGCACCCCTGGAAAGATGGCATGGCATATATCAAAACACATGTAGAGCTCATACTCATAGGATGCACACATCAATCATGGCAAAAATGACAAATGAGCATGTTATAACAGTTTCAGCAGATTAACATCAACATGCACTCTTCCAACAGCATTTCGGGCATCAAGATGAGCTCAAATGAAAATTATCCAATAAAATGAAGTGAAGTACCCATTGAGACGAACAATTTGACATATTACATGCATGAAACGGAGCTACGGATGCAGAGACACAACAGGTCAAACATGGCATGATAAATCCTGAATCTGGGGACTTAGGCATTTTACCTCCGGGAAAAGTCAACCCGGGACGGAGGCGTTCTGGGATGGAGGGATCCGGGATGGGGACGGCGCGTTTGGTTGGCGGGGCTGGTGGATCTTGTCCCGATCCCCCAGATCCAGCCGGCGACAAGTCCGGCGAGCAGCGTGGCGGCCGGAGGCGACGACGACGGAGACCGGGCGGCGCGGGCTGGTGGTGGGCGCCGGAGAGGGCGCGGCGGGCGGCGCGAGCAGCGCCGAGCGGGCGGCGTCGGCCGCGCGACACCGGTGGCGCGCCGGAGGCGCAGCGACGAGGCCGAGGTCGCCGGAGACGCAGCGGTCGGTCGGGCCGCGGCAACGGCGGGGGCTGGTGCGGATCCGGCGGCGCGGGCGCCTCAGCGACGGCGAACGCCGCACGGAAGCCGGCGAGACACCGGAGGCGTGGCGCCGAGGCGGCGGGCCGAAGTCGGCGGCGAGTGCTCCGTGACCGGAGGCGGCGGCAGCGGCGGAGGACGCAGATCGGGCGCAGGAGGCGCCGGCGCCGCGCGGGGCCAGGCGGCCGGTGATGGGCCTGGCGGGCCCGCGCGATGGACGGCGGCGGGAGACAGGTGGTGACGCGTGAGTGGACGGGGCGCGGCGGCGGACGATTCCGGCGCGGTACGGACGTGTCCGGTGGCGGCGGGAGGAAGAGGACTAGGGTTTGGACCCGAAAATGTTGGGGGAGGCCACATATTTATAGGTAGAGGGAGCTAGGAGAGTCCAAATGAGGAGCGGTTTTCGGCCACGCGATCGTGATCGAACGACCTAGAGCATGGAGGGGAGTTTGCTGGGTTTTGGGCCACTTTGGAAGGGGTGTTGGGCTGCAAAGAGAAGGAGGCTTTTACGGTTACCCGGTTAACCGTTGGAGTATCAAACGACCTCCAAATGGCACGAAAGTTGACAGGCGGTCTACCGGTGCTATACCAAGGCCGCTTGGCAAACCTCTGTCCATTTCGAGAATGTTTAACACCCACACAAGAGAAGAGGCAAAAGGGGGACGCCGGAGGACATAGGAGTGCCGGATTGCAAAACGGACAACGGGGAAAATGCTCGGATGCATGAGACGAACACGAATGCGAAATGAGATGCACATGATGACAAGATAAAATGCAACACGCAAGCACATGACATGGCAACAACGACGAATAACTGGCAGACACCTGGCGCATCGAATCCGGGGCGTTACAACACTCCTCCACTAGCAAGAGATCTCGTCCCGAGATCTTAGGACCGAGACGGAAGGGAAAAGGGTTGAGGTGAAACAAGAACTCAAGAGAAGAAGCAAAGAATCGAGAGCACTCGAGAAGAAGAGAGGAACGACGAGAATGACGAGAATAGAAAGCTCACGAAATCAAATAGACTATGAAGCACTCTTGCTGAAAATGGAAGGATTAGAACACGAGCTTGAGAGGATGGAATGATACTTGATGAAGACATGACACAAAACCTCCGGAAAGAATTGAAAGAGTTGAATGAAAAGAACGGATAAGGATATGACAACTTGTGCCACGAATGAAATTGAAAGCATCTTACAAGAAAGGATTGAACGGAGTTGTTGGAAATTCAACAACAAAAGAATAAGCTTGTTCTGGACTTATAGATAACATCTCAAGATCATAAGGTGATAACGCCACAAACGGAAAAGATTGGATAGCTGAGGAGAACGAAGAGATGCAAAACTCCACTTATAAAGAACACAGAGAATTAATTGCACTTCGAGATGCAAGACGAAGGATACTTGAACTCCACCGACAAGAATCTTGATGAATACTTGAAGAATGAATTAAATCATGAAGAATCGCCATGAAGTACTCCGGTAAAATAAAGGATGATGAGATAGAATGAAGGATGAAAGAATAAGATGAGCCTTGCGATGATTTAGATGGAGGATCCGACGAAATGGCCGAGGAAATTTGAACTCCGAAAAAGAAAAGATGAAAACACTTGGAACTAGAATTTATTCATCAAGAACAAACTCTAAAGGAAAGGATTACTCACTTCGATGAAATAAGAATAAGATTTATTGTATGCTTATCCTTCATCAAATTAAATTGATGACAAGCAATGGATTTGGCACGCAACTTATTCTTCTTGAAAAGGATTGAGAAGTGACATACCGCAAACGTGAGAAGGTCTTCATGAACCACCGGTAGGATTGAAAAGAACGAAAGGATTAATATGATAATGAAGGAAAAGAATCTTGAATGAACCACCGTAAGAATTCGAAAATTGAATGATGAAAGAGAATGAATCGCCGGGAAGAATTAGAAGAATAAATATGGTCGAGGGGATTTAGATGCAAAGAACAAAGAGATCGCGAACTGATAAAGAACACTTGAATGAAGCACCGGAAGAATATTGAGATGAACGAAGGGGCACGGATATAGAATAATTGGGGAATGAAGCTGAAAACTTGAAACGAAGAAATATTCCAAAATGATGGCCTCCGGATGAAAAGAAACAGAAATCAACTCCTGAAATACTCCGGATGGATGAAAAGAATAACTGACAAATGGAATAATTTGAAAGGCTAACAAGAAGCTAGAACCGCGAATCCTCGAGAGAACGGGCAAGATTTAGAGGAAAAATTCTTCTTCGGTCTTCAAATGACGACGAGAAGCACCACCAAAATTATTGAGATACTCCGGGAGAATGAAAAACAGAGATGTTGAGCGAACAATGAAAAGAATTTGAAATCGATCTTGGAGAAGGCAAGTGACTGAAGAAATCCATTCTGACGTCACACTTGAAAAGAATTGAGAATGGCTCCGGAATAATTAGAAGAGTCAGGTAAGATCCTGGGAAAAGACCTGTGGGTTAGGGCCCACTAAAGAAAAACACCGTTGAAAAGGATTGTTGAACAGGTAGATGATGCACCGAAGCAATTGAAATATTTGAATGAGGTGACAACCTCGAATTAATTCAAACACATACGAATCTCCTGAGATGTCTTCCGAACTCCGGGATGATTAAATGTCGAGAGGCGAACGAGCAAAGGGAAATATTTGAGCTGAGGGAAAAGAATATGATCAACCCGAAAAAACTTGAGTTGAATCCACCGGAAAAGAAAAAGAGATGAAGATAGTCAAATAAAAGAGAATTCACCGGTTGAAATAATTGAGGGAAAACCTGAAGAGGCTCCACGCGAATGGAATTGATGGTCGAAGGAGACTCAAACCCCGGGAAGAAGAGGGTGGGAGGGCGGGAAAAAACAAAGACAACTTGGAAGGGGAAACGGACAAATATCTTCAAGAGGAAACACCGGTTGAAATCATTGAAGCAAGAAGGCAAAGACTTCGCACGAGTAGGAAGGATACTCGATTACGGACTCCGGTTCCGAGAGGAAGAAGGGTGGGTGGGTGAGAAAAGAAAACAACTTCAGACAGGGAAAAACAATGACGTCGGAGGAAGAACTGAGGATTGATCTCGCGAAAGACAAAGAGGTTCGAGTCGACTTGACGAGAGATGCACCGGACAAAAGAGGATGGACAACTCACGAAACTAACCACGTGATCCTAAAGAAAAAATTTGAACGGGAAGAGGAGTAATTCAAAACACCTACGTCAAGATTCCTCACCAGAGCGACGAAGAGGCTGAGGAGTAAAAAGAATTCCTACTCTCCGATATAACTAGACTTCGAAAACAGTTTTCTTCTAGACTCGACAATGGCCAAACTACACGATCAATCAAGGGGGGCTCCTAGGGTCGGTCGAGGCTCTGATACCAACTTGTCACGCCCAAGATGCGACCCTATCCTAAAGGAACTCGAAGGTCCCGCCAAGGATAGAAGCGCATCTTGAAGACGCTTTTGCAAGGTGGATATCATTACATCAACATTACATAATAGTGGGGATACATCCAATACATACAATGTCACATGAATACAACAATACAACATACAAGAACAACATCCGACTACGGATGAATCATAAACAGAAACTCAAACAATATCCACCTTGCTAGCCCAGGCTGCCGACCTGGAACCTATCCCCTGATCGAAGAAGAAGCATAAGACGAACTCCAAAACAAGCAAACATCGCTCTCGCGTCATGGTCATCGCATAACCTGTACCTGCAACTGTTGTTGTAGTAATCTGTGAGCCACGAGGACTCAGCAATCCCATTACCATGGGTATCAAGACTAGCAAAGCTTAATGGGAAAGGAAGGGGTAAAGTGGTGAGGTTGCAGCAGCGACTAAGCATATATTGTGGCTAACATACGCAAATAGGAGCGAGAAGAGAAGCAAAGGAACGGTCGTGAAGCTAGCAATGATCAAGAGGTGATCCTGAACACCTACTTACGCCAAACATAACCCGAAACCGTGTTCACTTCCGGACTCCGAGAAGAGACCATCACGGCTACACACGCGGTTGATGCGTTTTAATTCGGATCTGGTGTCAAGTTATCTACAACCGGACATTAACAAATTCCCATCTGCCACATAACCGCGGGCACGGCTCTCGAAAGTTTATACCCTGCAGGGGTGTCCCAACTTAGCCCATGACAAGATCTCGCGATCAACGAAGCAATAGACCTTCTCCTAGGAAGACCCGATCAGTCTCGGAATCCCAGTTTACAAGACATTTCGACAATGGTAAAACAAGACCAGCAAGACCGCCCGATGCACCGACAATCCCGATAGGAGCTGCACATATCTCGTTCTCAGGGCAACACCGGATGAGACAGGCTACGAGTAAAACCAGACCTCGAGTTGCCCGAGGGGCCCATGAAGGCTCTCGGTTCGGACCAACACTTAGACAAGCACTGGCCCGGGGGGGGGGGGCTAAAAGAAAGATGACCCTTGGGTTAATTACTCCAGTGGTGAGGCAAATGGTAAAACCAAGGTTGGGCCTTGCTGGAGGAGTTTTATTCAAACCGAACTGTCAGGCGGGTCCCATAAATCACCCGACCGCGTTAGGAACGCAAAATCCGGGAACATAACAACGGTATGACGGAAACTAGGGCGGCAAGAGTGGAACAAAACACCAGGCATAAGGCCGAGCCTTCCACCCTTTACCAAATATATAGATGCATTAATAATATAAGAGATATTGTGATATCCCAACATAAAGTCTGTCCACCATGGAGCAATCTTCAACTTCACCTGCAACTAGCAATGCTATAAGAGAGGCTGAGCAAAGCGGTAACATAGCCAAGCAATGGTTTGCTAGGAAGGGTGTCAAAGGTTAGAGGTTCATGGCAATTTGGGAGGCTTGAAGAACAAATGATAGGTAGCGCAGCAAAGCGATAGAATGAAGCAACTAGCATAGCAATGATAGTAGTGAGATCCAGGGTAGCGGTCATCTTGCGTGAAATCCCGCAAGGAAGAAGAACGAGTCCATGAAGAAGATGAAGCCACGAAGACGAACCAAGCGTAGATGAACGAATCCTCACGATCGCAACGAAACAGGAACTATCGAAAAGAAGCACACAACATGGTAAACACACCACACATGACAAGACATGATGCACAACAAGCATGATGCATGAGAAAGCTAGATGAGGCTACTCACGGCAAGAGATGATGCAAACAAGAACAACACATCAAGGCAAGTTTAAATGAGGTCGGGAACAACATATAACAATTCCGGTAAGTCCTCATATGCAAATTTCGAAATTGATCCAGAACTGAATAAACCTTATGTTCAAGTTGTTAAACAGCAAGTTAAGATGCACCAAGATGATCTACACGAAATTCTAGTCAAGTTACATATAAAGTTCATTAGATTCGGAGTTACGGCCTAGAAGATATGAGCAAAACAAGTTAAACATGGCATTGATGCAAAATGCATACAAACATCAAGCAAACACACCAAAACAAGGATGCAACATGGTAATATGAAGCTACATGCAAAAACAAGCAAGTTTCATATAGAGCACACTCAAAATGGAGCAACGGTACAACACATACACTCTATACAAGTTATAGCAACAATCTGTCCATAACAGCAATTAGGCATCTTACCAGCATCAAAACAATATGCTACAGCACCCCAACATAAGAACAAAAGGCATGAGCATGAATTACTGGTAAAGCATAACAAAACATGAACACTAAGCTATCTCCAGAAACAACTAGAACATGCTCAAAAGGACATGGAAAGATTGCAAATAGTAACAGTTTCAGGCTTTAGCAGAAATAACATCAGGTTGCAATGTTTAGAGCTATCAAACAACATGTTACAGGAACTTATCATGGCAAACAAAGGCATGTCATGAATCTACTAATTGCATAGAACAAAAGTCCCTTACTGACCATGAGCCAAAAAGGATCAGAAGATAATATGGCACCCGTGTAAACATGGCAAGTTATATTACAGATTCATACATGGCAGGAACAACAATAAGTAGGCATGTTGGTGAGATTGAAACACTCACCACAGAGCAATACATGGCATGGCAAGGCAACCAACAGTAATAATACATGTTTGTGAAGCTATACATGGCAAGAGCAAGTTCATAGGATGCATGGATCACTAGCAAACAATCATGAAAACATTGAACTTAATGTTAACAGGCTGACAGCAACATCATTTAGTAAGTTTGAGAGCAAGATAACAACATGTTCCAGCAGGCTATAATTGCAACCAGGGGCATGGATGGATATAGCAAGACATGTAGATCAAAACATCCTTAGTGAACATCTCCAGATTATGCACACAATGACTTGTAGGAGCAGGTTTACCTAGCAACAAAATATAACAGAATCTGCCTAGCAAAACAGCAACAACAAGTACCCTACTTAGCAAGCTTGATGCACTCAACACACAACTCACAAAAATACATGGATGGCACCCCTGGAAAGATGGCATGGCATAGATCAAAACACATGTAGAGATCATACTCATAGGATGCACACATCAATCATGGCAAAAATGACAAATGAGCATGTTATAACAGTTTCAGCAGATTAACATCAACATGCACTCTTCCAACAGCATTTCGGGCATCAAGATCAGCTCAAATTTAAATTATGCAATGAAATTAAATGAAGTACTCATTGAGACGAACAATTTGACATATTACACGCACGAAACGGAGCTACGGATGCAGAGATACAACAGGTCAAACATGGCATGATATATACTGAATCTGGGGACTTGGGCATTTTACCTCCGGGAAAAGTCAACCCGGGACGGAGGCGTTCCGGGACGGAGGGATCCGGGATGGGGACGGCGCGTTTGGTTGGCGGGGCTGGTGGATCTCGTCCCGATCCCCCAGATCCGGCCGGCGACGAGTCCGCCGAGCGGCGTGGCGGCCGGAGGCGACGACGACGGAGACTGGGCGGCGCGTGCTGGTGGTGGGCGCCGGAGAGGGGCGCGGCCGGCAGCGCGAAAGCAGGCGCCGGAGCGGGCGGCGTGCTGCCGGGCGCGCCACCGGTGGCGCGCCCCGGAGGCGCAGGAGGCGCGGCGACGAGGCCGAGGTCGCCGGAGACGGCGGCGGGCCGGAGGCGACGGCGCGCGGTCTGGTGCGGATCCGGCGGCGCGGCGCTGGCGACGGCGGGGCGCGAAGCCGGGCGAGACACAGCGGAGGCATGGCGCCCGAGGCGGCGGGCCGAAGTCGGCGGCGAGGTGCTCCGGTGACCGGAGGCGGCGGCAGCGGCGGAGGACGCAGACGGGCGCAGGAGGCGTCGCTGCTGCTGCGCGGCAGCGGCGCTGGCCGTGATGGGCTCGGCGGGCCGCGGTGGACGGCGGCAGGAGACAGGTGGCGAAGCGTGAGTGGACGGGGCGCGGCGGCGGACGTGTCCGGCGCGGTGCGGACGTGTCCGGTGGCGGCGGGAGGAAGAGGACTAGGGTTTGGACCCGAAAATTTCGAGGGAGGCCACATATTTATAGGTAGAGGGAGCTAGGAGAGTCCAAATGAGGAGCGGTTTTCGGCCACGCGATCGTGATCGAACGACCGAGAGCATGGAAGGGAGTTTGCTGGGTTTTGGGCCACTTTGGAAGGGGTGTTGGGCTGCAAATAGAAAGAGGCTTTTACGGTTACCCGGTTAACCGTTGGAGTATCAAACGACCTCCAAATGGCACGAAACTTGACAGGCGGTCTACCGGTGCTATACCAAGGCCGCTTGGCAAACCTCAGTCCATTTCGAGAATGTTTAACACCCACACAAGAGAAGAGGCAAAAGGGGGACGCCGGAGGACATAGGAGTGCCGGATTGCAAAACGGACAACGGGGAAAATGCTCGGATGCATGAGACGAACACGAATGCGAAATGAGATGCACATGATGACAAGATAAAATGCAACACACAAGCACATGACATGGCAACAACGACGAATAACTGGCAGACACCTGGCGCATCGAATCCGGGGCGTTACAAGTCAGTCCAAGTGACTGTGTAATTCAATGGACATAATTAGTCCCTAGCCGGATTAAAATCATTTGTCATGGCGGACCTTTTCACTTCAGGCCCCGGATCCTATAGTCCGGGGTTTGTCCGAATACCCGCTCAGTTATACAAAACCGGGGCATGTGTGGAAACCAGGTGTAGGGGTCATAAGTGCTTGAACAGACAAGTACCCAACTAGCTATGTTATATTACATGGATAGTAAGAAACATCTTCCAGGGAGAGTAGTTCCGTTAGGGGTTCCTTTCCCTGGGTACACATGCGACAACGCACATGTCCGGACTGCGAACGATGGCGCAGGATACAAGACTTCTGGGGTTTTACGTTGTAATAAACGAATACATCTTTTGTTCACCGACCGAATATTCACTTAAGGAAACTAGCTTTCGGTTTCACCCAGTCCGAGGTACACATCCGGCTGAACCGGTAGTAACAATCACAGAGGTGCTCCCCTTATGCCCTAGCCGAATTAACGGGAACGTAGGGCATAAACACAAGAGCCAGCCAACCCAGCTTGGCCACATCTTAAGTCATATCGATGCATATAATGGTCAAGAAAAGGCACATATGAAAAAAGGAAACACATATGTGATGGGCAAAAAGCCATTTGAGTAATTATTTTTAGCTTCCGTATAGGAAGCCCCCATGTATTGCTTAGACACATAGTGCGGCCGGAGTGATCCGGGAGTCCGCACTATATTAAATACTTTGTGTGAAGAGGAAAAAGGTCGAGGAAGGAAAAAGGGGTGGAGCATAATTAAAAAGGAGGGGTAAGGAGATGAACACTGAGTTCGGCGTTAGGCGTAGAATCTCCGGAGTCTGGCCGCATTCCATGGGTTCGGCTCGAGTCTGTTATCGGATGCATTACGTAAGCGGTATGCTCCTCCAGTGAGGACTTTGTCAATGATGAAGGGACCTTCCCACTTGGGTTTGAGCTTGTCCTTCTTCTTCTCCTGTAGGCGTAGAACGAGCTCACCAATATTGTAAGTTTTGGCCCGCACTTCTCTGCTTTGATATCGTCGAGCCTGCTGCTGATAGAATGCGGAGCAGGCCTTTGCAACGTCGCGCTCCTCCTCCAAGGCATCCAAGTTATCCTGCCGATCTAACTCGGCTTCCTTCTCTTCGTACATGCGTACGCGTGGCGAATCATGTATTATGTCGCAGGGTAGTACTGCTTCCGTGACGTATACCATAAAAAATGGTGTATATCCGGTGGTGCGATTCAGTGTGGTCCACAGCCCCCAGAGTATGGAGTCGAGCTCTTCGACCTAGTGCATATCCGAATCTGTCAAGGATCGCACTAGTCTGGGTTTGATGCCGCTCATGATGAGACCATTTGCCTGCTCTACCTGGCCATTTGTTTGGGGATGGTAGACGGAAGCGTAATCAAGCTTAATGCCCATTTTTCCGCACCAAGTTTTCACTTCATCGGCTGTGAAATTTGAGCCGTTATCAGTGATGATGCTGTGGGGGACACCGTATTGGTGTACGACCCCGGATATGAAGTCTATTACTGGTCCGGATTCGGCCGTTTTGACTGGTTTGGCTTCTATCCATTTGGTGAACTTGTCCACCATGACCAATAAGTATTTTTTTCTTATGGCTTCCCCCTTTAAGAGGTCCGACCATATCCAGCCCCCAGACCGCGAAGGGCCAAGTTATGGGGATTGTTTGGAGAGCGGTAGGGGGCATATGACTCTGATTGGCAAAGAGCTGGCAACCAACGCAATGTTGGACAAGGTCCCGTGCGTCTGCTCGGGCCGTCGGCCAATAGAAGCATGTATGGAAGGCCTTGCTGACTAGTGCTCGAGCCGCGGCGTGGTGCCCGCCCAGACCGGCATGGATTTCAGCCAGGAGCTGCCGCCCTTCCTCTTCGGAGATGCATCTTTGGAGCACTCCGGTAGCACTTTTCTTGTAGAGTTCCCCTTCGTGGACTTTGTAAGCTTTAGAACGCCGGATGATGCATCGTGCTTCATTTTGGTCTTCGGGGAGCTCCTGCCTATTTAGGTAGGCTAAGAAAGGTTCAGTCCACGGGGCGATTACGGCCATGATTTCATGGGCCGAAGATTTTATTTCGGTGGTAGAGCCTCCGATTGTGTCTGATGGTTCGGAATCTGGGGGGTGTGTTTTTATCCGTGCTAGTATTGCCGGACTCCTCTTCCCACACTACGGATGGATTTGAACAACCTTTCCAAGAATATGTTAGGTGGGATAGGGTCGTGTTTAGCGCCGTTGCGGGCGAGGACATCCGCCGCTTGATTGCTTTCTCGATCCACGTGGTGGAATTCGAGCCCCTCGAACCGAGCTGACATTTTGAGGACGACATTACGGTAGGCCGCCATTTTCGGATCCTTGGCATCAAAGTCTCCGTTTATTTGTAATATTGCAAGGTTCGAATCCCCGCTCACTTCCAGGCGTTGGATGCCCATAGAGACTGTCATCCGAAGACCGTGCAACAGAGCCTCGTATTCGACTGCATTGTTGGAGTCTGTGTATAATATTTGGAGGACGTACTAGACCGTGTCTCCGGTGGGAGACGTCAGGACTACACCTTCTCCCAATTCGGCCAGCATTTTAGAGCCGTCGAAGTGCATGATCCAGTTGGAGTATGCGTCGTACTCTTTAGGGAGTTCGGCTTCTGTCCATTCGGCAACAAAGTCAGCCAGTACTTGAGACTTGATGGCCCACCGTGGTTTGTATATTCTGTTGAACGGAAGGAGCTTGATAGCCCATTTAGCAATCTGGCCCGTAGCGTCGCGGTTATTTATTATGTCATTGAGTGGTACTTTGGAGGCCACCGTAATCAAACACTCTTGAAAGTAGTGTCGCAGCTTCCGGGATGCCATGAAGACCGCGTATGCTATTTTTTGATAGTGTGGGTATCGGGATTTGCATGGGGTGAGGACCGTGGATAGGTAATAAACCGGCTTTTGGAGCGGGAATTTGTATCCATCAACCTCTCGTTCGACGACGAGCACTGCGCTTACCACTTGACGTGTTGCAACTATGTACAGTAGCATAGGCTCATCGATATTTGGCGCTGTTAGGACTGGATTACTGGCCAGTAAGGTCTTTATTTCATCGAGTCCGGCCGCGGTTGCATCCGTCCACATGAAGTGTTCGGTGCGCCGAAGGAGGCGGTAGAGAGGTAATGCCTTTTCTCCTAACCTGGAAATAAAGCGGCTCAAAGCGGCCATGCATCCAGCTAGTTTCTGGATGTGCTTGAGCTCTGTTGGTATAGCCAACTAAGACAAAGCTCAGATTTTTTCTATATTTGCTTCAATTCCTCTATTGGAAACAATCAAGCCCACCAGTTTCCTCGAGGGGACGCTGAAAATGCATTTTTCCGGATTCAACTTGATGTCGTATGTCCGGAGGTTATCGAATGTAAGTCTCAAGTCATCTATTAGGGTTTTGACGTGTCTTGTTTTTATGACCACGTCGTCCACATATGCCTCCACTGTTTTGCCGATTTGTTTTTCCAAGCATGTTTGAATCATGCATTGGTAGGTTGCGCCGGCGTTCTTAAGACCGAAAGGCATAGTGTTGAAGCAAAAAGGGCCATATGGCGTTATGAAAGCTGTTGCAGCTTGGTCAGACTCTGCCATCTTTATTTGATGGTATCCAGAGTATGCATCGAGAAAACACAGCGAGTCGTGTCCAGCTGTGGCATCGATGATTTGATAGATGCGAGGGAGGGGAAAGGGATCCTTGGGGCAAGCCTTGTTGAGGTCTTTGAAGTCGACGCATAGGCGCCAGGATTTGTCCTTCTTGGTACCATTACCAAATTTGCCACCAATCCGGATGTTTGATATCTCGATGAATCGGCCTCAAGTAGCTTGGCTAGCTCTTCCCCATTGCTTGTTATTTGGGCTCAAAATCGCCTTAGGGTCTATTTGATGTGTTCGCACTTTTAGTATGTTAAGGCTATGTTCGCCAATCCGTGGGATGCCCGCATGTCCGATGGGTGCCAAAGAAAATGTCCCAATTCTCGCAGAAGAAGTCTCGTGTGCGGCGTCCATTGCGGGGCTCAACTATGTCCCGATGGAAGCTGTCTTCGTGGGGTTCGTTGGATGGACTTGGAATTTGACTATCTCGTCCGCGGGTTTAAATGAGGTGGACTTGGGTCGCTTGTCGAGTATCACGTCATCCCTGTCCACGGTGGCCCGCAGTGTTGTTAATTCATCAGCTGCTAGGGCTTCGGATAATGCTTCCAGGGCTAGTGCTGTGGTTTTGTTTTTGGCGCGAAGTGCGACGTCCGGATCACTGGCTAGAGTGATGATTCCATTGGGTCCGGGCATTTTAAGCTTCATGTACCCATAATGGGGTATAGCTTGAAAGCTTGCAAACGCGTCCCGCCCTAGAAGGGCGTGGTATCCACTACTAAAAGGAGCCATGTAACACCCCAAAAATTTAACCAGGTTTTAGTTATTAAAATTTTGCCAAGAGTTTAAATTTTTTGCCTGCAAGAATATCTCTGTTGATTTCAAAACTTTTCTTTTAATATTAAGGAGTTTTTCCCAAGTGGATCCTTCCAAAACATATTGGACTTATTTTCCCTCTCATTTAAAAACATCTCTCAATCAGTAGATTTATTTACTAAATTATTTCACCCTGAGCTTTATTCATTAAATGACTTGTTTTGAGTTTTGGAGCTCTTTTTGTACTACAACCAGTTGATAGATTTATCTAAAAATCTAACCAAAATTTGGAGATGTCATGTGATGTCTCTAAATCACTTTTGTGCAATAATATATTTAATTCATTACATATTTTGAGTGCTACACCTGTTTTCCTTCTCTGGTCCAATGGGCAGTTTTGCACTACAACCCTTTTAAATATTTGTTTCTAGCTTCCACCAAAATTTTGGGATGTCAGTAGGAGCATATCATTCCATTATATGCAAAAATCCAGGGTTGTTCTTTGAAAATATTGAGTGAAACAACCACATCTTCATTCTGGTCCAACATGATGGTTTGTACAACAACCATATTTTTGCTTGCTCTTTAGCCCTTGATTCTTTCTCCTACTTATAGTCCTCCATGTTAAACCCCTAAGTCCAGGAGCATGCAGCCTTTGGAACATTTTTGGTCCATGAAATGATGTCAATTACTTCCTGTCCAGGAATGTAGTTTTGCAAAACTTGCACTAGGAAGTTTCCCCTTTTGTCCAAATAACCTCACCACTCCCTCTTGCATCTAAGGAGACCCTGACCTGGAGAATTTGGACACTCCAAGAAATGCCTAAGTGCCCTTGGCATTTTGTCAAACACCTTTCGGGCATAATCTGTGTTGACATGAATTTTGACACTGCACTGTGAGCTTGCACCTTTGATCAAACCAACTTGTCCACTAGGCTCCCAGTTACTGCTAACCTGGGTCTGTTATGTGCCAGCCTCACCCAAGCCCTGTTGCAGGCCCTGGCATTGCGTCGAGCACGTCCCGTGCACGCCCAGAGCGCGAACAGAGCGTGCGTTTGGCACGCACATGCGTCCGAGCCGCTGCTTCGCGCCCCGCACCCGTTTCGGCCCTTGGCCAAAAGCAGCTGGCCGCCATGTATTCCCCTGCATCGCCACGCCACCCCGACCACCCTGGCCCGCTACAGCGCCGCCGTCAGGGCACCCTTGGCGGCACGCCGGCGTCCGTAGTGGCTCCAGCCCCGGTCGGCGCCGCCCAAACCCCCACAACGCGCCAGCTCACCTCTCTCGATAGTGTAGTGGTCGTTGTTAGCCCCTGGAACTATCCAACCACCGCCACGTCGCCCTGCCACACAGTAAGGCGGTCTGCCGACGAGCTCACCCACGGCAGCCGCGAACCGACTTGGAGACGCTATAAAAAGGAGCCCCGAGCTCGTCTCCGCACACAGGCTACTCCAAGCCACCTCCCTAGGGCCCCCTTTAGCAGCCAGACGACCCGGGGAGGCCTCCTTCCTCATCTCCGGCAACCGCAGCCGCCGCCATTGCCCCAGCCCTTCCAGCTCCACCAGAGACTCCCCCTCTCCGTTCTCTTCACCAAGAGCTTCCTCTTCCTCCCGTGAACCATTTCCCCTGCTTGATTTTGATCAGGGCTCACCTAGGGAGAAAAATCACTTTACCACCGAAACTTTCCTCCACCGCGGAGCTCGCCGCCGGCAAACCCCTCCACCTCTGACAACCCTGCAACCACCGGGAGGTTCACCCTCGACCCGCGGATCCATCCCGGCCCTCATCTCCCCACAAGGACCCACCGTTCGCCGGCGACGGTTGTCGGAGTCCCGCCTCCGCTCGGGACAGAGGGAGAAGAAGGAAGACGGACTAGTCAAACCTGACTAGTGGGCCACCTAGGACCCACTGTCAGTGACTCACGCGCCATCCATGCTGGATAAGTGGAGGCGTAAAGTCTCAAGTACGTTTTCTCTGTGCGAAAGCGTAACCCCGTTCGAAATGTTTCCTGTTTTTATTTAAATAATAGATTTTTGACCAAACTTTGACCAGCTGTAAGTTTTTAAATATAAGTCCAAATGAACTGATTCTTTTTCCTACCTCTCTCAAATAATGTCTAGTTTATTTTAAGATTTATTTGAAAAAAATTCAAAACAACTTTTTGTGCTGTTTTGATTTTGTGTGTTAATTCAAATATATCCTTTAATAGGATTTTTGAAGATTTCAAGATGTTTTGGAATGCACCCTGTTTTCCCATGACCTAAAGGCAAGCATTCTGAACCCCGGCATAATATTTTTGGTGTGTTCGTTGACACATTTATATCACCACCTCATTTCGAAGGACTTGTTATTTCATGTGATATGATCATTTGAATGGATGCATATTAGTTATTTCCATGCTGTTGGAAATGAGTATATTTGTGATGGCAAGAATCCTCATGTATCTTGCATGCATGCCGGAAAGGAATCCGAGAAAGCCTCTGCCTTGGGTAGGCGTGAGCTTGTCGCCGGTCTCCGTCGGGACGGGTATGTCCGGTATGGCATGGTAAGATATAATGAGTGTTGATTGTACTGGTTGAAATATTTTTGTTATACATGTCATGCAGGAAACTATAAACCTCCTGAGTCGACCGTAGATCGAGTCTTGTTCCAGTAACCCCCATACTTGCTTCGTACTACCACTCGTCTCTACAACAAGTAGAGTACGGTTCGAGAAGTTGTCAACCTCTTTCTAGCACACACCGCATGTAGAGGCCATGGTGGAAGATACCGGTTCTAGCTGGTAGGCAGGTCACCCGTCCGGGGCATGGGTGTTTCGGTTGGGACCGAGAGGGAGGCCACCCCTTAGAGCGCGATATAAATTTGATCCCATGCTACGCGAGGTTGTAGCCTCCCCACTTAGAGTTTGCTTGACAGGTGTCGTGGGTGATTCCCGACACGTGTGAGTTAAGCTGGTGTGTGCAAGTTAGGTGTGTTTTCAACAAAAAGACCGTAGACGGAATTAGTCCCGATGGACTAAAGGAATCCGTTACTCGTGGGTAAAGAGTACACCCTCTGCAGAGAATAAACCTATTCGAATAGCCGTGTCCATGGTTAAGGATTACAGTCTGGAATGGGTCAACTGTCGTTCTTACTGTTGGTCTCCGGAGGTGAAACTGTTAAACCAGAACGGGAATTACTACTTGTGACTTGTGATAATTATGATTATTATTATTGTGGACTAACCCGTGATATTATTGTTATCATCGAGTATCTCTGGGATGGTTCTACCTCTAGGATATTCACTATGATTGTTTCTTTTAAAGCCCTTTATGTGGTGTCGCTCAGACGCCCGAATGTGGCATTTCTTATAAAGCCCTTTATGTGGTGTCGCTCAGACGCCCGACTGTGGCATTTCTTTTAAAGCCCTTTATGTGGTGTCGCTCAGACGCCCGATCGTGGCATTTCTTTCAAAGCCCTTTATGTGGTGTCGCCAGACGCCTTGAATGTGGCATTTATTTTAAAGCCCTTTATGTGGTGTCGCCGACGCCTCGACCGTGGCATTTCTTTTAAAGCCCTTTATGTGGTGTCGCCGACGCCGACCGTGGCACTTCTTTTAAAGCCCTTTATGTGGTGTCGCCGATGCTCGATCGTGGCATTCCTTTTAAAGCCCTTTATGTGGTGTCGCCAGACGCCTCGATCGTGGCATTGCTTGTTATTTATTTCATAAATTTTAATACTACTATGTTATTGCATATTCATAAATAACATGCTTGCGAGCATCGAGTTTTATTTATCTGTTGTGACCGACGCCATGAGCATAAACTATTTTCAGCATACCATTGTTATGTTATACCTGTGTTCATAATGTTTGCAGTACATTCAAGTACTCACGGCTTGTCCCTCGCTATTGTCTTGGCCAGATTTTCTTGCATGGAGAGGAGCGACGCGATGACAGCCCCGAACCTAAGCAACGGAGATAGCAGCCTCATGGAGATAGGAGTTAACTCGTCACTGTTCTGTGGGAATTGGAGTCCCTTAGGCACCGATGATCCACAAACCGCTTCCGCCATCAACCACTAGAAACCATTTGTTGTACTCACAGCCGTAATGGTCTTGTAATGCATATTTTGTATTTTGCTTGAATTTCAGATCAAGTTGGAGCCTCATCACCAACAAGAATCCCGGGCTGATGAGCACAACGGTCTTTTTCTCGAAATTTATACCCGAAAACCGGTCGTGACAGACTTGGTATCAGAGCCAGGCTGACCATTGGCTAATCCTATCTTAGCCAGGTCAATAGACTTAGGCAAACCAACCCACCAGACCTTAACCAAACCCCAGCCAAGCTTCTCGTGCAAGATAGCCACACAGTGACCCCGACACTTTTGGCAGTCGGTGCCCAACCTACCAACCTAGCTTGTCGATCACGCGCCAGTAACCAGCGCCCAAGATATCTCCTCCACAAGCGTGCTAAGGAAGACGCCATCCCCTTTTTCTATAAAAAGGAAACGCTAGCCCCAATCCAGCACAGCACATTCTCTACCCCAAGCCAGCCACAATGCCTGGCCCCGCGTGCACAATGAGACCACAACAACCAACCTTGGAGGTTTTGTGACCATACTCTCAAACCTCACCCGTCGTGCCTATGCGTTAGAAGAGCCCCCTGAATATGTTGTGTACCAAGGACCCATGAGCGGTGAGGACCGTCAATTCAGGCCATCAGGCACATCTACGGTAGGGGTCTAGCACCCAAGCGCCCCTACAGGTTCACCGGAAGAACAACTTCCTTTGAGCCACAAGCCATACAACTAGCTGCTCGAGAAGCTATAGTTCAACTCCGGCAGTTGTCGCCCAGAGTTAACTGTCGCTCGTTCTACTACTACCCCAGACACGAAGGGTATGGTAGACCGCCCCAAGTTGCCAACGGAGATCACGAGACAGATCCCGCATTGTTGCACCTAGTGCGCTATGTAAGTGCACTAGAGGTATTGTTCGACCAGATCACTATTGATTTGATCGCAGCTCGAGGAGAGCTGGTTCTTGGAGCCCCAGCAAGAAGAGAAGACGAGCCCGACGCCGACAACCCAGTCGTGCTGTTCGGACACCCGATCAAAACCCGGAGTTCAGCTCCAGCCGCCAACCGAGATGCTTTGATGACCCCAGAAGTGCTTTGTCGCCTTTTGGGAACACACTCCAACGGGATTGTGGCTAACAATCCCTGCGATGGTCATCATCGCTACCCCGACCCTGCCGTTCCTCCGCCATCTCCGACTAATCCCGGCAGTGAGACACATGGAGAAGTCTCGACATCCACCAGGCACGCCCGTTTAGACATAAACGAGGTAGATTTAGCCGTGCGAGTAGCACCGAGTTTTAGTGTATCCTCGCTTTGTAATCATGCGACCTTGTATATAAACGCAGCCTGTCGTTGTGCCTCTGTTTTAATAGTAGCCTTGCATGTTTTTGTCAGCGCACAATTGCATAATTTCCGAGCACAGCTACCAAAACCAACCTTGATGACAACCACAGTAACACGTCTCTTTATGAGATATGTGTATCTCTGACACTAACCCGACCTTTGGAGCTAAGCTGGCAAATTTATTACCTTTCACCATGGTAAAATGATCCAGCTCCATTGCTATATAAAGGCCACCTCGTGACCTTACCAAGCACCTCACACCTTGTGCACCACACTCACAACTTTTCCTGTCATGCCGAGCCCCAGTATTTATCTGAGAACCCCAGATGCAACCCCTGGTAGCTTTGTCAAAATATTGTGGGACTTTACCCGCAGTACCATGGGTTCTACCCAGCCACCCCAGTACGAGCTGTTCAAATCTAGAATCACCCCTTCCACCTCGGAATATTGGGCAGCAGTACACATTCCTCCCGTAGACCCCAACCAAGATCCAACAGAGGTTTCCTTCGTGGGGAAATCTATGCCGACCCCACGCTTGGCATAGTAGCTGCTGCGAACGAAGCGATTGCTCGTCTTTGATCCGCAGTACCCTATGCCCGCGAACGAGGATATTATTATTTTCCGAGCCGTGCAACACCCGGAGGAGTGACATCTTTTCTCGGTGGGCGTATTGAGAGAGACCCAGTTCTGGCCAACCTTATCCAGTACATCATCGCTCAAGAGCATTTGAACCAGCGAGTGATGGATTATCTCCAGAATCTCACTGATCTGAATCCTCAGATTGCAATCGGCAGACCACTAAGGCCTGATCCGGAGAGACTCATACATTGACTGGTCAATCCACTTCCTCCGATAGAAGAGGAGTGTATTCCATTGCCAGAGACTTTTTCTCAAGACCCTGTCCAGTTACCCTTCTCATTTTAGATATCACTGCTGTGTTTGTTATTTCAGCATTTGTTGTTACGTTATATCTTAAGCATGGTACCTCAAATTTGTGCGACGAGTCGAGTATTTAGTTTCTACTTATGTGAGTGGTTGTCTTCATGAGTAACCTGTGTAACCGCGAAAATCCTGGAATGAGATTTCTTTTTCCAGAATTGTTGCGTCGTTTATCCTCTCACGACATGGATTATTTATTCGCACAACACCACGGCAACAGACCCACAACCACTCGGACTCTTACACTGCTTGAAATACACGCAACCATGTTGCATCTCACCAACCACCCCTCTAAGTGCTCCACATGCCTCCAAGGTAGGGATTAGCGGATAATCATCAGGACACTATCCACCTCCAGCACACAGATAACGGTTAACACCTGGGATTACGCCTAATCCTCGTGATCACTGCCACCGCGGAGAGCCAGCACCCGAGCGGCAGCATCCCAACAATCATCATAGATCATCGCACACAGGAGCACGGAGAGCCCCAGCATTGCCGCCAGCCCTCCACACACCAGGATCACGTACCAGTCCGGCACCGTCTCCGCCATTAGAGCCTCGTCTCGAGCTCCGGTGAGCAGAAATGGAGGAGGAGGAGGAGGAGGAGAAGCGAGGACAGGTGCGAAGATGAAGGAGGAGCACCGCGGTCGTTTTATAGCGCGAGATCGGTGCACGGTGGGCGAAGTCCACCAGCGCCGCTCGTCGCCCGATCACCGGTGTTCGGAGGCGAATCCGCAAGCAGTGCCGACAGAGCACTGGCCCGCGAGGTGAGTACTCACTGCACCAGCAGCAAGCATGCCGCGCACTACCGCAGTACGGCCTAGATGCCCTACGCGCTAGACGTCGCCGGTGGAGAAAGCCGAAAGCGCGGGAGAGAGGAAGAGGAGAGAGCCAGAGGAAGAAGGAGAGACTGACAATGGGCCCCGGTCCCACCTGTCAGCCAGAGGGAGCACTGTGCTCTTGGGTACGACCAGCGTATTGTTGAATTTAGAATTTATTCTAAATTCACGGCGTCCAGCGTAGAAATCGCTCGTTTTCATAAGCATGGATTTTTCCACACAGCGCCAGTACCACACTGTAGTTAATCACCACTTATTGCCCTCTCATTGTAGCCTCTTTTTACCGCCTGTGTAAAATGATCTTTTGACCAAGTAAAGTATTTTGTTTGCAACCCTTAGCAAATCTCGAGGACGAGATTTTTCTTAAGGGGGGTAGTAGTTGTAACACCCCAAAAATTTAACCAGGTTTTAGTTATTAAAATTTTGCCAAGAGTTTAAATTTTTTGCCTGCAAGAATATCTCTGTTGATTTCAAAACTTTTCTTTTTAATATTAAGGAGTTTTTCCCAAGTGGATCCTTCCAAAACATATTGGACTTATTTTCCCTCTCATTTAAAAACATCTCTCAATCAGTAGATTTATTTACTAAATTATTTCACCCTGAGCTTTATTCATTAAATGACTTGTTTTGAGTTTTGGAGCTCTTTTTGTACTACAACCAGTTGATAGATTTATCTAAAAATCTAACCAAAATTTGGAGATGTCATGTGATGTCTCTAAATCACTTTTGTGCAATAATATATTTAATTCATTGCATATTTTGAGTGCTACACCTGTTTTCCTTCTCTGGTCCAGTGGGCAGTTTTGCACTACAACCCTTTTAAATATTTGTTTCTAGCTTCCACAAAAATTTTGGGATGTCAGTAGGAGCATATCATTCCATTATATGCAAAAATCCAGGGTTGTTCTTTGAAAATTTTGAGTGAAACAACCTCATCTTCATTCTGGTCCAACATGATGGTTTGTACAGCAACCATATTTTTGCATGCTCTTTAGCCCTTGATTCTTTCCCCTACTTGTAGTCCTCCATGTTAAACCCCTAAGTCCAGGAGCATGCACTCTTTGGAACATTTTTGGTCCATGAAATGATGCCAATTACTTCCTGTCCAGGAATGTAGTTTTGCAAAACTTGCACTAGGAAGTTTCCCCTTTTGTCCAAATAACCTCACCACTCCCTCTTGCATCTAAGGAGACCCTGACCTGGAGAATTTGGCCACTCCAAGAAATGCCTAAGTGCCCTTGGCATTTTGTCAAACACCTTTCAGGCATAATCTGTGTTGACATGAATTTTGACACTACACTGTGAGCTTGCACCTTTGATCAAACCAACTTGTCCACTAGGCTCCCAGTTACTCCTAACCTGGGTCTGTTAAGTGCCAGCCTCACCCAAGCACTGTTGCAGGCCCTGGCATTGCGTCTAGCGCGTCCCGTGCACGCCCAGAGTGCGAACAGAGCGTGCGTTTGGCACACACGTGCGTCCGAGCCGCCGCGTCGCGCCCCGCACCCGTTCCGGCCCTTGGCCAACAGCAGCTGGCCGCCACGTATTCCCCTGCATCGCCACGCCACCCCGACCACCCTGGCCCACTACAGCGCCGCCGTCAGGGCACCCTTGGCGGCACGCCGGCGTCCGTAGTGGCTCCAGCCCCGGTCGGCGCCGCCCAAACCCCCACAGCGCGCCAGCTCACCTCTCTCGACAGTGTAGCGGTCGTCGTTAGCCCCTAGAACTAGCCAACCACCGCCAGGTCGCCCTGCCACACAGTAAGGCGGTCCGCCGACGAGCTCATCCACGGCAACCGCAAACCGACTTGGAGACGCTATAAAAAGGAGCCCCGAGCTCGTCTCCGCACACAGGCTACCCCAAGCCACCTCCCTAGGGACCCCTTTAGCAGCCAGACGACCCGGGGAGGCCTCCTTCCTCATCTCCGGCAACCGCAGCCGCCGCCATTGCCCCAGCCCTTCCAGCGCCACCATAGCCTCCCCCTCTCCGTTCTCTTCACCAAGAGCTTCCTCTTCCTCCCGTGAACCATTTCCCCTGCTCAATTTTGATCAGGGCTCACCGTGGGAGAAAAATCACTTTACCACCGAAACTTTCCTCCGCCATGAGCTCGCCACGGCAAACCCTCCACCTCGACAACCCTGCAACCACCGGAGGTTCACCTCGACCATGGATCCATCCCGCCTCGGCTCCCACAAGGACCCGCTGTTCGCGGTGATTTCGCCGAGTCCCGCCTCCGCTCGGGACAGAGGGAGAAGAAGGAAGACGGACTAGTCAAACCTGACTAGTGGGCCACCTAGGACCCACTGTCAGTGACTCACGCGCCATCCATGCTGGATAAGTGGAGGCGTAAAGTCTCAAGTACGTTTTCTCTGTGCGAAAGCGTAACCCCGTTCGAAACGTTTTCTGTTTTTATTTAAACTAGCGGAGTGACCCGCGCATTTGCGCGGCTAGATTTCTACATTTAAGCTTTATGTACCCAAGTTGGTTGCCACTATTTGTTAGCCAATTATTTCCCAGACAATTGTTAGTTGATATAATTCAGGTAAACATATATGTGTTGTAATATTTACATCTTGAAATATTTGAGGTAGTATTTACATGCATTTGATACTTATATGGAGTGTTAGTTGGCCTTTTTTTTCTTCCATCACAACATATTGCATGTGACCGATAGAAATTAATTTACAAACTTCATTCTAATCTACAACTACATATCACCTATAGGTTTTATTTTTACATAATTCTAAATAGCTAATTTTCTTTCCCTATTTAGTCTAATGTTTAATATTTTTGTTCAAGAAATGTTTTGTTAATTAATATGATTACTATTGCTTGTCGGTTGTCCCGCACATTAGAGTGGCTATGTTGCTTATTAGTTATCTTTCGTACACATGCTATACTTATTTGTTAATTTTAAAATTCTACCACTTACAATCTATATATGGTTTTGTCTATAGTCCGCATTAAATTATTGTATTTTTAAAATCTGTCCCTTTGTATCCACTTCATTACTTGGTTCACGACTATCGGACATACTGCGGGAACTCCACCAAGCTCGAAGGCATAATTTTCATAATCTCTCATCATACTCATTTCTTTGTCTTAATAAATCAATAATCAATGAAACCTCCCTCTTATTTGATTTTTAACCGCTCTTTAGCCACCTATCTTTAGCTATCCACTTGAACGATACATCTTATCGCTAGTCCCCACTACAAAACAACTTGGTAGTTGTCTTGTGTTACATGCACTTCTTGTCCTCAATCATTTTAATTATTCTCATGAGTTGCTGTGCTGAACCATAATAACAAAGAGTTTCTTGGCGATGTCATACTTCTCCCAGTTTTTAAAACAGTGACTCATATGCTATAGCCAATTGTTATGGCGATCATTCTCTCTCACTTATTGTCTTTGCAGCCTATTGTTTTTCATCGTGTCCATGTAGTTTTATGTTCGCTTGTACTGTAGCAGGTTGTCAATTAAGCACCTTTTCTTTTTCAATGGCATGCATGTGTACGCAGTCCTTATACATGTATGTACGCTCCAGATCCCTTGATTGGTCGATTATCCACTGTCCATGCCTAAGCTCGTCTTTCTCCTTCAAATTTGTATTCTCTACTATATACTTATAATTTTAGAGACATCATGCATGTCTGGCACGGTGTGCTTACACGTATATATACTATTTGATTCCTTGTAATCTACCGCTTCTCTATTACTCTACTATTTTGGGAGAAGTCATGCATGCATATGTTTTTTTTTGTGTCCGAACAATTTATGCATGATCATCAAAATTGCATATTGTCTTTTTGTAATTTGTTTGCCCCACACTCTATTCTATTCATATGTACGTACACATCACCCTTTTTTGTAATCTTGGCAGAGAATGTTTTTTCAAAAAAGAGAAAGCTTGTTTAACGGACATTTTTTCCAACCCAACGATTGAAGAACTAACGTAGTTACCTAGATTGATTTTCCTTTAAAGCAAAAAAAAATATTTTGAACGGATTAATTTGCTGAAATAATATATTGATATTTTTCTGGTAAAATCAGAGATGACATCATCAGATATGTGGTATTGTGATCGGATTTTTCTTTTTTGCAGGCGCTCGGACTCCTTTAATGAGCAGCGTGCTTTCCTTTTTTTATGGTGCGCGCTTTCCTTTTTGTTTAGCTTTGGCAGCTGTGCTTTTTTTTTTTGCAGCTGTTGGCAGCCGTACTTACCAATGACAACATACGTTCAGGTTTGATTATGCCGCATAGACTTCTTTTAATAGAAAACACATACATCTTGGATGAAAGACGTGTCAAACACATATATTTGTATGTAATGCTGCATCTTTTAAATCTGAACCATTAATCTATAAAATTGACGATCTAGATAATTTAACATATGTGGATGAACGTGATGTCTTGTTTTACTTCTGTATTAATTATATAATAGATAACAGATTTTTGACCAAACTTTGACCAGCTGTAACTTTTTAAATATAAGTCCAAATGAACTGATTCTTTTTCCTACCTCTCTCAAATAATGTCTAGTTTATTTTAAGATTTATTTGAAAAAATTTCAACACAACTTTTTGTGCTGTTTTGATTTTGTGTGTTAATTCAAATATATCCTTTAATAGGATTTTTGAAGATTTCAAGATGTTTTGGAATGCACCCTGTTTTCCCATGACCTAAAGGCAAGCATTCTGAACCCCGACATAATATTTTTGGTGTGTTCATTGACATGTTTATATCACCACCTCATTTCGAAGGACTTGTTATTTCATGTGATATGATCATTTGAATGGATGCATATGAGTGATTTCCATGCTGTTGGAAATGAGTATACTTGTGATGGCAAGCATCCTCATGTATCTTGCATGCATGCCGGAAAGGAATCCGGGAAAGCCTCTGCCTTGGGTAGGCGTGAGATTGTCACCGGTCTCCGTCGGGACGGGTATGTCCGGTATGGCATGGTAAGATATAATGAGTGTTGATTGTACTGGTTGAAATATTTTTTGTTATACATGTCATGCAGGAAACTATAAACCTCCTGAGTCGACCGCAGATCGAGTTTTGTTCCAGTAACCCCCATACTTGCTTCATACTACCACTCATCTCTACAACAAGTAGAGTACGGTTCAGTAAGTTGTCAGCCTCTTTCTAGCACACACCGTACAGAGAGGCCATGGTGGAAGATACCGGTTGTAGCTGGTAGGCAGGCCACCTGGTCCGGGGGCATGGGTGTTTCCAGTTGGGACCGAGAGGGGAGGCCACCCCATACAGCGCGATATAAATTTGATCCCATGCTACGCGAGGTTGTAGCATCCCCACATAGAGTTTGCTTGACAGGTGTCGTGGGTGATTCCCGACACGTGTGAGTTAAGCTGGTGTGTGCAAGTTAGCTGTGTTTTCAACAAAAAGACCGTAGACGGAATTAGTCCCGATGGACTAAAGGAATCCGTTACTCGTGGGTAAAGAGTACACCATCTGCAGAGAATAAACCTATTCGAATAGCCGTGTCCATGGTTAAGGATTACAGTCTGGGATGGGTCAAGTGTCGTTCTTAGTGTCGGTCTCCGGAGGTGAAACTGTTAAACCAGAACGGGAATTACTACGTGTGACTTGTGATAATTATGATTATTATTATTGTTGACTAACCCGTGATATTATTGTTATCATCGAATATCTCTGGGATGGTTCTACCTCCGGGATATTCACTATGATTGTTTCTTTTAAAGCCCTTTATGTGGTGTCGCCGACGCCTGACCGTGGCATTTCTTTTAAAGCCCTTTATGTGGTGTCGCCGACGCCCGATCGTGGCATTTCTTTTAAAGCCCTTTATGTGGTGTCGCTCGGACGCCCGACTATGGCATTTCTTTTAAAGCCCTTTATGTGGTGTCGCCGACGCCCGACTATGGCATTTCTTTTAAAGCCCTTTATGTGGTGTCGCCGACGCCTCGATCGTGGCATTTCTTTTAAAGCCATTTATGTGGTGTCGCTCAGACGCCCGACTGTGGCATTTCTTTTAAAGCACTTTATGTGGTGTCGCTCAGATGCCCGACTGTGGCATTCCTTTTAAAGCCCTTTATGTGGTGTCGCTCAGACTCCCGACTGTGGCATTGCTTGTTATTTATTTCACAAATTTTAATACTACTATGTTATTGCATATTCATAAATAACATGCTTGCACGCATCAGAGTTTTATTTATTTGTTGTGACTGACGTCATGAGCATAAACTATTTTCAGCATACCATTGTTATGTTATACCTGTGTTCATAATGTTTGCGAGTACATTCAAAGTACTCACTGGCTTGTCCCTGGCTATTGTCTTGGCCAGATTTTCTTGCACGGAGAGGAGCGACGCGATGACAGCCCCGGAACCTAAGCAACGGAGATAGCAGCCTCGCGGAGATAGGAGTTAACCTGGTCAGCTGATCCTGTGGGAATTGGAGTCCCATAGACACTGATGATCCACAAACCGCTTCTACCATCAACCACTAGAAACCATTTGTTGTACTCACAGGCCAGAATGGTCTTGTACTGCATATTTTGTATTTTGCTTGGAATTTCTGTATCAAGTTGGAGCCTCATCAGCTAACAGTAATCCTGGGGCTGATCAGCACGACGGTCTTTTTCTGGAAATTTATACCCGAAAAACCGGTCGTGACAAGCCACTTGGAATGTAATTTCTTCGGACCTATAATTCTCCCGGGTGCCGAATACCACATCGAGTGTGATTTTTCCCGCACACAGCGCTTCCCGACTAGGAATAATTCCCCTGAAGGTTGTGCCGCTTTGTTCAATGCGGCTTTTATCAATTTCCATCTTGTTGAGTGTTTCTTCATAGATCAAATTTAATCCGCTTCCGCCGTCCATGAGTACCTTAGTGAGCCGAAAGCCGTCCACGATTGGGCTAAGGACCAGAGCGGCTGGTGCCCGGACAGTCTGGAATCGAGGTTCATCACTGGCATTGAAAGTTATAGCAGTGTCGTTCCAGGGGTTTATTTTTGCCACATGGCAAATTTCAGCGGAGCTTCGATGAGCTCGCTTGCACCTATTGTTTGAGGCAAAAGTCTCGAAGACTGTTAGTACCATATTGTGTTCATTGGCGGGATGTTGTTCTACTTTATGGCTTGCAAGAAGATCCTCGCCACTTTTTGCAACCTGCCGGAGTATCCAACATGCCCTAAGGCTATGAGTTGGTATTGTGTCCGGAGTACTATGGAGCTTACATGGCCCATTGAGCCATTCTTCCAATACGGTTCCCCGCCCTGGGGTGGGCTTTTGTTTCTTGGGGATTGGATCGGCCGACTTACGAGAGTTCGCCCGTTTAGTTCGGACAAAGGTTTTGGTGAGAGGCGGACTATCCCAAAATTCTGTTTGGGTTTTCCAGGCACTTTCCATCGCACAGTACTTTTGTACTATGGTTGTCAAGTCCGCAAAGTGCACTATGTCACGGTGACTTATAGCATTAAGGATTCCTTTGTTCGTGCAGTTTTTGCAGAAAAGTGAGACTACGTCCTCCTCGTGGCAGTCCTTGACCTTGTTTAGCACAAGGAGGAATCTGGACCAGTAACAATGTACTGTCTCCTAGGGCTCTTGCCTGATATGGGAGAGATGGTTTAAGTCCGTGTGGGTGGAAATAGCTGAATCCGGATTCTGATCCGATCAAGTGCCCAGGGGCATGGGAGCTTTCGAGCCTGACAGCTCAGGATCCGGGGTTCCACCCAATTTCTCCGGCCCAATGCCCGATTCTAAGTCCGGGATCCGGGTCATGTCTTCCCTTGGGCGGGTGTCCAGCTCAGGGAGATTGGTGATTCGGACATAATTCGTCCTCAAAATCGAGGGGTAATCCATGTGTGGTTCCTCCACTACCACTATCTCATCGGTGGCCGGCGGGGATTTAATGTCCCTTTGGTCGGGTTTAAGCCTGATCCGGTCATAGTCTGTAGTGACTCCCAAGGCGGCGATGCGATCCAAGAGCTCATTAAGGGAGGAGAGCTCCGTTGAATCCATCTGTTCGGCAAGTTCTGAATTGATGTGAAGGTTATGCGTGATGACCCGAGAGGCCATCATCGGGGCGGCAGTCGATGGGGTGGCCATGATGAAGCCGCCAAGTCGGAGAGTTTGGCCTACAGCCAGCGCTCCCCCAGAGGTAATGTTGTCCTTGACAATGAGACGAGCCATCGAGCCTTGCAGCGATGGCACAGAGGAACTCTCAATGAAAGCACCAATGTCGGTGTCAAAACCGGCGGATCTCGGGTAGGGGGTCCCGATCTGTGCATCTCAGGCTGATGGTAACAGGAAGAGAGGGACACAATGTTTACCCAGGTTCGGGCCCTCTTGATGGAGGTAAAACCCTACTTCCTGCTTTATTAATATTGAAGATATGAGTAGTACAACAGTAGATCTACCACGAGATCGTAGAGGCTATACCTTAGGAGCTAGCCTATGATGATTATGATTGTAATTGTGATCGGCCTTCTAAGGACCAACCTCTCTGGTTTATATAGACACCGGAGAGGTCTAGGGTTTACATGGAGTCAGTTACAAGGAAGGAAACACAATATCCGAATCGCTAAGCTTGCCCTCCACGCAAAGGAGAGTCCCATCCGGACATGGGACGGAGTCTTGAGTCTTGTATCTTCACGCTTCAATAGTCCGGACGATGTACATAGTCCAGCTGTCCGGATACCCCCTAATCCAGGACTCTCTCAAATGCCTCCGGTGGAGTACCGGGATGTGCAATGATTCAAGTGTGGCATGTATGAAGAATTATGAACAGTGGCTTTGCCACAAATACAATGTCAACTACATGATCATGCAAAGCAATATGACAATGATGGAGCGTGTCATAATAAATGGAACGGTGGAAAGTTGCATGGCAATATATCTCGGAGTGGCTATGGAAATACCATAATAGGTAGGTATAGTGGCTGAGAAAGGTATATGGCGGGTGTATGGTATCCGCGAAAGTTTCGTGACACAAGTAAGGCTAGCAATGGTGGAAGGGTGAGAGTGCGAATAATCCATGGACTCAACATTAGTCATAAAGAACTCACATACTTATTGCAAAAATCTATTAGTTATCGAAACGAAGTACTACGCGCATGCTCCTAGGGGGATAGATTGGTAGGAAAAGACCATCGCTCGTCCCCGACCGCCACTCATAAGGAAGACAATCAATAAATAAATCATGCTCCAACTTCATCACATAACAGTTCACCATACGTGCATGCTACAGGAATCACAAACTTTAACACAAGTATCTCTCAAATTCACAACTACTCTACTATCATGACTCTAATATCACCATCTTCATATCTCAAAACAATCATAAAGAATCAAACTTCTCATAGTATTCAATGCACTTCATATGAAGATTTTTATTATATCCATCTTGGATGCCCATCATATTAGGACTAATTTTATAACCAAAGCAAATTACCATGCTGTTCTAAAAGACTCTCAAAATAATATAAGTGAAGCATGATATTTCAACAATTTCTTCAAAATAAATCCACCGTCATGCTCTAAAAAGATATAAGTGAAGCACTAGAGCAATATTGTCTAGCTCAAAAGATATAAGTGAAGCACATAGAGTATTTTAATAAATCATGATTCATGCGTGTATCTCCAAAAAGGTGTGTACAGAAAGGATGATTGTGGTAAACTAAAAAACAAATACTCAAATCATACAAGACGCTCCAAGCAAAACACATATCATGTGGTGAATAAAAATATAGCCTCAAGTAAAGTTACCGATAGACGAAGACAAAAGAGGGGATGCCTTCCGGGGCATCCCCAAGCTTGGGCTTTTGGTTGTCCTTGAATTTTACCTTGGGGTGCCTTGGTATTCCTCAAGCTTAGGCTCTTGCCACTCCTTATTCCAAAGTCCATCAAATCCTTACCCAAAACTTGAAAACTTCACAACACAAAACTCAACAGAAAATCTCATGAGCTCCGTTAGTATAAGAAAATAAATAACCACTTTAAGGTACTATTGTGAACTCATTATTTATTTATATTGGTGTAATATCTAATGTATTCCAACTTCTCTATGGTTCATACCCCCCGATACTACTCATAGATTCATCAAAATAAGCAAACAACACGCGAAAAACAGAATCTGTCAAAAACGGAACAGTCTGTAGTAATCTGTAACTCTCGAATACTTATGTAACTCCAAAAATTCTAAAATAAATTTGTGGACGTGAGTAATTTTTCTACTAATCTTCTGCAAAAAGAATCAACCTAAAAGTACTCTTCTGTAATAATTTACAGCTAATCTCATGAGCGCAAAAGTTTCTGTTTTTCAGCAAGATCAAATTAACTTTCACCCAAGTCTTCCCAAAGCCTCTACTTGGCACAAACACTAACTAAAACATAAAACCACATCTAACCAGAGGATAAATATGTTATTTATTACTAAGCAGGAGCAAAAAGTAAGGAACAAAAATAAAATTGGGTTGCCTCCCAACAAGCGCTATCGTTTAACGCCCCTATCTAGGCATAACAACACGAATAGATCTAGGTATTGCCGTCTTTGGTAAGCAATCCATAAGTGGCTCCCATAATAGATTCATAAGGCAATTTAATTTTCTTCCTATGAAAGTGTTCCATGCCTTTCCTCAACATAAATTGGAATCTAATGTTTCCTTCTTTCATATCAATAATTGCACCAATCGTTCTAAGGAAAGGTCTACCAAGAATAATAGGACATGTAGGATTGCAATCTATATCAAGAACAATGAAACCTATGGGCACATAATTCCTATTTGCAACAATAAGAACATCATTAATCCTTCCAATAGGTTTCTTAATGGTGGAATCCGCAAGATGCAAATTTAAAGAACAATCATCAAATTCATGGAAACCTAGCACATCACACAAAGTTTTTGGAATCGTGGAAACACTAGCACCCAAATCACAAAAAGCATAGCATTCATAATCTTTAATCTTAATCTTAATAGTAGGTTCCCACTCATCATAAAGTTTTTTAGGGATAGAAACTTCTAGTTCAAGCTTTTCTTCAAAAGATTGCATCATAGCATCAACGATATGTTTAGTAAAAGATTTGTTTTGATTATAAGCATGAGGGAAATTTAACACAGATTGCAACAAGGAAATATAATCTATTAAAGAACGATTATCATAATTAAATTCCTTGAAATCCAAAATAGTGGGTTCATTGCTACTTAAAGTTTTGACCTCTTCAATCCCACTTTTATCAATTTTTGCATCTAGATCTAAAAACTCCGAATCATTGGGATGCCTTTTAACTAAAGTTGACTCATCTCCAGTCCCATCTTTATCAAGATTCATATTGGAAAACAAAGATTTAATAGGAGTCACACCAATCACTTTTAGATCTTCATCATTATTATCATGAAAACTAGAAGAACACGCTTTTACAAACCAATCTTTTTTAGCACGCATCTTAGCGGTTCTTTCTTTGCACTCATCAATGGAAATTCTCATGGATTTGAGAGACTCATTGATATCATGCTTAGGTGGGATAGATCGAATTTTCAAAGATTCAACATCAAAAGAAATTCTATCCACGTTTCTAGCCAACTCATCTATCTTAAGCAATTTTTCTTCAATCAAAGCATTGAAATTCTTTTGCGAACTCATAAATTCTTTAACACTATTCTCAAAATCAGAGGGCATCTTACTAAAATTTCCATAAGAATTGTTGTAGGAATTACCATAATTATTAGAGGCATTAGTAGGAAAAGGCCTAGGATTAAAATTGCCTCTATACGCGTTGTTACCAAAATTGTTCCTACCAACAAAATTCACATCCATAGATTCATTATTATTCTCAATCAAAGTGGACAAAGGCATATCATTAGGATCAGAAGAAACACTTTTATTAGCAAATAATTTCATAAGTTCAACCATCTTTCCACTCGAAACATTAATCTCTTCAATCATATGAACTTTTTTACTAGTGGATCTTTCGGTCTGCCAATAATTAACCATATTATTATCTAGGAGCTTAGTAGCCTCTCCTAAAGTGATTTCCATAAAAGTGCCTCCCGCGGTCGAATCTAAAAGATTTCTAGAAGCAAATTTCAATCCGGCATAATTTTTTTGTATAATCATCCACAAATTCAAACCATGTGTAGGGCAATTACGTATCATCATTTTCATCCTCTCCCAAGATTGTGCAACAGGTTCATGATAAAGTTGCTTAAAATTCATAATATCGTTCCTAAGGGAGATGATCTTAGCGGGAGGAAAATACTTAGAGATAAAAGCATCTTTACTGTTATTCCATGAATCAATACTATTTTTAGGCAAAGATGAGAACCAAGTTTTAGCACGATCTCTAAGCGAAAACGAAAATAGCTTCAATTTAACAATATCATTATCCACATGTTTCTTCTTTTGAATATCACACAAATCGAGGAAATTGTTTAGATGGGATGCGACATCTTCACTAGGAAGGCCAGAAAATGGATCTTTCATAACAAGATTCAACAACGCGGCATTAATCTCATAAGATTCAGCATTAGTAGTAGGAGCAATCGGAGTGCTAATAAAATCATTGTTGTTGGTGTTGGAAAAGTCACACAACTTATTATTATCTTGAGCCATCGTGACAGAGCAATCAATCCAACACACAAGCACACAAGAAGCAAGCGAAAAGAGATGAACGAAAAGGGGCAAAGAAAAGGCAAAGGTTTTCGAAAATCGTTTTAGAAGTGGGGGAGAGGAAAACGAGAGACGAATGGCAAATAATGTAATGCAAGGGAGAAGAGTTTATGATGGGTACTTGGTATGGCTTGACTTGGCGTAGATCTCCCCGACAACGGCGCCAGAAATTCTTCTTGCTACCTCTTGAGCTTGCGTTGGTTTTCCCTTGAAGAGGAAAGGGTAATGCAGCAAAGTAGTGTAAGTATTTCCCTCAGTTTTGAGAACCAAGGTATCAATCCAGTAGGAGACAACGCACAAGTCACCGAATACCTGCACAAACAATCAACAACTTGCAACCAACGCGATATAGGGGTTGTCAATCCCATCACAGTCACTTGCAAAAGTGAGATCTGATAGAGATAGATAAACGGTAAAGTAAATATTTTTGGTATTTTTGGTTTATAGATTAAAAAGTAAAGATTGCAAAATAGTAGACCGGAAACTAGCAAGATGTAAACCAGATTCAATGTAATGGAAAAGAGACTTGGGGGCCATAGGTTTCACTAGTGGCTTCTCTCGAGATAGCATATATTACGGTGGGTGAACAAATTACTGCCGAGCAATTGATAGAAGAGTGCATAATTATGATGACATCTAAGGCAATGATCATGAACATAGGCATCACGTCCGCGTCAAGTAGACCGACTCCTGCCTGCATCTACAACTATTACTCCACACATCGACCGCTATCCAACATGCATCTAGAGTATTAAGTTCATAAAGAACGGAGTAACGCATTAAGCAAGATGACATGATGTAGAGGAATTAACTCAAGCAATATGATGAAAAACCCATCTTGTTATCCTCAATGGCAACAATACAATACGTGCCTTGCTGCCCTTACTATCACTGGGAAAGGACACCGCAAGATTGAACCCAAAGCTAAGCACTTCTCCCATTGCAAGAAAGATCAATCTAGTAGGCCAAACTAAACCGATAATTCGAAGAGACTTGCAAAGATATAAAATCATGCATATAAGAATTCAGAGAAGAACCAAATAATATTCATAGATAATCTTGATCATAAATCCACAATTCATCGGATCTCGGCAAACACACCGCAAAATAATATTACATCGAATAGATCTCCAAGAACATCGAGGAGAACATCATATTGAGAATCAAAGAGAGAGAAGAAGCCAACTAGCTAATAACTATGGACCCGAAGGTTTGTGGAACTGTAACGCCCTCGATGCGGCTATATCTCCCACATGTCGAAGCACGACTTAGAGGCATAACCGCATTGAAAGCAATGTCGCAAGTGGGGTAATCTTCACACAACCCATGTAATACATAAGGAAAAGAGATACATAGTTGGCTTACAATCGCCACTTCACACAAATACATGAATAAAGCATTACATCATCCAGATACAAACAAGGTCCGACTACGGAACCAAAATAAAAGAAGAACCCCAAATGCGACAAAGGTCCCCGATCAACCCCAACTGGGCTCCACTACTGATCAACTAGAACGAAACAACACAAAGGGCAAGATCATCATCGAGCTCCTCCTTGAGCTTGGTTGCGCCACCGCTTTCGGTAACATAGGCACCGCAAACTGGTTTTGAAGTATCCGTGAGCCACGAGGACTCAGCAATCCCATTACCATGGGTATCAAGACCAGCAAAGCTTAATGGGGAAGGAAGGGGTAAAGTGGTGAGGTTGCAGCAGCGACTAAGCATGTATGGTGGCTAACATACGCAAATGAGAGCGAGAAGAGAAACAAGCGGAACGGTCGTGAAGCTAGCAATGATCAAGAGGTGATCCTGAACACCTACTTGCGTGAAACATAACCCAGAAACCGTGTTCACTTCCTGGACTCCGCCGAGAAGAGACCATCACAGCTACACACGCGGTTGATGCGTTTTAATTCGGATCAAGTGTCAAGTTATCTACAACCGGACATTAACAAATTCCCATCTGCCACATAACCGCGGGCATGGCTCTCGAAAGTTTATACCCTGCAGGGGTGTCCCAACTTAGCCCATGACAAGCTCTCGCGATCATCGAAGGAATAGACCTTCAACCGAGACACTCCGATCAGACTCGGTATCCCGGTACATCAAGACATTTCGACAATGGTAAAACAAGACCAGCAAGACCTCCCGGCGTGTCGACATCCCGATAGTAGCAGCACAGATCTCGCTCAGGCCACGACCGGATGAGCAGTACGTACGGCAACCGACGATACCCCAAGTTGCCTAGGGGCGGCACCGCAAGTGGCTCTGGTTTGGACCAACACTTAGACAAGCATTGGCCCGGGGGGGCTAAAATAAAGATGACCCTTGGGTTAATTACTCCCAAGGGAAAAGTAGGTGGTGGTGAGGCAAATGGTAAAAGTCAATGTTGGGCCTTGCTGGAGGAGTTTTATTCAAAGCGAACTGTCAGGGGGGTCCCATAAATCACCCGACCGCGTTAGGAACGCAAAATCCGGGAACATAACACCGGTATGACGGAAACTAGGGCGCTAGAGTGGAACAAAACACTGGCATAAGGCCGAGCCTTCCACCCTTTACCAAGTATATAGATGCATTAATAATATAAGAGATATTGTGATATCCCAACAAAACCCTGTCCACCATGGAGAAATCTTCAACTTCACCTGCAACTAGCAATGCTATAAGAGGGGCTGAGCAAAGCGGTAACATAGCCAAACAACGGTTTGCATAGGAAAGGTGTCAAAGGTTAGAGGTTCATGGCAATTTGGGATGGCTTGATAAACAGGTGATAGGTAGCGCAGCAGAGCGATAGAACGGAACAACTAGCATAGCAATGATAGTAGTGAGATCCAGGGTAGCGTTCATCTTGCCTGAAATCCCGCAAGGAAGAAGAACGAGTCCATGAAGAAGACAAACGGATGTAGTCGAACAAATCCTCACATCTCCGGAACAAAATCGAAGCTAACGAGAGAAGCAACCCGGAAAGAAACAAACAGCATAGTAAACAACCACCACATACACATGGCAAGCACAAACAAATATGATGCATGTCCGGTTTAATGAGGCATGACATGGCAAAGTGCAACAAACAATACTACAAGTTAAGTGGAGCTCAATATGCATCGAGTTGCATATTGACAAAACACCACATAAATTATTTAGTTATCTCTCGGTTATGCTACTCATCAATATTAAATGTTGTTAAACATGGCAAGAGGTGAAGCAAAAGTAAACTACCTATCTAGGCAAGTTTAAATGAGGCCGGAACCACAAACAACATTTCCGGAAAAACCTCATATGCAATTTATGGATTTGCTATTGTTCTGCCCTAAAAACATATTTTAAAGTTGTTAAACAGGAAAATAAAGTGGACCATGTTAATCTAGGCATTTTTCCACCCCATTTACATATAAAGTTTGTTAAAATCGGAGTTACGGTTATTTAGTTATGAATTAAACCATTTTAGCATGACATAGGAGCAAATTTAATCAAACATCATTTTAAACATTTTAAACATGGATGAAAGTGGCATAATATTAATCTACACAAAAATCTAAGCATTTTACATGATTAAATCATTTTAATCCGATGCACGGTTAATTAATTATTAAATGCATGAACATGAGGGTCTTTTCTGTAAATCTGTAATTCCCTGGATAATTAGCAAATTCGCAGATCTGGGAAAAAAACGTACGTGGGCCGAATCTGACTGGCCCGAAAGTGCACAGGGGGGGCGCTAGAGCTGATGCTCACCATGGGCCTTGGCCCGGTCGATGAGGAGGCCTGGCAGGCCGGCTTGGTGGTGAGGCTGGGCTGCCGGGGCACGCTGGACCGAAGTCGAGGCCGGCCCAGGCGCGTGCGTTCGGTCAACGCGGGCAGAGCACGATGCAGGGGCGGGGAGCAGAGGCAACGGCGGCAGAGACCGGCGGGAACGACGAGGGTGGCGGCGGTTCCCTGATGTGGCAAGTCAGAGAGAGAGAGAGACAAACGTGAGCGGGGGAGAAGAGAGCGGAAGGGAGAGATGGAGGCCAGGGGCGCCACAACCTGGGGCGTGATGATGCTCGCCGGCGGCGAGGGAACCGAAGGGCGCCGGCGCAACTCTGATCTGGGGGAGGCAGGAGCAGGGCAAGCCGGCTGCTTGGCCTTGGGACGCGGATCGGCGCGGCCCAGCTGGCGCTGAAGGTGCGCACGAGCGAGGCCGTCGTCCTCCTGCATCGAAGCAGAGGAGGCAACACTCTCGGGTCGCAGGGGAGGCAGCAGAGTCCAGCGCGGGGACAACAGAGGAGGCACGGGCCTGCGGGAGGTGGTCGTCGGCTGCGACGACGCGAGGGGACGAGGTGGAGGCCCGACGAGGGTTGGTGGCGAGGCGCTTGAAGAGGAGCCGAGGAGTGCGCTGGTTCGGGAGCGAGCTCCTCTCGCTCGGGATCTGATCCAGATCAAGTGGACAGTCAGAGGAGGCCCTCTTGGCTGATGGATGGATGGACTCGGAGGGGATCGATGGATGAACTAGATTGGGAGGTGGAGGTTATGGGTTGGCCTGGGTTTGAAAAAGAGCGAGGATTTTGGATCGGGGAGGATCCCGATGAGGAAGACATAAGAAGAGTGGCGGCGGCGGGATGGGAATGATGGGACAGGATCCCTAGATCCTAGGGTTGGACATATATATATAGCAAGAGGATTTTTGGTTAGGGCTATTAGGTCCCTCCGATCGTAATCAGACGGACGGAAAAATAGGCTAGGGAGTCCAATTCAGAAAACAGAGATGTTTTGTAGACGTTAGGGGATGATCCGGACCCAACGGTAATGACTGCCCGGGTCGGGTTCAGGGGAGTTTCGGACGCGCACATGTGGGGGTCTGAGAGAGGTTAGTTGGTTTGACAAGAGGGAATGGAAAACCCGGTTGGTCTGGAACGGTCAACAAAGGCAAAGCGGTCCGAGGGACGGTGATGAAGGCAAAGGGAGAAACGGCAATGATGAGCGAACGCAAGTTTTATGAAAACGATGTCGATGCAATGCGAATGATGACATGAGACGAGATGCATAACAAGAACAAAATGCAAAACAACAGACAAAAACCCAACCACGGAGGAAAAATATATCACATCTCCGGAAAAGGCAAGAGTCGGAGTTATGAATATGGAAAGTTGTATCCAGGGCGTTACAACACTCCACCACTACGAGAGGATCTCGTCCCAAGATCTAGGATGGCACCGGAGGGAAAAGGAAGAGGAAGAGAAGAGGTAAAACTAAGTTGCTTCTTTGACCAATGAGTGAAACCAAAGAACCTTGAGAGGTTGAACAAATTGAAAGAAACAAAACAACGGAGATGACCAAGATTGCAAACAATTCGTTGGACAAGAGGAACAAGGAATATGACGAGAACCAAGAGGTTTAGTGATAAGATAGATATTGAAACCACTCCGGTTAAAACTAGATAGAGGAGGAATAAGATTGATATAATTTGGGCAAAGACTCCATTGTAAATGGAAGGAATTGAACATGAACTTGACAAGATGAGAGGATACATGATGAAATCAACAACACACTGCCTCCGGAATTGAAAGAATGACACAAGGGGTAGGAAACATTACAAACCGCACTCCGGTTGAGAAGGGAGGCAAAACTTGATAAGATGAGAGAACTCGAATGAAAACACGACACTCCGGCTAAACGGATACACAAGGAAAATTACATGATATTTACAAAATGAGATGATGGGTCGAAGAGAGTAACATCACAATGCCTCTGGAACAAAAGAATAGAAGATAGATCACTGGAATAACAGAATGTAGGAGAAAATGCAAACTTCTGCCACAAATGAGCTCGGAAAACACACTTCCAAGAAGGTTAGAACGGAGTTGTTGGAAAACCAACAACGAAAAGAATAAGCTTGTGGCGGGCTTATGAAAACATCTCAAAATTATGAGGTGAGCTTTTGCCACCAACGGAAACAAATGATTGGATTGATATCAACAAGGAGACGAGAAACTTATTTCACCGGGAGGACAAATGAAGAACTTGGGTCATTTATAAGCAGCATAAATGGCAACAATCCTTAGGGAAGGCTTTAGGTGAAATATAACCCAAGATAACTCCAATGAAGAGACTGGTGGATTTAAAATACCTCATTCTTGACAACAATATGAATCATGAAACATGAAGGAAATTGTCAAGAGTGACATAACACCATCTCAAAAGATAAGATAGAAGGAATTGCACTTTGAAATGCAAGATGAAGAATACTTGAACTCCTCAAAACAAGACATGTGTTGAACACCATGTTTATTTTAGAGTATAGCTTGGGGAATCATAACTTCAAGAGAAATCTTGAAGAACAGTTGAAGAATGAAAAGAATCCTTGATGAACCACCATGTAGAGCCTCCATGAAGAACTCCGGTAATAAAAGGATGATGAAAAGAAAAAGAAGTTGAAAACACAAGGTGAAGCCTTACAATGATTTAGATGGAGCTTCGCGACGAGATAATTGAGAGATCTTGGAACTCCGAAAAGAAAGATGAAGCCTCTCGAACCGAGAATGTGATATGATGACCAACTCCGGAAAGAAAGATGAATCACTTGTAATCAAGAATTTATACATCATGAATAATCTCCGGAAGAAAAGAATTCAATCACCTCGAGGAAATAAGAATAAGATTTATTGTATGCTTATCCTTCATCAAATTAAATTGATGGCAAGCAATGAATTTTGCATATTACTTATTCTTCTTGAGGGATTAAGGATAGAGATAGCACAAACTTGAGAAGGTATTCAACGAACCACCGGTGGGATTTGGAAACAACGAATGAATTGCTATGATAACGAAGGAAGTGAAATCATGAACGAACCACCGTAAGAATTGAAAATGAACGTAGCAAAGGCACAATTCACCGGGAAGAATTGGAAAAATGAATGAAGATACTTGAAGGGATTTAGATACATGAGAACGAAGAGAACATGAACTAATTAGAGGATATTTAAACGATTCACTAGTAAGATTTAGAGAACGATAGCTACACGCTAAGAATGAAGAATTATGACATGATGGCCTTCAGAGGAAAGAAATGGAAACAACTCATGAAATGCTCCGGATGGTAAGAAAAGAATTCTCACAATCGAAAACAATTATGAGAGGATGGCATCAAGCTAGAACCACGCATCTTGAAGAGAATGGAGCAAGATTTAAGAGAAATCCTTCTTCGGTCTTCAAATGTTGAGAATGATGATGAGAACCACCATGAATTGTTGAGATACTCCGGGAGAATTAAAAGAGGAATGGTTGAGCCAAAGATGAAAAGAATTTGAAAATGACCTTGGAGAAGGCATTTGACTGATGATAACTCATTCTTATGTCAAACTTGGAGAAGAATTTAGGATAGCTCTGGGAAAATAGAAGAGTCAGGTAAGATCCTGGGAAAAGACCTGTGGGTTAGGGCCCACTCAAAAGAACACCGTTGAAAAGATTTAAAAGAGATGTTGCACCGGTTGAATTAAATGACTTGAATGAGATACCAATCTCGAAAGAGCTTGAACGAATGCAGAGTGGAAACACGAATCTTCGAGATATCTTGAGCACTCCGGAATAACAAATAGCGAAAAGTAGAATGATAATGAGGTGCACCGGTATGAGAAGACATTGAAATGAGGAAAAAGGTATGATCAACAAAACTTGAGTTGAATCCACCGGAGAAGAGAAAGGAATGAGGAATGACGAACTAGTAGAACATCTTCTTGAGAACCACCGGGTAAGAACATTGACGGAAAAGAACGGAGAAACTTCACAAAAATAAAAGAATACTTGGTAAAGAAATCTTAGTCCTAGAGGAAAAAGGGTGGGTGGGCGGGAAAAAAACAAAGGCAACTTGGAGACGGATGAAACAAACACCATTGAGAAGAAATGATAATTGGTCTTGCTGATGTTGAAGTGATCGGATCCACTTGAAGAGAAACACGCCGGTTGAAAAGGATTGACGTGACAACATCAATGATCAAAAAGGATTAGTATTCACATAGCAATATGAGAACACCGTTTAGGAAAGGTACAGAATCAACACTTGACATTGAAGCAACTCGAATACCACAAATAAAACAAAACAAAGGATTTGACTTGCAGGATAAGCCGGAACAAACATATGATAGAGATTTCGTCCGAAGTTTTCGTGGTGGGGCCCACACGGCTCAATCGACAACACCATCATGTGCAAGGCAAGGCACATGACATACGAAATGTCCCCAGTAGGCATAGCCAGGGACTCTTTAAGACACAACGAGACCATCAGAAACCAACCGTGAATAGGCGGACCACTAGACGTCGAACCCCAATCTCATATCATGCATCATCGAAAAAGATATTCTAGGAGCTACTTGAATTCCCACCTATAAAACTCCCAAACTTTCGGTTATGCAATGCGGTGTTGGGGATACAGGAAGCAATATATCTCACCCAAACTAACAATACCTACATCCAAGCTGTATCCATCCGTCAACACATAACCAAGAAACCTTCGAAATCGTGTACCTCAACCTTCAAAAAGCATCCGTTATACGAGTCATGGCAATACTCCGTACTCACCTCGATCTCGGGTTATCGGGTTATCTCACCAACAACCGCATAAAAGAGATTTTCGATGTCGGCGCACTAAACTCAGGTATTCTGGAACTGCAACGATAAAATTATGACGACAACACCTCAGAGCTCAACTCCCCGGGACACTTCCACTAAACCACTGACAGGAGGCACCAACACAATGTTCTCATCATAAAACCATCGAAACGATTCCAAGATACCCGCGTGATCCTAAAATTTTTTTTAGTGAAATTTGAGAAGAGAAGAGTCAAAACTCTACGTCAGGATGCCTTAACAGAGCGATGAAGAGACTGGGGAGTAAAAAGAATTCCTAACTCTCCGATATATATAATCCTAAATGACTCAAAACATTTTTCTAGACACAACTCGCCGCTAAAACGATCAAGCGTGGGGCTCCTAAGGTCGGGAAGGCTCGATTACCAACTTGTAACGCCTCGATGCGGCTATATCTCCCACGTGTCGAAGCACGACTTAGAGGCATAACCGCATTGAAAGCAATGTCGCAAGTGAGGTAATCTTCACACAACCCATGTAATACATAAGGGAAAGAGATACATAGTTGGCTTACAATCGCCACTTCACACAAATACATGAATAAAGCATTACATCATCCAGATACAAACAAGGTCCGACTACGGAGCCAAAATAAAAGAAGAACCCCAAATGCGACAAAGGTCCCCGATCGACCCCAACTAGGCTCCACTACTGATCAACTAGAACGAAACAACACAAAGGGCAAGATCATCATCGAGCTCCTCCTTGAGCTTGGTTGCGCCACCTTTCGTAAACATAGGCACCGCAAACTGGTTTTGGAAGTATCCGTGAGGCACGAGGACTCAGCAATCCCATTACCATGGGTATCAAGACCAGCAAAGCTTAATGGGAAAGGAAGGGGTAAAATGGTGAGGTTGCAGCAGCGACTAAGCATGTATGGTGGCTAACATACGCAAATGAGAGCGAGAAGAGAAACAAGCGGAACTGTCGTGAAGCTAGCAATGATCAAGAGGTGATCCTGAACACCTACTTGCGTGAAACATAACCCAGAAACCGTGTTCACTTCCCGGACTCCGCCGAGAAGAGACCATCACGGCTACACACGCGGTTGATGCGTTTTAATTCGGATCAAGTGTCAAGTTATCTACAACCAGACATTAACAAATTCCCATCTGCCACATAACCGCGGGCACGGCTCTCGAAAGTTTATACCTGCAGGGTGTCCCAACTTAGCCCATGACAAGCTCTCGCGATCATCGAAGGAATAGACCTTCACCCGAGACACTCCGATCAGACTCGGTATCCCGGTACATCAAGACATTTCGACAATGGTAAAACAAGACCAGCAAGACCTCCCGGCGTGCCGACATCCCGATAGTAGCGCAGATCTCATCTCGAGCCACGACCGATGAGCAATGCGTCTGACAACCGACGATACCCCAAGTTGCCTAGGGGCGGCACCGCAAGTGGCTCTGGTTTGGACCAACACTTAGACAAGCATTGGCCCGGGGGGGGCTAAAATAAAGATGACCCTTGGGTTAATTATTCCCAAGGGAAAAGTAGGTGGTGGTGAGGCAAATGGTAAAAGTCAATGTTGGGCCTTGCTAGAGGAGTTTTATTCAAAGCGAACTGTCAGGGGGGTCCCATAAATCACCCGACCGCGTTAGGAACGCAAAATCCGGGAACATAACACCGGTATGACGGAAACTAGGGCGGAAAGAGTGGAACAAAACACCAGGCATAAGGCCGAGCCTTCCACCCTTTACCAAGTATATAGATGCATTAATAATATAAGAGATATTGTGATATCCCAACAAAACCCTGTCCACCATGGAGAAATCTTCAACTTCACCTGCAACTAGCAACGCTATAAGAGGGGCTGAGCAAAGCGGTAACATAGCCAAACAACGGTTTGCATAGGAAAGGTGTCAAAGTTTAGAGGTTCATGGCAATTTGGGATGGCTTGATAAACAGGTGATAGGTAGCGCAGCAGAGCGATAGAACGGAACAACTAGCATAGCAATGATAGTAGTGAGATCCAGGGTAGCGTTCATCTTGTCTGAAATCCCGCAAGGAAGAAGAACGAGTCCATGAAGAAGACAAACGGACGTAGTCGAACAAATCCTCACATCTCCGGAACAAAATCGAAGCTAACGAGAGAAGCAACCCGGAAAGAAACAAACAGCATAGTAAACAACCACCACATACACATGGCAAGCACAAACAAATATGATGCGTGTCCGGTTTAATGAGGCATGATATGGCAAAGTGCAACAAACAATACTACAAGTTAAGTGGAGCTCAATATGCAACGAGTTGCATATTGACAAAACACCACATCAATTATTTAGTTATCTCTCGGTTATGCTACTCATCAATATTTAATGTTGTTAAACATGGCAAGAGGTGAAGCAAAAGTAAACTGCCTATCTAGGCAAGTTTAAATGAGGCCGGAACAACAAACAACATTTCCGGAAAAACCTCATATGCAATTTATGGATTTGCTACTGTTCTGCCCTAAAAACATATTTTAAAGTTGTTAAACAGGAAAAGAAAGTGGACCATGTTAAACTAGGCATTTTTCCACCCCATTTACATATAAAGTTTATTAAAATCAGAGTTACAGTTATTTAGTTATGAATTAAACCATTTTAGCATGACATAGGAGCAAATTTAATCAAACATCATTTTAAACATTTTAAACATGGATGAAAGTGGCATAATATTAATCTACACAAAAATATAAGCATTTTACATGATTAAATCATTTTAATCTGATGCACGGTTAATTAATTATTAAATGCATGAACATGAGGGTCTTTTCTGTAAATCTGTAATTCCCTGGATAATTAGCAAATTCGCAGATCTGGGAAAAAAAAGCGACGTGGGCGAATCGACCGCCCGAAGTGCATGGGGGGCGCTGAGCTGATGCTCACCATGGGCCTTGGCCCGGTCGATGAGGAGGCTGGCAGCCGGCTTGGTGGTGAGGCTGGGCTGCCGGGCACGCCGGACCGAAGTCGAGGCCGCCCAGCGCTGCGGCGTCGGTCAACGCGGCAGAGCACGGCGTGGGGCGGGAGCAGAGGCAACGGCGGCGGCAGAGACCGCGGAACGGCGAGGGTGGCGGCGGTTCCCTGCTGTGGCAAGTCAGAGAGAGAGACAAATGTGAGCGGGGGAGAAGAGAGCGGAAGGGAGAGATGGAGGCCAGGGGCGCCACAACCTGGGGCGTGATGATGCTCGCCGGCGGCGAGGGAACCGAAGGGCGCCGGCGCAACTCTGATCTGGGGGAGGAAGGAGCAGGGCAAGCCGGCTGCTTGGCCTTGGGACGCGGATCGGCGCGGCTCAGCTGGCGCTGAAGGTGCGCACGAGCGAGGCCGTCGTCCTCCTGCATCGAAGTAGAGGAGGCAACGCTCTCGGGTCGCAGGGAAGGCAGCAACAGAGTCCAGCGCGGGGACGACAGAGGAGGCACGGGCCTGCGGGAGGTGGTCGTCGGCTGCGACGGCGCGAGGGGACGAGGTGGAGGCCCGGCGAGGGTTGGTGGCGAGGCGCTTGAAGAGGAGCCGAGGAGTGCGCTGGTTTGGGAGCGAGCTCCTCTCGCTCGGGATCTGATCCAGATCAAGTGGACAGGCAGAGGAGGCCCTCATGGCTGATGGATGGATGGACTCGGAGGGGATCGATGGATGAACTAGATCGGGAGGTGGAGGTTACGGGTTGGCCTGGGTTTGAAAAAGAGGGAGGATTTTGGATCAGGGAGGATCCCGATGAGGAAGACACAAGAAGAGTGGCGGCGGCGGGATGGGAAGGATGGGACAGGATCCCTAGATCCTAGGGTTGGACATATATATATAGCAAGAGGATTTTTGGTTAGGGCTATTAGGTCCCTCCGATCGTAATCGGACGGACGGAAAAATAGGCTAGGGAGTCCAATTCAAAAAACGGAGATGTTTTGTAGATGTTAGGGGATGATCCGGACCCAACGGTAATGACTGCCCGGGTCGGGTTCAGGGGAGTTTCGGACGCGCACACGAGGGGGTCTGAGAGAGGTTAGTTGGTTTGACAAGAGGGAATGGAAAACCCGGTTGGTCTGGAACGGTCAACGAAGGCAAAGCGGTCCGTGGGACGGTGATGAAGGTAAAGGGAGAAACGGCAACGACGAGCGAACGCAAGTTTTATGAAAACGATGTCGATGCAATGCGAATGATGACATGAGAAGAGATGCATAACAAGAACAAAATGCAAAACAACAGACAAAAACCCAACCACGGAGGAAAAATATATCACATCTCCAGAAAAGGCAAGAGTCGGAGTTATGAATATGGAAAGTTGTATCCGGGGCGTTACAAGAAAGATCAATCTAGTAGGCCAAACTAAACCAATTATTCGAAGAGACTTGCAAAGATATAAAATCATGCATATAAGAATTCAGAGAAGAACCAAATAATATTCATAGATAATCTTGATCATAAATCCACAACTCATCGGATCTCGGCAAACACACCGCAAAATAATATTACATCGAATAGATCTCCAAGAACATCGAGGAGAACATCGTATTGAGAATCAAAGAGAGAGAAGAAGCCAACTAGCTAATAACTATGGACCCGAAGGTTTGTGGTACACTACTCACGCTTCATCGGAGAGGTAATGGTATTGATGTAGAAGCCCTCCATGATCGAATCACCTTCCGGCAGGACGCTGAAAAAGGCCCCAAGATAGGATCTCACGAGTACAGAAGGTTGCGGCGGTGGAAACGTGGTTTCGTGGCTCCCCTTGATGTTTTTAGGGTATAAGAGTATATATAGGCGAAGGAACTAGGTCAGGGGAGCCACGAGGGGCCCACGAGGGTGGAGGGCGTGCCTACCCCCTGGGCGCGCCCTTCTGCCTCGTGGCTTCCTCATTGCATCTCCGACTTCATCTCCAAGTCTTCTAGATTGCTTTCGGTCCAAGAAAGATCATCACGACAGTTTCATTCCGTTTGAACTCCGTTTGGTATTCCTTTTCTGCAAAACTCTAAAATAGGCAAAAAAAACAGAAACTGGCATTGGGCCCTCGGTTAATAGTTTAGTCCTAAAAATAATATAAAATAGCATATTAATGCCCATTAAACATCCAAAACAGATAATATAATAGCATGGAACAATTTAAAAATTATAGATACGTTGGAGACATATCAGTATTCACACTCAGAGGGTAAGTCTTCATGAATTGAAGATATACGTTACTTCGTGTGTTGCACATCTAAGTCATCAACATGCACAAGTGTTCGGATGTGTGTCCGGTCATAGGACATTCGAGGATTCTAAGATATTTAGCTCGCACCGCAGCTTGCAAAACCTTTTCTCATCCAAGGGCTTTGTGAAGATATCTGCCAATTGCTCTTCAGTGTTGACGTGAACGATATCAATGTCTTCCTTCAACACATGATCCATTAGAAAATGATGACGAATTTGAATGTGCTTTGTCTTCGAGTGCTGAACTGGATTGTGAGCAATCTTGATGGCACTTTCATTGTCGTAGTAGAGTGGCATATGCTTCATGTTGATGCCATAATCCTCGAGAGTTTGCTTCATCCAAAGAAGCTGAGCGCAGCAAGATCTAGCAGCAATGTATTCAGATTCTACAGTGTAGAGTGATAGATAGTTCTGCTTCTTTGAAGACCAACAGACAAGAGATCGTCCGAGAAAGTGACATGTGCCTGATGTGGACTTGTGATCAACCTTGTCACCAGCATAATCATCATCTGAGAATCCAACTAGATCAAACTAAGCCCTTTGGATACCATAATCCTAGTGTTGGGTTGTGAGCACAATATCGAAGAATTCGCTTCACTGCTAGATGATGCGATTCCTTTGGTGCCGCCTGGAACCGGGCATACATGGAAATGCTAAGCATTATATCAGGCTAAGATGCACATAAGTACAGTAGAGAACCAATCATGGAGCGGTATACCTTTTGATCGAACTCTTTACCATTGTCGTCGGGGCCCAATTGGCCTTTGGTTGGCATTGACATCGTTTACCCTTTGCAGTCTTGCATTCCAAACTTATTCAGGCAATCTTTGACGTATTTCTCTTGTGATATGAAGATGCCATTCCTTTGCTGATGGATTTGAAGACCAAGGAAGAACTTCAGCTCACCCATCATGGACATCTGATATTGCTCTTGCATCATATGTCCAAACTTATCACTGTATCTTTTATCAGTGCAGCCAAAGATAATGTCATCCACATAGATTTGTGATACGTCTCCAACGTATCTATAATTATTGATTGCTCCATGCTACTTTATCTACTGTTTTGGACTATATTGGGCTTTATTTTTCACTTTTATATTACTTTTGGGACTAACCTATTAACCGGAGGCCCAGCCCAGAATTGCTGTTTTTTGCCTTTTTAGTATGTCGAAGAAACAAAATATTAAACGGAGTCCAAACGGAATGAAACCTTCGGGATCGTGATTTTCCAACCGAACGTGATCCAGGAGACTTGGACCCTACTCCAAGAAGCTTCCGAGGAGGTCACAAGGGTGGAGGGCGCGCCCCCTAGGCGCGGCCCCCTACCTCGTGGGCCCCTCGGAGCTCCACCGACGTACTCCTTCCTCCTATATATACCTACGTATCCCCGTATGATCAAATGGGAGCCAAAAACCTAATTCCACTGCCGCAACCTTCTGTATCCACGAGATCCCATCTTGGGGCCTGTTCCGAGCTCACGAGGGGGCATCCACCACGGAGGGCTTCTACATCATCACCATAGCCCTCCGATGAAGTGTGAGTAGTTTACTTCAGACCTTCGGGTCCATAGCTAGTAGCTAGATGGCTTCTTCTCTCTTTTGGATCTCAATACAATGTTCTCCCCTCTCTTGTGGAGATCTATTCGATGTAATCTTCTTTTTGCGGTGTGTTTGTTGAGACCGATGAATTGTGGGTTTATGATCCAAAGATTATCTATGGAAAATATTTGATTCTTCTCTGAATTCTTTTATGTATGATTGCGTTATCTTTGCAAGTCTCTTCAATTATCCGCTTGGTTTGGCCAACTAGATTGGTAGTTCTTGCAATGGGAGAAGTGCATGGCTTTGGGTTCAATCTTGCGGTGTCCTTACTCAGTGACAGAAAGAGTTGCAAGGCACGTATTGTATTGTTACCATCGAGGATAACAAGATGGTTTTTTTTATCATATTGCATGAATTTATCCCTCTGCATCATGTCATCTTGCTTAAAGTGTTACTCTGTTTTTAACTTAATACTCTAGATGCATGCTGGATAGCGGTCGATGAGTGGAGTAATAGTAGTAGATGCAGAATCATTTCGATCTACTTGTCACGGACGTGATGCCTATATACATGATCATTGCCTAGATATACTCATAGCTATGATCAATTCTGTCAATTGCTCAATAGTAATTTGTTCACCCACCGTAGAATACTTATGCTCTTGAGAGAAGCCACTAGTGAAACCTATGGCCCCCGGGTCTATTCTCATCATATCAATCTATGCCACTTTATTTACTTGCTTTGTTTTTACTTTGCCTTTACTTTTTTACTTTGCATCTATCTATCAAAAATACCAAATATATTATCTCTATCAGATCTCACTCTCGTAAGTGACCGTGAAGGGATTGACAACCCCTAAGCGTTGGTTGCGAGTTGCTATCGTGTTGTGAAGGCACGAGGGACTTGTGCGTGACCTCCTACTGGATTGATACCTTGGTTCTCAAAAACTAAGGGAAATACTTACGCTACTGTATTGCATCATCCTCTCCTCTTCGGGGAAAACCAACGCAAGCTCGAGACGTAGCAATTTGGCATACGAATAGTTCACCATCATATGTCTTTGTGAAGAGAGTGGGATCTAGAGAACTAGGTTTGAAACATTTGCTCTTCAGGAAGTCTTTGAGTGTGTCATACCAAGCGCGAGGTGCTTGTTTGAGGCCATACAGTGCCTTGTTGAACTTGTATACCATGTCAGGACACTTTGGATCTTCAAAATGAGGTTTGAGACCATACACTTCTTGTTCAATTTTGCAGTTGAGGAAGGCACTCTTTACATCCATTTGGTACAGAAGAATGTTGTTGTGGTTGACATAGGCTAACAGTATGCGAATGGCTTCCAGCCTAGCCAAATGAGCAAAGGTTTCATCAAAGTCAATTCCTTCCACTTGTGTGTAAACTTGGGCAACGAGATGAGCCTTGTTTCTGAGAACTTTATCATGCTCATCTTGTTTGTTGTGATAGATCCATTTGGTGCCAATGATGTTGTGCTTGCGAGGATCCGGACGTTTGACAAGCTCCGATACATTATTTTTCTCAAACTTTTGAAGCTCTTCCTGCATAGCTTGAATCCATTCAGGTTCCATGAAGGCTTCATCAACTTTCTTGGGTTCGGATATAGAGACAAATGCAAAGTGCCCACAGAAAATTGCTAGTTGTGTTGCTCTTGAACGAGTGCGTGGACTAGGTGCATTGATACTATCAATTATCTTCTCAATATGGACTTCATTTGCAACCCGAGGATGTATTGGACGAAGATTTTGCTGCTGCTGATCATTGTCTTCACCTTTAGCAATGACTTTAGCCTGAGCATTGTCTTCATGCTGATTTTATGCAGAAATGATGATTTCCTCTTCAGCCTATTCCTCGGTGGGTATGATTTCCCCAGTACCCATTAGCTTGATAGATTCACTTGGTGTAGCTTCATCTAGCACATTTGGCAGGTGCTCTCTTTGCGAGCCATTAGTTTCATCGAACCACACATCCATAGTTTCAACCACTTTATAGTGAAAGAGGTTGAAGACTTTGTAGGTATGCGAATCCTTTTCGTAACCAAGCATAAAACCTTCATGCTTTCGGTGCAAATTTTGAAGTGTGATATGCATCCTTGATCTAGCACCTAGCGCCAAAGACCTTGTAGTAACTGACATTAGGCTTCTTACCAGCCAACAGCTCATAGAATGTCTTCTTGAAGAATTTTGTGAAGATAAACTCTATTGATGATGTGGCAAGAAGTATTAATGGCTTCAGGCCATAACTTCCTTGGAGTCTTGTACTCATCAAGCATCATACATGCCATCTCAATGAGGGTTTTGTTGTTGCACTCCATGATGCCATTCTGCTGAGGTGTGTATGGAGCAGAGAACTCATGCGTGATGCCTGTCATTGTCAAAACCGGCGGATCTCGGGTAGGGGGTCCCAAACTGTGTGTATAAGGTCGATGGTAACAGGAGACGGGGGACATGATGTTTACCCAGGTTTGGGCCCTCTCTATGGAGGTAATACCCTATTTCCTGCTTGATTGATCTTGATGAATATGAATATTACAATAGTTGATCTACCACAAGATCATAATGGCTAAACCCTAGAAGTTTAGCCTATGGGATTATGATTGTGTCCTACGGACTAAACCCTCCGGATTATATAGACACCGGAGGGGGCTAGGGTTATACAAAGTCGGTTACAGAGAAAGGAATCTACATATCCGAATCGCCAAGCTTGCCTTCCACGGGAAGAAGTCTTCTATCTTGTATCTTCATAGCCCAATAGTCTGGCCCATGTACATAGTCCGGCTGTCCGAGGACCACTTAATCCAGGACTCCCTCAGTAGCCCCTGAACCAGGCTTCAATGACGAAGTGTCTGGCGTGCAGATTGTCTTCGGCATTGCAAGGTGGGTTCCTTCTCCGAATACTCCAACATAGTCTTCAAACATAGAAAATGTGTCTGGCTCTGCAAAACAAGTACCACACGCAACCGTAGAGAGTATAATATTTCACGAGACCAATCCGCTGACAACTTTTTGTAGCTTGACATCACGTCACTACCCGGTCATTAATCGAGCCGTTTTTTAGCATGACGCTCTGTATTTCGAGGTGTGGTTTCATTGGCACGTCTTGTCAAAGCAGAGATCGTGTCCCCTTATTGCGGGATTCTCATCAATACGGGCATGGGTAACCCAACCGTGCCATGCGCACGGCCTTTGGGGAATAGACGAGTTTTAAGGCGAGTGAGAAGGCACATGACTTTTACTTCCTTTATAAAGGATAAGGATTCACCCTTTTTCACCCACGCCTTCTCCTCCCTCTGCCCATCCATTCCCGAGCTCCAGCGCCCAAGATTTCACCTTCTCCACCGAAAAGCACTCCAAACATGTCCGGATGCGGAGCAGGAGGCAAGTGGATGGCCTCCTCTGTCAAGCAAAAAGACATCACGAGGCTCCGGGAGGCAGGGTACCTGACCAAGGAAATCGCGCATTGGCTTCCGGCCAAGGGACAAATCGTCCCCACCCCAAAGCCCCAGGAGAGGGTGGTGTTCATCTCCACAGTTCGTCTGCGGGCTGGGATTCCCTCTCCACCCATTTGTTCGCGGACTCATGTTCTACTACGGGCTGGACTTCCATGATCTGGCCCCCAACACTGTCGTCAACATCTCGGCATTTATTGTCGTGTGCGAGGCCTTCCTCCGCATCCCACCTCACTTTAGACTATGGCTGAAGACCTTCAATGAGAAGCCAAAGGTGGTGAGCGGTCAGCAAGCAGACTGCGGAGGCGCCATGGTGGGCAAGATGCCCAATGTCAGCTGGCCCGAAGGCTCCTTCGTGGAGACTGTCAAAGGATGGGCAAGATGCACAACAGACAGCCGTCGCGCCGGATATAACAACACCGGCCGGGCCGAACACAGCAGACAGCGCTCTCTCGAGCTACGTCGCGATATTGCTCAATACAGGGGCGCCGCACACCCTCTATGCTTCACTGACGAAGTAATGGACCATCAGATCCCCGAAGGGTTTAAACCCGTAAACATTGAATCATACGATGGCACAACAGACCCCGTGGTTTGGATCGAAGACTATCTTCTCCACATTCACATGGCCCGCGGCGACGATCTACATGCCATCAAGTATCTCCCACTCAAGCTTAAAGGACCAGCCCCGCATTGGCTAAACAGCTTGCCCGCAGAGTCAATTGGGTCTGGGAGGACCGAAGCCGCATTCTCGACAACTTCCAGGCACATATATGCGACCACCGACGCCGATGACCTAAGCCACATTATTCAGCAGCCGATTTAATCGGCTAGACAATTCGACACGGTTCTTGACAAAGAAAACCAAATCGCCGATCGTCCGGATGCAGAGGCCCTTGCAGCCTTCAAACATAACATCCGGGACGAATGGCTAGCCCGCACCGGGCAGGAAAAGCGAAGTCCATGGCAGCCCTCACATCGTTAATGACCCGCTTTTGCGCGGGAGAGGACAACTGGCTAGCCCGTAGCAACAACCTCCGTAAAAATTCTGGAAGTCCGGATAGCAAGTACAACAACGGCAGGTCACGTCGAAACAAAAACAAGCACCGCATTAACGGCGACGATAAGGAGGATACGGCAGTCAACGCCGGATTCCGAGGCTCTAAACCCGGTCAGCGGAAGAAGCCATTCAAAAGAACCACTCCGGGTCCGTCCAATCTGGACTGAATACTCGACCGCTTATGCCAGATACATGGCACCTCTGAAAAGCCAGCTAACCACACCAATAGAGACTGCTGGGTGTTCAAGCAGGCCGGCAAGTTAATTGCCGAAAACAATGACAAGGGGCTAAACAGCGACGACGAGGAAGAGACCCGACCGTCGAACAACAGAGGACAGAAGGGTTTCCCCCCACAAGTGCGGATGGTGAATATGATATACACGACCCACATACCCAAGAGGGAGAGGAAACGCGCACTCAGGGACGTCTATGCGATGGAGCTAGTCATCCCAAAGTTCAATCCATGGTCCTCTTGTCCGATCACTTTCAATTGAAGAGACCATCCGACCAGCATACGCCATGGCGGATTCGCCGCATTGGTTTTAGACCCAATCGTCGATGGATTTCACCTCACAAGAGTCCTGATGGACGGCGGTAGCAGCCTGAACCTGCTTTATCAGGATACAGTGCTCAAAATGGGCATAGACCCATCAAGGATCAAACCTACAAAGACAACCTTTAAAGGTGTCATCCTGTGAGTGGAGGCTAACTGCATGCAGCTCACCACACCGAAGTGGTCTTCGGATCCCCGGATAATTTCCGGAGCGAGGAGTTAATCTGCGACATAGTCCCGTTTCGCAGCGGCTATCACGCTCTGCTCGGACGAACCGCGTTTGCAAAATTCAACGCGGTGCCGCATTATGCATACCTAAAGCTCAAGATGCCAGGCCCTCGTGGAGTCATCACGGTCAATGGGAATACGGAATGCTCCCTCCGAACGGAGGAACATACAGCGGCTCTCGCGGTAGATGTACAGAGCAGCCTTCTAAGGCAATTCTCAAGTCCGGCAGTTAAAAGGCCGGACACAGCAAAGCGCGCCCGAAGCAATGCCAACCAAGACCACCTGGCGCGATCAGAGCACGCGTAGCAATGCGGCCCCAACCCTCGCTCGCGCATGATCGCAAGAATAACACTCCGCGTACATCATTACGCTTTGGAGATACCATGGGCACAGGGAAAGGGGCACGATCACAATGGACCCAGAGTGCGGCTTGACCACGCCAGGGCTCTGCAAGTGTGCCCCCTTTTTATTTTCTTCTTCTTTTATGTACACAGACTCATAACGAAAGCCTGTCCGTGGCAAACCTGCCAACTCATGATGCAATAGTCGTGACTAAAGAAGGCCGCGACGAACATTCGTGTGGTCTCAATTCGAGCATTAAATTCGATTATATACACCAAGTCTGCAGCTCATCCTCGGAGGGGGACATGTTTATTGAGTCCAAATCCTTGCTCACCGCACTATTTGTATCATCCGCTCTACTAGCGACTTTCTTTCATAATATGCAGCACCTTTTTATTGCAATTGCATTATCTTTTATATATATGTTCATTATATGACATCTTGCACCCGTATATTTTGGTACGGCCGAATACGCCAGGGGCTTCTGTTCCCCAAATTATGGTGTGATAAAGTCCAAACACTTTCACAAGTGCGGCACCCGAACTTATAGAATTATATGAATCGGCTCCAATCATGTCTTGGGTCAATAGTTGGGTTTGCCCGCCCCACGCTTTGGTGCCTTACGCCCGCTCACGGGCTAAGGTGGCACCGGAGAACCATCGCGATTGTGCCCGGTTGAGCCGGGTTAACGCCTCGAGGAAAGCTAAAACCGACGGCATGATAAGGCGAGAGACTGGTCGCTGTTCGAGAGGTTTTTTTCGGGTCCTTAAAGACTCACGCCGCTTCGAGCAAAGTTCTGGATAATGTCCGATGAAGGCGTGGATAGCGCCCCGGATTCGGTCTTCCGAATACCAAGGGCTTCACCGAAATTTAAAATTATAGAATTCTATGGCTAAGTGAGAGTGTTCAAGCATTATAAGTCCGGTTGCCTTGTTCGTTGTGTTGAGCACCTCCCTCGATGGACCCAACAATGGGAGCAAGAGTGCTCATGTTTATCCCGAACACCCCAGCACTCGCGGCTTGGGGGCTGAAGCCAACGACTTGCCATCTCTCAGATTTTATAAACGGCCGCACAGAAGGTAATATTTTAAATTAAACAAGTGTTGCTCATGGCGCATATAAATGAAGTTTTCAGCGCATGGATAAATACACAATGAAGTTCACTCAAATATTACATTTCGGGAGCACTCATCTGCAATATCGCAGCTCCCTTCAGACAACTTTATAATACTGCTCCGGCGTGCGATGCTCCTTGCCCAACAAGGCGGTGGGTCCGTGAGCTTCTCCGCATCCGGTTGCCCCATTGCACCTTTATGCGGGCAAGGGCCCGACGAGCGCCTTCAATACAAAGTGAGCGCTTAACTACATCCAGCCCGGGCATGCATCCACCAGCGCCGCATGAGGCCAAAGTAGCTCCTGTGCATGGCCTGTCTGTGCCATAGCCGAGTATGAGGCCCTTCATGGCCTCCTCGGCTACCTTAGGAGTTCGACCAGCTGCTTCACTGGTCGCTTGGGGGCACCGGATGGCCGGCCTCAGTCTTCGAGACTAGAAGACCTACTCCGCCGAGCTCCCTCTCGCCATGATAGAATGCGGCGGCATCGACGCACTATCCAAAGAGATCTGCAAACGCCTCGAGAGCTCCGACCGGGTAAGTGTCGTAGTTCACATTAACATGCCTCTTTGTATGAAAAATGCCTTACCCGCCGCTATCTTCTTTATGTCCTCAACTTCCTGAAGGGCCTTATGGGCCCCAGCCTTGGCGGACTTGGCACTTTCGAGAGCCGAGGCAAGCTCGACTCGAAGTCTTGGAGTCACGCCCAAACTCTCTTGCTTTTCCATGAGAGCCTGGAGCTCTTGCCGAACTTCCGCCACCCGTGCCTCTTGCTTTTCTCGCTCAGCCTGTTCCACACCCGCCTTTCAAGGCTCGTCATGACACAAGATCCTTCGTGGCTGCCACCTCGTTAGTGGCCCCTGCAATACACATATTATCCTTGTTAATTTTATTTGAAACCAAAATCCTTTTCTGTAAGGTACTTATTTAAAGTGGTGTTACTCACCTTCTTTTTCCTCGAGCTGCCTCTTGGCATGGCGAGCTCTCGCTCGGACCGCTCGAGGTCCTTCTTCAGCACCTCGACCTCCGCCATTAGTGCGGCAGAGCTCAGTAGCGTAGCCTGCAAACCCATATTGACATATTTTAGGCAACCCTGCGTTTATCTTGATAGATCCTCAGTCCGGCTTTTCTTTCCGAACACCGAACTAAGCATCAGGGGCTACTGTCTATGCGGTATTACATTACATGATTTTGACTTCTTACCTCAAAGCCTGTTAGAAGGCTGCTGCAGGCTTCGGTCAGCCCGCTTTTAGCGAGCTGAACCTTCTCAATCACCGCACTCATGATAGTGCGGTGTTCTTCCTCGATGGAAGCGCCTCCAACAGTTTATCCGGCGCCTCCGGTTGGACGGAGGCCGCGGCGTCCACGGTCCTGCCCTTCTTTGAAGGGGCGCTTATGGACTCGAACCACTGCGGCTTCCGATGTAGAGTCCGGCGCAAAAGTCCGGAGGTCGCTCGACGGCGCCTCGAACCTCCTCTTGATGGGTCCTCTTCGATCCCACCTCGGCGTCCTCGCCGACGCGTGGGGTAGAGGCGCGGGGCGGAATTTACCTCCGACGAGGCCAACGACCCGCTCATCGAGTCGGGAGATCGCCACCGCCGGACTACGGGCGAATGCGGCGTTAGAAGGATACCGCATGACATAAAATATACGGCATATAGATGATCCGAATACTTACGATCTTACCGGACGCCTGGCCCTTGGAGGCCACTCATCCTCGCCAACGTTGATGTTGGCGAAACTGTCCGGGGGGATAGTTCTACCCCTCTTGGACCCTTAGGCCTCCTCGATTTGGGAAGCCTTCCTCTTCTTCTCTCCCTCCTCCGGGAGGGAATACTCCTCCTCCTCGTCTTCAGGGGAGGAGTCCTCGTCGTCGTCGACGCTCGATTCTGGAACTCTTTCGAGTCCCCGTGGCCACCTTCTTGGCCTTCTTCTCCGGCACCACGTGCAAGTCTTTAACCAAGAGCCCTGATGGCGGGCGCTCACTGGGTCTTCGGCATGGGAGCCGGGCTGATAAGCAGCTTGGCCTTCTCCATCCATTCCTGTCAAAGGAAGTGGCAGAATGAAATCCCACTAAAAGTTTGTTTAATTATCACAAGTGTACCGTAATGGGGTTGAATCACTTACCTCGTCAGTTGGACACTGCGAGCTAAATCAGCGATCTTCCGTCGCAGATGCGGGGGCTTCGGCGCCCTTGAACAGCACCCTCCAGGCGCCTTCGTATGTTGTATCGAAGAGCCCACTTAGCGCCTGGTGCTGTTCCGGATTGAACTCCCACAAATTGAATGCCCGTTCTTGGCATGGGAGAATCCGCCGGAGGAGCATGACTTGGACCACGTCGACGAGCCAGAGCCTGTTGCTCACCATCTTCTTGATGCAGGCTCGGAGTCCCGTCACCTCCACCTGATTGCCCCACTGCAAGCCCTTCTCTTTCCAGGAGGTGAGCTGCGTGGGGATTCCAGATCTAAACTCGGGGCCGCCGCCATGTGGGCTTGCGCGCTCGGTGATGTAGAACCACCCCAATTGCCACCCCTTGACGGAGTCCACGAAGGTCCCTTCTAGTTAAGGGACGCTGGGCAATTGCCCAACATGGTGCCTCCGCATTCCGCTTATGCGTTCTTCTTCACAACCTTCGCTTGACATTGAAGGTCTTGAGCCACAGCCAGGCGAAGTGGGGCGGATGCAGAGGAAGGCCTCACACACCCACGATAAACGCCGAGATGTTGAGGATGAAGTTCGGCGCCAGATCGTGGAAATCCAGGCCGTAGTAAAACATAATGTCGGTGTACTAAGGTAGGGGGTACCTCAGTACCCCAACTTGTGCACGGGCAGCTGCAGCTTCCCGCGGCTGGATCTACCATGTGCTTGCCGGAGACCATCCCCGCTCCACATCAAGCCATTCAAGAACAAAGTGTACAAGACAGAAGGTCAAGACCCCGGCAAGAGGAGCTTGCCGGGAAGGCCGTTCCAGGCTCAAGATTATATCACTCATGCAAGGCCCTGGCGAGAGGAGCTCGCCGGGAGACTAGAAGATCACATCACAGAAGGCACGCCTCGGCGCTATACGCGTCCCGGCGAGGGCCCGGGGAGCGGCAAGTTATAGAGCCCGACAAGCTCCCGGGCCCGGCAAGATCAAGACCCCGGCAAGGTGCTTGCCGGGAGAACTGCGCTGTGCCCGCACTCCAGCTCATCCGCCCACGCCGCCTTAAGCCCTCTCCAGAGACGCGTGGCGGATGGTCAGGCTGCATGAGGGTGCGGTGGCACTCCACGGTGGTGGCTCCATCGCCGTGGCAAACGGAGACGCAAGGGCGGGAGCTTTTGGGGCGACGGCGACGGGCATTTAATGCTCTTGTCCCCTCTGTCAAAAGTAGGTAGAATCCATTGCTCAAGCAATCAGTAGCTGCACTGCTCCCGCGACTGCTCCAACTACCACCTCTTTTACATTTTTACCCTCTACCCCACGCTGACACTGCCGGTGACCCTTGCCCTATAAAAGGAGGCCCATGCTCAACGAGGGGGTTCGAACCATTTGCAACTCCCACGCTCGGTGTAGCTGCCATCGTAGCTCTCAAGCTCCCGAGCACAATACAACACAAAGCAGCAGAGGGTTTACGCGACCATCGCGCCCGGCTGGGTAAAATCTCCTCGCCACAAGATCACCTCGATCTGCTCTCCGCACACCTCCGCCTCTCATCAACACACGAAGGGCCTCCTGCCCCATAGGTGTCGTCCCCCGACACATAAGCCCCGGACAAATGGATGGAGCGGAAAGCCCAATCCGCGGAGGAAGTGGGGAAGGAAGACGACCCTCTCATGAGGCTCAGGGGTAGGGATGAGCTGCCCCTCGTCGGGCAGCCGATGCGCGATATCGCTGGAAAGGTATCCGGCGTCGCGCAGCTTGGTGATGTCCTCCTCCTTGGCGGTGGAGGCTAACCATTTACCTCCCGCTCCGGACATCGATTGACCCATCGATTGTTCATCATCAACACCTAGGTCAATTTGACAACTACTTGCATTAGTTTTGTCAATGTGACAATAATCATCGGAATGCAATACAAGAGCATTTCTAATTAGAACATTGATAAGACCGGGATCACCCTTCTTTTTCATAAGATCACGAAGCTCAAAGAAGCATTTATCAAAGTTGGGATCATTGGGGCGCATCATATCAAATTCAATAGTCTTGTATAGAATTTCATCAAGACCTCTCAAAGAGTAGTCCGGATAAAGTTCTTCCAAGAACTTCCACATAGCATAGGCGCACTCAAAGTTTGTAACGAGCTTAAGCAAGTTATCGGGTAACCCTCTAATGATAAGATTTACAGTTCTAAGGTTACGAAGCAAATCAAGCTCTTCATCCATGGTAGGGTGCAAGGGGTCAAATGGAGGCACATAGGGGGTCTCAACATATTTGCGCAAGTTGTACATCTTAAAGATAATAAGCATTTCAATCCTCCACGAGTTATAGGACACTCCATTAAGAATAGGCACTCTATGGCTAACACTCCCAAACGTGACACGCCCATCTTCCTCCAATGGTGTGTAAACCAAAGCAATGGAGACCAATGCTCGATACCAATTGTAGGATCAAGAAGGTGAGAGTGTCTAGAGGGGGGTGATTAGACTACTCGACAAGATAAAAATTCAGTCTTTTATCAAGGACAGATTTTGGCAGATTTTGCATAACACACACAAGTCAAGTAGCACACTACACATGCAATTCTAGAGTATGGGCAGCGGAAAGTAAATTGCACAAGTAGTGAAGAGAAGTGGAGAAGATCAAACGCAATTTGGAGATGCGGTGATTTTTCTCGTGGTTCCGATAGGTGGTGCTATCGTACTTCCACGTTGATGGAGACTTCAACCCACGGAGGGTAACGGCTGCGAGAGTCCACGGAGGGCTCCACCCACGAAGGGTCCACGAAGAAGCTACCTTGTCTATTCCATCATGGTCTACGCCCACGGAGGGCTAGCCTTACTCGGGGTAGATCTTCACGAAGTAGGCGATCTCCTTGCCCTTACAAACTTCTTGGTTCAACTCCACATCTCGACGGAGGCTCCCAAGCGACACCTAACCAATCTAGGAGGCACCACCCTCCAAAAGGTAATAGATGGTGTAGATGACGATGAACTCCTTGCTCTTGTGCTTCAAATGATAATCTCCCCAACACTCAACTCTCCTCACTGATTTGGCTGTGGTGGAAGAAAGGATTGAGTGGAAAGCAACTTGGGAAGGCTAGAGATCAAGCTTCATATGGTGGGAGTGGAGCAACTTGATCTCAACACAAGGGTAGGTAGTTCTCTTCTCAGAAATGTAAGGTAGGAGTGGTAGTTCTTTCTGATGGCTCTCTCCACGAATGAAGAGGGGGTGGAGGGGTATTTATAGCCTCCACACAAAATCCAACCGTTACACACATTTGAGCAATCTCGGTGGGACCGAAGTTGACAACTCGGTGAGACCGAAAGTTCAAATAATGTGAACGTTGGGATTTTCGTGGGACCGAAAATACAATCTCGGTAGTCCGATTCGCAATGACAAGAGCATGCCAATTTCAGTGAGACCGACTTCATCATATCGGTGACACCGATTTGATGACAGAAGGTTACGGAAGCTTGGCAACTCATTTTTCGGTGAGACCGAGTTCTGGATCGGAAAATCGGAGTTTTCTAGGGTTTGGCTTATGGCTGAGGTGGTTCATCTCGGTGTGACTGAGTTTGGAAAATCGGTGGGACCGAGACTACTTATGAGTGTCTATGGCGGTGAAAGTTGCCGATAGTTTAGGAGATGTATCACTAAGCACTTGAGCAACCAGATCATCATCATAACCTCATCCCTTTTAATAGTATTGGCTTTTCCTATGGACTCAATGTGATCTTGGATCACTAAACCAAAAATGGAGTCTTGAGCTTTTGCCAATGCTTGCCTTAGCATTTTGAGGGTCCACCTCTTCATCCTTTTGCCATGCCAATGTGATTGAATTTCTGAAACATACTTGATAAAAGCATTAGTCCAACCACAAAGTATGTTGTCATTAATTACCAAAACCACCCAGGAGCAAATGTGCTTTCAATCTCCCCTTTTGGTAATTGATGGCAACACACAAAACAAGACATCAAAGCTTATTGAAAGAAAGATGAATTATCACGAAAGCTTTGACAAACATGTAGTACAGGCTCCCCTACAAGTGTGCAAGATTTTCATAAATTATGGTTTTGTACTACCACAAGCACACAAGAGAAAGAAGCAAGATGTGCTACATGCAGCTTGGCTATATGCATCAGAGCAGATGAAAAGAAGTGAGTGATAATGCATATGTGCATGGTGATTTCTTGCAAACAAGTATACACAAGCAAGTCACCATCATGCACATTCTGCAAGGTGCATATACTTACCTTGAGGTTCCTTGGCATTGTACCTGAAGAGATAAACTTGGGAAAACAAGGTTAGATAACACAAGAGTATTTCTTCAACCAACTGCAAGAACATCAAGAATACCAAGCCAGGGATGACATGTATAAAGAGTGTCTCATATTGAGCACAAGCTTGAATCAGCAAACATGTCTCCGAAACTAAAAGATTTTCAATGAACTCTGAGAGATTTTGCTTTCCATAAGATATCAATTGTGAAGATTCCTCTCCCTTTGAGTTTTTCTCAGATCAAGGGGTTTGATGGAAAGAGCGAAATTTTCTTATAAGGAAAAACACTGAAGCTTTGATGTGATTCTCTCCCCCTTAAGGTAAGATTGCTCTTCTTCTCCCCCTAAATCTTCTCTTCTCCCCCTAAGTCTTCTCCCCCTTTGACATCAAGTGCCGAAAAGGACAGCAAACTAGGAAGGTCAGGGAAGATGGAAAGAAAGAAGTGGGATCCTTAAGAATCACAACAGGGCAAAACGGAACATGCATAGAGAATCATTGAGTGGAGCTGCAGAAGATGATATCCTAAAAGAAATAAATCGGTGACACCGAACTAAGACGGATCGATGGGTCCGAAAGTCAGGGACTTAGGGTAGATCCTTTTCGGTTAGATCGAAATATTTAAATCGGTGACGCCGAGTTTAATTCCAAGGAAATACAGAAATAATTCAGCTCACTTTGCGAGGAATGTTTCAAAGGATTTGCAATGAATTTGTGAATGATTTTCGAGGAATTGATCAGAGCCAGAAGGATATTCACAAAGACAGAAGAATAGAAATGAAAAAGATTTCTAGATGAAGTTTTTTTTAATGAAATCTCAATGAGAGAACACAAGAGAAAATAGAAAGACTTCAAAACATATGTACTTCATCTAGATAAGGGTCGGTGACAAGGTCACCTATGTTTGAGTATATTGACTTAGGAGTCAAATGAGAACATTTGATCATAGGTCATACTCATCGTTTAAGCTCAAAATGGGGTTGCCATTTTTCCATTAAGCATTGATGTGATCACATCTTATGAAGCTGCTTGTACTCATGTCTTTGAGCAAAGCTCCTTAAAGATGTGAAGAACATACCTTGGGCTTGTTGTTGCTTTGCTCATGTAGGTGAACTTGATGTAGGTGCTCATTGAATGTGAAGTTGGAGCGCCATTTCTATTTGTGTAGTTCATCTTCCTACATGGGTTAGGCAAGCAAGGAAATACTCAAGGATATCCAAGATGACAAGAGTGAAATACTAGATGTATAAAATGTCAAAAAGGATATGTGGAATTTTGTTCCTTGAACTCAACATCCCAAAGTGCTAGATACTTGGTCAATGACAAGATTACTCATGATTTGAGTGTGTGGTAATCTTGTGGAATATAGATCATCCAAGTACCTGCAAGGAGTTAGATGCAATACAAGGAGGCAAATGTGTCCAAGACATATGATCACCATCATAAGAGAAATATCAAGGATTAGTCAAGTGGGCTCATGCCTTGCATGCATCAATGGAGTTTTCACTCCAAGTTTGAAGCATCAATGATGTTCAACTCACTCCTTAAGCGACAAAACACCTTCTCATCAAGAGGTTTTGTAAAGATATCAGCGAGTTGTTTGTCAGTACGAACATGCTTAAGACTGATGTCACCCTTGGCAATGTGATCACGAATAAAGTGGTGACGAACTTCAATATGTTTCATTCGAGAGTGTTGCACGGAATTGTGTCCAATTTTAATCGCACTCTCATTGTCACAAAGAAAGGGAACATGTCTCACATGTATCCCATAATCCTTAAGCGTTTGTGTCATCCATAGCAATTGAGCACAACACTAACCAGCAGCAATATATTCCGCTTGGCGAAGGATAATGATATCAATTTTGTTTCTTGGAGGACCAAGATACAAGGGATCGACCAAGGAATTGACACGCACCGAAGTTGACTTTCTATCAACCACATCACCGGCATAGTCCGAGTCGGAATAGCCAACAAGGTCGAAAGAGGCCCTCCTAGGATACCAAATGCCAAAGTTTGGTGTGTGTATCAAATATCTCACAATCCTTTTAACAGCTTTAAGATGACATTCTTTAGGGCAGCTTGATATCGAGCACACATGCATACACTCAACATTATGTCGACGAGAAGCACAAAGATATAGTAGAGAACCAATCATAGATCGGTAAACCTTTTGATCAACGGGTTCTCCATCTTTTGTCAAGTCATTATGTCCACTTGTAGGCATGGGGGTTCTCATACCTTTGCTTTCTTGCATGTTGAACTTCTTGAAGAGATCCTTGGTGTACTTTGTTTGTGAGACAAAAGTACCCTCCTTAGATTGCTTGATTTGCAACCCAAGGAAGAATTTGAGTTCACTCATCATGGACATCTCATACTTCTCCGACATGAGCTTCCCAAACTTCTCGCTAAAATGAGGGTTAGTTGAAACAAAGATAATATCATCAACATATATTTGGCACACAAATAGTTCACCATCAACCCTTTTCGTGAACAGCGTTGAGTCTATTTTTCCAATCTCAAAGCCTTTTCAAGAAGAAAGCTAGTCAAGATTTGTACCAAGCTCTAGGAGCTTGTTTAAGACCATAAAGAGCTTTGTGCAACTTGTAAACATGATTAGGCTTTTTGGGATTCACAAATCCGGGAGGTTGTTTCACAAATACTTCCTCCTCAATTTCACCATTTAGGAAAGCACTTTTGATATCCATTTGATAGAGAGTAATATCATGGTGATTGGCATAAGCAAGAAGAATGCGAATGGACTCAAGTCTAGCAACGGGGGCATAGGTCTCACCATAGTCCATACCTTCGACTTGAGTGTAACCTTGAGCTACGAGACGAGCCTTGTTGTGGATGACTTGTCCATCTTCATCTTGCTTGTTCCGAAACACCCATTTGGTTCCAATGACGTTTTGATCATCCTTGGGCTTCTCTACCAAAGTCCATACATTGTTCCTCTCGGTTGTGTAGCTCTTCGTGCATAGCGCTCACCCAATCCGGGTCTTCAAGTGCTTCTTCTACCTTCATAGGTTCAATACTAGAGATAAATGAGTAATGCTCACAAAAGTTAGCTAAGCAAGTTTTAGAGCGAGTAATTCTCCCGGAGTCGATGTCGTTCATCATTTGTTCCACGGGATGATTTTTCTTGACTCTTGCTCGGACTCGGGATAGCTTTTGTTGAGGTTGTGGCTGAGCTTCCTCATCATCTTCATCTTCCTCTTCTTCTTCTTCATTGTTGTTGGTGTTGTCTTGAGGCGGTGGAGAAGGAGGTTGTGGTGGATCTTCTTGTTGCACTTCCTCATCTTGGTGAGTTCCGCTTGTGGAGGCCTCCATGTTGCCTTGAGGTTCATCTTGCCGTGAGGTAGGGGGCTCCACATATGTAGATGAGGTACTCTCCTTCACTTCCATGGGACGGATCTTTCCAATAGATAAATCTTGGATGGCTTCCGATGGGTCCTTGTCTCCTACATCAATAGGCATTTGCTCTACTTGCGAGCCATTAGATTCATCAAACTTCACGTCTATCGTCTCTTCAACCTTTCGGGTGAAATTATTGTAGACACGGTAGGTGTGGGAGTTTGATCCATAACCAAGAAAAAAACCTTCATGAGTTTTAGGAGCAAATTTAGACCGACGATGCTTATCAAGGATATAGCATTTCGAACCAAAGACACGAAAGTATCCCACTTGGGGTTTCTTACCGGTGAGGAGCTCGTATGATGTCTTGCCGAGGAGCTTATGAAGATAAAGCCTGTTGATAGCATGACAAGCTGTCTCGACCGCTTCCCCCCAAAAGTGCTTTGGTGTCTTGTATTCATCAAGCATCGTTCTCGCCATCTCTATGAGCGTTCGGTTCTTCCTCTCAACAACTCCATTTTGTTGAGGAGTGTACGTAGCCGAGAACTCATGTAGAATCCCTTCCTCATCGAGAAAAGAGTCTACATTGGCGTTCTTGAACTCCGTTCCATTGTCACTCTGAACTTTCTTGATCTTCACTTCAAATTGATTTTGGGCCTTTCTGGCAAAGGTTTTGAAGATCCTCTGAACCTGCGATTTGTCATCAAGGAAAAATACCCACGTAAATCTGGAATAATCATCAACTATAACTAGACCAAAGGAGTTACCATGAAGGCTTTTGTAAGCATTGGGACCGAAGAGATCCATATGAAGAAGCTCAAGCGGTCTCCTTGTGGTCATGATGTTCTTCACGGGATGACTTCCACCTACTTGTTTTCCTGCTTGACAAGCACTACAAAGTCTATCTTTGTCAAAGAAAACATCTTTAACGCCAAGAATATGATCACCTTTGATTAGCTTGTCTAGATTACGCATACCAACATGTCCAAGCCTTCTATGCCATAACCAACCTTTAGCGGATTTAGCAATGAAGCAAGCTCTAGGTTGGACTTTCTTAGTGAAATCAACAATATATAGATCACCTCTACGGATACCGGTAAATGCCATGTTATGATTATCACGACGAAAGACTTGGCAATCTACTTCGGTGAATAGCACATTGAATCCAAAGTCAGCTAATCTAGACACGGAAAGTAAATTGTATCCAAGTGATTCAACAAGCATGACATTTTGAATAGAGCTATCATGAGATATGGCCACCTTACCAAGGCCAAGTACCTTACCCTTGGAGTTGTCTCCAAAAGTAACATACTTGCGTGGACCATCGTTCTTTGCAAGCTCTCGAAACATGTCTTCGTCTCCGGTCATGTGGTCGGTGCATCCACTATCAAGAATCCACTCTTTTCCGCGGATATGTAGTCTCTCGATTCGCCATAAGATTGAGACTCTTCATGATCTTGTCTAGCTCGGTGTCCGAATCGGAGTAATCATCATCATGCTCATGCTCATCATCATATTGACCCATCGATTGTTCATCATCAACACCTAGGTCAATTTGACAACTACTTGCATTAGTTTTGTCAATGTGACAATAATCATCGGAATGCAATACAAGAGCATTTCTAATTAGAACATTGATAAGACCGGGATCACCCTTCTTTTTCATAAGATCACGAAGCTCAAAGAAGCATTTATCAAAGTTGGGATCATTAGGGCATCATATCAAATTCAATAGTCTTGTATAGAATTTCATCAAGACCTCTCAAAGAGTAGTCCGGATAAAGTTCTTCCAAGAACTTCCACATAGCATAGGCGCACTCAAAGTTTGTAACGAGCTTAAGCAAGTTATCGGGTAACCCTCTAATGATAAGATTTACAGTTCTAAGGTTACGAAGCAAATCAAGCTCTTCATCCATGGTAGGGTGCAAGGGGTCAAATGGAGGCACATAGGGGGTCTCAACATATTTGCGCAAGTTGTACATCTTAAAGATAATAAGCATTTCAATCCTCCACGAGTTATAGGACACTCCATTAAGAATAGGCACTCTATGGCTAACACTCCCAAACGTGAACACGCCCATCTTCCTCCAATGGTGTGTAAACCAAAGCAATGGAGACCAATGCTCGATACCAATTGTAGGATCAAGAAGGTGAGAGTGTCTAGAGGGGGTGATTAGACTACTCGACAAGATAAAAATTCAGTCTTTTATCAAGGATAGATTTTGGCAGATTTTGCATAACACACACAAGTCAAGTAGCACACTACACATGCAATTCTAGAGTATGGGCAGCGGAAAGTAAATTGCACAAGTAGTGAAGAGAAGTGGAGAAGATCAAACGCAATTTGGAGACGCGGTGATTTTTCTCGTGGTTCCGATAGGTGGTGCTATCGTACTTCCACGTTGATGGAGACTTCAACCCACGGAGGGTAACGGCTGCGAGAGTCCACGGAGGGCTCCACCCACGAAGGGTCCACGAAGAAGCAACCTTGTCTATTCCATCATGGCCTACACCCACGGAGGGCTAGCCTTACTCGGGTAGATCTTCACGAAGTAGGCGATCTCCTTGCCCTTACAAACTTCTTGGTTCAACTCCACATCTCGACGGAGGCTCCCAAGCGACACCTAACCAATCTAGGAGGCACCACCCTCCAAAAGGTAATAGATGGTGTAGATGATGATGAACTCCTTGCTCTTGTGCTTCAAATGATAATCTCCCCAACACTCAACTCTCCTCACCGATTTGGCTGTGGTGGAAGAAAGGATTGAGTGGAAAGCAACTTGGGAAGGCTAGAGATCAAGCTTCATATGGTGGGAGTCGAGCAACTTGATCTCAACACAAGGGTAGGTAGTTCTCTTCTCGAAATGTAAGGTAGGAGTGGTAGTTCTTTCTGATGGCTCTCTCCACGAATGAAGAGGGGGTGGAGGGGTATTTATAGCCTCCACACAAAATCCAACCGTTACACACATTTGAGCAATCTCGGTGGGACCGAAGTTGACAACTCGGTGAGACCGAAAGTTCAAATAATGTGAACGTTGGGATTTTCGGTGGGACCGAAAATACAATCTCGGTTAGTCCGATTCGTGCAATGACAAGAGCATGCCAATTTCAGTGAGACCGACTTCATCATATCGGTGACACCGATTTGATGACAGAAGGTTACAGAAGCTTGGCAACTCATTTTTCGGTGAGACCGAGTTCTGGATCGGAAAATCGGAGTTTTCTAGGGTTTGGCTTATGGCTGAGGTGGTTCATCTCGGTGTGACTGAGTTTGGAAAATCGGTGGGACCGAGACTACTTATGAGTGTCTATGGCAGTGAAAGTTGCTGATAGTTTAGGAGATGTATCACTAAGCACTTGAGCAACCAGATCATCATCATAACCTCATCCCCTTTTAATAGTATTGGCTTTTCCTATGGACTCAATGTGATCTAGGATCACTAAACCAAAAATGGAGTCTTGAGCTTTTGCCAATGCTTGCCTTAGCATTTTGAGGGGTCCACCTCTTCAGTCCTTTTGCCATGCCAATGTGATTGAATTTCCTAAAACATACTTGATAAAAGCATTAGTCCAACCACAAAGTATGTTGTCATTAATTACCAAAACCACCCAGGGAGCAAATGTGCTTTCAACTATGCGTCCCCCACCAGCCTGGTAAAACTCGCTTATCTCCCAAGCGCCACCATCAATGGCGCGGTTGGGTTACCCACGTCCGTATTGATGAGGATCCCGGAATAAGGGGAACACGATCTCTGTTTCGACAAGACGTGCCAAGGAAACCGCTTCGCTAAACGTGCTGAGATGGTATAATTCAAACAAAGGCTTGGTGGCGGTGTGATGTCACGCTGCATAATACGTCAGCAGATTGATCTAGTGTATATTTTATTCTCTCTACGGTGGAATGTGGAAATTATTTTTGCAGAGCCGGACACTATCCTGGTGTTCATGATCTTCTCTGGATTATTCAAGGGAGGAACTCGCCTTGCAATGCCGAACATTATGTACGCCGGACTTATCGTCATTGAAGACTGGTTCAGGGGCTACTGAGGGAGTCCTGGACTAGGGGGTGTCCGGACAGCCGGACTATCATTATCCGCCGGACTCCAAGACTACGAAGATAGAAGATTGAAGACTCCGGCTCGTGTCCGGAAGGTACTTTCCTTGGCGTGGAAGGCAAGCTTGGCAATACGGATATGTAGATCTCCTATCATTGTAACCGACTCTGTGTAACCCTAGCCTCTCCGGTGACTATATAAACCGGAGGGCTTTAGTCCGTAGGACAACATACATTACAACAATCATACCATAGGCTAGCTTCTAGGGTTTAGCCTCCTTGATCTCGTGGTAGATCCACTCTTGTACTACCCATATCATCAATATTAATCAAGCAGGGCGTAGGGTTTTACCTCCATCGAGAGGGCCCAACTCAGGTAAAAACATCGTGTCCCTCGTCTCCTGTTACCATCCGCCTAGACGCACAGTTCGGGACCCCCTACCCGAGATCCGCCGGTTTTGACACCGACAGGGTGGTTCTACATCACGGAGCCGCGCGGCACCAACTGGGCAGCGACTCCCGCATTCCGGTCTAGAGTCCCGATGCGGCTCACCTCCTAGCAAGAGAAAGGCCTGACCTGGTCTTCTTCGGACGAGCTGATGGCGCTCTAGACGCGCGTTCAGAACATGATAAACAAGAGAATCAAGCTCGTCAACATGATCCAGGTGATGCTTGTCCGCCGAATCCTTCCATGTCAATGCCGGACTTGCCATCTATGGGAGTTCGATCCGGCCGAGCACCAGACCCTACTGGAGCTCTTCGACACGACGCACGAAGACATCTGGAAGGTGCTCTTCAAGGCTAACGAGGCACCGCCGCCCACGACCGAGGATCATGGGCATGACTTAACTCACGCTGCTAATCCGGTAAGTTCTTTTTTGTTCTGTAGGCATACCCTTTAATTGCATATTCGAGAAAGGCATCTAAGCCTCCTTATTAATTTTCTCAGGCCTGGACAGAGATGGGGGAGCGGATTAACTGTCCGGCTCCACTGCCCGAAGACCCAGAAGTCCCACTTCTGGCGAAGATGCTGGTTTCGGCACCTTATCAGGTGCCGGAGAAGAAGGCCAACGGGACCAGAGGTGGTCCCCGCCACAAGGGCAATTCGGACGTGACGTCGGAAGAAGCCGATGCTCACTCCTCTGCCGCCGAGGACGACGAGGAAGAGGAGGAGGAAGAAGAAAGCCATTCCCCCCTGCGAGGGGGGGGGAGAAAGAAGAGGATGGCCTCCACGCGTCTGGAGGCCGAGGCGTCCAAGAAGGGGAAAACCTCCCTTCCGGACAGCTCTGCAGCGACTACTGACAGCAGCTGGGAGTGGGAGCCCAGGGACAAGCCCCTGGCCAAATCATAAGTGTCGGACATGCTCATATATCCGGCCTTTTTTACTTCATTGTTTTAATGTGCTGAATTATCCATTTGCAGTTCGGCTCGGTCCAACCTCGAGCAATCCTTATCTTCGGAGGATTCGCTGGACCCGGCGGCGATGGACAGCGGGACCCTTCCAGCGGCCTCCTCTCCCAGGGACCTGGATGGCACCGAGGCGTCGTCCCGAAGGATCCCAAGCCTGGGGGAGATTTAGGAGGCCGTCAGGGGGGCGCCAGAGGGCGAGGCCTCGGCTGTCGGACACATGGGAGAGCAAACCCCCATGGATACTAACGATGGGGGCCGCATCCAGTTCATCCCCCAACTAAATATAGTTCCGAAGACATATACAGCTCCGGAATCAGGCCAACCACCTCTTTCAAAAGAAGGCGGTGCGTCTATTCCACCGATGGCCTCTGTCCATCCAGAGGCAACGGATAATTTGCTGGAAGTGCTGCAAGGCGCTTCCATTGTTGACGAACACCGTACCCTTATGGGTACGATGATTGAGAGGATCTAGTCCACGAAGAGCGGACTGACTGAAGCGTGCACAAGCCTTCGAACAGGCTTTGAGGTAAGCAACATGACTATAAGAAGAATGTCATAGTATAGACAGTAGCCCCTGATACTCTGTCCGGTGTTCAGAAAGAAAAGCCGAACAGAGGATCATATAATTTTCATAGGAGTCTAACTTAATATGTCTATGTGAATAAGCTGGCATCGCTGCTGGCTGTGACCTCACATACTGCGGAACTCTCCGGACTACAACAAAGTCTGGCACGGACCAAGGAGGAGCTCGGCCGTACGAAGAAGCAGCTGGAAGATAAACAGGGTATGCAATAACCTTGTATATATGCAGGAAGGAAGAATGATTTGTGCTGACTAAAGTGCCATTTGATTTGTTAGGAGCAGCGACCGAGGTGGAGACCCTCAAGAAGGCGCTGGCCGAGGTCGAGGAGAAAACGGCCAAGGAAAAGGCCACTCGTGAGCAACACGAGCCCAGGGTCAGTGAGGTCCAACAGGAGCTCCACGACGCCGTCAAGAAGTGCGAGTCCTTGGAGCGCGACCTTAAGGATCAAGGGTCCGAACTCATCAAGGCCCGCCAAAGCACACACGATGCCCGGGCTGAAGCCCAGGGTGCCCTCCAGGAAATCCAGGAGGCCAGGAAAATCATGGCGGGTAAGGCCTTTATTTTGCAGAGCAAATATATGAAGAAAAGGTTCCTATTACTGACCCGGATTTGGAGCTCTCCAGGGGGGTTTGCAGATCTGCCGCACATCGTTTCCGATGCTGCGGAATTTTTCCAAGCCGAAGAGGGGAGCTCTATGGAGGCGCTATTTTGGTCGCAATACCTTGCGCCAGAATACCCGGTGCCATTGAGTGATCAGCTAAAACAACTGGTCGAACTGCACAAGCCGACCGAACTAGCCATGAAGGACATGATAATCTGGCTCTAGCCTGCCGATGTCATCCCCAGCGGCTACTTCGGGATCGTGAAGCGGCTCGTTAGTGCCTGCCCTCGGCTGGATGCCATCAAGCGGTCAGTCTGCATTGAAGGCGCGCGAATGGCCTTCGCCCGAGTCAAGATGCATTGGGCAAAGATGGATGCCATGAAGCTTATGACAGAGGGACCGCCCGCGGGCAAGGAGCACCGCACCCCTGAACTGTATTTTGACAATGTCATGGAGGGGTCCCGCATTGTTGCGGAGCGATGTGCAAAGGATGTTATGTTTCCCTGAATACATTTATGCTATCCTGTCGTGTATGATGAAATAAGATCATTATATAATATAATGCTTGTTATTTTAAAATTTTACGTCCTGTGCGGCCGTATTGTGAAATCTGAGAGTTGGTCAGTCATCGGCTTTTGCCCCCACGTAGGTGGTACAGGGGTGTTCGGGATAAATCTAAACACTCTTTAACCAAGGTTTTGGTCCTTTAAGGAGGTGTTTAGCGCAACGAACCAGGCAATCGGACTATGCGGCTTTATTTCTAGCCATAGGAGTTTGACAAGAAAAATTTAGGCACAGCCCCTGGTGTTCGAAAGTCCAAACTTGGGGTGCTATGCACACCTGATCGGATGGAAACCGATTCATCGCATAATGCGGAAAAAATCGCTACAGATTTGTAACCTCTCGAACAGCTAACCGGCTCTCGCCGCATCATGACAGTCAGTTTTCGGCTTTCTCGACTGAGGTACTCATCCGGAAGAACCAGGACACAATCGCAGTAGTTCTCCCTTTACTACCCTAGCCAATATAGCGGAAGGTAAGGTAGTAAGCACAGGAGCCGGGCAACCCAACTATTGACCAAAGACATGATTCAGAGCCGATGCATATAATGCTATAAGTTTGGGGTGCCGAACTGTACTATAAAAAGTGTTCGGACTTTGATGCTGTAGTATGGGGCATAATGAAGCCCCCTGGCGAATTGAGACGTACCATAGTGTATGGGTGCAAAAAATATTAAGGGAAAATGAAAATAAAGTAATAGGCTAATGCTGCAGAAATTGGCCCGCAAACTGTTTTCCATTGTTGTTTGATTAATACGTCAAAGCATATTTTGTACAAATAGTGTGATAAGAAAAATGGCTATTTGACATGCCACGACCAAGGGCGACCTGTGTGCGGATTTTTAAAACCGGTATAACGATCGTTAGCAGAGACCACCTGGGGGTTCCCTTGTATGTCAAAGCTTCTTGCCTTCTTGGTGTATCTGGAGCCTCTATAGGTCCGTCGATGAGGTCACGAGGAGCTACCTAGGAAAGAAAAGACACCTGAAAAGAAAAACGAAAAGTGAAAGTATGTGGATCCGAGAGCGGTTAAGCCGTATTATGGACCGCGATCTAGATGTGCCTCCGTCTATGCCCATGGTATTTTGAGTGCGTAGTTATGTACGCGTGGTACGAGTGTCGCCGCTTGGTCGGGACTAGGACAGAGGCAAAATTGCTAGTCGAGCTCTGGACGAGCTGGACTGTCCTGCTGTAGAGTAGTTCGGACTCGCTTGACGGTGTCCGGGAGCTTGGCTGCCAATTTGAGGTTTTGCCCGAAAAGGCTGCTCTATACGTCTGCTGCAAGGGCCGTGGTGTGCTCCTCAGTGCGGAGGGAGCGTTCCGTGTTTCCATTGACTGTTATAACCCCGCATGGTCCGGGCATCTTGAGCTTGAGATAGGCGTAGTGCGGCACCGCATTGAATTGAGCGAATGCGGTTCGTCCGAGCAGTGCATGGTAGCCACTGTGGAATGGGACTATATCGAAGATTAGTTCTTTGCTTTAGAAATTATCCGGAGATCCGAAGACCACTTCCAGTGTGATTGAGCCCGTACAGCAGGCCTCTACACCTGGTATGACACCTTTAAAGGTGGTTTTGGTGGGTTTGATCCTTGAGGGGTCGATACCCATTCTGCGCACTGTATCTTGATAAAGCAGGTTCAGGCTATTGCCGCCATCCATGAGGACTCGCGTCAGATGGAACCCATCAATAATTGGGTCAAGGACCAGTGCGGCTGAACTGCCATGACGGATACTGGTTGGATGATCCCTGCGATCAAAGGTGATCGGGCAGGATGACCATGGATTGAACTTTGGGGCGACTGGCTCTATCGCATAGACGTCCCTGAGTGCGCGCTTGCGCTCCCTCTTGGGGATATCGGTAGCATATATCATGTTCACCGTTTTGACTTGGGGGGAAACTTCTTCTGTCCCCCTGTGTTCGGTGGCTAGGGCTCCTCATCGTGGTCCTCACTTTGGGACCCCTTCTCCTTGTTCTCGGCATTTAACTTGCCGGCCTATTTAAAAACCCAACACTCTTTGTTGGAATGATTGGCTGGTTTATTAGGGGTGCCATGGATCTGACATGGACGTTCGAGTATGTGGTCCACACTGGACGGGCCCGGATTGTTTCTTTTATACGACTTCTTCCACTGACTGGGTTTAGAGCCGCTAAATCTGGCGTTGAGACCGCCGTGTCTTCCGCGTTGTCGCCATTGTTTCGACGCTTGTGTCTGTTGCGTCGGGGCTTGCCGTTGCTGTTTCTGGCTTCGGAAGTGCCAGGTTCACATGTGTTGTTATTGCTACGGGCTAGCCAGCTATCTTCACCCGCACAAAAGCGGGTCATGAGTGCCGTGATGGCTGCCATGGACTTCGGCTTTTCTTGGCCGAGGTGTCGGGCGAGCCATTCCTCACGGATGCTGTGTTTAATGGCCGCTAGGGCTTCAGCGTCCGAACAATCGACGATCTGGTTCTTTTTAGTTAAGAACCTAGTCCAGAATTTTCTGGCTGACCCTCCGGGTTGTTAAACTATGTGACTTAAGTCGTCGGCATCCGGAGGTCGGACATATGTCCCTTAGAAGTTGTCGAGGAAGGCATCTTCCAAGTCCTCCTAGCTGCCAATGGAATTTTCGGGCAGGGTGTTCAACCAGTACCTGGCTGGTCCCTTGAGTTTGAGCGGGAGGTATTTGATGGCGTGAAGATCATCGCTGCGGGCCATATGAATATGGAGAAGAAAATCCTCAATCCATACCGCGGGGTCTGTTGTGCCATCATATGATTTGATGTTCACGGGTTTAAACCCTTCTTGGAATTCATCTTCCATTACTTCATCAGTGAAGCAAAGGGGGTGTGCGGCGCCTCTATATCGGGCCAAATCGTGACGTAGCTCGGATGGAGTTCGTCTATGGTTTTCGGCCCGGACGTGGTTATGTTTGTCACGTCGAGCCGGATGGCCATCGTCGCGCATCGGGGCACGTCCCTGCAATCCGTAGATTGATCTGGTCTGACCTGCTCTGTTTTCCAGGTCATGCCGCAGGTCATATGTGCATCCTCGAGATGTTGTATTTCTGTTTTTATGGCGAGGTAGTGCAAGCTAATGTTCGGCTCGAGGTGCCTCTTTATCTCGGTCGTGTGGTGGCCGGTCAGCCGCACTATCTTCTGGTAGGACTGGCTCCAACGCCTCATCATCGAACTGTGGTAACAGTTTGCGCTTCGGGTAACTTTTGGTAGGGCGCTCGAGGCCATATTCCTTGGCTGCCAGGACATCAGTCCATCTGTCATTGAGCAGATCTTGATCAGCTCGAAGCTACTGCTGCTTCTTTTTCAGGCTCCTTGTAGTGGCTATCAGACGACGCTTAAAAAGCTCCTGCTCGACAGGCTCCTCAGGCACGATAAAGTCTTCATCGCCGAGGCTCACCTCGTCCTCGGAGAGCGAAAGGTAATTACTGTCCTTCGTGTCATCGGTCGTAGCCTGTTCGTCAGGGCTAGCTTGCTGATGTCTACTACACAACCTTCTTCTTGTAGACGTTGTTGGGCCTGCAAGTGCACAAGTTTGTAGGACAGTAGCAAATTTACCTCAAGTGGATGACCTAAGGTTTATCAATCCGTGGGAGGCGTAGGATGAAGATGGTCTCTCTCAAACAACCCTGCAACCAAATAACAAAGAGTCTCTTGTGTCCCCAACACACCCAATACAATGGTAAATTGTATAGGTGCACTAGTTCGACGAAGAGATGGTGATACAAGTGCAATATAGATAGTAGATATTGGTTTTTGTCATCTGAAAATATAAAAACAGCAAGGTAACTAAGGATAAAAGTGAGCGTAAACGGTATTGCAATGATAGGAAACAAGGCATAGGGTTCATACTTTCACTAGTGCAAGTTCTCTCAACAATAATAACATAGATAGATCATATAACAATCTCTCAACATGCAACAAAGATTCACTCCAAAGCCACTAATAGCGGAGAACAAGCGTAGAGATTATGGTAGGGTACGAAACCACCTCAAAGTTATTCTTTCAGATCAATCTATTGAAGAGTTCGTACTAGAATAACACCTTAAGACACAAATCAACCAAAACCCTAATGTCACCTAGATACTCCATTGTCACCTCAAGTATCCGTGGGCATGATTATACGATATGCATCACACAATCTCAGATTAATCCAACCAACACAAAGTACTTCAAAGAGTGCCCCAAAGTTTCTACCGGATAGTCAAGAAAACGTGTGCCAACCCCTATGCATAGGTTCATGGGCGGAATCCGCAAGTTGGTCACCAAAACATACATCAAGTGGCACATGATATCCCATTGTCACCAAAGATAAACACGGCAAGACATACATCAATTGTTCTCAAATAAAGACTCAATCCGATAAGATAACTTCAAGAGGGAAACTCAGTTCATCACAAGAGAGTAGAGGGGGAGAAACATCATAAGATCCAACTATAATAGCAAAGCTCGCGATACATCAAGATCGTGCCATAGAGAGAACACGAGAGAGAGAGAGAGAGAGATCAAACACATAGCTACTGGTACATACCCTTAGCCCCGAGGGTGAACTATGATAACCCACAAGTATAGGGGATCACAACAGTTTTCGAGGGTAGAGTATTCAACCCAAATTTGCTGATTCGACACAAGGGGAGCCAAAGAATATTCTCAAGTATTAGCAGCTGAGTTGTCAATTCAACCACACCTGGAAACTTAGTATCTGCAGCAAAGTGTTTAGTAGGAAAGTAATATGATAGTGGTGGTAACGGTGACAAAGTAAAGACAGGAAAAGTAATGTTTTTGGTATTTTGTAGTGATTGTAACAGTAGCAACAGAAAAGTAAATAAGTGTAAACCAGTATATGTAAAACTCGTAGGCACCGGATTAGCGATGGATAATTATGCCGGATGTGGTTCATCATGTAACAATCATAACATAGGGTGACACAGAACTAGCTCCAGTTCATCAATGTAATGTAGGCATGTATTCCGTATATAGTCATACGTGCTTATGGAAAAGAACTTGCATGTCATGTTTTGTCCTACCCTCCCGTGGCAGTGGGGTCCTATTGGAAACTAAGGGATATTAAGGCCTCCTTTTAATAGAGAACCGGAACAAAGCATTAGCACATAGTGAATACATGAACTCCTCAAACTATGGTCATCACCGGGAGTGGTCCCAATTATTGTCACTTTGGGGTTGCCGGATCATAACACGTAGTAGGTGACTATAGACTTGCAAGATAGGATCTAAAACTCACATATATTCATGATAACATAATAGGTTTAGATCTAAAATCATGGCACTCGGGCCCTAGTGACAAGCATTAAGCATAGCAAAGTCATAGAAACATCAATCTCAGAACATAATGGATACTAGGGATCGAACCCTAACAAAACTAACTCGATTACATGACAAATCTCATCCAACCCATCACCGTCCAGCAAGCCTACGATGCAATTACTCACGCACGACGGTGAACATCATGAAATTGGTGATGGAGGATGGTTGATGATGACGACGGCGACGAATCCCCCTCTCCGGAGCCCCGAACGGACTCCAGATCAGCCCTCCCGAGAGAGAGTAGGGCTTGGCGGTGGCTCCGTATCGTAAAACGCGATGATTTCTTCTCTCTGATTTTTTCTCCCCGAAAGCCAATATATGGAGTTGGAGTTGGCGTCGGAGGGCCACCAGGGGGCCCACGAGGTAGGGCGGCGCGCCCAGGGGGAGGGGCGCGCCTCCCACCCTCGTGGACAGGGTGTGGTCCCCCTCATCTTTGGCGAGGATTTTCTATTATTTATTCTAAGATATTCCGTGGAGTTTTAGGTCATTCCGAGAACTTTTGTTTTCTGCACATAAAACAACACCATGGCAATTCTGCTGAAAACAACGTCTGTCCGGGTTAGTTCCATTCAAATCTTACAAGTTAGAGTCCAAAACAAGGGCAAAAGTGTTTGGAAAAGTAGATACGACGGAGACGTATCAACTCCCCCAAGCTTAAACCCTTGCTTGTTCTCAAGCAATTCAGTTGACAAACTGAAAGAGAAAAAGAAAAACTTTTACAAACTCTGTTTGCTCTTGTTGTTGTAAACATGAAAATCCAGCATTCAAGTTTCAACAATCATTATGAACTAACCATACTCACAATAACACGTAGGTCTCACAATTACTCATATCAATAGCATAATCAGCTAGCGAGCCATAATAATAAAACTCGGATGACAACACTTTCTCAAAATAATCATAACATGGTATAACAAAATGGTATCACGCTAGCCCTTTCTGAGACCGCAAAACATAAATGCAGAGCACCTTTAAAGATCAAGGACTTACTAAACATTGTAATTCATGGTAAAAGAGATCCAGTCAAGTCATACCCAATATAAACCAATAATAATGAATGCAAACGACAAGTGCTCTCCAAATGGTGCTTTTAATAAGAAGGGTGATGACTCAACATAAAAGTAAATAGATAGGCCCTTCGCAGAGGGAAGCAGGGATTTGTAGAGGTGCCAGAGCTCGGTTTTGAAATAGAGATAAATGATATTTTGAGCGGCATACTTTCATTGTCAACATAACAACTAAAAGACGACGATATCTTCCATGATAAACAGATTATAGGCGGTTCCCAAACAGAATGGTAAAGTTTATACTCCCCCTCCTCCACAAGCATCAATCCATGGCTTGCTCGAAACAATGAGTGCCTCCAACATTCAACGGGTCCCAGGGGGAGTTTTGTTTGCAGTTATTTTGATTTAGTTTGCATAAAGCATGGGACTGGGCATCCCGGATACCAGCCATTTTCTCGTGAATGAGGAGCGGAGTCCACTCCTCTTGAGAATAACCCGCCTAACACGAAAGATAAAGGCAGCTCTAGTTGACATATGAGCTATTCGAGCATGGAAAATAGAATGTTTATTTGAAGGTTTAGAGTTTGGCACATACAAATTTACTTGGAACGGCAGGCAAATACCGCATATAGGAAGGTATAGTTGACTCATACGGCATAACTTTGGGGTTTAAGGAGTTTGGATGCACAAGCAGTATTCCCGCTTAGTACAGGTGAAGGCTAGGAAAAGACTGGGAAGCGACCAACTGAGAGAGCAACAACAGTCGTGAACATGCATTAAAATTAATTCACACCAAATACAAGCATGAGTAGGATATAATCCACCATGAACATAAATATCATGAAGGCTATGTTGATTGGATTCAACTACATGCGTGAACATGTGCCAAGTTGAGTCACTCAATGCATTTAAAGGAGGATACCATCCCATCATACCACATCATAATCATTCTAATAGCATGTTGGCACGCAAGGTGAACCATTATAACTCATAGCTAATCAAGCATGGCACAAGCAACTATAATCTCTAAATGTCATTGTAAATATGTTTACTTCATAATAGCTGAATCAAGAACGATGAATCATCATCTTTACAAAAACAAAAGAGGTCGAGTTCATACCAGCTTTTCTCTTCCCAATAAGTCCATCATATATCATCACTATTACCTTTCACTTGCACGACCGAACGGTGTGTATAATAATAAGAGTGCACGTGCATTGGACTAAGCTAGAATCTGCAAGCATTCAACTCAAGAGAGAAGACAAGTAATATGGGATCTAAGTTAAATAAATAATCATGCATATAAGAGCCACTAAGCATTTTCAATATGGTCTTCTCAACCCCCAAAGAAAAAAAAGAAAAGAAAAACTATTTACACGGGAAAGCTCCCAACAAGTAAAAGAAGAACGAGAAATATTTTTGGGTTTTCTTTTTAATTCTACTACAAGCATGGAAAGTAAACTAACTAATTTTTTTGGTTTTTCTTAAAGTTTATCAAATACACAAGAAGAAAGCTAGAAAAATAAATTTAAACTAACATGGATATTACAGTGAAAGAGTATGAGCACCGACATCTAGCAATGAGTGTGTGTGAACATGAATGTAATGTCGGTGGGAAATATGTACTCCCCCAAGCTTAAGCTTTTGGCCTAAGTTGGTCTATTGCCAGGGATGGCCTGGCGGATATCCGTAGGTGAAGCTGGGGTCGTACTGTGATGAAGAAGACTCCAGCTGCCACTGGCTGGCAGCCTCCTCTGGATCCCAAGAATAAATAGATAGTCGTGGAGGCTCATCTTGTGGCTCCAGCTCTGGGGCTGGTGTAGGGTTCCGATAGGCTTGAACAGCCGACCACGGAACAATGTGAGGTTCTGCAAACAAGTTAAACAAAGAAGGAGCAGGCAAAGTAATAGTCTCAGGGTGATGTTTATCAAAGTATAATTTATATTTAAGCTGCCCATCACGACTCTTAACAAGAAAATCATGCGCTATCATACTCTTGTAATCTAAATAAGCACGGGGCAGCGCTGTTTCTTCTTTCTCCGCATGCCTAATAGGTATTTCAAAATGTTCAGCTAGGCGTGAAGCATAAATGCCTCCAAAAATGGGGCCCTTAGTACGGTTCAGACTTAACCGTCTAGCAACAATTCCACCAATACTAACAGAGTTATCGCGGTATAGACCATGGAGCAAAATAATAATATCAGGAATACTAAGGTTCCCACAGTTCCCGTGTCCAATCAGGCAATGACTAGCAAATAAGGCAAAGTAGCGTAAAACAGGATAATGTATGCTAGTGATCCTTGCATCAGAAACCTTCCTGGTTTCTCCCACCATGATAGTGTTAATAAAAGCTTCTACTTCGCTATGGTGGGGTTCATCTAAGGTGCCCTCAAATGGTATTCTGCAAACCTCATAGAATTCAGCTAATGTCATCTTTTTAACAACGTCATATAAATGAAACTCTACTGTTGGAGGTGATTTCTTAGGGAAAAAGCAGAAGTTTTGCACAAAAGTATTTGTGAGTAAGAGATACTGATGACTTTGGTCGTGGAGGAAGTTGGTGAGGCCGGCGTTCTCAATCAATAAATAGAAATCATCATAAATCCCGGCTCTCCTCAAGAAGTCATCAGAAGGCCATTCACACGGCCGGACCTCCGCGGTGCAAGGTAAATTAAATTTGGGCTTCTCCTCTTCTTCCTTTTGTTTTTCCTTAGAGCTTCGGCTCGACGAGCCCCTAAAAAATTTCTGCATTATTTCTGAAACAATCTGAAATTTTTAGTAAAAGTGAACCAACTTCAATAAAACTGATAGCAACTACTCATATAAGTGCCTAGAGCATATATCAAGCATTAGAACTACTTGGAACCATATAAATTTGACATGCAAGCTCAAGAACATGGTCACCTATGCAGAACAAATTTGCAATGAATAAAGCACTAGAACAAGAACTAATTGGACCAATGGAGGAGTCACATACCAAGGAACAATCTCCCCAAGCAGTTTTGTGAGAGGTGCTTTGAGCAAGGAGATCGAAAATCACAGCAACGGGGGCTGGAACTCGTGCTTGAGTTGGTTTTTCGTGTTTGTGTGAGATAGAGGAAGAAGATGGGTGCAGGAATAAGTGGAGGAGGGCCACCATGGGCCCACGAGGCAGGGGGCGCGCCCAGGGGGTAGGGCGCGCCCTCCACCCTCGTGGCTAGGTGGCAGCTCCCCCCGCGGTGTTTTTTGCACAGTAAATTCTTAAATATTCCCGAAAAAATCATATTAATTTGGCATGGCATTCTGAGGACTTGTATTTTCGGGATATTTTTATATTGCACAGATAAGTCAGGAAACAGACAGAAAAATATTATTTTACTTTATTTCTACTAAATAACAGAAAATATAAAGAGGGTATAGAAAGTTGTGCTTCTAGTTTCATCCATCTCGTGATCATCAAAATGAACGCACTAACAAGGTTGATCAAGTCTTGTTAACAAACTCATTCCGAATAATCGTGGAACCGGAGAAATTTCGAATGACACTAAGTTACCTCAACGGGGATATGAAAATCCCCAACAATAAGAATATCATACCTTTTCTTGACAGTAGGGAGAGGAAATTCAAAACCTCCAATTATAATTGATGGATTTTTCCCAATAGAGTTGATACTATAAACTTGAGGTTGTTTCCTCGGAAAATGTACCGTATGCTCATTACCATTAACATGAAAAGTGACATTGCCTTTGGTGCAATCAATAATAGCCCCTGCAGTATTAAGGAAAGGTCTTCCAAGAATAATAGACATACTGTCATCCTCGGGAATATCAAGAATAACAAAGTCCGTTAAAATAGTAACATTCGCAACTACAACAGGCACATCCTCACAAATACCGACAGGTATAGCACTTGATTTATCAGCCATTTGCAAAGATATTTCAGTAGGTGTCAACTTATTCAAGTCAAGTCTACGATATAAAGAGAGAGGCATAACACTAACACCGGCTCCAAGATCACATAAAGCAGTTTTAAAATAATCTCTTTTAATGGAGCATGGTATAGTAGGTACTCCTGGATCTCCAAGTTTCTTTGGTATTCCACCCTTAAAAGTATAATTAGCAAGCATGGTGGAAATTTCAGCTTCAGGTATCTTTCTTTTATTAGTAATAATATCCTTCATATACTTAGCATAAGGATTTGTCTTGAGCACATCAGTTAATCGCATACGCATAAAAGATGGGTCTAATCATTTCAAAAAGCGCTCAAAATCCTCATCATCCTTTTTCTTGGATGGTTTGAAGCAAAAGGCATGGGTTTCGAACCCATGGTTCCCTTTCTTTACCATGTTTCCTAGCAACAAAGTCTCTTTTATCATAATGTTGATTCTTTGATTGTGGGTTATCAAGATCAACAACAGGTTCAACTTCTACATCATTATCATTACTAGGTTGAGCATCAACATGAACATTATCATTAACATTATCACTAGGTTCATGTTCATCACCTGATTGTGTTTCATCATCAGAAACAAAGATATCATTTGGATTATCAGGTGGTTCAGCAATAGGTTCACTAGAAGTTTGCACAGTCCTATCATTTTTCTTTTTCTTCCTCATAGAAGAACTAGGCATATCAATATTATTTCTCTAAGAATCTTGCTCGATTCTCTTAGGGTGGCCTTCAGGATACAAAGGTTCCTGAGTCATTCTACCGGTTCTAGTAGCCACTCTAACAACATAATCATTTTTCTTACTATTCATTTCATCAAGCACTTCTTTCTGAGCTTTAAGTACTTGTTCTACTTGAGTGGTAACCATAGAAGCATGTTTGCTAACAAGTTTAAGTTCACCTCTAATATCAGCCATATAATCACTCAAGCGTCTAATCATAAAGGTATTCTGTTTTAATTGTCTACCAAAATAAGCATTAAAGTCATCTTGCTTAAACATAAAGTCATCAAACTCATCCAAGCACTGACTAGCAATTTTAGTAGGAGGAACTTCAGCTTTATCATATCTATAGAGAGAATTTACCTTTACTACCTGTGTCGGGATATCGGGAGGTTCTTCAGTAAATAAGTAATTGAGATCATATACTTCTTCAACAGGTGGTAAATTAAGACCATGTATTTCTTCAATAGGAGGTAAATTCTTAACATCTTCAGCTTTAATACCTTTTTCTTTCATAGATTTCTTTGCCTCTTGCATATTTTTGGGACTGAGAAATAGAACACCTCTCTTCCTCGGAGTTGGTTTAGGAATAGGCTCAGTAATTGGCTCAGGAGCTGGCTCAGGAGTTGGCTCAGGAGTTGGCTCAGGAGGTGCCCAATTATTTTCATTTGCCAACATATTATTCAATAAAATTTCAGCGTCATCCGGTGTTCTTTCCCTGAAAAGAGAACCAGCACAACTATCCAGGTAATCTCTGGAAGCATCAGTTAGTCCATTATAAAAGATATCAAATATTTCAGGTTTCTTAAGAGGATGATCAGGCAAAGCATTAAGTAACTTGAGAAGCCTCCCCCAAGCTTGTGGGAGACTCTCTTCTTCAATTTGCACAAAATTGTATATTTCCCTCAAAGCAGCTTGTTTCTTATGAGCAGGGAAATATTTAGCAGAGAAGTGATAAATCATATCCTGGGGACTTTGCACACAACCAGGATCAAGATAATTAAACCATTTCTTAGCATCACCCTTTAATGAGAATGGAAATATTTTGAGCAAAAAAAGGTGGCGCGATCTCTGATTATTAGTAAATAGGCCAGCTATATCATCTAACTTACGAAGATGTGCCACAATAGTTTCAGATTCATAGCCATAAAAAGGTTCAGATTCAACCAAAGTAATTATATCTGGATCGACAGAAAAATCATAATAATCCAGATCAGGAACACAGATAGGTGAAGTAGCAAAAGCAGGGTCGGGTCTCATCCTACCTCTAAAAGATTCTTTACTCCACTTAATTAGCAACCTCTTACATTTAAGACTATCCTGGCAAGCAAGAACAGCTTCAATAGATTCAACATTAAGAAGATAACCCTCAGGAATAGCAGGCATAGGTTCATCATCACTCACATCATCGTGTTCAGGTTCAATAATTTCTCTTTCTCTAGACCTAGCAATTTGCTCATCAAGATATTCACCAAGTGGCACAGTAGTATCAAGCATAGAAGTAGTTTCATCATAAGTATCATGCATAGCAGAAGTGGCATCATCAATAACATGCAACATATCGTAATCAATAGCGAGAGTAGGTTTAGGTGTCGCAAACTTACTCATAACAGAAGGAGAATCTAGTGCAAGGCTAGATGGCAATCCCTTACCTCCCCTCGTAGTTGAGGGCAAAATAGTAGTTCGATCATCTTTCAAGTTCTTCATAGTGTCCAGCAGATATAAATCCCAAGTGACTCAAAGAATAGAGCTATGCTCCCCGGCAACGGCACCAGAAAAAGGTCTTGATAACCCACAAGTATAGGGGATCGCAACAGTTTTTGAGGGTAGAGTATTCAACCCAAATTGGTTGATTCGACACAAGGGGAGCCAAAGAATATTCTCAAGTATTAGAAGCTGAGTTGTCAATTCAACCACACCTGGAAACTTAATATCTGCAGCAAAGTGTTTAGTAGCAAAGTAATATGATAGTGGTGGTAACGGTAACAAAGTAAAGACAACAAAAAGTAATGTTTTTGGTATTTTGTAGTGATTGTAACAGTAGCAACGGAAAAGTAAATAAGTGTAAACCAGTATATGGAAAACTCGTAGGCACCGAATTAGTGATGGATAATTATGCCGGATGTGGTTCATCATGTAACAGTCATAACATAGGGTGACACAGAACTAGCTCCAGTTCATCAATGTAATGTAGGCATGTATTCCGTATATAGTCATATGTGCTTATGGAAAAGAACTTGCATGACATCTTTTGTCCTACTCTCCCGTGGTAGCGGGGTCCTATTGGAAACTAAGGGATATTAAGGCCTGCTTTTAATAGAGAACCAGAACAAAGCATTAGCACATAGTGAATACATGAACTCCTCAAACTATGGTCATCACCGGGAGTGGTCCCGATTATTGTCACTTCGGGGTTGCCGGATCATAACACATAGTAGGTGACTTGTAACGCCCTCGATGCGGCTATAGCTCCCACGTGTCAAAGCACGACTTAGAGGCATAACCGCATTGAAAGAAATGTCGCAAATGAGGTAATCTTCACACAACCCATGTAATACATAAGGGAAAGAGATACATAGTTGGCTTACAATCGCCACTTCACACAATGACATGAATAAAGCATTACATCATCTAGATACAATCAAGGTCCGACTACGGAACCAAAATAAAAGAAGAACCCCAAATGCGACAAAGGTCCCGATCGACCCCAACCGGGCTCCACTCTTGATCAACTAGAACGAAACAACACAAAGGGCAAGATCTTCATCGAGCTCCTCCTTGAGCTTGGTTGCGTCACACCGCTTCGGTAACATAGGCACCGCAAACTGGTTTTGGAAGTATCTGTGAGCCACGGGGACTCAGCAATCTACACCCGCGAGATCAAGACTATTTAAGCTTATAGGAAGGATGTAGTAATGAGGTGGAGCTGCAGCAAGCGACTAGCATATATGGTGGCTAACATACGCAAATGAGAGCGAGAAGAGAAGGCAAAGCACGGTCGATAAAAGTATGATCAAGAAGTGATCCTATAGCAACCTACGTCAAGCATAACTCCAACACCGTGTTCACTTCCCGGACTCCGCCGAGAAGAGACCATCACGATTACACACGCGGTTGATGTTTTTTAATTAAGGTCAACTTCGGGTTTTCTACAACCGGACATTAACAAATTCCCATCTGCCACATAACCGTGGGCACGGCTCTCGAAAGTTTATACCCTGCAGGGGTGTCCCAACTTAGCCCATGACAAGCTCTCGCGATCAATGAAGGAATAGACCTTCACCCGAGACACTCCGATCAGACTCGGTATCCCGGTACATCAAGACATTTCGACAATGGTAAAACAACACCAGCAAAGCCGCCCGATGTGCCGAAAAATCCCGATAGGAGTCGCACGTACCTCGTTCTCAGGGCACACCGGATAGGTCAGCCTACGAGTAAAACCAGCCCTCGAGTTGCCCCGAGGTGGCCCCGCAGTCTGCCCGTTTCGGACCAACACTCAAAGGAGCACTGGCCCGGGGGGGCTAAAATAAAGATGACCCTCGGGCTCCGGAAACCCAAGGGAAAAAGGGCTAGGTTAGGCAATTGGTAAAACCAAGGTTGGGCCTTGCTGGACAAGTTTTATTCAAAGCGAACTATCAGGGGGGTCCCATAAATCACCCGACCGTGTTAGGAACGCAAAATCCGGGAACATAACACCGGTATGACGAAAACTAGGGCGGCAAGAGTGGAACAAAACACCAGGCATAAGGCCGAGCCTTCCACCCTTTACCAAGTATATAGATGCATTAATTAAATAAGATATATTGTGATATCCCAACAAGTAAACATGTTCCAACAAGGAACAACATCTCCATGTTCCAACAAAGAACAAACTTCAATCTTCACCTGCAACTAACAACGCTATAAGAGGGGCTGAGCAAAGCGGTAGCATAGCCAATCAACGGTTTGCTAGGAATGGTGTCAAAGGTTAAAGGTTTGACATGGCAACTTGGGAGGCTGACAAGCAAATGGTAGGCATCGTAGCATTGGCATAGCAAAAGAGCGAGCAAACTAGCATAGCAAAGATAGTAGTGATTTCGAGGGTATGATCATCTTGCCTGAAATCCCGCAAGGAAGAAGAACAAGTCCATGAAGAAGACAAACGGACGTAGTCGAACAAATCCTCACAACTCCGGAACGAAACCGAAGCTAACAAGAGAAGCAAACCGGAAAGAAACAAACAACATGGTAAACACACAAGCATAAACAAGTCAAGATGCACAAACAAGTATGATGCATGTCCGGATTAATGAGGCATGGCATGGCAATATGCACAAACAAAACTACAAGTTAAATGGAGCCCAATATGCAACGAGTTGCATATTGACGAAACACCACATCAATTATTTAGTTCTCTCTTGGTTATGAACAAAACAAGATTAAATGTTGGTTAACATGGCAAGAGGTGAAGCATAATTAAACTAGCTATTTAGGCAAGTTTAAATGAGGCCAGAACAACAAACAACACTTCCGATAAATCCTCATGTTATTTAGCAATTTAATGTAACAACAATTTTAAACATTTTAAATGTTGTTATCATGATGCGAATGACGGAAGGAAAAAGGTGCCACGGCGGTGAAAGGTGCCACGAAAATGTTGGCATGAGCATGTTATGAAGCATTTGTCGCCATGGCGGAAGGAAAAAAGTGCCACGGCGGTGAAACGGAAATGGTGCCACGGCAACATTCCAGTCCCAATAACTCATGGAGGTACCGGTGTAAAAGGAAGTGTGACGTGAGCGAGTCATGCAAGATGGTGGGGTGATCCCGGATTACAGGGTTCCCACGGGTCGACGGCATGGCAAACAATGAGGAACTTGTGAAGGAAATATGCCCTAGAGGCAATAATAAAGTTATTATTTATTTCCTTATTACATGATAAATGTTTATTATTGATGCTAGAATTGTATTAACCGGAAACATAATACATGTGTGAATATATAGACAAGCAGTGTCACTAGTATGCCTCTACCGGACTAGCTTGTTAATCAAAGATGGTTAAGTTTCTAACCATAGACAAAGGAGTTGTCATTTGATTAACAAGGTCACATCATTAGTTGAATGATCTGATTGACATGACCCATTCCATTAGCTTAGCACCCGATCGTTTAGTATGTTGCTACTGCTTTTATCCATGACTTATACATGTTCCTATAACTATGATATTATGCAACTCCCGTTTGCCGGAGGAACACTTTGGGTACTACCAAACGTCACAACGTAACTGGGTGATTATAAAGGAGTACTACAGGTGTCTCCAAAGGCAGATGTTGGGTTGGCGTATTTCGAGATTAGGATTTGTCACTCCGATTGTCGGAGAGGTATCTCTGGGCCCTCTAGGTAATGCACATCACTTAAGCCTTGCAAGCATTACAACTAATGAGTTAGTTGCAAGATGATGTATTACAGAACGAGTAAAGAGACTTGCCGGTGACGAGATTGAACTAGGTATTGGATACCGACGATCGAATCTCGGGCAAGTAACATACCGATGACAAAGGGAACAAACGTATGTTGTTATGCGGTCTGACCGATAAAGATCTTCGTAGAATATGTAGGAGCCAATATGGGCATCCAGGTCCCGCTATTGGTTATTGATCGCAGACGTGTCTCGGTCATGTCTACATTGTTCTCGAACCGTAGGGTCCGCACGCTTAAGGTTTCGATGACGGTTATATTATGAGTTTGTATATTTTGATGTACCGAAGGAGTTCGGAGTCCCGGATGTGATCACGGACACGACGAGGAGTCTCGGAATGGTCGAGACGTAAAGATTGATATATTGGACAGCTATGTTCGGACATCGGAATGGTTTCGAGTGGTTTGGATAATACCGAGTCTTTGGAGGGTTACCGAACCCCGGGAAGTAATGGGCCTTAATGGGCCATGAGGGAGAGAGAGGGCTGCGCCAGAGGTGGCGCGCGCCCCCCCCCCCCATGAGGAGTCCAAATTGGAGAAGGAGGGGCGCGCCCCTTTCCTCTCCTCTCCCTCTCCTTCCTTCCCCTTCCCTCCTAGTTGGACTAGGAAAGGGGAGTCCTACTCCCACTAGGAGGAGGACTCCCCCTCCCTTGGTGCACCTCTCTAGGGCCGGCCGGCCCTCCCCCTTGCTCCTTTATATATGGGGGCAGGGGGGCACCCTAAGACACACAAGTTGATCCTTGAGATCGTTCCTTAGCCGTGTGCGGTGCCCCCCCTCCACCATATTCCACCTCGGTCATATCGTAGTAGTGCTTAGGCGAAGCCCTGCGTCGGTAGAACATCAAGATCGTCCTGCCACGCCGTCGTCTTGTGGAACTCTCTCCCGAGCTTTGCTGGATCGGAGCCCGAGGAGCGTCCACCGAGCTGTACGTGTGTCAAGAACTTCGGGCGCCGAAGTAACGGCTGGGATCGGTTGGATCACGAGGAGAACGTCGACTACTTCCTCTACGTTGTGATCGCTTCGCCCGGTCTACAAGGGTATGTAGACAACACTCTCCCCTCTCGTTGCTATGCATCACCATGATCTTGCGTGTGCGTAGGAAATTTTTTGAAATTACTACGTTCCCCAACAACTTGCAATGACAATTTGATCACGGTGCAAACATGAGCATCTCATGCATCGTAAACATTCGTTCTCGGAAGGGCATCTCGGCGGTCGTCTCGGGTTATACCTTTGAAGCGTGCGTTTCGAAGCGGTTCGGGTTCGGTACGATGTAGAGGGAGTAGACGTTCCCGTAGCGGTCGTAGAGGAAGTAGTGGTACACGGGCCGTAGTGGAAGTAGTCGTCCTATCGTTCATCGGTGATGGTAGGGGTACTCGTGATCTTGGCGGCGGTAGTTGTACATGTTCGTCATGGTACTTGCGGTCTCGGCGACGGTAGTCGTTCACGTTTCGTAGTCGATGTAGTTGAACTTGACGAAACCCATCTGGAGGTAGCCGTCCGTGGTCGTACTCATGTTGACGTGCAAATGGATCGTAGTCGAACTTGGCGGTCCGTATGGTTCACCGTAGATGAACTTGGCGACAGAGATTCTTGTGCTCACGAAACAGCAAAGAGACGCAGCAGCAACTTGTCCTTGCAGAGGAGGTCAAAGCGGTCGGCCACCCAGGGAGACAGTTGGCGCGACGCCGGGGCGTGGACGACGCGCGGATGGGCTTGAGGTGCAGCAACGGTGAGGCAGTGGAGGCACTGGTCGCAGAGGTCAGGACAGCGCTTGGAGCTCGGGGTAGCGCGCGGCAGGCGGAGCAACTCCGGCGGTGGCGCTCGGGCTGCAGGAGGCGAGCGAGGAGGAGAAGCAGGAGGGCGACGTCGAGCTTGGTGATGCCTCTTGGCGGAGATGATGATGGGGAGGCGGTCATGGGGTCGGGGACGATGGATCCGGGCGGCGGCGGCTCGGGAGCCTCTTCCGATCGGGACGATGATTGAGAGGGCCGAGCGAGGCAGCAGAGGGACGGCAGGGCGCGAGAAGAGCAACGGCAGCAGGGCGCGACCTCGGGGCTCTGCGCCTGCAGGCGGAGGCTGTGGCGCTGGCGGTCGAGCAGCACGGGGGAGGAGTGGTGCTGGCCATGGCGATGGGGAGACGAGGCGGCAGCGCTACGAGGAGGGGATCGGGAGAGGAGCAGGAGGGAGAGATGGGATCGAGCGAGGAGAGGGAGAGGGGGATCGAGGGGATGGGTCTGGCGGCGCGCACGGGAACGAGAGGGAGAGATGGTAATCGATCGGGAGAGGGTTAGGGTTAGGAAGGGGTTAGTTGGGCTGGACCTCCAGGCAAATGGGCCAAATGAATTGCAGGGAAGCAGGCCGGCCTGGCTGCTGGGCTGCAAGGCTGCTGGGTTTCTTCTCTCCCTCTCTACTCTTTTCATTAACAAAGAACTAGAAGAAAGGATGGAGAGAAGAGAAGGTTAGAGGAAGAATTTGGGCATGCGGTCAATTTTCCCGGACTCGCAAAAATATGCTTGTTCCGAGAAAATAGAAAAAGCCATGATTGCAAGATTTAAATTCAAACTCATTTGAATTTAATTCAAATGGGTTTGAACTAGGACTTGATAAAAGGAAGGTCCAAAAAATGTTCGGATTTTTGGTGGAGCTCCGGAAAATGATGAAAGAAATAAATGGCAAAGTTGGAGATCAAGAATTAAGACAACAAAGGTATTAGGATATTTGTAAGTGTGTTTGTGGTAAATCCAAAAATGGAATATTTACTATAGCTCTCTAAATATCGAGAGGATATGTTATAAAGAGAAGTCACCATGTGAGTTCCCTCGATTTAAATGGATCAAAGATCCATACAATTTATTTAGTTGAGATGCAAAAGATTTATGAGATGATGGCATGATGACATGATGCAATGCACATGATGCAAAGATGAATGCATCAAACAAATAAATCACACGACGAATCTCGGAATAGCTGGAAGTCTTCTGGAGCGCCGGTCTCGGGGCGTTACAACACTCCACCACTATAAAAGGATCTCGTCCCGAGATCTAGAATGGCACCGGAGGGAAAACGGAAGAGAAAAAGAAAGATAAAACTAAGTTGCTTCTTTGACAAACGAGTGAAACCATGAACCTTGAGAGGTTGAGCAATTTAAAAGAAAGAGTACAATAGAGATGAACGAGATTGCAAACAATCCGTTAGAAAAGAGGAACAAGGAGTATTACGAGAATTTGAAGGTTGCAAAGACATGAATCAAGAGTTTCCCGATCGAAAAGAATATGACCACCTCGGTATAATGAGATAGCCAAGGAACAAGAATGACAGAATTTGGACAGCACTCCGGTAGAAAAGAGAAGAAAACTTGATAAGATGAAAAGAACTTGAAGAGATGACCCAACACTCCGGTTAAATGGTTAAGCAAGAAAAAGAACATGATCCTGACAAAACAAGATGATGATTGAAGAGCACAACATCACAATGCCTCCGGAATGAAAGAATAGAAGATAGATCATTAGAATAACAGAATGAAGAAGAAAATGCCAACTTCTGCCACAAATGAGTTTGGAAAGCACCCTTCCAAAAAGGTTAAAACGGGGTTGTTGGAAAACCAACAACGAAACGAATAAGCTTGTAGTGGGCTCATGGAAAACATCTCAAAATTATGAGGTGACAACCGACCACTAACGGAAACAATTGCTTGCTAGAGATTAACGAAGAGATGAAAGCTTGTTCCATCAAGATGGAAAAGAGATAACTTGGGTCATTAATAAGCACCAAAATAGCAACATTCCTTAGGGAAGGCTTTAGGTGAAATCTATACCAAGATAACTCCAATGAAGAGATTGACGGATTTAAAATACCTCATACTTGACGACATGTGAATCACGAAACATGAATGGAAATTGTCAAGAGTGACATAACACCACCTCAAAAGATAAGGTAGAAAGAATTTCACTTTGGAATGCGAGATGAAGAATACTTGAACTCCCCAAAACAAAACATGTGTTGAGCACCATGTTTAATTCTTGAGTGTAGCTTGGCTGATCTTAACTTCAAGAGAAATCTTGAAGAACAATTGAAGAATGAAAAGAATCCTTGACGAACCACCACTCCGGTAATGAAAGGATGATAAAAAGAAAGAGAAGTTGAAAACACAAGGTGAAGCCTTGCGATGATTTAGATAGAGCTTCACGATGAGATAAAGCGGAAAACTTGGAACTCCGAAAAAGAAAAGATGAAACATCTCGAACCAAGAATGTGATATGATGAACAACTCCGGAAAGAAGAAATTAATCACTTGGATGAAACAAGAATAAGAATTATGTTATGCATATCCTTCACCAATTTAAATTGATGACAAGCAACGGATTTGGCATACTACTTATTCTCAAAGAAAAGGATTAAAAGAGATTTATCAAAACTTGAGAAGGTCTTCAACGAACCACCGGTAGGATTGGAACAACAAATGAATTGATATGATGAACAAGGAAGAGAGATCTTGAAAGAACCACTGTAAGAATTGAAAATGATCGAAATAGGGGTGCATCACCGGTAAGAATTAGCAAATGAACGAAGGTGCTTGAGACAAACTAGATACATGAGAACAAAGAGATCAAGAACTGATTAGAGGATATTCGATTGATGCACCGACAAGATAGGAGAATGATGACTGACAGCTGAGAATGAATAAACTTGAATTGATGGACTCCGGATGACAACTGAGAAGACTCTTGAATATCTCCTGATGGGTGAAAAAGATTCTCACAATCGAAAACAATTATGAGAGGATGGCAACAAGCTAGCACCATGAATCTTGAAGAGAATAGAACAAGATTAAAGAAAAACTCTTCTTCGGTCTTCAAATGATGAATGACAACGAGAAACACCACCAAGAATTATTGAGGCACACCGGAAGAATCAAAAGCGAAGAGTTGAGCCAACTATGAAAAGAATTTGAAAGATCTTGGAGAAAAACATTTGACTGATGATAACTCATTCTTACGTCAAACTTGAAGAAGAATTTAGGATAGCTCGGGAAAATAGAAGAGTCGTAAGATCCTCGAAAAGACCGTGGGTTAGGGCCCACTCAAAAGAACACCGTTGAAAAGATTTAAAAGAGATGTTGCACCGGTTGAATTAAATGACTTGAATGAGATACCAATCTCGAAAGAGCTTGAATGAATGCAAAGTGGAAACACGAATCTTCGAGATATCTTGAGCACTCTGGAATAACAAATAGCGAGAAGAAGAATGATAATGAGGTGCACCGGTATGAGAAGACATTGAAATGAGGAAAAAGGTATGATCAACAAAACTTGACTTGAATCCACCGGAGAAGAGAAAGGAATAAGGAATGACGAACTAGTAGAACATCTTCTTGAGAACCACCGGGTAAGAACATTGACGGAAAAGAATGGAGAAACTTCACAAAAATAAAAGGATACTTGGTAAAGAAATCTTAGTCCTTGAGGAAAAAGGGTGGGTGGGCGGGAAAGAACAAAGGCAACTTGGAGACGGATGATACAAACACCGTTGAGAAGAAATTATAATTGGTATTTCTGATGTTGAAGTGATCGGATCCACTTGAAGAGAAACACGCCGGTTGAAAAGGATTGACATGACAATCTCGATTGTCGAGAAGGATTGGTATTCACATCGGAGTATGAGAACACCATTTCGGAAAGGTATGGAATCAACACTTGACATTGAAGCAACTCGAATACCACAACTCAAAACAAAACAAAGGACTGGCTCGCAAAATAAGCGGAACAAACATATGATAGAGATTTAAATGCGAAGTTTTAGTGGTGGGGCCTACACGGGCTCGATCGTACAGCACCATCATGTACAAGGCAAGACACATGACATACTGAAGCGTCCCAGTCGGCATAGCCAAGGAATCTTTAAGACACAACGAGACCATCAGTAAAATCAACCGTGAATAGGCGGACCACTAGACGTCGAACCCCAATTTCATATCATACATCCGTCGGAAAGATATCCTAAGAGCTACTTGAATTCCCACCTATGAAACTCCCAAATTTTCCGGTTATGCAATCAGGTGTTGGGGATACAGGAAGCATAATATCTCACACAAACTAACAATCCCTACATCCAAATGTATCCATCCGTCAACACATAACCAAGAAACCATCGAAATCGTCTACCTCAACCTTCAAAAGCATCCGTTATACGAGTCATGGCAATACTCCGTACTCACCTCGATCTCAAGTTATCGGGTTATCTCACCAACAACTGCATAAAAGAGATTTTCGATGTCGGCGTACTAAACTCGGTATTCGAACTGCAACGATAAAATTATGACGACAACACCTCGAGCTCAACTCCGGGACACTTCCACTAAACCCCGACAGGAGGCACCAAGACAATGTTCTCATCATAAAACCATCGAACGATTCCAAGATACCAGCGTGATCCTAAAAAAATTTTAGTGAAATTTGAGGAGAGGAAAGTCAAAACTTCTCGTCCAAGAGACCTCACCAGAGCGACAAAGGGACGAGGAGTAAAAAATTCCTAACTCTCCGATATATATAATCCTAAATGACTCAAATCATTTTCTAGACACAACTCGCCGCTAAAAGCGATCAAGCGGTGGGGCTCCTAAGGTCGGGAAGGCTCTAATTACCAACTTGTAACGCCCTCGATGCGGCTATAGCTCCCACGTGTCGAAGCATGACTTAGAGGCATAACCGCATTGAAAGCAATGTCGCAAATGAGGTAATCTTCACACAACCCATGTAATACATAAGGGAAAGAGATACATAGTTGGCTTACAATCGCCACTTCACACAATTACATGAATAAAGCATTACATCATCCAGATACAATCAAGGTCCGACTACGGAACCAAAATAAAAGAAGAACCCCAAATGCGACAAAGGTCCCCGATCGACCCCAACTGGGCTCCACTACTGATTAACTAGAACGAAACAACACAAAGGGCAAGATCTTCATCGAGCTCCTCCTTGAGCTTGGTTGCGTCACCTGCTCAGTAACATAGGCACCTGCAAACTGGTTTTGGAAGTATCTGTGAGCCACGGGGACTCAGCAATCTCGCACCCGCTAGATCAAGACTATTTAAGCTTATAGGAAGGATGTAGTAATGAGGTGGAGCTGCAGCAAGCGACTAGCATATATGGTGGCTAACATACGCAAATGAGAGCGAGAAGAGAAGGCAAAGCACGGTCGATAAAAGTATGATCAAGAAGTGATCCTATAGCAACCTACGTCAAGCATAACTCCAACACCGTGTTCACTTCCCGGACTCCGCCGAGAAGAGACCATCACGGTTACACACGCGGTTGATGTATTTTAATTAAGGTCAACTTCGGGTTTTCTACAACCGGACATTAACAAATTCCCATCTGCCACATAACCGCGGGCACGGCTCTCGAAAGTTTATACCCTGCAGGGGTGTCCCAACTTAGCCCATGACAAGCTCTCGCGATCAACGAAGGAATAGACCTTCACCCGAGACACTCCGATCAGACTCGGTATCCCGGTACATCAAGACATTTCAACAATGGTAAAACAAGACCAGCAAAGCCGCCCGATGTGCCGACAAATCCCGATAGGAGTCGCACGTACCTCGTTCTCAGGGCACACCGGATAGGCCAGCCTACGAGTAAAACCAGCCCTCGAGTTGCCCCGAGGTGGCCCTGATCTGCCGTTGCTTTGACCAACACTCGAAGGAGCACTGGCCCGGGGGGGCTAAAATAAAGATGACCCTCAGGCTCCGGAAACCCAAGGGAAAAAGGGCTAGGTGAGGCAAATGGTAAAACCAAGGTTGGGCCTTGCTGGACAAATTTTATTCAAAGCGAACTATCAGGGGGGTCCCATAAATCACCCGACCGCGTTAGGAACGCAAAATCCGGGAAGATAACACCGGTATGACGGAAACTAGGGCGGCAAGAGTGGAACAAAACACCAGGCATAAGGCCGAGCCTTCCACCCTTTACCAAGTATATAGATGCATTAATTAAATAAGATATATTGTGATATCCCAACAAGTAAACATGTTCCAACAAGGAACAACATCTCCATGTTCCAACAAAGAACAAACTTCAATCTTCACCTGCAACTAACAACGCTATAAGAGGGGCTGAGCAAAGCGGTAACATAGCCAATCAACGGTTTGCTAGGAATGGTGTCAAATGTTAAAGGTTTGACATGGCAACTTGGGAGGCTGACAAGCAAATGGTAGGCATCGTAGCATTGGCATAGCAAAAGAGCAAGCAAACTAGCATAGCAAAGATAGTAGTGATTTCGAGGGTATGATCATCTTGCCTGAAATCCCGCAAGGAAGAAGAACGAGTCCATGAAGAAGACAAACGGACGTAGTTGAACGAATCCTCACAACTCCGGAACGAAACCGAAGCTAACGAGAGAAGCAAACCGGAAAGAAACAAACAACATGGTAAACACACAAGCATAAACATGCCAAGATGCACAAACAAGTATGATGCATGTCCGGATTAATGAGGCATGGCATGGCAATATGCACAAACAAAACTACAAGTTAAATGCAGCCCAATATGCAACGATTTGCATATTGACGAAACACCACATCAATTTTTTAGTTCTCTCTCGGTTGTGAACAAGACAAGATTAAATGTTGGTTAACATGGCAAGAGGTGAAGCATAATTAAACTAGCTATTTAGGCAAGTTTAAATGAGGCCGGAACAACCAACAACACTTCTAATAAATCCTCATGTTATTTAGCAATTTAATGTAACAACAATTTTAAACATTTTAAATGTTGTTATCATGATGCGAATGACATATGCAAGTTTTATGCAATTTTACGAAAATGTTGGCATGAGCATGTTATGAAGCATTTGTCACCATGGCGGAAGGAAAAAGGTGCCACGGCGGTGAAACGGAAATGGTGCCACGGCAACATTCCGGTCCCAATAACTCATGGAGGTACCGGTGTAAAAGGAAGTGTGACGTGAGCGAGTCATGCAAGATGGTGGGGTGATCCCGGATTACCGGGTTCCCATGGGTCGACGGCATGGCAAACAATGAGGAACTTGCAATGACAATTCGATCACGGTGCAAACATGAGCATCTCATGCATCGTAAACATTCGTTCTCGGAAGGGCATCTCGGCGGTCGCCTCGGGTTATACCTTTGAAGCGTGCGTTTCGAAGCGGTTCGGGTTCGGTACGATGTAGAGGGAGTAGACGTTCTCGTAGCGGTCGTAGAGGAAGTAGTGGTACACGGCCCGTAGTGGAAGTAGTCGTCCTATCGTTCATCGGCGATGGTAGGGGTACTCATGATCTTGGCGGCGGTAGTTGTACATGTTCGTCATGGTACTTGCGGTCTCGGCGACGGTAGTCGTTCACGTTTCGTAGTCGATGTAGTTGAACTTGACGAAACCCATCTGGAGGTAGCCGTCCGTGGTCGTACTCATGCTGACGTGCAAATGGATCGTAGTCGAACTTGGCGGTCCGTATGGTTCACCGTAGATGAACTTGGCGACAGAGATTCTTGTGCTCACGAAACAGCAAAGAGACGCAGCAGCAACTTGTCCTTGCAGAGGAGGTCAGAGCGGTCGGCCACCCAGGGAGACAGTTGGCGCGACGCCGGGGCGTGGATGATGCGCGGATGGGCTTGAGGTGCAGCAACGGTGAGGCAGTGGAGGCACTGGTCACAGAGGTCAGGACAGCGCTTGGAGCTCGAGGTAGCGCGCGGCGGGCGGAGCAACTCCGGCGGTGGCGCTCGGGCTGCAGGAGGCTAGCGAGGAGGAGAAGCAGGAGGGCGACCTCGAGCTTGGTGACGCCTCTTGCTGGAGATGATGATGGGGAGGCGGTCATGGGGTCGGGGACGATGGATCCGGGCGGCGGCGGCGGCTCGGGAGCCTCTTCTAATCGGGATGATGATGGAGAGGGCCGAGCGAGGCAGCAGAGGGACGGCAGGGCGCGAGAAGAGCAACGGCAACAGGGCGCGACCTCGGGGCTCTGTGCCTGCAGGCGGAGGCTGTGGCGCTAGCGATCGAGGAGCGAGGGGGAGGAGTGGTGCTGGCCATGGCGATGGGGAGACGAGGCGGCAGCGCTACGAGGAGGGGATCGGGCGAGGAGCAGGAGGGAGAGATGGGATCGAGCGAGGAGAGGGAGAGGGGGATCGAGGGGATGGGTCTGGCGGCGCGCACGGGAACGAGAGGGAGAGATGGGAATCGATCGGGAGAGGGTTAGGGTTAGGAAGGGGTTAGGTGGGCTGGACCTCCAGGCAAATGGGCCAAATGAATTGCAGGGAAGCAGGCCGGCTGGCTCTTTGGGCTGCAAGGTTGTTGGTTTCTTCTCTCCCTCTCTACTCTTTTCATTAACAAAGAACTAGAAAGAAGGATAGGAGAGAAGAGAAGGTTAGAGGAAGAATTTGGGCATGCGGTCAATTTTCCCGGACTCGCAAAAATATGCTTGTTCCGAGAAAATAGAAAAAGCCATGATTGCAAGATTTAAATTCAAACTCATTTGAATTTAATTCAAATGGGTTTGAACTAGGGCTTGATAAAAGGAAGGTCCAAAAAATGTTCGGATTTTTGGTGGAGCTCCGGAAAATGATGAAAGAAATAAATGGCAAAGTTGGAGATCAAGAATTAAGACAACAAAGGCATTAGGATATTTGTAAGTGTGTTTGTGGTAAATCCAAAAATGGAATATTTACTATAGCTCTCTAAATATCGAGAGGATATGTTATAAAGAGAAGTCACCATGTGAGTTCCCTCGATTTAAATGGATCGAAGATCCATACAATTTATTTAGTTGAGATGCAAAAGATTTATGAGATGATGGCATGATGACATGATGCAATGCACATGATGCAAAGATGAATGCATCAAACAAATAAATCACACGACGAATCTCGGAATAGCTGGAAGTCTTCTGGAGCGTCGGTCTTGGGGCGTTACATGACTATAGACTTGCAAGATAGGATCTAAAACTCGCATATATTCATGAAAACATAATAGGTTCAGATCTGAAATCATGGCACTCGGGCCCTAGTGACAAGCATTAAGCATAGCAAAGTCATAGCAACATCAATCTCAGAACATAGTGGATACTAGGGATCAAACCCTAACAAAACTAACTCGATTACATGATAAATCTCATCCAACCCATCACCGTCCAGCAAGCCTACGATGCAATTACTCACGCTCGACGGTGAGCATCATGAAATTGGTGATGGAGGATGGTTGATGATGATGATAGCGACGAATCCCCCTCTCCGGAGCCCCGAACGGACTCCAGATCAGCCCTCCCGAGAGAGATTAGGGCTTGGCGGCGGCTCCGTATTGTAAAACGCGATGATTTCTTCTCTCTGATTTTTTCTCCTCGAAAGCCAATATATGGAGTTGGAGTTGGCGTCGGAGGGCCACCAGGGGGCCCACGAGGTAGGGCGGCGCGCCCAGGGGGGGGGGCGCCCCCACCCTCGTGGACAGGGTGTGGCCCCCCTGGTCTTCATCTTTGGTGAGGATTTTTTATTATTTATTCTAAGATATTCCGTGGAGTTTCGGTCATTCGAGAACTTTTGTTTTCGCACATAAACAACACCATGGCAATTCTGCTGAAAACAAATCGATCCGGGTTAGTTCCATTCAAATCTTACAAGTTAGAGTCCAAAACAAGGGCAAAAGTGTTTGGAAAAGTAGATACGACGGAGACGTATCAAACTACTCCCTCCTCGTCATGGAGAGCGCCAGGATGATGAAGATGGCCACCGGTGATGGGTTCCCCCTCCGGCAGGGTGCCGGAACGGGCTCCTGAGAAGTTTTTGGTGGCTACAGAGGCTTGCGGCGGCGGAACTCCTGATCTATCTTGAGATTTGATGTTTTTAGGGTACGTAAGCTTATATAGGCGAAAGATGTCGGTTGGGGGGTGCTCGAGGGGCCCACGAGACCGGGGGCGCGCCCAGTAGGGGGGCGCCCTCCTATCTCATGGCTGCCTCGAGGATCTTCTGACGTGAACTCCAAGTCTCCAGGATCATATTCTTCCAAAAAATCACGCTGCCGAAGGTTTCATTCCATTTGGACTACGATTGATATTCCTTTTCTTCGAAATACTGAAACATGCAATAAAACAGCAATATGGGTTGGGCCTCTGGTTAATAGGTTAGTCCTAATATAAATGTGTATAAGCCCGTAATCATTCAAAACAGATAATAAAATAGCATGAATGCTTCATAAATTATAGATACGTTGGAGACGTATCAGCATCCCCAAGCTTAATTCCTACTCGTCCTCGAGTAGGTAAATGATAAAAGAAAGAATTTATGAACTATGAATGCTAGAAGGTGCACAAGTTTGATCAATGATAATTTCAATCACCTTTTCTAGCATGATAATATGTCATAACAGTAGTTCATCTCATAAAACTTCTCACAATAAAGTAATAAGCAATTCACATGTCAAAGCATAGACCATAAAGTTTCTTGAAAACTAGCAAACTTCATTCTTAGTCATCAAACAATTGCAATTCATCTTATTTTCAGGAATAGCAAACTCCACATACTCAACTATCATATAGTCTTCTACAATTGCTAACACTCACGCAATACTTGTGGTTATGAAGTCTTAACTGAACACCGAGAAAGATAGGGGCTTATAGTGTTGCCTTCCAACGTATTCACCTTTGGGTGATGTCAACAATAATAGTTCATGCTAACTTACATCCAATTGGATATATATATCAGGATCTCCCCAACACGAGGTGCTTGCCAAAGGATAAAATGAAAAAGGGAAAGGTGAAGATCACCTTGACTCTTGCATAAAAGTAAAAGACATAAAGTAAAAGATAGGCCCTTCGCAGAGGGAAGAAGAGGTTGTCATGCGCTTTTAGGGTTGGATGTACAAAATCTTAATGCGAATGAACGTCACTTTATATTGCCACTTGTATATGGACCTTTATTATGCAGTTCGTCGCTTTTATTGCTTCCATAACAAGATCGTATAAAGCTATTTTCTTCGCACCAAAAGATCATACATATTTAGAGAGCAATTTTTATTGCTTGCACCGATGACAACTTACTTGAAGGATCTTACTCAATCCATAGGTAGGTATGGTGGACTCTCATGGCAAAACTACTTTTAAGGATATTTAGAAGCACAAGTAATATCTCTACTTGGTGCAAGGAATTTGGCTAGCATGAGGGGGAAAAGTCAAGGTCAACATGTTTGAATGATCCATGACAATATACTTTAGCTGAGATGTCGGAAAACATAAACCATTACGTTGTCTTCCTTGTCCAAATCAACTCTTTAGCATGTCATACTTAATGAGTGCTCCCAATTATAAAAGATGTCTAGGATAGTGTATTTATATATGAAATCTCTCTTCCTTCAATATTATTTCATGAATTGTTCAAATGACCAATACAATGCTTGCTAACCTTCAACAAATTTACAACCTCTACTTCTTAGATGTGAAGTCATTACTCCCCATGGGATAAGCAAATGAGGCATATATAATTTCAGATTTACGACATTCAACTCATTCAACCATTTACTCATAGGATATAAGTGAAGCACACGAGTAAATGAAAAACTACTCCAAAAAGATATAAGTGAAGATCAAAGAGTAGCTAAATAATTATGCAACTATGTGAAGACTCTCTCTCATTTAAGAATTTCAGATCTTTGTATTTTATTCAAACAGCAAGCAAAGAAAAATAAAATGACATTGCAAGGATAGCACAACTCATGTGAAGAAGCACAAACTTAGGCTCAACCGATACTAACCGATAGTTGTTGAAGAAGAAAGGTGGGATGCCTACCGGGGCATCCCCAAGCTTAGATGCTTGAGACTTCTTGAAATATTATCTTGGGGTGCCTTGGGCATCCCCAAGCTTGAACTTTTGTGTTTCCTTAATTCCTCTCATATCATGGTTTCTCTATTTCTCAAAAGCTTCATCCACAACAAACTCAACAAGAACTCGTGAGATAGGTTAGTATAAACCAATGCAAAACCTTGTCATTTTCTACTGTAACAAATCACTAAAATTATTACTCCACATTGCATACTAAATGCCTCTGCATATTTAATACTCCTATCCTCAAATAGAATCATTAAACAAGCAAACATATGCAAACAATGCAAACATAACAGCAATCTGCCAAAATAGTACAGACTGTAAAGAATGCAAGAGTATCAATACTTACCTAACTCCAAAAATTATGAACTAAAATTCCCACTGTAATAAATTTATCAGATCTCATTATGCAAAAGGTTTCAACATTATATCATGCTCTGACTTTTCTAGGGAATTTTTGCAACAGCGGTAAACTTTCTGTTTTCAAACAGCAACATGTATACTAGCAAAATAAGCATGGAAAAGGCTATCCTTGACTTTTTTATTGAAACTAAAGATGCAAGACATTATTATAAATAACAAAAAGCAAATACTAACAAAATAAAATGACACTCCAAGCAAAACACATATCATGTGGTGAATAAAAATATAGCTCCAAGTAAAGTTACCGATGAACGAAGACGAAAGAGGGGATGCCTTCCAGGGCATCCCCAAGCTTAGGCTCTTGGTTGTCCTTTAATATTACCTCGGGGTGCCTTGGGCATCCCCAAGCTTAGGCTCTTGCCACTCCTTATTCCATAGTCCATCGAATCTTTACCCAAAACTTGAAAACTTCACAACACAAAACTCAACAGAAAACTCGTAAGCTCCGTTAGTATAAGAAAATAAAACAACCACTTAGGTACTGTAATGAACTCATTCTAAATTCATATTGGTGTAATATCTAATGTACTCCAACTTATCTATGGTTCATAACCTCCGATATTACTCATAGATTCATCAAAGTAAGCAAACAACACATGGAAAACAGAATCTGTCAAAAACAGAACAGTCTGTAGTAATCTGTATCAAACGTATACTTATGGAACTCGAAACATCCTACCAAATTAGTAAGTCCTATGAAATCCGTGTACCAATCCAGATCAAAAAGAATCAGATCAGAAGCACGTTTCTGTGAGTTAACAAAACTAATTTACTGGGTGCAAAAGTTTCTGATTTTCAGCAGGATCAACACAACTATCACCGTAAGCTATCCTAAAGGTCTTACTTGGCACTTTATTGAAACAAAAGCTATAAAACATGATTACTACAGTAGCATAATCATGTGGACACACAAAAACAGTAAGGATAAATATTGGGTTGTCTCCCAACAAGCGCTTTTCTTTAATGCCTTTCTAGCTAGGCATGATGATGACAATGATGCTCACATAAAAGATAAGAATTGAAACGTAACGGGAGCATCATGAAGCATATGACTAGCACATTTAAGTCTAACCCACTTCCTATGCATAGGGATTTTGTGAGCAAACAACTTATGGGAACAATAATCAACAAGCATAGGAAGGCAAAACAAGCATAACTTCAAAAATTTAAGCACATAGAGGAAACTTGACATTATTGCAATTCCTACAAGCATATATTCCCCCCTCATAATAATTTTCAGTAGCATCATGAATGAATTCAACAATATAACCAGCACCTAAAGCATTCTTTTCATGATCTACAAGCATAGAAATTTTACTACTCTCCACATAAGCAAAACTCTTCTCATTCGGAATAGTGGGAGTATCATAAAAGACTTGAATACTATAAATTGTTTCCACATTAAACGAGTAATGTTCAGAAAAAGGGTAATCATAATCATGTCAAGTTTTATAAATATAATCATCACTACTTATAGCATAAGTTTCATCACAATAATCATCATAAGTAGCAACTTCGTTCTCATCATAATCGATTGAAAACTCTCCCAAGATAGTGGAATCACTAAATAAAGTTGACACTCTTCCAAATCCACTTTCATATTCATCACAATAAAATTCAACATCCTCCAAAATAGTGGGATCACTACTTCCTAAAGTTGACACTCTTCCGAACCCACTTTCATCAATGTAATCATCATAGGTAGGAGGAATGCTATCATCATAACAACTTTGCATATCAAAACTTGGGAGGCTAAAAATATCATCTTCATTAAACGTAGCATCCCCAAGCTTGGGACAAACATTAGTTTCAGCAAATATATTCTCAAATATGTCATTCTCATCAAACATAGCTTCTCCAAGCTTGGGCCTTTTCATATCATAAGCATAATCACTCTCATCATTAAAAATACGGATAGCACCAATAGTATAGCAATTATCATCAACACAATGAGTAGTAGGAGCAACATCATTTGGGAGGGATACCTTTTTACCTTTGTTTCCCCTTCTTTTCCTTTTCTTTTTCACATTATGTGTGGGTTCTACCTTCCTCTTTGAGCTCCTTATTGACGAGATTGGTTGAATAGAAAGCTCCTCCTCGTTACCTAATTCATCACAAGAAATAATAGAAGCAGATTGGGAAGTCTCTTACCTTTCATTAGTATTCTCATCATCTTCTATTTGCTTTCTTTTCTTTAGGTAATTGGCAATATAAAGATTTTCAATGCAATTCACCGCACAATACAAATAAATCTTCTCTAGATCAATATCAAGGAATTTCTTTTGGGAAAATTCTGGAAGGTCCTTAAGTAAATGTTTCAATTCTTCATAACCCAAAAGCAAACTAAGTTCATTGTAATGAGCAAGGGAGATCAAATCATCACAATTTTTGGACACGATGCGATCATGAAACAATTTGCATAGGAGATGTAAATGACCACGTTCATTGCAAAGTTCACAAGTATGGCAAAGGAAGTGTAAATTTTCAGCACTCCCATTTAACTTTTCTTGCAACAATTTAGTTTCTAAATGCTTATGCCTCTTGCAATATATATCTTCTCTATTTGGTGTGTTCATGCAAACATGCACTCAACAAAAGTTGACATGCTCATAAGAGATATTTTCATCATGACTAGAGCAATCATCATTAATACTATGGATATTCAAAGAGTTCATACTAACAACATTGCAATCATGCTCATCATTCAAAGATTTAGTATGAAGCATTTTAATGCATTCTTCTTCTACCACTTGAGCAGAATTTTCCTTTCCATCATACTCACAAAAGATATTAAAAAGACGAAGCGTATGAGACAAACTTAACTCCATTTTTTGTAGTTTTCTTTTATAAACTAAACTAGATAAAACAAGAAACGAAAAGATTCGATTGCAAGATCTAAAGATATACATTGAAGCACTCACCTCCCCGGCAATGGCGCCAGAAAAGAGCTTAGTTGACGGGGTGTGAGTGAGTGCCGCTTACCTAGCCTCCCCGGCAACGGAGCCAGAAAAGAGCTTGATGTCTACTACACAACCTTCTTCTTGTAGACGTTGTTGGGCCTGCAAGTGCACAAGTTTGTAGGACAGTAGCAAATTTACCTCAAGTGGATGACCTAAGGTTTATCAATCCGTGGGAGGCGTAGGATGAAGATGGTCTCTCTCAAACAACCCTGCAACCAAATAACAAAGAGTCTCTTGTGTCCCCAACACACCCAATACAGTGGTAAATTGTATAGGTGCACTAGTTCGACGAAGAGATGGTGATACAAGTGCAATATAGATAGTAGATATTGGTTTTTGTCATCTGAAAATATAAAAACAGCAAGGTAACTAACGATAAAAGTGAGCGTAAACGGTATTGCAATGATAGGAAACAAGGCATAGGGTTCATACTTTCACTAGTGCAAGTTCTCTCAACAATAATAACATAGATAGATCATATAACAATCCCTCAACATGCAACAAAGAGTCACTCCAAAGCCACTAATAGCGGAGAACAAACGTAGAGATTATGGTAGGGTACGAAACCACCTCAAAGTTATTCTTTCGGAATAATCTATTCAAGAGTTCGTACTAGAATAACACCTTAAGACATACATCAAGTGGCACGTGATATCACATTGTCACCACAGATAAACACGGCAAGACATACATCAAGTGTTCTCAAATAAAGACTCAATCCGATAAGATAACTTCAAGAGGGAAACTCAATTCATCACAAGAGAGTAGAGGGGGAGAAACATCATAAGATCCAACTATAATAGCAAAGCTCGCGATACATCAAGATTGTGCCATAGAGAGAACACGAGAGAGAGAGAGATCAAACACATAGCTACTAGTACATACCCTCAGCCCCGAGGGTGAACTACTCCCTCCTCATCATGGAGAGCACCGGGATGATGAAGATGGCCACCGGTGATGGGTTCCCCCTCCGGTAGGGTGCCGGAACGGGCTCCCGAGAGGTTTTTGGTGGCTACAGAGGCTTGCGGCGGCGGAACTCCCGATCTATCTTGAGATTCGATGTTTTTATGGTACGTTGGCTTATATTGGCGAAAGAAGTCGGTCAGGGGGTGCTCGGGGGGCCCACGAGATAGGGGGGTGCGCCGAGTAGGGGGGCGCCCTCCTCTCTCATGGCTGCCTCGAGGATCTTCTGACGTGAACTCCAAGTCTCCAGGATCATATTCTTCCAAAAAATCACGCTGCCAAATGTTTCATTCCGTCTGGACTCCGTTTGATATTCCTTTTCTTCGAAATACTGAAACAGGCAATAAAACAGCAATATGGGCTGGGCCTCTGGTTAATAGGTTAGTCCGAAAAGTAATATAGAAGTGTATAACAAAGCCCGTAATCATTCAAAACAGATAATAAAATAGCATGAATACTTCATAAATTATAGAAACGTTGGAGACGTATCACTTGCCCATCTTCCCGTTTGTCCTGTTCGGAAGTTGGCTCAACGGGGCCTTCATTGTCTTCAGCATCGTCCGGAGTGTTATTTTCTCCTGTGCCGGTATTGTTGTTTTTTCCACGGCAGGGTTTAGAGCGGCGCTGCTATCGTTGGCGCTTTGGCTGTATCTCAGGAGGTTTAGCCTCATCTGGATCCTTCTCATCGTCACCGTTGTTCTCCTTGGGTGTGTCCACCATGTATACATCATACGAGGAGGTGGTTGTCCAACGCCCTGTAAGCGGCGGTTTCTGTGCCTGCTCCTCTCTGGCATTGTCGTCCATATCGTCGATGTCTTCAGAGTCGTAATCAAGCATGTCGGTTAGGTCTTCGACAGTGGCTATGCAGTGGGTGGTGGGTGGGTAGCAAAATTCTTCGCCCTCAGCTTCCAATTCAAACCGGATATAGTTCGGTTGCGATTCTCCTGATAAGGAGAGGGCTCTTAACGAGTTCAGCACATCGCCAAAAGGTGAGTGTCAGAAGATGTCCACAGAGGTGAACTCAACGATCGGCGCCCGATCAGGTTCAATGGGCGTGGATGTATGCGGTTTGGAACCTATTGTCGGAGATGAGTCCGAGGTTCTGATGACACATGGCCCACTTGAGGTTGGATCTGTGTCCGGCTCTATCGCCGCTGAGTCTGCGGCTTCCGTGGTGGGGTTGAGCATCCCGTCCTCGGATGGCGCGATCTGCTCCAGATCTAGGGCCAGAGCAGTTGTAGGTGCTATCTCCTGAGCACGGTCTGATGATAGATTTAGGTCATGTTCATTGTGGTGATAGGGAGTGGCAGTCATGGGCTCGAATCCGTCAAAGATCAAGTCTCCGCGGACATCAGCCACGTAATTCAAGCTTCCAAATCTGATTTGATGGCCAGGGGCATAGCTGTCGATCTGCTCCGGACGGCCAAGCGAGTTGGCCCGCAGTGCGAAGCCGCCGAATACAAAAGATCTGTCAAGGGAGGAAGACCTCCTCCTGGACTGCGTTGTTGTAGATGATTGAAGGAGGCATCGAACCTTTTGGTGACGACGCAACAGAACTCTCAATTAAAGCACCAATGTCGGTGTCAAAACCGGCAGATCTTGAGTAGGGGGTCCCGAACTGTGCTTATAAGGTCGATGGTAACAGGAGACAGGGGACACGATGTTTAGCCAGGTTCGGGCCCTCTCTATGGAGGTAATACCCTACTTCCTGCTTGATTGATCTTGATGAATATGAATATTACAAGAGTTGATCTACCACGAGATCGTAATGGCTAGACCATAGAAGTCTAGCCTATGGGATTATGATTGTGTCCTACGGACTAAACCCTCCGGTTTATATAGACACTGGAGGGGGCTAGGGTTATACAAAGTCGGTTACAGAGAAAGGAATCTACATATCCGAATAACCAAGCTTGCCTTCCACGCCAAGGAGAGTCCCATCCGGACACGGGAAGACGTCTTCTATCTTGTATCATAGCCCAACAGTCCAGCCCATGTACATAGTCCGGCTCTCCGAGGATCCCTTAATCCAGGACTCCCTCAATGCCCAATGTATCAAGATAAGTGTCGAGGCCGGTGTTCTTGAATTGTATGCCATTTTCACTTTTGATGTGCTTGATCTTGATGCCATAATTAGTCATGGCACGGTTGGCAAAACGCCTGAAGATATCCTGCACTTCTGTCTTGTAGAGAATTATGTGCACCCATGTGTATCTTGAATAATCATCAACAATAACGAAGCCATAAAGATGTGCAGTGGTAGTAAGAGTATAGTAATGAGTAGGGCCAAATAAGTCCATGTGTAGCAGCTCGAAGGGGCGTGATGTAGTCATGATTGTCTTCGAGGGATGCTTGGCCCTTGTCATCTTACCGGCTTCACAAGAACCACATAGATGATCCTTCTTGAACTTGACGCCCTCGATGCCAATGATATGCTTCTTCTTCACGAGAGTGCAAGTTCCTCATACCCGCATGTCCTAGCCTCCGATGCCAGAGCCAGCACTCTGAATCTTTTGCTAGAATACATACGTCAAGCTGTGGTCTTGCGGAGAAATCTACCATATACAGATCGTCTCTTCGATACCCTTCGAAGACTAGAGATTTGTCAGATTCCATAAGCACAAGGCAATGATATTTTCCAAATATCACAATCATGTTCAGATCACAAAGCATTAATATAGACATTAAGTTGAATGCAAGGGATTCAACAAGCATCACTTTATCCATGTGCTGATCCTTTGAGATTGCAACTCTACCAAGGCCCAACACCTTGCTTTTACCAGTGTCAGCAATGTGATGTGACTTTTGTCAGACGGACGTAGGTTTGAATCCATAAGAAGACTTCGACCACCAGTCATGTGGTTAGTGCATCCACTGTCCATAATCCACTCAGTAGCCTTCGGAGCCGTACTCTACACAGCAGTTAGCGGGATAGGCTTCACCAAGACGTTTTAGGTCCCCAGCATTAGCGCCAAAAGCCTTTGATTTCCAGCTGGAGACCTTTCCCTGCAAAAGAAAGTTAACTCTTCTTAACCACCCACATCTTCAGGGGTGACTTAGAAGCAATGAGTCTAAGTGCAACATCTGAGAACTTTGGCTTTGGAGCCCTAGCAAATAGCCTTGCAGGAGGTGAATAATGCTCGTAAGAATATGCAGAAAAGTTCTTTGTTTTATGAACATAGCGGGTTGAAGAAACGTGCTCATATGGCGTTAGGGTGACCTTGTGAGGTCCTCGGTCTGTGTGAAGCCTTTGGACCATATGAAGTCTTAGGTCTGTGGTTTCTCTTCTTCCTAGGTGGTGTCATGAGGACATTCGCGGGAAGCTTCTCAAGACAACTTTTGGGCACACCGATCTTCTTCAAAGGTGGTCCATTCCTGAAGTTAATACCAATAAACCTGGCAAACACTTCACCATTCTGATTCTTAAACAACTTATAATTGGCGTCAAAAGATTCATCAATGATAATGGGGGTTAGTAGATGTGAAGCCAGATAAGGTGGATGGGTCCACTGAAGGGCCCATTGCAGCAACCCATGTGGTTTTGGGGTACTGCTCAGGCTTCCAGTAAGAATCATCAACATTCATTTTCCTCTCGAACCCAACACCCTCTTTCCTAGGGTTTCGTTCAGAATCTGTTTCTTGAGGACATCACATAATGTCTGATGCCCTTTGAGGCTTTTGTACATGCCTGTTTCAAGCAATGTCTTCAACCTAACATTCTCATTAGCAATAGTACTGGTATCGTCAATAGAGGGGTTAGTTACCACATCAGCAGTTGAAGATATTGCAACATCAGAGGTAGTGGAACATTCAGCAACAGAGATAGCATTATCATGCTCAAGACATTTTAAACATGGTGGCACAAAGTCTTCCTGAGCGCAACTGATCTATTGAGCGAGTAGTGAATCATTCTCTTTTGTGAAGATCTTCATGAGACGCTCTTAGTTTCTCTAGATCTTGCTTCCTTTGAAGATAATCGTAGGAAAGCTTCTCATGAGTAGCTGAGAGTGTTTCATGACGACTTTCAATTTCCTCGTACTTAACACGAAGATTTTAATGTCTTCGATTAAGGACTGAGTTTGATTCATTTCCTCATCTAACAGGTCATCACTTTTGTCTAGCAACTTTTGAATATGTTCCATAGCAGTTTGTTGTTCAGTTGCAATTTTAGCAAGAGTCTTATAGCTAGGTTTGGATTCACACTCAGAGTCATCTTCACTGGATGTTTGAAAATAAGCATCGCGTGAGTTTACCTTGGCACCTCGTGCCATGAAGAAGTAGGTCGGAGCAGAGTCGTCCTCATCATCGGCCTCAACGCCGGTGATGTACCATTGTCTTAAGTGTTGAAGATGGACTTGGCGACGAATGCCAAAGCTAGAGCGAGGCCTGCCATGCCTGAATCGGACTCCTCCTCATACTCCACCTCCGCCTCCTCAGAAGCATACTCCTCCTCTGAATCCATCTCTTTGCCATTGAACGCACGAGCCTTGCCAGATGAGCTCTTCTTGTGAGACAATGACTTTAATGAAGACTTTGAGGATTTATTCTTCTTCTTGTCATCAGAATCATATTCCTTGCTCTTCTTCTTATTCTTCTTCTTCTTCTTCTTCTTCTTCTTCTAGAGGGGGAGTGAATAGGCGTTTTTTATGAAAGTCTTCAAAACATGAGGTCTTTGAAGACAAACTGTTAAAATGAACCTATATGATATGCAGCGGAAGATGAACTACACTAGACAAGCCATAGTCAAGTAAACAATATAGTGAAAGTACGAAGACTAACAACAGCTAGGTAGTATGGATCGGAATGGAAGATAATATGAAGCCAAAAAGGTAATAGTCGTCACACAGTGAAGTCAATCAGATCAGGCAAGCGAGCAATGACTTCACGAAGATGAACTGAAATGTAAAGGAAGTAGGGTATAGAACCAGTAGCTTGGTGAAGACAAGGATTTGGTAGACTAGTTTCAGTTGCTGTGACAACTGTACGTCTGCTTAGGGAGGCTAAGATTGAACTCAGAAGACTATGTCTTCACCTTATTCCCCTTGAGCTAAGGACACCCAGTCCTCGCCCAATCACTCTGGTAAGTCTTCAAGATATACTTCCAAACCTTCATAGACTCCGTTCACCGGCGATCCAGAATGACTCTTGGATGCTCAGAACGTGATGCCTAACCGGTTGGACGATTCATAGTCCTCAAGTGTAACAAGTCTTCAGATCACGCGGACAGAAATATTTCAGTGATGCCTAACACTCTTTGGCTCTTGGTGTTTTGGGCTTTGTCCTTGCAAGGATCTCTCTCTCAAAGGCTTCAGAGGTGGGTTGCTCTCAAATAACAAAAGACGTGCACTAACTCTGAGCAGCAACCAAATTATGGTGTAGGGGGTGGGCTATTTATAGCCAGGAGGCAACCCGGCCTGATATGTCCGAAATGACCCTAGGTCACTAAGGAACCGACACGTGTCCAACGGTCCGATTTCAAACACACGTGTCAGCTTGGCTTGGGCTATAAGCAAAGCTGACTCATCCAACTCTGGATAAGATTTGCTCTCATTGTCTTCGCTCGAAGACATAGGATTTTGGTTGAGCATCACTTTAGTCATCTGACTTTGTTCACTTGGACCCCACTTAACAGTACGGTGGTTCCTATGACTCAATAAAGAAGAAAAGGAAACTATGAAACAACTATGTCTTCGCACTCCATAGTCTTCAAGTGAATGTCTTCACATGTCATAGTCTTCATTAAGAATGTCTTCAAGAACCACCATTGTCTTCAATGTCTTCATACATTTTTGGGGTCACCTCTGGTAGGTAAACCAAATCAATGAGGGACTACTACCTGTGTTATCCTATAATTCTCACAAACACGTTAGTCCCTCAACCAACTTTGTCGTCACTCCAAAACCAACTAGGGGTGGCACTAGATGCACTTACAGTATAAAAAGTACCAATAGCCCACCTTGAGGCAGAATCATGTCCCCTCTTTCTCCATCCAACGATCCATAAGTCCCTGGTGCATCAGGAGCACCAATTCTGCCATTGCACATGATACTTTCTCAACAAGACAGAGCCCTCAAAAAAGGATAATGGCGCCATCGCCGTCCAATCCAAGGAATTGGACCTAGGGTTTGTTTTGGTGCTCGAAGAGAGGCACAGAAAGAGAATAATAAATCAAAGGCATTGGAATTACCCAAATAAAAAATGACAAAACACATGCACGCAGTTTGCCTAGAAAATTGCACATTTTCCACATATGCAAAAATAAAAACATATGGTGCAAGAATGCTCCTAACTCGAACCCTCTACTCAGATTTACCCCTAAATTTTTGATGTGCTCTAATTTGCCCCTAAAAAGCATTTTAGGTTGCAAGAATGCTCTTTCATCTGGTCAAGTCGTTTGACCAAAATTTTGAAAATTCATAACAAATTAATATGAACTCAGAAGAATGCAAAATAAGATATCAAAATTTTCATAAAAATAACATATATATGCGCATGTCATTTACGTTCATGGCAAAAGCACTCTTTAAAGATTTTTAGGATTTATACCATTGAAAAACTATTTAGGGTGAATGCAAATAAATGCACGTGTAGGTGATCAATGTAAATGACCTGCGTGTATAGGTGATATTTTTATGAACATTTTTATATCTTATTTGCATTCTTCCGAGTTCATGTGTGTTTGTTATGAATTTTCAAGGTTTCGGTCAAACAACTTTGACCAGTTGAAAGGGCATTCTCATGACCTAAAATGCTTTTCAGGGGCAAATTTAAGCACGTCAAAAAGTTAGGGGTAAATCTGAGAGTGGACGCAAATTAGGGACATAAATGTAAATGTCCCAAAAAGGGAATATAAGGTTCATCTTACATCAATTTTTCTCCCCACCACCTCTTCGTCCATCCTCCCTCCCTCCACCGATTTTCTCGGTTTTTCACCCCCTTCTTGTTTTCACCTAACTAATCTTTGGTAACCCAGTAAGCTTGATCAATCTATGTATAGAAATAAATGCATAGTTCTTAAATAAATTGTTTCTTCTGGTAAAATCTGGAATCGACCAAACATCTTTTGTAATCCAAGAAATAGCAATAATTAAATATGATCATCTTTTTTCTTTATCTTTGGTAACCCAAGAACGCGGATAATCACGGGCACATACCAATTTTTATCAATTAAAGAAATAAAAAAATCCATGATTCATAATGATAATGTAATCCTATTTTGTCTATTTATTTTGCATCAAAAATTTGTCCCATATGGTCCTCTTATATTTTGTTAAAAGAAAATACTGTCACCATGGCAACACATGGGCACATACTAGTTGAAGCATAAAGAACCTTCTCAATGCCTTTTTGGTTGCATCGTTTTTTGGGTATTTGCATACGTGCCTCGGCTAGGCCTGACTGAGTGAATACAGAAAAAGAAATCATGTTTTGCATATAGTTTGGTCGAATTCCTTATACATCGCTCTCAGCGGCAAACTATCATGTTCAATCGCATAGGGAAACAATTCAACGATGAGAGATGGGCCGACACATATTTAAGTGTTTTACACAGTGCAAGCAAATATGTTTGGGAACTTTCATCCGGTTCCCCGAATCATTTTTTTTTCGTTTGTTCTCTTCACTAATTTTTCATGTTTTTTTATTTTTTCCGTTTTTCTTCTCTTTTTTAAAATTTCATAAATTTCGAAAAATTATAATTTTCAAAAATGGTGGCAAATTTTAAAAATTGTTCAAAATTTCTAAATATGTTTGGGAATTAGAAAACACAAAATTTCAAAAAATATTTGCTTTTCAAAATGTTCCCATTATAGTTTTCACAACTTCAAAAATGTCCTTATTTTTTAGAATTTCAAAAAAGTTCACATTTTCAAAAATTGTTCACAAATTCACAAAAATATGTTTACAATGTTGATCATAATTTTTAAAAGTAAATAACAATGTCAAATTCTGAATGTATCTCAAAAAATGTTCAGGAGATTTCAAATGTGTTCATGTTTTTTTGAAAAAAGGTCTGTTATTTAAAAAAAATTATGTTTTTTTTTAAATCACGATTTTAAAAAAATAACATTTTTAAAATTTTGATCTATTTTCTAAAATAGATGTTTACCACAGTATCATTTGCTTCGCTACAGTGGCACGGTCTGCTACACTCCGGTTTGCTATAGTATCTTGGGTTCACTACAGTGTGTCCTGCTACAGTCTACGGTATCTGAGGTTTGCTATAGCGCCAACTTTTTATTTTTGCAAAACCCCTGGAGGGAGAAAAAAAGGAAAAAAAAACCTGCTGGACCGTTGGCTAGTCCCGCTGGCACAGTGGGGCAACCCATTACCGGTCGCTTTGTGCATCAGAGCGCTATTGGACACAATAAGCGTATAATAGAAGCTCCCTACTTTGGTTGCTTGCGTGTGCATTATAAGTCCCCTACGTCTTAGTTGTGTAAATTTTAAAGGGAGATAAAACAACTATACATGCTAGCTCATTGAAGGGTTCAACTTATTCAAGGGCAAGCAAATAAATTAATCCTCTGTTAAAAATAACTAGGGAAATGAAGTCTCTCTAAGAAATAAGGCTGACTTGCACTTAAAGTTTTTCTTGAGCCTTGGCATGATTCAATGAGGAGAGACTGAACCCTTTTTAATAAAAACTTTCTACAAGAAAAATAAAGGAAAGAGAAAATTGCTTGCCCGTTTGAAACACCAACGAACTAGGATATGAAGCTGCTACCTGTCCTCAGTAGAATTAAATGACAAGATGTGGATGTCTGCATGATCATTACCAAAGTAAGTATAGGCTATTGTTTGCACATATATACTCATCAACAAACGTCCCTCTGGGAGTAATGGATTCGTATCTTTTGATATCCATATCTTATAAACACAAGGGTGACCTCGTTCTTTATGAGCCATGGTACTTGCTCAGAAACGAGAAAGACTTAAGCTTGGGGGAGTTGATGAGTCCAACTTACGTGATGTTTTTCCTACAATTTTGTGCCTACAAGTTGGGCTTTGTGGAATTTTACAGCGTTCACACACTTCTTTTTGTTAATAATCCTTCAGGTGACGTCTTTTGGAGCAATATTCATTTAATGGAGAAAACCCTAAAAAATGGCAGTGAAATCATGTATTAAAGGTGATGAGCACTTTTCATAAGAAAATCAAGCAAGAAGGCTAAAAAACAGCCGCCGCCATGCTTCCAGAGTGAACAATGGCGTTCCATGCGACCGCACACGCTCGCATGACCGGTTGTTTGGCGCGCCGCCGCCTCCGGGGGATCAACTATTTTCACCCCGTCGAAACTAAAGGGAATATGCCCTAGAGGCAATAATAAGTTGTTATTTTATATTATATTTCCTTATTCATGATAAAGGTTTATTATTCATGCTAGAATTTTATTGATCGGAAACTTAAATACATATGTGAATACATAAACAAATACCGTGTCCCTTGTAAGCCTCTACTAGACTAGCTCGTTGATGAAAGATGGTTAAGGTTTCTAACCGTAGACATGTGTTGTCATTTGATAACGGGATCACATCATTAGGAGAATGATGTGATGGACAAGACCCTAATGATCGTTCAGTTTATTGCTATTGCTTTCTTCATGTCAAATACATATTCCTTCGACTATGAGATTATGCAACTCCCAGATACCAGAGGAATAACTTGTGTGCTATCAAACATCACAACGTAACTGGATGATCATGAAGATTCTCTACAGGTATCTCCGAAAAGGTATTTGTTGACTCGGCATAGATCGAGATTAGTATTTGTCATTCCGAGTATCGGAGAGGTATCTCTGGGCCCTCTCGGTAATACACATCATAAGCTTGCAAGCAAATGACTAAGGAGTTAGTCACAAGGTGATGTATTACGGAACCAGTAAAGAGACTTGCTAGTAACGAGTTTGAACTAGGTATGGAGATACTCGACGATCGACTCTCGGGCAAGTAACATACCGATGGACAAAGGAAATTACGTATGTTGTCATAACGGTTCGACCGATAAAGATCTTCGTAGAATATGTAGAAGCCAATATGGACATCCTGGTTCCGCCATTGGTTATTGACCGGAGAGGTGTCTTGGTCATGTCTACATAGTTCTCGAACCCGTAGGGTCCGCACGCTTAACGTTCGTTGACGATATAGTGTTATATGAGTTATATGTTTTGGTGACCGAATGTTGTTCGGAGTCCCGGATGAGATCACGGACATGAAGAGGAGTCACGAAATGATCGAGAGGTAAAGATTGATATATAGGACAATGATATTTGGACACCGGAAGTGTTTCGGGGCGTACCCATAAGGAATCGGGTCACTGGAAGGGGTTCCGGGCACCCCCCGGCAAGTTATGGGCCTTATGGGCCAAAGGAGGGGACAGACCAGCCCACAAGGGGGCTGGTGCGCCTCCTCCCTTGTTTGGCCAGCCCTAGGGAAGGAAAAGGGGGAGGGCTAGCCCCTCCTGCCTTTCCCTCTCATGGGAGAAAGGAAAGGGGGGGGCCTCTCCTGCCTTTCCCCGCACCCAAATAAGGAAAAGGGGGGCGTGCCTTGGGAGGGACCCCAAGTAGGATTCCTCCTACTTGGGCGCCTCCTTTGGCTGCTCCTCCCTCCCTCCCACCTATATATATGTGGGAGGGGGCGCCTAGAACACAACAAACAATTGCCTAGCCATGTGCGGCGCCCCCATCCACCGTTTACACCCCCGGTCATATTTTCGTAGTGCTTAGGCGAAGCCCTGCAGAGATCACTTTACCATCACCATCACCACGCCGTCGTGCTGCCAGAACTCATCTACTACCTTGCCGTCTTGCTGGATCAAGAAGGCAGAGGACATCACCGAGCTGAACGTGTGCAGAACACGGAGGTGTCGTACATTCGGTACTTGATCGGTTGGAGCGCGAGGAAGTTCGACTACATCGACGGCGTTGTTAAATGCTTCCGCTTATGGTCTACGAGGGTACGTAGACACACTCTCCCCTCTCGTTGTTATGCATTTCCTTGATAGATCTTGTGTGTGCGTAGAATTTTTTTGTTTTCCATTCCATGTTTCCCAACAAACGGATCATGAAGGGGACGAACAGAGAGTCCAGAAACTCATCCAGAAGGCAGAACCCTAGAATCCAGAGCCCATTCGGAGGGAGGATCGGCCAGGAGAGGAAGGGGATTCCTCTCATCGCGTGAGGCGCGGCATCATCATCAACATCTACATCACCACCACCACCACCACCATCATCATCATCATCATCATAATCATCCACATCCTTATCATCTGCAACATCAAGAATCCTAGTGGATCCTTCGGTGTATCGGTTGAATCATTCACCCATGTATCCCATTACCATCACCATGATGATTGTTGTACTTATGTGTGAGTAGAACCCTAGTTCTCAGGGATATGGATGAACCTTGGTATGTGTAGGATCTGAAACGTTTATTATATAGGGATATAAGATCCTCTATCGAATGCTTAATTTAATAACTTCATGAATGTTCTAAAGGGACCCCACTCAGCATTTGTGCCTTTATTGGCCAGGAAGTATGTCACTATCTTTTGCATAGGTTTAGGATGTGGAGGTAATTCGAGGTGACAGTAAAAGCTTATGGCTCCTAACCTTTACAAGTGACCGGGGATTACGGAGAACCCTTAGCAAGGTCGCGTCCATGGGGAAACCCTTAATTATCATGAGTTGTAACCCTCAGGGGAAGACTATGATGGTGGCGTGCGTGGCACGAAGTCTACCAGGAGTAGAACGTGCTTTGTACCTGGCTCTGCCTAGCATAATCATCAACAGTGGCTCAAGTATCCGCTCCATGCTATGCTTATGCATAGTAGTAGTATAAACATACCCACAGGGATTTCAGACTCCCTGAGAACGCCTTTTTAATTCTGTGGTTTCACCGTTATTTACCATCCTTGTCTTTAATTTATTTTTATGCTATTTAGCTACAAGTCACCATTGTACTCAATCCTTATTTAAATCCGTCATCTCTCTGCTTCAAGTCTACAATTATCCGCAGGAACAAAGTTATATAATTCTCTACAAAGGGCAAAAGCATGATTCGTGTGCTCCATGTGGAATCGATACTCTTACTTTGAAAAGGCTACAACTAAAACATGTGCACTTGTAGGCTATCACAGGGGAGGCCATTCCACAGACACGAATGCGGGAGGACGCCATCCAATTGTAGCCGCATACATTTTCACAATAACTCGAACCAACCGGATGAAATTCATGCAAACACGGCTGAATTTCCTATAAACATGACGAATTTCATATAAAATGCCAGATTTTCATATAAACATGACAGATTTCATTACATTTACATCAACTAAGCAGTGCTAGTCCAGCTCTAGAGGTATAACTAATACCTAATCTAAATGGCCGCCAGCGGATCCCTTTGTCTTCCTCATGTTCGGCAGCCCGATCACCGGACTACCGAAAGCCCCAGAGGTATATGCTTCAGCGCAAAGCACAACTCGCTTCCCCACAACTCATGAGAGTGGAACCCCCAGCTGATGCTTCAGCGGGAGGGGAAGGCGGGGCCTCCGCTTCCATGGAGCCCATGCGGGATTGACGAAGATCCTTGCAAGAGAAGAACCGGGCAAGATACCGGTTGTGTATGCTGGCGTCGCCTCGATGGTGGCCTTAATGGGACCCAAGCGGCGGCGGCCTCCCGTGTTCTACTTCTCCTCGATGATGGCAGTGGACGCGGAGGCGCTGGCTACTGACTCGTCGCTCTCCGCGCACCCGCCTTCTATCTCTACATGCACGGTGCGACTGCAAGCACGGGAGGCGTGGTACGACGCGTTGTCATCGACGACACCGACAACACCTGTGTCGCCGTGCTCCCCGCTCGTGCTGTCGTGGAGAAACTCACCACTCCTCATTGAGGTTTCCTGAAGCAGCGAGTTGCTGAACCACGCACCTGCTTGGGGCGACAACTGTTGGGGAACGTAGTAATTTCAAAAAAAATCCTACGCACATGCAAGATCATGGTGATGGCATAGCAACGAGAGGGGAGAGTGCTATCTACGCACTCGTGAGACCGTGGCGAAGCGTTAGCACAACGCGGTTGATGTAGTCGTACGTCTTCACGATTCGACCAATCCAAGCACCGAACGTACGGGGCCTCCGAGTTCAGCACACGTTCAGCTCGATGACGATCTCCGGCCTCCGATCCAGCAAAGCTCCGGAGATGAGTTTCGTCAGCACGACGACGTGGTGACGATGATGATGTTCTACCGATGCAGGGCTTCGCCTAAACTCCGCGACGATATGACCAAGGTGGAATATGGTGGAGGGGGGCACCGCACACGGCTAAGGAACGATCACGTAGATCAACTTGTGTGTCTATGGGGTGCCCCCGCCCCCGTATATAAAGGAGGGAGGGGGGACGTGCGGCTGGCCCCCTAGGGGTGCGCCTGGAGGAGTCCTACTCCCACCGGGAGTAGGACTCCCCCCTCTTGCCTTGGTGGAGAAGGAAAGGGAGGAGGGGAAAGAGGAAAGGGGGGCGCCCCCCCTTCCTTGTCCTATTCGGACTAGGGGGGAGGGGGCGTGTGGCCTGCCTTCCTCTTCTCCCTCTTAGCCCACTAAGGCCCATTATCCCCCGGGAGGGTTCTGGTAACCCCCCGGTGTTCCGGTAAAATCCCGATTTCACCCGGAACCATTCTGATGTCCAAACATAGGCTTCCAATATATCAATCTTTATGTCTCGACCATTTCAAGACTCCTCATCATGTCCGTGATCACATCCGGGACTCCGAACAAACTTCGGTACATCAAAACTTATAAACTCATAATAAAACTGTCAACGTAACGTTAAGCGTGCGGACCCTACGGGTTCGAGAACTATGTAGACATGACCTAGAACCATTCTCGGTCAACAACCAATAGCGGGACCTGGATGCCCATATTGGTTCCTACATATTCTATGAAGATCTTTATCGGTCAAACCGCATAACAACATACGTTGTTCCCTTTGTCATCGGTATGTTACTTGCCCGAGATTTGATCGTCGGTATCCAATACCTAGTTCAATCTCGTTACCGGCAAGTCTCTTTACTCGTTCCATAATACATCATATTATAACTAACTCATTAGTTAGAATGCTTGCAAGGCTTAGGTGATGAGTATTACCGAGAGGGCCCATAGATACCTCTCCGACAATCGGAGTGACAAAACCTAATCTCGAATTATGCCAACCCAACATGTACCTTCGGAAACACTTGTAGAGCACCTTTATAATCACCCAGTTACGTTGTGACGTTTGGTAGCACAGAAAGTGTTCTTCCGGTAAACGGGAGTTGCACAATCTCATAGTTGCAGGAACTTTGTATAAGTCATGAAGAAAGCAATAGCAATATACTAAACGATCAAGTGATAGGCTAACGGAATGGGTCATGTCAATCACATCATTCTCCTAATGATGTGATCCCAATAATCAAATGACAACACCTGTCTATGGTTAGGAAACATAACCATCTTTGATTAATGAGCTAGTCAAGTAGAGGCATACTAGTGACTATATGTTTGTCTATGTATTCACACATGTATCATGTTTGAGGTTAATACAATTCTAGCATGAATAATAAACATTTATCATGATATGAGGAAATAAATAATAACTTTATTATTGCCTCTAGGGCATATTTCCTTCAGTCTCCCACTTGCACTAGAGTCAATAATCTAGATTACATAGTAATGATTCTAACACCCATGGAGTCTTGGTGCTGATCATGTTTTGCTCGTGAGAGAGGCTTAGTCAACGGTCTCGCAACATTCAGATCCGTATGTATCTTGCAAATCTCTATGTCTCCCACTTGGACTTGGTCCCGAATGGAATTGAAGCGTCTCTTGATGTGCTTGGTCCTCTTGTGAAATCTGGATTCCTTTGCCAAGGCAATTGCACCAAGATTGTCACGAAGATCTTCATTGGTCCCGATGCACTAGTTATGAGACCTAGATCGAAATGAACTCCTTCATCCGCACTCCTTCATTTGCAGCTTCGAAGCAGCTATGTACTCCGCTTCACATGTAGATCCCGCCACAACGCTTTGTTTAGAACTGCACCAACTTACAGCTCCACCGCTTAATAAAAACACGATCCGGTTTGCGATTTAGAATCGTCCGGATCGGTGTCAAAGCTTGCATCGACGTAACCATTTACGACTAGCTCTTTGTCACCTCCATATACGAGAAACATATCCTTAGTCCTTTTCGGTATTTCAGATGTTCTTGACCGCTGTCCAATGATCCACTCTGGATTACTTTGGTACCTTCTGCCAAGCTTATTGCTAAGCATACGTCAGTCAGGTACACAACATTGCATACATGATAGAGCCTATGGCTGAAGCATAGGAACATTTTCATTTTCTCTCTATCTTCTGTTGTGGTCGGGCATTGAGTTTGACTCAACTTCACACCTTGTAGCACGTGCAAGAATCCTTTCTTTGCTCGATCCATTTTGAACTTTTCAAAATTTTGTCAAGGTATGTGCTTTGTGAAAGTCCTATTAAGCGTCTTGATCTATCTCAGATAGATCTTGATGCCCAATATGTAAGCAGCTTCACCGAGGTCTTTCATTGAAAAACTTTTATTCAAGTATCCCTTTATGCTATCCAGAATTCTATATCATTTCCAATTAATAATATGTCATCTACATATAAAATTAGAAATGCTCAGAGCTCCCACTCACTTTCTTGTAAATACAAGCTTCTCCAAAAGTCTCAGATAAAACCATATGCTTTGATCACACTATCAAAGCGCCTATTCCAACTCCAAGATGCTTGCACCAGTCCATAAATGGAGCATGGAGCTTGCACACTTTGTTAGCACCTTTTGGATCAACAAAACCTTTCGGTTGCATCATATACAACTCTTCTTCTAGAAATCCATTCAAGAATGCAGTCTTGACATCCATTTGCCAAATTTCATAATCATGAAATGCAGCAATAGCTAACATGATTCGGACAGACTTAAGCATCGCTACGGGTGAGAAAGTCTCATCGTAGTCAACCCCTTGAACTTGTCGAAAACCTTTTGCAACAAGTCAAGCTTTATAGACAGTTACATTACCATCAGCGTCAGTCTTCTTCTTAAAAATCCATTTATCCTCAAAGGCTTGCCGATCATCGGGCAAGTCAACCAAAGTCCACACTTTGTTTTCATACATGGATCCCATCTCAGATTTCATGGCCTCTAGCCATTTTGCGGAATCTGGGCTCATCATCGCTTCCTCATAGTTCATAGGTTCATCATGGTCAAGTAACATGACTTCCAGAATAGGATTACGGTACCACTCTGGTGCGGATCTTACTCTGGTAGACCTACGAGGTTCAGTAGAAACTTGATCTGAAGTTTCATGATCATTATCATTACTAATTGGTGTAGTTGTCACATGAACCGGTTCTCGTGATGAACTACTTTCCAATAAGGGAGTAGATACAGTTATCTCATCAAGTTCTACTTTCCTCCCACTCACTTCTTTCGAGAGAAACTCCTTCTCTAGAAAGGATCCATTCCTAGCAACGAATGTCTTGCCTTCGGATCTGTGATAGAAGGTATACCCAACAGTCTCTTTTGGGTATCCTATGAAGACACATTTCTCCAATTTAGGTTCGAGCTTATCTGGTTGAAGTTTCTTCACATAAGCATCGCAGCCCCAAACTTTAAGAAACGACAACTTTGGTTTCTTGCCAAACCACAGTTCATAAGGCGTCGTCTCAATGGATTTTGATGGTGCCCTATTTAACGTGAATGCGGCCGTCTCTAAAGAATAACCCCAAAACAATAGCGGTAAATCAGTAAGAGACATCATAGATCGCACCATATCAAGTAAAGTACGATTACGACGTTCGGACACACCATTTCGTTGTGGTGTTCCAGGTGGCGTGAGTTGCGAAACTATTCCACATTGTTTCAAGTGTAGACCAAACTCGTAACTCAAATATTCTCCTCCACGATCAGATCGTAGAAACTTTATTTTCTTGTTACGATGATTTTCCACTTCACTCTGAAATTCTTTGAACTTTTCAAATGTTTCAGACTTGTGTTTCATTAAGTAGATATACCCATATCTGCTTAAATCATCTGTGAAGGTGAGAAAATAACGATACCCGCCGCGAGCCTCAACATTCATTGGACCACAAACATCAGTATTTATGATTTCCAACAAATCAGTTGCTCGCTCCATAGTTCCGGAGAATGGCGTTTTAGTCATCTTGCCCATAAGGCACGGTTTGCAAGTACCAAGTGATTCATAATCAAGTGATTCCAAAAGCCCATCAGTATGGAGTTTCTTCATGCGCTTTACACCGATATGACCCAAACGGCAGTGCCACAAATAAGTTGCACTATCGTTATCAACTCTGCATCTTTTGGTTTCAACACTATGAATATGTGTATCACTACTATCGAGATTCAATAAAAATAGACCACTCTTCAAGGGTGCATGACCATAAAAGATATTACTCATATAAATAGAACAACCATTATTCTCTCGATTTAAATGAATAACCGTCTCACATCAAACAAGATCCAGATATAATGTTCATGCTCAACGCGGCACCAAATAACAATTATTCAGGTCTAAAACTAATCCGAAGGTAGATGTAGAGGTAGCGTGCCGACCGCGATCACATCGACTTTGGAACCGCTTCCCACACGCATCGTCACCTCGTCCTTGGCGATGCTCGCTTATTCTCGTAGTCCCTGCTTTGAGTTGCAAATATTAGCAATGAACCAAGATCAAATACCAGTGCTACTACGAGCTCTAGTTAGGTACACATCAATAACATGTATATCACATATACCTTTGTTCACTTTGCCATCCTTCTTATCCGCCAAATACTTGGGGCAGTTCCGCTTCGATGACGATCGCTTGCGGTAGAAGCACTCGATTTCAGCTTAGGTCCAGACTTTGGTTTCTTCTCTTGAGCAGCAACTTGCTTGCCATTCTTTTTGAAGTTCCCCTTCTTCTTCCCTTTACCCTTTTTCTTGAAACTAGTGGTCTTGTTGACCATCAACACTTGATGCTCCTTTTTGATTTCTACCTCCGCAGCTTTTAGCATTGCAAAGAGCTCGGGAATAGTCTTGTTCATCCCTTGCATATTATAGTTCATCACAAAGCTCTTGTAGCTTGGTGGCAGTGATTGTAGAATTCTGTGAATGACGCTATCATCCGGAAGATTAACTCCCGCTTGAATCAAGTGATTATTATACCCGCACATTTTGAGTATATGCTCACCGACGAACTATTCTCCTCCATCTTGCGCTTGTAGAACTTATTGGAGACTTCATATCTCTCAATCCGGGCATTTGCTTGAAATATTAACTTCAACTCCTGGAACATCTCATATGCTCCATGACATTCAAAACGTCGTTGAAGGCCCGGTTCTAAGCCGTAAAGCATGGCACATCGAACTATAGAGTAGTCATCAGCTTTGCTCGCCAGACGTTCTTAACGTCATCGGTTGCATCAGCGGCAGTTCGGCACCCAGCGGTGCTTCCAGACGTAACTTTTACAGGCAGCAATGAGGATAATCCTCGAGTTACGGACCCGATCCGTGTAAGTGCTACCATCATCTTTCAACTTTGCTTTCTCAAGGAACGCATTAAAATTCAACGGAACAACAAAGACGAGCCATCTATCTACAAACAAACATAGACAAGCAAAATACTATCAGGTACTAAGTTCATGATAAATTTAAGTTCAATTAATCATATTACTTAAGAACTCCCACTTAGATAGACATCTGTCTAGTCATCTAAGTGATTACGTGATCCAAATCAACTAAACCATAACCGATCATCACGTGAGATGGAGTAGTTTTCAATGGTGACCATCACTATGTTGATCATATCTACTATATGATTCACGCTCGACCTTTCGGTCTCCGTGTTCCGAGGCCATATGTGCATATGCTAGGCTCGTCAAGTTTAACCTGAGTATTCCGCGTGTGCAAAACTGGCTTGCACCCGTTGTAGATGGACGTAGAGCTTATCACACCCGATCGTCACGTGGTGTCTGGGCACAACGAACTTTGGCAACGGTGCATACTCAGGGAGAACACTTCTTGATAATTTTAGTGAGAGATCATCTTAAAATGCTACCGTCAATCAAAGCAAGATAAGATGCATAAAGGATAAACATCACATGCAATCAATATAAGTGATATGATATGGCCATCATCATCTTGTGCTTGTGATCTCCATCTCTGAAGCACCGTCGTGATCACCATCGCCACCGTAGCGACACCTTGATCTCCATCGTAGCATCGTTGTCGTTCGCCATCTATTGCTTCTCGACTATCGCTACCGCTTAGTGATAAAGTAAAGCAATTACAGTATGCTTGCATTTCATACAATAAAGCGACAGCCATATGGCTCATGCCGCTTGCCGATAACTTCGGTTACAAAACATGATCATCTCATACAATAAAATATAGCATCACGTCTTGACCATATCACATCACACCATGCCCTGCAAAAACAAGTTAGACGTCCTCTTCTTTGTTGTTGCAAGTTTTACGTGGCTGCTACAGGCTGAGCAAGAACCGTACTTACCTACGCATCAAAAAACCACAACGATAGTTCGTCAAGTTGGTGCTGTTTTAACCTTCACAAGGACCGGGCGTAGCCATACTCGATTCAGCTAAAGTGAGAGAGACAGACACCCGCCAGCCACCTTTAAGCACGAGTGCTCGTAACGGTGAAACTAGTCTCGCGTAAGCGTACGCGTAATGTCGGTCCGGGCCGCTTCATCTCACAATACCGCCGAACCAAAGCATGACATGTTGGTAAGAAGTATGACTTGTATCACCCACAACTCACTTGTGTTCTACTCATGCATATAACATCAACGCATAAAACCTAGGCTCGGATGCCACTGTTGGGGAATGTAGTAATTTCAAAAAATTTCCTACGCACACGCAAGATCATGGTGATGGCATAGCAACGAGGGGGGAGAGTGCTGTCTACGTACCCTCGTAGACCATAAGCGTAAGCGTTAGCACAACGCGGTTGATGTAGTCGTACGTCTTCACGGTCCGACCGATCCAAGCACCGAACATACGGGGCCTCCGAGTTCAGCACACGTTCAACTCGATGACGATCTCCGGCCTCCGATCCAGCAAAGCTCCGGAGATGAGTTTCGTCAGCACGACGGCGTGGTGACGATGATGATGTTCAACCGACGCAGGGCTTCGCCTAAACTCCGCGACGATATGACCGAGGTGGAATATGGTGGAGGGGGGCACCGCACACGGCTAAGGAACGATCACGTAGATCAACTTGTGTGTCTATGGGGTGCCCCGCCCCGTATATAAAGGAGGGAGGGGAGGTGCGGCCGCCCCCTAGGGGTGCGCTGGAGGAGTCCTACTCACCGGAGTAGGACTCCCCCTCTTGCCTTAGTGGAGAAGGAAAGAGGGAGAGGAAAGAGGAAAGGGGGGTGCCGCCCCTTCCTTGTCCTATTCGGACTAGGGGAGGGGGCGCGGCCTGCCCTGGCCGGCCCTCCTCTTCTCCCTCTTGGCCCACTAAGGCCCATTATCCCCCGGGAGGGTTCCGTAACCTCTGCGTTCGGTAAATCCCGATTTCACCCGGAACCATTCCGATGTCCAAACATAGGCTTCCAATATATCAACCTTTATGTCTCGACCATTTCAAGACTCCTCGTCATGTCCGTGATCACATCCGGGACTCCGAACAAACTTCGGTACATCAAAACTTATAAACTCATAATAAAACTGTCATCGTAACGTTAAGCGCGCGGACCCTACGGGTTCGAGAATTATGTAGACATGACCTAGAACCATTCTCGGTCAATAACCAATAGTGGGACCTGGATGCCCATATTGGCTCCTACCTATTCTACGAAGATCTTTATCGGTCAAACCGCATAACAATATACGTTGTTCCCTTTGTCCTCGGTATGTTACTTGCCTAACATTTGATCGTCGGTATCCAATACCTAGTTCAATCTCGTTACCGGCAAGTCTATTTAATCGTTCCGTAATACATCATCTTAAAACTAACTCATTAGTTACAATGCTTGCAAGGCTTAGGTGATGAGTATTACCGAGAGGGCCCAGAGATACCTCTCCGACAATCGGAGTGACAAAACCTAATCTCGAATTATGCCAACCCAACATGTACCTTCGAAACACCAGAGAGCACCTTTATAATCACCCGATTCGTTGTGACGTTTGGTAGCACACAAAGCGTTCTTCCGGTAAACGGGAGTTGCACAATCTCATAGTTGCAGGAACTTTGTATAAGTCATGAAGAAAGCAATAGCAATATACTAAACGATCAAGTGCTAGGCTAACGGAATGGGTCATGTCAATCACATCATTCTCCTAATGATGTGATCCCATTAATCAAATGACAACACATGTCTATGGTTAGGAAACATAACCATCTTTGATTAATGAGCTAGTCAAGTAGAGGCATAATAGTGACTATATGTTTGTCTATGTATTCACACATGTATCATGTTTCCGGTTAATACAGTTCTAGCATGAATAATAAACATTTATCATGATATGAGGAAATAAATAATAACTTTATTATTGCCTCTAGGGCATATTTCCTTCAACAACTAGCTCCATCGGGGCTAGGCGAGGGAGGTGGAGCAGCGAGCTGCCTCGTTGGTATCCGGCGGGCTTGGTGGGCCACCCAGCCGGCTTGTATGCCGGAGAACTGCTCTTCGAAAGCCATCGGAATAGTGGAGAAATGATGAAGGAGGAGATAGGGTTCCTGCCCGGTGTCTGGCCTCGTTTAAATAGAGGGCGGACGAGAGGAGCTCGGCTGACGTTGCGTCTAATGCCGGCCCGCTCATGAACGGACGTTTGGCCAGAGTAGCTTTCTCGGCTTCCACGCGGATTTCATGGAGGCATATGAATGTGGCAATGAGGCATGTTCAGCCGGGCATGCAGCGGGCGGCACCCTCGGTCGGCGCGCTGCTTCAATGACGGAGGAAGTGAGAGGTCGCATCCGTTCTGAGCCGCCTTCAATGCAGAGCGGCGCGCTATACATCAGCATGAATGCGGGCAGCTAGCGTGCCGGGGGGAGCGCGGGAGGGGATGGGGGTTTTGGTGGGCCAGGGCGGTCAGAAGCGGGCTTGAGATTGGTCCGCAGTGCCGCAACCTACCCCACTTTGATCTCTGATTTGCGAGAGAAAACACGTTCAGAATGTCCTATGGACCGATACAGGTCGGCGTTGGATGGCTTTCGTGGTTCGGAGAGCGCGGTCCAAACGGTTACAAAAGGTTTGAGGATCGGTGTTGGAGATGTCCGTCCTTGTGCACTCTTGCTTGGCGGCCTAATCCTGGTCTGACCGATGTATGTTATCCTTTTTTTTTCCTCTAAGTTTTGCTTTATTTGACGGCTTTCTCATCATTTTATATTGTTCGGCCTTGTACTTACGGTTTGTGCTTGATCTATAAAACAGGGGGAAAATCTTTTTCGTAAAAACCTAGCAGACAATAAATCTAGCTAGACCACGCGCCCTTGCATCCAGATGGGACGAGTTCAACTCGATAGATCTGCCTTGACAATTCTATGTTTCTTCACGAACAAGCTATTACGTTCCTTCATGCCGATGGGCGCCGCCGATGTTTAGGACCAGGTGCGGTGATCCGTACGATTCAAGGAACAGGGGAGGCACATCCTTCCTCGGACAAAGGAACGTAGCGAATACCCAAAGCTAACAGTCAAAAAAGTCATGCAAATATCACGCCCTGAAGTGAAACGTCAAGCAAGCACTTTGAAATCGCAGAACGCCGTCCATTTCTTCAGAAAGTGACAAGCAAATAGTACCGATGAAGAGCTGATGTTATAAGGCAGAATAAAATGGACCAGACGTGTCTGCGCGTACATACAATATTCGGATTAGCCCGTAAGCCATGCATGGTGCGGCTGCACAAGCGTCCACATCACATGCATGGGCACGCTAGCCCGCCTCTTTCGTGATGACCTTGCCGAGTCCCTCCAGCAGCAAAGGCTATATATACACGGACATTCATCAAACTATCAGAACCAAACCCTCACTGATACAAGAACAAACACATAAGCTACAACACAGAGCTTCCCAAGCCAGATCAGCTACGTACAGATAGACAGGTTGGTGAGTTTAATTTGCAAGGGCATCCAGCGACAGACATGGCGTCGGCTCCAGATCGAGCTATTGCGGTGGTGGCTCTCATGCTCGCGTGCTCTGGGCTGGCCATGGCCGCGGACAACGCGCCGGTATGGCTGAGGGCGCATGCGACGTTCTACGGCGGCGCCGATGCCTCTGACACTATGGGTAAGTAGCTTATTTCAAAGTCATGTATGGGCCAATTGAATAGTGAATACCACATCTCGTGCAGCCCTTCTAAAAGCATACATACACTCAATTCAACGCAGGTGGGGCGTGTGGGTACGGCAACCTGTACTCAGCGGGCTACGGGACGCGGACGGCGGCGCTAAGCCAGGCGCTCTTCAACGACGGCACGGCGTGCGGTCAGTGCTACAAGATTACTTGTGATCACAAGCTTGCGGATCCGATGTTCTGCAAACCCGGCGTCACGGTGACAATCACGGCCACGAACCTTTGCCCGCCTAACTATGCACTCCCGAGCGACAATGGAGGCTGGTGCAATCCTCCGAGGCCGCACTTTGACATGGCACAGCCGGCCTGGGAGAAGATTGGTGTCTACAAGGGTGGCATCATCCCTGTCATGTACCAGAGGTACCTACCTACACATGAGTATATATCACTGTATGTGCCTGTGTGCAAGTTACTAAAACCGATTTTTGCAGGGTTCCATGCGTGAAGAAGGGTGGGGTGCGGTTCAAGATTGCTGGTCATGATTACTTTAACCTAGTTAATGTATTCAACGTGGGAGCTGCCGGATCAATCAAATCGATGGATGTCAAGACCTCTGATTCAGACGCATGGGCGCCAATGGCTCGTAACTGGGGCGCGAACTGGCAATCTCTAGCGAATCTTACCGGGAAGACGCTCTCATTCAGACTGACCAGCACAGATGGGCAGACGCTTGTCTTCCACAACATTGTGCCACCTGGATGGACGTTTGGGCAAACATTTGCGAGCAAATTGCAGTTTTAACTGCTCACTGCCAACGGAGCAATTTATTAGGATGCCAGTGGTTTGTGAGCATATCATCATACATTGGAGAGACGGCCGTAATTTCTTTATTTATGGTGTGGTGCTTATAAATATTAATCGTAAGCACTACTTGTGTACATATATTGATTGATTGATTACCCTCATGTAGCTCCAATATCCTTGTACGAGTTTAACCTGTTGTACATATTTGTGTTTTATTAATTTGGATGGTGTATATAGAACATGATTGGTTCTACCAAGTTACCTCAAATGTTTATTCTCACACTTTGGTTGTTCTTCAGGTGACTCAGAAATAACTATTCCAAGTCAATACTAATAACACATTAGTACAGATAATGGCTTTAGGAGTCATTGTACAATACAACCCTTGGACGGGCTCAGGCGGATCCCATGCCTACAAATATTTCGGCGTGAAAAATTCTTATCAAACAAACAAACTCCCTTTCACCTCAGAATTGGCTTCGGTTATCATGAAAAATCCACTTGAAATATAATACACGTAAAAGGCATACCAAACACACACACAAAAAAGTGCAATAGTTAATGGGATAATACAAGATCAACCTTGAGAATATCATGATTAAAACTCAATGAAAGATGAGCACATAATGCACCGTGGAACTCATGGATTTTTTTTGGCTCAAGAGCTTGGATGTACAAGAAAACATATCATACTTTTCTTTTGAATTAAAAACCATATCATACTTAGTGCAAAAATGACTAACAATAGGAAGAATCTAAGATCAACATCCAAAATTGACAAGCTCATAATATGTAAGCCGCTCTTACATCGAACTGTGTGCAAATGGGTGCAAAGACAAGCATGAGAGCTTTTTTGCCTTGTTAAACTTTACATTTACCAAATATGAATTATGTCTTGATTAAGGTAGGGCGCTAAGCCCCTCACATGACAATGAGGTAAGCAGGGTCAATTGACAGCAAAAACTCTTTGGAAATCCTTTTGTTAGTAGGTTACTACTGTTATTTATTTCCAGTAGAAGACAAAAGTTCGGTGGAAAAACGAGATAAAGCTAGTGGTCAAATGAAATTTCAAACGGTCGAGCATGTGCAATGGATTTACTGAATTTCGTCTAAACTAACATGCACCACATAAACACCTTAGTACAGTACAGTAGGGAGATGTACATCTACTCATCTATGAGTGTCGAGACATAAAACTTGCAACACGAAAGTTTTAGTCAAAGAAAATTTCAAATTGTACAACATGTGTACAAACAAGGTGAATAGAACAAACCGGTCGCAACATGTGTACCACGCCTGCACGAGTCTGCATCACCAGCTGCGCTTGCTTGCATCGTTGCCGCGTGGCCAATTCGAGCGTTAGACCCAACGGTGCTTTAAGTTTCGTGCGGTCAAGATTTGAATGCATGTCCAGCATCCAAACAGGCCAGGCCACGTGGCGGGTCATATCAAATTATCGACCATGCAAGCAGCAAGCAAGCACACAATGAGCCCACCCTTGGTGTGGGAATGATCCTGCTCATTCCACTCTAACCTCATACTGTCATACTACTGCGAGCTCCAATGGTCGACGGAACTTAACTGGCGGCAACCTAAGGCCCTGATTGGAACGACATTTCGCAGCGATATATCGTTGTAAAATATACAGACCTTCACCCGTCGTTTTTTTATCTAGATGGAAATCACACTGTGGGCGCTAAAATACACCTGCAAAATCAATACGGGTGTAAAAGTTTACACCCATACCTAGCGGGGCCTAAGCTTAGATATCACGATTCAGATGGGACAAATTCAACTTTACAGAATACATATCTGCCTTGATGACAGCTCAATGTATCTTCCAAAACTAATCATTACATGCCGATGGGCGCCGCCGTCGAAGTTGATGACCAGATGCAGTTTTCTTCTTCTTCAGGTGCAGTGCAGGATTAGCCGTACGGTTCAAGGAACAGATGGGACATTCTTTCGTAGACAAGTAGGCACACCGGGATATGGTGTCATGACCGGTCGGACCTACAGCCATAGGAGGCCCACCGGGCAAGAGTAGTTAGGGGCTTGACCCACAAGTTATTTTATTTTCCGCATCGTGGTTATATATACTAGCTGTAAGACGATTTTTGAGATGAAGCAATAAGAATAATATTATTGTCCGGCTCCCGGAGGAGCCGGACCCTAAACCCTAGCCGACCCACTCTCAGCCGCCGCCTCCCTCCCCCGAGCTCGCGACGGCCGGCGCCCGCGCGCCGGAAGCCACGCTCTCGCCCCCAACCACCTCCGGTCTTCCCCTACAATCTCAGGAGCTAGTCCGGTAGGACCCCTGGTTCTATCAATTTGGTATCCAGAGACTCCAGTTCGATCGTGTCTTCCCCATCACCCACGCCGCCGTTGCCCACCGGCACCACCGCCTCGCCGTCCGCTCCCCCGTTGACCACCACCGGAGCTCCGACGCTGCCGGGGCCGAGCACCACCGCGGGTGCCCCAATGCCGCCAGCTCCAGTCACCCCCGCGCCACCGCCGAGCGCCGTCTTCACGCCGGAGCAGATGACCACCGCACTGCAGCATCTTCTGACGGCAGTCCAGGGCCTCCAGCTGCACATGGCGGGGGCCTACGCTCCACTGCCGGCTGCGCCGATCGCCGCCTATGGCCACCCCGCGCTGCCATGGCGTCACACAGGAGCCGCCATGAAGCGGCGGCTCACCGCTGCTTGCAACGGCGAGCCACCCGGTGGCCGCCATCGCCTTCTTTGCTTCTCACGAACCGCCGCGGGCCATCTCGCATAGATGGCAACCACGGCAACAACAGCTCTCGTCGCGCCCGCCCACACTCCACCACCGATGCAACCTCCCGCGCCACCCCTGCCCAGCTCGGGGGCGCCCTCGCAGGCCGGCTTGCCCATCAATCAGGTCTGGTTCCCGCCCTCTCCGTCGCCAATACCAGCGTGGGCGGCCGGATCTTCATCACGACGTCCGATCAGCCGACCCCGTTCCCGCAGTTTGGCGGGCCATCCGGCTCCATAGGTCCCTACCCGGAGTACCCCGACCAGGCACCACCTGCCGCCCTGCTCCGCTCCTCCGAGCCAGTTCGACACTGCGCTCCGGCACAGACACCGCCGCGGTTCGCCAAAATCGACTTCGTCACCTATGATAGCACGGAGGACCCCCTAAACTGGCTCAACCAGTGCGACCAGTTCTTTCGCGGGCAGCGAACCTCGCATCGGAGCGTACCTGGCTCGCCTCCTACCACCTCCGCGACGCGGCACAAGCGTGGTATTACGCCCTTGAGCAGGACGAGGGCGGCATGCCCCCTTGGGAGTGCTTCCGCGAGCTCTGCCTCCTTCGCTTTGGGCCTCCAGTTCACGGGAGCCACTTGGCGGAGCTCGGTCGCCTTACCTTCACCTCCACGGTGCAGGACTTCGCCGACCGCTTCCAGGCCCTGACGTGCCATGCTTCGGGCGTGACGGCGCAGCAGCGGGCCGACCTCTTCATTGGTGGCCTTCCGGATCACATTCGCCTGGACGTGGAGCTTCGCGGACCTCAGGATCTCCAGACGGCCATGTACTACGCCCGCGCCTTCGAGTGTCGCGCCCAGGCTATGCAGCAGGCAGCCCCGGCTCGAGGAGTTCGACAGGCCACCCGACAGGCCTCGGCGCCGGGCCGGCCACCCCCGGCTGCTCCGATGACTACCACCTCGGCCACGACGCGGCCCTTTCGTCGGCTCTCTCCAGCGGAGCAGATGGAGCGGCGGCGCCAGGGCCTCTACTTTAACTGCGACGAGCCCTATACGCTAAGCCATGTCTGCTCTCGCCTCTTTTATTTGGAGACGGCCGACTACATTGAGGAGGACACGCTAACCAACGGGGCCGATGCACTGCCACCCCCAGCGGCTGCAGAGGTCGCACCCGCCGCCGCGCCGGCGATGGCACTTGTGGTCTCTCTCCATGCGCTCGCTGGCATCCGTGATGAGCTTACCATGCTTTTGCGGGTGATGATCCACGATGAGCGCTTGGTGGCCTTGGTGGATACAGGCTCCACCCATAACTTCCTACCCGAGGCTACCATGCGTCGTTTAGCGCTTCAAACGACGGGCGGGGAGCAGCTTCGGGTCACGGTGGCCAACGGCGATCGTCTCTGGTGCCATGGGTTCGCACGAAACATGCCCATCACCATCGGCGACGAACACTTCTCCATCACATGTGCGGGCATTGAGTTGGGCTGTTTCGACTTCATCCTTGGCGTCGACTTTCTGCGGACCCTCGGTCCCATCCTTTGGGACTTCGACGCTCTGACGATGACATTCTGGCGGCTGGGCCACCGCATCCGGTGGGATGGTGTTGGGGGCACTCCCAGGTGGCGCCGCAACTCCAGCTGGCCGCGGCTACCTCCGAGGCCGAGCACCCACTGTTGGATCACTTTCTGCAGCAGCACAACGACCTCTTCACCGAGCCGCAGGGCCTTCCACGAGCCCGGGCATATGATCACCGTATTCACCTTCTGCCGGGCTCGACACCGATGGCTGTTCGTCCCTACCGCTACCCACAGCTGCAGAAGGACGAGTTGGAGCGGTAGTGCGCACTGATGCTCGCAGCGGGCATCATCTGGATCTCCACCTCGCCGTTCACCATGCCGGTCCTCCTCGTCTGCAAGTCGGACGGCACGTGGCGCTTCTGCATCGACTACCGCGCCCTTAATGCTCTCACACTTAAGGACAAGTTTCTGATTCCGGTGGTTGATGAGCTCTTGGACAACCTACATGGGGCATGTTTATTCACCAAGCTCGATCTCCAGTCAGGGTACCACCAGGTGCGCATGCACCCGGACGACATCGCCAAGACGGCGTTTCGGACTCACCAAGGCCACTTCGAGTTCTTGGTGATGCCCTTCGGCCTCTCCAACGCCCCAGTGACCTTTCAGGCTCTAATGAACGACGTCCTCCAGCCCTACCTACGTTGGTTTGTGCTCGTTTTCTTTGATGACATTCTTATCTACAGCGCATCTTGGGCGGAGCACCTTCAGCACATCGCCATCATCTTCAACAAGCTTCGGGCGCACCATCTCCATCTTAAGCGGCCGAAGTGCTTGTTCGGGACGCCGTCGGTTGCCTACCTCGGCCACGTCATCTCGGTCGACGGGGTTGCCATGGATACTGACAAGGTGGCAACCGTCGCAGCCTGGCCGACGCCGCAGTCGCCGCGGGCTCTTTGTGGTTTTTGGGCCTTGTGGGCTACTACCAGAAGTTTATCCGGGAGTTCGGCCTCATCGCGTCGCCCCTCACACGTTTGTTGCGCCGTGACGCTTTCGCTTGTGACGACGAGGCGACGACGGCATTCGAGGCCCTCAAGGGGGCCCTCACGATGGGGCCCATTCTTCAAATGCCAGATTTTGACCGCCCGTTCGTGGTGGATTATGACGCCTCTGGCGCGGGGTTCGGCACCGTGCTTCATCAGGGTGAGGGCCCTCTCGCTTTCTTCAGCCGGCCTTTCGCTTCGCGCCATCTTAAGCTCGCGGCGTATGAGCGCGAGCTCATTGGCTTGGTGCAGGCGGTGCGCCACTGGCGGCCCTATCTGTGGGGTCGGTCTTTCCAGATTCGCATGGACCACTACAGCCTCAAGTTCTTGCTGGACCAGAGGCTATCGACCGTGCCGCAGCACCAGTGGATCAGCAAGCTCTTCGTCTTCGACGTCTCCGTCGAGTATCGCCCCGGTCGTCTTAACACCATGGACGATGCCTTGTCTCGCCACGACACCGACCTCGACGGCCCTGTCACCGATGCTGAGTGGGCGGTGCTATGCATCCGCTTTGGGCCGACCTTCGGCCTCTTCACCAACATTCCTCGAGCGACAGTGACCGCGGCCGACACCCTTCTCCTTTAGCAGCAACTGGCTGCGGGTGACTTTGAGGAGCCCTGGCGCTTCATCGACGGCCTGCTCCTCCACGGGCGCCGGCTCTTTGTGCTGGCGCATGACGATCTCCGTCACCAGGTGCTGCTACTGGCCCACTCGGCGGGCCATATGGGTGTGCAGAAAACTCTCCATCGTCTCCGCGCCGACTTCTACATCCCTGGTGATCGGCCCCTGGTCCGTGACTGGGTTCGGTCATGTGTGACGTGCCAGCGCAACAAGACGGAGACGCTACGGCCTGCTGGTCTGCTCCAGCCCTTGGAGGTGCCGTCTCAGGTCTGGGCGGATATCTCCATGGACTTCATCGAGGGCCTTCCTAAGGTGGGCCGCAAATAGGTCATTCTCACGGTGGTCGGCCGCTTCTCCAAGTATGCTCACTTCATCGCGCTCGGTCACCCCTACACAGTGGCGTCCGTGGCCCAGGCCTTCTTCGAGGGGATCGTCCGCCTCCACGTGTATCCCTCTTCGATCGTCAGTGATTGGGACCCCATGTTTACGGGGCATGTGTGGCGCAACCTCTTCAGGATGGCAGGCGTGAAGCTCCGCCTGAGCACGGCCTTCCACCCTCAGACTGATGGCCAGTCCGAGGTCGTCAACAAGGTGATTGCCATGTATTTGCGTTGTGTCACAGGTGATCGTCCTCGTGCATGGGTGGACTGGCTCTCGTGGGCGGAGTACTGCTACAACACCTCCTATATATCACTCCGCCCTCCGTGCCACGCCTTTTGAGGTGGTCTATGGCCGCCCGCCTCCGCTGATTCTTCAGGTTGATTCGCCCACAGCTCGGACCGAGGCGGCAGGGGAACTTCCGCGAAGCCGCGATGAGATGCTCGCAGAGGTCCGACAATGCCTCCTTCAAGCCCAGCAGTTGGCCAAACACTACTACGACGGTCATCATCGCGAGGCGGAGTTCGCGGTGGGCGATTGGGTGTGGCTGTGTCTTCTTCACCGCTCTACGCAGTCACTAGACCCCCGCGCGAAGAAGAAGCTGGGTTCTCTCTATGCCGGGCCCTTTGCTGTCCTGGAGCGCATTGGGAAGGTAGCTTACCGCCTTCAGCTTCCAGCGGGTGCTCGCATCCACGACGTCTTCCATGTGGGGCTGCTAAAGCCCTTCCGTGGAGAGCCACCCGCGGCCCCTCTCGCGCTTCCCCCAACTACCGACGGACGTCTTCTTCTTGGACCGGAAAAGGTCTTGCAGGCCCAACTACGTCGAGGCGTGTGGTATGTGCTAATTCTGTGGGCTGGACTTCCGGCAGAGGACGCCACTTGGGAGCAACGCAAGGAGTTCCATCAACACTATCCAGGGTTTCAGCTCGAGGACGAGCTGTTTGCGCGGGCGGGGAGAGATGTTATGACCGGCCGGACCTACAACCGTAGGAGGCCCACCAGGCAAGAGTAGTTAGGGGCTTGGCCCACAAGTTATCTTATTTTTCGCATCGTGGTTATATATACTAGTTGTAAGACTATTTTTGAGATGAAGCAATAAGAATAATATTATTGCCAGGCTCCCAGAGGAGCCGAACCCTAAACCCTAGCCGCCCTGCTCTCAGCCGCCGCCTTCCTCCCCCGAGCTCGCGACGGCTCCCACGCGCCGGAAGCCGCGCTCTCACCTCCAACCACCTCCTGTCTTCCCCTACAATCTTAGGAGCCAGTCCGGTAGGACCCCTGGTTCTACCACATGGACATCTCCTGAAGTTAGCCGTCAAAGAGATTAAGCAGCCTTGTTAATTTCCCTTCAAGCATATACCCTCCAAACGAAAGCCTCAAGCACATATACATATCGGGATTAAATCAAGGGAAAGATGCCGTCCACTTCTTCCAAAAGTGTGAAGCAAACAATAATTCTACACCTACGAATGGGGCCACATCGGCTTACCTAACCTTCGATAAAATTCGCTCCTCCCCCTGATTTTAACCCGGGTGGGCCCCAGCTGCTAATCCTGGCCCAATTAACAACCTCTTTTTTTGCAGGGAATTTTGAGCTTTATTCAAATAAACGCGTTCGTTGGGCAGTGCTACCTCTTGAGCACTGCGTTGGTTTTCCCTTGAAGAGGAAAGGGTGATGCAGCAAAGTAGCGTAAGTATTTCCCTCAGTTTTTGAGAACCAAGGTATCAATCCAGTAGGAGGATCCTCACAAGTCCCTGGTACCTACACAAACAAACAATAACCTCGCAACCAACGCGATAAAGGGGTTTTCAATACCTTCACGGCCACTTGCGAAAGTGAGATCTGGTAGAGATAATAAGATAAGATAACTATTTTTGGTATTTTTATGATATAGATTGGAAAGTAAAGATTGCAAAATAAAGTAGATTGGAAACTTGTATGATAAAAGATAGACCCGGGGGCCATAGGTTTCACTAGTGGCTTCTCTCAAGATAGCATAAGTATTACGGTGGGTGAACAAATTACTGTCGAGCAATTGATAGAAAAGTGCATAGTTATGAGATTATCTAGGCATGATCATGTATATAGGCATCACGTCCGCGACAAGTAGACCGATTCCTGCCTGCATCTACTACTATTACTCCACACATCGACTGCTATCCAGCATGCATCTAGAGTATTAAGTTCATAAGAACAGAGTAACACATTAGGCAAGATGACATGATGTAGAGGGATAAACTCAAGCAATATGATATAAACCCCATCTTTTTATCCTCGATGGAAACAATACAATACGTGCCTTTACGCCCTACATCCTTTGGGAAAGGACACCGCAAGATTGAACCCAAAGCTAAGCACTTCTCCCATTGCAAGAAAGATCAATCTAGTAGGCCAAACCAAACTGATACTTCAAAGAGACTTGCAAAGAAACAAATCATGCATAAAAGAATTCAGAGGAGATTCAAATATTTCTCATAGATAAACTTGATCATAAACCCACAATTCATTGGATCTCGACAAACACACCACAAAAAGAGTTACATCAAATAGATCTCCAAGAAGATCGAGGAGAACTTTGTATTGAGATTCAAAGAGAGAGAAGAAGCCATCTAGCTAATAACTATGGACCCGAAGGTCTGTGGTAAACTACTCCCAACTCATAGGAGAGGCCTTGGAGATGATATAGAGGCCCTCCATGATCGATTCCCCCTCCGGCGGAGCACCGGAAAAGGCTCCAAGATGGGATCTCACGGGTATAGAAGGTTCCGGTAGTGGAAATAGGTTTTCGTGGTGCTCCTCGATGTTTTCAGGGTATGGAGGTATATATAGGCGAAGGAGGTCGGTCAGGGGAGCCATGAGGGGCCCACGAGGGTGGGGGGCACGCCCACCCCCCTAGGGCACGCCTTGCACCCTCGTGCACGCCTCGGCTGCTTCTTGACGTCCACTCCAAGTCTTCTGGATTGCGTTTGTTCCAAAAAGATCGCTCCCGAAGGTTTCATTCCGTTTGGACTCCGTTTGATATTCCTTTTCTTCGAAACACTGAAATAGGCAAAAAATAACAATTCGGGCTGGGCCTCCGGTTAGTAGGTTAGTCCCAAAAATTGTATAAAAGTGTAAAGTAAAGCCCATAAACATTCAAAACGGGTAATATAATAGCATGGAACAATAAAAAATTATAGATACGTTGGAGACGTATCAGGCAGTCAGCCAAAAGTCTGTTGATCAGGAAGCTAGGAGTTGCTGTGAGCCACCTTTCAATCACAGCCACAGTACAAGCGCATTTTGCACAATGGTGAGCTGGGACATTGGCTGACCTACTTACATGTTGAATTAAAAAAGAATTAAAATTAGCAGAAAGTTCATCAATTTCTTGGAGGATGGGCGCTACAACTGAACAACTATTGCGGCGAGTGTTCCAAAGGTTGACCACCTCGAGTCTCCAGCACCACATGCGATAACCCTCTAAGACTTGCAAAGATAACTCCATCTCTTGCAGCTAGGGCTTCGGCAATAAAGGGGTCAGTCACTCTGGGGTGGGGTTTACGCCAAACACCCAGTAGGGCTGTAGATGAACGCGCAACACCTCCAGCTCCACTTTTTCCTTCATCATGAATAGTTGTTGCATCAGTGTTTATCTTGATCTGGGCTGCCTCCGGAGGACGGCAGTTGTGACTTGGCAGAGTATTCACATTCTGTAAAGCAATATCCAGTAGTGCCAACACTTCTCGGGTGAATCTAACTGAATTTGCCGGATCTAGCTTGTCACCTTCGTGCGTCCACTAGTTTTGTGATAACCAAATAGACCACATCACAGAAGTGATAGATGCTCGTTCTCTTGGCAAGAACCTTGCATCACATAAAATGTCAGTTGCCCAAGTAGATGGGTGAAGCCGCGGGAGTTTGATATCCAAGAGCTGGCGAGCTTCCTCCCAGAACCTTTAGGAGTGGGAACAGTGTATGAGTGCATATTCCAAGTCTTCATCGTTTGCCTTGCAAAGTTTGCACAAACTAATGTCTCGGATATGCCGAAATTTAAGCGTGCATTCATCGGGAAGTATTCCATGAAGTACCATCCACTAGAACACTCGCACTTTTGGTACCACTTTGAGAGACCATAATGACTTCCACAGCTGCTGCTTACTCATTGAAGATTCCGTAACCTACCCTTCTTCTCGAGCTTGATGCTCTTTCTGAATCACTAGAGCTCGGTACGCTAACTTAACAATGTAGATGCCTGATCTCTCATGTGGCCATGCCAATGTGTCTTTGCCCCGCACGTCGAAGAGGAATATTCAAAATAGCCTCTGCGTTCGGTGCGATGAAATTGTGTCAAACTAGATCTTGTTTCCAAGTCTTGTTCTCTGAATCAATGAGCTCACTAACCTGGTTGATGTTCATAACCGACAGTTTGAATAAATGGGTTCTGGTTAGCACCGTGGGAATTCGTTTGTCTGTCCATGGATTAACTGAAGTTCCATCACCAACACGGTGAACAATCCCCGCAAGTAGAGCTTCCCGTCTAGAGATGATTGCCCGCCAAATTGACGAGGCGGCCTTAGGTGCTGAAGCATGCAGGAAATCAGTATCTGGGAAATACCTTCCTGATAACCCACAAGTATAGCGGATCACAACAGTTTTCGAGGGTAGAGTATTCAACCCAAATTTATTGATTCGACACAAGGGGAGCCAAAGAATATTCTCAAGTATTAGCAGTTGAGTTGTCAATTCAACCACACCTGGATAACTTAGTATCTGCAGCAAAGTATTTAGTAGCAAGTAGTATGGAAGTAACGGTAACAGTGGCAAAAGTAACGATAGCAGTTTTGTAGTTATTGTAACAGTAGCAACGGTAAAGTAAATAAGCAAAGCACAATATGTGAAAAGCTCGTATGCATCTGATCAGTGATGGATAATTATGTCAGATGTGATTCCTCATGTAATAGTTATAACATAGGGTGACATAGAACTAGCTCCAGTTCATCAATGTAATGTAGGCATGTATACCGAATATAGTCATACGTGCTTATGGAAAAGAACTTGCATGACATCTTTTTTCCTACCCTCCCATGGCAGCGGGGTCCTAGTGGAAACTAAGGGATATTAAGGCCTCCTTTTAATAGAGTACCGGACCAAAGCATTAACACATAGTGAATACATGAACTCCTCAAACTACGGTCATCACCAAGAAGTATCCCGATTATTGTCACTTCGGGGTTGTCGGATCATAACACATAATAGGTGACTATAGACTTGCAAGATAGGATCAAGAACTCACATATATTCATGAAAACATAATAGGTTCAGATCTGAAATCATGGCACTCGGGCCCTAGTGACAAGCATTAAGCATAGCAAAGTCATAGCAACATCAATCTCAGAACATAGAGGATACTAGGGATCAAACCCTAACAAAACTAACTTGATTACATGTTAAATCTCATCCAACCCATCACCGTCCAGCAAGCCTACAATGGAATTACTCACGCACGGCGGTGAGCATCATGAAATTGGTGATGGAGGATGGTTGATGATGATGACGACGACAAATCCCCCTCTCCAGAGCCCCAAACGGACTCCAGATCAGCCCTCCCAAGAGATATTAGGGCTTGGCGGTGGCTCCGTATCGTAAAACACGATGAAACTTTCTCTCTGATTTTTTCTCTGCGAAAGCAAATACATGGAGTTGGAGTTGAGGTCGGTGGATGTCCAGGGGGCCCACGAGGCAGGAGGTGCGCCCAAGGCGAGGGGGCGCGCCCCCCACCCTCGTGGACAGGGTGTGGGCCCCCTGACACTATTTCTTTCGCTAGTATTTTTTTTATTAAATCTGAAAAGTTGCTCCGTGGATTTTCTGGTCATTCTGAGAACTTTTATTTCTGCACAAAAATAACACCATGGCAGTTCTGCTGAAAACAGCGTCAGTCCGGGTTAGTTCCATTCAAATCATGCAAGTTAGAGTCCAAAACAGGGGTAAAAGTGTTTGGAAAAGTAGATACGACGGAGACGTATCACCGCCCTTCATAACTCTGGCACAAAGTGATGTTGGATTTGTCATGAAGCGCCAACCGTGTTTGCAAAGAAGTGCCAGATTAAACATGTGGAGGTCATGAAATCCCATCCCTCTCTAGCATTTTGGTTTTGCCAGTTCATTCCAAGAAACCCAGTGTAGCGACCTCTTGTCAATAGAGCTGCTCCACCAATACCTTGCCATACTAGATGTGAGTTTTTTGCACACCTTTTTCGTCAACAGAAAGCAACTCATGCTATATGTGGGAATCGCCTGAATAATTGTTTTGAGTAAGACCTCTCTCCCTGCACATGCAAAGAGCCTGACCAGCCTTGCATCTTGCTCCGCGCAGCTCGCCAATGTGGTCAAAGGTACTGCTCGTAATACGGCCAACGACAGTGGGAAGACCAAGATATCTGTCACTGGACACTTCTACCATGATGCCCAGTGTTGCTTTGATAATCTGTCTGATAGAGCAAGGCGTGTTGGGGCTAAAGAATATTGCACTTTTATCCTTGTTTACACGCTGTCCTAAAGACTCATCATAGATCCTCAAAATGTCATTCAACCTTTCTGCGCATTAAGAGTTTGCATTCAGAAAGATTAGACAATCATCAGCAAAGAGCAGATGACTCACCCATGGCGAACACACACTTGCCCTAATGCCCCTATCAATATATCCTCCATAAGATTTAAGCATGGACGAGAAGCCTTCTGCACAAAGCAGAAATAAGTATGATGAAGCGGGGTCACCTTGCCGCAGCCCCTAGAGGGCGTGAAGTAGAGTTGCAGCTCACCATTTACTCTAACAAAGAAACGTACAAAGGTGACACACTTCATAATTAGTCTGATCCAAATAGGTCTGAATCCCAAACGAAGTAGGATGGCCTCCAGATAGTGCCATTCAACTTTGTCATACGCTTTCATCATATCCATAACTGCACAAGCATGATTTTTGCCTTTGTTCTGCCTGTGAAGTGTATGAACACTTTCAAAAGCCAACAATACATTGTCGGTAATCAAGCGCCCAGGAACAAACACGCTTTGTTCCTTGCTAATGATCTCATCCATGCATCCCCTCATGCGGTTAGTGATAGCCTTAGCTGCAATCTTGTATAGCACAAGGCACAATGCAATAGCTCGATATTGATAAATTGATTGGGGGTACCGTACCTTTGGGATCAAGGTTATGGAGGTGTCATTAAGAACCGTCGGTAGTTCACCCCCATTGAGAAAACCCAGCACTGCATTGTTCACATCATATTTCAACAAGTGCCAATGGCATTCCCCGTCGTGAAACCATCCACCTCCGGGGCTTTAGATGGAACCACATGAAACAACGCATCATGGACTTCTTGTGCCTCGAATGGTTTCCTTAGCATCTCATTCATCTCCAGTGTAACTTTCACCAGTACGTGAGCAAGCAACTCACTCGTATCAAACACGCCTTGAGAGGTGTACAATGCCTGAGAGAACGCCTAAATTTCATGTTTATCTTCTCCTTCATCTGCACAAACTAAGTCATCAGCTCTCTTCAAGCCGCTGATCTTGTTCATTCGTTGTCGCTGCTTAGCTTGTGCTTGAAAGTAACCCGTGTTACGGTTGCCTGCACGGAGCCACAGAAACCGCGAGCGCTGCCATAACCATACTTCCTCTTGACGAAGCGCCTCGCGTAGTTTGATTATAGTAGCTTTCTCTTCGTCAGAAGGCCCCCGGCCTATGGACTGTCTACACAGCTTGTCGAACTTATTTTGCAATTGCTGAACTGTCCTCACGAGACATCCAAACTCCTTGGCCCCCCATGGTTCAAGTTCCTTCTGTAGCGCACCCAGCGACTCCAGAATACCTTGCAAGCCCGGTGCTCTTGCTTGTTTACACCACGTCTCTGTGACTATTTTCTCGTAATCAGAATGAGTCTGCCATACACTCTCATATCTGAATTGATTCACTCGTTGTGCGCAGTCCGTCCTCCTCGTGCTCTGAATCTCTGTCACCACAAAACAGTGATCGGACTCGGTAGCACTAATATGGTGCACATGAATATCTTCATAACATTGATGAAAGGCTTCATTCGCAAAGGCTCGATCGAGCCGATATTTAATATTATCTTTACCACCTTGCCTATTGTCCCACGTATAGGCCATTCCAGACCAGCCAAGGTCTTGGAATGAAACATCCTCGACGACTTCACGGAATACCTTCATTTGCCATTCCAGTCTAGCCGACTTAGTAAAGTGTCCATCACCAAACATCGTCTTGTTAAAGTCTCCCATGCACAGCCACAAAGAATGGGGCAGGGCATGTAAGGTCCAAAGGAAGCGCCAGCTATGATGCCTGTCTTTGACCCACAGTGCACCGTAGAATCCAGTAAGCCGCCAATCCGGTGTGGCTTGTTCCTTGACTCTCACCAACACATCAATGTAGTTCTTGCTATAGTTTTTCAAGACAACATCCACGTCCTTGACCAATTAAGCCCAATTCCACCACTTAACCCAACACTGTCAACTGTGAAACAACCTCAAAAACCAAATTGATATTGCAAGTCTTCAACTCTCTTAGCCCTGACCCTGATTTTGGTTTCTATCATGAATAACAAGGCATGAACTTCTTACTTCATCAACCGGCGAAGCTCTCGAACTGCCACGGGGTTCCCAAGCCCCCGGCAGTTCCAGCTGATACAAATCATTGGGATGGGCAGCGGTGCTATGCAGATGCTGCCAAGTTGTTAGATGTTGGTTTCTTCTTCTTTGGTACTCTCTCCTCAACTTTCTCAACCCCTTCTCTCACAGAATCTGAAACTGTCTCCTGAGGGTCAACATGAGCTAAACCATTTATAGTTTTTCCATCCGTCAGGAGAAAAGGTGCAGGATCAACTCGTCGGTAAATTTGTTTAGGTGCCTCTTTCCTTTTGTTACTCGATCATCTGTTCTTGATAGGGGAGTTCACCTCAACTCCTTTGCCAACATTACTAGAGTTCTTAGACTCCCTTAGACTACTCGGGCCTGAAAATTGCTCTTTGTTCGAACTATCGCCTGGCGCGATCTTCTCCTTTTTCTCTGGTGCTCTCAACTTAGGCCCGAAGGGTAGTTCACCTTTTTCATCGCGAGGGCCTGGAGTTGGGCAAAATAAATTGGAATGACCCAGTCTACCGCAAGAGAAACAAAAGTGGCCTTGGGCCTGAAGAGGAAGAAGATAGACCTGTATGACATCTCGAAGGTCATATGGGAGATTAGGGACCCTGGCCTATAGATGGAGCCGGTCAAACTTGACCTCATCAGGTCGCATGTAGTCCTCAAATTCCGCAAGAACAACCGCATTCTTGCTAAAATGCCATGGGGAGCCAAGCCAGATGCGATCGCGATCCCGTTGTACCTCGAATTCTGCCACAAACATATTCTCGCCCATCAATCTGAATTTCAATCCTCTAGTGTTTCCCCAAGCTGGCCGGAGTGCATTAGTAATGGTTTGGATGTGTAACAGGTGCCTATGCAAAACCCTACCCGCCAGCAGCCACTTCTTTGCTTCTCCTTCCTCTGTATCATCAATAATCAGAGGGGTCGCTTCCTCATCCGTAATCCCAAGCTTCCCGAGCGCTTCCTCTAGCTGCGCCCGAGCCGAACTCAAAGAACTAGGTCCCGATTCGGTCTGCTTGCCGCCAGCGGATGAAGCCATCTCTTGCTGGAAACAATGGGCGCCCCGCCGGAGAGATCCGACAAGCATTGTATGAGTCCACCGAAACCCTAATCGTCGCCAGCAGGGGTTTTTAGGTTTTCTGCCCAATTAACAACCTCCACATCAACTTCTATGTAAAATCAACATAAGATTACGTATGTGTAGCATTGTTGTGATGCAGATAGGGAAATATGTGTCTGCATGTACGCTATACTCTTTGGATTAGCCCGCAAGCCATGATGCGGCTGCACATACGAACTGCACATGTGCACCCGACGTGCTTGTTACAGGCGACTTTGTTGGGTCTATCCAACTACATATAGATCGCAACTCAAAAATAACAACTATATATATACACGCACACACACGACACACCCAATCATTCCGGGATCACCATAATCATCTAGGTAACAACACAAGCAAGATCACACAGCCCCCAGATCAACTACGTTCTACATACAGACGAATTTTTTTTAGAGAAAAAGGGCCTAGCCCCGAATCCATTGATCACCAATTAAACTCAGCAAGTCAGGGTCTTGTAACAAGTGTTATTACAACCTAAAAAGGAAAACACAACCAAAGGGAGGCACATCTGCCCTCAGCAAGGAAACATAAAAGGTTGTAGGAAAGACATAGCTCCAATACATAGTCATCTCCACACGCATCTTCTGCTTTATCATAACCCATCGAGTTGTGGAGATTACCATGTCACTGGTCACTGATCAATCATGATCATATCCCCCGGAGGACACCCGCACCTTCCATGATAAGCCTAGATCCGACCACAAGAGGAGTGGGGGATTTCTTGCTGTTTGTTCTAGCTTCCTCACAATCTCTTTTAGCTCCGACTTGATAGCATCTGGCTAGGCTACCTCCCACAAGGATAGAATTTTTTTGCAGTTTTCCTCACGATCACCTGCATACCAGACCAAATTGATTGGTTGAAACACATGTCATTCCTGCATTTCCAGAGAGCCAACAGGGTTGCAGCTTGCACTAAGGCAGCATCAGTGTTGGGGCTATGATACCAGCACTCAAACATATTGTAAATATTATTGCAGCTAGCTACACTGGTGATCTCCCCAACAAATCTCCACAGTTCCATAACAACGACACAATCAAAGAAAAGATGACAAGGAGATTCATGCTCAAAACAAAACAAACATGATAGATCTGGAACATTTTGCCTCTTGTCAAGATTATCTCTAGTCAGAAGTTTATTCTTCGTGATCAACCAAAGAAATATTTCAATTCTAGGGGGTATTTTCATGTTCCACACAACAGGAATATTCCCAGGAAGACCCCCCTAAAATTAACAATATCGTAAAAGGATTTAATAGTGTACAAACCTTTCGCCTCATATTTCCATATAAGGGTGTCAGGTCTATCGCTCAAAACAAGGGTTTTGATCCCCTCATAGAGGTTGTTCCAATCTATCATCATGCTGGGGGAGAAACATCTTCAAAAATTAATGTTGACATTACTCCCATCCCAGACCTCACTAATGGTTGCAGGTTGATCTACAACAATTGAATGCAAACCCCAATATTGTGTGGCAAGGTTAATCTCCCCACACCAACTATCTTCCCAAAATCTAATGCTCTTTCCATTGCCCACTTTCCAATTATATCCAAACTTAGTAGCCTTAATGGCCCATAAAACCCCTTTCCAGAAAGGGGAAGCACCTACACTAGAAAAAGTAAATATATTTGGGTTGTGGGTGTTATATTTAGAATCTATAATGTTCTTTCAAATCTTACCCTCATCTAGGAGATATCATTTCCCCCAGGAAGCAAGTAGACAGAGATTAAAATCAGCCAAATTAGTGATCCCCAGCCCACCAGATTTCTGTTTAGTGGCTAGAGACTCCCAGTTAGCAAGGTGGTATTTATAATTCTCCTCATAATCATCTCAGAAACAATGAGTCAATTGGGAGTTTATCAAAGCAATAGCCCATTTGGGGAATTTAATTACCCCCCATCAGATATGAGGGAATACTAGCCAGGCAGGATTGAACTAGGGTTAATATCTTGCCAAAAGACAGGAGCCTCCCTCTCCAACCTGCCCCTTTTTTGATAATTTTGTCAACCACAGGCTGGAGATCCTCTTTTCTAAGCTTGTTATAGTGAAGAGGGGCTCCAAGATACTTAATGGGGAAAGTATCGAGTTTACAACCCATAACTTGGGGCAAAATTATTAGCCTTATCAATATTTATATTAATGGGGACCAGGTCACATTTATGGAAATTGATCCTCATACCTGAAATCTGTTCACTATAATTGCTAGGTTTGCAAGCGCGACCAGCGAGAAATATGGCGTCGGCTACAGCTTGAGCAATTGAGGTGGTGCTGCTCACCTTTGTGTGTTGTGGGTTGGCTGAGGCCATGGACAAAGCACCGATCAAATGGCTGAGGGCACACGCGACCTTCTACAGCAGTGCTGACGCCTCTGACACCATGGTAACTAGCTTATTGCATACTTATATACTATGTAAAATGGAGGGCCATATGCACCGCCAGATGCACACGACGTATCTACCTCTGCTAAGTGTTTACATCGCTTGGTACAATGCAAGGCGGCGCATGCGGATATGGCAATCTGTACTAAGCACGGTGCTATCAAAGACGGCGCGGCGTGTGGATAGTGCTACAAGATTGCGTGTGACCGCAATTGGCAGACTCGATGTGGTGCAAACCCTGTGTGACCGTGACAATCATGATCAAATCTCTGCCCGCCTAACTACGCGCTCCCGAGCAACAACGGAGGATGGTGCAATCCACCGAGGCCGCACTTCGACATGGCGTAGCCGACCTGGGAAAAGATTGGCGTCTACAAGGGTGGCATCATCCCTGTCATGTACCAGAGGTACCTACACATAGAGTATATATCATTGTTTTGTGCTTGTGTGCATGTTCACTAAATCACATTTCTACAGGGTTCCATGTGTGAAGAAGGGTGGGGTGCGCTTCAAGATAGTTGGGCATGACTACTTTAACCTAGTCAATGTGTTCAACGTCGCTGATGTCCGATTGATCCAGTCGATGGAGGTCAAGAGCTCTGATCCAGACGATTGGGTAGCAATGGTCCGGGGGTGCAAATTGGCACTGCTGGATTTCGGGTTCCAGAATACCCTTGAGGTTCGAACACTGGGGTGTGCACGAAGATCTTTCCCCTACCAGCTCACGTCTCGAAGTCTCACAAGGATCTAAGCTAGAAAGAAGAACACACAAGGGACACGAGATTTATACTGGTTCAGGCCACCATTGTGGTGTAATACCCTACTCCACTATGCAGTGTGGTGGATTGCCTCAAGGGCTGACGATGAACAGTACAAAGGGAGAACAACCTCGTGAGGGGCTGTTCTTGAGCTGGCGCGATGAACTGCTTGGGTGAGTTCAGTCGCTTCAATCTCTCTCTGATTGATCTGTTCTCTAGATGCCCCTACCCTGTGGTGGCTAGTCCTATTTATAGAGGGAGACCCTGGGCCTCTTCCCAAATAATGAGCGGGAAGGGCGCCAACAATTGGCCATTTTGAAGGGGAACATCTAGTACACTTATCCTGACTAAAGTTGGTCTTCGGCTGCCAAAGGCTCTGATGATGACGCCTTCCTGGGCTCCACGATGACCTCCATCCTGTTCTTCTGCTGGTCTTGGTCTTGTTGCACCAAAACGGTAACCTTTGCCTGATGCCTTGGCCTGTGCTTGCCCCCTTTGCACCGAAAGGGAAACAAGGACACTACACAGGCCGGCGCCCGCCTGGTCTTTGATCGTCATGGCTTGCGTCATGGGTTCCTCGGGAGGTACACTGCCTTGATCTCTCTGCCTCCTCGCGAGCCTGCCTGGGGAGGCTGCTCCTGAGGAAGCTTCCCGTCGTCCACCCTGCGAGGCTTGGCCCCTCGCGAGGTCTTGAGCTTGAGTGATGAAGCTGGGCTGCTGGCCCCCACTTGAGCCACGCCGCGGCAGGGCGAGCAAGTCAGGGGACCCCGTTCCCGAGAATGCCAACATAGCTCCGGGCCCAAAACACGCCGGACTTAACTTAGCAGAGAAGCGAAGGGCAAGTCTGGCTGCCGCAGAGCCAACAACTGCGGCCTTGGGCGTTGCGTGGCGGTTGATTGGGCGTGGGCGTCTCCACTTCCCCACGATGCCTCGGGAACCGCCCATCTGACAAAAAGAGGTACCCGGGCCAGACTTACCTGTTTTGTTCTCACTTGCCTTGCTCCAGACCCCCTTTCTCGCTCTTCTCCTTCTTGCTTTCGAAATCCTCCAGATCTGCCTTGATCCTTCCCATCCGGCAAGCCATGGCGCCTCGCAAGACCCCGACCGAGGCCTGGTACTCGCTGGCTCTGGATCCCCCGAATGTGTCGGAGAAGAATCTCGCCCTCATGCGCCTGAGGACGGTGGCGCAGGGCAACGCGGGAGTGACAGTGTTCAAGGCCAGCTTCGACCAGCCTGAAGGCAAGGGGAGCACCTTCTACCCGCTCTTTGTGAGCGCCATCATCGCCAGTCTGGTGCCCCCTTTTTCCGAGTTCTTCCTTGCTGTTCTTCGCTTGTACAACTTCCAAGCTCTGCACCTCCACCCCAACTCTGTTCTTCTCCTGGCGATTTTTGCCTACTATTGTGAGGCTCACATTGGGGTAAAGCCCTTGGTGGCCTTGCTGCGCCATTACTTTTATCTCCGGGTTTCTCGTGGCCCCATCTCCGCATGCGCGAGTTTTATCGCATACTCCGTCTCCAACGCCATCTCGAAGCCCCGGAAGAGGATCGAAGGCTTCCGGAGCAAGTGGGTCATGGTGGATGTCGGGCGCCTCCACCCCCAACTGGTGCTGCCCACGGGGCAGCCCAAGGCCGTCGATGCGTGGTATCGCGCGGAGCTTGTCGACCCCCGCGCGAGGGCGGTGCCGAAGAGGATGAACACGGACCTGAGGCCAAGCAACCTGGGGACGGCGAAGCTGACCGGGGCCACGCTCCTGAGGGAGTTCCTGGAGCACCGGTTGGCTCCACTCCGGGAGAACTCGCTCCCATTGTGGAGGCTTGGGGAAGCGGACGCCGCCCTTCGCTTGAGCTCTGCAGCCCTGGCCGATGAAGATCTGGTCGCGTCACTCCATTCCTTTGTCGGGGGAGACGTGGCGAGGCTGGAGGGTGCTCCTGTCCCCCTGTTTCTTTGCAGCGACTGGGAGCAGGTGGTGAACGGCATGCCCACCTTCAACGGTGAGGGGCTGGTACCCGCAGTGGCTCCCGGGGATCTGGCGGTGTTGCCGACGGTGAATGTGTCCTCCAGCAACTCCAGCGGGGGGGGGAGGAGGAAGAAGAGGAGGAGGAAGAAGAGTCTGACTCCGAGGCGACTGGCGGAGAGTCAGAGGAGTCCTTTCCCCGGCGCAGGTTTCGTGCCCTCCACTCCATGCCGGACGACGACGAGGCCAGTGCCAGGCGAGGAGGAGAGGATTCTCCCCTGGTGCCGAGGAAGGACAGGTTGGGGCTGGTGCTCCCAGGATCCGCTCTGGCTCCGGGGCAGTCTGAGACCAGCTCCGGCCTTCCCGACGCATCCTCTGCTTCCGTGTCTCCCAAGGCTGACCCCAGCTACAGGCTCTCGGGCTTCAAGTTTGGCCGGAGGCTGCTTGAGCCCGCGAACGATGACCAGTAAGTGCTCGATCCGCGCTTTGCTTTGTTTCTGCCGGCGAGACTTGACGTCTGCACTCTTTTGACCAGGCCGGCACCTGCGGTGAAGAGGTTGAAGGGGGCTTCTGCGACCCTGCTTGAGGCGAGTTCGTCTGCCGGGGCAGTGCCTTCGTCTGCGGGGAAAGGAGGTATCGAGGCTCGTGCCTCCCCTGCCCGGTCGTCCTCGCGAGCCCAGCAGGGACACTCTGGCGAGGAGTCAGCCCCCGTGGCCCCGCTGACCCTGGAGGTGCCTGGGCTTGATGCTGCTGCTGAGATGCCCAAGGCCCGGGATGCTCCTTCCTCCCAAGACGTGATCACATTGCCGTCCTCTCCGCCTGCTCCACCGGCTCTCGTCTTTTCTGATTCCTCGGCCGTCTTGGACTAGGCCGCCAATGAACTGAGTCGGCTACAGGAGGATCTCCAGAGCGCGGACCCCCACCTGGTGGTCGGGCGCCTGGAGCTAGCTTCTGGATGGGCCCGCTCTGCTGCCTCTGTCTGAGCGGCGCTGAGCCAGGCTGCGTCTGCTTCCGACAAGGAGAAGCAAGCCGCCCGCCAGGCCAAGGCCGATCGCGATGCTGCCGAGGGCGACGCTGTGGATGCCCGGGGCCGCTGCAAGGCGCTGGAGGTCGAGATGCTAGGCTTGCGTGATGGGCTCGCGAAGGAGGTTCGCATCTGCCAGGAGAAGGAGGAGGAGATGAAGGCTCGGGAGGCTGCTGTCAAGGACCGGGACGTCGAGCTTGTCGACCGCCATGGCCGGTTGGAGACGCTGGAGCAGGCGCTGATGGTGGAGAGGACCGAGCTAGACCGCAAGGCGAAGGTCCTGGCCGAGGATCGAGTGGCCTTCGCCAAGCAGGAGGAGAAGGCTCGCGCTGCGCTAAAGACGCTCTATGAGGGCGGCTTAGAGGAGCCATTAGCTGGCGAAGAGGACGGCCCTGCCGAGCTGCTTTCCTTCCTGGTCCGTGAACTTGAAGGTGTCGCGGACAGCCTTGGCCCTATGGCGAGGCGAGCGAAGTGCCTGTTGCGTCTGCGCCTTAACGCTGTCCTCACCACGTCTACCTTCGCGACCCCGACGTCGACCTCGACAACCTGATGGAACCCGTGAGCGCTGACCTTGCCGCCGCAGCTGCTGAGGCCGTGAAGGGCCGAGCCGAGGCTGTGCTAGGGAGGTTCCGTGCCTTCAGCACCTTGCCTAGACTTGACGCCGCTAGTTCCGTGGCTTCAGGAGGCGGAGCCGCCCAGCGTGACTCCACCACAGGTGGCGGCGCCACTAGAAAGTGATCCCTTTGCGGCTTTTGTCCTGTTTTAATTCATGCAACATGCACCATGCCTCATGGAGGCATTTAAACTTGTGTTTGGTGTTGTGAAACACTCTATGGCTTGTATTATTTGCTTTTGAATTCCCTAGAATTTGCATTTTCCCTCCTATTTTGCCCGTGTTCTACGTCGGCAGGGCCCAGCCCCGCGCATACCTCAGCTGCCATTAGCCCCGACCGGAAACCAGGACGGGACTAAGGAGTGAGGGGCTATGTGGCAAGTTAGGCTCCTGAGTCGCAATGCTCAGGAGTCCCCCCTTGACGCGCAAACAGCAAGTAGGGAAGGGAGGCGTAGGAGTGGATTTGTCGTTCTACGTCGGCAGGGCCCGACCCCGCGCATACGTGAGCCGCCGTTAGCCCCGACCGGAAACCAGGACGGGACTAAGGGGTGAGGGGCTACGTGACCAGTTAGGCTCCTGAGTCGCGATGCTCAGGAGTCCCCCTTGACGTGCGAACGAGCTTTGGTACCTTGGCTCCGCTCAGGGAGAGGCGCGCGACGACCAGGTCCGAGGGACCTGGCTGGGTGGCGTGCGTTCGGGCGTAGCCCGGGCGCCGCCCCCGTGTCCAGCCCCCTCGCACGGCACTCCTGAGGGGAGGCGTTGCGATGGTGCCAGACACTAAGCTCTAGGCTCCCTGAGGTTGATACGGTTGTGGGCCGCCCTCAGTTGTTTATCACCAGTGCAGAGCATAGCACTTCCGTATGTGTACGGGCATAGCCGCTCCTCGGTAGTGTCGTCAGCCAGCGGGGAGCATGGTGCTTCCACTTGTACGTGGGAGGGGGCTCCCCTCCGGGAGGAGCCCCTGGCGTGTCTGACTCCATACGACACGTGGCTGGCACGGTAGGGCTAGGAGAGGTGTATCTGGGCACCCGTGAGCCAGTGCGGGACTCACGAGGCCCTACCTCAAGGCGGGTTGCGCCTGGCTCTGGGACTTTATCAATGGAGTGTTCCTGCAGGGTGGTTAGAATGCAAATGCTCTACGTCCTCAGGTCCCGGCCCTCGAGCGAGCTCAGCCGCCACTGGTATGACAGGTCGCAATGCCGCGGGTCAAGGCCAGGAGGTGAGGGTTGGAGAGCCAGTAAGAGCCCATGAGTCGCGATGCTCAGGCGCCCCCCTTTTAACATGCAAGCGCTTTGCATGCGAGCGGAGAGATCCGCGATAAGCAGCAGATGATAACCGTGGGGACCAGGTTAAGATCGGAGGAGCAAATCCATTTAGATAGATGCAGAAAAATCAAACGCCACTGGGTTAGGCTCGAGCAGCTTGGGGATAATGCAGCCCGAGGGGCGCCCCCAACAAGGTAGATAAAGAGCATAAGCTAAATGGATACATGCCGCAGGGATGGACCCACATGACCTGGGAATGATGTAGCCCTGCTACCTCTTGAGCACTGCGTTGGATTTCCCCGAAGAGGAGAGGATGATGCAGCAAAGTAGCGTAAGTATTTCCCTCAGTTTTTGAGAACCAAGGTATCAATCCAATGGAGACCACACAAGTCCCTCGTACCTACACAAAGCGATAGCAACTCGCAACCAATGCTTAGGGGTTGTCAATCCCTTCACGGTCACTTACGAGAGTGAGATCTGATAGAGATAATATTTTTGGTATTTTTGATAGATAGATGCAAAGTAAAAAGTAAAGGCAAAGTAAAAACAAAGGAAGTAAATAAAGTGATAGAGATTGATATGATGAGAATAGACCCGGGGGCCATAGGTTTCACTAGTGGCTTCTCTCAAGAGCACAGATATTCTACGGTGGGTGAACAAATTACTGTTGAGCAATTGACAGAATTGAGCATAGTTATGAGTATATCTAGGCAATGATCATGTATATAGGCATCACATCCACTAGTACAGAACCGGCCTTTAGTGTCGGTTCATGACGGGCTTTAGTGCCGGTTCAACAACCGGCACTAAAGAGTGGGGACTAAAGGTCCCCTCCCTTTAGTACCGGTTCGTCACGAACCGGCGCTAAAGTGCCACCACGTGTACGAGCCGAGCCCGTTGCGTGTAGGGCATTAGTACGGTTGGTAACACCAACCGGTACTAAATATTTAGGTGTTTTTATTTTTCTTTAATTTTGTGTTTTCAATTTAATTTAGTGATTGTTTTACATTATAATGAGTTGTTAAATCATTAGGTGAAAGTACCACGGATTAGTTTTGACTGGATGCATTTATTCGGTATCTCTAGCTAGCTAGCTAGCTAGCTAAGTGATCAAGTATATGCCATCCATATTATACTTGATCAACTATACGGATATGGCATATACTTGATCAATTAGGTAACGTAGGAAAAATATCATCACCAGCACTACTAGCTTAAAGAAGAAACATTCACTTGTACCAGAAGCAAAAATATCATCGAGTTCAACATACTTGATTGTCATGATATTATAATTAAGCGTTCATATATAACACCACAAAAGCAAATCACTTAAGTTCAGAACGAAGTACACGGACATCAAGTACTAATTAAGAGCAGCATGAAGAACTAGCTAAATCACTCCTGCTGGCTACTCTCTCTCTGGTAAAATAGCATAGAACATGTATAGCTCTCCTGATTGATCATACTGGAGCATGCAGATGAACCTGTCTCCTAATCGTGGGCTGCGCTTCTCATTGCTGCCCCCTAGTACTTCTCTGCGATCATTAACAATTTTCCTCCAATCTTTCACTATTAAGCATTCATCGCTTCTATAAATCCTGAATGCATTCATGTGCAATGCGAGGATATCTTGGCCGTAAGCTAAAATTGACATCGACCTTTAGTCTCGATACCACGAGGCACAACTGTCATCGAGTCCTGTTGAAGAACATCGTATAGTACTTAATTAATATACTTAGCAATGAAAGTTTAGCAAAAAAATTATGTATGCAAAATATGCATTGAGGACAAATAGTAAATATCTTACCATCATTCCTAAATAGATGTGACCGTAGTTCAATACCATCACTATTGGTCGCATGTTTTGAGTACTAACATTTCTAAGTGCAGGAAGAAAATTTGTCTTGACAGTATGAAGATCCTCAAGCCATGAAACATAATGACTTATCTCCTCGCAGTTAGTTCTACTCCAGGACAGTAGTAGGTCCTGTCTACCAAGCGGCGGACATGTTTGGTTGAATGGAGATAAGATGTCAATAGAAATTAGTTTTTAGTTATTTTTGAATAAGCAATATCAAAGACAAAAATGTAGTTGAGAAGAACTCACATAATGGTAGAACTGGAGGCGTCTGCACATCGACCCATATGTCTCTATTACCTTAAATATCATCTTCCGGACGAATATCAATGGTGATAATCATACCAGGCTCAAATGCATAAGCCTTGCATAGTGCTTGCCAAGTTTTGCATTCAAAATAGGTGTACGTGTGTGCATTGAATACTTTGACGTTGAAAGTATAACCATCATGCTCAGTTTTTAGGTAAGCTCTCTTTACCTCCATAGTGTCCATATCTTTGAAACCTATCTTATCCAAGACAAAAATTCTTGCATGGCAGGGGATGTGCTAGTAGAATAGTGAAAATTAAAAATTATAAGTCAGGCAAATGAAGCATATATAATTCATGCTTAATTACAAAAACAGACTTGTCGTTGTGACTTACTGTATCGAATTCGAAGGTCTCATCCAGCTTGATGCTGAATCGCCTACCATCAACAAGGAAATTTCTGTCATGGCAGCTGGGTCTTCACGATATTAGCACATAATGAAATTTTTCCGTCGTCGAGACGACATTTCCTATGTTCATATTAGGTGAAACATTAAACACTTACTAATTCAATTAATTCAACTACTTCTATTAATTCAACTAAGCATTTACTAAAATAAACTAGTTATATTAATTCAACTAGTTCAACTAAGTAATTACTAAAAATAAACTAGTTCTATATATTAATTCAACTAGTTCAACTAAACATTTACTAAAAATAAACTAGTTCTATATATTAATTCAACTAGTTCAACTAAACATTTACTAAAAATAAACTAGTTATATTAATTCAACTATTTACTAAAAATAAACTAGTTATTATATTAATTAATTCAGCTAGTTCAACTAAGCATTTACTAAAAATAAACTAGTTATATATATTAATTCAACTAGTTCAACTAAGCATTTACTACAAATAAACTAGTTATATTAATTCAATTAGTTCAAACTAAGCATTTACTATAAAAATAAACTAGTTCGATCTATATATTAATTCATCTAAACATTAGAAAACAGAAAATAAGTAAAAAAAATATGTGTGTAGTGTACGTGTATATGTGTGTACATATATGTGTAGTGTACGTGTAGTGTGTGTGTGTGTGTGTGTTTGTGTGTATGCGTGTGTGTGGTGTGTGTAGTGTGTGTGTGTGTGTATGTGTGTGTGTGTATGGATCGACGGGCCGGGAGTGTACGGGCGGCGGGCGGCGACGACGGGGGCGGGGGCAGACGGCGACGAGATTGGCGGCGGCGGCGGCGACGGCGACGAGACAGGCGGCGGCGGCGGGACAGCGACGACGAGACGGCGGCGGGAGGATGCGACGACGACGGCGGCGAAGCGGCGATTTACGACGGGCGGCGGGGCGGCGAGGGCGATGGCACGGCGGCGGCGGCGTCGTCGTCGGAGATAGATCAAGAGGACTCTCGCGCGAGAAGTAGAACAGAAAGTGGCGACGATAACGGATTTTTCGTAAGTGTAGTATATATAGAGGAAGCCTTTAGTACTGGTTGGAGCCACCAACCAGTACTAAAGGTCAATTTTGGTCAGCCCAAGCGGCGGGAAACGAGGGCCTTTAGTACCGGTTGGTGGCTCCAACCGGTACTAAAGAGCAACACATTAGTACCAGTTGGAGCCACCAACCGGTACTAATGTCCTTGCGCTGCCACCCGCAGTGCGCTACGTTTAGTCCCACCTCGCCGAGCGAAGGGCAGCCGCACTGGTTTATAAACCCAGCCGCGGCCGCCCTTTGAAACTCCTCTATTTAGCAGGCTTCTGGGCCTAACTAGGGAGCGCTGCCCTATGAGCCTGTTGGCCCTACTGGGTTGAGCCGAGAGCTAGTGGAGCATCGGTTGCCTATAAAAGCCGGTTTTAGACCTTATAAACAGTCGGCCAGAAAGTTTAATCCGAAAACATATGACCGGATCAAGGAAGAGATCGGTCGACTGCTTGAAGCTAATTTCATTCGACCTTGCAGGTATGCCGAGTGGATTTGTCACATTGTCCCAGTGGAGAAGAAGGGATCCGGCAAGTTGAGGGTGTGCATTAACTTCAGAGATTTGAATAGGGCTACACCCAAAGATGAGTATCCCATGCCAATAGCCGATATGCTTATTAATGATGCTTCTGGACATAAGGTTATTAGCTTTCTAGATGGTAATGCCGGATACAATCAAATTTTTATGACCGAAGAGGACATGTACAAAACAGCTTTCCGATGTCCTGGTTTCCTTGGTTTATTCGAGTGGACAGTGATGACATTCGGATTGAAAAATGCTGGGGCCACATATCAAAGGGCTATGAATTTGATTTTTCATGATTTACTCGGTATCATACTTGAAGTTTATATTGATGATATTGTTGTCAAATCGGATGCTTTTGAATCTCACTTGGACGATTTGCGTTTGGCTTTTGAAAGAATGAAAAAGTATGGACTGAAGATGAATCCTTTGAAGTGTGCATTCGGCGTGTCAGCTGGCAAATTTTTGGGTTTCGTTATTCATGAAGATGGCATCGAAATCGATCCCAAAAAGATAGAGGCCATACAAAAAGTGGAGGCTCCAACATGCAAGAGAGATATGCAAAAGTTCCTTGGCAAGGTCAATTATTTGAGAAGGTTCATAGCTAATCTGTCAGGGAAAGTTGATGCATTTACTCCTATCCTTGGTTTAAGAATGATGTTGATTTCACTTGGGGGCAAAACAACAAGAAGCCTTTGATATGATCAAGAATTATTTGTGCACTCCTCCGGTCTTTGAAAGCACCCAAGCATAGAAACCTTTTAAACTTTATATCGCAGCAGAGGAAGGTGTTATTGGTGCTGTTTTGACTCAAGATACCGAAGGAAAAGAGCATGCCATTACATATTTGAGCAGACGTTTATTGGACGCTGAGACAAGGTATACATTTATTGAAAAACTATGTCTATGCTTATATTATGCTTGCACAAAATTGAGACATTACCTAGTGCCGAGTGCTTGTGTAGTAGCTTGTCAAACCGATGTCATTAAGTACATGTTGCATAGGCCAATTCTTAGTGGTAGAATTGGCAAGTGGGCTTATGCTTTGATTGAGTATGATTTGGCTTATGAATCTCTAAAATCCATGAAAGGCCAAATTGTTGCTAATTTCATTGTTGAACATCGGATTAATGACAAGCATGATGTTGATATGAACCTTGTTTCATTAGTGCCATGGAGATTGTACTTTGATGGTTCAGTTTGTAGCAATGGCCAAGGTGTTGGTATTGTTTATATATCTCCTCATGGTGCTGTTTTTGAAGCCTCATGCCGCTTAGAATATTTTTGCACAAACAATCAAGCCGAATATGAAGCATTGTTATTCGGTCTAGAGATGTTACTTGCTATAGGTGTCACACATATTGAGGCTTACGGTGATTCGTTACTAGTGGTGCAGCAAATATCCAGAGTCTTTCAGTGTTTTGACGAATAACTTAATGTTTATCTTGATAAATGTCTAGATATAATTTCTACTTTGGATTGTTTTAGCATTGCACATATATCTAGACATGACAACTGGAAAGCAAATGAGTTGGCACAGCAAGCATCTGGATATCATGTTGATCATGGCATGTTTCATATCTCTCAAAGACCGATGTCTTGTCTTGCCAATATGGTTGAGGCCGAACCTGAACCCACTGATTTGGCCATTAACAAAAAGTCTAGTGCAGGTGATAATTCCGACTGGAGAAAGCCCATTGTTGATTACTTGTGCAATCCGAGTGAAAGGGTGGACAGGGCTGTTCGGGGTCTGGCTTTCAAATACACAATGAGAGATGATGGTCTTTATCGCCGAACAGTCGATGATGTTCTTCTAAAGTGTTTGGATGAGAACCAGGCAAGAGTTGCTATGGGAGAAGTACATGAAGGTATTTGTGGCACTCACCAGTCGGCTCCCAAAATGAAATGGTTATTGCGACGTGCTGGGTTTTATTGGCCGACTATGATTAATGATTGCTTCAGATATTATAAAGGGTGTGAAGCTTGTCAAAAGTTTGGTGATATTCAATTGGCTCCTGCTGCTATGTTACATCCTATTATCAAACCGTGGCCTTTCAGAGGTTGGGGTTTAGATTTCATTGGACAAATCCACCCATCTTCCTCAAAAGGGCATCGGTTCGTATTGGTGGCAACTGATTATTTCACTAAATGGTCTGAAGCAGTACCTCTCAAGAACATGACACATACGGAGGTAATTCAATTCATAACCGAACACATTATTCATAGATTCGGTATTCCTCAAACGTTAACTACAGATCAAGGTTCATCTTTTATGTCACACCAAGTCAGAGAGTTTGCCGAATCTTATAATATAAAGTTGCTCAATTCCTCTCCATATTATGCCCAAGATAATGGACAAGCCGAGTCTAGCAATAAAATTTTAATCAAGCTAATCAAGAAGAAGATTGAGGATAATCCGAGGAGATGGCATGAGTTGTTGTCTGAAGCTTTATGGGCACATAGAATTTCGAGGCATGGTGCTACGAAGGTAACTCCGTATGAGCTAGTATATGGTCAAGAGGCCGTTTTACCAGTAGAAGTAAATTTGAATGCTTTGAGAATAGCCAAACAAAATGATTTATCGGCAGTAGACTTTTATAACTTGATGATGGACAATATTGATGAAGTTGCCGATAAACGTTTGGTTGCTTTGGAATCCATAGAGAGAGACAAGTTGAGGGTTGCAAGAGCTTACAATAAGAAAGTTAAGTTGAAGAATTTTCAAGTTGGTGAACTCGTCTGGAAAGTGATTCTGCAGATTGGTTCAAGAGATAGAAAATTCGGGAAGTGGTCTCCGAGTTGGGAAGGTCCTTTTAGGATTACAAGGGTTGTTCCTGGAAATTCATATTTGGTAGAATCAATACAAGGGCATTGTTACCCGAGCTCTCAGCGGAAAATATTTGAAGAAGTACCACCGAGTGTGTGGCGGGAAGCTGAGTAGACAATGGCGATATCGATTATCGCCCTTAGCACAAACATGGCGATACATAATTATCGCATACGAGGAAAATAAATGGCCGATGGAGTGTTGACATCGTCCTTAGAACAAACACCGTGCATATTATTTTTCGGCGCAAGCTTTGCTTGAAAAACAGGGGGCATGTGTTGACATCGGATTTTGGCAAGGTACAAAAGGCAAGTAAGATGGCTTCAAGTGAAAGAGTTTTCAGCATGCAAAGTTTCAGGTCGCCGAGTGGAATAACTTTGATGTTTAATTTATCACCATTTGACCTTATCTCGGTGGCCGAAGTTGTACTCCGAGTGACAAAATTCAACATTCCGAGTGGTTTTCGGCCGATCATGCCTTCAAGACAACCTCGGATGAAGGAGTATTCTACAGGAATTGTCTTCATCTCGTCGAGGCAATTGATTTTGATATATAAATCATCTCAATCCGAGTTCATATGCAAAAGTTAGAGGCAATACTCTGCAGGCCGAAGGTGAATGGGAATATGGCGCGAAGTACGGGCATACTGTCGATGGGTCATGCATGAGCAATTCGGCCTTCAGGACGGCATTGAATCGAAAAACCTTCAACACGAAAAAGTTTCGTCTCATCGAGCCGATCGACTTTGATATAAAAT